>CM056195.1:140549378-141969378 GCA_029692085.1 Gymnothorax javanicus | reverse complement strand
ATATGTCACAGGGTTAGGCTGTGTAAAGAAATATGGTATATGTCATAGGGTTAAGCTGTGTAAAGCAGTATGGTATATGTCACTGGGTTAGGCAGTGTAAAGCAGTATGGTATATGTCACAGGTTTAGGCAGTGTAAAGCAGTGGGGTCATTCCGTGTCAATTCACCGAATGGCTCCCTCATGGCCCCCTCAGATTTTCTTGAAAAAAATCATGTTGGTGGATTCTCTACCAATTGTAGGTCTCTTCTGCCAATAGTTTAGCCACAAAAAATTATTAACAGGACAAAGGTTTGGGCGATTTTTCGCCTTTTTTTAGCATCGCCTTCTGAAGTTCTAATTTTGAGCTGGAATGTCTTAAAGAGTACTTGAGCTAGGACCTCCAAAGTTTGTATGTCAAATATCTGGTGCTACATCTGTACATAATTTAACTTTCAGCAGTCTAGCTCATGTGTAACATGCAATAATAGGCCCCTAGATTCTGTCAAAAATTTCTATTCGCGAACTGTGGTAGCACTTTTAAGGGCCTGTAAACTCATCAGTTTTTATGACAGGGGGCTGATATTTTGTAGGGGGTGTCTTTTGGACTAGGTACATGGTTTTCTGAAAAATTACTAATGCGAAGTAAATAGCATCTGAGATATTGCTGATCAAAAATGAGAAAAAGCACATTTTCCTGCAACTTTGAAGCTATATTCCCATTGAATGACACCATGTATCAAATCCAAATCAAGTTCACCTTAAAGAGCAGGTTTTTGTTAATGATATAACCAAAAATAGTGATGGTGTTCTTTCTTTTTCCCAATATGAATTTTTAAAATTATGTTTTATATTGGAATGCTAATTCTTGATTATAGCTTCATGGTCTTGTGGACAGTTCTAATTATGTCAGAGATTTCAAATTTTGTACTGTGCCTCTTATAAACCATTTGACATTGACTTTTAATACATATTAGTGCCATTTACACTAGTATATGGAAAGATATTGAAGCTTGGAAATGGAAATTATTATTATTATTGCAGGTTGAAATCGAGCATTTTAAGCATGTGACAGTACACAATTGTACAAAAGTAGGCTATTGTCAAAATTATTTCAAAGTAAGGTAGCATCTAGTCTGCAATTAGTTCTAAGAAAATGCAACCCCAATTCCGAAATAGTTGGGACAAAGTGTAAATTGTGAATAAAATCAAGACGCAATGACTGTCAAATCACAACAGCCAGTATTTTGTTCACAATAGAACAGACATAACATAGCAAATGTTGTAACTGAGAAATTGTACTATTTTATCCACAAAATGAGCTCATTTCAAATTTGATGGCTGCTACAGGTCTCAAAAAAACGTTGTGACAGGGGCCTGTTTACCATGGTGTAGCGTCCCCTCTTCTTTTTAACACAGAGTGGAGGTGTCTGGGCATTAAGGAGACAAGTTTCTTGAATTTAGCCAATGGAATTTGATCCCACTCTTGTTTAATACAGGCTTCCAGCTGCTGGAGAGTTTTGGGTCTCCTTTGACGGACTTTACGTTTAATTATGCTCCAAATGTTCTCAACCGGTGAAAGATCAGGACTGCAGGCAGGCCAGTTCAGCACACGGACTCTTCTACTACGAAGTTGCTGTTGTAATAGCTGCAGTATGTGGTTTTGCATTGTCCTGCTGAAATACACAAGGCCTTCCCTGGAATAGACGTCGTCTGGAGGGGAGCATATGTTGCTCTAAAACCTTTATATACCTTTTAGCATTCATGGTGCTTTTTAAAACATGCAAGTGTCCCCCACCATATGCACTAATGCATCCCCATACCATCAGAGATTCTGCCTTTTGAACTGAACGCTGATAACAGGAGGGGTGGTCTTTCTCCTCTTTAGCCCGGAGCACACTACGCCCATGATTTCCAACAAGAATGTCAAATTTGGACTCGTCTGACCACAGGACACTTTGCTACTTTGCTACAGTCCATTTTAAATGAGCCTTGGCCCACAGAACACGATGGCGCTTCTGGATCATGCTCAGCAATGTTTTCTTTTTTGCATGATAGAGTTTTAGGTGGCATCTGTGGATGGCACTGCGGACTGTGTTTACAGACAGTGGTTTCTTGAAGTATTCCTGGGCCCATTTAGTAATATAAATGACAGAATCATGCCGGTGAATGATGCAGGGGCGTCTGAGGTGCCTGAAGATCACAGGCATCCTTAAAGGTCTTCAGCCTTGTCTCTTACGCACAGAGATTTTTCCAGTTTCTCTGAATCTTTTGATGATGTTATGCACTGTCGATGATGAGACCTTCAAAGCCTTTGCAATTTGACATTGAGGAACAATGTTTTCAAAGTATTCCACTATTTTTTTTACGTAGGCCTTCACAGGTTGGAGAGCCTCTGGCCATCTTTACTTCAGCTTCTCTAAGACATCCCTTTTATAGCCAATCATGGTACACACCTGATGCCAGTTAACTTAATTACTTGTTAAATGTTCTTTCAGCTGATTCTCTTATATATTAATTGCTTTTTCAGCCCTTTTTTGCCTGCGTCCCAACTTTTTTGTGATCTGTTGCAACCATAAAATTTGAAATAAGCTAATTTTGTGGATAAAAATGTAAAATATCTCAGTTTCAAAATTGGAAATGTTATTTATGTTCTATTGTAAATAACATATTGGCTCATGTGATCTGAAAGTCATTGCATTTTGATTTTATTCACAATTTACACTTCGTCCCAACTATTTCAGAATTGGGGTTGTAAATGTTGCAGAAAACCATACCCTTGCAGCTAACCTACTCACACACACATACTTTTCAACTATATTGTGATAATGATAAATGTTCTGCAGCATATAAAAGTACAGACAAAACTGTACATCATCATTTAAATCAGTTCTAATGAATAACACAGAATGAATATGATAGAACATGTTCTGCCAATCGTGCATGGATCCAAAGATGCCATCCTGGCAAATCTTTCTTGTCATCTGATTAATTTTTTCCTTAATCCCTTTATATAGTGCACCAGCTGATCTTGTTCAGACTTGCACAGATTATGAAATGCCTTGTTCTTACATCATAGGACTGTCTCCTAATAAAGCATTAGAGCTGTCTGACATCAGCCTTTTTGACTTGTCATGACGTGAATGAATTCAATATTAAAATCTTATCCACAGAGAAATTAAATTAATGAATTATGAAGTAACGATTTAGCTCACAGCTAGAGGTACTCTGAAATGATTTGTGGTGATTGTTTTGTGTTGTCACATACATAAAATACTCGATATCAAACTACAATAAAGCTTATTTTGATTTCTATTTTCAAGCGTCAATATTTTTCCATATACTAGTGTGAATGTGAGTAATATGTATTTAAAGTTAATGTCAAATGGTTTATAAGAGGCACTGTACAAAATTTGAGATCTCTGACATAACTACAGAGCTGTCCACAAGACTACGAAGCTATAATCAAGAATTAGCATTCCAATATAAAACATAATTTTAAAAATTCATATTGGAAAAAAGAGAGAGAACCCCATTACAATTCTTGGATATATCATTAACAAAAACCTGCTCTTTAAGCTGAACTTGATTTGGATTTGATACATGGTGTCATTCAACGGGAATATAGCTTCAAAGTTGCAGGAAAATGCTTTTTCTCATTTTTGATCGGCAGTATCTCAGATGCTATTTACTTCACATTGGTAATTTTTCAGAAAACCACGTACCTAGTCCAAAAGACACCCCCTACAAAATATCAGCCCCCTGTCACAAAAACTGATGAGTTTATTGACCCTTAAAAGTGCTGCCACAGTTCGTGAATAGAAATTTTCGACAGAATCTAGGGGCCTATTACTGCATGTTACACATGAGCCAGACTGCTGAAATTTAAATTATGTACAGATGTAGCACCAGATATTTGACATACAAATTTTGGAGGTCCTAGCTCAAGTACTCTTTAAGATATTCCAGCTCAAAATTAGAACTTCAGAAGGTGATGCTAAAAAAAGGCTAAAAATTGCCCAAATCTTTGTCCTTTTAATAATTTTTTGTGGCCAAACTATTGGCAGTAGAGACCTACAATTTTGGGATTATTCTGTTAAAAAGTGAATCCATCAACATGAATTTTTTCAAGAAAATCTGAGGTGGTCATGCGGGAAGATTTTCTGAAATTTGGTAAATTGACACGGAATGACCCAGTATGGTATGTGTCACAGGGTTAGGTAGTGTAAAGCAGTATGGTATATGTCACAGGGTTAGGCAGTGCAAAACAGTATGGTACAGTACCAGCGTGGATAATGGTTCCACTTTCGCCAACGTGCCATTGGCCGTGTGTCAGCCAAAAGTCTGGTGGACGTGCCCTGCTCACTGAACCGAGAAATGGAATGAGTGAGAAGGCATGTTGGCCGGCGGCTTCACACACATCTTCGTGTAAATCCCTGTCGCAAAGAAGTCCAAATAAGTTCAGCGTTGAAATTTTTTTGTCAGACAACATGACGTCCATTATATTTGAAGTACAGTGTAAACGCCTGAAATAATTTTTGCTACAGATTTTCTTTTGCGCAGTTGGCGATATATTTATTTCCAGGAAAGTTAATGTCTGCAAATTCAGGTGTTTTTGCCATAATATTTTTGCCGTTATATTTGCCGATAAGAATTAAGAAATGAAACCTTTATTTTTTTTCTCACATTTGTGAGAAATGATCACTTATCCGCCTTAGGTATACTGTGTTAAACATTTACATTCAGATTTAATGGTATAGTTATCAATTTGCCAACTGTGTGCAAGCCAATGTCTTACATTATTAAGACCAATATTTTGCCACGGCACATTATCGACATTTACAGTGACACGAGCAAGATTTAAAATTTTGGGCATCCAACGAGAAATTATAAATGTATTAATAAATATTTTCTGACAATAAATCCGTAAGTTGTCATCCATAAGGAATGCGTTTCTACTTCATGACTACTCCTACTTCTAACTGCCTCTTATAAAATTAGATATTTTAAAACTCTAATAACAAAAACATCGATTGACTTGTAAATAAGTAGTATCCGAAACAGTTGCGGTAGTGTATTCTTGCCTAAAGTCAAGGCCTGCAATAACATCTACACACCAGTCATACCCAAAAACCGCTCCCCCCTATCGACAGTGCACCCCCAAGTTCTGCCTGCCGGGACTATGCCGACACCTGTTGTAATCCTACGCCACCCGCCAGGCCGATCAGAGAAAGGTGGACGAAAACGCGAAGCCAACTTCTCGTTAACTTTAGTGGTACCTTTATCCACGCTGGTACTGTATATGTCACAGGGCTGGGCTGTGTCAAGCAATATGGTATATGCGAGAGGACTTGATATGGTAAAAGCGGTGCAGTACGAATGAGAGGTTTGGATATGGTAAAGCAGTGCGGTACGAGTGTGAGGGTTGGATATGGCAAAGCAGTGCAGTACGAGTGTGAGGATTGGATATGGTAAAAGCAGTATGGTGTCTGTAATAGGGTTAGACAAGGTAAAGCAGTATGTTGTGTGTCTGGGTTTCGCAGGATAAAGGGAATGTGCTCTTACTCACCTTGTACATCTGGTCCTTAGTGACTATGGTATCATGTTCCTGGCCTGCTGCTCCTAGCACATGTGCCCGGCTGTTCTCTGAAATTGTACCCCTTTGAGGGATAAAATGTTATTAGAATTTTCTTGACTGGACCCTCTTTTGCTGATCTAAACATCAGTTCAGGTAATTGAAACAATGAAGAACATTCCAGAACATTCATGAAAAACTTATGGAGGCGGGGAAGCATTCCTGTGACCCACCTCTTGTCTTCTCCTTGCTGTCTTGTTGTGGGCTGTGGAATGCAGAATGTTACATGTTAACCCTTTTGCGCCCTCATACAAAATTCTCCATATTCAATCTTCTGCCCAAATAAGGATTTTTCAGCATTTTTCCGTATTTTTCGATTGCCTTAGGACCTCAATCTTATCCAGAAAGGGCCGGTGAGGGTGCAGCCCTTCATTCCAACTCAGCAGTTGCACACTTGATTCAACTGATCCTCAGCAAAGATTCAAATTCAAACTGATCATATATCTCTGAATATTTGCTCTCGATATGTAAAATCTGCCACATTTTGCTGTAAATAAATGCGTCCAATTTGTGCTGAAATGCATAGGCAACATTTAATTTTCTTGTCTCATACCATAAAATGTTATGGTTAATATATGTATAGGCTATACGCATTGCATTGTGTAGCTAAACTGATTTTTCTGCATTGTCCATTGTTGAGGAATGTTCTCTGAAATGATACCCAGTTCAGTAGTGTCCTTACCTACAAGTGTTTCCCCCAGCCTCCTAATGGTCAGTCTGTCACTGCTTGTAATGTTAACTGAGGTATTGGAGGTGTTACCACCCCGACTGTCTTCTGCCTCAAGGTTCATTTGGGGACAAGGCTTGCTTGTTGAAGTGAATTGTGCCGTGTGAGGCGAATACATGTGTTCTTTTGTCCTATTGTGTGTGCCTGGGTAAGTGAAAATGATGTTTGTGTGTGCGGGTACGGTGTGTAATGTCCGTCATAGTGTTTTTGCGTATCTGTACATGCCTGTGCATTTGTTGTACGATACGTGTAGTGTAGTGTGGGTATGATGTGTGTGTGATAGATGGTGTGTTCACCTGCATGCCTGTATACAGTCTCTGTATATGATGTGTATTGTATTGTGCACAGTATTGATTACCTCATGTCCTCTGAAGTGTGTGTGTGTGTGTGTGTGTGTGTGTGTGTGTATAGTGCCTGTGGTTACGGTATGCAGTGTTGATAATCCTGTTTACTCTTTGTATTTGTGTTCATAACATTGGCTGTAGCTGCAGTACACAGTGCTGATTATTCTGTATGTGTGTGGGCTTATAATACTTGTGTGCTTATGATAATGACGCCTGTGACTACAGTGCGCATGTTTGTGCGCTTATGAGTGTGAAGGCTTATAATAATTATGCCTGTGGCTACAGTCTGCATTATTGATTACTCTCTTTTTGTATGTGCTAATAATTGTGTATGCCTATCATAATGCATGTGGTTACAGTGTGCAGTGTGTGCGCGCTTTTGAGTGTGTGTGCATATGATGTGTGTGGTAGACGGTGTGCTGTGTTCATATGCGTGCCTGTGTATAATCTCTGTAATTATATGATGTGTATAGTACAATGTGTTGATTACCCCACTTGCTCTGTTTGTGTGTTGTGTTTATAGAGCCTTTGGTAACAGTATGCAGTATTGATTACCCTGTATACTATGTGTGTGTTTATAGTTATTAGTGTGGATGCACTATGCAGTATTGATAATCCTTTGCACTCTCTGGATGCATTTTTATAATGTCGCCAGTAGATACAGCACACAGAATTTATCACTGTATGTGTGTGCACTTATAATAATGATGCCTGTGTTATAGTACAGGTTATTGATTACTCTGTATACCGTGTGTGTGTTTATAGTTTTTAATGTAGTTACAGTACACGTTATTGATTAGGCTGTACGTGTGTGTTTTTAGTTATTAGTGTGGATGCACTTTGCAGTATTGATAATCCTTTACACTCTCTGGATGCATTTTTATAATGTTGCCAGTAGATACAGTAAACCAAGTGTATTACTCTGTATGCGTGTGCACTTATAATAATGATGCCTGTGGTTACAGTGCACATTATTGATTACGCTGTATACTATGTTTATGTATTTATAGTTAACAATGTGGTTATAGGACACATTATTGATTAGGCTGTATGTGTGTGTTTTTAGTTATTAGTGTGGATGCACTTTGCAGTATTGATAATCCTTTACACTCTGTGGATGCATTTTTATAATGTCGCCAATAGATGCAGAGCACGTTATTGATTTTGCTGTATGTGTGCGCACAGGAGACTCGTCCCAGAGGCCGCGCCGGGACACAGTGAAGGAGGCCTCAGAAAAAGCAAAGGAGGCGGCGCTGGCTGCCACGGAGAAGGCCAAGACCCTGGCCTCGGCCGCCTCCCCACAGAAGCCCAGGCAGTTCGTGTGACACGGACAAACGCTCAATACCGCGCGCGCTCACACACTGGCGTGTGAAAGTGACCTCTTCTGCAAACTGCCCCCCTCCCCAGCCCTCCTAGGATCTGGTGGAGGGAGTCTGCCTGGGTCTTCAACAGCTGTGACATTTCTGCAGCAGCCCAAATGCTGTTCACTTACTGCTGGGGCTGGACTTATAACCTGTTTATAACCACCCTCCCTGCTGCTATGCTCTCCCCGGTTAATGTTCCTTGCGAATTTGCTTATTTGTGCAATTTTCTTTAGCCAGGAGGTAGATGGGCATGGCAGGACTTCTCGCTCTCTCGCTTGGGACTCTTTGTCATCTGTTGCGAGGAATTCTCAGGTACTGTACTGATTACACGCAACCTTCATGCGTGGGGATAAACGTCTGTTTCAGTGGCCACCAGGCGTCTGTTTACACACCTTTTCCGCTGTGGTAATCAATAATTTTCCTGAAGATCTACCATCTTGTTGGTTTTACTCCAGCCTTGACAAAACATACCTCACTGAACAGGTGTTGATCTTGTGCTGCAAATGATCAGAATTGGAGGGCCCAATCTTGGGTTGAGTTGAAATCCTTCTGGGCAGTCGATCTCCAGGAATGGCGTTGGTCATCTCTGGCAAATTGTCGAATGCAAATTGTCTCTTTGCAATATGAAACCAATCGAGGACAAAGTACTATAAGGCTGTGGTATGAAATGTTTACTTAATGAGTTCAGACTCGAGTCATGGTGAAGCTTTTTGATTTGTCTGGGTTTAATTTAAAGTTCTTGTACTTTCAGGGTTTTTGTGGGATTTGTTGGAAAAAATCTTAAGTCATTCCTTCTGATTATTAAAACCAACACATTTCATTTTTTAAAATTAAGCTGTGGATGTTATTAACTTTTCTGTGAAATTATGTATTGTAGAATGAGTGCGAGAGTGAATGCTGCTTTGGGGTTAATAACCCCCCCCCCCCAACATAGACGGTATAGAAAATGCACATAAAATCTGGAAGCAGTGATTTCTAAATTTGATTTGATTTGTATCTCATTGCAGTTCATATTATTTGTTGATATATGTCAATTCCTGCCATTTAGGCCTGCAAAGCATTCCAAAAATTGTTGGGATGGGAGAAATTTAGTAGGGCTGGGTTCCAAAAAATCGATTTTCCGATTCAGATCGATTTTTATTTAAATTTTCGATATCGATTCATTTTATTCAAAGATAGATCTTTCATTGGTGCATTTCCATCTTGCTTGTAAATATACAATGACTGATCCGGGAGTGCCATCTAGTAATACAATATTGTTCTGCATGCATAAATTTGCAGCTCCATGTCTCCTGGGGGACACGTCTGCACAAGGCGCTTAAGATACCCTGCCGAGCACCGTTGTTCTTCTCGAACACGCCGAATCCAGATAATCCTTAAATGATGAATTACATTCATATTTTAATTTGTAACGAGTAGCGAAGTGGCCAGTGTCGAAGTAACGAAGTAAAAGTATACTTTTTATCTTTTAAATGTAGTAGAGTAAAAGTAAAAGTCCCAGTTCAAAAAAAAAAAAAAAACTCAAGTAAAGTACAAATCCTCAGAAAAAAAACTACTTAAGTAATGGATTTCCCGACGTAACGGATAATAATGAATAAGTTAATTGCAGGTAGAGGTATTTTGACTGCGTGTCATATAAATGTGCATCGAGCGGTGTTTCATTGATAGAAAGCATGCTACAAATGCGAAACTACCTGTTGACGGTAAAAATGTACAGTGATCCGTAAGTAACTGCAGTGGACACGACTGGTTACGCACGGCACAGCAAATTGAGGCCGGATTTTCAAGCTACAAGTAATGATGAGAGAACAAAATCAACATTGGATATAAATTTCGGTATCAGATCTTTATTTTATGCTCAGCTACATGTGTTGGGAGATATATTTTCAATAACAGCGTCGGGTGGAAGTTTAGTAATAAAACGTCCCAATTTTCATCCACCATTTCAACCAGTTTTTGAATAAAAAATCCAATACTATTTTCTTTGTTGAATGTATTTCTGTACAGTCGAACATGTCCAAGTGGGGTAGTTTGGGCAAGGATATTGGTTTGAATTCAATAACATTTACTGGAAAATGAACTTGCAAAGTGAAGCATGTAATATTGACCCAGTTCCAGAGAATAATAGTCTACTGACTATTAAGTCTATGTTGCACTTTATTATGTTGATTGATCAAATGTGTTGGTCAATAAAAAGTATTTTCAGGAAACAAGTTGGGGGTCACTTTTTAGTGTGAACTTTAATATTTTAAATATTGTGCCTAGTTAGAAGGTTTCTTATTAATAATTCAACTGAAAGTATAATTTCTGCCATTAGTTCTCTAAGACTCCCTTTCATATTCAAGCAAAACGGGTACTGTAGCTGAAATATCCTTCAATGAATCGATATTGAATCGAATCAAATCGAATTGGAAATCAAATCGAATCGAGACCTTGTGAATCGAAATCGAATCGATTCAGGAAATCCGTGGCAATACCCAGCCCTAAAATTTAGGACTAGTAATGATGTGAAATTTGAATAATGATGTGATTTGAAATGGCTGATGTTAGCGGGTGATTGTAATATTGTGATTTGGTACGAAGGCAGCATCCAGGAAAGACCTTGTCCTTCAGGTGCAAAGATGGACTGAGGATCGCAAATGTGCCCACAAATGCATGAGAAAATCATTGAAAGGTTTTAGCTAAGCAGATTAAGTCAAAAATTGGGAAGAATCGTGCACTTGGTGATGCAGGCATGACACTTGGCAGGATTGTTGCTTGGGTAGTGCAGAGTACATAGCTCCTGCTAGCCACTTGAAAAATTCAATGTGGCGGCCATTTTTCAAGATGGCCACCGCCTGGTGATCAAAAAATTTTTGACCTAAACTTGATATATCTCACGGAATTTAGCAAACTAAGTATCAAAATATATGTTTTCAGGCACACTAGAACCATTTATAACAAAAGAAATGTGATATAATGCTTGGTTTTTGACATCATGATAAAAAATTAAACAAAAAAATCTAATTTTGTAAGTTTCTTACTGTTCAGTCAAACTCAGTCCTCACATTTGCAACTGGATAGATTCGTACAAGGAAGACCAAATCTGTAGCACTTGCACCTACCACTGCATTGGACCTTTCATCCGCACTTTGTAAGCTCTTTGCAGCTTTCTGAAATGGGCGGAAGAGCTGTCCAAATGACCTGCCACAGATTGCCTTGTTTCCTCCACTCCCACTCACCAGGACCTTTTCATGTCCATTTCCACCACTCAATCGGTCTGTCAACTTGCCATGATTCTGATTTTTGGCACTGAGCCTTTTATCAAGCTCCATTGTCATTGCTTGCCTCATTTCTGACTTAGGCTCCTCTTGGTCACATAAGAAGCATGTTTTAGCTTCAGTACTGGTTCTTCGTGCCTTTGACAGGCCTTCATCAGAGGAAGCCTGAGCATTAGCTACCCTTTTCCTAGCTCATTGAAGTTTGGTATTATTGAACTTTAGTCGACACCTTGGGTGGTATTTAGCATTTCTCTGTCTCAGGGTTTCTTCTATACCAACCCCTTCATCTAATCTGGCAGGATCCAATATGACTGGAAGTTGGTTGATTGTATGGAAAAGAGGAATGTTGGTAGCGAGCATTTAATAACCATCTTGCTCAGTTCTACCAGGTTTTGGTGATATCAAATCCTCTCCTTTTATGATGCTCTGACATAGAAAGCATTTATCTCAGTCAGTTTTTGTGTTGAACAACTTAGATGTTGACATTTTGTAGGCTTCAGGCAGAGAGTTTATCCTTTTGCCACCTGTTGCCGTAAATCACTGAATATAGAGACACATTCAGGTATGGGATAAAACTAGGTTCAGGTACAAGTTCTCCTTACATCTAGCCCGATCGTTCATCCAGTTCCATTTAAGTCCCGTGCGATCTGTACACCATCCAGGTAACTAAGGCCCCATTACCCTTGGCTAATGTCAATTATCCTGTCAATTCAGGTGCGGCTGTTTAATGTAACAACTATGAGTTGTTTCAAGGGGCGCATTAAATAACATTTGGGACACTAAAATATCGATGATAATCTAGCTGATACTGGACTCCGTGCTGAGTATCACAGCAGTGATGTCACTAGTGTACCCTGGTTGTGTCATTACATTCACTCTATATATAGTCATAGAACAGCATTTCATATTAATGTTCGTAAGAATACTAAATACTAAATTCTAAATTCATATTCAGTTTGGTGTAAAAAATAACGGTATTTTTTCGTAAATGTGTGTTATTATACGAAATATAACTAATATCACGTTTATTTTGCCATAATTGGGTTTAATGTCCATTAAAACATATAATTTGACACGTACATGGCAGGAATAGATTGATATACATATTATTGAGACAGAAAACTAAATTTGATGGCTAAAGGGCGTCCATCTTGAAAAATGGCGGTCACTTTGAATTTTTGAGTGGCTAGCGACTTTTATCAAAAGGGTGGACCATGATAAGGAATCATGCCAATTTTGGTGCTTGCATCACTAAATGCATGATTTTTCCTTAATCTGCCCAGCTATTTAAAAACAATGTTCCTCAAAGAAAGATGTGAAGGGAGTGCATAAAGGGCAAGGGTGCAAACCTAATCTGAATATCCATGATCTCCAGTCACTAGGTTGGCACTACATCAAGAATAGTCATTTATATACAGTACCAGCGTGGATAAAGGTACCGCTAAAGTTAACGAGAAGTTGGCTTCGCGTTTTCGTCCACCTTTCTCTGATCGGCCTGGCGGGTGGCGTAGGATTACAACAGGTGTCGGTGTAGTCCCGGCAGGCAGAACCTGGGGGGGACTGTCGATAGGGGGGAGCGGCTTTTGGGTATGACTGTTGTGTGCCAGATGTTATTGCTGGCCTTGAATTTTGGCAAGAATAAACTACCGCAACTGTTTCGGATACGACTTATTTACAAGTCAATCGATGTTTTTGTTATTAGAGTTTTAAAATATCTAATTCTATAAGAGGCAGTTAGAAGTAGTAGTCATGAAGTAGAAACGCATTCCTTATGGATGAAAACTTACACATTTATTGTCAGAAAATATTTATTAATACATTTATAATATCTCGTTGGATGCCCAAAATTTTAAATCTTGCTCATGTCACTGTAAATGTCGATAATTTGCCGTGATGAAATATTGGTCTTAATAATGTAATACATTGGCTTGCACACAGTTGGCAAATTGATAACTATACCATTAAATCTGAAGATAAATGTTTTACACAGGAGCTTAAGGCGGATAAGTGATCATTTCGCACAAATGTGAAAACATAATCAGTCTCGCTGTGAGAACAGTTTTTAATCCACGCTACCCCATGACACTTGCAACTGAGATGGGCTTTATCGCATTAATTTGTCGGCAACAGCCAAAGTTTATTCTTGAGATTAGCTCTCAAATTATGAGTAAAAGGCGACAGAAGTTAGCACACTTTACGTTCAACCGTTTGATCCGACTGAACAAGTCACCGCTTTCTTGACTGAGAGTTGTTCGGCTTATAGTACACAACGAGGACTAGATTTCCAAAGGCCGAAACATTTCTTGCGGACTTAGGAAAAAGTGACTCCGTTATTGTAAGTTACCACTACATAGATATTTGTGTATTTTATTACTATTTTCAGAAGTGCGGGTTTTGTTCATGATTTAAATAATATTAAAGTGGTGGCAAAACATGTTGTTTTGCTTTCTCCGGTAACAGCACTTTAGAACTAAAGGTTTCAATTCTTTTTTCTTTTCGGCAAATATTACGGCAAAAATATAATGGCAGAAATACATGACGTTGCAGACATTAACTTTCCTGGAAATAAATATATCGCCAACTGCGCGAAAAGAAAATCTCTTGCAAAAATTACTTCAGGCGTTTACACTATGCTACAAATATAATGGACGTCATGTTGTCCGAGGAAAAAATTTCAACGCTGAACTTATTTGGATTTCTTTGCGACGGGGATTTACGCTAAGATAGGTGTGAAACGGCCGGCCAACATGCCTTCTCACTCACTCTACTTCTTGGTTCAGTGAGCAGGGCACGTCCACCTGACCTTCGGCTGACACACGGTCAACGGCGCGCTGGCGAAAGAGGAACCTTTACCCATGCTGGTTCTGTATAAGTGATATAACCACATGGGCTCAGGATTACTCTGGCCAACCTCTGTCTCGAACCACAAAGCAAGGTTACATCCAGAAATGCCAGTTAAAACTTTGCAAGAAAGAAGGCCTTACGTTAATGGTATCCTGGAATGCTATCGACTTCTCTGGACTCTGAGGCTTAGAAGATGGACCATCGCTTGGTGGAAACATTAATTTTGGTCAGAAGAATCAATAATCCAGGTGTTTTTTGGAAGAAGAAATGGATGCTGTGTGCTCCAGACCAAATAATAAAAGGACCGCCTAGACAGCTATCAGCAACAAGTCCTAAAGCCATGCACTTTTGTGGTATGGGATTGTGTCACTGCCCTTGGTAAGGGTAACTTGCATTTCTCTGAAGGCATCATTATGCTGAAAAGTAACCTGAGGCCATTTCTCAAAGGATAGGCTACATCCTTTGAAGGATGCATTTTTAGGCTGCTACGTCATCGCAGTCTGTTCCATTGTGAATGAACTTCCGATTTTAATGGAGAAATACAGCCCTCATCTTGCCTGATATCAGATGAAATTGTCAGCACAGAAACGGAGTGCAAACGAGAGAACAATTTTATCTGATACCAGGCTAGATGACGGCTGCGTTCATCGGCTGTATTTGAAAGCACGCTTACAATAGAACAGCCTGCGATGAACTAGCACCCTAAAAATGCGGCCTTCGAAGGATGCTGCCTACGCTCTGCGAGACAGCCAGAGATTTTGGAGCAACAAATGCTACGGTCCAGACAATTTCTTTTACAGGGACTCCCGTGCATGCTTAAACAAAGCAATGCAAAACCACAATCTGCATGCATTACAAAAGTATGGCTGTGTAAGAAGAGGGTGCGGGTGCAGCACTGGCCTGCCTGCAATCCTGAATCGTCCGCAATAGAGATTGTGAAACTTCAAATGTACTGTTATATTGTTTTCAATTTAACACAGGTCAAAGTTAATTTATAAATCACTGCTTTCATTTTTAATTTAAAATGCTGCGCAAGCTTTTTGGTTTGGGTTTGTAATTTTAAGCAATACATTAAGGTTATAATGCCTTTAATTTCGCCATTTAAAAAAGGAGTCAAGTGTTGGAATGCGGTATCTTCACCCAAGCTGTGCTTCTTTCATATGTTGGTTTTATAAAAGTCTACTGGAGGGGGAAACTGTCAAGTAGAAGTGCACTTGAGATCTAAGACATTGTGTTTTCTGTCATTGAATTTACTTTCTGTCAGGGAATTCTTTTTAACTGAGTGATGAACAATAAACTGGTGAAAGAACTGACAAAACTGTGCATTGTTAACCTTTTTATGTAGATGCCAAATCAAGAATTTCCTTGAGTATTTGTGCATGATCTCTATTTAAGACTAGATAACTCGGGATTTGAGTGCCATAGAGACCAGAGAAATGATCTCGGTTAAGCAGGGGACTCGTAGTAATTCAGATTAAAACTTATTCCCATTTATTTTCATAATTTTGGGACAAAAAATGCGGCAAATACTACGAAATTTCATGAAAATTTAAATTGGGAAGTTTTTTCGCAAGGAAATACTTACAAAAAATTGCTGGGTGGAAAAGCACTGCATTTCCTGGATGTCAAATTCATTGACCAGTAGTGTGTTTCATCTGAGGGTGGTGATCAAAACTACTCATTATCGGTGGACCCAAATACAATCTGCCCACCTACTTCTCCAAGCAGCAAACAATGGAGAGATTTTTGCTTTGGTATGAATAATATAATATTTCACTACCAAGCAACTCTCCATCAAATGCAAGTGGATATTATCTTTTTTTTTTTAATTATTATAATTTTTCACACTTAAAATGAGGGGGGCTCATACATTACCTATCGATTCAGTATCCAAACTAAACAAAAAACTGAAAATTCTACCAAAGAAGCTGAATAGAATCGTCCCCGAGGATGTAATTTAATCCCCAAAATGAAAAATAATGCAAACTCACATTTACAGACTTTCTCCAATACTTACCGATGAAATCATTCTGTCGTTCATTATTTTTTTTATTTTTTTAACCCTTATTTAACCAGGGAAGTCCCGTTGCGATTGAAATCTGTTTTCAAGGGAGCCCTGGGGATTGAGGTGGGGAGGGAGAGGGCAATTTGCACAGCCAATTGGATCAGGGGATGATTAGGTGGCAGGTCAAAAGAGCCAGGTTGGGACTTTAGCCATAACACTGGGAACCCCCTACTCTTATTGATGAGTGACATGGGATGTTTAATGACCACAGTGAGTCAGGACCACAGTTTAACGTCTCATCTGAAAGACGGCGTCTCCTTCAATACAGTGTCCCCGTCACTGCAGTGGGGCATTGGGGATTATTCCAGCATAGGGAAGATCGCAACCTACTGGCCCACCAACACCTCTTCCAGCAGCAACTTGGTTTTCCTAGGTGGTCTCCCATCCAAGCCATTTGAAATTTCAATATGGCGGCCATTTTCCAAGATGGCTGCCAGATGACTCCCTACTCTGAAACATATGCCAAAAGTCTGCGATATTTTGTCCAAATGTCCTAATATCGTGACTGATGTGACAGTATGTGGTGTTTTTGGCATAGTAATGCTTGATAGGAACCCCCTACCCCTGTAGCGTTCAGTGTTTATCTCCATCTGTTGTCTCTGAAGAACTCGGACAGTGACAACTGCAGAGTGCAGTACAGGCTAGTCCGTTCTTTACACACTTGCACCTTCCACCACAGTCCGTCTTGCATCGACACTTTGTCAACTCGCGGCAGCTCTTAGAGATGGGCTCAAGAGTAGTCCAGGCAACCTTCCAATTATCACCTTCTTTCGACCATCCCCAGTTGGATGAACACCGCTGTTCTGGCACTGTCCCCAAATATGTCCAGCTTGATCTGCCGCTCGTTTTGCATGTTCCCTCAGCGCACTTTGAGACGGTGGGATTAAGTCATATGGCCTCTGCCTCCATGCAAAGAGATCAGGTGTTGGATTGGTATTACTCTGAATAAGGCTTATTTTACGCAGTTTTTGCTTTTTCTGTAGGCCTAGAACCTGCCTTCCGCACCATATACCGCTTTGCAAAATGTTTTATTACCGCAAGAAATCAGTCTGGGTACTAAAAATGAGGTCAAAGAAGACAAATATGTTAACAATTTTACAAATAAATTCAAAAGGGCAAACACTTTTGATGCTTTATAGCTGTTTTTCCAGACACCGGCGGCCATAATGGAATTTTTGATGGCTTGCACTTTTTTCTCAAAAACGGACATATGTAGAACATTCATACCAAATTTCATGCTTGCATCATCAAATGCATGATTCTGGCCCCCAAATCACCTTTTGCTGCTCCACTATAACACATTATGAAAAAATATGGCATAAATTAAAATAATTTAATCTCATTTGTTTGAGGTGTTTCATGAAGCCTGAATGTTAAGCTATTTAGCAAAAAATGTTTTGCGTCATATTTGCGATTTCTTTACTCGCTATGAAGTAAAAAACCTGGATAAACATCCTCAAAGTGTGGTTTTTTTTTTTTTTTTTGCCGGGGATTGTGTGAACTGGGAGATTTTGTAAGTTTACTGACAACACAGATTTATTTTTTATATTTTGTTATTACCAAAGCAACGTTTCACTACTGTATTTACGTTCATTTGTGCATGTAAGGCTTTATGTTGTTGCTATCAGATAAGACTAATTGTGGCCCGCGGACGAAGCCCAACGCCTAATATGGATTCCTGCTTTTCGTCCCTACTGCCGCCGCCGCTGCATCTGCGTCCGCGTCCGTAGACACTTCCTTGTGGACATTCTGCAGGCTGTAAGTTTTGACCGATTACTTTCATATTTGGTACGGACATGTGATATACTTAAATGATGACACCTATCGATTTTGGTTGCCATGGCAACAGTATTGGCCGAATAATGCACAAAAATGGGGAGGAGCGGGCTTTCGGGGGCTGCACCCATGCCGTTGCGGCCGACCGGACTGTCTTGTCTTCCATAATCAATATAGATATTAAATATTCCCTGGTAGCTTTTGTAGCCAGATATGCCGGGAGTGTAGGCTGGTAGCAGATCCGGTTTAATAGGGAGATATGATTTCATTTTGAATTGTTCTTGGGCTCAACCTCCTCATGAATATTCAATATACAGTTACGTGATCCCAGTGCAATTATAAGTGTGGCATCATTTAAATGCCTGCATCTCAGTTTACAGCTTATCTGCGGACTAGATTTAACAAAACATTCTGATGCTGATGTAACAATCACTTTTGGTAATTTATTATAACTATAACTGACTTCCGAAAAAGGATCTCCAAATGTCTGTTGAAGAGGCTTTGCACTGTTACTAGTGACATGCACAGTGACGCGGTGGGTAAGACTGCTGACTTGCAGCAAGAAGGTTGTGGGTTTGAATCTGGCCTGGGGCCTTTCTGTGTGGAGTTTGCTTGTTCCCCCAGTGTTCAAGTGGAGTCATGCATGCTAGGCTAATTGAAGACTTAATTGTCCATTCCTATGAATGACTCGTATGTCCAGTATTGGCGTTGTCTTCAATTCTGTTTGCAGGTCTGGTCCCAGAGAGCATTAGAGTCTGGCCGCTGTACACACCTTGAAAGAAACAGCCAATTTAGACACAAAAATGCCCATTACACTGTGCTAATGACATCATCAGCTGCTTGCATTGATTATTTCAATGCTGAGGAAAGCAAAGAATGCAGCAGCTCTCCAGGACCAGGGCTGAGGATCTTAGTCTAGAGAGTGATGAAAATGCCGCCGCCCCGCCCCTCCAAACAGCAAAGGCACAACAATAGCCGAGACACGTGATGGGAGATGTCCTCGTATGCTCTCTCCGTACTGTTCCCTGGATGCTGCTAATATTGGGACAGCTGTGGTTTTACAAGCTAGCTGGCAGGAAGCTCACCACGTCCGTTCCATTTTGATGTTGCTACGATTTTGCAGGCTAGCCTCGAACCCATGCACTTCAGGACATGCCTCACCTGGAAAATGTAATGACACATCAGCTTTTCTGCTGCATCCATCGCAGTTAGTTTCACTGCATGGCTTATCTGAATTCTGTGCAAACCATTTTATGATGCTCGGCTGGCTGTGAGAGTGTATGTTCTGCTTAAGGCCAACAGATGGCACTGTGAAAGGTTACAAAACTGCCCTACTCTTAATATGGCCCTTAAAAACAAATTTAAATCCTGAAAAGCAAACATTCAACCCACTTTTTCTTCTGGCATGTGCATATTTTAGGGGCAAGGCAGTATAACACATGTATTTGTTTTGCTGTGCATTTCATGCGTGTACCGTCTGGTTGCAGGTTGTACAAACAAGCTTCAGCCAAGCAAGAATCAGGGCATGGACAATCTTACGTATAAAACTTTTTTTTATTTATATTACAGTGAAAGAATGATACAGCACAATACCTTCAAGTGTGGGCTAGAAAACGTAGCCAGCACCAGGTAAGTATGTGTACACAAAATGAACTTAGAATATTTTACATCTTGAAAATTCACAAACACTCCTCTGCTATAAGGTACGTATTCACAGGACACTCTGGCACAGAACCCCCCATTCCCTCGGCCACCCCATCTCCCCAAATATGCCTGACTAGTACTCTGCTTTACTCCACCCCCAAACCCCCCTAACCCCAGCTTGAATCTGAAGCCAGCCAATCGCGGCTCTTCAAAAAAAAAAAAAAAAAAAAAGCACAGCATCCAGTCAGGAAAATCTACCCGTTGTGATAGTGGACATCATCAACAGAACAACTACTCCAAATTCAGGGAAAATATCCATTGTATTGCCTCGCGGGAACGTTACAGGCCTAGAGGAGAGCCGCACAAGACATCACTCCTATAAAAATATAATTAGCGCTCAAAAGTGTGCAAAACTACACTTGAAATTTCATGCAACTCTCCATTCTTACAAGCTGAAGGGGGCAGGGACAAAAACAACTGCTTAAAAAGCAGGAATTCAGTTCCACTAGTGATGCTGTACTGGTGCCAATATTGCGGAAGAACTTGAAGAACAGACTCTTTTGTTGCCCCAAGTGACTCTGTGTCCTCTTTCGACTCTGCTCTCCCTCTCCCCTCTTCTAATCAGAAACGTTTTCTCTCCCTCCCTGCATTCATTTCTTATACAGGCAGTTCAGCAATGTGCCTCGTCCTTTTTCCACTGATCTTTGTTTCCAAAGTTACATACTCTGCGTATGTACAGAAGCAAAACTTGGGATCAGCTTCAGGGCAGCAATAGTTTGCAGTTGGGTGGTATTGGTTTCATCCACTGTAATATTTTACTTTGTTTCATTTGGAGTAGTTTTTTTTGTAAGGGGGCGGGGGTTAAATTTGAGGCGTCAGGATATTTCTGTAGGAACAGATTCTGCGTCCGCATACTTCAGCATTTCAATTTTACCGTCACGCGTTTTTTTTTTTTTTTTTTAAGAAGTTTTAAAAATATAGCTTGTTTTTCAGTGGCATGGTTAAAGGGCCTCAACGCTCCAGTTTAACAAACACTTGGTGTTCAGTATTCAACCAGAACGAAACACGCCTAAAGGTGTCACTGTGGCAGCCTCCCCGAGTCTTTTAGCGCAATGGGCCCACCCTTTCCAGACCATTTTTATGTTTCTGTACCTCAGAGATTATAAATAGAAGTACATGCCTAAAATTACACCATCATCAACTATGGAATGTTCCAGACACAATCGCTCCCTTGCGTCACAGCTACCACAAGTTGCTACTGGAAGGTTCTGTGCATGAGTTTGTTATTATTATTATTATTTTTAACATTTAGTCACCAGTTGTTCATTTGACCAACAAACTGAAATAGTACATTTTTTTTACCTATTAACAGTCATGTGTTGACTCGACATGAATGTAAACTTCACACAAAGAAATCCTTACATTTCTCTCCATTACTTCCAGAGAAACTGGACAAGTAAAATCGATATGAAAGAAACGGAGAGTTGGTCACAAAATTCACCAAAAAAAAAAAAAAAAGCTGAAATAGTCCTGTTTCTCGTTCACACGACCTCCCCTCCCCACCCCCCCCCCCCACCCCAAAAAAAAACCCGCAATTCTTATATTGCTGTTTTTCCTCATGAAAACAGAGGCATTCCATGACCTTATAGCACAATCATGGAGCTGACCCACTGGGGGCGGAGAGAAAACATGAAGCTGCCATTTTTGATTGGGTTTTCACTCCACTCCCAGTCACCTGCTGTTCAGTTAATGATAAACACAAGAAATTCAAATAAAGATGAATTTAACAACAAAAACAACACCATGGGTTTTGCTGGTCGTCAGGCAGGAAATGTCGTCTCACGTAGCCCGAACTGTAACCAGGATGTTTTGAGAAAGCTGCCATGGAGTTACAGATGTGGTCAGTGTGATGAGGGTCGACGGGATGGGGCCAGGGGGTCTGATTTAGGTGGAGGTACTCAGTGCGAGCTCTTTGCCCCTTTTTTTTTTTTTTGGGGGGGGGGGCATGGAAGGGGAAATGATGTATCCTCGTGCCCAGGAGGAAAGGGGCAAGGGCGGGGTAAGGTGGGGTAGGCTGGGGGGGGGTCAAGCAGGGACAAGAATGGAAAATGGGGGATGGGTCTGGGGTATTCACGACAATAGTCACCAGAACTCTCCAAGGCACGGGGTGAGACCGAAATCTTGTGGCTCCCTCTCCCCTCCACAAGCCTGGCCTCGAACAAACGTGGAAAACCCCAGCGTCAGAGAACTAAAGCCCTGCCATGCAGATCTTCCTCTCATGAATTCAGCCAGCTGATTTTACTACATAGTTCCACTTCCTGGCGGGGGGATTTTCTCTCATTAGCAAATCCAGGTGACTGGAACAAAGCAGGACTTCAACTCTCCGAACCTGGATTTTTCCATCTCTAGCCTCTTGGCTCTTTCCTTACATTTCATACACACATATACACTCATTTTTTTCGTATTTTCTTCTTTTAAGAGAACATTTAGGAAAATATAATAAAAAATTTAATCGAGGAAATATAGACTACACTGGCTAAAAATCACTTTATAAGTGCCTCGTATGCAGGACTTTGTATTTTTTGTACATTTGTATTTTTTTGTAGTTTTTTTAATGTTTTGTTTTCCTTTTTGTTTTATTGTTTTTTTTGTGAGACCATCCGTTACTGGCCGGTCCTTTTTAACACTAAAGGGCAGAGGTTGGGAGGGGGGAGGGGCACAGGAAACTCTGAGTCATGAAGAAAAGGATGACTCTGCCGTCTGTAAAGCGCTCTTAGCGTGGCACTACATCCCAACCTCCAGCCTACTGGCAGAAATGAGAGGAGTTAGGCAGGGATGGACTGATGTTACATAAATACATTACACTGGTCTGATCTCGCCATGCCCAGATGCTCCTGAAAATTCCTTTCCTTTAACACGGATGAAAAATCTCTGATCCTCGATCCTTAAGAGCAGCCAACTCATTCCCCTTTCAGGTCCTGTGTAGTTCATCCAGCGTTGGCATGCCAAATTGAACCAAAGCGTGCATGCACACACACACACACACACACACACTCACAGACACACTCCAGGACATCTGTGTATCTTGGAAGTTAAAGGAGCTGTGCACAACAAGAAGTGCTATCATCCAGCTAAACTTTGAACTTCAAAGCTGAACAAAGAGGCCCTGTCTTCCCATCTACTGTAATGTCCAGTCCTACACCCTGTGCCTGCCCCATCCAAAAAAACTTCAGAGCTCCACCCCTTAGCCACACTCGGGCTGATAAACGCTCAACAGAGGTGGAAGTTCCCCATCACCCAGCTAATTCACTGTACTGAGGAGAACGTGTAACAGACCAGGCCTTCAACGACAGCCACCCTAATACATTTTCATTCTAAAATGCACAGCTTTTGCAACGGTTTGAGTCTAGCATCCATACTACTCCAGGGTTTTCGAACCCTGAAAATGGCGACTTGTGAAAATGCTGCTGGCCCCACCTTAGTTTGAAAACAAATATGGACTAGTTTTAGTATGGAAGGAGGTCGGTTTTGTTTCAAACTGTCGTTTCATAATGAAAACGTATTAGCACATTAGCACCAATGTAGCTTTAGGTGGCTATACTTCAGAGCAGTTTTATTTAGTTTACCCCTATGACATCACAAATTTATGAGTAGAATGTTCTTACAAGGACATTCTAATGATGATGTAATAATCACTACTGGCGAAACTAATGGAGCTTAAGAAAACTGATTGAGAAGTAGGAATAAGGAATACATTTATCAGTGATGTCATATATCAGTCCTGACCACTCAAAATCATATGTTGCCCTGTAACAGCACATCCACAGCAATGCAGTGAACAGGGTAGCAAACTACTGTGCTCGCCACAACAGTTATAGCCAAGACTGCTTCAGTGCATACTCAGCTGTACCGGAAGGTACAGGCCAAAACGTGCAGTGTAAAAGCAACTGGCTACTTTTCGCCAAATATTGTTCATTACAAAGTATAGCACATATAAATCAATGTATTTTTCCTCTGACCAGGAAAATAATGCTCAGTAACTTCCCCCTTTTAGAGGCCAGCTATGACGCATAGTGTACAAACTGTTGCTAATAAGCATAGCACAAAATCTATTTCATGCATTAGTTTCCTGTGAAGCCAACAGTGCACATATGCATGAGAGTACATTCACACACACCTCAACATTTACAGCAACACACACACACGCACACACTTAAACAACCTTGTGCAGTACACAGTTCTGGTTCTCAGTGGCAAGCCAAGGCCGCGCACCGTGTAGCTCCTCCACTGCGATGGTAATCAGCCCTGCTCCTGGAGATCTATTGTGCAGTCAGTTTTCTGTCAAACTCCTGCCAAAGCACACCACGCACCTGTACAACAGATCCTCCTTAGCAACTAAAAAGTAGAGTCAGGTATGTCTGATTAAGGTTGCAACAAAAACCTACAGGACGGTACAGCCCTAGAAATAGGGTCGGTTGGGGGACCAGTGCTCCACAGTAACCATGAATGGCCTAGCTATCCATTTCAGTGGGCTAAATGGAGAGAGGGCTCGGAGTGAGGGATGAGGTTGCGGGTTGGGTTGGAGGTAGGGAGGGAGGGGGCATGTCTCTGGGGGGGAGGAAGTGGCAAAGTCGCATATCCGCAGCCTGCTTCCTGGATAACAGGCAGCCCCGGCCCCATTGGGCAGGGGTGCGGCGGGTGGGGGGGCGGGGCCTAGCAGAGGAGGGGCTGCAGTCTGTGGGAGTGCACGTAGCTGGCGTCGCTGGAGCTGCTCTGCAGGCTGTAGTGGTCCTCGCCGTCGCTAACGCTGCTAGCACTGTCCGCCTCGCCCGGGGTGAACTCCATGCCCTCGATGTCCACCTCTGCACGGACAGAAAAACCGACAGACAGACGTCAGAGTCTGCCACCAGGGACAAACGCTACAGGGGTTCTCCTGGTGTCACCCCCTGACGGAGGCTCTGAGCCACAAAACTGGAATTTCGAATGTCTCCCAGGTGACTCTCTGTGCCTGCCCACATGGGCTCAAGGGAGAGAACAAATTACCCAACAGGGTTCACTTCAGTATAATTCCTCTTATCTAACACAACATCTGTTCATTAAAGTGCATCTCCTCTTACATTACATTACAACTGAAGACCACAATGGAAAAATGATTAGAGTCACATTTTCACGTTGTGGAGAAATGATGAATTAAAAATTCAAAACTATCTTGGAAACAAAGCACTGAAAAAATATGCAAAATATATTTATAGATTATAATTATATTATTATATATTATTATGAATATCATGATAATATATAAAATGTACCAAAATACTGTGCAAAATTTGGACTCTGATCATTTTTCCATAGTGGTCTTCAACTATTCAACTGATGCTTTTGGCTAAAGCAACTTACATTTCATAACACTACATGGGGACCCCGAGGCAATGCTTGAGGACCCAAAGAAAGCACTGATCATATTGTGGTAACACTAGAGCAGGAACTATCAACCTTTTGAGACTGAGCCGAGCACCTTTTCATGCTACACCTAGCCTGCATTCCCCAAAACCAGGTCCTTCGTCACATTCACACGGACATGGGTCTGAGAGGGATTACACCTTAGTGTGAGTACAACCCAGCTCCTGGAGATGAACTGCCCAGCAGTAATCAGCTTCAAAGCTAAAATAGCCCCTGGCTCTAGTATCCAACAACTTGAAGCTTTCCACAGAGAGAGGTGAGCTTTGTTAGAGCTGAAGAGAAAACCAACAAAATGGTGGGTAACCTGGTTCAGGCTCGGGTCGTACTGAAACTGGCTCATTCGATCTCCAGGCACTGTTGTCATACCCTTGAGCATGATGCATAAACTAACCTGCCTGGTTATGAATCCAGCTGAAAAAATGGATAATTATGTAAAGAAATGTAAAATAGTGCAAATTGCTTCGGTTAAGAGTGTCTTGAGCATGCCGATAATCTAATGCAATATACACTTGGGGCAAGCAGTTGCGCCACTTTGACTAATAAATATGACAAATGCAAAAAGCTGCAAATAAGAGCCCTAATTGTGACTAACACCATTAGAGCAGGAAAATTCCAACCATTTGACTCCATAGACGCTTACAAATGAAAGCATATCCATCCAGCGTGTATCAAAAATGGACCTGAATAACCCTCCACAAAAGATTACAATTAATAATTATACAGCGCACAATGACCGAGCAAAGTTCAAGTGAATAATTAATTCTTTAGGACCTGTCAGTTCCTCCAAGCTACATTACTTTTGCTAGCACGCTTCTGCCATAACCACACCCCCAAGGGCACTGATGAGTGCGGCCATTTTACGATTTGATTCAGGATCAGTTAAGGTTAGAGTCAGGGTCCTGTTGTTCTCTGGCGCCTCTATCTGGTAGCACCCAATGAAATCGAACCTGAAATGTTGTCATAACTGAGGGGCGTGGTTAGACATCAGCTGACTTGGGAATCAGGAAGATGCTTCTTCCACATGGAAGAATTAGCTAAATGGTGGGAGCTAATAGAATGCACATGTATTGTTCATACCACTTCTACCATATGCCGGAACATTCTGGAGTGCGTCTGTTTTTTCCAGGCAATAACTGTCTCAAAAAAACAAACACTGGAAAAGTGCAAGGCAACAATCAAATGTGACTTTCATCCACTGGAGAGTCATACAGTTTGAGCAGGCATTATGCATTAAGGTCCCAGAGTACAGACTGGCAGCAAATTACGGAAAAAAAAGATGGAATAAGTAACTGGACAAACATAATGTAGATGCTTCTGTATTCCTGACATGGTTTTGGTCCACTCGTCCCCCAAAAGGTGGAAGGGTCATTCATAATCACTGCAGAGTTACCTATGATGAAGCATTCCTACCATGATGGGAGGGGTCTAAAGGATGACAAAGGCCCAAGCCCCATCAGACACAAGGGGGTCACTGAACGGTTTTACGAGTATGACAACGACCCTAAGCATATGCCACCGCCTTCACAGTCACCACATTGCAAACCGATTGAACTCAAATGGGTGATTTTGAAACACCATGTTGAACAGTACACTCAACCACCATCATCAAATCATCAAATGAGGGAATACCTCAGGGAAGAAAGGTGCTCCATCCCTCCAGTAAACGTTTGTAGACTATGCTTCGGTTGATGAAGCTGATCTGGTGGCTTGTGGAGGCCCAACACTTCACTAGGACTGTTCATGTTGATTTTTCCATTAATCTGTCACCAGTCTGTATTTGGACAGTGGACCTTTACAACGAGGGCTGGAATGACTATATGTCTCACCCAATAACAATTGAAATACCCCAAAAAGTAAAGCTGATAGTCTATTCTGATGTAACACTCGTAATTGAGGTTTTCATATCTAACATACTGAGGTATGGCGCCAAAAAGGAAATATTGTGCAACTATCCAAGTACCCACAAACCTCAGTATACATCAAACCTCATCATGGACATTTAGCTTACACTACTTTCTCCCACTAACGAGTTCGTCGATGCTTCCAGCTGACCCCAGATCAGTAGTGGAGCGGCTCGTGTTTTCATCGTCTGACTGCTCACGCATGGCTTTCTCAGGCCCCGCCATGTGACCTTCTTAGAGAGGGCAGAACAGGCCTCCCCGAAACGCCGGCCTATTATTTTGGGCTCTGTCAGGCCATTGTCCGATCACATCAACACAGCGCTCTTTGTACTGCGACTGCTAATCCCTCAAGTGGTAAACAGCCTTCCATGTTTTTAACCTGAGGGGGATTAGCGCGAAGCCCCTTCACCTCCACTTTCACCCAGAAAGCACAAGTGCCTCATTTCAAGAACACCGGCCTTGCTGTGGGATTACGTGGAGAAGTAATGATGGGAACTTGCTGTCGAGCCCGTTCCCCCGCCTGCCCTACAGGGGGCAGTATTCAGCGCCGTCGCCCTGGACCTTCGCTTAGCACCATGCTAATTAGGGAGTTTCTTGCACTGCCCCACCATTGTTCTTGGCCTTCACCTTAATGCACAATATTTGATTTACTTGGTCTAAACAGCAGGTAGGCAAAGTATTGGACATCAGCCGTTTAGAGAGAAAGTTGACATTTATCTGAGTTTAGATCATATGTGCTTATAATGTTCTTAACTCAACCTTCTAAATCTGATGTAATAATAATCACTGGACCTAATGCCATGTTCATCTTATATGGGTAGTGAAGTCAGAAAGATTCACACTGATATGACTTGTAAGTGTTCACATCGTTTAGAAAGTTGAACAGGACGTCAGTGCCGAGGGGTATAGTGTACAGTAAATGTAGCCTGAATACAGATGGGCCAGGGAGACGTATTAAACCGTTGCACTGTTAAACCATTAATAAAACAAAAATATGTTGTACTTTATGACAGGCAGAGTTTTCTGTCATGTGTTTGTATAGCACAAATGACAGAAATGGCATTAAATTGGGGATAATTTACCCTAATGGTGGAATGTTACTGATTAGGACGCCATTTTTTACTGTTTCCTCGTAATTCACTTGCTAGTTGAATATATATCGAAGCTGTCAGAAAAATACGAAATTCCTTGTTGCGATCACGAGTTGGATGTTGACATATACGTACGCCATTTAAAAACAGAAAAGTTGTACTTCCGGAAAATATCATAGGACATGAATGCAGCATGACTGAAAGCAGTGGGGTTCTTGAGCACAGATTCAGAATTTTGGTAAACGCATTCCAAAAAACCAGCTCAAAGGATCGTGAATAGATAGCTGGGAAGGGTAACTTCTGGACCCTTATAACCCATGACTCTTTGGAGATCAGTGTGCAACTGTCAGTACATTATTCAGTGTAGCTCTACCTGTACTAAGATTAGGGTGATGCTGCCTCTACGGAGCTGCGAGTGATTGTAGCTGCTCTGAGATCAGTGCCGGGGAGATACCTTGCTCAGAGTCGGTGGAGATGGTGGAGCCCATGCTGTCGGTGCGGATGCGCTCCAGGCCTTGGACGGACAGCTGCTCCAGGCGCCGTTTGAGGTAGCGATGCTCGCGCTGCAACTGCTCCTTCACATTCAGAGCTTTCCGGTCCTGTTCCTCCAACTTCTGTGGAGCGCAAACACACAGACACACACCCTAAGTGAACACAAAGGACCCATCAGGAGACAAAACACAACTATTCAATGTATTGGCAAATGGCATATCAAGTTCATTAAAATTTGCACAACAGTGACCCCGCCCATTGCCAACACACAAATACACACACATTTTTAACCCCAAATTGTGACTAATTACACATGAAAAAACAAGTAAAATGCATAAAAACTGTCAAATCAAAATGAAAATCCACACACAAGAGGGCCAAAAGAATGGACAATTGCCCCACAAAGTGAAAAGGTGCTTGCAAGATAATGCAGTGGATAATAAATGACATGTCCATATCAACACAGTTGGCTTCCACCAGAAACCAAGATAGGCAGAAATGCAGCATAATCAGGAAGCAGAATTAAGTTCCGGGTTCTCAGTTGCCAGACTATCTCACAAACCAGAATGCAATAACTGAACAGTACGTCATCCACTCATCTTATCTGAAATGAAAGCAAAACAAAAACGAGGACCTAGGAGATTCTGACGTCCATTTGTCAATTTAGTTTGTTTTTTCAACGACAAGTTTAATAAAAAAAAAATCCGTAGCCCTACCCATTGAACAATCTGCTCAAGTATAGCCTCTATAACATGGGGCAGACCTGTGCTTGCGGCAAAAACATACAGTACGTTCTCCTCAAATGTCCCAGTGCTAGCTGCCAAGATAAGAGGTGGCGTATAAGATTTTAATAAAGAAATAAAACCTGATCCCCAGCATACTGCGGGAGAAAAGGGAATTATTGGCACGGCACGTTTTGCTGAGGGTAGACTGGCTTGCTGAGGCTGCTGACATTCACCCGAGGAGACACCATTTGAATACATTACCTTTCTTTCAAAACACAATAGCGAGTGAGTGCGGGTTTTTTTGTGTGCACTAATAACCACATTAATGGCCATGCCACGGAGGAGAGGCCAGGCTACAATGCAACAAAAACGCAAAGCTCCTCACCAGATTATTCCTCTCCGAACAGCTATATTCAAGATTTGCTTCCTTCAGTAAATTTCTCCTCTGTAAGGAGGGCACTAGTTCTTTGGAATGCAAGCCTTTTTTGTCGTGGTCATCAAATGCGGGTAAAGAACATATTGCATTTTGTGGTCCGTAAAAACAATTTTGCTAGGTCCATGGAACTAAAATCAGTTGGGATTTAGTTTTTTTTTTTCTTTCCGTACAACTCCTGATGCAGATCTCATCATTTTAAAGACAATGGAAGTCACATTAGTGCTGCTCTCTAATTTATCTTATCGTGAGTGTAAAGATCTAATCAGCATTTCTGCTGAGGATGCTAACTGGGCGGATCATGAGAGCTGTTTATTTGGGAGCAGAGATACGGCTGTCCATTTACTTTTAATGTATGTGCAAGAAAATCAGCCCATATGCACTTTAAATACAGTAAGTTAAAAGTTGAATCATTTAAAATAGAGGAGTCCCCTTCCTCTATTTAGAAATGTCAGGAATACATTTAGAAATGTATTCCTCTTCCTTTAGAAATGTTTAACCAACAGTGTCCCTACTTATACCTAAGTATACAATTTGCAAGCCACCACTGTTAAGAAGAGGCCTGTTCCATCTTCTAATGGCTCCACCAAGAGGAATGAACAGTAGTATGAATAGTGTAAAACAGACAAATTATCTTCCAATGTGATGCAAACATACATACTTGCCTTTCATCATAGCCCAAAAATCAAATAGCCATCTGCATTTACTGATTTCTAATTATCAATTACTTTATTAGTCAAGCAGAAACCTATGCAGTGACTCACAAGCATGCATCTTAACATCATATCTTTATGCTGTATCATATTTGCATTAGAATTTTTCTTCGTTCAAGCCTTCAGCAGAGGTTCCCTTGCCAGGTATCACACCTAATCTGGTTTAATTACAGGCCCATCTCTCTAACAACTTCAGTACTATAATTGATGCTCTGACCAAAAAGAGGCTTCTGACTGCAGAAACTACAAGTTCAACCCACAATTTGATGTTTACTGGCCACTGTGGTTGAGACTTCCGCCGTATTCCCTCTTGGAGCAGTTTCTGCTCTGCAGATAACTTCATACACAAAGAGAAAAAACCCAGCAAGGCTCCTACATTTCCTCCCTGATGACAAGGTGGAGCCAATCCCCAGCGTGTAGCAAGGAGTGCAAGGCCCCTGCACTTTTTGGGCATCGTAGAAGCTTCGCTGTCGAAGGAGGCGCCTTCGTCAGATCACACGTGCCAGCATTTTACAAAACAGCCTACTGCCTCCAGCCATTTCTCCAAGTGAGCAATGAGGCAGTCAGATCGTAAAAGTCCTGAAATGTGTTTGTTCGACCGATGCTATCAGCCCGCTGATATCACTACTTGGTCACTACTGAACTGCAGAATAGTGCCAAATAGAAGATCAGGGGGATTGGAACCAAATTCTGGGGGTTATTTTCACATTTTGGACCAGGATTTTCCAGTTTTGGTGATCTTAGCACACAAAGACCTTACCTCCCTCATGTAGAGGTCATCCGTGGACATGGACTTGATGTATAATGGTCCCTCTGCTAACCCTTTGACCCTTCTGTTCCTCCTGCTCAGTTCTCACGCTACAGCTGCTGCAAAGCCTCTAACCAGCTCAGCTAAACGACCATAGAGATGCTTCCTCCATTTCTAACTTAATCATACACAGCCAACTGTGAGGTCAGGGCAGCTGAACTGAAGTGGGACTTGTTTGCTTCGCTGCAAACTTAAGCACAAGCTGAGGAGCACTTCCTTTCCAATGTTTCCCTGACAGGTATAAAAAACATAACAGCCCTCATGTTTACAAGAGAGTTACACCCACGCCACTGCGGTAACCATCAAAGATATCTGCTCAGCATCACTTACATGAATCTGCATGTACCATTCAGCGGGGATCGCCCTTCAGTGAAAAGAGCATCTCAAAATGATGAAAGGGCTGCAGTATACTTTATGTAACGAAAGAGGAAGTTGCCATAGCTTGTTGCCATAGCAATTGTGTTCAAACCATAATTTGCCTGAACTGCTGAGGTCTGATAACATAGCGAGAGCACATGTACGCCAAGCATTTAAATCCATTTCCTTTGCTGTACTAACGGCATTAGGAACAGCGGCAGAGTTTACGAGAACTCACGTGACAGCCGAAAAATAACCACACAAACGCGCGCACACACACACACACACACACACTCAAGACGCACCTTAGCCCTCATGGAAGGGTCGTTAGCAACTTCACAAGCATACAGCTTATTGCAATTCGACATTGAAATAAACAGCCAAAGCCTGAAAAATCTTTGCATTTGCGTTATATCGTTGCATTTCTGCAGCAATTCTTCACTTCTCAAAGTGCAGACAAACTCCTCCTGCTCCTGTCAATGAAGGCAGGTTAACGGAGTTGTTGGTCATGACAAAGTGGAGTGTCAAAAACTCAATAATGGGCAAAGCGCAGAGGGACGCGGTCAATAACTGTCTTCAAACTAATCAATTGGTTTAACTCTCCATGGTAAGACACCATAAACTGCTTCCAGTCAACAAGTCAGTAGCTACGATTACACACACACATTTTTTTCATTTGGATTGAAATCATTCCAATTGATGCTTCCAAATGAATGGTTTACATGAGCACTATATAAAGAGATCGGATAGATATGCACGCTTACATGTCCCAAACATACAGTAGGTAGAGATTCTCTGGCATGCGCGTAATCCTACATCAAGCATTCCCACGTAGTCAACCTCCGTTAAAGGGATATTTCAACATTTTGGCAAATTGGCCCATTGCCATAATTCGTATAGTCATATGAATAGGTATTCTGCACATTTAGTTAAATAATAATGTATAATTTTATAAAATTATGACACATGAGGCAAATACTTGAAACATAATGATTCGAACTAAGTACTGGTTTTGAGTTCCTTCAAAACTCATAAATACACGCTTTTCAAACAGCTCAAACCAGCCGCTATGTCTGGCATGTTGTGACCTGCACATTCACCACTTAAAAATAATAATGTATAATTATATAAAATTTTATAGAACACATGAGGCAAATCTGAACTACTTCCTGATTTTGGACTTTGATTACTATTTTGAGTTTTGAAGGAGCGAGGGACCTGTACAGTAAAAACATATGTTTTGAAATTACTCCGCCCAGCCGGTATGTCTGGCATGTAGTTCAAAAATGCATTTGGCCTTAAAAATAACTCTGTCTAATGTAATTATTCATTAGGATTTTAGCGTGGTGAATTATGGCAATGGGCCAATTGAGTTTTGCCAAAAATGTTGAAATATCCCATTTAAGATGGACAATTTGCCAAAATGTTGAAATATCCCTTTAAGATGGACCTGTCGCATGTAGCCAACCTTTTCACAGTACAGTACTTTTCCCTTAAACTTTGCTTCAGAGAATTCAAAGATAAGTGGGGATGCATCACTTTTATTTCACACCATTGGTGTTAAAACGTAGTGGGATTGTGTTTTAACTATCATTTAGCTAATAAATGAAATAAAATGCTATTTAGTTGCCCAGTGTTAAAATAAGAAACAAGGTTGCATTACCCCTGAGAATAGTTTAGTTAACATCGTCATAGTATTCCCACAGTTGTTGGTTATGAGGAATTAAATAAAAATATTCCAGACAGTTACACAAAATAAATTGTGCCATCTTAACTATTCTCTGTCATTACCTCCCTTGAGAGGAGAGAGTTGTCATTTCCCAGAGAGAAGCATGAGTTTACAGTCAGGCCGGGACTCCAGCAAAAATGACGATGGGGTGAATTGTTCAATTTAATCATTATTTGCTGCATTACTTGTAGAAAAATGACCACTTATTGTACTTCAACAATTTACCTGCATCATGCATCAGAGTGCATTTATACTAAATGAAACCTTCGTTTGAAATCATGCTTCAAAGAAAGCTTCACAATTCGTACTGACATTCGAAAACATTGTTGAACTGAATGCTACACTCAAAGGTACTGGCTTGCGTAGCTGAACAATTCTTACTGGTAATGCGACCTCATTCCTATGCAGCTCAGGAAGAACAATGACATAAAAGAATATATTTATATCTCGTAGTCACGGGATACCAGTCATACCCACAACTTCGTTAACTCATGGCCACGAGATATAGTTCGTTCTCTGAACTTGAGCTACCAAAATTAGTTGAGGGAATGACTTACATTTTGTGGCCACCAGTTAACAAAGTCGTGGGAATGACGTATCTCCTGGCCACAAAATATTTTTTTTTTCTCAAGTTATTGCACTTCCCGGGCTCTGTACATTCCTCATTTCATCACAGATAATAAAATATCTTATTAGTTTGTGTGGTGTTAAAAATTCGACCTCGTCGCATTTTCAAAAAAGGCAAAATACGAAGGGTTCAGCCCCAGCCAGCTTTTTTTTTTTTTTTTTTTTTTTTTTTTTTTTATAAAATTTAAAGGGGTCATATCATGCCCGTTTCCCAGTTTAATATTTTCATTTCTGTAGTCTATTCACAAACTTTAGCAAGTTTTTTTATGGTCAAAATGAGTCTAGATACCGCTGTATAGGCTGAGTGTGCAGCATCTGAGGGTTACTCAACAGAGTAGACGTTTTTGGGAGGGGCCTTCAACAGACAGGAGCCAAAATAGTCGGTTTTAAGTTATGACTGGCTAACTGTGGTTCAGGAAGTGGTCCTCATTTAAATTAAACGAACGCAATGAAAGGTTGGGGCCAAAGCTGAGGATCCTCGGTAAAAATGAATTTCAACCACTGCTTTTTCATTTCTTCTGGAAGGCAATACAAAGGGATTTTGGCTTCACACACAAGAAAACAGTGTGTTCTTGACATAGTAATATGCACTAACCAAGCGCTTCCAGGCATCACACTACCTAGCTTTGTTTGAGGGCATAAAAAACTAGCCACTAGACGGGCATTTGCAAATGTTTTACATTGTGAAGTAGGCAAGTTACAGTGGAAAATGCTCGGCTACAAACATGGTGTTTCAAGCAGTTCAGAGGCTGTGTTTACTGTCAGAGAGAATATCTCCCTCAGGGCTAGAGCTGGCTTCTGAAACCTATTAGTCAAATGATTAGCCAAAAAGCAATGTCAATTAGTCAAATAACTTTACCCCTAGTCACTTTTTTTTTTTTATCTGATGTCCAGTTTTGAGGGTCTCTAATGCCAATCAATTTCTTGTAGGTTTTGTTGCACCGTCGTTGTATTATTTTTATCATGCTTTTACTTACAACCATGTGCTGTTAAATGTCCTATCTGACCGTGTGCTTTCCTCTGTCCTTTCTGACTTAGCCTCGCCTTCCTTGTTTCCTGTGCTAGTAGCATGTTTTTTTTAGTATTAACCCCACCTCACTTGGGACTTTCTCCCTTAGCTTGCTTCATTCCCAGTCTGCTTTTTGCATGAATTATTTTTTTAATCTGCAAGTTATTGACACAGGTTAAAGAAGCTGGTCCCAAGTCCAGAAGAAGAGGAAGGGGGTCAGAAGGCTTTGGCAAAACAGAAGAAGCTACTGCCTATGAAAGAAATGCAAATAAAAAAAATTTATGCAAAAAAAAACTTGCTTTTTATTCAGTACAAAGGACCAAATATTGATAACAAAGTACTTTCAAATGTTATTTACTGTCCATTGAGCTTCAAGGAACAACAACTGTAATCAGTACCACTAACAGCTGCGTAGTCTATTGGCTCGAGCATGAGCTGGTGGGTGGAGTATTCCGTCCTAATAATGCTGCATTCATGTGATGTCGGAGTTCCCAAGTCGGCAAATCGTTCTTCCGACTTCGATGTGTTCATGTGCTTTGAAGTCGTAATGGGGGAAAAACATGGATGCTGCAAAGACGCTGAGTTATATTTAAATGCTCGGAGCGTTTAAAGAAAACACTGACAGCCGTTTCCAGTTTTTTCGTGACACAGAAGAACAACCGAAACCGATCAGGTGATCCATGAAATATGATTGATTTCATACATATGTATTTTAATCAGAAAAACTTCCATATTTGCTTAAAAGTAAACTACACATCTGCCATTTTTCGGTGAATGTGACGTCAAGTCGGAAAATCGGAGCTCTGAAATGATTACCCGAGTTTCCGACCTGTAATTTCCGAGTTCGACGCCGTTCAATTCATTTTTGACAACTCGGAGCTCGGTTTTTTTCCGACTTCCGAGATGTTTTGAACGCAGCATAAGGGTACAGTAGGCTACACGCGGTTCGTTTCAAGGCTTCTTCATGACGTTCCTGGAGCTTGCCCCGGACGGGAGACGGAGGCGGTTCATGGAGTCGGAGAGCCAGAGTCGGCTTGTGAGTTGTGTTTTCTTGGCCGAACCCTATATTATATATTAACCCCCCAAATATTATTGCAGATTTGCGCAAATCTCGTGGACCCACTTTTTGAAAGGTTCGTCAAATTTATCGTCAAATGTGACTTACAGATCGTCAAACTGCAGGAGAGATCGTCAATTGCGAATTGACGAACGGGTAGCGCGAGCCCTGCTCCCTTTGGTTTGAACTTTAGGCTTTGTGACTTTGCAGACGTTTTACATACACAAAAAACAATACAGCACACTGAAGAAAAGGAAAAACCCGAAAAGCATAACATGACCCCATTAAAAGAAAATAATACGTAAAGGTTGGCTATCATACGTGTCAGGTCTATCTTAATAGACACTGTCAGAGCAGGAATGTTAGATGCAGATTCATGCATATGTCAGAGGATCTATTCCAATTGTATGCTTGAAACATGGAAACGTGCACATTTGTCTGATCACTTCACGTAGCGGTCATGTAAATTGTTCCAACAGAATCGGAAGTCGGAAGTATTTCATGCTGAATAAGAAAAATTTGCGCATGAAAATGTAGCTACCGATAGCATACGTAAGCATCTCCCATTTTGGGTGCACAAAGCCTCTTTCATGGGTGTAGAAAATGGCGGCCTCCATAACAATTGACAGACAGTCTGAGAGGTGAAGGCTGGCAGTACCTTAATGTGCATCTTGGCCCTCTTCAGCAGGCTCAGTGTGGTGTGTCTGGTGCTGTCAGGACCCAAAGGCACCAGCTGCTTCAGCTGCTCCAGGTACAGCCGTAGTTTGGCACGTCTGCAACAGAGAGACAGACGGACACAAAAGCCCATGAGCCCAAAGGAACCCAAAATAGAGAAGAGAACATCGCTTCTAAGCACACGCACACACGCGCATACGCACGTTCACGACAAAAATTTTCCTCAGACAGAATTCTGCCAATCAGGTGAGCTAATTTTGACTGATTTCTGAATTTGCCACTAGAATAAGAAAATTTCACTTGCTAAGCACGTGGCAACTTAAAGTAAGCCAATATTTTCAACTTTAGAAAGGAAAGTAAGGAAGATAAATCTCATAACATTAAGAGACTTGTTAATACAATCACTGTTTGCAGTGTTTCAGTCTGCAAAAACACGTATGATATTACTTCTTGTCCATGTTGGTGAATACATCAGCTACAACACCCCTGAACAATCTTTGGGTTTATAAGGCACTATGCTGTTCCTTAAACACTGGTGAGCCTAGAAAAAGGTGGCACACTTTTATATTTTATTGGACCGCCTTTACCTTTGATTACATTACACATTCATTGTGGCATTGTTTCAACAACGTAAGCAATGTCACGTTTATTTCCTTCCAGAGTTGCATCATTTTTCAGATGAGATTAGCAATCGGACCAAACCACTCTGTTAAGTCTTCTTCTGCACATCCCAAAAGCTTTTGATGGGGTTAATGGTCAATAATGTGTTGGATAGTTTTTAACACAACTTCACTATTTTCAGAGATCGCAAAGGTTTTTTTTTTTTCTTCTTTTTTTTTTTTTTTTGATGTTGGCCGATAATGTGCATCTTCTGATAAACAGTGACAGCTTTTCTGGGACCAAAGTTTCTGTCTTGTGACATGGTTGTTTAAGAAATGAGAATCACACGCTCCATCAGTCAGGGTTAAAAGAACTGTTGCCAGCTGCACCTGATTAATCACTGTAATAATGATCCAATCATGGGCGATAAAGCATCTGCTTATTTAAATTCAAACAGCAACTTTTTTGGCCTGGCAGGATAGATTAAGATGTGTTCCAGAGAAAGGCTGCTGTCCTTTTTAAACCCCCCCCCCACCCCAAGGGGGGGACGATATTGGCCCACAATGTTTGAGCATTCTTTTGCTAGGTCAATAGTAGGGAGCAGGATTCAACTGAACTTAGCTTTCAGCAAAAGGGAATAGGCCTCAAGTTATGTCAGATGATTCAATTGGAATTGCAAATAGTGTCCATCACTTAATTGAGAGCAAACAAGCTCATAGACCAGTTAAGAGATCCTCAGATCTCTGCACCAAGCCTAATATCAGTAATCCCATTTCAGATCAAGGACAGACGTTTGCAATTGCCACATTTAATTAATAGAATAAGCAGCTTCAAACTGCATTGAGTTCTGCTTTGCAATGACTTCTAACTCTGTTAGCTGCACTTTGATCTAGGACACGTCTCAAGAACAATGGCTGGCAAAATTTGAAAGTATAATTCCATACACAATATTGTACTTCTGTCATGAGAACATGATTGCCAACAACAATTTCAAACACAGTAAAAACATTAGGCTTGTCGATGAATTCCAGAGAGGGTCATCGTGTCGAGGCCTACACATATAACTGAAACTGCTGGTGCCAAGGAACATATATACTTTATATAAAATCATGCCATATCGTTCTGGAGTTTTTGATTTCAACCTTTTTTAATTTTAGTTCACATTTTGAGTGATGTAAAGGCCATTTCAGGTATTTACAATATCACAGCTAACAGCCTCTGCAGATACAACAAAGTTGTATGTGATTTTACCAGCAAATTACTAAAACTATTTTTGGCTCAATACTAGTTGGCTCTGCTTGCTGTGAAGCATGCAACAGGAGACAATGTGCCCCAAAGAAAAGAAGAATCTCCTTAGTACGCTATTACACTGTAAAATTTTCAAGTCACCTTAGAAACTCAGAATATATAGTCAAGCAGAAACTCTCTGGGCTAATAAAAGTGTACACTAAGTCCCTGATTTACTGTGACTCACAATATAATCCATGGTTGCTGGAAAACAGTACCTTGACCAATCACAGACTTTATCAGTTTTGCCCACACTAAATTGAAAATATGTGCATGCAGGTCAGCCCCAGGAATTCCACTGTTCCAAAACTTCTAGAACATGACCTATTCCTTGAATCCCTTCTGGTGATATACTGTACAATAACATTGCATTGAGAAACACAATGAACAGGGAGAAAATGGCATGCGTGTGTGTAGAGCTCAGCAATGTGAGTGCTGTTTAACAGTACTCTGCCCAGGGGCCTGTGAATCAAGCTGCAATGCTACTGCAACCGAGGCATGCTGGGAACACCTTGGCCTTCAAGCTGGACTCAGATTCTCAGATTACAGGGAACCAGTGTCTTAAACCAGAAATGTAAAAGCTCTTCACTCGCGATTAAAAGTGAAGAAATATCAGGCTGAGTATACTTCTCTTTAAACTAAATCCTCTAGAACCATTGCTATTGCTTTACGCACATATACAGATTCAGGTAATCACAAGCACATGCGCTAACACACATGCACATAATAATGAACACACAGAGGTGCAAACAAGTGTGCTCATAAGCAGAAATGAATGCACATATGCTCTTAAACATGTACGCACAACCATGCACACACACTGATGCACACTTATACACACACGCGCGCGCACACACACACACACACACACACACACACACACACACAAGGTCTGCAGTTAATCCACGCGACAGCCTGCGGTCACACATCAATAAAAGGTTTAATGACCTGTACAGTGAGGCATAAAGATTGAGCAAGAAAGCACGGCACATTGGACGGGTGCAGGGTGCTTTTCAGCATATTACGTAACAGGAGAAAAGAGGGCAACCCACTTGTTAGAGCAGGAAGGACAAACCTGGCAAAATGGACGTCCTCAGCAGACGACAGGTCTAATGGAAAACCAGACGACTAACAAGCTTGATATGCAACCCTGAGCTCTGACAGAGACTGAAAAGGCTCATCAAACAGAGAGCAACTCAAAAGGAGACGCAGAGAGGCCTTCTGAGGGCAACTTGCCCATTAATGACTATCCAAGAATGAAAAAGCCGCAGGATACAGCACTGACATAATAAACACATTGTTTGCGGGGGACAGTAATTCAAACATGGTGCCATGGAAGAAAAGACGGTTCAGGACATGTTAGCATGCTATCAGCAGCTGACACTTTTGTGTGATCTGGCTGATTTGCTGATGTTTCTTGCAGCGTGACAACAATGCCATCAAGTCGAAGGATTAGTGCGATTGATCATTGTAGTTAACTATGGGTAATGTGATTCATGACCTCTAGGTCATCTCTTTCACTCACGGGTTTTCGTTTTTCCTCTCGGCTTTCGGTCGCACCCTACCCACCTCTGCATGAGGCCGACTGAACTCTGACATGGTAACCCTGATGTTACCGTGTCACCCCCCCCCCCACTTTCGATGGGGTTGCCGAGACGGCTGTGCGGTTACTGTCAGTGCTATCGCAAGGAAATGTGAACCATGTGTTTTTCTGAAAGGATGTAATGCGAGACGACCTCGGTGTGAGCTGCTTGTAAATCAAGAGTACAAGTCTGTGGCAGGCCATCGCTCAGTCCGAAAGCAGTCAGGCCCTCAGAGGCTGCCCTGGAGTGGGTTGCACAATTTTGACACGGTTCTCAGTGCCTTAACGTCGAGGTGGAGGAGGCGTGGTTGAGGTCGACGATTCACCAGCCCTTTCCCACGGGTACTCCAGAGACGCAAGTTGCAGTTACTCTGCTTGAGAGGAGTGAAGAACGCAGACACAAAACTCAAAGTCACTCCGGTTCGATGCGCCACAATACTACTAAAAGCAAAATCCTTCATCAAAGATAAATAGACAATGGCTAATGTGGTTGCCTCAATGGTTTGAAGGTGCCTAAACCTCCATTTTACAGAAGCTAAAAAGAAAAAGTCATCCAACTTTTCTAGCTGGTGCAGTTTTTTAACCTAAAAGCATCCAACTATGAACAGCACAGCCTTGAGCAGGAGCAGAAAGCAACTGTATCGTTGCCACCACAGTTGTGCGCACTGAGCAGTGTCATGTTTCCACTGCAACTCTCACAAACATCTCCAGGTCCATCCTGCATTCCCACATGCTCACTACTTTTTGTCACAGGTACTGAGCAGCACAAGGATGTCCAGGCCTCCAGAGGATTGCTGATGCCAGCACAAAACCAAACCCTTCACCAGATTCCGTTTTCACTGTGCATATGACACACCACAGAGCTACAAAGCTAGCGCAGAGCAGGGGAGACCCAGGGCAATGCAAAGGGTCGTTCTGTAGGCCGAGGGCCATCAGACTAAACAGAAACATCCCTTATGTGTGAGCTCCCCAACAAAGCCTTTGAATTAAAAATTAGAAAATAAATACACATACTTCAACAGGATGAGCAGTCGAAACACACCCTGCTTGAGCACTCTCCTAGCTTAGCAGCCTTATTTCTCTACACAGCTGACTTAACCGGCAGTCTTATCAACGCCATCTTTGACCATGAAGGGGAATCTTTGAATTCACACTTTGAGTGGATCTATAATAAGGTGGAAGCCAAATTCAAAAGCAGCCAAGTCAACATTTCTTCACATTTACAGGTGCAGACAAACACAGCGTGCAAACCACAACCAACATCCCGCCTTCCATTCTCCCAGGGGACTGAAGCTTGGCTCACCCTTCCCTGTCGTGGAACAAGTGCTGGTCTTCAGAGGAGAGGGCGGGGGCCTAACTCCAACTTGCCTCGCTCATAGCCACATGAAGAAGTTGGTCGGGGGCCAAGGGAAGCAAGACAGGAAGGGGGGTATGGAGGGGGGTCTGGCCGGGTGGAGATGTTTCTCTTTTGGTGAAAAGGGGCCATTGAGTGCAGTATGTTCAGCTGCAGCTGGGCAGGGCTCTCCACATCATCCGAGGGTAACCTGAGCTGATGGGCATCTCCCCCTAACCATAAAATGGCTGGATATTTTGTGGAACTTTCTTTGCTTTTTACCATTTCCACCTGCAGAGCACTGCTCATCTTGGTGCAAAGACAAAGAACGCAAAACCATTACCGAGCGTTATTTTTCATTCAATGCGTTGCACGTTTGTCAAAGTTCTTCAGCAGGGACACATTTCAGTCACATTTGGCTTTTAGACATATTTATTTCAAGATGAAAAGACAGGGTGCCAGAACTCTGGATAAAGAAACTGAGCAGCAGACTGGAACCAGAGAGCCAAAGTGGTAGTTGAAGGCCCAGGTGGCAGAGAGAAGGGAAAGGAAGTAAAGTCAGACGCATGTACTCATGCTTGGGTTAACTCTGTGGGAGGCACCATTCATGAAATGTGTCACAGGAAGAGCCTGGCATCCTTTCACTGCACACTGCTTGCATGAGACCAAGCAGCGACTCGGGACAGGGTGCGTCAGCGGCACACTTTCCGCTCATGTTGCTCCATCACCTGGGCCTGTTTCTTCAGTTGTTATTTACAGGCAGGTAATTTCAGTAAGAGAAAGTTCACTGCATTGATTGCCAGCCCTGCAATATCAAGGAAAAGTCATGCAAAAAGAAGTTAAATTGCCGGATCACAATGTTCTTGACTCCGTGATACACAATGTACAACTACACATTCCATTCTGGCTGAAAGCGAAGTGATCCTAGGATGTAAGCAGAACCCATCACTGGATATGCGCATCCTCTGTATCAGGAGAGAACTCAGAGGCTAAGTCTGCTGTCGAGAGACCGTGAGAGAAGAATTGTTTCTCTTCCTAAGGGAGCATAGAATAACAATAGGCGGGAACTCTCTGGAGGCTAGCATGATTACCCAACACTTTCAGCGACATTATGTTGAGGGATGAATTGCAATACAAAGTAATGATGGCCTGACATACTAAGTCATAAACGAGACCCCTATCTGCCGGTCATATCTGCACCTGGGGTGGAGGTTAAATCTCACGCACCCCTCCTCTTTTGTCCTGACAAGAAACATTAGTACAGCTGCTGACAGATCAAAACATCCAAACAGCTGACCTCAGAGCCAAGCCTTGGTCAGGACAGACTGTTTTGATTCAAATCAACCCCAATCTGATAAAATTAGCCAAATTAGCTACAAGATAGGTCAACTCCACAAGGACTTCTTGGAAAATTTCTGAGAAGGCAGTAATCCTTGTAAAGAAAGGAAACTTTCAGCAAACTCAACTGGGGTAAGTGTAGGGACAGATGATCAGCAAAGAAGCTGTACCGAATCAATTCAGACATTAACTGGTAGTTTAACTCAGAACAACACTCAAGTGAGGCTCTATGCCAACATGCATTCCTAAGGAATACGTGCGCTCCTAAATCATTTTTTCAGTTAAAACACATAATTTTTCGGAAGCAAATTTAATGGATGAGCTGTAGAGGCTACTCATAAAGACAGACCAGCTCAATACTATTTCATGGGAAAAGTGCTGTCCCAGGAAGTCGACACACTCAATGCATTTTGGGACTGTGGAGCAATGGGCCATGTCCTGGCAACACTGCACAAACTCCGCACCCCCGGCCCAACCCCCAGTTATACTCCATCTGCTTGTGAAGAAACTGCTCAGCACAAAGAGACAACCATGAAATGGCCTGCAAACAGATAACCCTTCCACTCCTCTTAATGAGTCATGCTATTTCAAGTCAAAGCACGAAGCCAGCTCGGTCTGTAAGGGTCAAAGGTCCTTGAATCAGTGCAGCCACTTTACCTGAGCTCGATGGCCTATCTTCATTTGGTAATGTCTGCTTGATTATACTCTTTTGTGAATTAACATTAGTCAGCATTTGCTGAGAATTATGCACACTATATTTATCATTCATGCCCAGAAAAAGTAACAACCATCAGACCAAAATCCACAGACAAAATTCTTCTACTGAACACCATACTCATCATCCCTGTTCGCATACATTTAATCCTCAAAATCTCTAATCTCAACTGCAGCAGCAAGAGGCTGACAAGGCCATTACCGGCACACAAACAACATCCACAGTGCATCCAAGAATTATTTAGTAAGAAAGAAATATGGCTGTACAGAGCATGTGGGATATGCTGACAGAGGTTCTGTTACCAGCAGATGTTTACACATGTGGTTGCAGTTGAAAAGATCTGTGGCTTAAGTGCATGTAATGCATGTTACTCATGAAGAAGGCAATGAGCCCAGCACTTGAGCGAAATTGCCTGAGAGGCCCCTGTATGCTCTACCCCACAATCCAACGATCTACAGTTACAGAGAATTATCATCACACCTCGATGCCTACAGCTAGAGAGCAGAGCTGAGTAACTGCCATTATGCTGGCCGCGTGGGATGAGTGGGCCCACACACCGCATGGGAGACAATCTATTGGCAGATAAGAAATGTCACCGAGTTAGAAGCAGACAACCAAAACCGCATCGTACCTACATGGTGTCCCTATCAGTAAAACACCGAGATCGGACAAAGCTACTTTCCCACATTTCCGCTCTTAACAGCTCGAAATGTCAACCAGTTAGCAGGAGCGAGCAGGAGAGAGGCAATTACATCTAAATGACCCACCCATCCTTAAAACACGGTCGTTGCCAAGCAGACAACATGCGTTCTGATGTTCTTAGTCTCAATGGCTCAGCAGGCACTTACGTTTTCGACTGTGTTCAAGTACAAGCACGCAGATGACAATGTCAGCATGGTTAGGTTTCATTACCTTTCTCCAAAATTATCGCTGTCAACAGAAACATCCTCGCATTACAAAGAAAAGCAGCCCTGATGAAGAACAGATGTTGAAAAAAGCATGGAAGATAAAAGAATAGGACAGCACCAAATGTAAGATTCTATGAAAAAAAATCAGTTTTAGGCTCTTTTCTTTCAAAGATTCAAAGTGATCACTTGCTTAACGGCTAACCAACTGCAGTCGATCTTCAGGCTAGCAACAGCTAACCTCTGACAATTAAGCTTAAAATGCTGATTGAAGGTAAATCAGCGTCGATAAGTACCTCTATGTTATGACTGCCAACACAACAGAATTCTAATGGCCATTTTAAAGGTGGTGTTAAATATTTGGTTTCACACTAATCACAAAGCAACATAGCTAACACACAAAAAACCGGTGTGAATATAAGTGGGGCTAGCTATTGACTAGTCAAGTGAGGTGAATCCATACTGAGACAAGTAGGCCCTGCAGGGCCAAACTGAGGCATGGTAGGCCCCAAGAGCAGTGACAACATGCAAGTGCCTCAGGGTGATGTGGCTGACAGCAGATCTCCCACAACAGTCTCGTTACACAATGCCACATTCCACCATGTGAACCGGGGTGACCCAAATATTGTCTTCGCTCAGGAGAACTTCCCTGCCCCCCATTGCACCACGGAATGGAATGGGCTGTTCGTAAAAGTGGAGCACGGACGAACCCTCCACCCTCCACCCCTCCGCTGCGGCTAGGCTTTTAGCTCCAAGGTGTGATTTCAGGACTTGTTAAAATGTGGGTTAAGCAGTAAGTTTTACGAGTGCTTGTGTCAGCTGCTCAGCTATGCTGAAGACTGATTTACGGACATGGAGAGCCGGTGCACGGCGAGCACGGGGAAAAACCTGCGTCAGGGAGGGAGCTGGTCTCTCCAAAGCATCCTCAGGCATGCAAACGGGATGAGTAGCTACATGCGCGCATATACTGATGCATGCAAGCACAGATAGACCTTCAGATCTACTCTTCTGAGGCATATTATTAGCCTACACTCAATACTGACCTTTCATTTCCATCACCCAGTCTAGATGTGACCACAATCTTTCATCCAGAGATGGTGAGAGACAGACACTCCACGCTTTATTCAACCTCTCCATCTGCATCACCACTGTTTGAGTGAGTGTACTCATGTATGTATGTGTAGAGCAGTCTGCCCTTGAATAAGGAAATTCGGGAGGTAAGAGCTACCAGCAAAAATTTTGCAAGACCCTCCTTCAAAATATTCAAGCAGGAGATCATTATATGCTTTGTAAATTCACAAATGTTTGTCTGATTTTTATGAGGCAAAAGCACAATAGAAATTTCTGAAATTCAACTTCTGCCCGTGAAGGAGAATATGGGGCTGCCCGAGGGTACACAGGAGCTGCTTGCAAAATCAAGCAGACTCCCTTTCGGGGAGAGCAAGGATATCTGTTGTGCGTTTGTCAAAGGACAGTGACAGGGAGAGTGGCTCCAATAAAGACTCCCTGCCAAGCATATTTATATGAGCCACAATGGGTGCATGCCATGGCAGCCACAGCCCAGGTCAGTACAGGATACAGCTCTGTGAAGAACACTAAAAGCAAAGACGCTGAGCTGCTAGCATCATATGACTGAGTCAATCAAAGCACTGGCTGTACACCCACAGCATGGCCAGCATTGCATTCCAGACTGGCAGTGGAGATTCTTTTAACACAGCTAGCTCCAGGCTTTGCACTGTCTTGAACATCATCAATTTTAAAGTTTTAGCCCATAGCATATCCATTCATGGCCTGGTTAGGAGCAAGTGAGGTGAATTCAGGTAAGAATCCTTTATAGTGATACTATCTTAGTCCATAACAAAGCCATTGGAGAGGCAGATACAGCAGAAGGCTAACAACCTTATAACAATAGCCTAAATTGTACCTTTTCCATCTGTTCCATTACAGCAGCAAAAAAACCAAGCCAGACCAGTCATTACAGCCCAGTCAGGCTCCAACTTCTCAAGCTCACCCTTTGGTCAAAGAAAAAGAGGCAACAGGGCACAAGTTAAGCTAAACACAGCCTTCAAACGAGTAGCAGGCTTCTCTTATCTGGTTGTCTCTCAGAAAGACAACTTGACATTCTGCAGAATGCAACTACAGAATGCAGACCGCCGCCTGGCCGTATATATTATCCAGGCCAACTGAAGCCCTTGGAGGATAGCATCCTACTATAGCTCATTCTCTTTATGCTGAATCTGTCCCTTCAGAACATAGTCCATGAGGGTGAACAGTGAGTTTTTTCTGGCCAGGGATGGGGGGAAAAGGGAGGGTGTTCGGTGGTGGAGCGCTAGAGCAGACAGCCAGAGAGACAGACAGACAAAAGCCCAGGAGTGTTTCAACCACCACCGTCACATTAGCCCCAGGGTGTCCTCCTGACCTCTCAAGAGCAGCGGTCTTCAAAACAGGAGACAGAGGGAGGGCAGTCGGCAGGAGCAGCGCAGTGGCAGACGCCACAAGCCGTGGTCGCTCTTGCAACCCCAAACATTGCAGAGGGAAGAACAAGCACCCACCCCCACACCTGCACTGTCTGCTTTCGCTCTCTGCCCACGCATTGCTGGAGCCCAGAGCTTGTGCTCTTGCTGGCGCAAGCTTGACACTTCATCCCTGTGTGCTCCTCTGAGTAAGGGCTACTCATGTCAACGACAGCATTTCCCCTCCCTCACAAAAACCATCTTCAAAGGTGGTGGCTACACCGAGCGAAAAAAAACTAAACCCCAGCAGAAACCACAGCGCACCACCACCCTCCCACATCCAACCCAATGTGTTCCCAGAATATACAGTAAGCAAAAAAAAAAAACCACTTGCTCAGGACTAATTTGTGTAAAGTGACCCATCACACTCCAAATTTTTGGGAGATTTAGCCATTATGACATCGTGAGTATAAAAACAGCACGAGACTGAGAATTGTAGACATGCCTTCAAGCGTGAAAGTAGAAACAAGTCAGGGCAACAGTCATGCAGCACCGCTAATGCAGACAAACAACTGGGCTTCTATTCATGATCTGCAGGCTGGAAATATCAGATAAGTGCCTTCTCAAGTAGACAGGCAAAGTCCAGGGAGATCCCCTGGTCTCCTATGCAATGCTTTCTGACATATTCTCAAGAGTCCTGGATAAATATGCACCTGCTTCATTCATTCCCTTTAGTTCCTTAATTGACCTGTTGCCCATTTTCCCACATAAGTATCCATGGGCACCACAGGCAGAATTTGCGGGAGGCCATAGCTGAAATGACTCACAACTACAACCCTTTAATAAAGCTTATGAGCACCTCTCTGCATAAGGATTTCACCCAGGAAATGAGATTCCCAGGAAAACACAACAAAACCACATCCCGAGAAATGTAGTGATGGTAAAAAATTTTTAGAATTGGAATATACAGTGCCGTGAAAAAGTATTTGCCCCCTTCCTGATTTATTATTTTTTATATATTTGGCAAACTTAAATGTTTCAGATCAAACAAATTGCAATATTAGACAAAGATAACACGAGTAAATACAAAATGCAGTTTTTAAATGATTATTTCATTTATTAAGGGAAAAAAGCTATCCAAACCTACCTGGCCCTATATGAAAACGTAATCCCCCCCCCGTTAAATTATGAATTAACTGTGATTAACCACATTTTTTAGTTCAATTTCACGTGCCACACCCAGGCCTGATTACTGTCAGACCTGTTGAATCAAGAAATCACTTAAATAGAGCCTGTCTGATAAAGTGAAGTATGCTAAAAGATCTCAAAAAGCAACACATCTTGCCACGATCTAAAGAAAGTCAAGAAGAGATGAGAAACAAAGTAATTGACATCTATCAGTCTGGAAAAGGTAACAAAGCCATTTCTAAGGTTTTGGGACTCCAGCAAACCACGATGAGAGCCATTATCCACAAACGGAGAAAACTTGGAACAGTAATGACCCTTCCTAGGAGTGGCCGGCCTAGCAAAATTACTTCAAGAGCGCATCAACGACTCATCCAGGACGTCACAAAAGAACCCAGGACAACATCTGAGGAACTGAAGGCCTCACTTGCTTCAGTTAAAGTCAGTGCACATGATTCAACAATAAGAAAGAGACTGCGCAAAAATGGCATCCATGGGAGAGTTCCGAGGTGAAAACCACTGCTGACCAAAAATAACACAATGGGTCGTCTCACATTTGCCAAAAAACATCTTGAAGATCCCCAGGACTTTTGGGAAAATATTCTGTGGACTGACAAGACAAAAGTTGAACTTTTTGGAAGGTGTCCCTCTTGTTACATCTGGCATAAAACTAACACAGCATTTCATAAAAAGAACACCATACCAACATTCAAACATGGTGGTGGTATTGTGATGATCTGGGGCTGCTTTGATGCTTCAGGACCTGGACGACTTACCGTAATTGATGGAACCATGAATTCTGCTCTCTACGAGAAAATCGTGAGGGAGAATGTCCGACCATCATTTGTGGCCTCAAGCTCAAGCGCGCTTAGGTTATGCAGCAGGACAATGATCCAAAACACACCAGCAAGTCCACCTCTGAATGGCTTAAAAAAACAAAATGAAGGTTTTGGAGTGGCCTAGTTAATGTCTGGACTTAAATCCATATAAGATGGTGTGGCATGACCTTAAACAGGCCGTTCATGCTCAAAAACCCTCCAATGTGGCTGAATTAAAACAATTCAGCAAAGATGAGTGGGCCAAAATTCCTCCACAGCAATAAAAACACTCATTGCCAGTTATCTCAAACACTGCAGTTGTTGTCGCCAAGGGAGGCACAACCAGTTATTAGGTTTAGGGGGAAATTACTTTTTCACATTGGGCTAGGTAGGTTTGGATAGCTTTTTCCCCTCAATAAATGAAATAATCATTTCAAAACTGCATTTTGTCTTTACTCGGGTTATCTTTGTCCAATATTAAAATTTGTTTGATGATCTGAAATATTTAAGTGTGACAAATATGCAAAAAAATAATGAATCAGGAAGGGGGCAAATACTTTTTCACAGCACTGTATAACCCCATTTCCAAAAAAGTTGAGACACTGTGTTAAATATAAATAAAATGAAATGCTATGATTTGCAAATCAATTAAAAGCCTATATTTAATTGAAAACAGGAAAAAGACAACTTGTTGAAACTTATACATTTTATTGTTATTTGAAAAATATCAGCTTATTTTGAATTTGATGACAGCAACATATTTTTAAAAAAGTTGGGACTGGACAATGAAAAACTGGAAAAGTTGCATGACGCAAAAAAGGGCAACTGGCAGAACATCTCACAGCTAATTAGATTATTAATCAACAGGTCAGTAAAACGATTGGGTATAAAAAGCCTTTCATAAGTAAATATGGTGAGGGCTTAACCACTCTGTGACAAACTGCATGGGGAAATAGTTGAACAATTTAAGAATAACATTTTCAACTTAAAATTGCAAAGAATTCAGAGATTTTATCCTCCATGGTACATTAAAAGATTCCAAGAATCCAGAAAAATCTCTGAACATGGGACAAGGCCAAAATCCACTTTTGAAAGGCAGTGATTTTCAGGTCCCCAGGCGGCACTCCATTAAAAATAGACAGGATTCTGCAGAGGAAATCACTGCATGGACTCAGGAACACTTCTGTCAACCATTGTCAGTAAGCACAGTTCGCCACTGCATACACAAATGCAAGTTAAAACTCTGCCATGTAGAAATTAAACCATATATAGACAAGATCCAGAAACACTGCCGTCTTCTCTGGGCCCGAGCTCATTTAAAATGTACTGAGGCGAAGTGGAAAACTGCCCTGTGGTTTGACTAATCAAAATGTGAAATTCTTTTCGGAAATCATGGATGCCACGTCGTCTGGGCTTAAGAGGAGAGGGGCAATCCAAATTTTTATCAGCAAACAATTAAAAAGCCAGCATCCATGATAGTATGGGGGTGCATTAGTACTCATGGCAAGGGTAACTTGTGCATCCATGAAGACACCAGTAATGGTGAACGATACGTACAGGTTTTGGTGCAATATTTACTGCCATCCAGATGCCTTTTATAAGGGAAGGCCATGCTCATTTCAGCACCAAACACCATACTCTGCACGTATTACAACAACATGGCTCTGTAGTAAAAGAGTCTGGATGCTAAGGTGGCACTGGGGCAAAGACGGACACAAAAAGTCGGGGGTGGAATAAAGACTCTACCAAAGAGGAGTATGGGCTCAAGAGGAGGCAGCCTGCAGACACACCACAGGGGAAAAGTGTCTGAACAGGCTGGAATGGAATCAAATGTTCTGAAGAAGAACAGCACCCTTCCAAACCAAACTCTCTGGCTTCCTGTCTTCATGCTTTCCTTGAGGGTCGCTTCAGTTTCAGAGATCTCAAATAACAACCCCCAAAATGTTCCATCTAAAGGTTGTAAGCAAATAAATGAAATTAATTAATATTATTTTGTTCAATAGAGTGAGCACAGGTCCCATATACACCTAATCAGTCTTTGGGTTGACCCTTATGCAACTGTTTAAAGGCTTGTTCACCACAGCATGCCAGCAAAGCCAAGGAAAGGGTGGGTTCTCCTGGATGACCAAGTGGCAAAAGCTGGCAGGAAGAATGAAGGCCCTGAATTATGAAAGAGCTAGATGCCAACATCTACTGCAAAACATTGGCAGCTCAGACGCCATCATGCTGGTTCTAAGAGGCATCTAGGCTTCAAATGATAGGAAGTGGGCAATAAAAAAGCAACAAACTACTGGGATCAAAACCACAGTCATCTAACCAGCGACCACAACGAGTTCCAGTGCTGTCTTGAGGCAGGGAGGCGTGACAGGGGGGCACCCTGTAAGGCCATGTGTCACACTGTCACGACCAGGGCAGCACAAACTCTGAGAACCACCAAAACTTTTTCAGAAAGTGTTCTCTCTGTTGCACAACATGCCTTGGAATGAACCGCAAAACAATATACCGTCAGGTATAAAATTGTAGGCAAAATAATTCTGTACCAGATTGAATTTCCAAGTGGACATTGACTGGCTACACTCAATCACAATGGCACCGAACCGGTACCCGTTAAAAACTGTTTGGGATTAGGAATGCCAAAACCAGGAACACAACCATTTTAATATGTTTTATGGAACCAGCAGGCTTGGTTAAACAAGAAGCCCTAATTATGCAGCTTGGTGGTTTATTCCCAGAACCTGTAAGTCAAGTCAACTGCAGTTTTTTTGCCATTTATAAAGTAGGGAGTACTTATAATGGTGGGAGTTAAAAGTATTTGCATGTTTTTCCTATCTGATTAAGAGGAGAGAGGCACCAAATGAGGCTTATAACCATCAGGATAGTCCCAAGAAAACAGCTCAATCAATCCATGTTTTATCACGGTCCTGAGCCACGGGCCCTGCACAGCTCTTTAAACCGCCACTGCCCGAGTCCTCTGTCTTGCTTTCTTTTCCTTTGGCTTCATGAGAGCGAAAGGAGAAGGAAGAAAAAAAAAAAAAACAAGAACCGAGTCCAAGAAAGTGAAGGAGGGCAGCCAGAGTTGAGGGCACTGTAACTGGAACTCGAGCCGAATGCGATTGGCCAGCTACTGCCCTCATTTACGAATGGGCCACGGTGAGGGAGGTGTGCCGGACCGTCGCTCTGGAGCCATTACTCAGCGCTTTCCTCCCTGTCCTCGGTAGGACCTTGTGGTCACTTCTCCTCTTCCTCCTCATCCCTCGCATCATTTTCCGCCCCCCTCCAGTAAAATTCCCATTTTTCTTGTCCTCCATAAGAGGTTCCAAACTAAAGATGTTTTAATATCTGGAATATTCCTGCATTTTTTTTTCAGCCGAGGGGGAGGAGGTAGAGGGAAAAGTCTTCAATGCATCTTGATCCAAGGTGTTTCACCACCCTTTTCAAAGGCCAGAATTTTGCACCGACTGGTAGATTTCCACGAACTCCGGGCTGTTTTCGGAAACCGATGACGCCATCCGCCGTCAGACCTGTGAGGTAACCTGTTTACTGCTGCTCCCACGTTCCAGAGGGGAACAGGAAATCCTGGGGGCAGGCGGTGGCACTTCTCTTTCTGTAATGAGTGGTGCAGTGGCAGTAATTACACGTCCTGCCACCTCGTGCACCGAAAGCACCCAGGCAGGAGCCTGTGGCGTGACATGGCTACTCTCAGACCTGAGGGACATGTTCTCACATGTCTCCCCTGGCGCCACAACCCTATATTACTTTATTAGTCACCCGGCATGTGACTAACAAATCAAACCCAGGGCGAGTGATCGTTTTTACATGTGCCCCTGCTCACATGTGCGTTTGCAGACACAAATACTGTGCATGCAGACAAGCACGGTGCTGTTCTCACTCACACCACTGTTTACACCGGCACACACACACACACACACACACACACACAATAAAGCAAATCACACTGCAGGTCAGACTGCTGTTGGCCTACTAATCCCAATACAGGAGAATATGATTAATGGACAGAAAGCTTTCAGCATGAATCCCCAAACAGATTACTGCCACAGATTTAAAGTAATTTGTACGGACAATTATTCTTTCAATTTAATCTGCCGAACAGCGATAGCCCTCGGGTGAGACCATTCGAGGAAAAGGGATTAAGTCAGGCATTAGTCAATCGGCAGTATGGGACGGGTAAAGGTGAAGGGAGTCATGCTCCTTTTACCTACTGCAATCTGTCACACATACAGCTACGGAATTCTGATCACTGCACATAAAGGTCGTACCAGTCTCAATTTCTAATCCCAGCCCAGACGTGACGGCTTTATTAGAAATATCCTTCACCCACCATGAAATCAACCAATACCTCCAAAGGGACCCTTTCCCTTTGGGCATCAGGGCAGCAAAGGGAGAGAAGAGTTTCACAATCTCCAAAAACTGGGTGGGTCCGTTGTCAGTAATTAGCAACTCAACGACTGGCATGGAAAAGTCTACTGAGGTTGACACGAGACTGTGACTGACGGCACGTGTTGGCGTACGCTCAGTTTCGAATTCCGAGAAGCCTTGCCCGACCCGTTGCCAGATCACCGAAGGGAGTCTCCTGAGATGACGCGCGAGTTGGGCTGAGCCAAGCTCCTCCCACACACTCAGGAGCCCATCGCTAAAAGGACCTGACAGGAACACCGAGCTTAGCCATACCTTCCCAACCTCCAGTGCCCAGCAGACTGGATTATCACATTAATGGTAGGGTTCCCCTGCCTTACAAGGCATGATGTTTCAAGTTCAATCCACGGGGGGGGGGGGGAGAAATTGAATGAAGGAAAAAGTCCTTTGAAATGGGATTACAGAAAGGACCCAGTGAGGCACGTGGAAGAGTCGATAAGAACGTGACATTCCAGCAGCATGTTGCCATTACACCTCGGCCCTCAAGCCCAGAAAAACATCATCACGTTTTCACTCACACACTTCAGAGTCCACTGGCTGAAGTTAATGTTCTAAAAAGTAAACAAAACTTTCGAACCCCAACAACCGTCACAATGTAAGGCATGAAGTGAGCAAGTTCGGCCGCAAGACCATGCACAGACAAAAGCTTTCTGCCCGCTTACCTGTGTTTCTCAAGCTCGTTGTGCGATGACCTGAAAAAGCAAACAGACAAAAACATTACTAAAAATTCTGGACTTTTTTTAAGCAGGGCTGCAATTAGCATCAGAGAAGTCATCACAGAGACAGAGCAGAGGAAATAGTGCATGGAAAGTGTTAGGAGCATTTATGAAACTGCTCAAAGGAGTCACAGCAAAGCATTCCCACACAGCTTAAGGTCTGTTTTCCCACTGTCGGAAAACAGAAGGAAAGATAAGGGCTAGGGGGAGGGGATGGGTGGGGTTGTGTATATATTTTGGCTTTTCAGCAAGTCTTCCATCTAATGTGCAACAAGAAAAGGCTTTTCCTACTAGAATAAACAAACAAATGATTTCTGCCTTGCTGTACCCTCCCTCTCTCCCTGATGCTAAATGCTTGTTTTGCTGCGTGACATGCAGTTGGAAGCACGTGAGGCAGAGAAACAGGTTGGCAAAAAAAGGGTCGGCTAGACGGCACTGAAAATGCACAACCAGCCTGACCAACTTGCACAATGCAAACAGCCAATATCCAGCACGCAAATGCAGTGGCTCGTCTGATTTAAGTGGCCGAGTGATCAAGTGTTCGGCTGCTGTGGGCTAAGGAGTGAGGTTTGAGTGCTTATTTCCTCCCTACACTCTCCACTGTACGAAGCTTCCAATGGGGCCGGAAGGCAAAGCTCATGCCATGTGTTAAGGAGCCCAAACTCCTGCACAGCAATGCTGCAGGCCGTATATAAAATGGCCTGACATGAGGGCCCATGCAACATCCAATTGTTTATATAACCCATATATGGAGGCTACGGGGGGAAGTGGGGGGGGTCCACAGTCCTGCAGTCTTGCTGCTCAGACAATGCAAATACACCCCAAGCAGTTCCAATCTGTCAACCTCCAGAAGTTTGCAGGCCATGAGGGTCACACTCAACTAACCTTGCCCATAAACTTGAACCATATGTACTGACGAATGCTCTTCTACCAGTGCTAGAATTAACATATAACAGCTGCGAACAGATGTACAAACCAGGACAACAGTGTAGCACCAGATACACATACTGCAATCACATTCGGGATGCCAAATCCATCGAAATCGCGCTGTGAGGGTAAGAGCCAAAACACACAAAGCAGTCCAAAGGCTATGGCACATGCACTGTGACACACTTAATTATGCACAGCTAAAGTGCTAAGAACCCACGCAGGCCCAAACAAGTCATTTGTGAAATAAGTGCAAAAAATCCCATGCCAGGAGATTCCGTGGAAGGGAGACATTGCAGGGCCTTAAATTAAAAGCATCTTGCCCTCCTTTGCATGAAAGTCATATTTACAATCACAGTGGTGCTCATAAGTAGGGCGATTCCTGGGAGAGGTACAGTTGGCACCCCGTGACCGTGTATGCTAGCTCTGGCGGCACTTTCATTGCCAGACGAAATCAGGAAAATAAACAAGTTTATCTCCTGGGATCACTGGCAGTGGAAAGTGGCAATATTCGAATGTGTGAACACGGAGGATGGGCGACGACGACCCCCGGGAAATGAACAGCAAGGATGGACTGGCTATAGTGACAAACTGCAAATTCACACAAAAATACGGAGCAGCCATTAGCCTATGTGTTAGCAAAGAAATTCAAGCAGGTGTTTGATTACATGCTTGCTGACACAACAGGCGCCAGGGTGTAAAAGGCTTCAGAACTACGTGCAAATAGGGCAGAAATTCAGAGCAAATCCACTCTCTTTTTCAGCTATATGACCTAAGTTGTAGCCCCACCATTCAAATAAAACTATAAAAGGAAAATAATACTGAAACATATATTGAGAATACAGGGGGGACTATAGTGCAGTCAGCAGCACGGGCACCACATAGTAGTAAGGTTGTGGGTGCAAATTTGGCCCGGGGCCTTTCCATGTCTTCCTCCCACAGTCCAAAGACAAGCATGTTAGGCTAATTGGAGATCATTAATTGCTCATAAGTACGAGTGTGTGAGCGGCTGGCGTATGCGATCCCGGCGATGGTTAACTGCCCACAGTGTGTTCCTGTCTCTGGCCCGCTGTGTGCTGCAAATCTCCAGCAGCCTCCCACCTCCAATTAGATGGGAAAATGGATATTAGGAAAATATATAATAGTTCAATAATGCACATATTTTGGCCTTAAAGTTTCACTATCGTGACTATGCTTCGGTTATTGGCATGCTGAGTTGCCAAACTGTACACATATGTTTTTGTTTCTTCTTTGCATAAGACTGACAAGTGGTTAAATGGAAAATAACACATATGCCACATAAAGAGTCAGCCAGGCCTAAGTGCTACGATACTTTCACGATTCAGACAATGTCATTTTCTCTTGTGTCGCCCCCTGAATCTGCATGGTGACTACAAACCAATTTCATATTCATATTCTGAGAGGTTGCTTGCGAGCGGACAATTTGTCATGTTCAGTATAAAGTAAATGAACCAATCCTGTGAACCAAATCGAATAAAAACCACTCAACAGACTGTATAGATGACCCAATTTGACATGATATGAATAGTTTGCTCATACGTTTTAAGTTTATGCACCCATTTCAGAATATACTGCAGGACCAAATGACGACAGGTTTCGTAGACGAATACCACTCATAAACCACTTCTTTCTGCGCACTGCAGATTATTTCCTCATGAGCTAACGAAGCCTGCGTGGTTCAGCGAACCAGGCAATCGAAGCCAAGGCTACACTGCGCAGGCAGCCAATAAACCAAGGCAAAGATTGACCCACTAACGACAGACAGTGAGTGACTGACCATGTAGGACACGGGAGGATACGTGGGATTAAAACAGGACTCAGCGGGGCCGATTTATCGGAATGAATAGCGATTGCCGACAACGCAAAACACCACTCGTCACTGTCAAGCTATTTTACAATATTTTAACCCTCCTATTATGCTCGAGTTGATAAACCATTTTTGGGTTGAGGTCACTTTGGTCCCCGCAATGAAAAACTGCTTAAGATGTTTGTAACTGAAACTGTTATCCATTCTCCTCTCAGTTTATTTATGCTTTTTCTACTGACCATTTTAATGGCCAAGTAAATAAAACAAGACTCCCCCTATCCTCCCCCTATACGTCAAGCATCGATTTTACATGATTATAGCAGAATGAATGGGACCAAAAGTGAAATGAATGAGAAATTAATTTGAACATGCCCTCAGTCTAAGGCAACACTACAAAAACCAGATCAACCTGATGATTTTATGTAATAATTGATCCTGGGGTCAAAATAACCCAACAACACCGATGCACATAACGTGTTGACAGAACATAAAATAAATAAATAAATATTAGTTAAATTCATGTTTTACTTGTAAAGTCAGGGAGGAAATCTAGCTGAAAAAGTATGTTAACCATGTTTTTGGAGACATTGAACACTGAGTCATCAAATTGACCCGGAACACTTTTTTCAGCAATCAATCGAGTTTGATAAGTAACTTCAACATTCTAACACTAAACTGTAGCTGAACCTAGCGATCTACCTTCGAAGTCTAAGTGGCTGTAGCGTCCTAATTTTCATTTTTACTTACAGAATTTTAGACAACATTACAATGTTATTAAAAGATTCAATATTAGCCTATCAGAGATGAGCAAACATATGAAATGCTGCGGGAAAGGGCCAAGGGGTCAGCAAAGCTGGCTCGTTAAGATTTTTTTTTTTTTTAGCAAAGCAGGCGATGGTGGAGAAGCGAAGAGAAGGAAAGTTGATGCTGTACGCGTGGCAGTGTTTATGCGAGATCAAAACAGAGAGCCAAGCCCAACAAGAAAAATGGCGTTTATGAGTGACAGAGAGTATAGGCGGACAGCAACGATTACCGTGCAAACAACAATCAGAATATTTACCTATTGTTCTGCGTTTTTCTTGAAAGTGGCGAAGCTTTCGTTTTCTTTCCAGAAAACTCATTATTGTACGGTAAAACCGATGCATAACCATGTTCTGCTTCTATTGACAAAGTAAACAAAATGATTGTTAATTTCTGTTCATCAACTGGGGAACATTTATTCAACCTAAATGTCGGACGCACATTTATAAAAATTGTATTCGATGTGTCGATGACTTGAAATTACGTTGCGAGACCAACTCTGGGACTAAAAAAAAACAATTTTGGGTAAAAAAAAAAAAAAAGTGATGGTAACAGCCGTCAAAGGATATACAGGCTGTTTGCTTGTTGTTGGATGAAATTAATCAGTTTTTTACATGAAAGGCACTACTGATCTGCAAGATACGAGATTAGCTTGGTTTATGACCGTCAAGCTCAGCTCAGTACTGGCCTTGGTTAAATTTGACAAGAGGCTTAGCCTGTTACCAAGAGGGCAAAACCATTTGATGCCATGATTTACTGAATAACAAACAAATTGACACATCAAGCGTGTGTCTATACTAGTGTTAGTACACCCTGCTGAGAGCATAACAAAACTACACTAACCAGATAGCGTCAACGAGAATTACGTTTCTAACGACATTCCTCACCTCAACGTCAGTAACTGCTTAGTTCTTGAATACACTAGCTAGTTAACCTACGTTATAGTTACATTTATTTTATATCACCAGTGACATCATACTCGCGAGATACAACATTACTGTCTGGTTAGACATGTTCTTCGAATTGCATAGTGGTTGCATCCTACATGGCTAGCGAACGCAATTTCCTTATTTAAAAAAAAATTGAAAGTAATAGTACCAGTAATGTTAACTTAATTGTTGCATGTAAGTTTTGCTGGGAAATACCTCTATCTCTTCTTTCCAAATATTCAGCAGCCTCCAGAAGAATAAGAAGAGAATTAAGTTCCATTATTATTGCCCTTCGTTAAAGAATAATATACTATGTACAAAAAATATAATATAGTTATATAAAAATTATTCTTCAAAATAATACACTGCACTCGGCTCCTTTCGCCTTGAACTGCCCTGTTCGGAATCTTGGAACTCTCAGCCAAATTCGCATCAAGTGTACCTCAACTGAAATACACTTGCAGAGTGATGGTCTTGATAGCCAATCAGAAGACAGACTTCCTCCTGCGGGTGCTCTTTAAACACTTTTTAAACCAATCACGAGTGGCTGCATTTTTGGGTTTACATGAGAATGTACGTAGAATGTTGATACATTTCGAAGTGAGTCCTGATTGGTCAGAGTGAGCTAGTAACAATTTAGAAGCAATACCCTAGCAACAGCACGTGTGACCCACCCCTTAATCGTTCATTGGCCTGACGTGTGTATCGCTTGTGGCTGATTGACCAAAGGGGGAAATGGGCGGTCCTCGTGTCGGCTGAAACATGGACTTGACGTTGCCACTGGGGCTGTCATTTGGGAGAAATCCACAGGTCGTGTGTGGGTACTGGCTGAACTAGTTGAGAATCGCTATCTACTGATCCCCTTTAAAACAAAGTTGAACGATTTGGCAAGAATGTTTGCAAGTTATTTCTTCATATTTGCTCCCACCACGATGTATAAAATGCTGTTCTCCTTTTATCAAATAATGCAGGCATACAGTCAGACGTATTATTTGCAGTATTATGTTTTGGAAAAAAATGTAATGAATATATTTTTGTGAGTGGATGGGATTTACACTATAACTAGACATACAGATGACATCATTCACTGAATATTGATTTAATAGTTCTTCGGCTTCAGATGAGGAGTCGTATTGGACTATTCAAATTCCTGGACGTGATATTCACTGATATTAGCACCAAAATTGAGCTCTGCGGTAAGATGAACACCGGCAGCTTCAGCTAATGCTTGAGGATGGACCAAGCGACTTGCAAAGCTCAGTTTAACCGATAACTAAGCATAGGAAAGGAATCTATGGCACAAATAGTGGTGTTCGTACAAATGAGTAAATTGAATAAGATTTAGCCACTATTTCAACAATGCTTACTTTCGGAAGGTCATGATTAGCTTGCACTTAAAGTTGATGTTTTAGGTGGAACAGTAGTGCATTACTGAATGGCATTGCACAGGACAGAGCATTTATGCAACAGTGCCGGGAAATAAAAGCAATATGGTTGCGAGACCTGCAATATTGTCAGGGAAATTACTTGCTGACGGATTCCATTTTCATTACAACCATGTCCTGAGCTGGTAATGGAAAGCACAGAAAAGTGATCAATGCAATTTGAAGTGTATTTCTCACTTATTTTCTTTAGTAAGCTAATTATTAATCCTATTTGTGCTCACTGTATGTTCAGATAAGCATGTGAAGGTAATTGCATCAGTATGTAATAAAGAAGCTTATACTATTTTCAATCTTGTTACAATGTAATGCATGGCAGAAATATCCCTGTTTGCCATCCGATGTGTACAGAATTGCAATGGTAATTAATGCCCCAACCCATTGCCCACTCAGGGGCTTTATCTTCACAGTTTTTTCATGAAGACTTGTCAAATATAACCATCATATGAGGCATATTTCTGATGGTATTCAGAGTTAACTTCATTACATTTTTAAAAATCACATCCAGCTTGATTTATAATCTGTTTGGCATCATAACTGTGCAAGATTTTGGGTATCTTGTCCCAAGTAAGTGGTATCAATAAAAAAAAACAGCTGAAGGAGCATTTTGCAACTAATTAGGTTAATTGGCAACAGGTCAGCAACATGACTGAGTATGAAAAGAGCATTTTAGAGAGGCAGAGTCTCTCAGAAGTAAAGATGGACAGAGATTCATCAATCTGCAAAAACTGCATCTAAAAATTGTGGAAAAATTTCAGAAAAATGTTCCTCAATGTAAAATTGCAAAGACTTTGATTCTATAGTACATAATATCATCAAAAGATTCAGAGAATCTGGAGAAATCTCTGTGCGCAAGGGACAGTTCCCAAGGTCAATATTGAATGCTCATGATCTTCGGGCCCTCAGGCAGCACTGCATTAAAAACAGGCATGATTCTGCACTGGAATACACTGCATGGGCTCAGGAACACTTCCAGAAATCATTGTCTGTGAAAACGGTTTGCCATGCAAACTACAAATGCTAAAGTTGTATCATGCAAAGAGGAAGCCATATGTGAACACAATCCAGAAACGCCACTGTCTTCTCTGAGTCAAAGTTCATTTAAAATGCACTGAGGCAGAATGGAAAACTGTTCTGTGGTCAGATGAATCAAAATTTGAAATTCTTTTTGGAAACCATGGACGCTGTGTCATGCAGTCTGAAGAGGAGAGTGATCATCCAGCTTGTTATCAGCGCACAGTTCAAAAGCCTACATCTCTGATGGTATCGGGTTGCATAAGTGCCTATGGCATGTGGAGCTTACACATCTGGAAAGGCATTATCAATACTGAAAGGTATATAGAGATTTTACTGCAACATATGCTCCCATCCAGAAACACATCTTTCAGGGCAGGCCTTGCATATTTCAGCAAGACAATGCCAAACCACATACTGCATCCATCACAACAGCATGGCTTCGCAGTAGGGGTGTCTGAGTGCTGAACTGGCCTATGTGCAGTCCAGACCATTCACCAATAGAAAACATTTGGCGCATCATAAAACGAAAAATCCGACAAAGAAGACCCAGGACTATTGAGCAGTTAGAATCCTACATCTGACAAGAGTGGGATAACATTTCTCTCCCAAAACTTCAGCAATTGGTTTTCTCACTTCCCAGATGTTTACAGACTGTTGTTAAAAGAAGAGGGGATACTAAACAATGGTAAACATGGCCCTATCCCAACTTTTCTGAGATGTGTTGCTGCCATCAAATTCAAAATCAGCTAATATTTTTCATGAAAATGGTAAAATGTCTCACTTTCAACATCCTACATATTGTCTATGTTCTATTGTGAATAAAATGTGAGTTTATGAGATATGCAAATCATTGCATTCTGTTTTTATTTACATTTTACACAGCATCCCAACTTTTTTGGAATTGGGGTTGAACTAGAATACTGAGTCCCCTGGGGTTGCATTTGGAAAAACATTTATAAAACGCAGTGTGATTTAAAATGTCCAAATAAATACATTATTCTCTGCTCAAAGTTTTGGGCATTTTTTTTTTGAGTCAAGCTGTTCAGCTTGAGTACTAAGCTACTGATGATGCTGTTCTTTTGCCAGCTGATCTCGCCTCGCCCATGCTGCTGCTGCTGCTGGCATATTTGGATTCATCGGCATTGGCACATGCTGTTCAGCATCATGCCTTTTAATGTCCTGCAAATGTGTCCTCATTTATGTCCAAGAGACATTCATGACGCATGGCAATGTTATTCAACACACAATGTACCATGAAAATGCTCCGACCTTCTGGGAGCTGTATTGTTATGTTCCAGCAGACGTATCCAAACATCTGAAGCACATTTTCAGCCCTTCAAAAATTTTTTTTTTTTTGACAGTTTGTGTTTTGTGTCTTTTTGACTGTACAAAAATTCATGCAGTGCTTTTTGCATAAAATACGGTGTAATCAGCCATGTCTTTATTGGATAGCTGTTGTCTCCTTACAGAAACCCCTCAAGGAGAAGGATAACCCTAGAAGACTACAGGAATGCCAGACTTGGCCCTTATAAAGGAGTCATGGCTTGATCCAGGATAATTTGAGAATACATTGCAAGTTGCATTGCAAATCACCCGGATGTTCATGGACTGGGTTCCCTTATGGTTTGTATGTACAGTGAGCTCCAAAATTACTGGCACCCTTGACTGGCAATGCACAAACAATACTTTAAAAGATTCAAAAAAGTAGATATTTATAGAGAATCTCTAAATAACCAACATGTGATAAATACTGTATGATATTAATGTTCCAGTGGAACCAACCAAAATCATTCACTGATTTAATAAAAATCCATTTCCTCCAAATCAAGGTTTCACAGTTAATGGCACCTTTAAAGATTATTGTAAATAACCACTACCAAAAATCAGGTATTAATTTACACTTATTTAAGTTTTGTCTAAGTGTTAAGAGACTATATTGAGCCATTACATCTCTTAATATTTCACTAGGGCTATAAAAATGAGGCAACATACATGCAGTATCCTTTTGTCATCCAACACCACAAAGAAAAAACAACTATCAGTTCTAAAGAGGCAGATGGCAATAGACCTTCATCAATATGGCATTCGCTACAAGAAGATTCACAAACGTATGAATATGCCATTGAGTACTGTAGATGCAATTATTTAAAAATTTTAAAGATTTGGAACTGTTGAAAACCTCAAGGGTAGAGGACACAACTGCATTTTGCCCCCCAAGATATTCAGGTGCATGGTGAGAGAAGCGACAAAATCCCCAAGAATCACTGAAGAAATTGCAGGCCTTGGTGGCATCTTAGGGTCACCAGGTTTCAAAAAGCACCATCAGGCACCACCTCCCCAGCCGCAGGCTCTTTGGAAGGATTGCCGGGAGAAAGCCTTTTCTCACCAGAAGACACAGAAGCAAGCACTTGGAGTTTGCCAGACGTAGAAACAAGATACTTTTTAGTCAGATGAGACCAAAATTGCACGTTTCGGTCAGATACAGCATCAGCATGTTTGGCATCGAAACAGAGATGCATACAAAAGGAGAAGCACCTCATATCCATGGTGAAATATGATGGTGAGTCAGTCATGTTTTGGGACATTTTTAATTCAAGAGGCCCAGGGGCACTGGTTAAGATTAATGGCATAATGAATTCCACCAAGTATCAGGATATTTTGGCTGACAATCTGGTTGTCTCCCCTTGAAGGCTGGGACTTGGCCATGGGTGGACTTTCCAACAAGTCTATGACCCAAAGCATACCTCAAGATCCATACAGATAATGGTTCTGTGACAACAAAATCTACATTCTGCAATGGCCATCGCGTTCACCAGACCTCACTCCAGTAAAATGCCTGTGGGCTGAGTTGAAGAGGTCAGTTGATAAATGCAAACCCAAGAATGAGAAGGATCTTGTAAAGATCTGCTTAGAAGAATGGTCCAAAATCCCCCCAAATGTGTGCCCTAACCTTGTCAAATATTACTAGAAAAGACTCCACGCTGTTATTCTTGCCAGAGGTGTTTGCACAAAGTACTAACTAAAGGGTGCCAATTATTATGAAACCTTGATTTTGTTGAAATTTATTTTGTATTAAATGATTGTTGATTTAGATTCAGGGTAGCCAGTAATTTTGGAACCCACTGCATCAGAGCAATCTCTGATGGGGCACATAGTAACTTGTGTATGCAGTTTATCACACGTATCATTGTGACAGCTATTTTTTTATATCTTGATGTATACAATAATAATCTATCATATAGTGATCTTTTTATTTTTAATCTTTGCATGTTAAACACTCAGGAACGCTGCTTCTCATTCCTGTGCATTTAACAAGCAGTGTATACGCGCTGTGCACGTGCTTATGTTGGTGCATATTACTATCATGGCAAGTGTTGCCAGGCAAAACAAACCTTGCCCCCTCTCTGAAAATCCACGACCTTGAGTTTGAACTTTCAAGGTCACTCAAGTTCATAAGTCATGGTGACAACTGAAAGCCCATATGGGACTTCCTATACCCTGCAAAAAATGTTCTATAGGACTTCTATGGAACATCAATGGAACTCTATAGAATATTTTAGTAGAACAGCATGTTCTATAGGATTTTCCGTGTGTTCTATAGGAATTTGCTAGAAACCTATAGAGCACCTCTATGGAAAAGAAAGTCCTATAAGATTATTGCTGTTCCAAAAGACCTTCCTATAGAACACCCTGGTTGAAAAACCTGTTCTATAGGACTTTGATGGTCTTTAGGACCTTCTAATAAAACAAAAGCTTAATGGGAAAGACATCTTAAATAAGGGTTAAATAAAAATAAAAATAAATTTTATGACTCCTTGCAATGCTCTGTCGAAGGGGTAATTTACCTTATGTGTACCCGGGTTTTAGAAGTGAGAGACCGGACTAATGGTATGAAAATGTGCAAAATGCAGTGATATCCACTACACTGAAGTAGCAAGGAAATCTTGTCCCTTTTAACTTTAAGGTGTGCTTATAAGCACATGGGGTACCAGGCACATACCAACTCATTGATTCTCTGATCAGACGATTGATTGACTGACTGACTGCACAACTTAGCAGTATTTCAGTTACGGTATATGAAGACCTCTTTCCATTTTGTCAGCAGCAATTCAAAAATATAAATGTAAGGCATTACAATAATAGAAAACTTGTGTTCCTCTTTTGCTTACGAAGACAGAATTATGTTGAAAGTTTGAGCTTTTGAACTTTTCCCTTAATTTAAAAAATTCAATCAAATTATTCCTTTGCATTTACATGCATGTGATTGCAGATTATATGCAGATTTAGAATTAATTTTAATACAATTTGAGGTCTGCTAAGACTTATTCCCACCATCTTTATACATGTATCATTGTCACCTAACAGGATAACTAACATGGTGTTCCTTTTCAGAGAAGGCACTCAGTTCCTTCAAATTCAATTCAATTCATTTCAATTCAAATGCAATTCAAATAGATCAGGATCAAGTACCATCTACATTTTCCCAGTTGCCGGATAGCTCACTCGGTTAAAGCACCGTGTGGTGGTGCAGAAGTGTCTGGGTTTGAGCCCCCGTCAGAGTTGTGCACAGTTGGCCATTGCGCTATGGGAATGCAAATTGGCAAGGGTTTGCCGGGAAGGATTAATATAACATGGTTGCTTTGTTTGTCGCCTTCCAGATTCGGGTGGGATTGAAGATGCCAAATTGGAAAAACAAAAGTTCTACAAGAGCTGTTCTATAGAGATTTTCTATGGAACTGTTTCCTATAGAAATTTCCTATAGAACTTGTTTGCTATTGGACTTAAGGTACTAAAGTTCTTTAGAATTCTATTGAACTGTCCTATAAGATTCCTATAGCGCATTTTTGCAGGGTATGTTGGTTATGGTAAATATCTGTCTTTCGTCAACCGTTTTCAACTTATAGTTCTTTGAAAATCTGTGACCTTGAATTAGACCTTTCAAGGTCACTGAAGGTCAAAGGTCATGGTGCGAAATGAAAGCCCATATGGGACATCTTATATTTTGATGATAATAAATATCTGTCTACAATGACCCGTTTTTGATTTATAGCCCTCTGAAAATCCGTGACCTTGAGTTCGACCTTTCAAGGTCGCACAAAATCAAAGGTCATGGTGTCAAATAAAAGGCCATAAGGCCATATAGGAGTTTCTATATGCTCATGATAGTAAATATCTGTCTATCTGCAACCCTTTTTGAGTTAAAATGGAAAATATATTATTTTCACTAATGACTTTGACCCCCCTGACATTTAACCCCAACCGCTACAGACCCAGCAAAAAATTTTGCATGTAAAACTTGCGTTTTTCACTGTAAAGTTATGTGTAAAACTTGTGTCATGTACATGTTTTTTTGCATATGAAGTGGGAACTCAAAATCACGTGAATTCACCTGTGACATTACTCCTGTAAATTTCACAAATTTTTTCAAGGCGGCTGAAAGGTAGTAATCTTATCACTGTCTCCTAATCGGGGACAAATGCCAACATGAAAGAACTGACAGCCGACATCTCAATTTGGCAAAAATATGACTTAGGCAATTATACTATGAAGCTAACAAATGAATATTACTGCCGATTGTGCTGTCCGTAACATGTTTTATACAGTCTATAGTCCATATGCATCAATACTGGCTGTTACTGGATGTTGCCCTTCTCCCTTGATTGACGAGTGGAACAATGTAAGAGATTGGTCAAGATTTTCGCTAAATGAAGTGAAATTGAAGATCCTTGACATGCCCGTGTGTAACATCGACACGAACATGGCAATTTTCTCTGTCCTGGCCCTGAGGTTTGTGATTTCCATACTTGAATCAAAGGCTTTTTTTCAGCTTTAAAAAATATTTTAACACCTTTTTCACACTCCATTTATAATTTCATGAATGAAAAAACTTTTTAAAAATCTTACAGATTTTTAAGGGATTTTACAGTAATTACTGAAGGTAATACAGGTGGGGTTGACAAGTATGGAAAAGGCCTGTTGTTCACCAAAGTGCGGTGTGCATTTAAGTAGAACTGCTACGTGTAATCAATGTGTCTTACACATGTGGTTTGGAATGTACTTCATTTCTCGCTTTTTACAGGTTAATTACATGTACCTTATGACACGTGTAAAAAAAAAAACAGTTTCTCTCATGACTTATTTGTGGAAGAAATGTGTAGTGTTTACTGGGAACACTATCAAAGGCACCCCATCACACAGCATATGGTTGGAAGCAGAATTGAAAGATGCACATTTTGATGGTTTGACGTCAATGTGATACAATTGAAGAAGGTTATTGCAAAAACACAATTTTGCCCTTACCAGTGACCTTGACCTTGACCCTGATCACCCCCAAAATTTAATCAGGTAATCTACCGACCATTGCCCACCAACTCTGAAAGTTTGAAGTCAATCAGTGCAACCGTGTAGATGCTAGATTGTTAACACACGGACACACAAATAAACAAACAAACAAATGAATAAACCGCACCGATTACAATACCTTGCCTCCTGACTCCATCGGGGGTGAGATAATAATACACCCTAAAATGGCAGTAACATACCTCGTCCTTGACTTAAGACCAGGTTTTTGTCAGTCAATCATGGAATTGCTTTCCACTGCCTCAAGATATGAATACACCAACAATGTGCCTTACCTTACCTCATTTCAAGGTCAACACCCCATGTGTACTCAAATGGGGGCAAGTACATTTGCTATTTAAAGAACGTGGGTGCTGGACAGGAAAATGACAACTACATCGGTCTGAAACTAGCAAAGACACTTGTGTTGTGCTTGGAGCCACTTTTAGCCGAGTATAAGATAGAGCCCGTACAGTCAATTATCAAAGCCAGTGCAAGCCGAATGAAAATGTAAATGACTGACCATCTTGCGATTTGATCACACCAGCCGCTCTCTGTACCCCGTTACTTCCAATGCCCTTGAGCAGACTACGCCCTCCTTCAAAATTGCCCTTCATTTTGATCTCAACTACACAACTGTAAAGTTTTGTGACTGCATCTTATACAGTTGTGACACAATTGTGGTGACAAAATCTATCCACAGACAGATGTACATATAAACACCTGGCAAAGTGCTCAAAATTGTTTCTGTGGTAGTTGCTGCTACACTGAGTGTCTACGGTCTACCGAACCACATTTTGCCATGATGACTCACATATGCACGCACACATGCACAGACTCACAAGGTGAAAACATTACTAGCCAACGCTGTCGTAGCTGGTAAAAATTTACAGGAAAAGAAGCTTTTTTTTTTTTTTTATAAATACAGACTGGATACTTGGAAATATTTTCTTTACATTTTATAATCAATAAATTAAATAGTAAGTGCGCACAACTGCGCATGATCATCATTCCTTCACTAATTTGGATCATTAATTTTGAACTACTACTCTTTATTTTCTGCCCAAGTTATTTTGGTCAATGATAATCGAGTGAATGTTCTTGAATCCTGAGTGGTTGTGAGCGAACACCAAACAGCTGTAATCAAGTGCAGTGTCCTCATTATGTAGGGCTCGTGTGTACTCTGTATTTAGATGTTTGTTTCCACTTTCTGGTCACCAGAATCAGTAAACACCCAGTTAATGAAATTAAGCGTCCTTAACATCCAGTGAAACAGGTTATACTCAAATGCCTGTCCATGGAAAAAATACTTGGGGCTTATTTTTCTGAGTCAGTATAAATGCTATTTAATTCTTATTCGACATTGGAGTCTGAATGTGCTTGCATGTGTGAGAGAGAGAGAGTGAAAGAGAATGACATGTAGGCCTATACTTGGGCTTTTTGAAAGAGACTGCCATGTGAGACTATTGTTTAGAGCTTTGAGTCAAAAAAAGGATTGTTCTGACTTTTTGTCTCACCTGAAGGTGAACCTTTAAATCTAAACAGTAACACAGAGCTTTCTCCATCTCCCTGTTTGTAAAAACATACATTTAAATGCAAAAGTGCAGCTCATCCACCCATCTTGAGTCCATGTGCTTCATTTCTAAAGATTAAGTTTGACAGTAAAATGTTTTGGAAACAAAAAGGAATAAAAGATGGCGAGATATGATGCTTTAAATATGATGGGTGCTTCAGTTTCATTTGACCAATCACTTTACGCCCCTAAAATGGGAAATTATGTATAAATAGGACTGGAATTCCTACTTGGATTAGCTGCTATGGATGTTTGTACCATCAAATTAAACATCAATCTCAGCACTTTGAACTCATTGTAATTTATATCAAATCCAATGTGCTGAACAACAGAGTCAAAGCAACACAGTTGTGCCCTTGTCCCAAAAACTTGGCATTTAACTGTATGTCAGCGCACCAAAGGTAAGCCTGATGCAATCTGAGTGATATTTTGTACTACGTGACACTGCCTATGGGCAAGGTGTGATGCAAACATGGTAATCGTCATGGCTCCTCCCTGTGCTTCCTGTTACTCACACACTATTGACTAATGATAACAGCTTGCACAGTACAGATGGTTGCTTTATTCTAAAGCTTAAACTGTATGTTCTCGGAACTGATTAGGTGAAGTACACAGGCCTGTTAAAAATAATGCATTATTCAAATTGTACCTTGAAGCACTATTCAATTTTTAAATATCGAGGGTTTGGAGCGCAATAGTTATATGTCCATTTTAGAGGTTTTGAAAAAATTGATTTTTAGGTTCCATGTGTTCTATTAAAACTTTTTTTTTTTTTTTTTACCAGTCACTCTTTTGCTGCATGGTTCAGAAGTACAGTGCTGTGAAAAAGTATTTGCCCCCTTCCTGATTTCTTATTTTTTTGCATATTTGTCACACTTAAATGTTTCAGATCATCAAACAAATTTTAATATTAGACAAAGACAACTCGAGTAAATACAAAATGCAGTTTTTAATTGATGATTTCATTGATTAAGAGGAAAAAGCTATCCAACCCTACCTGGCCCTATATGAAAAAGTAATTGCCCCCTAAATCCTAATAACTGGTTGTGCTACCCTCGGCAACAACAACTGCAATGAAATGTTTGCAATAACTGGCAATGAGTCTTTCACATCGTTGTGGAAGAATTTTAGCCCACTCTTCTTTGCAGAATTAATTTAATTCAGCCACATTGGAGGGTTTTTGATCATGAACGGCCTACTTATGGTCATGCCGCTGCATGTCAAGCGAATTTAAGTCCGGACTTTGACTAGACCACTCCAAAATCTTCATTTTGTCTTTTTTTAAGCCATTCAGAGGTGGACTTGCTTGTGTGTTTTGGATCATTGTCCTGCTGCATAACCCAAGTGCGCTTGAGCTTGAGGTCACAAACTGATGGTTGGACATTGTCCTTCAGGATTTTCCAGAAGAGAGCAGAATTCATAGTTCCATCAATTACGACAAATCATCCAGGTCCTGAAGCAGCAAAGCAGCCCCAAACCATCACACTACCACCACCATGTTTGACTTTTGGTATAATGTTCTTTTTATGAAATGCTGTGTTTGTTTTACGCCTGATGTAACAGGATGCACACCTTCCAAAAAGTTCAACTTTTGTCTCGTCAGTCCACAGAATATTTTCCCAAAAGTCTTGGGGATCATCAAGATGTATTTTGGCAAATGAGAGACGAGCCTTTGTGTTCTTTTTGGTCAGCAGTGGTTTTCGCCTTGGAACTCTCCCATGGATGCCATTTTTGCCCAGTCTTTTTCTTCATGTTGAATCATGAACACTGACTTTAACTGAGGCAAGTGAGGCCTGCAGTTCTTCAGATGTTGTTCTGGGTTCTTTTGTGACGTCCTTGATGAGTCGTCGATGCGCTCTTGGAGTAATTTTGGTAGGCTGGCCACTCCTGGGAAGGTTTACCACTGTTCTAAGTTTTCTCCATTTATGGACAATGGCTCTCACCGGAGTCCTAAAGCCTTAGTTATGGTTTTGCAACTCTTTCCAGACTGACAGATGTCAGTTTCTTTGTTTCTCATCTGTTCTTGAATTTCTTTAGTTCACGGCATGATGTGTTGCTTTTTGAGATCTTTTAGCCTACTTTACTTTGTCAACAGGTTCTATTGAAGCCATTTCTTGATTCAACAGGTCTGGCAGTAATCAGGCCTAGGTGTGGCTCGTGAAATTGGACTCAAAAAATGTTGTTAATCACAGTTAATTCATGATTTAAGAAGGGGGAAATTACTTTTTCACATAGGGCCAGGTTGGTTTGCATAGCTTTTTCCCCATAATAAATGGAATCATCATTTAAAAACTGCATTTTGTATTTACTCGGGTTATCTTTGTCTTATATTAAAATTTGTTTGATGATCTGAAACATTTAAGAGTGAAAAATATGCAAAAAAGTAAGAAATCAGGAAGGGGGCAAATACTTTTTCACGGCACTGTATATTGAACACCTAAGTTTTCATAGGAGTGTAACCGCAACATCATGGTCAAAATTGCCAAAAATGGACATGTCACCTCAGTGCTCCAACAATTCTAGCACATGATCTGACATAACACAATGGTGATTGGTTGAAGGTAAGTTCATTTGCAATGGAAGACAGACTATTCCCAAGATAGCAAGCACCTCCGCTCCGGATCTGCCCCGGCTCTGTGCCGACTCCAGCTGATCCGGCTCAGAGCCGGGCAGATCCGGGCGGAGGTGCTTGCTATCTGGGAGCAAGGATTAATTTTATTAATTATTAATTTATTTAATTTGATTAATTTTATTACAGATCTGTAATAAAATTAATGTTTATTCATCAAAATGTCAATGTTTAATTTATTTAAGCAGATTTTGTTGGTCATATCACAAAATGAAAATGTAAATTCTGATTAAAAATGAATGCAGATGGACATATAGTTATTGTGCTCCAAGGATTAGCTGATAGAAAGCTGTGACAAGGGGTAAAAATCTCAAAACCACAAAATTTGGACATATAACCATTGTGCTCCAAACCCTCGATATGCTACTGTAGGCTGGTCATAAAATTGTAGAGGTGGCGGGTAGGACCTGGGCAGTAGCAGGGCATGCATTGTTATGACACAGGAGAAAGTTATGAGGCGGCTCGTATGGTTCTTACTCGCTCCTGCTTTCTAGTTGCATTTAAATACTCGTGTGATTTTTACATGTTCTGACAAACATTTAGGTCTGACACGTGCAACTGTTTCCATCTCCTTTGGACAAATATTAATTTGGCATCAATTTTCACCTTAAGCTATAGCTCCCACCTGATAACACCTCGATAAATTGACATTTGGCAGTGAAGCCAGACTTGAAGACTTGAAGCAGCTTACCGATCCTCCTTGCAAGAGAGCAAGAAAGAGCAAGTTTTGTGATTTTGATAATTATCATCCCCTGCAGAAGTTCAGTATCAATAACATGCATAACGTCAATGATAATTATTGTGTAGTTGCAGAAGTGATGTGAGTTACACTCACACTAGCATACAGTACCATTGTGTCATTCCCCAAACAGGCTTCCCAAATGAGGTCTGCATCTGTCCCAAGAAAACAAAGGTTTCAACTCCCATGTAGAGAACAGACTTTGAGATCTAAATCTTTTAAAATTTTTTGTTTGTATTTCGTTGGGGAGAACTCAGACTTAATATCACCCTCAATGTGTTTGAAGCTATGAGATTTCATTTTGGTTCGCCTCTTAGGATAAGGTTGAGTTGGTGCCTTCTACAAAGATTGAAAAGATTGGCTTTGAGGGAGAGACAGAATGCCAGCCAAAGAAATAAGATATTGAAGATTCAGGCCAGTGGTTAGCACAGCTGCCTCACTGCAAGAAGACTGTGGGTTCAAATAATCTCTAGCCTGGGGTCTTTCTGTGTGGAGTGTGCATGTTCACCTTGTGTTCAGGTGGGTTCCTTCTGCATACTCTGCTTTCCTCCCACAGTCCAAAGACATGCGCATCAGGCTAATTGGAGATGTAAAATTGCCCATAGGGATGAGTGTGTGAGTGAGGGGTGTGTGACTGGTGTGTGTACTCAGCAATTGATTGGTGAGCTGTCCACGGTGGGTCCCTGATTTTCTCCCATTCTCATCTGGGATAGGCTCCAGCTCCCCTGTGATCCTCATGAGTAAGAAGCGGTACGGAGAACGGATGGATGGATTTATTGTGGGCAGTCCTAGCCATTAATCCAGATTTAACAATGTTCTGCACTGAGTATTGTAATAAGGAAAACCCATTGTCTAAGAGGTTGAGGTCAGCTGCTATGCAAGGTTTTTGAGAGGCAGCAAAAGTATAGACTTTGGAAATGAATAAAATATAGATTTATTGTTCATGAATTGTGCAAAATGCTATGAGGTGGATTTAGCTGTATCAGTGTCCTGGCTTATATATTTATTGTATTTTTTTTTCATTGTTGTATGTGAAGATTTTGTTTTCAAAACGCAATAAATCCATTTTACTAATTTTGAGTAAATCAGCTTTTTCTATGTTGGCGTTTATTGCATTTTATAGAAGAACACAAACATTTGACCATGAAAAAATGCACCTCATAGTACGAATTTCTAAAAATGAATTTTTTTGGCACCATGTGTAAGAAGCACAGGGCTACCATTCTATAGTATTATCTCAATTTTTGTGATTTTGGCTTTTAGTGTATTTTGGAAACAAACTCTTCATGTGGTTTATGAATGAGTAACTAGTATTCTCGACATAGAGCTTTATTACTCAGCCATTAGTTAGTTTTTTGAGTGGGCTAGTAGGATAGCCTTATGGTCTGTGTGAAACCTGAAGTGAAACTAGACCAGCAGCCGGCAGTGACTTCACAGGAGGCTCCTCCTTGCTTTGAATGCGACACACGATGCTGAAGGCAAAACCAATTCTCCCTCTGCATTCCTCTTGAAATTATGATTGCCTTCTCATGCTCTGATTTCACACGTCAGTTCCTTTCTCTGAGGGTTTACGATCAGCTGATCGATAGTCCTTATTTGCTTATTCTTTCTTCTTCTTACCACATCCATTGTGCTGTTAGTAATATTTTTAATGAACTGTGAAACAAAGGAATTAGCCATCAGTTTCACGTTATGTCTCCTGTAACTCACAGGAATTAGAGTATAGGCTGAAACATTACAAAGCAGGCTAAAGCCCATTGCTGAAGCGCAAGACTATGAGCCTTGCACTACATTGGACTCTGATACTCACTCAGTTTTATCAAGTGTTACACTTCTCAAAACCTCTAATGGCTTTACTTGCAGTGCTTTTTATGGGTTGTGTACTATTGAATTGACCTTTCTGGATATACTTGAGTTCATTCTTCATTAGAGCAGGTATTGAATCCACCACTCTGAAAGCAAAATTGGCTGTGTCTGATTGGTCCAGAAGAGCAATGACATGTAAATTACCAACAGGTACAGTTAGTGTGTTGCGGGAAGCTGTTTTGGCCTCTTTCTGTCTCAAGGGATCCCTTGCTTGCTTTGCCTTAACAAGCTCACTGGCTTGTAAAACTTTTTGTTTTCTTTTCCAACTTGTCTGAAGTTGGGGAGCTAATGCAATCACTGCCTTGGAGGGTCGCCAAAAACCTAAAAAGCTGGAACAGCAATTAGACCATATCAGAGATTATGTGACTATTTGTACAATCTCACCGAGTTCCACAGGTTTATACATACTCCAGTATAGCCTATTCCACATGTCACTTGCTCTTGTGTCTCAGAATTTAAATACTTGCACACCTTTTCTTTGCAACACCAACACCAACTCCGCTTGAAGACTGAGCAAAAAAAAAAAAAAACAAGTGACACATTTACAGAGGATAGAGTAGCAGGAAGACAGTCTTCCCACTTCTGGTGCTGTGATAACATGTCCAGCAAATCAATCATCCAGCACAAAAACAATACATATCCCTGTCATGTGCTGCTGATCTTCCGGTAACAGCCAGTGTTTTCACAGGCTCCCTCTTGAAAACAAGGTGCCCAGTCTCCATTTAGTAGTCTTACAAGTGAGACCTAATCCATATTGAGCTAGCACTGGATGCGCGAGAGCCCATACCTCCGCCAGCATCGCTGGACTTGAACTTTGGCCTATATCTCAGCTGTACTTGGCCTAGATTTGCCAAAATTTAATCACTTGTTCCTCTTACAGAGGTGTAAAGTTCGGGTTCAGAAAGTAAAAGTCTTCCCCAGAACTTTGTTCCAACCACCTGGATTTACTTTGGACAGGAGATAGAGCCAATATGAGTGATGAGCTCATTCTGTGGGAGATAGAAAAACCTGGCAGGACTTTTACTTTCTGACCCCTGGATTTTACACCTCTATCCTCTTATGCTACTGTAACATCCTGCAAAGTTTGGTTGAAATCTATGCAACAGTTTTTGAGATATCCTGCTAAAAGACAGACAAACAAATAAATAAACAAACGGAAGCAAAAACATAACCTCCTTGGCGGAGGTAATGAATGCAACAATGTGAGTGAGTAAAATGGCTGATTTATTTTTTATTTTTCAAAAGGTAAGCAGGGTCAATGTTTGCAAATGAGGTTTTCAATTCAACTTCGTTGGCTATTGGTGGTGAAATATGTTCTTTTTATTCCCGTGATGGAATAAAGTAATGTCTATTTAGGTTTTGTGCCCTGAGCTAAATCCTGATAAACATCAGGCCATTTTGTTTTTGATCAGTATTTCTGAGAATGTCTAGTTCTCAAATAGCTTTGGTATAGCAACATAAAAAAATGACACTACTGCAAGAAAGACACTACTATGAGAAATTGGCAAGCTATCTTAAAGTTATTTTGAAATAGCTATTAAAGGAACTGGAGTGTCATGGCATTTTAACCACTCTGGGCCATGGACTTTCCAATGACAGTTAAGCCTAAACATTGAGCACCTGGGATACATTGTAAATGACAGAAAAATAATGTTGAAGACCTGTAAATCCTTATCTTTTTTCTGGCACACCCTTGCCTTTACTCTGCAGTCAAGCCCACTAAGGTGATGTCACACTGCCTTGAGCTGGACGGGACATTGCTGTTTATTATGATTTTTTAGTCCAGATTGTTTTGTCTCGTATGTAATTTGGATTATAGTCAATCCCTCGGGCCTGGTGCTCTTCCACATAGCAGCAAATTGAACAAAAATCCATTCACACAAATGCACCATCAAAAGAACTTAAACATGAATTAGAAAAGATATGAAAAAAATTTCCAATGTAGGACATTAAACATTTTCAAAAGGGAAACAATGTACATCGCCACACAGCCCATGATGAAGCTAAGAAGCACAGCTATAAGGCGGGTGGCATTTTACAACTTTGCAATGATTGTTCATTGACTTAAGACAAAATTTTCTGAGACAAACACACAACCTTTTGGATAGCTGAAGGACAACTGATATGATATGCACAACTGATATGTGCTGCGCAGTGGTGTACATCAGCATATGGTCCAACGAATGGCTTAGTCACCAAGTTGCCAAACTTCTCATTGCAAGAGATTTCAGCATATCCTGTCCTGGCATGTAACAATGGTCCTTCTCAAAAACTGTTGATTCATTTTACCAATACTCCAGTGTCTTTCTGTAGGTAGTCTAGATCATGCAATGGTTATGAGAATGACATGATGTAAGAGGTAACATTTCTATACCCTTTCTAATGGTTAAAACATTTCTTATTTCCCTTGGTTAAAAAAAGTCTGATTTCACCTAAAAATATTTCTGGCAAGTCACAATGTGGCATCAGTGGGGTTGGGTCCAGGGTCTGAAAGAATAAGTCCTGCTATGAGTTCCTTCTACCCATGAACTCCAGTTGATTGCCAACTCATTCTACTTCCTGGATTTACAATGGGCCTTGTTAGCAAATCAACTCGACTGGAACAAAACACTGGGGAGGACTGTCATTAACTCTTTAAACCAGTATTTTCTATTCCAATTGACATCATTTTAGATAGATAGATACAGTAGGCATCTGTCAGTCTGGAAAGACTATGGTGATGTTGCGCGTTGGGTGGCAAGTCTGACACAGCGTCGGGTGTGACTGGACAGGCCAAATCCCGCAAGCCTGGTCTCCTGCAGAGCGACAATATCCATCTGCAATCTGCTCAGCTCCATGTCGATGACCGCTGTCTTATGAGCATCGCTGATTTTTTGAAGGTCGTCAGAGAAGCCTGGTGTCAATATTCTGACATTCCATGTGCTCAGCTTTAGGGCGGGAGTTTTCTGCCTGTTTCGTTGGTTGCCTGGTGCCATGTTGACAAACCGCTTGTCGGTTTTCACCCTAAACCCCACGCACCCAGTAAGATTAGCACACCGTGGCGAGGCAGCACCTTATTGGCTGTTACCCATGCAGCAGGTCCCCCCTCTCCATGTCGTTGAAATGGTCCAAGAGAAAGGCAACAGCTGATGTGCTTGGTTCCAGCGCCGTCGCAGGAGCTGCCAGAGCGAAGTTGAAGACAACAATGAACTGCCTTAGGGGCTCCGACTCCGGATTTTTCCTCAGGGTTGACTCCCGAAGCCTTTCGCACGAATGGGTATGCCGCAAGGCAGTGGAGGTTTGAGATCAGGGTTTTCCTTTCCCTAGGTGGACTGCCTTGAAGAAGGCTGTCGAGCCCCACCTACCCGAAGAGTCTGGTTATTAAGGTGCCAGATACCTGCCATTGCCCCTTCTCCTGTCAGTAAAAGCAGTTCCGCCACAAGCAGGCCAGGAGTTGGACTTAGTTGTCAGAGGCTGTATTTTACGCAAGCCATATGGAAGCATTTTCTAAGTAGTGGGAGCTCAACCCCCACTACCACTCCCGCCAGTAACAACCTTGGAACTAGATAGATAGATAGCAAGCTAGATAGCTAGCTAGCTAGGTAGATAGATAGATAGCTAGCTAGCTAGGTAGATAGATAGATAGATAGATAGATAGATAGATAGATATCTTATTTAGCATTTTCTTACATAAAAGAAGTCTTGGTTATTCATTCTTCATATAGCATGCAATGAAACAAAAAAATTCAATTTAGCTTCATTCAGCTGTGAACCCCCAGTTCACATGCAGTGCAAAGTCTCTCCTCCTCAACAGTATAACTGGCCCTGCCCGTCTCAACTGCCAGAGGGAGGGTTCTGGTCCTCAACTGGGCACACAAAGGCCTTCTAGATTATTCCAAGGGTAAAGAAACATAAGGCTCTGGACAAAATATGTTTTTAATTCGACTATATGTTCTAGGTTTTGGTCTCAGCCAGATGTCAGTGGTCAATATTCCTTTATAGTCTAATAATATCCTGTAGTTGACATATTGAACTCTACAACCTGCACCATTTATGAAAATAAATTATTGTAAGTCATTTAAAATCTTTCTGTGGCAAGCAGCTATCTAGCGTGTTACAACAACTGTTAAACCTGAACAATGGGTAAGTTATGTATTCGCACACACCAATCCATCCACTAGTCAGGGAAATTTTATTTTTCTTACTTATGAGGCATTTATCTTTTCATTATTGCCAACAGTTTAATTGTTTTTGTGAGAAAAAGGATCTTTGGAACACATGCTGAAAATCCTTTCTCAAAATTATGAATGGCTTTGTATGGGAAGCTTGAACTGAGGCCCCAGTTACAGTATCCTAGTTACAACGTATTTATGGATTTATTTAGCCTATTTCTGGAACAGCTGCCACTAAGTTTTTCATAAACGAAGACTAAAAAACACATTTACTCTTTCAGTATAAATAGGCTCTGCTCTGGCTCTGCTCTTCACGAGACCATTTCGGCAATATGCTTCCGACTCGAGTAAGAAGTCTGAATTTGGCAGAGGGAGAAGAGACTCGGCAATGCAAGCAGCAGCATTACCATTCAAATCCTGGACCTGAGCCAGACTGCAAAGTTCTTGTCTTGGCTTGCGTGCCTGTAATTACCGAATCCCTCCACCACCACCACCCCACACTCCGACCCCGTCTCATGCAAACTAGGCTTGCGTGAGGACGTCATGCTGTTGAACATATGTGGAGGAGGAGTCCTCAGGGATTCGTGAGAGAGCACTGTTGAATTTGCATCGGGTTTCTAGCCTGACACACTTTTGAAAATTCTGCATGCATGGAGTTGCACAGCATATCCTCACCCTCTCAAGGCATGTTTGTTTTTGTTTAGCCCCCTGCCTCTTTTACTTGCTTGCGTTTGCCCTCTATCATAATTCCCAGTCCTGCTCAATTATTATATTCGAGGTGCAGTGTTCCATAGCACTCTGTATTTCTCAATAAGTCCTCTCATACACTGTTTTAAACCGACTGAATTTAACAATTAAATTAACACATTTTTTTCCTGGCTATTTTACCTGTAAGTGGAGTCCTGCGTGCATTTAACTATGGTTTACAGTTAACATACATGGAACTCTGTTGTAAACTTATAGTAAAATTACAGTTAAAATAACTGGCAAAAAAGGTGCTAGTTAAATTAACTGGCAAAAAATGTGCAAGTTTTTAACAGTGTAGAGTAAGGTCCTGGGAAAGGAGAAGAATGACACTGCTATCCAGTAGAAATTTAAGGAATCAAATGTGGTCGAGGTCCAAAAAAAAAAAAAAAGCGGTGTCCATGGCAACTGCCAGCTTGAATAAGTCTGCAGTGGCAAACACCCACCCACCCCTTCTGCTTATAAAGATGCAAGCAAAGCTGTGCTCTCGGTGGGCAGTGGAGAGCGTGGGGGAGGCTAGGGGTTTACAGGGCAGGACCACCCACCATTATAGTCTTGTTTTGACAGAAACCATGTTGTAAGATCCCTGCGAAGACAATAGGGAGTCCATGAAGGGTCCCTTCATTTTACAAGTGCCACTTTCACAAAAAAAACAACAACAACTCTGGGAACTTGGAGGGGCATTTCCATAAACTATCATACCCTTGTCTGAGGGATCTACAATCCTGGTTCTGGTGGGCTGCAGCCTCTTGTAGCTTTTACTGTCACCTTAAAATCATTAGACTCAATTGACGTCATCATGAGTGCTGGCTGCTGTCCTGCTGTCCTGATCTGGTCCTGATCCAGTTCTGCTCCATGATGTTTCTATCAGTTTTAATGGACTTTAATGGAACTTTAATTTTATTATTATTAGCTAGCCAGCAGAGGAGGGGCTTCCCCACTATAGCTGGGTTCCACCTGAGATTTCTTCCTACTGGGGAGTCTTTTCTCACCTCTGTTTGAGGATTTTTCTCCCTACTGGGAGTTTTTTTTCCCCTCATCTGCTCTAGTGGGGATTAGGCTGGGCACTGCCCCTTTCATGTATTTTTTTTTAATTTTTTTATTTATTTTCTCACTGTAGAGCATCTTTGTGACAGTCTCTCTGTAAAAAGCGCAGTACTAATAAAATTGAATTGAAACCCTTCAAATTTCGATAAACTGCCTTCGAATTACGCCAAGATTTTGGTGACAAAAACTGAGTGTCGAAAGAGGGACGGATTTCACAGGTTAATCTTTGGTAAGTACACATTGTGTAAATCGGGCTCTGCGTCATGAGGACAGCACCATCACGCGTGCCTGTGCCTCACCCACTCGTGCTTGTGCCCTCGGGCTTGCCTGTCTGCGCCATTTGTCCATCATGACAGGGAAACCTGCCCTGCTCTTTGAGCTCACTTTGAATGCTTGATCTAAGGGGCACGGCAGAGGTAATTGCCAACCAGAGCACAGCCCTGTAATTATTAGAGCTCCCGTGAGCAGCCAGGGCTGTGTGTTTGCGCATGTGAGCATTTGTTAGCACGTTTGGGACAGCGCGTTCGCTAAACCTGTTGGGTATGTTGGATACCTGGCTACCAGAGGTAGTAGCAGAGCACTTACGGCTCCCTCTGGTCATTCTAGGATGGGAGAATAGTGAAGGTGGATGGGTAGAGGTGTACAGTCAAAGCAGGTCATAAAGAGCGCGACACAGTCCCCTCTGCCCGTCTATCAGGCCCCCCCCTTCAGCACTCCTCTAAATGAGCTCCCCACGGACAGTGGTGTCAGCAGTGAAGTGTCGATAGCAACATAAAGCACAGGAAGCTCCAGCACTATATGACGCAATGATGTGCCTGCCCTCCCTCCCCCTGCTAATAGAGCGCACAGACAGGTGATGTCAGCGGCCCAGGTGACAAGGCAGACAGGTTATTGCCTCCAGGCGGAGAGGGCGGGCTAAGCCAATCAGAAATGCTAAGCATTCTAGCGTCTCCTGGGGCCTGCGGTAACTTAACGCCGACCCGAAAGTATCAGCCAATTCGTCACTGTCAGGAATGGTGACATTGTACTCGATTATCCAGCAGCAGAGGGAGAAAAAGAAAACAAAAACGAAACACATGTGAGTATTTTAAAATGGAGTGCATTTTTGGAGCTGTGAGCCCCGAGCTCAAAAACAGATGTGATTTGGAAAACAGTGATCTTTACAAAAAATAGTCGCCACTGGTATTTATAGAAGGGAACTAGAGGAGGAAGAAGGACAAAAACACAAAAAGCAGAAGAAGAAAAACAACAGTGTATCCATCTATAAACATAACCCTGTTATACACAATGCTGTGAGGAGAGCTTGAGTGCTAAAACTGAGTCCCTGTCTGAGATTCTCCTGAGCATGCAGGCATGGCACAAACAAAACAGGATGTTCAGAAAAAAAAAAGCATGATCAGGATCTTCATGAAGCCAACATCTCAAGTTTCAGGCCAGAGTGAGAGGGGTAAGAGTAGATAAGACACCCCCCACCCTCTAAAAAAAAAGAATAAAAATAAATTCTCTGGTTAAAGCGTTATCTCATCACAAGACTGCAAGCCACCCCCTTGCAGCAGGCCAACCTTGCACAGCTGTTTCTGATCGGCCACTCTGGGCTGACGGCTGACCTACATTCAGCTGCACGGCTTCGAGCTCACAGTCCTGGCTCGCTGTGGCTTCGGAGAGGAAAGGGTTTGCCACGGCTCCCACTTCGATTTCCTCGGGGGTAATTTATGTCAGTCCCTCGAGGACCACGGCATCGACTCAAATGCCTTCCCTTCAATCTTCTGAACATTTATTTAGTCATGTACTTCATAGTTCTATTTTTCTTTTTTGCAACTGTTGCATTTTTTTTTCCCCGCATTCCTTTAGTCTGTGAGGCGCCGCTGCCAAAACGAATGCATTGACGTCTTTTTCAACATGGCTGGCGTGAATGCGAATAGCAGGAGAAGCGGTTCTAACGAATATTCTTGCAATGACCTGCATTTCCATTACACCTGCAGGCTTCTTACAAAATGCTGTCTCTTTCCTGGTCACGGTTCATGGAGAAGCCAAAGACGACAGAGATGCTGCTGGCTTCATATGTGCAGAGATATGGAGAGGTGGGTTTCAAAACTGGGTCACTGTGTCCCAGGCCTATCACCTAAAAAAGTAACAAAAGAAGAAGAAAAAAAGCCCAGTCACAAGCCAACATCTTTTACTAAACTACCCAGGAATTCAGCATGATGCAAGAGAGCCCTGCCAAAAAAACATTTGTGGCAGGGTGTGGCTCCAGTATACTGACGTTTCAGAGTCTTGAGAGGCGAGACAAATTTCACAAAACTAGTCCTATCGTTGCATGCGCAGGTGCGACACAGTGGATTATGCAGTGACAGGTTTTATATGATTCACTTACCGGATATGGGCAGAGCCCTCATTGGCGACGCTTTGTGGTTTGAGGGGATTTGAGGACACGGTTATATTGAGCAAATGGAGTCACAGTCTGTCTTGTTGGCACTCTTGTTCGGGCCATAGGACGGAGGCTTAAGGCTGCTGAACAAATGGAATTGATTCTAGGCCATAAATCCACCCTCGGCATGTGAGCTGTACTTTTGTAGACATCCGAGCTATAATGAGGCCCTTGTCCAGATGAAGCACACAGATTCACTGGACGTTTGATGGATTACATCACGGTGAATTGTGGCGATGTTCTTTTTTGCTTGTCAAGAGCAGCCAGGTGGACTCTGAGGTTTACCAGGTGCTCCCCTTGTTGAAACAAAAAATGTTTGCGTGTCAGCAATGTCGTTGCCTCGGGAAGGTGGTTCTGAGGGTAGACTGGACAGCATGCATTCCCCCCTCGCCTCGTTTTTAATTATTTTTGTTCAAGTTACTGCGACAGGTTGCCTAAACTTGGTTTCAGTGTAAGCACAGGTCTCAATGCAAGTTCAGAGGTCATGTTGAAAACTCTTTGCACAGATATAGACGCCGGCATCCATAAATTCCGAAATTTAATTCCTAAACAATTCTGTAATTGAATTTCCAAATGTCTTGCTTCACTGGAATAATTTTCCAGAGTCTCTGTGACACAAATACTAAAGACTAATAGTTATAAAGACTAAATAGGCTCATGCATAACATGAAAAAATTGGCATCATTTGTATTCTGCGCAAAGCGGTTAAGGAACAGGTCTCAGAAGAGTCCACAACTCTGTTCCTATACGGTACTTCTGCCGAAATTATCCATTGTTTTATGAGCAAAATATAATTTTTTACCTTGCCCAAAGAGGGACGGGTATTGTTTCCCATGTTTTTTGCCCGTCTTTTTGTTTTTCTGTGTGCCTATGAACAGTATAATGCAAAAATTAGGCTCAAACTAATTACAGAAAATTTTCAAGAAAGAAGCGCAATGGTTGAAATATCACCCGATTAAATTTTGGACTTAAATGGGTCAAGTTCAGGGTCGAGGTCACTGAAAAACTGGGCAGGGTATGTTATGCCTGGCACCAATCATATGCTTTTTGAACTAAGGCTTAAATACCAAACTCATTTTGCCATCAATGTAATGACTTTTTAAGTTTGTTCAGATAAGCAATTCTTGTTTTGTTCCACAGTATGCAAGAGAGGATTCAAAGCCTACCAATGCCCTGGCTTGTAATGTTTTCCTAATATTGCAATAGGTGTCGGGGGAGCATGGTCAGAGGTGAAACCTGTGGGAGTGAGCATATTTCAGAGCATGATGAGGTAGCATAAGGAAGTAATTAAACCTCACATTTGTTACCGAGCGCACGCGCATCCGAGACACCCGCGAGACAGCTGAGCCAATAGCAGTGCAGTGGGCTCCGCAGTCGTCAGATAGAGGGGGGAATGCCATGCATCCCTCCGTGTCACTGTATCGACTTGGCTTCATCCCCTCCCTGTCACCTGAGCTCCATCTCCTTCAGCACCTGCGCCCCATTCACAAACAATCACCGCCTCCCATTTAATTTCCTCACTCCCATTGGGTCCTGAACAACATTAGAAGTCTTGTTTGACTCTCTGTATTCATTGTCAGCCCTGTGCATCTCTCAGCTTGTTTATCCTGTGCTTTGAAGTGAATCCCAATTCTGCCTTCACCATTTGGATTCCCTTGTCAAAATAAAAGCTTCAGCTGGACTCGGACTTACATCCGTTCATGAAGGAATTGTTACAGGGAGCCGATGCGAAATAGAGTATGGACAAGTCAGCACCTATTTTTCATCACCCTAGTTGGGTTTGGGTTGGATTTTTATCCAAATGTAGCACAGTGCTATAAGACTGGTGAAAAAGCAACAGCCCGCATGAGAATTCCTCACATCCTGCCAGAACTTGTCATAAGGCCTGTGTTCGGCTTTGGGAGGCCAAGCTGTTGGTGTGCAGCACAGCTCACGAGCAAGGGCTGTTGTTTTAGCCAAGTTACTCTGGAGGAAATGACTGCGGGGGAAGGGGGGAGTTGGATTCTGGACCTAATGTGACTCCTCCCAGTGAAAACGTTTGTTTTGATCGGCCCTGTGTGTGCGCATTTGTATTGTGCTCGAGTCTGTAAGCATGTGCATTGCATGGGGCTGTACCATTGTTTGCATCTGAGAAGATGCTCTGTTTGCGTGTGCCAGCGTGTGGTTGTGTGAGTGCACGTGTGTATGTCCTGTACCTGCACTGCGCATGCATGCATTCTGAGTCTGACAGAATGTAGACATAAGTAGTAGAAGCAGCTTTGTGGATTGGATTTAAAGTGGGGTAGGACAGGCGTACTTCTTACAAAATATACAGTGCGTACCACACATTCAGATGTTGATCAAGAAATCATGGTTGATTCAATTTCCTAAATCTGCCTCACTGTGAACCCAGACAAGTGTGGTGAACTAGAAATGTTTTGTGGAAACTGATTACCTAAAAAAAAAATTTGAGTTTGCCAGCTAAATGATCTTGTGTTCACAGCACTTAAAAACATGTAAAAAAAAAAAAAAAAAAAAAAAAACTTCATCTTATTTTCTTTAAGTTCCCTCCGTACGATGCAATTAAGTTTGCCTACACAATTTTTTTGAGGTAATCGGTTTCCACAAAACATTTGAGTTCACCGCACTATCAGGGTTTAGAGTGGGAGAATGGTTTCAAATGCTTAAATTGCCCATTTTTTTTTCCTGAGTTAGAAATACAATTGGCTTTAAAAGATCACATAACCTTTTTTTGCCATAGGGACACAAATATGAAATGGGTTTGAGGTTCACAACATGTTATCGCCTTTACACTTCTACTGTACTAATACCTAGACAGGATTGCTGAAGGGCCTTGAGCCTATCTGAGCATATATGGGCAAGAGGCAGAAGCACACCCTGGATGTTTTTCCAATCTGTGGCAAGGATCACATAGTATTAGCTCACAGAGCCTCCAATTAGTCTGGTATGCATGTCTTTGGACTGTGCGAGGAGACCAGGTCACCTCAAAAAATTGCAGGTGAACACAGGGAGAACATGCAAACTCCACACATAATGGTCCTACTACCCGAACATTTTACATTTCCCAGTATTACAAGTAATAATCTCCAATTATTCATAATGGTGAGAACTATATACTTTAATTGCATTTAATACACCAAATTGTGCCAATTATTTCAGGTGCAAGTATGCTAAGAATGGAGTTAGAGACAGACTTTCCATTGAAAAGAGCAATTCAATATCCAGTTGCAACTGTTTATTTCTGGTGGTCAATGCCCTACCAGGAAAAGATGTGGAAGTTATTTGCAAATGGAGATAACCTTACCAGTCAGGAAATGGTGATTCTACGAGAGAAACAGCGGGCTCTGGCAGCAAAAGCTAGCAAATAATACAGGAAACATCAAGAAGGGCGAAATATCTTTGTGCGTACTGTACTATGCTCAAACTAACGTGACAGGGCATTACCATAGGGGAACTACACAGGGAGTGGAGAAGACATGCTGGGATCTCACAGGTGACGATGCAGTAGGTATTATGGGAGAATAATGTCGCCGATGAAGATCAACGATCCTCTTTAATGTCAAGCATTATCAATAGCACTCTATGCTGAGCCCCAACCCATCACACACCTGACCCCCTATGGTAGCCTCTGGTGAGCTCTGAGACTACAGTCTTCATGACCAAACCATGACCCCAAAACTGGGTAACATATATATTTTTATCTGTTACACTATATTTTGCCGTCTTGAATTATCGAAGGTCAAACAAGCAAGTTCTGATATATGGGATATGACCAAAGTTAAAATGAATCTTGGAACTTGATTATAGCTTGCTCGCAAATGTGTGTGTGTGTGTGTGAGTGTGTGTATGTGTGTGCGCGTGTGTGTGTGACCTTGCTTAAACATGCAGGCCTGTATTTGCTTGCAGCCAGCCTAAAATTGTCATCATTATTATTTCAGCTCATGCATCAGACTCCTTATCTATAACCTATCAGACTGGTGACAGCTGCTTGCCAAAATTACTTACTGTACACTTCAAAGCAGTTATGGTCCAGTCCAGGAATCAGGTGAGGAGGCAGACTTTCAAAACAACACGTAATTTATTGGCAGCAGTACAGTAATGGCAGGGATGGAACCCTGGAGAGGAATGGCAGGGACGGAACCCCAGAGGAGAAGAGACACAGTTCAGCAAACATGTAATAGGCAATGATTGGGCTGCTGTTGCTGGCCAGTGGCTTCCGATGAGTTGCCAGATGTTGAAGGGCTTGCCAGTACTGGACTGCCTACGAAGAGGAGGGTTGATGCTTGAGAGGAATTTGGTCCCAGCCCTGGCTCCAGCTTAGGGTTGGAAGCTTGTTCCTGACAAACTTGATAAAGCAAGTACACTTGCAAGGGTTAACAAGAACACGACCCAGAGGCTTGTTCATGAAAACTGAGTTGATGAACAGGATGAATTAAGCGAAATTGAACTCAGCCCCAATCCTGGACCCTGATTAAGATTGGAAGCTTGTTTGAATCAACTAATGACAATGAAGATTTTACAAGAGACCCTGGCTGCCACCGAGGTACTGGTTGAATTAAGTTGAAGAACTTAAGCATAGGCCTACATATGACTCAGAACTCAGTGCGAATGCGACTTTACAATCTAGTAACAAGCACATGCAATGGAAGGCTTAAATACCTATAACTCGCTCGTTAGGAAACGAGGGAGTAACGAGACTCCGCCATAGGCGAGACACACACACACAAAGCGTACACCAATCACAACACATATACAGCTAATAAACACGCTGCTGAATTGCGAAGAGACACACTTGGGAGACACACCAGGGTTGTGAAAAAGGCATAACTACGGTAGCCTAGTTCATCAGCGGCTTCATTAATTTGGGAGTGAGAACTCTTCTACCCCATTGTCTATAGCTATAGTTAGAAAGCGAATGTTCCTATCCCTGCAGATATCTCATCAAATCCAACGTGTCCAGGCTTATAGTAGATGAAATACTGTCCATTCTAACACTGACGCGCAACTAAAACACAGCGCTGGCTATTTTAAACGACTAAGTCCAGTGCAGAATGAGTCATAGCCATACGGCTCTGCACCGGCTAAAGTTCAAACGAGGTGACTGCTGTGAAAATATGCTGCTGATCTCATTTCGGTATGTCAGATTTATTCGCATCTTAAAATTTTACTCCCACACCCATTTTCACACTTCATGTGACCATAGACCATCACTTCTAGCAGTTAATTTTGTAATTTTGTTTTCGAAGTGACTATTCGCACTTATTTAAGTGCGTCCAAGCACAAAAATTGATCGAAATTCGCGTTAGACGCACTTATAAGTGTGGCCAAGATGCACATTGCTCCATTGCCCACACTTATTTTAAGTATGTCTAAAGCTAAAATTTTTTTCTTGGCCAAACTTATTTTTTAAGCTGTGGCCAAGGGAAAATTTCAGCATTGGCCACATGTATAAGTGCGAAGTTTGGCCAAGAAAAAAAAAAATCAGCATTGGCCACACGTATAAGTGCGACTAACATCGGCCTTTTGTTTTTTAACAAAATATGGTCAATTTTCGATACATCACATGTATATGCTTTTCAGCCAGAAATATATATATATATATATATATATATATATTTTTTTTTTTTTCAAACTTATGTTTTATCGTATGCCATCAATGTCAGTACTTTGCGATTTGATTTCAATTTCTCAGCTGCTTTCTCCGTGTTCCGCTGCGGACTTGAAAGAGGGCTTTAAATATATATTCCGCAGAGCTACGGTGTTTTCACGGTATCGCGGCGCTCTTTGCTCTACTACCCTTTGGTAAAGTCGCAGGAGAAGCGGACGTGCTGTTAGGTCACGTAGATAGGACGCGCATCTGTTTGGACTCCCGGTCGGGGTTAACATCTCAGGACACAAATGTGCTGCGCCGTGTTAATCAGCAGCTCGTACTGTATCCCCCTGGCTCTCAACCCGGCGCAAGCAGGCAAACATGACGCGTGTCGCTCTCAGCGCGCTGAACTCCTGGAAAACTGGGTTTGTGGCAAATGTCTTCAAAAACACCCATGGGAGTTGCACGGCGTTGCCCTTCACAGATGGCTCGACACGTGTTCTGTTACAATGCCATTTATTTATTTATTTCTTTATATGTCGCTGACGTGCCTTAAATCCCTTTTCCACCACCCACTTCTCATGCATACTCAGCACTTCCTCGGGTGATGTGGTTGGGACTCACAAGTTGCGGTATACAGACTTTGATGGGCCTACTCGTCGGATGCTCAAGGCTCTGGAACAAGAGTCACCATGTGAACTACTCCATTGAGGCGTAAACCGCAAAGACTCATAGCCTACTAGCAGTGGTCGAACCGTAAGCGTGAATGAAGGCCACAATGACCCAACAACAGCTGGCATACCGGCGACATAGAGAGAGACCTGTTGCGCAGCTTACGATATAATGTTGGGAGTAAGAGCAGAATGGTTGCGGTGAGGGTGCGGAAGGTGAAGTGCATAACAAGGGAGGTCAGCAGCGAATCGCGACATGGTAAAATTCAACAGCTACATTATTTTACGAGGCTTCCCTGGCTGTCTTCGTTGATGATGAAAGCCGATGAAAGCTTTTAACAAGCAATATTACGCGATTCCAAAATTGCACATTTACTACTTTAAGTGAATAGGCCTAGCTGCTAGGCCTATGGAAATCTTTTACATTTTAGACTATGCTTACCATGCACGTGCCTCCAGAAACAAGGCGTATTCAATTAAGTACCGTATATGTTTGGTTTCTTACGCTTCTCTACAACGTTTAATGGGTTCTTTATTTTGACTGTAGCTGCCTTCGGAGGGCTCTCCTCCGACGCCGGAGATCCGACATGCTTTTCTTACTGTCTGCTGACATCTAGCGTCCATTAATTGCGTTACAACCCCAACATCAACCGTATGGGCTGACTTGTCCAACCAATGGGTCCAACGCAGATAAGATGCTGATGCTACCGTGGGGAGGGTGATGCAGCAAGTGCTGTCATGTGAACCCCACAATAAGATGAGGGGTTGATGGCAAATATTTGAGCCAATAATTGCAGAAATGCATTATTTGCATATTGATTTTGTAAATTAAAAATGTTGCGTGAAGCTAAAACAGTTTTAAACAGAAAAGAAATACAAATATTTTCTTTTGTCATCAGTAACTTTACTGCATGAATGACAACCTTTGATTTGTCAGTACCAAGATTTTGCGAGGAATTTTGCGTATGAATTGATAACTTTCAAAACGAATTGCCTTATGCCTAAATTGAATTCATGTACTGCAATGATGACCATTTTTATTTAAGAAATGATTTCAATGAAAGTGATTTGGGATTTTCCATCGCAGAATATATGTATTCATATAAATGGCGCCATTTCACATGTTAAACACGTTTTTATTTATTTATTGTTTCGTATTTTAATTTCGCTCTGCCAGTGTGCTAAGAGATGGTGCAGCAGTTTGCTCTCACCATATTCAAATGCGGACAGTAAAGCTGCATAATGGCGACACTTCCGTCAAATTAAGAGCATTTTGTTTATTTGGCCCGTTATCTTTTTTTTTCTCCAGTTTCATTAAACATTTACGCTAATTTGTACGGAAAACTATTACCAACAGACCTCCAATGAAAACACTTTCAAACTAGCCAAAATCATCTCTTAATCACATTCCCTTAAGTAGGCCTATACCAAAACTAATTGAATCGGTTACCTTCATCAGTTCAATCTTTTATATATATATATATAAAATACTTCAATGATGAGTGCTATATGCGGAGGTTTTAACGTGCGTACGATGTCAAGAGTGCCTAAAGCCTCGACCTCTGTCAACGGCATGACCTTGCTCGAGACTGTCCCTTTTCCCAGTCTCCAGGCCTTGTGGGTATTTTCGGGATAAAAATCCTATCATCAAATGATAAAAAGAACACAAATCTGAGTGCACGTGGATAGTCGCTATCTTAGATTCCAATGAGTCTACATGAAATTGATTTTTTAAACGTATTTATAAATTGCACAATTATCAATAAATCTTCGAAGCATCTTCTTTGCCATTTTTGCGGCTGTTGCTAGGATGAGGCGCATCCAATCAGCAACGGGGCTTTCACTTCGCACCAGGTTAGGGGGCTGGAATGAATGACATCATTAATTCAACTCCCAACCCTCGGTGGGAAAAAAAAAAGAGATTGCTTATATGTTAATAGGATAAGCACTCACGGTGAGAATGGAATGACTCAACTGAATTGGAATTGTTTGTTTCACAATCAATATAACCTTTGCCATTTCTGGATTGGCCACGGCTCCCTCATCGGTGTGGGGATCGGGGAGGGGCGAACTGTGCTGACGGGAATGGCGGATGGGTTGGCTGGGCATCTGGGGCGAGGGAGAGATGGGGACTTAACAGAATATTAACGAATTATTACAATTACACTCCAATAAGTATTCTTGTTACCGTTATGGATTTAGAAAACACTTTGGCGTTTTGCTTGGATCTAGAAGCGGAGGAGGTACGTAGGCTGCATTTTCCATTAACATGAACAGTAAATACAGCAAATGAGTTACGATAACATCCTAACAGCATTTTTCTTTTTAGAATATGCCAACGTGAAACCACTTGAGATTTATGTTATGATGAGTTGGTTCATAATGTCATTCATGTTATTCCATACCTTGTTTACTTGTGTATCCCATATAGCGTATGCTGTAGTTAAAAATGCTTAACCCTCTGTCAATGACAGAATGCCCGTAACTAATGTATTTTCAGACGGAGGTATCAAACATCTGTTGCAAGGCTTGCAACACTGATTTAAAATAGCTAAGTTTCGCTTTGAAGTTGGCTTTGGCATACAGTACGTGAGAAGGAATGATGTATCATTATGTGATATGTGTGTGAAACCTTTTTTTTTTTTTTTTTTTGCAAATAAAAATGCGATGCATGCCATATTGCAGCCATACAAATAAATTTGGGATGCAGATCTTGCTATGTGAGAATGCTGTTGCGTGATTAGGAAAGTTGCTGGCTTCTTCAGACAAGCTACTCGTTTTGGCAGTGGAATTGAACCAATGCAGCAAAGCCCCTACTGATAGTCAGCAATGCCCGAGATGTGAACGTCCGCGCTTGAACTTTAGGAAGGAATTAATATAATTTTCGTTTATAACCGCGGAATAAAATGGAAACAGCATTTCTATTCCCCGTTGGAGTAAATCAACTGTGGGATGAATGTCACATTCAACGAGGCCACAAATCTATTTTGGAGTATTTACACGCGTACATATGCTGAATAACAATGAGCGGAAAGCGCCCAATTGTTTAGGACGAAAGGTTCGAAATGAAAGCTTATAAGTAGCAATAACCATTAGGAATATATAGTATCGTAACAGAATTGTTTGCCAGGACGCAATATACGATGAGATCATGTTAGCAACAGTTTCTCGCTTAAAACTGTCCACCTTCATGCTGGACTAAACTAGAAGCACATTATCAGAATGCAAACGCAGGCACACATGTATGTGTATGGACATAGTCATACCACGTACACATACGTATCAACACATACACAAATTTGCATATGTACAATGCAAAGATCCAGACACACATACACTCGCAAACAAATAAATTAGGTAACGTGCAGTGTTGAATTGTATTCATGGTTTGAAATGGATTATGCTATTATGCAGTGCAACATACAAAATACAGAATCCTTGTAGTGTTGCAGAGAACAAAACTGCAAGAATGAGGGTATGGCTGTCTAGAAAATGCTTCATTCAAGCCTGACCTCTGTTACAACAGTCTGTTTCTTTGAGAGTAATTGATTTTGATAGATCTTCTTCTCACAACACATCATTGTACGAAATCAAATTATGACAACTGTGAGGTATTTTGCTGCGAATGCCCAGGAACAGGCAAGTCTAGTTGGGGATCCGTATAAGAAACGGGTATATCTTCCATCATTCTATATGACTAAGCAAGCATACACTGTATCTGCTCTGGCCATCAAAACCTTCAAACTTCAGAAAACTATCACTGGTCTTCTCCCCGGGAATCTGTACAATGAGAACGTATTGTGTGAGATCATTGGTGACAATGCAGTGGAGACTAGTTCCACCTTTACAGTTCTGTAGACACTCAGAATGAATTGACGAGGCCTGACTACCTCCATGACTTAGTTATTTTGTGTCTGTGTCTGGCATTGAAGTGGGCAAGTCCCGTCAAAACCAGGGGATTCGTCTGCAATTGGAGTATGTACTTTTGAAACAGAGGAGTGTATTATATTTTACATCACAGACGCATTTATACAAAGCAGTCTAAAAAGGCCACTTGTCTGCTGGCAGTGTTGTGCTTTACAGGGAATTTATAAAAAGTGAAAGCAAGAGAAATCAGCCTTATTGCTGCTTTGTCCTTAAATTGTGGGGAAATACTGTTTATGAGTGAGGGGAATTAGCAGGGATGCCCCAGTGCTTCTAGCCACTTTGCGTATAGTCAGGCTCTCCTTTGACTGGGGGCTTGACAAATTGGGACTATCAGGCAGTGTCTCCTATTTTTCTTTCCAGACTTCACAGTGTTGCCCCATAATCAATAACTGCCCACGTGAAGGGGCCCTGGTGTACTGCGGAGTTGGGCAGGATAGGGGCCCTGTGCCGGCCAGCGAGGCGTCGGCCTATGAAATAAAGCCTATTTGCTATGCTCAAGCAGTGGGATGAAAAAAAAAGACTTGGAATCATCTCCGGGCAAAGAAACAAAATGGCCCCTTTTTGCATCTGCAATGTATTATTGTGTGGGATCTGACACAGATGCACACTGGTACAGGGTAAAGGCATGGAGTGCGGGGGCAGAGGAGGATAGTTTGACTTACAGCCCGTATCAGAATCTGTTGACTGACCCACTATTGAGATTCTATCATTATCAGTCTGCTGGCTGAAGCATTTTCTCAGTGTAATTTAAGTGCTTGGGGCCGGTGATTGAAAAGCATGTAAGTGCCTCACAACTAATGAACCACTGTGAATTAAATAAACAGTGTATTGAAAAGTGTAAAAAGACCAACAACTTATTGCGAACAAAATGGTTAAAAAAATACTTAAAGTAACAATAGCAAGATTAAAAAAGGTTAAGATATGGAGTAAAAAATCAGATATTTTTTTCTCGACTGTGGCCTTCTTTTCACTTGAACAGTCTTCTTTCTGGTCTTAACCAAGACAAAGACCACTGAATTTTTTAGCATTTGAAACAAGCAAAGCACCAATGAGTGAAGAGACTGAGCAATGATTGACAGGTGGGAGTGACTGAGTTTATAATTGCGTTCAGGCAGTCGTGAGAATGCGGGATGGAGGAGAGGGCTGCGCTCGTCCCGCCCCCAGTCCCTGGTGAGTCTGGGTTTCTGACACTGTCTGTCTGGATGCTGTGTAAAAACACACTAAGCACCTTGATTCATAAAGCCCCTCAAAGCAAGAATGCTGAACTCGGATCAGTTTCTTCTGCTTACCTCAGCACCTTGTCAACCATGGACAGGGGAGACAAAACTGATCCCAAATCAGCGCTCTTACTGAGAGAAATGGTGTAAATCGGTGCCTTTCAGGTTTATCTGAGGGCAGTGCAGTAGAGATGCAGGAATCGAAACACCATGGCACCTGCTGAAAACAGAGATCCTCTGTGATGAAAGAGATTATGCTATCTGTAGATGTAAGTCCCAAAGCAGAGGAAGTCGTGACTGTACACTGTGCTTATTCTAAATTTCATCCAAAGCCAACATAATCAACTAGCCCATGGGGAAGAATGAGATAATAGAGGTTATGTTTTCACTATAAATGAGAAAAACAGAATAAAAATAGACATATGGTGTGTGATTCGGATGTACAAACTCACTTCAAGAACTGGGACACTGTGTAATATTCAAATAAAAACATCATGAAGTGATTTTTGAATTCTCTTACTGAAATTTTATTGAAAAAGGCATATAGAAAAATATGTAGTTTCATCTTGTAGAATTTTGTTAGATATTGGCAAATTCCGAATTTGATGCCAACCACATGTTCCAATACGATTAAGATGGGAATGGAAAGATTGGACAAGTTGTGGAATCTTCTGAAAAGCACTGCTTTGGAACATTCCACAGGTAAACAGGTGAATAGGTTACGTGATTCAATTGTGAGTGGGTGTACAATGAGACGGCTTAAAATTTGCCACTTTGCTAAAAGCTGCATGAATAAACAGGCAAGCTGTTAAAGAGTTTCACCACTGACTGTCGATAATAGCGTAAAAAGATTCTGAGAATCCGGAAAAAATAGAGGAATCTCTGCATGAAAAATGAGGCCAAATACCGGATGTGCATGACCTTCGAGCCCACAGATGGCACTGCATTAAGTAAGGGATAATCAACGCGGAGGTGTGCATTCCACGGTTCTAAGGCACGACGCGGAGGCCCCCGCGAAGTGCCTTAAAACCGTGGAATGCTCAGCTACAAGTTGATTATCCCGCTTATACCATGGTCATTTGCCAGCAATATCAAATCACAGCATTCAGAAATGTTTGGTGAAAGTTTTGCACTAAAAAAAAAAAACGAGCTGGTAATCATTAAACAGGCGCCGCGCCTTCTCATACCCAATACTATAGGCCAAGCTAAATTGAACCAGCTATCTTAGTTCATCTTACGTTCTTGGAGAAAGAATTTTTTTGCACACGCTTACATCCGTTTACCAGCTGATGATTTGATAACGGATTCCAGCTGAAATGGAGATTATGCATTACGCAACATTATGCGCGATTATGCAGACTGTAGCTAACTTGCTACCCACAATTACAATGAATTTATGACGGTTTCCGCAGTCAGCGAGCTGAAATCAGTTTGCTGGCATAGCACGTAGCTAGCGAACTGTCAGCAGTTGCTGATACATGAAGTGGACACGTTAGCTTCCTTTGTAACCGTACACAATTACAATCGTTTAATGAATAAAGCCTGATTACTTCGCTGCTATAATATTTACGGTCATCATCGCTTGAGTACGAGTCAGCGAGCTGAAATCAGTCTGCTGGCATAGCACGTAGCTAGCGAACTGTCAGCAGTTGCTGATCCATGAAGTGGACACATTAGCTTCCTTTGAAACCGTACACAATTACAATCGTTTAATGAATAAAGCCTGATAACTTCGCTGCTATAATATTTCTGGTCATTATCGCTTGAGTACCTATAGTTAACCGCCCCGCAGGACGCAACTTATATGACGCCGCCAAATTTACTGGAGATAAATGAGCAGCTAGGTTTCTGTTGTACGCAGCCGAATACCAGGTCTAACGTTGCTACGGTTACAGGTTGGCTAGTGGATGAATCTCGAATGGTGAAACTACCGTAGCCGAACTACCTGAGCGGTTCCACGGTTTTAATGCAGACCTGCCAGCCAATCAGAAAAAAGTATTCACCCAGACCATGGTATAACTACGAATATGCTTCTGTAATGGACATAACCACATGGGCTTGTAAATACTTCAGAAGGCCTGTGTTTGTGAACATAGTTTGTCGCGTTATCAACAAATGCATATCAAGACCCTACTATGCGAAGAGGAATCCTTATCTCAGCACCATTCAGTGGCACTGCTGACTTCTCTGGGCTCAATCTTATATGAAATAGACTGAGGTGAAGAGTAAACCAGTGCTGTGATCTGACAAGTCCATCTTTCAGATCGGTTTTGGATATGACGGACATTGTGCTATCAGGGCCAAAGATGACATGGATCATCCAGACTGTTACCAGAGTCATGTTCAAAAGCCAGCATCTGTTTGAAGCTGTATTAATGCACTCGGCATGGGCAACTTGCACTTCTTTGTAGGCAAAATTGAGCAGAAGGGTACTCGTGTATTTAGGAATCACGTATGCTGTCTTCCTGACTATGTCTTTTTTCAGGAACACCCCTGCTTGCTCTGCCCGGATGACACCAAGCCATATACTTCTCATATTACAACAGCTTGGCTTTGTAGTCACAGAGTGCAAATGCTGGATTGGCCTGAAGTGCAAAATACAACTAATAAGACCTGGAGCTTTCGACCATTCTATATTAGTCCAGAACGAGAACAAATTCCTCTTTCTAAACTCCGACATTGAATGTCCTCAGTTCCGATAATGACTTCTGAGGGTTATTGAAAGTAGAGGTTGCAGAGTGGTGTACGTGCACGTGTTTCTCCTTCATTGGAAATATATGGCAGGCATCACATTTTGAATTAACTATTACTTTCTTAAAACAATGAAAGTTGTTGAGTCAAAGAAATACTTATTTGGTCTCCGTACTTTTTTCCAATTGAACCATGGTTGAAATTGATTTTGAAATTACAGCTGTTTTTATTTACATTCTACACCTTGTCCCAATTTTTCTGGAGTTGAAGTTCTATTTATGTTGAGATTATAATGAAAGGTTCAGTAGAAAATGATTGCACTTCAGGGTTTTCACGTGTTTCATCCAACCCAGATGGAACTTTTATGAAGCGTTTTAAGCCTTTAAGGTCTGCAGTCTAAAATATGCGGCAAATTAAATAAAATGAGTTCTAGGATGCTGATTTTGAATTTTGAAAACCATTCCAAAAAACCCCACTTTTCTGGGGGTTATGTTGCAGGATTATAAGTATGCTATTAGAATGTCTAGATTAACTGGACATTTCTAATGTTGATGTAACAGTCGGTACTGATGAAAGCATTTGAGTGCTAGAGCTATCACGTTGAATTTAGAAATAATAAATGTTCTAAAACATATTCTTCAAAAATGAAGTGAAAGATTAAAAGTACTGGCTGCAGCGGTTAACTATCTCTCCCTTCAGATGACCATCGCCCTGCAGCAGGAACCAGATGTCAGCACCGTGAAGGTAAGGAGGGGCTGCCCTGTTTGACCAAAACACTGCCTATCCTGGGTTGGGGTCGAGGCATCCTCATTGCACCTCCCCTTTTGAGAGAGTTAAAGAAAGTGAATATCTTTTCTCTGAAGTTCACCTATATGGGACTGTAAACTGCACACTTGAAATAACCTAAATGGACTGAATAAATAAACCGATTTTCTCTTACAGATGAGAGTGTTGGAGAAGGATCCGGACATGGATGGCATTAGCAAGGTGAACAATACATTTATTTTTATGTTGAATAAAAGCTTTTAAGTTAAAGGAAATGCTGGCAGATATTATAGCCTGTGTGGTCATAATTTAGTACGGCCAGTGAAAGGAGAAGTTTGTCACCTGAAAAGGAATACTTGATAAGTATCATTGAATTAGGTTTTCACTCAAAAGAAGCACATTTTTGGATGACTTAAAGGCAATTTTTGGATGATTAAGGCAAAAATTTGGGGGTACGTGACATTCAGAGGAGACAGGGTTCGATACCTCGTCTCCATGGTGAAATCCTTTTCTGTTCCTTTTGGATCTGTCTTTGGGAAGGGCAAGAAGTGCAAAACATTTTTCTCCTAAAACTAAACCATTGACCTTGATTTTGTTCCTCTGTGGAGACATTGAGGAGCCTTTAAGAACCATTTCTTAGGACAGTGTTGTAAATAAACTTTTTTGTTTTTTCAGTAGTCTGTCACACTTTCAGAATTAAGGGTCCTTTGGTTTCTCTCCATTGGAGGAATGCTTTAAGCTCTATAGCAATGCGTACCATAGGAGTGATGTGCAAAGGCGCTCAGATTTAACCATTTTGCCCTACGAAAACCTTGAACCAGATAGGGTTCCTCTGTGTAAACAAGGAAGAGTTTTTTGGAACACCTATTTTTCCTGGGAGTGTAGAGGACATTGGCTGGACCTAATTGAGAGCAGATGCCCTGCAGTTCTGAAATCGGTAAGAGAGCACTGTCATACTTTTTCCTAGGGTGTGGAGTACCAGGGATCAGGCAGACATCCTGCTGTGGCTAGCCCCAAGTACTGCCCTGGTGTAAACAACCAGGGGGGGTACCTGTGTGAGAGTGGCCACTGCTGCGGAGAGACTGGCTGCTGTACCTACTACTATGAACTGTGGTGTGAGTAGCCTTTGCTTCTTTGCCTACTTCCTTGAGCTGTGCTGTGAGTAGCCTACTTAACCTACCACAAGCTGTGCTGTAAATTTCATTACTATTTTCATTACTACGGCTACCTGAGTTCTTCTGTGAATAATGTTTTCAACTAAAAATACTCCTATAAGCTGTGACGTGAGCAACGTGATCAAGTTCAGCTAATGAACCTTTAGAGGAACCTTTAGTACACGTAATACTTTGAGGTGTAAGTAACCTTTACCGCCTCATCTATGACTGTTAATGGTTGTGTGAGTAACCTTTTACTGCTAAACCTTTCTACTATGAGCTGTGAGGTAATTAAGCTTTACAACTACAAACTGTGCTATGAGTCCATTTTCATACAACTGAAAACTTGTGTAAGCAGCACTAGTGAAACTGAATTTACTTTACCCTGAATGCAGAGTTCGGCTGGCTGTGAGCTTACGGATCTGTTCTGGTTCTCCAGGGTTCTGGCTCCTTTGGACTGTGCTAATCCTGTTCAGCTGCTGCTGCGCATACCGCCACCGCAGGGCCAAGCTCCGGATCCAGCAGCAGCAGAGACAGAGAGAGATCAACCTCATCGCCTATCACGGGGCCTGCAATTACCCCACCTCCATGCTCGATCTCAGTAAGGCACAACCTCTCCACCAGCTTAACCATTGTCTCCATGGATATATACAGGAGGTGCACAAAACATCGAAGGCACACCTGAAAATTATCTTCAGAGGTTATTACCCAGCCCGAAAGGGGAAGTGTATTGTTTTTGGTTGCATTTGTCCACATGATTGTCTGTCAGCAGTCAAGGGCAAAAACTGTTTGCTCAGATTGCACAAAATTTTCAGGAAAGTTGTACAGTGGTTTGGGGTTCACCTGGTAAAATTTTGAACCTAACTGGGTCCAGGTTAAGGTCACCGAAAAACTGGTTGAGTATGTTGCTTGGAATCACTTGTTTTAATCATTTTAATAATACTTAGCTGCACATGTCTGCTGAAAATAGGCATGACCAGCTCGGTGATTTGCTAAAGAATGATGAGGATACAAACAGTTACAAAAGTTGATGCCCAAATTGCAGGTGCACTGGTCACAAAAACACCAAAATTAAAGTGGCAAGGGAAACCGTGTAAAAAATTATAACAAAATATTCTGAGAACAGCAGCAGCAACAAAGAGCTGTTAACGCGAGTCAAAACTCTCCTAGAGGGACAGATGCAGACTTGGGGGATAGTTGCTAAACACTGCGGCACTACGGATTTAAAAAAAATTACATCGGAATTGAATCAGTCTATATCTGAACCAGTCTGAACAAAAATGGTACATTTTAAACTTCATAAGTCTGGTAATTATGGCCGTGTTTCAGATGATTTGCCCACTCCCTGTATTAAAGGTAAAACACGCTTTAAAGGTGCTACTGTATGTGCAACTTTTTTTGCATGTATTAATCTCTTTCTATTTCTGAAGTGTTGTCAGAGTGTAACTTATTAAGTGAAACCTTTCCGCAACTTTCTAGGTTGCCTAAAATTGCTTGTGGACTGAATTTTATTTGGAGGTATTGGGTCGGAGTTTCTGCAAAAATCCTAAAGAAGTTTTATTTATGCCGAGTGCATTGCATGACTCTATTCAGCTCCCTTCATAATAGCTAGCTGATGTTAGCGTAGAAATGGGGTCAACTAGCGTCTACAAATGACCCAAACAAATAGGTCTGTTCTTTAGAAGCTGTAACATTACTTTGTACATTTTATGAGCAGTATCTGCACATTACCCATTCATCTCCTATCATCTGCTTACAATGCTTACAACTGACAATAGTTTAGGATTAAGTTATAACTGTTTCAACCAGTGGCAGCTGGTGAACTGGCAATAGGGGAAGCTCAAATCATCCCTTAAAAATAATGATTGGTCATGACCTGTTCTCAATCTTAATAAAATTGACTTTACTTGACTCCAGAAATCCTAAGGACCATCAGGTGTTGCCAGTTCTCCTTGTTATGTTAAAATGAGCACGAATAGTCTAATTCTTCGCCTATTTTCAATTATTCATTTAAATTACCATTACAGAAACTCCGAAAACTTTCAACATTATCAGGTGTGGTCAGTTTTCATTGATAACGCATACTTGTCAACTCTCACGCATTTGGCGTGAGTTTTAGTGGCATATTTACGTTCCCCTGCTGTTGTCAGCAATTATTCAGTCAACGCATATGTAAGAGATTCTTGCGCGGAATTGAAGTCCTTGTGCATTGAGGTTTATCATTTTCACGTGCGTTATGGTGGATTTCACCACTGGTAATTGGAAACCGATTATGACTCCGGACTTCTCATGGACTTCTTTACTCAGGGGTTGGAAGCAATGCATGTGTTTCATGATTGTTTAAATTGTTTAAATGAAATAAGATCATTAGAAGCAATGGAATTGAATAAAGATGTTTCAAATGATCTTATTTCATTTAAACAATTTAAACAATTATGAAACATATGCATTGCTTCCGACCCCTGAGTAAAGAAAAGCGTGAGAAGTCGGGAGTCATAATCGGTTTCCAATTACCAGTGGTGAAATCCACCATAATGCACGTGAAAATGATAAACCTCCATGCACAAGGACTTCAGTTCTGCGTGAGAATCTATTATATAATGCGTTGATTGAATAATTGCTGACTGCAGCAGGGGAACGTTCAATGCCATGAAAAAGTATTTTCCCCCTCCCTGATTTCTTACTTTTTTGGATATTTTTCTCACTTAAATATTTCAAATCATCAAACAAATTTTAATATAAGACAAAGATAACCCAACTAAATACAAAATGCAGTTTTTAAATGATGATATCATTTATTAAGGGGAAAAAGCTATCCAAACCTACCTGCCCCTATGTGAAAAAGTAATTGTCCCCCCTTGTTAAATCATGAATTAACTGTGATTAACCACATTTTTTGAGTCCAATTTCACTAGCCGCACCCTGGCCTGATTACTGCCAGACCCGTTGAATCAAGAAATCACTTCAATAGAACCTGTTTGATAAAGTGAAGTAGGCAAAAATATCTCAAAAAGCAACATGTCATGCTGCAAACTTAAAGGTCCCATATTTTGCTGTATTTAGTCATTTAAAATATGTCCAATGGGTCTTTAAAATAATGTTAAGAATTCAGTTACAAAAAAAACCACACGCGCCCAGGCCTACTGAGACATCTTCTCTCACCCCGTCTGTGCCGGCCTGAAACACGAGCCGTTTTGAGTGGGTTGGGAGGCTATGCTAATGAGGCGCTGCTCTGATTGGCTGCCTTGCCGCTTCAATTCTGGGGGAGGGTGCACACCCGAAAAACCAGGAAACCAAGATGGCAGGTATTTCAGTACAGCTCTCTGCGGCATCTATTGCTGTAAGACCATACTTGTTTGATCCTGAATCCGACCCCGAACTGGAGGAGGAAGCAATTGAAGTATTGCAGCAATGTTTACAGCATGATGTCAATGAGTGGCAAGTTGAAATTTTAGTGTTTTGCTCATACTGTCTCGCCTTGCATGCATGTGATTGTAGCTGTACTGTTATATTGTCATGTTATATACCCACTTAGCTATCCGGAGGAAACTTTGCAAAAAGCTCCTGTTAACCATTTCTACCAAAACGAAGCACAATTCCGACACCAAGCTACTAAATGAGTTCGTAGCAAAAACACACAAACGATGTAAGCATTGCTTATGTGGAGCTATCGAATCGATAACTTCTACGGGAAATCCGTATCCGACCTCCACTTCTTTTTCGGCTTTTTATTAGTCAGAACAATTTTTAAAGGTGGATGAAATTCCGCCACGGCAATGCAGGGAAATCGTTTGTTATACCAGACATGTTATAGTGCATTTCGCGATTGCTTTCACCGCGGTCGGATCAGAGAGCTAGCCCACACAATGGCAAAGTACCCGGCTGACCCCGGTCATGGCTAAGTGCAACGATCATTTCACAGCAGCAGTAAACAAACCTAAACACGTACCCTAAGCTCCGCAAAGCCTACATCTGGTCTAACCGCAGCCTTATCAGCCCAACTTTGCAGACACGCACAAAAGCTCTCTGGTTAGCTTCAACTGTAGCAGCTACGGTCAGGTAACGTTATGATGAAATTACCACCTTGATGCTAACCAAAGTAACACAAGCATACGAATCCGAATCACTGCATATACTGTAAATTAACCAGGAGCATTTTCTAAGTAGCACGGAACGCGAACTGACATGCGGTAGTAACCGAGTGCTCATCATAACGACAGAGACAAACATTACCCTGCAATACAGGTTTTACAGACAGTAAGTTCCGTTACCATGAACAGTTGTACCAAGCATCCAAATTACAAACAAGTATGAAAAGTTAGCTTCAAATGAGCTTTATGTTCACACACCTTCTGTTGAATGTCTCCTTAATATTATTTACTCTTGCCTATTTAGGACATGTTAGCCTCAATGCCACAGCCACATTCAACAGTCTATCACGTTAGGTAGGCTTATGCAGTTAAGCAGCACAAAATGGTAAAACCTACTGCTTCTGCATCTGTGAGTCACGGACAGTTGGTACCAATCCGGGCTTTATCTTCAGATAGTTTACAAAGCCTGCGTTTGAGGGCAGTTGTTAGTGCTAACTATCATTTGCGGTCCTGCTAGCCACCTGTAACACGTTAGCTTCACTTACATTATTTGCCGTTATATCGTTACTTACAGCTTGTTGCTCTGAGCACTTGATCGATGCAACTGCTCCAGGAATGATCCTTTATTGACAAAGCTGTCTTCAGTGAAATGCCGAGCACAAACAGCTAACATTCCCTTTGAGTGTGGCTGTTTGCTGCCTGCAAACAAAAAAGCTACCCACTGATTTCTGATGGCATCATCTTTTGGAAGAGAAAATAGTTGTGCTTTTTTTCACATCCAGAAAAACACGTACGAACAGCTTTGGGAGACGTACTGATAATTCTACACGGTAAATGATTTTGGCTTGTTTGTGTCTGATAGAATAAATTCTGGGGTGGGCAGGTCCAGCGCCGCAGTTGGCTCTGGCCAAGTCTGTCCTGATTGGACACAACAACCTGACATCTGGTTTTTCCCAGATCTCGTGAAGATCTCGGGACGAGCTGTTCAGAGAGGAAATCAGGTTCAGGAAATCATGTTCTCGGATTCCGGCAAAACCCTGTATCTTTTGTTTAGAAACTTTGCGGAGGTAGAGTATGGACATCCAACATTATAACATTACCAGGGTTTTTGCGGATCTTTAAAAAGTTTTAAAAGCCATTAAATTCAGAAATCCAAAAATAAGGCCTTAAAAAGTGTTAAATTGTCTTAAATCCGGTATCCAAAAGTCTTAAAAATGAATCTCATCTCGTACTGTCGCACAGATCAAAACAGCGGAACCGATTTGCCCATTTAGGAAATGTTGAACGCTTGTAGGCGAAATTTTTTGCAGCAGACGACGTTCCTCATTAGCATACCAGCAAATTACACTGCTCCTGCGACAAATGTTGAAGACTATGATTGGTCACTTTCTACGCGATCACACTCACACAACATCCTTCAACATTTACTGAAGAGCAAGCAGACAGTTCGTGCTGAGACACATCATTTCATAGCCAATTTCAGCTACACAACACCATTATGTTTGCGATCGTGTATTACGTTTTTCTTCGGATTATATGACCATCTTGCTGGCTTGCTATCGCTATTTAAGGAACATCCTTGTTAATAATCGTCATATTTATACGATGTCATTTGGTTTTTGCCCTAACTTCACAAGCTAGCTCACTGTAACAGCGATTGCACTTCAGCTGGCCAGCTAGCAAGTTTGCTTTAACACCCCAAAAATCTGAAAGTACAGAAAGTACGCATGAAAGCACCGCAAAATATATCCGAGAAGTTCATGCCTATTACAGCTAGCTGAGTTAGCAAAGTTAGGGCAAAATGAAATCATATCTCTTAAGTATGACGATTATTTACAAAGTTTTTTCGCAGTTAACGTAAGCTAGCTAGCTAGCTAGATGGATGTATGATCTAATGAGTATCGTAACATAATACTCGATTGCGCACGTCACATAGCAGTATAATCAAAGACTAAACAGAATAGCCAGTATCTTTGGCATGACGCAGTCCAGTAACCATGGCATAAAAGTTATTTAGGACCATTATGATGCCTCCATGGAGCGTGCAAGTGGACCCCAGAAACTGAGTGGCTGGTATGCCAAAGAGGAAAATCATTTTTCAGCCACATACCAAATGCATGTTTACTGTTGCGATGTAAATATTTTGCCTGCAGCGAAATTTGTCAATAACAGTAAGTAAAACATCCAGCATGGTTGCAAAACTTAAATAGGTGGTTAAGCCAGATGGAAAAAAATTAGTTTATTTATATGTTCATACATATTATGTGTTAATGTGTTTGTGTTCATATGTTAAATGGTTTCATTAACCATTTAACATTTGAAAATTTAACATATGACAATTAAATTGTCCCTAAATCTGAGAAATTGATTTTGTTGCTTGCTTTTTTCCTCATGAGATTGACGTGAAATTTTATTTTGAGTGACATTAAAAAAGTTTTAAAAAGTATTAAATCTGATCTGCCTAAAGCTGCAGGAACCCTAATTACTTGTCTGTATTAAAAGAAGGATCAGCATAATAGGGGACCTTTAAGAAATTCAAGAACAGATGAGAAACAAAGAAATTGACATCTACCAGTCTGGAAAGGGTTGCAAAGCCATTTCTAAGGCTTTGGGACTCCGGCAAATCACGATGAGAGCCATTATCCACAAATGGAGAAAACTTGGAACAGTAGTGAACCTTCCCAGGGGTGGCTGGCCTACCAAAATTACTCGAAGAGCGCAACGATGACACATCCAGGAGGTCTCAAAAGAACCCAGAACAACAGGCCTCACTTGCCTCAGTTAAAGTCAGTGTTCATGATTCAACAATAAGAAAGAGACTGGGCAAAAATGGCATCCACGGGAGAGTTCCAAGGCAAAAACCACTGCTGACCTGAAATAACACAAAGGCTCATCTCACATTTACCAAAATACATCTTGATGATCCCCAGACTTTTGGGAAAATATCTTGTGGACTGATGAGACAAAAGTTGAACTTTTTAGAAGGTGTGCATCCCGTTACATCAGGCGTAAAACTAACACAGCATTTCATAAAAAGAACATCATACCAAAAGTCAAGCATGGTGGTGGTAGTGTGATGGTTTGGGGCTGCATTGCTGCTTCAGGACCTGGACGACTTTTCGTAATTGATGGAACTATGAATTCTGTTCTCTACCACAAAATCCTGAAGGAGAATGTCCAACCATCAGTTTGTGATCTCAAGCTCAAGCACACTTGGGTTATGCTGCAGGGCAATGATCCGAAAGACACCAGCAAGTCCACCTCTGAATGGCTTAAAAAAAACAAAATGAAGATTTTGGAGTGGCCTTGTCAAAGTCCGGACTTAAATCTGATTGAGATGCAGTGGCATAAGCTTAAACAGGTCGTTCATGCTCAAAAACCACCCAATGTGGCTGAATTAAAACAATTCTGCAAAGAAGAGTGGGCTAAAATTCTTCCACAGTGGTGTGAAAGACTCATTGCCAGTTATCGCAAATGTTTGATTGCAGTTGTTGTTGCCGAGGGTGGTACAAGCAATTATTTGGATTTAGGGGGCAATTACTTTTCATATAGGGCCAGGTAGGTTTGGATAGCTTTTTACCCTTAATAAATAAATAAATAAATAAATAAAATCATCATTTATCAATCATCAAAAAACTGCATTTTGTATTTACTCGGGTTGTCTTCGTCTAATATTATAATTTGTTTGATCAGGAAGGGGGCAAATACTTTTTCACGGCACTGTAAATATGCCATTAAAAATCACGCGGAATGCATGAGAGCTGACAGGTATACGTTATTGATGAAAACTGACCATAGCTGATAATGTTGAGAGTTTTTGGAGTTTTTGTGATGATAATTTAAATGAATAATTGAAAATAGGTAATGATCAATCATTATTTTTGGTATTTGGTTCTTTGTACGTGTAAAAAGCATTCTGACATTAAAACCCTTATCAAATTTACTTGAGCCCGTTTTTTGCATGCAAATATAACTGTATTTTGACTGGAAATTAGTCGCAAGGGCGCGCGTTACGTGATTTACTCTTGTGAGGTCAGTTGATTTGACTCACAACAAAACAAGGCGGAAAGCAAGAGGACGGCAGTGAAGAAAGGAGGCCGATATCGTGTGGCTGGAGTGCCTTACAACCAGAGCTATAAGAATATATTTTACACACTGGGCAGAGCAATGCATGCTTTTCTCCCCAGAACCCACTACGGGGGCAAAATGGGTCAAATTCATGCAGCCGCACTGCATTGATTTCGGCAAGCAAATGTAAGTGAAATGACTCAAAGCTGAACCATGCTGCGACTGCAATTAATTGCTCTGACATCACAAGTAGGCATTCTTGGACCTAGTGTCGGTACAATTTTAGAGGGAAAAGCAGAGCATTTTGGGCGGCAGAAAGTAACAAAAATAATTTCTAAAAAAAGTTTTAATTTACTGCATATTTCAAACAATCAAAGATGAAAAAAAATGTGTAATTTACACTTTAAAGGAACACTTCATCTAAAAATGAAAATTCTGTCATTATTCACTCACCTCCATGCCAGTTGAAACACGGGTGAAGTTTTTTAATCCATCAAACAACTTTTGCATACACCAGAAAAAAGCCATAGCAGCCTTATTCAAAGCTACTGAAGTCAATGAAAAAGAAAAAACACACCAATACTCAGCTCGTCTTTTTGAAATAAATGATTTTTATTGTATCAATAATATAAAACAGCACCTTTAACCCTATCTAGACGGGGGGGGCTTTTTATTCCCGCGCCATTTTTCACGTCATATAATTTCTGAACGGCTTGAGCTAGGACCACCAAACATGGTGACTTTTCCTAAAACTTGTCTGGGAACAATTTTATACCAATAAGTCAAGTCCACCATCTTCGCCATTTCCATGGCAACGGTTTTCTAACAGGCATGTCTGACAAAAAATTGCCGATTTCGGTTTCATCAATGTAGTTTCTTTTTAACATATACTTATTCCATTATAATTACAATATCTTTGTTAAGTAGAATTAATTTATGCTAATTTGATGATGTCATTGAATTTAAAGGGCCAAAAACCAAAATGGCGGACTATATCTTTGACTCAGGTACATTTTCCCTCAAATTTCATCAATTCCTTTTATTTTCTAATATACTAAACAGAAAGGAGTTGACGATAAGAACAGAGCAAGTTTTGCTTACGCAAACCTGTAATCCTTTATAAGTTTACTTTCATTTCTTTCTGACCTGAACTTCTAAGAAAACATTCTGAGTAAATGAAAAACTATTTTCACGGAACATAATTCGTGTATTTTATGGCCTCTCGGAGCTGGTGCACTATGGGATAAAATAAGCAAAGCATTCTGGGTAATAAAAATCAAAACATGATGTCATAATGACATCGTAATAGGTCATAATAATACCAAAATGATTGTAGTGATTTAGTTTTATGTGTACATCATCCCCTGCAAATTTGGTGGTCATAAGCCATGTCGTTTAGGAGTTACAGTTGACTATCATGTTATGAGAAGTTCAAGCCATTTTGCCATATCTATGACGTCATTTTATGACATAATTTGACGTTGTTGCTATTGCCTTTGGCAGCAGAAATCTTTGTAGACATTTAAGTGTTATAAAACACATTATGTGTAAAAATTGTGATGCATACCCTAAATTTGCAAGAAATTACAGTATTATGACAGCTTCGGGCAGCAAAATAAAAAAATGACGTCATAATAGGTCATAATAGTACCAAAATGATTGTAGTGATTTAATTTTATGCGTACATCATCCCCTGCAAATTTGGTGGTCATATGCCATGTCGTTAACGAGTTACTGGGGTGGGGGTGTAAAAAGTCCCCCGTCCCCCCCCCCCAGCCCCAGGAAGCCCCAAAGAAAAGCACGGTCTAGATAGGGTTAATTGATGTCACTCCCTACACCAGTCAGTGATTTTAATATAACGGCTGATCAGAGCAGGACAAAACATCAAACAGGACCGGCGTTACCTGTTTTACAAGCGTCAGCTAGTTTCCATCAAAATGATGGGCTTGGATTTTTCAGTCAAAATTTTTAAAAACAGCAAAATGGCAGAATATCTGATACCAGATTTCAAAAAATTTTATTTGTATGATCTACAGTAATGCCAAGTGGGGTAAGATGAAGATAGAAACAGGATTCTGTCGTCCACATTCAACGGAATTGAAACGAGCTAACATAAAGTAGAGCAGTTTCTAAACCACATATTCAGAGCTATCAAAATATAGAGGATCTTACACGAGTGGGTGTGTCACATTGAAGTTATAGAATGATTTGAGCGAATTTTGCGTTTGTTGCGAGCAACAAACCCAAAATTCACTGGGTTAACACGACGAAGAGTATAAGATTCTGTTTATTCACCCCGCCCGCAACGGAAGGGTGTATGTGGTTGTCTTGTTTATTTATTTTGTGTGTGTGTGTGTGTGTGTGTGTGTGTGTGTGTCTGTTTGCACTCTACAGGCCACAATTCTGGACAGATTCTCTTCAAATTTGGTAGGGACAATCCTTTGGTGGAAGGGAAGAAATGATTCAGTTTTCATAAAGATCAGTCAGGGTGATGTGGCCTACCGGCCTCACCCTCTAGTTACATAATTGAATTGCGTAATTTAACACAAACCAGAAAACAAATGTCATTTTGGAAGTATGTTAGCACTGAGCTAACTCCATTGCTGTGCTAACGTAGACAGTCACTGAGTCAGACATCAGTGTTTGAATTAGCAACGGCATGCAACTAATGTTAACTGAGTAGCTTGCTAACATTTGGTCCCTGGTGAGAAACTAATGTTATGTAATGGTTTTGAAAAAGAACTGCGTGTATGCTCGTTAATTAACGTTAACTTAATTATATGAGAGGCACTCAGCTAGCATGCAACAGCGCTGAGCCATACCAATTTAACATTAAACTTGGTATTTAGTTTGGCTAAATATTAACTGTGTGACATAATGAGGAGTGCTTTTTTTCCCATGCTCTGAGACAATGAAATTTTCGCAGAATTGATAGGTAACTAGGGTAATATCAACAATATGTCATGAGCTGGGATATGGGAAAAGTGCAACAGTTATGTGATAAAAACAATTCTGAAATAATAATGCAACATTAAGGGAGCAATGAATGTCTTAATGGTTCAGTTCCCATTTAACTAATTGTAGCCTGATAATTCGATCAGAGACAGACGCTTAGGAATAAGGTTAGCCAAAGCGGCACAAATGCTTCATGATGTGGATTTGCAAAGTGAATTGAAAAATGAAAATTTGCCCCAGCTTTGTTGATTGTGAGGTTCAGTCTTCTACTACTGGAGTGCTTGATAGCTTACCAATAATTAGTCATTCATTGCACTTAAAGTTTCATCAGTGTTTATGGCTATCATGGCTTTAGCAAGTAAGCTAGCTCCGACCTAGGGTGTGTTTCCCAAAAGCATAGTTGCTAACCAAGTCAGTAACTTACATAGTTCGTCCATACACAGTCAATGGTTCCAACTATGTGAGTTAGCATCTGGGATTTGGGGAAACACACCCCAGGCCAGTAAGATGGCAGAACATTCAGATAGTGGGGAAGCAGACCAGCTCACTATTTACCTGACTAATGTTCAAAAATCCTTGAAATTGACATGATCTTGTTTGTCTGTGTGGGCCAGGAAAAAGTAGAGGGACTGAAGTATCTGATTCAGCCAAAGTCTCACCGAAGCCCCAAATCTCATTTCCAAAGTATTTTGGCCTTTTGCCAAACTGTGCTGAGCCGCATAGGGATTGCAGGTCTGCAAAAATAGAGGCTTGCAGCTGCGCTGTGGCTGGCTAGGCTAGTGTTCACAGTCGCAATGATTTGATTTTGAGGCGCGCTATCATGTACGGGGGCGATTTTTTTTTTAAACTGTCGCCCACGTGATCAGATTTTTGGGAACTGTTGTGGGACTTTCAGGAGTGAAATTCGCCACCCTATGTATTTTTTCCCGTGCAACACAATATACTGCAAGTTGCACAACTTTACAAAGTCACTACTCTACAGTCAGTGAGTGACAAACATGCGCCTTCTTCAGTGCAGTCTTTCGCAAGAAGCCATGCAAACAGATTGAACTGCAGTATATAGTGTTTGATGAAATGGAAATGTTTGATGGATTTCCATGGGGAAAGGCATATTTTAATCGATCAATCTCAGGATTTATTACTTGATGTTGGGTCATTCAAATGAAGATAATTCAAATCTGAAAATTTTTTTTTTTTTTTAACTCAGTTCTAGTTCTTCCTGGACACTAATTACGTCACTGTATGTGTCAAATAACGGCGCTGGAGGGGGAAGTAGAACAGATTTTACAGCTGATTCCCAGAGATATACAGAAAATTTGCAAAATCTGTATACGTTTTTTACAACCCCAATTCCGAAATAGTTGGGACAAAGTGTAAATTGTGAATAAAATCAAAACGCAATGACTTTCAATTCTCACCAGCCAGTATTTTATTCACAATAGAACATAGATAACATAGCAAATGTTGAAACTGAGAAATTTTAAAATTTTATCGACAAAATGAGCTCATTTCAAATTTGATGGCTGCTACAGGTCTCAAAAAAGTTGGGACAGGGGCCTGTTTACCATGGTGTAGCATCCCCTCTTCTTTTTAACACAGAGTGGAGACGTCTGGGCAGTGAGGAGACAAGTTTCTTGAGTTTAGCCATTGGAATTTGATCCCACCCTTGTTTAATACAGGCTTCCAGCTGCTGGAGAGTTTTGGGTCTCCTTTGACTGACTTTTCGTTTAATTATGCGCCAAATGTTCTCAATCGGTGAAAGATCAGGACTGCAGGCAGGCCAGTTCAGCACATGGACTCTTCCACTACGAAGCCATGCTGTTGTAATAGCTGCAGTATGTGGTTTTGCATTGTCCTGCTGAAATACACAAGGCCTTCCCTGGAATAGATGTCATCTCAAGGGGAGCATATGTTGCTCTAAAACCTTTATATACCTTTCAGCATTCATGGCGCTTTTTAAAACATGCAAGCGTCCCACATCATATGCACTAATGCATCCCCATACCATCAAAGATGCTGGCTTTTGAACTGAACGCTGATAACAGGAGGGGTGGTCTTTCTCCTCTTTAGCCCGGAGGACACGACACCCATGATTTCCAACAAGAATGACAAATTTGGACTCATCTGACCACAGGACACTTTGCCACTTTGCTACAGTCCATTCTAAATGAGCCTTGGCCCACAGAACACGGCAGCACTTCTGGATTATGCTCAACAACGGCTTCCTTTTTGCATGATAGAGTTTTAGGTGGCATCTGTGGATGGCACGACGGACTGCGTTTACTGACAGTGGTTTCTTGAAGTATTCCTGGGCCCCATTTAGTAATGTCAATGACAGAATCATGCTGGTGAGTGATGCAGTGGCGTCTGAGGACCCGAAGATCATGGGCATCCAGTAAAGGTCTTCGGCCCTGTCCCTTACGCACAGAGATTTTTCCAGTTTCTCTGAATCTTTTGATGATGTTATGCACTGTCAATGATGAGACCTTCAAAGCCTTTGCAATTTGACATTGAGGAACATTGTTTTTAAAGTGTTCCACAATTTTTTTACACAAGCCTTCACAGGTTGGAGAGCCTCTGGCCATCTTCACTTCTGAGAGACTCAGCCTCTCTAAGACATCCCTTTTATAGCCAATCATGTTACACACCTGATGCCAGTTAACTTAATTACTTGCTAAATGTTCTTTCAGCTGATTCTCTTATATATTAATAGCTTTTTTAGCCCTTTTTTGCCAGTGTCCAAACTTTTTTGAGACATGTTGCAGCCAGAAAATTTGAAATAAGCTCATTTTGTGGACAAAAATGTAAAATGTGTCAGTTTCAACATTTGAAATGTTATCTATATTCTATTGTTAATAACATATTGGCTTATGTGATCTGAAAGTCATTGCATTTTGGTTTTATTCACAATTTACACTTCGTCCCAACTATTTCGGAATTGGGATTGTACATTATATCTCTAACTCGGATAGATGGAAATAAGTTAGAAAGTCAGTTAAGTGGTTCTGTCATGTGGAATCAAATTAGGGTCAATAGATTTGTGCGTGTGTAAAAAAGTTTTGAGCTTGCAAAAGTTTTGTGCATGTGTAAAAAAGTTTTGAGCTTGTAAAATAATTTTGTGTGTGTGTAAAAAAGTTTTGAGCTTGTAAAATAGTTTTGTGCATGTGCAAAAAGGTTTTGAGCTTGTGAAATAGTTTTGTGCGTGTATAAAAACTTTTTGAGCTTGTGAAATAGTTTTGTGCCTGTGTAAAAAAGATTTGTAGTTGTAGAAATATTTTGTGCGCATGTCATTAAACTTCCTACCTTCGCGTGCAACACTAAAGTTACAAGCACAAACCAGATTTACGAGTTTCGATTTACGAGCTTCGAGTTACGAATTATGACCCTATTTTTACTCCTGTGGGTAGACTAGGCAATCAGCACGTTGCCCACTGCATAGCCAATCGGAATATTACCCACTGTCACCTTGAGTGAAACTGTTTAATCAGTGACCGAAAGGTTCTGATGCTATTTCTCCCCCGTTTCTATGGAGGTAAATTCCTATCTATACACCAGTGCCCATAGTTTTTTTTTTTTTTTTTTCCCATAGTACCTACATATAATCATGGCCATATTTTAAACACATCGGCCTCCAGTCCACTGTATGCTATTTTGTGGATGAATCACAGAGCTACACTAAGAAGGGAAAGATGCGTTATGTTGCTAGCATCATGCTGCTACATAAAAAGATGTGCAAAATCCATAGGTCAATGATTTCCGTTTTTTTTGCACTGTAATGTCATTGTAATCATAGGCCAGCAACAGCCAGATGTGGAAACAGTGATATGTCTCGGGCAATTGATGTGTGTGCTTTTCACCAACACGCTTTGATTGTTTGACTCCCGTTATGTTAATTAGCTGGTTAGCTAGCTGGCTACTCTCCTGAAAGCTGGTGAACATTACAAAGAACCACTGTATAAAACTTGCTTCCAGTTTATTAAACTTGACTAGATTGCGATCATAAACCAGAAACTACCAATCAAGTATTTTTTACATGGTTCGTAACGGTTTTATTAACTTTGTGTTATATCGGAGTGGATCGTAATAACGGACTGTTTCTCAGTTTTCTGCACAAAAAGTGCAAGGAACAATTTGGCTGTTCAAGAAACGGGTAGCCATCGCGATCAAGTCGGTAAGGGCAAACTGGATGCTCAAAACTTCAGTTCAATGAAAACGAAAACTGAGCACTGGATTTTGCAGGTCTTTTTATTCTAGCATCGTGATGCTAACAGTAGGATTTTTTTTTTGCACATGCACAAAATTACTTCACAAGCTCAAAACTTTTTTGCACATGCACAAAACTGTTTTACAAGCTCAAAACTTTTGACCAGATTTTAGAAATACAAACCAGGGACATTTCTAGTTCAGCGGTCCTTATCACATTAAAATTCCCAATATTAAACAAGGCCTTTGCTGTTGCCCCTGACAGCAAAGGGTATATCAGCGTAACCCCCAAGCGAAAGCCTAGCCACAGTATTGCCTTAGACAGCCAAATGGTATTATTACAATCTGAATTATTACAACTTTTTATAACACATCATAACGTAATGCAACGCAACATAACATAACATAAAATAAAATAACATAACATAACAGAGTTTCTGCCTCTATGATTTGGCCAGGCAAGCTATTCCACACAGAGATCACTCTGCATGACAAAATATTTCCTAATTTCAGTGCTAAATTTTCCCTATGCTAACTTCTATTTGTGACCCCGAGTTCTGCTAACAGAACTTGGCCTAAGTAATCCTGCATAGTTAACTTTGTTAACACTTTTAACATATTTAAAGACCTCAATCAGACCGCCCCGAAGTCTCTGTTTACTAAGACTGAAGAGATTAAGAATCTTCAGCCTCTCATCATATCTTTTATCTTTGTTTGTAGCTCTTTTATCTAAGTTTGTAGCTCTTCTTTGAACTTTCTCTGAAGCATCAATGTCTTTCTTGAAATATGGTCCCCAGAACTGCATCCAGTACTCTAAGTGTGGTCTGATGAGTGTGTACAAGAGAAGTATAACCTCCTTAGATTTATACTCAATACTTTTGGCGATATATACCTGCATACTGTTGGCCTTTTTAACTGCCACAGCTGAGTGGCTAGAACCTGTAAGGTTTTGGTCAACAATCACCCCCAGATCTCTTTCAAGTAGGGCACATTCCAGTTTTAAAGTAGGCGCGTATTGATTTGAAACTTTATAACTTTGTCGTACTTGGTATCATCTGAAAGGGAATGAAATATTCTCTATAACTATCAACATGTATCACCTGGAGATGATGATGGAATAGAGTAATCATGGATGTAAAATAGGCTTTTAGCAACCCCCAATATCATCCTTGAGCAGCACTGTGAATCGGGCCAAGAGCTGTGCCGCTCATGGGAGCAATTGTGACACATCAGCTATCGTATGTGTTTTTTACATTGCAAGCAAGATATCGAAATCCACTAGAAATGTCAGAAATTTTACAACCCCTGCTTGACCTGGACATCGAGCATTAATAGTGATATTTTAGCAATTAGCAAGCCCAAATCCAGACAGTCGTGATGCAAAATAGCCGCCCACCAGTTCCACTGTACAATGTTGGGATTTGAATAAAGTGCTCTGGGAATCGTTCAATGTATGTGCATCAAACTAGATGTATGTTCATAATTATATGAACTACCGCTTTATTCAAGGTTTTACGGACTTTTTAGTTTCCATGAGGTAAAGTAATGCAGACTTTTACAACCCAGGAAAGTTTTACACTTCTGCTCATCGCACGGGAAAAAATTCTAAAACAAGATATGACAGGAATGTGCGCTCTGTGTCATCAAAAATATCATACTTTTTGATGAGCATAAATCTAATCTGCTAGAAATATAAAACGAAACGAGACCAAGAAATGAACAAATTTCGACCAGCAGATGACAGTCGATGCACTCAACTTCCTTATCATGTGTCCCTGTCTCCCACGAATTGTGTCATATGAAAGGGTCTATTTTTGTTTGGTCTTCTCGGGGATGTGTGAGAGTTGAAAGGGTGTTCAAAATGCCTCTTCTACTCTCTTCCTATTAGAGTGAGTGTCCAGAAAGTGTTTTATTCATCATCTCTATGACATTAGCTTTCGGTAGAGTAATAATTTGTCCATTTTCTGATTTCTCAATGTATACTTTAATTCATCATTTACATACTTTTTTCCTGACGGCCCATTGGCAGTGAAGTCCATAAGTATTTTGCAAAAAAGCACAATATTTGCATTTTGGCTCTGTACTTTAGCTTATTGAAAAATGCACAAATGAATATCAGTTTAAAGCAGAAAGTGTCAGCAAGTGGCCGTTTGCTAGCCCTTACACCATTGCATAGCTGTACTATAACTTTTTTATACTGTGATATATTTGAAATGCTTACTTACCAATTGCAGGAGAAAATCTATTAACTACCCATGGTGAGCTGTGTGAATATGTATGAAAAATACACAAAGTTTCTTTTTTTCTTGATTCAGAATAATGCAACTTTGGTTGGAATGTTTTTCAGAGTTTCCCTCTCAAGAGTAGTAAAGACAATTTTATAGATTATTTTGGACTACCACCTGCGTATTTTTAGTTTCAGAAATTTGTGAGCAGTTGTTGCTGATCTTAAAATTGTCTTCAAGCTCCATCCATTCCCTTAAAAATCCCCATGTGGTTAATCCAGATGTTGGACATTGCTGAGATCAGCATATCAGTCACAGTTAAATATCCTGGGAATTTCCTCCTGCATGTATGTCCTTTTTTAAACATAGTGGAACGCTCTAAATGGTTTCTCACTGCATTCAAGCTTCTTTGCTGTGACAGATTTTGACAAAAAATAGTTTGACTTAAAATTCTCTGATGATTAGATTATTATTGCTCTACATCTGTGATGTGACTTAGCATGTATGCTAATGCTAACATTGTGAAGATAACTGAGAGCCCTAGATTCCCTGATGATAACATCATTTCATTTATTATATGTGGCTCCAAATCAGTGGTGACATGTAGTGTGTGTGCTAATGCTAACTCAATGAAGACAGGAACTTGATTTAATTTTGATGATAATAACATTATTTCATATCTAAATCCACGATGAGACACAATATGTTGTATGTTCATTCTCACAGTCTAAAGACAAGTAATAGCTGAGAGTTAACAGTTAAGCTTCTCTGATAAGATTATTTAATTCATTACAGCTCTAAAACCATGGTGAGATGTAGCATATGTTCACATGCTAACACTGAAATGATGTTAAAGCCCAGGCTGCCTGCTTTTCAGGTTTCTTGGCCTCCCTCAAGCTCCCATCTTACGAGGAAGTTGCTGCCCGGCCAAACACACCTCCGCCCCCTTACAGCACCGTGTTTGCCCTTCAGGGGGGCAGCCAGTACTGCCACGCCGGCCCCAGCTGCTTAGCTTCCTCCCCGAGCTCGGACAATTACACCAGCTGCTCCTGCGAGTCCTGCTCAGCCACATCCCCATGTAGCACCTCCTTCTCCGTCCAGATGACTGACGAGACTGACACAAGCAACGCCACCACGCCCAGCGAGGCCGGCGACTCCCGGCCCCTCAGTGCCTCCGACCCTCCCTTGAGCACCGCCTCCACGCTCACGCCTCCTCCTCCTCCTCCTCCTCCCACTCTTCCACCCCCTCCCGCTGCTGTAGCTGTCGTAACTTTCACAGACCCCCTGGGGGCGCTGGTGGAGCGGAAAGATTTGGAGTCCCCGAGCAAAGACCCGACTGCAGATGGGGATGGGCCTCAGAAAAAACCAGCCCCTTCGCTTCCCAAACAAACTATCTTTTCCTCAAACGTGGACTTCTTTGAGCCGGACGGTCACATGACTGGCGCCTCAGAAGGTGAGGAGGACTCGGAGGAGAACCACTTCCGCCACCGGCGGCTGACAGGCGACTCGGGCATCGAGGTCTGCCGCTGCCAAGTGGAAAGTGAAGAGGAAGAGGAGGAGGTTGGAGGTGAGGACGAGGTAACGGCGGTTGCGGCAGGGGAACTTGGGCCAAGTAAAGAGCCTGGGGAGCGGGAGGAGGCAGAGGGGCAGGAAGAGGCGGGCTTTCTCCACGATAGCATCGACTGTTCGGCCCGGGCCCAGGCCGCCCTGGCCCAATCGCCGCCTGAGGAGTGCACCAGCTTGTGTGGTTCTGCCCCTGTCCTGCAGAGGGGCGGGGAATCCAGCCTGTGTGGCTCCACCCCCATCTCACAGAGGGGTGGGGAATCGATAATCACCTTGGAGACCGTGTGAAGGTCCAGCAATGTCTTAATATGGGCTGTAGCTAAGTGCTGCCAATTGCTGCAAAACCTCTGAGCGTGTCCGACGGAACGCTGAAGGAGAATGATGGATTTTTGGCGCGGTGTTGCTCACATCCTGAGTGCAGCCTCAGAGTGAATGCGAAAAATGAAGGCCAGTGTGACACACCAGCGTGGGTCCATCAAGAAATGACTTGTCTAGAGTTTTCTATTTACTTTCTTAAGTTGCGAACAAATATGATAGAATAATCGAATGTGCATTTATTGTTCATTCCCTTTGTGCGTCAAACCGCTCTGGTTACGTAACCAAGAACAACTGGGAGCATTTTAATTTCAAGAAGACAAAAGCAAATAGTGAAAATGGAGCGTACAGTTCCCCGGCTCTGTTGAGTCACACAACGAACATCAGCAGCTGACATGGGCTAGATGAGGTCATCTGTCAGTACTGTACAGCCCTCTTGTGTGCCCTATTCGCACTGCTGCTCACATGGCCACGTCAAACAAAAAGTGTGTGCACTAAAACCCTCATCTGTCTGGGCTCAGCTGATAAAGAGCGGCTGTTGTCATGGGGACAGTTTGAGGCCTCTCTAACCAGCCTACCTTAAAAGGATCCCTCCCATGGACTAGATTTTGCGTTGCTCTGATTGGTCTTCTATGCTGCTCAGACTGCTTGATTCAAAGGCAATAATGATTATTATCACGATAATTATAGCAACTGTAGTAATAAAAATGTGTTTGAATAGTTCCTGAAAGGTGAAAACCTGGCAGAGGATTCAATGGGTATGGGGTATCCCTTTAAAGATGAATGTTTATCATAGGACTAGTTGTGTCGGTGGTCTTTCGGCTTGGACGCTGTTCGTCGTTCCTGGCATTGTTTGCAAGTGGCTTCTGGACCCTGAGTTGGGGTACCCCTAATGGTAGTCAGGATTCAAGATTCTAAAGAAGTTCTGCATTATCTGCAGCATTTACTGGTTTCAGTCCACTCTTCACCTCTCCAAGCTGGATGATAGTTTTCATTAAAATAATGGCCCTCATGGATTTCCAGCTAGAATCTGGTCCTAAATCCTATCACCTCTTATTTTTAATGTAGTCTCCTCATACAGAAGAATTCACCTGGATACTACAAAAAGTAGTCTCCTCATTACGTAAGAATACCCTGGAAGACTCTTGAATGGTGTGGAATGCTAATAATGCCAGATAATTCCAAATGTTTCTCTGGGGCTGCCGTATGGGTACATGTATGATGAACGTGGAGGTGTTTCGCTGTTTGACTTTCATGGTGATTTTAGTGTAATTTGGTTTGCTCCACGTGGATATGAGATTGTGCTATATTTCCATGTGAATTTATAACTAATGGTATGTCAGTCGATAGACACATGCACTCTGTGAGGGAAGGTGAGGGACCATAAGGAGCCATCATGTATTTCATTATTATTTGGAAATGGTACACACCTCCCTTAGATTCTGCACCAGTGCCCTTGAGAAACAGCTGAGCTGCTGTAATGTGTATGAAAGCCAATCTTCTCTTGAGCATAAAAAAGCACTGTGATACTTAATGCCTTTCATAGTTTTAATCCCTTATAAAATGGCTGGCTGCTTTTAAAAATACTCCATGGAGCAGCAGTTGAAAAGAGTGATTATTCTGGAGGATAGTGTTTCACAATATGGCAGAGGTGGAAGAAGTTCAAGTGCTTCACAGTACTGTGTTTCAATGAACAATTAAGGACCTTTCTAGGACTGAGTGGCTTAATTAATTGGTGTAATCAGCTGACTGATTTAATTGATGGAAGAAACATGGCAGGATGTTTACTTTCTGATGCATCTTCACATTCTAGTGTCCATTATGGAGCAGTCTTGGACCAAATTTTCTGCATATCTTTGAATTAGTGGAGGCTGCTGAGTTTTATTTTTTGTCTGACTGTAATATGGAGAAATGGCAATGTTTGATATTGTTGAGTGCTTGCGGAGTTAACACATTGTTAACAAAGGAAAATCATAGGAAATGGGGAAAAACTAATCAGCAGTTAAAAGAGATCTGTTTTCAGCTTCCCTCATTTTCGGCTGAGCGTTTTCCACTGCTGTGAATATTAATTTGTAAATCTGTTTAATATAGCCAGGTCCATAAATATTTATTGTTGACTGACAAAGTTAACTGAGTGGTCAATGGCACCATATCGGAATAAGTAATGAATATGAGCTCAAAGTCTAGCTTTCAGTTGTAATTTGAGGGCATTATATCCAAATCCAGCAAATGGTTTTGGAATTACAGCACTTTTTGTATGTGGTTCTCTTTTTTAAGAGACCAAAAGTAAGTAAAAGGTCTGGAGTTGAATTCAAGTGTGGCATTTTCATTTGGAATTATTTCTGTTGTGTGTCCTTATGAAGGACAAAAAGCCGTCACTGCCAGTGAAGCAATCCACCATTCAATTGAAAATACCCACCATAAAAAGCAGAAACTTTAGATGAGGCCAAATAAACTATTCGGTACATTCATGAAATTGAAGAATACACTGCAGGAGCACCAATAGTCTAAGAGGAGCATGGATAACAACTAGATGAGAGAAATATTATTTTCATAGTGGCTAAAAACCCATTCACAATAGTTTGCCGGCTTAAGAATACGCTCCAGGAGGTTGGCATAACAATTAAGAGAAGACTTCACCAGAGTAAATACAGAGGATTTATCTCAGGTGTAAATGAATAGCAAGTCTCAAAAACACAGACCAGATTAGAGTAGCTAGAAAACCTCTGCACAGTTGAGGAACAACATCCTGTGGACAGATGAGATAAAGGTCTGCTTCTACCAGATGATGGAAGGATAAGTGGCGGAGCTGACTGTATGTTCGTGGTCAGCTGACCAGCTGTGAAGCTTCTCATGCAGGCATGCTAATTGTAAATGCCAAGGCCTGTTTCTAAGGTTACTAAATTTTTGTCATCAATGACATGCTACTTTTTGCTTTGAGAATCAGTAAACTCATACGTATCTACATACCCAGGTGGCTGCTGTCCCTCTGTAGCTTCTGCAATAAGATGGTGCTGAACATTATCTTGTGTGCACAGTTCTCTATAGCTGACTGACTAAGCTTAATGTTTACCAGCATAATCAATTTGTATCATTACACTCCTGTCATTTCCTTTTGTCAGTCTTTTTTCTCATTCCACTAAATGATTTTTTAAGGCTGTTGGCATGTGGCTGAGTATGGCTTGGTTCCTTTGTCTGGTCTGAGTTTAATAACATATTTACTAAATATTTAACAAATATACCTAAAGTATATGTTGTGCGTGATAAAATTCATATTAGGCAGCTTCTGTTATTGTATCGACTTTTGGAAGTTCCTTGTGAGGGTGTGATTTTATCTGGAAGCTTGTGCTCAGTATTTATTTAAAAGCAGACATGTTCTTGATAGTATTCATAATTCCAATGACATGGAAAATTGAAAAACTATCGAATATAAATTAAAAAATATAACCAAAACATGGTTTTCTTTACAAAACTATGTTTATGTGAGGTATCCTATACTAGCATGAACATTTAGACTATAATTGTACATTTCTGAGCTGTAAAATTACTGTTTCTTCTTTTCCTGGTCATTCTTTTTTTTTTGGTCCCCCAATTACATTTTATACAGAGTATTCATTTGATCCAAAGCTGCACAGCATCAAATATGAGCTGCCACCAGAACTATAAATGTTTCAGTAATCATTCATGAAATTTCATTCCAATGGCAAAATTAGCTCTCCTATGTTATTTGGTTAACTTGCATTATAGATTCTCCTTCAAACAGGTGCATTTACATGGCATACACAAGCTGTAGAATTTTGCAGCATCATTAAAATGTAGTAAGACAAAAGGTAACTAGTGGAAATTCAATTCTTTTGATTTGAGAGGTGAATGGAGCAGGCTGGAGACTGATGTAGAGCAATTAATCAGAAATGCAAGTACACAACATGACCCTAGGTAAACAGAATGTCCCAGAATGTCTCTCTTATTTTGCAACCATACATAAAACTTAACAACTGGTGCTCCATCCAGTGGGCTAGTTGGTTCTCAGTCCAGTTGATTTGATACAGAGGCCACTGTTGAATGACCTCCCAAAGGGAGATATCCCTGCTGTTATATTTGCCTTCAATCATCTGACAAATAATGGTGATTTAGGTTCAAAGCCTTTGAGAAGGAAGTAATAATGCAAAACAGGTTTCCATTTGATTAATTTTTCTGTCTCCAACTCTGTCTTTCTGAAGCCGGTTAGTCAGTTCCATTTCAAAAGCCTGTTGCCAATGTTTTTATAAAAGCTAAAAGTTACTGTATTGTAAAAAATAATAATAATAATAATAAAATAATGCATTGATGTAATTTATGATTTAAGAAACATAAAGGCACTGTTTTGTGCAATTGATTTAAGGCTGCGAAAGATACTCAACAATGAACTGAAGCAGTTATTTTCCACTGTATTTTTACATGCCTCCACCAAGCATTTACTATGTGCCTCCAGTCATTCATACACGGTATAAGAATATGATTGCTTTGGATAAATTAGACCTAAAAGGAGAAGAAGAAGGGTTTTAAAAATCACTGGTGTTTCCTTGTTTTTGTATGTTTAAACTGAGGATAGAATTTGTTGCATAACACTTTTTGAAGTTTGAAACCTACAGAAAGCATGGAAGCGTAAGAAAAATCTCTCAGAGCCTGAATCTGGCTGTACTGACCTGGAGGTGAAACAATGAAAGACTTTTATGAAAATGGCACTATATATAAAAACATGTACTGACTGATTGATACTGAGAATATGATAATGAAGAGTGGGGCTATTAGTTGATCATTGGTTTTGAGAAACATAAATCACAATGAAGAGATAATCTAACGGCTTTATGATGTTAGCTTGCTTATAGCTAATAGGATGTTCACTCGGCAGGAAGCTTTGTAAGAGTCTCTTCCACTTTGCTATTACCGGGGCCCTCCTTTTGACTGTTATTTTACCGTCAATACTACAGCTTGTGACTGTAAAAGGTTTATTTGCTCCTCATTTATTAATTAAAATTAACATATATACGTTATTTTACTACTTTCTGAAGCCTGAACAGTAAAAAAAAAAATACTCAAGTAAATCATGTTAATATTAAGAACCTAAGAACCTAGGAGCAATTGAATCAGGATATCTTAGACTGTTTAATTTCTCATTTAAACAAACCATAGTCAGCAAAAGCTTGTATGAGCTGCTGGAAGATGAAAATCATTAGATTCCCCAAAACACATTATTTGAATGTAGAAACATCTTTGTGCATCTCATGTACGTAGCCATACCATGTGTGCCCTGTTATCTTGCATTTCCTAAAATAATGTATCACATAATGATTAGAGCGGCAGTGAAATTCTGTTGGTAATGTCATTCACAGATTCCTCTTCTTTGTCCACCATAATAAGTTCAGGATATCATATTATTATTGTACAGTGTACAATCTTAAAAATGAACCGCTAACTTTTCTGAGATAAAATGGCTACTTATTGATTATGCTGCAAGAAATGGTGGAAAAGAGATTTTTAAGCCCATCTGAGTGATGTGCTGTATGTTAATGCAATTGCAAAGCAATTATTTCTGTGAAGTACTGTCGTTACTGTGCTGCTTAATGTGAGCTGAATCATTGTTACTTTAACCCATGTCCTCATGCCATGCTGATATTATTTATCTTGATCAAGTTTTACATTTAACTTTGAGGTGGACCATTTCCTCGCCTCTGTCAGTGAGGGATTTGGTTTTTCTCATAAAGCCACAGCTCTGTTGACAAACAGTGTTTTTCATGAAACAAATTGTGAATAAGTGTGAAAATAAAAGTTACACGTATTAAGATACTACTGCCTCATTTATTGCCATAACGTTGTTATGTACGTGGTAAAGTAAGTGTTAATAAGTGTACACAGTTTGTGGTCATCGTCAATGTTTTGAATAGGATGATTGGGAAACCAGGCTGCAATGCTCTTTCTTGAGAACACTGTTTCATCCCTCAGTACTCGTTGTGCAAATCAGAAGCTTGGTCATCTGATTAGCTGGATGTGCCGCAGGAATGAGCATCGCTCTGACCACCTCAGATGCCATCTGCTCTCGTCAATCAGATTTTACTTGCCTATTCTCATTCAAAATTAGACCACTGAGTGGTAACTCTCAGCTATCAAATAATCCACAATAATCGGTTTTGCTTCTATTCTGGTGTAGGTTATGAAATACATGTCTGCATTTCAGATATATATTGTGAAAATACTGTTGCAATGTGGGACCGTTTACATGAAATAATAAACAGCTTGAAAACATTCTGAACTAATTATTTAGTGAATGACTCAACAGATGGAAGTTAAGCTGAAACTGTCAATTTGGGCAGAGCTTTTTCTTGAAATTCATCTAATGCAAATTTGCAATGTTATTGAGTGACCTTGAGCACACGGCAGCTCTGCGGCGCGTTTGAGGGAGATGTATATCACTTTGGCGCCATCTAGTGGGTAATATAGGCAATTAAAATTAATGTCTACCCGCCTCAGAGGGGAACTATTTTGCAGACATGAGAGGAAAATAATATTTGCTTATATTAATGGATCACTACATGCTCAGATACGTATAACAAAGGCCGAGCTTACAAGGCCACATGGCGTAGTTAAATTATTGATTGATTACATGACGAAGTACATCGTTAAGTATGTTTCTTCGTTCAATTTGCCATTCTGACATGCGATAGCCGTAGACTTATTGGTCTGGTCGCGACGGAGAATAATTGCATGAGCTGAGAACCCCGAACCACGGACCGCATCTAATATCGGGCGGAACTGGTCATGGGGAGCAAGTCCTGGAATCTCAATAATTCCTATCTTTTAACATGGGTGAATTTTCAAATTTTCATATGTTTGTAAAAACTCATTCTCCTGACTTTTAATTTGACAGACGCATGTACATCGGTTTGGATTATGTCTACGACCTGACCAAGTATTGCGTGCTTCTGCCGCGGATTGTGGAAATGGCGGGCCCCTACTTTCATAATGGGAATCCCCATTTACAACTCAGTTGTTTTCTGTGCTGCCCTCCATCAATTTGACTCCAGTATATGGAATGGTAAACTGAGGTTACTGAATAATTAAGAAATGTCGAGATTTTGTCAAGTTGCCTCTCTTCACGTTATTCATTTATTTACGTTTTTTGAAAAAGGCTGAGCTTCTGCAGACACGCAGAGGGAGACGCCTGAGCCCCAATTACCACCTCATTTACCCCATTAATGGAAAATAACTGCTTAATTTTATTATAGCTGATACCATTAATTTTCATCCATTTATTTTGGAGACATTATCAACAGTGACGTATTTTATTCTCTTTTGGTGTGCAGTTTTCCCACTCTGAGCATTTGCCACTCAAAGAAAAATTATTAGTTTAATTTCCATCCATCCATCCATCCATCCATCCATTTTCTTCCGCTTATCCGGGGTCGGGTCGTGGGGGTAACACTGAGTAGAGAGGCCCAGAGGCGCCCCCCTCCCCAGCCACTTCCTCCAGCACTGCCTGGGTGACCCCAAGCCGTTCCCAGGCCAGCTGGGAGATGTAATCCCTCCAGTGTGTCCTAGGTCTGCCTTGTGGCCAGTTGGACATGCCTGGAAAACCTCTAAAGGGAGGCGTCCAGGAAGCATCCAGACTAGATGCCCGAACCACCTCAACTGACTCCTCTCGATGCGGAGAAGCAGCGGTTCTACTCTGAGCCGCTCCCGGATGTCCGAGCTCCTCACCCTATCTCTAAGGGTCAGCCCAGCCACCCGACGGAGAAAGCTCATTTTGACCGCTTGTATTCGCAATCTTATTCTTTCGGTCACTACCCAAAGCTCGTGACCATAGGTGAGGGTTGGAATGTAGATCGACCAGTAAATCGAGAGCTTCGCTTTTATGCTCAGCTCCTTCTTCACCACAACGGACCGGTACAACGCCCGCTTCACTGCAGATGCTGCAGCGATCCGTCTGTCAATTCCACGCTCCGTCCTACCCTCACTTGTGAACAAGACCCCGAGATACTTGAACTTCTCCACTTTGGGTAACAACTGACCCCCCACCTGAAGGGGACGATCCACCTTTTTCTGGGAGAGAACCATGGTCTCAGATTTGGAGGTGCTGATCCTCATTCTGACCGCTTCACACTCAGCTGCGAACCGCTCCAGTGTGCGTTGGAGGTCACAGCATGATGAAGCCAACAGGACCACATCATCTGCAAACAGCAGCGATGAAAACCTGAGGCTACCAAACTGGACACCCTCCAAACCTCAGCAGCGCCTTGATATCCTGTCCATGAAAATCATGAACAGAATAGGTGACAAGGCACACCCTTGGTGGAGTCCAACATCAACCGGAAACGAGTCCGACTTAGTGCCGAGAATGCGGATACAACTCCGGCTTTGGTTGTACAGGGATTGAATGGCTCGAATTAACGACCCTGGAGCCCCATACTCCCGCAGCCCCCTCCCCCCACAGGATACCTCATGGGAAACTGTCATAAGCCTTCTCCAAGTCCACAAAACACATGCAGACTGGATGGGCAAACTCCCATGACCGCTCCCGTATCCGTGCGAGGGTAAAAAATTAGTCCACTGTTCTACGGCCGGAATGGAACCCACATCGCTCCTCCTGAATCAGAGGTTCGTCAATCGGGTGGAGCCTCCTTTCCAGCACCCTGGCATAGACATTTCCTGGGAGGCTGAGCAGTGTGATCCTCCTATAGTTGGAACACATCCTCTGGTCCCCTTTTTTAAAAATGGGAACCACCACCCCAGTCTGCCAGTCCATGGGTACTGTACCCGAAATCCACGCGATGCTGAACAGGCGTGTCAACCATGACACCCCACCAACATCCAGGGCCTTCAGCATCTCAGGACGAATCTTGTCCATCCCTGGTGACTTGCCACTGCGGAGCTTTACAACTACCTCAGTGACTTCCACCAGGGAAATGGGCAACGACTCGCCCAAGTCCTCCGTCCCTGCCTACTCAATGGAGGGCATGTCTGCCAATCAGCAGTCCCTCAAAGTGCTTCTTCCACCACCAGATGATATCCTCAGTTGAGGTCAGCAGTTCACCACCCCTGCTGAAAACAGCCTGGGAGAAGCCCTGACTCCCCTACCTGAGTCGTCTGACGGTTTGCCAGAACCTCTTTGAGGCCACCCGAAAGTCCTTCTCCATGGTCTCCCTGAACTTCTCCCAAACCCGAGTTTTTGCTTCAGCAACTACCTCGGCTGCAGTCCTTCTAGCCTGCCCTTTACCGGTCTGCCGAGTCGGGGGTCCTCTGGGCCAGCCAAGCCCGAAAGGACACCTTCTTCAGCTTGACGGCTTCCCTCACCGCTGGAGTCCACCAACGGGTTCTTGGGTTGCCGCCACGACTGGCACCGACAACCTTCAGGCCACAGCTCGCAGCAGCCGCTTCCACAATAGAGACTTTGAACAGAGTCCACTCGGACTCCATGTCCCCAGTCTCCCTTTGGGATATGGGAAAAGCTCTTCCAGAGGTGAGAGTTGAAAATCGTCTGGACAGGGTCCTCTACCAGACGCTCCCAGTCCACCCTCACAACACGTTCAGGCTTCCCAGGTCTGTCTGGCAGTCTTCCCCACCATCTGACCCAACTCATCACCAGGTGGTGATCAGTTGACAGCTCAGCCCCTCTCTTCACCTGAGTGTCCAAGAAATATAGCCACAGATCTGATGACTCGATTACAAAATCGATCATCGACCTTTGGCTAAGGGTGCTCTGGTACTAAGTACACTTATGAACACCCTTATGCTCGAACATGGTGTTCGTTATGGATAATCCATGACTAGCACAGAAATCCAATAACAAAACACCACTCGGGTTCTGATCAGGGAGGCCGTTCCTCCTAATCACTCCCCTCCAAGTGTTTCCATCGTTGCCCACATGAACGTTGAAGTCTCCCAGCAGAACTACGGAATCCCCAGTAGGAGCCCTTTCCAGGACCCCACCCAGGGACTCCAAGAACGCTGGATACTCTGAACTGCTGTTTAGTGTGTAAGCACAAACAACAGTCGGAGCATTCCCCTCCGCAATCCGCAAACGAATTGCAGAGACGCTCTCGTTCACTGGGATGGAGTCCAACGCGACAGCACTCAGCCGAGGGGACAATAGTATCCCCACGCCTGCTCGCCGCCTCTCACCTTGGGCAACTCCAGAAAAGGAGAGAGTCCAACTTCTATCAAGGAGCTTGGGTCCAGAGCCAGAGATGTGCATAGAGGTGAGTCCGACTATATCTAGCCGGTACCGCTCGACCTCCCGCACAAGCTCCGGCTCCTTCCCCACCAGTGTGGTAACGTTCCATGTCCCAAGAGCCAGATTCCATGACCGGGTCCCAGAACGCAAGCGCCCTCGCCCCGTCTGCCACCCGATCTGCAGTGCACCCGTCCTCAACTCCTCTCCTCGCGGGTGGTGGGCCTACGTGTAGGCAGATCCCCATCGCCTTTTCGGGCTGAGCCTGGCCGGGTCCCGGGAAAAACCCGGCCACCAGGTGCTCGCCTGCGAGCTCCCCTCCCAGGCCTGGCTTCAGGAGAGGGCCCCGGTGTCCCTAATCCAGGCAAGGTTTGTATTTCCTTAAGGGAGCTCTTCATAGGAGACTAGGGAATCGCTTTTCGTCTAACCCCTCACCTGGGATCAGTTTGCCATGTGAGATCCTACCAGGAGCTAAGCTCCAGACAACACTGCTCCCAAGATCCCAGGGGCACTCAAATTGGTTTAATTTGTGATCTGAAATTGAAGTCTAAGCGAAGACCATCAAAATGCTTACAAAATTGCTCAAATACCAGCAAAGAGGTTTCCACAGTGACCACAGCTCCAGGTCCCAAATGGAAAGGAGTCTATTTTTTTTCATTCAAAAATTTTACAAGTTACGTTACAAGTCATATCTGTAATCAGCGAAAAAAGCAACGGTTGCCAGCAAATCTTTTTTTTTTTTTCCGCAAGATGCCGTTACCATATATTTTGTCTCTGTATAGTGTTATTGTAGCCTGGGTGCCATTTCACTTTTGATTCAGTAACATTAAGTGATAAAATGCTATACCTCTGGTATGAGAGAAGGGAAATGTATTTCCACTCAACTAAACACTATGGGAATTGTGGATTTAGCCAGTTATAGTTTGGTTTGTTTTCCCAAGCAATTATTCCAATCACCCTCTGAAAAATGAGCAGTTTCTCAGCGCTACCTCAGATACCCAAGTCGTATTGTAAGCAAATGAACAGCTGTGTGAATATCAGTATACGCCCACCACGGGCTAAAGAGGTGATTACAAAAGTGCTCTTGAAATCAAACACCCTTTTGTTCTTTCCCCTGCTATGGCACCCTTGATTTAACTGCTGGGCATACTGTGCATTAGACAAAAATAAAACAGTAACTTCTTTTATATTGACTTCAGGTAATAAAAATTCCTTTTTCCAAATAATTGCCAGGGACTATTCAAGTCCAACCTCTTTAAAACAGTGATCCACACAAAGCTGAAATCCCTCACACACGAAACCAGTCATGATCCACAGTTGCTAAATAAACCCCAAATAGCTTCAGGACAAATCATAGCCCTGGAACATCATCATCTTGTTACTTCTGAGGATGCTTGATAATGAGCAAATCATTAGAATAATCCATGCTTGCGAGGAGAGATCTAAAACATGCGGAAGAGGTGGTACTCTAGGACAGCTTTGAGAAGCACTGATCTACATCATCTGTGACTGTTGGCAGCAACACCAAAATTATACTAGAAATCATATCAATCGACTGAATATTGCCATGGAAGGCTCTTCACAAAACTTCGAGAAAATGACCGTTCCCCAGCTGTAAGCTTCTGAATACGGCTTCTACACTCAGTATCATACGGCTAAGTATCCATAACCATGCACGCTAAGGTAACTTTCTGCAGCTTTGCGAGACTGGAAGTGACTCGACCGCCGAACTATCCCATAAAGCATCGGAAATGGGGCGTGACTGCAACATCAGGACATTTTTCGTATTGACGATTGCTCTAATTGCTCCAAGGTCCTGTTCCTATGATTTTGTACCCATTGTAGGTGCTTTCTGCAGTGGACTGGGGTTAGAATTAGCTCTCAGAATGGTCTGCAGTGACAAAGCATTACACGCAGCAGGGTGCAATATATTGCTTGTTGTGACACATTCCTTGCGTAAGTATCATTAAAATGCTCTGCAACTTGTGTCACAATTGCGCGTCTGTCGGTTCAGACCAGAGGGGTTAGTCTTTGTTGCCCTTGACCATTAATGAGCCTTAGACACCCAACACCCTGCCGCCAGTTCATGGTTTGTCCCTCCCAGGACCACTGTTGGTAGGTAGGTACTCATCACTACTGACTGGGAGCCCCTCAGAAGCCTTGCCGCTCAGAGATGCTCCCCCTTCTCTGGCCATAAAGATTTAGCCCTCGTCAAAGTCACTCAGGTCCCATTTTCCCGCATTCGACATGTTGACTACAAGAATGGACTGCTGGCTTGCCGTCTATAGTCTGTTATCAGACCATGACAGACACCGTTGTTACAAGATAATCAATGTTATTTGCTTCATCTGTAAATCTGCAAGTGGTTTTAAGCTTTTGGCTATATATGCATGCAAACACAAACACACGCACATGCAGCAGGGCTTATACTACTTAAGGTGTATTTTTAATACTGGGAAAACCATAGGCAGAAGGCCAGATCTATCTTGACAAACTCCCTTTTTCAGGTCTATGATCGCCAAGTAATTCGAATTCAGAGCCAATGCTTGTCACAGCTGTCAATCTACTTACAGGGACAATTAAATATAGGTCTGTCCTCCCACTAACAATAAAAATATTGAGGAGCATTCTCTGAAATTGTAAACACTAAAAATTGTACTCCCTAAGGATCAGTTATTAGTCCAGTTGTATTTAATATTATTATCAATGATATTTTTCATAATCTAGGGCAAGAATGTGGTTTGTCCCTTTTTACTGATGATGATGGTCGTCTTTGTAAGAGAGGTAGCAATATTAAGTTCTTGTTTAAGAAAATTCAGAAGGGGTTAAATTAAGTTGAAGAGTGGGGATATAAGAGGGGCTTTAAAATTTCAGTCTCTAAAGGTAAGTACTTGCTTTTTGGTTTTTAAAGAAAGATTCCTGATATAGACCTGTCTGTGTATGGGGCTTCACTGGAGAGAGTTGAAGAATTTAAATTTCTTAGAGTTTGGTTTGATGAAAAACTTACAAACCCCAATTTCAATGAAGTTGGGATGTTGTGTAAGACGTGAATAAAAACAGAAAGCAATGATTTGCAAATCTCATAAACCCGCATTTTATTCACAACAGGACATAGACAACATGTCAGATGTTGAAAGTGATACATTTTACCATTTCATGAAAAATATTTGCTCATTTTGAAATTGATGGCAGCAACACATCTCAAAGACGTTGGGACAGGGCAACAAAAGGCTAGAGCAGTAAGTGGTACTAATAAAGAATTACTAGAGAAGCATTTTGCAACTAACGGGGTAAATTGGCAACAGGTCAGTTACATGACTGGGTATAAAAAGAGCATTTTGGAAAGGCAGAGTCTCTCAGAAATAAAGATAGGCAGAGGTTCACCAATCTGCAAAAAACTGCATCTAAAAATTATGGGACAATTTCAGACAAATGTTCCTTGATGTAATATTGCGAAGATTTTGAATATCCCACCATCTACAGTACATAATATCATCAAAAGATTCAGAGAATCTGGAGAATTGTCTGTGCGCAAGGGACTAGGCCGAAGGTCAATAATGGATGCTTGTGATCTTCGGGCCGTCAGGCGCCACTGTGGTAAAAACAGGCATAATTCTGCACTGGAATTCTCTGTATGGGCTCAGGAACACTTCCAGAAATCTTTGTCTGTGAACACAGTCTGACGTGCCATCCACAAATGCAAGTTAAAGCTGTATAATGCCAAGAAGCCATATGTGAACACGATTCAGAAATGCTGCCGTCTACTCTGGGCCAAAGCTCATTTGAAATGGACTGAGGCAAAATGGAAAACTATTCTGCAGTCAGATGAATCAAAATTTGAAATTCTTTTTGAAAACCATGGATGGCGTGTCATGCTGACTAAAGAGGAGAGAGAACATCCATCTTGTTATCAGCGCTCAGTTCAAAAGCCTGCATCTCTGATGGTATGGGGTTGCATTAGTGCCTATGGTGTGGGCAGCTTACACATCTGGAAAGGCACTATCAATGCTGAAAAGTATACGGAGGTTTTACAACAACATATGCTCCCATCCAGACAATGTCTCTTTCAGGGCAGGCCTTGCATATTGCAGCAAGACAATGCTAAACCACATACTGCATCCATCACAACAGCATGGCTTTGCAGTAAATAGTCCGGGTGCTGAACTAGCCTGCCTGCAGTCCAAACCTGTCACCAATAGAAAACATTTGGCGTGTCATAAAATTAAAAATCCAGCAAAAAAGACCCAGGACTGATGAGCAACTAGAATCCTTCATCAGAGAAGAGTGGGACATTATTGCTCTCCCAAAACTCCAGCATTTGGTCTCCTTACTTCCCAGACATTTACAGACTGTTGTTAAAAGAAGAGGGGATGCTACTCAGTGGTAAACATAGCCCTGTCCCAACTTTTTTAGGTGTGTTGCTGCCATCAAATTCAAAATGGGCCAATATTTTTTATGAAATGGTCAAATTTCTCACTTTCAACATCTGATATGTTGTCTATGTTCTATTGTGAATAAAATATGGGTTCATGAGATGAACAAATCATGTATTCTGTTTTTATGCATGTTTTACACAACGTCCCAACTTCATTGGAATTGGGGTTTGTACTTGGAAAGTCCATATTGAAAAAGTGGATACTAAATGTGAAAACGTGAAATGTCCTGAGAAGTCTGGCTTGATGTGTCTGGCCAGACCATGCTCAATATATATAGAGCAATGATTAGATCAGTTAGATTATGACAGTTTTATTTTTGGATGTGCTGCTGAGTCTGTCTCAGAGAAACTAGATTCCATTCACTTATGGGCCTTAAGAATCTGTTGGGGGGAATTTAAAACAACATCTATCCCTGCTTTACTGGTGGAGATGGGAAAGTTATTTGAGGTTATGGCATATAAAGTTAGGGGTACACTATTGGATGAAGCTAAATGGATCTTAGCTGTGTCACTCAGACAAGTGTCTTCTCAAAGAAAATTGGGAGTTTTCTGAAGGGAGAAATAAAAAAATCTGTTATGCCTTAACCCTTGTGCGCTGCTTATTTATTTATCTTACTTTGGTGTTAACAAAAACTCTGGGTCCGAATGGACCCGGTGTGTAACTCAGTACCAACCACCCCAAAAAATAAGGATTATCATCCAGTTTTGTTTTGTACTTCATTACTAACTTATTAGCTCATCATAACCACAGTCCCCATTAGGGAGGGGATTAGGCCCCCCGAACCTGGTTGGGAACAGGCGGCGGCAGGACTGCAAAGTTCCAAGGGCACGTTAAAGATGCTGTATAGTGCAGGGGAGAGGACTGAAGGCCCTCATGTCCAGTGAAGTATGAATTGACATACTGCCATGGTACCTTCTAGTCGGCGTGTTGTCGCATGTAAGTGTGTGGGCATCACGTGGTACGTGGTGACAGCCCACACCTAGCTGAGGGACGCGAAGTACGACCTCTGTGAACAGCCAAGGCTGGTGAAAACGGTCAAAGTTTCTATTCCCATAGCAAAGTGGGGTAGAGATCAGACCGTCGGTTCCCATCTGGGTGGCTGGTAACCACTACGGGATTCGGGGATCGCTATCGACTGGGTCACCGTCCGGTCGGGTCGCAGATGGCAGTAAGATCACAAAGTTGGCTGCTGTGCTCGGCTCAATGTACAGTCAGGCTACCACAAACCAAAAGCGAATGCATCAGTAAGTGAGTGGTGCTTCCGTGATCGGTGGACTTTGAAAAGAAGACACCGGGAAATAGAAGGCAGAGTTCTCAACCTGGGGGAACCTGGGCGAAGATCTCTGTGGAAAGGGATCTAGCCTAGAACTGCACCCTAGGAATGGGAGGTTTGAAGGATCAAAGTGATCAAACATTACTTTATATGGCCCCCAAATGGCCCCAAGACACAATATACCTATTTTTTCACTCGAAAATAGGATTATATTCATTCATGCTGTTCCCCATTAGGGAGGGGATTAGGCCCCCCAAACCTAGTCCATAACAGGCGGCGGCGGGACTGCAAAGTTCCGAGGGCACATTAAAGGTACTGTATAGTGCAGGGGAGAGGACTGAAGGCCCACGGGTCCAGTGAAGTATGAATTGACATACTGCCATGGTACCTTCTAGTCGGCGTGTTGTCGCATGTAAGTGTGTGGGCATCATGTGGTACGTGGGTGACAGCCCACACCTAGCAGAGGGACGCAAAGTACGACCTCTGTGAACAGCCAAGGCTGGTGAAAACGGTCAAAATTTCTATTCCCATAGCAAAGTGGGGTGGAAATCAGACTGTCGGTTCCCACCTGGGTGGCTAGCAACCACTACGGGATTCGGGGATCGTTATCGACTGGGTCACCGTCCGGTCGGGTCGCAGATGGCAGTAAGACCACAAAGTTGGCCGCTGTGCTCGGCTCAATGTACAGTCAGGCTACCACAAACCAAAAGCGAATGCATCAGTAAGTGAGTGGTGCTTCCGTGATCGCTGGGCTTTGAAAAGAAGACACCGGGAAGCAGAAGGCAGATTTCTGAACCTGGAGGAGCCTGGGCGAAGATCTCTGTGGAAAGGAATCTAGCCTGGAACTGCGCCTTGGGAATGGGAGGTCTGAAGGATCAAAGTGAAGATGATACAATGTATCTATGTATGTCTGGGTTTGTGTGGGAATGTTGTATTACGATGTGCACTGTACTGAACTGTAGGCCTATGTCCCTGTGTGTGTGTGTGTGTGTGTGTGTGTGTGTGTGTGTGTGGTGTGTGCGTGCGTGCGTGTGTGTCTCTGTGTGTGAGTGAAATGTCTAATCAAATATAAAACCCTGATTGAGCCACATGTGATCCACAGAGCTAGCCATAGCATTTCTATGAAGCAAACTGATGTCTATAGCCATTTTTCTATACCGGGTCTGTTTGGACCCTATCACCATCGATGTAACTTTTTTTCTAGAAGAAATTCAGAATTGGCTAAGATGGTAAACATTAGTGTTTTTGTGTTTAAATAGCTGCCATGAGCACATACTCTAAGCTTTGTTCCGATAAAAAAAAACTAGATGGCATTAATTGCATTTTACATTCTTGAAATGGGTCCGTTCGGACCCTAACACCACAGAAGGGTAGTGGCTGAAAACATTGGAGTTGGTAAGGAGGTAGGGATTGGTGCATTCTAGTCAACTGTGCCATATTGGTTTCTCTCTGAGCCTAATGTTGATATGACATAATGAGACAGACTGTAGCAGGAGGGTATCAGTAACTCAGGTCTTGAAGTTGAGGATTATACAAGGCAGTCATGGTGGGAACTGGGAATATGTCCAGATTTTTACTGATGTTATCAAGGAATTTAAGAAGTGGAACAGTAGGGCGTGGAGTGTATGTGGTGGACCCTCAAATTCAGCAAGGTTTACAAATTACTAGTGGTGTATCAGTTCTCGCCACTGAACTACTGGCAATAATTTGAGCCTTATGGTGTGCAGCACAAGTAAAGCCAAACCAAGCTCTTATTTGCTCCATTCATCTGCTGTCTTGTTGGCTTTGAGGAGTGGGAAATCTAGAGCTAGAAAAAATGAGCTGTGAGGTTGTGTTTTAGTGGGTTCCTGAGCATTTAGAAGTCAGGGAAATGAAATTATTGAGAAGATTACTGAAAACTCTCTTCATAAAGAGAAGGTAGATACCAAGGTGTCATTGGGCAGACCAGAATATTACAGTACAATCAGAGAGGGCTTGAAAAGGATTGGCAAGAGGAATGGAACAACAAAATGAAGCAGAGGCTTTATTTTTCAGTTCAAGAATCCGCACAAAGGGAAAGTATATGCATATGGGGAGTAACAGAAGAGATACTGTCAAATTGACGCGGCTGAGGTTTGGATGCTGTGGTCTGGCTCGTTGCTCGAGAATAGTCGTCAAACTATTGGTGGTTATGTGAGTGCGGAAGCTAGGCCAGAGAATGTTCAGCATGTTATCCTTACATGTGGAACATACAAAGCAGAGACAGGACAACTATTTAAAGGAATAGCTGATTTGGGGATTTCTTTTAATTTTAAAACTTTATTTTGTCTGTATGAGAACCATAAAGATCTTCCAGGAAGAATTTGTCTTTTCCTCATAATGCTACCCTGTACCCTCAGATACAGGTTCATAATGAACTGACCTTTTAACTTAACAGTGGAGGATAGTATTATGCCTAAGCATGAAAACTGCCAAAAACCTATTAGAAAGAGGAAAAAACTGACAAAATAATCAAGTGGTTTGTCCGATTTTTTGCCATTTATCCTGGAAATGGCAGGGTCCCTTACTGGAACAAATACTGTAGGGTAGCTATAAGGAGCCCCAGGGAACATTATGAACTATGCATTCCAAGCAGTTTTAACAAGAACATTTGTCAAAACAAAACACTTGAGGATTTTGAGGCCCTTTAAGCTTCCTTTATATCTAAAGACTTTATATTTCATCAAAAACACTCACGATTGGCCAGCTGTGTAAACAAGCTGCGCAAGTTCAGCACCACAGCTTACTTAACTTCCACACCATAGATGTCTCATATATTCCCCAGCAACGGCACCGGGTGGAAGCAAATGCTAGCAAAAGCAAATCCTCAGTTTTGAATTTACTCATGAACACGCTGTATATGCTCAGTGTATAAGTAAGGTTCAAATCCTCAAAGGACTCTAAAATGTAAGCGACCAACTGATGGTATCAAAAAAGGCGATACGCACGCGTTGTGCCTGTAGGAACATGCATGCCATACGGGTACACGATGTACCCTGCTGACGTTTCGAGAAAATGCATTTGAATACATATATGATAATTAAAATCATTCAATCGTATAATTTCGGTGGTGAAATTAATTTCTTTTTTTTTTTTTGTTCTATGACCGTAATGCTCATCTATCCATCGGAAAAACGACCCCTTCAGTAATACACGATTATTGAACAGCCAGTCCTCTCTTGAGATCTGATTGGCAGAATCAGAAAAGTCCCTGCCCCCGTCTCAGCCACTCCCCTAGCGCGTTTTCGCCATGTGATTCACTGGGCTTCTCAAAGTTAAAAACATTCTGTTTACGTTTCCACTTTGACGCCTGTGAGCACAGTTTCGGGTTTGATCACGCTTTTTTTTGTCTCATCAAATTTATATTTGCTATTAGAAAATTTGTTTTATTTTTTACTTTAGCTAGAACAAGGATATAATTGCTATTCGAGTTTATTCCTGTCTTGCCATTTGTTTTAGCTAGCAGGCTGTTATCTGCTAAAAGCAGAAGCGAGCTAGCTGGCTTCGCTGGAGAAAGGTGAGAATCCTCTGCAAGCAAAATTAATGGAATCAATTATGCATGCGTATTTTACAGTATTAACATGCAAGGATTTTGCTGTGGTCATTTCATTCTTATTCAATACGGCTTTACTGACAGCACGACATGCCACTGCATTTTGTTTTCATGTCATGAAAAGGTCTTGCGATCAGAAATTTAGGAACACTGGACGGGAGAATGGCGACAGAAGTGGAATCGCTGAACGCACATGACGGTGAGTCTTGCAGTGGAGCAAATTCTTTACCTTTTCCTTATCACGAGATGAGCTAGTGCACATTATCTGCTTTGCAAGTATCGAAGAAATGCATGTACACTCGACGCTCACTCTGAACTATTGTTTCCTGTATGGGGGTTTGGTTTTTTCCTCTGCTCACCATGTGCTTGCTCAGAGCAACGCGGAACAACCGATCAAGTTCATTCGCCAGAGGCTTGATGTTATTGTACATTTTACGACAATTATGCATAAATTCTCTTGTTTTATTTGCGAGGGCCGAGCTGTATTTTAACCGTTTCGGAACAAAGGTAGGCTATGTTTAGGTTGCGCGATCTCTTCAATTCTATCACTTCTGCTTTTTGCACGGGACCGTGCTGTGTTGCTCAACTCCAAGGCCTGGGGAACGACGGAGAAGAAAATTAATCGCAGTGCACTTTCTTACGTTTAACGCTGCAACAGACTGTTACAGCTTTGTGCCTCAGTCTCGATGCCATTTTTTTTTTTTTTTTTTGTTTTGTTATCATGCTTACCGCGATTTTACGATTGCTACTGTTCTTTGTATGCTTTATTTTTATTAAATGGCGGTGTTGAATGTTCGAAATTTAGCCTCTCTGGATTAGTTAAATGCCTTTGTCCAGACATATCTGTGACGTGGACTCTGAATTTTCTTTTCTGCGGCCACGCCTCCTCGGTGCAGAGATGCTGTTACACGGAAGATACGTAGCCATACAAGCTCAGCTAATATCACAACTGAATTCGTGCATGTTAATCGCTAGTTTCAGAATTTGAAAGCCATTCTACCTGCCAGTAACTTTCCATTCCTACCACTTGCGTCCGTCGTATACTCCTCTTTGACCTGGGAACGCTCACGGTCGCCCTTTTGGAGAATTTGTTTAAGCAGGACTTCTATTTATGAGTTCGGGTCAAATTATTGTTGAGTCCGTGTCGTTTTCTTTTGACATTGGCACGTGTAGCCACTAGCCAACTAAGGTGTGTGCACCCAGTAAGATTAATGGTGATCTCTTACGTAATCTATCGCATTGTTGTGCTTGGTGTTACATAACTGATGTGCATATTTCTTCTTGCGTATTTATTACAGTCTTGGACTAAGATTAACCTAGCTTTTCAATACAACGCTCTGTAGTGAAGTCGCTGGATACCATGTCCTTTACATGCTATATTTTTGCCGTTTGAAATAAAAAATAAAGGCAGCGAGGTATGTTACGGGAGTGCCGTGGCTCATCCCACTCCTCATCTTCTTGCAGGTTTGACATGGGTGTACAACAGTGTCAAGCGTCCGGTTCACCTTTGTGAATCATTCCCATCTCTCCCCCATCCGTTTTTATCTTTGAATTAACGGATGAAATTGTTTGACCACTGTAGTTGTGTGCAGATGTGAAGAGCGGCCATCGATGATTAGACTGCACCGTGTCCGAATGCACTAAACATGGAAGTAAAAGAGTTTTTGTGCGCGGCGGGGGGCGGGGCACTAACATTCGTGTTCCTGACCTTCAGCTGCATTGCCAAAATGAGTTAACCCTCACATTGCCATCGATTTAATTATAAAAATGGCAGTCATCATGAAGATTAACTTGCCAGCTGATGACGTGGTTTCCTTTTTCATGCGTTTTTTTACTTTTTTGTTTTTCCTGGAAAGCCAGTGACGATCACTGGGAAATAACGTTTGATTTGAGTGGCTGAAGCAGGATGCTGCTCTGCGGGAGTATCCCCTGCCATTGAACTGTACTTACCCACTGATGGGTCCTCTGGCCTTTGGCACAAGTCTGTATTTCCTTTTCCAGTTTGCTGCAGGAGTTCTTATTTATAATTTGGTTATATCTCGGTTCAAATTAAGTCTGAACCTGAGCTATGTTTTGCGGTTTTAATTCCACTGTGCAGGTAGAAGTTCATGTGTAGATTAATTGATCCTAAATGTTTGATGCTGTGAAATTTTATCATAATCTCCCGTGTAGATTTTGTTCTGTATTTTATGGGACAGACAGGAACACTCATTCATTTGTGAGTTTTGTAGTGCTGGTTTGGTCACTAAGGCACTAGTTCAGTTCAGTGAGCCTGGTGACAACTCTGTGTTTTCCTGCAGTGTGAACATATCCTCTTTCTAAATGAGCTTACTGCTCCCAATTGTCAGCTTGTGTTGGCTGCAGTCAAATCAGTGTCTGGCTCTATTATTATAGTTATGATTCATTTACCTCTGTATGGTTACTCTCATACTGTTGAGGAAGTTCCTGTACGTCCTCTCATTTGTCCTTTGTTTAAATCATCTTCCCCACCATGGTTACCATGTTAAATGATCAAGAGGAGTTAGGAGTATCATCTTACCCCTAAGTGTAGCGAGGTAGGATTGTGGGCGGGCGGTACATTATGGACAGAACTGAAGGGATCGGTCTCTGATAAGTCCTGTGACTAGGAAATTATGAAAGAGGCACTCGCTAAAAATTGAAATGGAATACTGTGCTCTCATATGGGTTTTGTGTTCGTGACTTTTTGGAAATCTCTTGGGCATTTTGTATGCAGAGATTTCTGTCTCTCACTTGTTTTGGCTGGCACAAGAGAAGTTTTCTTTAGGGTAAGGCCAGTATTTAGGTGATTGAGCAGATTGGAGGCATCTGTAGGTGGAGGGTGGGTCTGTCTGAGTTTTGTGTCAGGGGAGTAAATTATGTTGATTACAGATTTAGGCTGAAAATAGACTGGAGGGCTGGGCTGCTGCTAATGGTGAGAGGTTGTGTGTGCTTGTCAGACAGGACCAGTCTTAGATTTTGATTGGAATGTTTGTGTCAGTATCTATATACCTATTCAGAAATGTTACCATCTTCCTCTGCAGCAAAATCAGCTGCATTTATGTCTTAGAAGCTCCGAAGTGTAAACAGTAGTGAAGGGTGGGGAGCCCTGTGTTTGTTGAGTCAAACTATTGTTTGAGCTTCCTCCTTGGTCCTCGAGTCTTGAGGCCCTCTGTTGTTTCATTCTGTTATATTAAAACTATGTGCTCTCAGATGACATCTGCAAGACATTTTAATGGCAGGTGTTAAGTTTTTTGTCCGTCATGTGAGATTCTGAATGTATTTTGACAGTTCTAGCTGGCTGGTATTCAAATGAAGGCATGATTAACAACTTATGTAAAATAAGCAAAGCTAAGAATTGAGGCAAACTTAACAGACCTAGGGATAGCTTAGTGCAATGTTTGCACAAGGGCGCAATTGGCCTTCTTAATATCAAGTGATACAAAATGGAAGTTGCATTAATAAATTTGCAGGTGGGAATTGAAGATGAGTCTGTGCTGTGCTGGTTACATGTGCACAATCAACATCCATATCTTAAAGGTATACGGAGTTGGATTTCCTTTGGTTGCGGTTTTTAAAAACAACTTTACAAGTTGGCCCCTACTCTCTAGCTTAACAACTCCAGAAGTGGTACCGTGCAGTGCAGTGCGATGTTCTGCAGTAGTACCCCGCACACCATTTCTGGCTGGGGGCTTTACACCCTCTGTTCAAAGGCTGACACTCAGAAACATCCCGAGCAAAGTAATATTAAAACATATCAGCAGACGGCAGGGTCTCTGTAGATGCAGGCACTAGCACACATTTCTAGTGGATCAGAAGTGATGATTGAGAGGCATTGGTTTTGTGTGAGAGTATACTTGGTTTTTTAGGAAAATCCTACACCGTATACCTTTTATGGTTCTGTTTGCTTCATTTAGTTAGGAAATGCTGATGTTGCCTGGAGTTTGCTTATTTCTCAAAAAGATCTCATTGTTATGAAAGCATCTAGCACAAAGTATCAGTTAAAAAATACTGTTTACATTTTTGAATTTGTAGCACTTCAGAATAAAGAAATGTATGATGGGGGGGGAATCGATTTTACTTCTTAAAGTTTTTACGATGACTTCAGTTCCCTAAACTTGGCTACAGGCTGTAACTTGTGACGCTTCTTTTCCTCCCCATTTATGCTATGTAGAAATTGCTAGTGATTCCAAACTAGCGGCGGTGCATGTTGGGCTGCGTTTTGAATAAGCTGCGAGGCGCAGGCATGGTACTGCAAAAGGTTGGGGCCTTGTATTCCAAATTAATGTTATACTGTATGCTGAATTAATGGGGGGGGGGGGGGCGGCGGCGGCAAGGCCCTAGTTAAAACCATTTTGAGCGCTGCATATCCATAGAGGAGAACAGGGTTGTTTGAGGGTGTTATTCAAAAAGTATTACTTCCTATTTACCCTGTGCAGCATTATCAGCCAGGTTGTCCTGATCTTAGTCCTGATCCTAAACTCAGTCCATGAATAAGATGTGAAGTATCCAAAACAAGTGCTTGGGGACTGGATGAGTGTTGACTGTGGTTAACGCAGTGGAGCATGGTTTGTCAATGAACTAGTCTTCGGGAGATGTTTGGGCTGTAATACCTTTGAACCAGATGTGGCAGAACAGAGGTGGAAGGGGATGTGTATAATGTCATTGGTAATTCCTGTTTGAAAATCATAATAAATGAAATGCCAAGCATAACATCCTATTTATGAACTCGTCAACTCACTAAACGTGGCTATAGCTCATTTCCTTCACTGGTATTTATAGTTTGCAATTTTGAGTTGCTCTTCTGTTTTGCCTTTCATCCCAAACTAAGGCATGGACCTTAAAGTATGAATCTTTATCCACAGTTGCCCCTTTATTGGTTATGTTTTCCCACTGACTTGGTTCATGCCAATTTGATTGAGCCATGGTACATTGTGAAATTTCAACGACAAGTGTCATTCAGTGACAATGTCAACCATCATTGTCACTGAACACTTTCCAATGGCCATCACTCTGTCTAAGTCCCTCAGAAATCTTCGTCTTGATGGGCAGTCAAAATAATGGGCAACTGGACCTTCCCGCCATTTATACATGACCATGAACTAGCTGGGATTTAACCTCCCAGGAACTCGGGAATCACGCAGCTACTGTCCCATAATTTAATGTTGCATAAAGTTGTTGCTTGAGCAACTGTTGTATAGCCATGTTAGTTGGTCCTGTGGCATTTGTATCTTTTACGGAGGGAATGACTCTGAACTGCTGCCCATCTTGCTTGTCCCTTACTTAAAATGCCATTCTTGGTCCTTGTGGTAGTGCTGATTTTAGTTTTGTTTCCCTTTATGACGGAAATCATCATGTCCCCTGCGCAGATATACTGTACTTATTTTGCTGTGGGCAACTCAGATGGGAATGTTTGTCTGAATCTTGAAAATTTTATTTGAAAGATTTCCCTGTGGGGCCTCAGGTATGAAAATATAATATTTTGATTTCCTCTTCGACAGTAGTCTTCCCGGGAGAAATTCTTACAGACTGCTGACAGACTGTATGACCGCTGAAACGTTTATCAAGTATTCAATACATGTTGTGATTTGTTATCCCAAATGTTCTCAGAATTGATGTGTTTCTGGATTGAACTCCAGGGGAAGACTGAGGGTAATCTGGTAAATTGAGTTCAGTCCCCCCTATTCTCCAGAGTTCATAAGTCCCAGTTCTTTTGTTTTGAAGATTAATAAGGGGTGCAGATGTTATGACCTTTAGTAAAGCAAGCAGCGCCATGCTACACAGGGTGTGCCCAGTCTGATGTGCGTGTTAGTGATGAGACGCTCAACACTATTGTTTTGGTTCAACTGAAGATGGCAAAGGAATGTTGTTTGCTCAGAGCACAAGTGACTGCAGTGTTCTTGCTCTGCATTTTCATGCTAAAATCGGAAAAATGGTGCTTCGACTCGGTTATTGTTTCATTATTGGTATTTTATTTGGTCTCATTCTGATAATTGCTTTGGCTATTATTAGCCCAATTTTACATCTATCTGAAGATTGGTGAACCACTCATTTCTAAACCAAAACTTGCTGGAACGCCTCTAGCTACATTTGCAGAAACCAGATTTCGTTTTCCTTTCGGACAATTTTAGCCATTATACTTGGTCTCCTATGGAACTGCCCCTCATCATGATTGAATTGATCAAATTTTGAAACATTTTCATTGCGACTGGAAAGAACGTATAAGTTTGACTATTCAAATTGCACTGCCTCGGCTTTTCATTTTTTCGTAATTTACTCTTCAAACCAGAGAGCGTATTGTATTTTCCACCTTATCTGAATTAAGGAAACCTAAGATGCTCTGTATGTCAGTTTGACTTCTGTAATCTGAACCTTGCATCTTGTAATGCCAGCCTGAACAGGAATTATCACTGAGGACCAACTTTAAACAAGCTGAAGGGTTACAAAGGAAAGGAGTTTTTTTTTTTTTTTTTTTTTTCTAAGTCAGGGTAAACATTAATCACTTGATAATGAATTGAGGCAGTAAAAGGGTGTGTCCGAGATACAAGGAGTTCCACTTGTTTATTTCAGATAAGGGACTGACTGTTGTGGAGAAAAGAGTTGAGGTCAAAAGATGCAAACAGTAACTTTGCACACATGCCTTACATTTCATTGGAGTTTGATTGTGAGATGGTATATAACTAATGGGAACCTGATCAATGTCCTGTCATCGCTCTGAAGCTGTTTTCTCATCTGAACTTCAGGCAATGTCCAAAGAATCTGGTCTGGACATTGTCTGGAGCTGTCCTTTGACACATGTTGCGCACAACAGGAGATTGTCTGTGTCAGATGCATTCTCACCTGAAGGAAGGGCCCTTTTTGGCTCAGGTTAGGGGTGGCACCCAGTTAGAAAGTGCAGGAGGCAGGACATAATGACAAAATTTCAAATTGCCAATTTGAATTTTGCACTAACAAACAAGTCTCTTGCCATTCTTTGAACTTGTCTGGGGAATTCAGTGTCGGCCCTTACCAACAGAAGTTCATGATCCTTGTGATCTCTCCAGTTAGTAAACATTTTCATTTTCATGTGAATCACCCCTCTACTCCTTCAGATGTTTGTATTCATCCAGATTTGTGCCATTCCATTTATTGAAACGTTATCAGCACATCCAATCGCTCGCTATGAATTCTTGAACACTGTCCTTCACTATTCTCACAAGGGGTTCAACATTTTTGTGCATGACTGAAGGGGACATCACAAATGCCACTGTAAAGCTTGCTGCCTCCTCAGGGATTTTCATTTCCGCACGTTGGATGAAACTGAGAATTTCTGAGTCGACATGAATGCCAGTTTGTTTACATGTCGGCTTTGTGTTGACATGACAGTGAAGGAAGGAGAACCTGAAAGGTCAGAATGAACATGTTTCACTTTTCAACGAGAGCTGCTGTAAAGTTTTGTGTACTGAAGAGTGCTTGCTATGTGATTATACTGAAATTTACTGTTCTGTTTTGAGTCATTGACTGGATGTCCCAGGTTGGTCCCTGAGATCTCCCATTCTCTTAAAGCCATAATCTGTCATGGTGTGGGGTTGCGTCATTGCCCTTGTCAGGACTAACTTGCACTTCTGTAAAGGCACCATTAATGCTGAAAAGTATACTGAGGTTTCTGGGCAACATGTGGTGCCTTCAAGAAGACATCTTTTCCCGTGCCATACATACATATTTCAGCAAGACGATACAAAAGTGCATTTTGCAAGCGTTACAAGGGCATGGCTGCATCAGAAGAGGGTGTGGGTGGTGGACTGGTCTGCCTGCAGTCCCAGTTCCCAATGGAGACGTGTGGTTCATTTTCAGACTCAAAATACGACAATGAAAATCCAAAACTGTTGCACACCTTAAGAACTGTTTGCAGGAAGGATGGGGTAAAATTACACCTTCAACTCTTATTCACATGGTATACTCATTCCCTAAATGTTTATTCAGTGTTGTGAACAGGAATTGCAATATTACGATGTGGTACATACTTTACTGTTCCAAATTTTTTTGAAATATGTTGCAAAAATGAAAATTGAAATGAGCCTATTTTGAAAAATCTATAAAATTCAAGTGATGAGCTGCCGGATAGTTCACTCGGTTAAAGCACCGCATTGCGATGCAGAAGTGACTATCACGGCTCGGGTTCGAGTCCCGGTCATACCAACCGGCAGTGGTCGGCAGCTTTTTCAGAGTAGTGCACAATTGACCATTGCACTACAGGGATGCAAATTGAGAATGGACTGCTGGGAAGGGAAATATAAAAATGGTTGCTTTGTTCGTTGCTCAAGCGCCTCCTGTTGGCCAGCCGGGCGCTTGTCAGGAAGATTCAAAGCTTGTTAATTTTCGGGTTTCCTCTGCCCTCGTTCTGAACATGCGAGGATTCAACCAATGAGTGTTAAAGAAGCAGTGGCTGACAGGCGCGTGCTTCGGAGGAGAGCCGCGAACTGTCTTCACTCTCCTGAATTGGCAACAGGGGGTCGCATATGAGCAAGCCTTGTACATAGTTCCCCAATTGGGCATTCCAGATTCGGGTGGGATTGGGGATGCCACATTTTTATATAAAAAAAAAAAAAAAAAAAAAAAAAAAAAAAAAAATTCAAGTGATGAAATATCAAATGTGCTGTTGTATTGTTTGTAATGGCCAAAGGAAATTCACAAATCACTACTCTGTTTTAATTTTGACATACCATCCCAACCTTTTTCTGATTTGGGGTTGTATGTAGAAAAGAGTAAAGACGAGTACATTTTCTTACTCTAGGCACTGGGGAAAGGAGTCATGGACTTTGATGATTACAGGTTAACTCTGGTCTTTAGAGCATCTGCATTGTACACATTAGCTATTATGGGAGGACGCTTATGAAGGCCATTAAAATGTAAATTATTCAGGGACATGAATGGATTCCTACATATTACACTTCATGTTTATTTCCTTGAGATTGAAAAACTCACTCATGATAGATGTGTGGAATTTATGCAAGGGTAATGATTCCGGTGTGCGGTTATTCGTATATTTTGTACCAAATTACTGGCTGTCCTGATTCAAATCGTAATTTTGATCAAAGTGAATGGGTCTCTCAACCATTTTTAGCTCATCGGCCGATAGAGGCGGCCGTGAGCTATTGTGATCAGGCGGCCTCTGGCATTGTAGTTATTGTTATGGTCGCGATTGTGATCTTCAGCCGTTGGCAAAATCTTTAAAAAAAGTTTTCTTCCCTGAAACTACTGGCCCGATTTATTGTAGCCCCCGGACAAAGTCAAGCGGCGACTAAGGTTTCACGTGTGTCGTCTCTCCGCCACTGCCGCCACTGCCGGTGTCTGTAGACACTTTATTGTGGAGGCTCTACAGGCTGTAATTTTTGACCGTTTACTTTCATATTTTGTATGGACATGTGTTGCGCTTCACTTATGACACCTATTGATTTCTGTTGCTATGGCCACTGTATTGGCTGCATAATATGCAAATTAGTGGCAAAACAGAGATTTCCTTGTGGGCGCAGTACAGGCTGTAATTTTGGACCGATTACTTTCATAGTTGGTATGGACATGTGTAACACTTCACTTATGACACTTATCAATTTTTGTTGCCATGGCGACAGTATTGGCCGAATTATGTGCAAATTTGTGCTGAAACATACACTCTTCCTTGTGGATGCAGTACAGGCTGCAAATTTTCACCGATTACTTTCATATTTCATATCATCGTTTCATAGCATACGATTTTACCACCTTCTCTAGAGAAGTCAAAGCATGGTTTCTCAGAAACCAAATATGTGTACGCTAGTCCTGTCTTATTGTCTGTAGTTGCACTTGTATCTGGGCGGACTGAATGTTTTATTGTTTGTGTATAAGGATGAATCTGATGTTTTATTATCTTTAATGGGATTTATGATGATTGCACTTAAGGTATGTTTATGTGTGTGTGTGTGTACATATATATATATATATATATATATATATATATATATATATATATATATAGCACTTAATTTTTGAATGTGGGTGGGAATAATGAATGTATGTCATCGAAGCTGCTGCTGAATGAGTATTGTGGACAACAGATGGAAATTGGCTAAAGAAGCCAGAATCTGGTACCGGCATCTCTGCTCTGCTGAGCTTAATGTTTTTGTACACTGTCCCTGAAAAATAAATAAATAACAATAAAATATTTGGTATGGACATGTGATATACTTCACTTATAACACCAATCAATTTAGGTTGCCATGGCGACAGTATTGGCCGAACAATGCGCAAAAAAGGGGAGAAGTGGGCTTTCGGGGGCTACACCCATGCGGTCACAGCTGACCGGACTGTCTAGTTTCAAATCTGTATTTGACATTCCTTGGGACAATGTCTACCGGAATTGTTCAAAGCTTTGTAAAAAAAATTTTCATTGTTTATGGATTTTTTTGTTGTTGTTGTTTTTTTTCTCCCACCTGAACTTTAAAAATCTTCTTTTCTGAAACTACTGGCAAGGATTTACTCCAAATTTGGTATGGAGCACTAACGGCAAGGATTTACTCCAAATTTGGTATGGAGCTTCCTGGGGAAGCTTTTTTCAAAAATGCTGAGCAATGGGTTCAATTATTGGGCCAGTGAGCCACAGGGCCATTGATCTAATTTTTAACCATGGCATGAATTATTCTATTTCTTTCTTTCAGGGGTGTTCCGCGTTGATGGTGGCAGTCATCTTGAGAATGGGGAAGTGGACGAGGCCTATGTGGATGATTGCGAGGCTCTTAGCGACACCGAGGTGAATGGGAACTGGACGCCCCAGGAGAAGGCTCTTCACGAGGCCCGTCTCAAAGCTAAGGCCAAGCGGCGGCTTCGCAGGACATCATCCCGCGACTCTGCCCGAGAGTCGCTCTCCGACACACCCGGCGAGCCCGGCTCCGACCCCCACAGCCCCAAGGGCAAGCTCAACACCAACGACCGCAAGTCCAGGATGGGAAAGGGCCGGGGTCTGCCCAAGAAAGGTATGACTTTTCCACAGTAACCTTCCCTAATGGAATTCTCCCTCATTTAAGTGGAAATGGAAAAAACGCGATTTATTTCATTTATTTCTGGACTCAAAAGGGTACGGCTTATGAGTGCTTTTATTTTTTACTGACTGATATACCTTGGTAAAATGTGTATGTGCAGTGCAGTGGTCGTTTTGAGTGTGGAATATGTCTACTGCTGTGCTGCCAATGTTGATAGAGCTGACAAGATGCACGAGATATTGTGACCAAGAGCAAAAAAACATACTGCAATGGTTGCCGCATTCAATTCAGTTTCTGAAGTTAACTTCAGTGTAATGTTTATGTCTGCCTAATGTTTATATGAAGTGTATAACTACGAATATAATGTACTGTTGATTGTTGTCGTATCTCTACAGAATCTGGTGTTGCCCTCTAAACGAAAGGGATGGGAAACTTTGCTTGTATCTTGATGAATAAATTATGGAGAATGTTTTTTGCACAGCCGGGTTGCTTGCTAAAATGATATTTAAACGGCTTATCTGATGGAATTAGATGCGGTAACCTTATATTTACCAATAGCAAGTGAGCTGAGCCTTCTTTACCCGTCCAGGTGAGGTTCTCCCTTGGAGTCTTCAGAAAATCAGCAGCAAGATGTAGGCACTAATGTTGCTACGCTAATGTGACAAACATTTTACTTCATGAACATTTTACCTGCTTAAGAATAAAACTATTCACAAATACTGTATGTTCTCCTATTCGATATTGAACTAGACCACTTTTTTCTTTTTCTTTTTGTGAAACTCTTACCTTGGTTATTTGTTTTCCCCCCGGCATATAAAGTGGGGGCAATATAGTCCTCAGTATGCCTGTCCGTTCGTCTGTCTTTAATCATTTTGTTTCTGGAGCAGAACTCAAATACCATTCACTATTTTTTTTTAACAAAACTTGCTGTGTGTAATAATCAGGTCCTAGACTGGTGCCTTTTGATATTTTGGGATTTCTGAAATGTTTAGTTTTTCTGTGTTTCCATAGAAACGACTTCTGCACTCAATAACTTTCGGAATTTTTAAGCGGTGATGTCAACTGACTGGTTAAATTAAGAGATTACGTGGGCTGGGGGGAGTATGTCATCTTCTGATGATTCTTGTTACAGCTAGCTCGACAGCTTTCCCATTCGAGCAATGAAGGTAACGTAGCTAGCCAATGTAGCTGCCACTAGCAATGATGCTATTCGAAATACTACTGTTCTAGCACAGACTTTTTTGCTCAAGTTGTTTTATTTTCAATGCGAGCAGTATACAAATTTAATTCATCCTTTGGGACATTCTGAAGCTGTGTAGAAAGTGTGGTGGCTCTATCCATCAAACTATGCGAGTATGGGGGCTTTTGAAAATAAATGGAAGTCCGTAGACCTAAAAAAAAAGAGATGAGAAAGGAGGTATGGAAGTGGAGGATCATTAAGAAAACTTGGAAAAAATGGCAAATCTCACCCAGCATGAAGCTACACAGTAAGTGTGATGTTTTTAGCAATGAAAGCGTGAATATGAGCAGTTTTAATAAATGGTCCATTACAAGTTTATGCAGACCAAGAAAGGTACAAATGTGAGGTCACCTTAGCATTTGACTTCCAAATTCTAATCGGTTTCCACTGGACGTTGTGCCAAATTTGAAAATATTCTCTTCAGGTGTTCTGGAGAAATCGCGTTCAAAACATTGAAACAAACTGAGGTCACAGGGAGCTTGACATTTGACCACTGATGCCCAAAATATAATCAGTAAATCCTTGAGTCCAAGTGGACATTTGTGCCAAAGTTGAGGAAATTCCCTCCATGTGTTCTGAAGTTTTCACATTTGCAAGAGATTGTGACGGAAGGACGGACAACCCAAAAACATCATGCCTCCAGCCATGGCTGTCGCTAGTGAGGAGGCATTAGAAGCAATTGATGCCAGTATAAAACACATACCCAAATTACATTCCACACTGGCCAAGTCTCACAGTATTCAGCTAGAAATATTTTTGAAGTGGCCATGTAACTGCTTCGTACACAACATAATTATGAACACACATTGACACTGTACTACTGTGGAAGGTACCATGTTTTATTCTGTATGTATTGGTGAAGTATACAGTGTGTAGTAAACATAAGGTCAGTGCCATTAGAGCACAGCCAATGAATTGGATGACCAAGAGCCTGTGGAGCGTCCCAGTGTTTACCTCGGAGTACCTTGCATGACACACTAGAATCCTAGCAGTCCACTGTGTTGAGCAAAGTTGATCTCTCACCTCAGCAAAAGTAGCAAAACTGGTCCACAATAATTCAAGCTTAACCATTACCATAGGAAAGAAGGCAAACAAATTGAAGTCTTATTTACGTGTATAAACAACCATTCCTTACCTCATTAAGTTAAACAAGACTTAGTCAGACCTAGTAGTTGTGCTGTAAAAAAGTATGTGCCCCTCTCTGATATCTTTTATTTTGCTTTTGTGCCATATTGCTTAAGATCATTCAACTAATTTTAATGTAAGACAAATACAGTGTTAGTGAACACAGAATGCAGCTTTTAATCAAGTTTTGACAGGCTGGACAAACCTCCCTGGTAACGCATAGTTTTGTGGCTTTTTATAGTAATTCACTCTGGCAGTTTGTCAACTCTAGTTTGTATGCTTATTATTGTATTGATTTTATGTTCATAAATTTAAATTAAAAGGCTTAGAATTTGAGAGTAATTGAACTATTATATTATGGCTAACCATTTTCGAGTTACAACCCTCTTAAAATGAGTTTCCTTGAGTTTGACCTTTCAAAGTTACTCAAGGTCAAAGGTCATAGTTTCAGATGAAAGCCCATATACAACTTCCAGTTTATGGTAAACATTCCTCTATCTGTTACCGTTTTTGAGTTATGATGGAAAATATAGAACTTTACGCAGTGACCTTGACCACCCCCCCCCGACCTTTTACCCCCAACCACTCAGAAAACTATGAGAGATACCCCCATCATGTGGCACATGAGTGGAAGCAGAATTGAAAGATGCATATTCTGGATTTAGTTTGAAGTTCATAATTATGATCTTTTTTTTTTTGAGACCCATTTGAGACCAATACTCACCTATCCTGAAAGTTTCATGCAGAGTCGTCCGGCCGAGAAATTGTAATGTTGCTCACAAACAAACAAATAAACAAAGAAACCCCGCCAAAAACGATATCTCGCCCGTATGTCCAGGCGAGGTAATGATAATCTCATTAATTGAAAGAAAGAGCCAGTCAAAACTCGTATCACGCATGTGAAAAGATAATTGCTCCCCTTAAACCTGATAACTGGTTATGCCACTGCAATTAAACATTTGCGACAACTGGCAATGAGTCTTTTACATCTCTTTGCAGGGTTCCCCCTGGGTTTTGAAAAATATTCTTTACTTTTTTTCCTTGAAAGATGGTCAAAAAAGTATTCTTCACTTTCCTTTAGTCCTTACTTTTTCTTAGTCACTCGTGGGCTTTACATAACTTCAAAAAAGCCTTAAAAGCAGACTAAGTGCCAACAGCATGTACAAGGAAAAGGTCAGACCTCTAATATTTGTCCACAAACCGGCCTCTCCATTTATACATTCAATTGTATATATAAATTGGGCCATTCCAGTCCAGCCTAATTATGGGCCCCTGTGCACCATTTAAACTAAATTAAACCTTTTGAGCTTTAATAATGGAATTTTTTTTCAGAAGAGTGGTGTTTGGAATCCCGTTAAGGTAGAATACTGCTATTAAGCATGACAATCTGTATTTCATCTCTTACATCAAATTGCTTTATTGATATGAGAAGCAAACATTCAAATTAGCAGGGATGGAGGTGATTTGCATAAATTATCCAAATTAGGTGTCCAAGATGGCCGCTGCAAAGGGGCATATCATGACAATTTCAAAACACCATACCTCAGTAACTAATATACATATCAACTTCTTATTTTGCACACAGGTTGCCTGGTCCAGCATCTATGGGCTAAACCTCTTGAAGTTGGATACTTTAACAAAATTCAAAGGTTTTTTGAAATTTTGCTCTTGACTTGAAAATTCTGTACCCCATTATATATTCAGCACCCCCTGAAATTAAGAGTACCAAAAGGGCCATATTTTTTTAGGTTCAGGACAACCATCATGCTGTAAACTATGTATGTTCCAAACTTTATTAAAATCGGACTTGCTGTTTTTGAGAAATGGCGCGTGAAAAATGTGGAAATGGTAATGGTATTTTTATAGCAGTAATCTACCTTAAACCTGGGGTCCCCAATCTTTCCCAGAAAGGGCCGGTGTGGGTGCAGGCTTTCATTGCAACCAAGCAATTACACGCCTGATACTACTAATCAACCCCTGGACTCATTGCTAATAAGCTTGATTAGTAGCATCAGGTGTGTAATTGCTTGGTTGCAATGAAAGCCTGCGCCCACACTGGCCCTTTTCTCGGAAAGATTCGGCACCCCTGCTTTAAACCCTTTATGTCTTGATTTTTCTCCGCAGTTTTATCAATATAACCATTTTGGTCATCCCATAATTATTTAGGGACAGACCCTTTGAGGGTATCAACTGTGTAATGAAGAGGCCTGATGGAAAATGCTAAATTAGACTTTGGGTGAGAAATTTTGTGCTGTTGGAATCAGAATTGATGGAATCTTGAGTGTTTATTTAAAATGTTGAACTTTCGAGATTTCCATTAACTCTGATTCTAAATTGAACTTTGGGTGAGCTCAATGTTGTGAGCACAAACATTTTATTGGAATCAAAATTAATGGAAATTGCAAATGCTTAGGGCTTCAAACGCTAAAAATTTCAGATTTCTACTTATTCTGATTCCAACAACTACTGAGTCTCAGTGGTGGCACCCTCATCCACTCCAGTCTTCTCTCACTGGAGAGTGCTTACAGGTTCCTGGACTGTCCTCATCCACCATGTGATACTAAGCAATTGGGCTTCAAGAAAAGCCACTTGGATTTTTAAATTTATTCCCTGTCTATATTTATATTATTTTTCAAAAGCAACCAGTGAATGGAAGTCTAATCGCAAGCAAGATTGCACATCTAATTTACGTGTTCTATAAATCCGCTTCTATCATCTTTTATCATGACTACTGTATTCCAGAAAGCCTCCCTAGTGTTTGCATGCGCTCACCAGAAGCTGATTGGTTGGTATGCAAATGAGGAACATCATTTTCCAGCCAATCAAAGTTGTTAAAACTTCTCCTATTGCTATGTGGCTTGGGAATCAGAAGTTCGCAGGTCAGTGAATCGGGATAAATGAAATGTCATTAAGATTTTTTTGAAGCGCAATTTATTCCGAGTGAAATTATTATGATTAGCATTTCGTCAAAAAGTGATGAAATTTGATTAGCTTGTTGCGATGCGAATCCTCCTAATCTGACCACTGTCACTTAGTATAAGTTCAGCTTCATGCATATTTTTTTCTTGAGACGACGAAGTGCAGAAATACTATGACTGCGCTGAATTCATTTTGCATGCTTACTAGTTTCCTTTCCCTGTAACGTCCATTTTGGAGCGCCATCGGGCAAATATTTCAATTGACAGCTCGGGTATTAAGCTAAGTGAAGGGGCACTGAAATCTGCGCCGGAAACTGTTGGCGTTAAATCAGTCAGAAACAGCTACAGCTAATGGGGAAAGTACATTCAGCCGGCTCACCAATGGTGTAACTCCATCAGTCACTCACTCGGCCGTGGACAATCTGGCCAAAAATTGGCAATTAAATACATTTTACCGATTTAAAGGTTCCATGTAATCAAAGTAATTTTGCTCAGTTTACATGTAAATATGTGCACTGATTGATATTATTTGCTCGTTTCATCAGTGAAATCACTACTTTGAGACATAAACTGAAATTTCTATCCAGTTTGTGTGTACTTCCTAACTTCCTAGTCCTTCCCTTTAAAAAAAGTTCACCTACCACGAATGTGAGTTTTTTGACCGTATATGTCGTCTCAGGAAGGGAAGTTTACTGTCAGCGTATCAGAAAAAGTGCATCTAGATATAGATTTCTTTCTTTTTTGTAGAACATGGGAGGTAGCCATTTCATGCTTACTTGCTGCATAGATTATGGCCTGAAACTACCATCTCATTGCTGCATGCCGTGCTTACACGTTTGTTTTACATTGCTATGCATGCCACCTACCTCTCATTTGCCCAGTAGTCCACATGTAATGGCTAAGGTAGATGCAACTTTGCGAGTCAAAATATGCACCTTCACATGTCAGTCAGCAAAAATAAACAATGTCAAATGTCAATTGTGTAACGTGGTGAATCTTGGCAAGCTGCAGCTAGCTGCGCCGCAGACATGGCTGTGGTCATACGAGTATTGTACACCAGCGACAAAATGAATAAATACTGAATTATCTGAAAGTTGTTACTGACAGAAATATATTATTTACAAAATGTGTAACAAGAGCGGTGTTATCACCCGTAGATGTCAGAGTTATGTACCTTGAAAGTAGTGCCTGGCATGTGCGGCCTCCCATTGGGATGCGAGTCGCCACGGAGTTTGTTGGACTGAAGGCTTTAGTGAGGATTGTGTCTTGCTCTCAAACTGTTCGCGCTGTTATTAGCTGGGGGCTATACACCCACTGCCCGAAGGCTGACACCTAGAAATGTCCCCTACACAGTAAAATAAGAATATACAGGCAAATGGCAGGGTCTATATAGATGCAGACTCCTCCACACTCTTCTAGCGAGTCATTAGTGATGATTGAGAGGGATTACTTCTGTATAAGTCTATACATCGTTTTTATAAAATTCCTACTTGGTATATATTTTGTTCATTCATTTGTTCTGGCATTGTTGCTTTAACTTGGAATCTTTTTCTTTTTTCCTGAAGTTTGTTTAATGAGTTTTGTTCATTTCTGTTAACATGCTGCACCAACAAGGAGATCAGCACAGAATTGGTCTACCCTTATTTGACTCTCTTTCTGAGACGACCTTTGGGAATAATTTGTTTGAGCCCTTTCGAAAAAGAACAGCTTCTTCACGACTCAAAATTATGCGTATTCATGCAGGTGGAGCTGGCGGTAAAGGGGTGTGGGGGGCGGCAGGCATGGTCTATGAGATGGAGGAGCCGGACGCCAAGGACCCCAACTACGATGAGTCTGCTCAGGTGAGTCACTGCCCAGTGGGCACCACTGTGCTGAAAAGTACAAGTGATGTCATCAGAGCACTAGTCAATGTGGTTTGACTGAAGCTTACTCGAAATTCAAAACAAACAGGGGCTGTGAATAACAGCCAACCCGGGCAAACACAAGGCAATGAAATGTACTCTGCATGTCCTATATTGATTCACAATGTGCCACGTCAGCCACATTTGTTTTTCTGCGTTCAGTCCACTTTCAAAGCTGTCCTTGGTGATTTTCACGAGGTGTTGTAACGATTTGATTGTGGGAATTGGCGGCAGGGGTTGGTGGTTCTTGCCGTTGAGAGGAGGTATTGTGTTGAAAGGGCTGTTTTTCTGCCCTTGTGAAGACTGCTCAGCATGGTGAGAAAGGAAAATGGGGAAACGAGAGTAGTGAGTCAGGGTTTTTCTAATGGACAGAACTGCTCTTATTGTCCCCATTTCATCGTTTGAATAGCACCCTTCATTTGAAAAAGGTCAAAGCAATAGAGGTCCCGCTTCTTCTCGTTTCCTGTGGTTGTTTTTGTCGTAGGCCGAGTTGGTTCAAGGGTTTCTGATCGAAAGACCACTGTTCCACATGCCTCACGTTGTCGAGTCCTCTATTGATGGACGCCTTCTTTTTCAGGCATATTACTATATTCTCAGGGTGTGTTTTTTGGTTTTTTATTTTGTTAAAATAGTGCTTGTTTATTCACAAGTAAAAGTTGCTCGCCCGAATCTGAAGCTGTAAGTAAAGTGAACGAAAGTGTTGAATTTAACTGAAACGGAGGCCCTCCGCGGCGTAGAAATGTTCCATTTCTGCAAGGGATTCTCTTGCAAAGGGATTCAAAAATCAAAGTGGAGGACCAGTTCAGTTGGAAGCTGGAAGTGATGATGGTGAACCTGAGAGGGTTGGGCCACCCTATTCACAGAGAGCAGAATGACTGTTTTTACCTGAATTAAACTGATGATGATATTAAGCACTCTCAAAATAGAAAGTAAGATTGAGCCAGTAAAAACTAAGCTAAGCCCATTCATTTGACTGTCTTTTTTTTCTGAAATTCCTTGAAAAGATTATGTGTTCATTTTTACTGAAGGGAGACACGGTGTATGCCACTGTGGTGCCAGAGCTGGATGAGCAAGACTTGGAAAAGACTGTCAACCCTATTGTGCAGGAGTACTTTCAGCACGGCGACACCAGAGAAGTGCAGGTGTGTCCCCTTTTTCAAAATCGTGGGCAAAATCATTGCTTTCTGCTGATTTTGCTTAGTTTGCAAAGTATCTGGCCTGTTTGCTGATGGGTGCTGGTTTCTTCAGTGGCCATTTGTGTGTGCATGCATTTGTGTTTGTGCCTGTGTGTGTATGTTTGCGTGTTTGTGTGTATGTGGGTTGGTATGTCCGCATGTTTGTGTCTGCTTGTGTGCATGTGCGTGTGCCCTCGCTTTTGTGTCTATGGTTCTACACATTTCTGTTTGTGCTTGCGCGTATGCACATTTGTTACCTCCGCGAAGAGGCATTTTGATCACTTGCGTGCGTGCATGTGTGTGTTTGTGAGCAGGATTACTCAAAAACTATTTAACAGATAACCACAAACTTTTTTTGGGAAGCTGGACTGTATGAATGGGAAGAGTTGATTAAATTTCCAGACTAATCTGGATAGAGATCCAGATTCTGCAACTGATTGTAAGTGCTAGTGGATCAAAACCTGTTGCCGGACGTATGCGCTCTTTGAGTGCCCACCAGTAGTTTGTTTTTATGTAGAACAGTTTTGTGTGTGTGTGTGTGTGTGTGTGTAAGCATTTATTTGCATGCACATTTGTGTTTGCGTTGTGTATTTATGTACACTTGTGTATGGTTTATGCGTTCTGTACAGTATGTCATTGGGACTCTTCACAGATGCTTCTGAAGGAGCTGAACCTGGGACCCAACAAGTACGAGTTCTCCTCACTGGCCGTGTCTCTAGCCCTGGAGGGCAAGGCCAGCCACCGGGAATTGACCTCCCGCCTCCTCTCGGATCTGATAGGCAAGGGGCTTTCTGAAATCGACATGGCTCGCGCCTTCGACAAAATGCTGCAGGACCTGCCCGACCTCATCCTGGACACGCCTGAAGCCCCTCAGGTAACGAGATGTATTTATGTGATACATCTTGTTGCAATGGAGGGCCTGGACTGTATCTGTCAAAAGGCTGGATACACTGCACTCATGTTACGCTATTCCATTTTCCTTGAAGTTTTTGTTTTTTGTTTGTGAATAACCTCATTGGGCAAAAGGTAAGGAGTAAATGGTTGGAGGCGTAATTTATTTAACAGCTTGGTGTCCAAAATTATGAAATTCGCGGTAAGTGTTCTTTTGCAAAATGATCAGGACAATATATTTCCAGTCTCCTGCAGGTGAATTAAAATTGTGTTCATGTGAGAAATATTGGAGCGACAGGTCAAGGAGAAGCATGTGACAGATGCAACACATCTATGGGAACTTCTACAGCTGTGCTGGTGTGAACTCTGGAAACGTTATGACTGTCCTTGCAAAAAAACACTTCTGTTTGCTTGCAAAAACTTGCAAACTTTGGACTGATACTCCAGGCTCAAAAATGTACCCCTGTGTTGTTCATCTTTCAACAGTTTTATTCCCCCAGTTGCCGAATTCTGTTCTATTGCTGCAATCTGTTTAGTTTAGTCAATATTATTCATTAGCTCAGTGGAGTGCACATCTGAATGAAGTCAACAGCTGCTCACTTTTGAGATGGCTGTCCGCTACCCAATCTAGCCAAAAATGCTGTTTAGATTGCAAGCACAGAACTGGCCAGAGGGGTCACTATTGAGCTGCATTTTAAATTTTCCCATGCCTGAAAAATCATTATGCTGTGGGATTCCCAGTCACAGCAACAGTGAAAAGTGTGATAACAGGCTGTGTCACTTGGCATCTATAAATAATGTTACTGCTATGTTCTTAAATTAAACTTATGAAAAGAAAATGTTTTAAACACGGGATTCAAAGGCATTCTTAGGTGCTTGAGGTGAAAACATTATATGCTCGTGTGACTGAGTGGGGAGTTGTGCTCTTGTTAAGGGAAGTGGACTCTTTTACGGGGGTTCCAGGTGAGCGGTTTGGTGCCAGGCCTGTTCTGCTATCATCCAGCATTCTGGAAGTTGGCTTCTCATCTGTGCGGGCATGCTGACAAAGCACTGTTAAACACACAAAACTTTCGTCTAACCGGCTTTTCAGTCAACAGTGAAGTTTCAGCTCTCAAGGTCTCCGATCCATTTATGTGCCCTGTAGCCAGAGGGCATTATCCGGACCAAATAGCATACAGTACAAGAACCTTGTTTTGGTCTGCGTCACTCAAGCATTAAACCCTTTTTCTGAAGATACACAAATTTGCCTGGTGGTAAAACATGTTCTTCAATGCCTATTATTTCGCGAGGATTTTTTAGTATACATCAAAGCTTTCTGTTTCCATGGCAGTGAATTAAGGAAACAAGTTTGGAAAATATGGCACGAAGCATTTTATTATCATTTTATGAGCTCAATTTCCACACAGAAAAAGATGATGCAAGTGCACTGGTACTGTTGTCTCGGGCGGAGACGGTGAGCGGGTTCAGGACTCCAGTCTCTTCTTGCTTTCGCCTCCACAGGGACTATGACTGAGTGACAGAGTGACATTTTTTTCTGTCATAAAAGGTTACAAGGGGAGCTGCAACTAAGAGCTGATGCTGTTGTTGCTCTGTCAGTCTGTTTTTGGTGGAATGGAAGATGAATTTTTCCATTCAGTGAGCAGGTATGCGGTGAGGCGGGCTCCTAACGTTATGCAATGATGAATTCCTCCGTGCTTTGGGCCTTGCACTGAGCAGGCTTCAACGTTATTATTGGATAATTAAATAATTGTTTCGTTTGTTCTTTTTTTCCAGCCCTCCACTTAATCTGTAGCAGTGGTGCCATTGCCGCACCCTTATGAATGTATCCTGCTGAAACATGTTGGTGATCTCATTTTCACATTAAATTTAGGCATTCATGCTTTAATTCATAGAGAGAAGCATATGATTTTATGATTTGTTATGTCTCCCCCCCCTTTGTCCGGTTTCCTGTGTGCGTGCGCGTTCGCGTTGGCGTTCCTTCCATTTCCGGACCATAACTCAGAAACCGTTTGATAGATTTCCATGAAAATTTGTGCCCATTTGCCTCAGGTCGTGCAGATGTGCCTTTTGCTATTTTGAGGCTATTAACTTTTCTAGTTTCTTCCTAAATGCCTGTGAACATCAATGAGGGGCGGCTGCTTTGGGATGCGGGGAGACATTTTTTTTTGCCCTAAAAACAATCTCGTTTATTTTTGTTTTTATTTTGCGGCGGTAATCTGCACCCGTTTTATTTGTTTGTTCTGACTTCTTATATTTTTGAGTGTGTTAGGCTTGGTCAAGTATGAAAACAGGAAGAGGCTGAGTTAGAACCAAATGTCGGTCTTATGCACGTCTGCAGATGCTGGGGCAGTTTATTGCCAGGGCTGTCGCTGACCATGCCCTCCCGATGGAATTTCTGGATCGCTACAAAGGCCGAGTGGACTGTGACCACGCTCGGTGAGTTGCAGCATGTGTTCGAATGAATGTGAAAGCCAACATTTATAACCACATACAGTAAAACATAAAAGCTAGAACACTGTGCCAGCAGCTGTCGCTAGGCGACTGCTGCTAAAGAAACAGTGGCTAGGAGTTGAGATTACGGAGTGTTTACATGCTGTCTAAATAACTGAAGAACATGATGCATTAAATGAGATACTGATAAACAAAAAATAGTTAGGTGGTAAAATGATACATTTCCTGGATTAGAAACTCATTGACCAGAAGTGTGCTACATATTAGGGTGATGCTCACAATAACTGATTGTGAAGCGAGATATAAGCTGTCTTCCTACCTTCCCAAACAGCTAAAAATGGAGAGATTCTTGTTTTGGTTTGAATTATGAATAATGCAGTGTTTCACTATAAACCAAATATTATGAGACTCGATACCAATTTTTGCATCAAATGCAAGTGGATTGTATTATTATAATTTATTTTGTACCTTTTTAACTGTTAAAATGAGGGGTGCTTGTAAAGTACCTGTCCATTGGGTCTCCAATCTAAACACAAAACAAACTGATGGTTATTCAGGTTTATAAATGTAATAAAGTCTGCCCTCAAGATGTAATGTAGTCCCCAAAATAAAAAAAAAATAATGCAAACTCATCCTCATAGACACTCTGTTAGGAGTACATGCCATTTGAAATTTTTCTTTGCTGTACATAATGCTGTACGTCAAAGTTTCTTAATTGCGTTCTAATGGCACAACGTTTTACAAATGTCTCTATTTCCGACCAATCGACAAACAAATTAACGTTCATTTTGGGCCTAACACGAGTTTGTGCTATTGCTCTGGTTCTGTTGGTGCAGCTGTAGTTGCATTAGATACCAGGGAAAGTTGGCTATTCAGGCAGAAGCTTACCATGTCTTTTATAATCGTTACGAGCATACAAATTTGGAAAATACGATGAAATGTAAACTATTTAAATCTTGCCAGCAGGACAACATACCATTTGTCTCAGTCATACGCATCTTAAACTTGATTAAAATAGGAAAATGACAACAGAACAATTAGCTAAATGGCTAGGTGATAAGGGTGTTTTGCCTAAACTACTGATTTTATATCTCTTCTGAATTCTATTATGTGTGCGTAACAATGTGTTGGACTTAGATGCAAAACAAAAGGTCTCTTAACCCCTTGTGGACGGGATTTTTAGATAATTTCCGTACCCCTGGACGGGATTAATTTGGGGGAAAATTAAGTTTTTTTTAGATTTGATTTTATCTTCAATATAATCTGTTTTTATTCTCAAAAAAGTACTTCTGTTGTATTTTAAGATGTTTTTAGCTAACAAAACACCTTTTATTTGCCTTTTCAATCCCAGAATTGTCACCCTGGGAGTCTATTGCAGCAGTATCATGGCCTATCGAACTATCACTAGCACTGCCGTCGCCAGAATGTTGCCAAGCCACATCGTTAGCACTGTCAGAATCTGAATCGGAACTGTCCAAAAAGTCGCGAAAAATTAGACCTACTACAATTCCGGGACCTACGAACCATACTATCGGTTCGCTCATCAGAATTATTTTCCACACAATCTTCTAATGAAGACGATCACAATCAGCATTTTCTGAACCACTGCTTGCATAAATAACGTCCCAAAACTTCACCCAAAGACAGCGGGCGCTTCCTGGAAGTCGCCATTTCACGTGTATTGTCATCGAAAAAGCCGAGAACATGCATTCAATCTCCACTCTAAAGGGATTCCCGGCTTCGGTGCTGCCATCTAACCACAGGGGAGGTAACTAATGACGATCTAAGGGCAAGCCGGGAATTCCCAAGTTAAGTTTAGCGTGTTTACTCAGGCATGAAGTAGAGTGTCAAGTGTGACGTGTCAACACGTCACCCGCCTCTGGGCACGCAAAAAATGTGCGTTTTAACACGTCATCCGTCCAAAATGGGTTAATGCAATGGTGTACAACCCCTAAAGAACAAGATTCTTATAAGAGTGAGACACCATTTGAAAGCAAATGCAATGTGCTGTTAAACAGCGATGACTCTTACTAGTAACGTGAAAAAATGGAAATGATGTCATAAGGGAGGGAATTTCTGGACTCTTGGCTCTGTAGTGTGAGTTTTTTTTTTTTTTCTGGAGGGCTCACAAAAGAGGGAAAAAATGAATGCTGTATTTTGCAAGGGACCTCTGTATGCGTAACCAATGGTAATATTGTGTATTTATAGTACAATATGAAATCTGAGATGTTGATAGTTGAATGACAACACAAGAATTTGTTATTCCCCAACTAACGTTTCATGGCTGTATTTATTTCAGTTTGAGCTATTATGGTTTTATGTTGTTGCTTTGAGGTGTGACAAATTTTTCAGGATTCATTATGGAATATTCCCTGGCAAATGCTGTGGCCAGATATACCAGACTCCTAGCTGTCTCGAGTTAATGAAGAGTTTTGATTCTTGCAAAGTCCATACCTATTTACAATTACAAATATAACGCGTTGCTGAATACCCCTCGGCCCGGACAAGATTCCCTGCCTCAAGGTCACAGCGTTAAGGTCAAAGGTCAAATCCAGCAAAAAAGGTGACGTTGCACATCTATGTGTCACAGTGAGTGACCATACCAAATTTGGTGAAGCTGCGATCAGTAGTTGCTGAGTACTGACCCATACAAGATTTCCTGCCTCAAGGTTACAGCACAAAGGTCAAAGGTACTGCCGAGTACTTGCCCGGACAAAATCATGGACGGACAACAGACGACGGACGACAGACAGACACGCAGGTGACAACAATACCCCTCCGGGCCGGAGTCGGCCAAGGGGTAAAAATTTGTGTTTGCATTACTAATTCCCCACACATTCTCTGTTGGGGACAAGTTGGGAATGAAGACAGGCTAGTCCAGCACCAACACCCTTCTCTATTGCAGTCATGTCTTTGTAATGTGTGCAGAATACGGTTTTATGTTGTCATGTTAGAATGTGCATGGGTATCCTTGGAAAAGATGTCATCTTGAAGGCAGCATATACTCCTCAAATCTTCGTGTAATCATCAGCATTAAAGGTGCTTTCGCAGAAGAGGATATTACCCTTGCTAAGGACAGAGACAACAACTCCATACCATGACAGCCCACAGTTCTGGACTTGTGCTGGTTACAGTCTGGATGGTCCTCCTCCTCTTTGGTCTGGAGCATGCACATCCATTTTTTTCCAAAAAGTAATGACTGATTTGTCTGACCACAGTACAGATTTTCTGTGTGTGATGTCCCATCACTGACGGTTCCGCGCTCAGATACGTTGAGAGAGATTCTGGACACCGTTAAGATGAGGCTTCCATGTTTGCACAGTAAAGATTTAACTTGCATTTGTGGGAACAACCATGTATTGTGGTACTTGTTGGTACAATGGAACTACATTTCCATGCAGTCCACTGAAAGAGCCATGTGCAGCACCACCCCCAGTGTGACGTGCACATACTGTAAACCAATGCAGTATCCCAAGGAGCAATAAAACATATGATAAAACTTAAAGACTAGAGACACAACCTGGCTTTCTCTCTTGTCTCTTGGCTCCTTGACTCTTTGCCAAATCCATTGGAACACTGCTCTTTTGACCTCACATAGAGCATTTCCATTGACACAGAACCGGCACGAAGCTGGTTCCTGAACCTAATTTTGAACCATTCCGTGCATTTCGACCAAAAATAAATGGGTTCTGAACCCTAGAAGTTGTTTCCCAGGTGGACCCAAAATGTAGCAGGTACTTTGAGCGAACTGTGACGACGTTAGCCACAGCATTGGTTTGTTGACATGAGTCAGCCGTTTGAGAAAATGGGAAAACTTCACCATAACTTTACTAAACTTGCATGAAGTCAGTGAGGATAATCTTGCATTTGAATGAGTGTAGCTTCCAAAATACCACATTGTGTTAGCTTTTAGCAGTTAGCTTGCCTAATCTCAGCTAACATTTGCTGGTTGATATAGATCAATTGTTTGACCTGAGAAGGTCAGCGTTTTTATTGGTTGTTGTGTGAAAACTAGTTTCACAAAGTCGAAAGTTTTTCAACCTTTGCCACTGGTGTTGAGACAAGTTTCAAGTTTGTTGGTTTTAACTTTTTCAACCAATTTACAGTTGTGTGAAAGTTTCACCGTAAGTTAGCTTTATGACTGTTAGTTTTTATTTCTACTTTACGTTTAAGCCAAGTTACTCCTGAAAACATTTTACATACCCATTGTCTTGCACGTTACAGACAAAGGACACGTGTACATGCGTGCACCGGCTCATCCTAGCACACTTAAACTAATGTATTCACGCTCATCCTTGTGCTCATTTACTTTCCGCTTTAGATTAGTTTGTTTTATGTTCTGTATTTGTTTGTTTAATAAATTCTTTTATTAAATCCAGTGTCTGTTTGACTATTAAATGCACATGAGAGCCAAGCCAAACAGTTATCCAAAGTACTCCAAAAATCCTTCTGATAATTAATTAAATCTTTAAATAATTTTATTTCATTTAATCATCAATGTTGGTCGTTTTAATCATTAATTCAAATAACCTTATTTTTGGTTATAATAGTAATTTTAGAACACTGATTGCTGAATTTGCAGATTACCTGCTTCACCAAATTGGTATCCCGCATGTCAATTATTGAGACGAACATGTCTTATCTGTCCTCACCATTTTACATTTTCATTACTTGACAAAGGTTTGACATGCTAGTCCTGGGCTCATGTGGTTTTATCACTTGTTGATAAATGACGATCCTTGATGTAGTGCCATCTGAGTGATCAAAGATCCGGGGTTATTCAGCTTTGGTCCTCCTGAAGGTCAAGGCCTTTCTCCAGTGATCTGGAAAAACCTAGTGAGTTTATCTGTGGCAAGGGTCTCGCGATCGAACAAAAACTTTTAGATTCTGGACTTCTAACAGAAAAAAATAGTAGAAACTTGATTTTGACAGTTCAAATAACAGTAATAGCTAGTGTCTTACGATTTTCATCACTCTTAATCCCTGCAAATGAGGGTCAAACTCAGTTTCTACTAAAAGGGACATACGTACTAGGTTTTTCCAGATCACAGGAGCTTTCCTGGACGCTGCTTGCGTACTAAATCATGATTACAATCATCTAATGACATCGACCATTTCAAGAGACTTTTTTTAACATTTGTTTTGCCCTAACTTTTTTTGGAATGTGTTGAGAACCTGAGTGGCAGGAAGGATGTATATTTACAAATAAAATTAACTCAAGAAAAATAAAACATCTTGTCTTTATGTCTGCAATTAAACACAAGTTTGTTTTTATGTGCATTTTCCATACCATCCGTAGCTTTACAACCCCAACCTGAAAAAGCCATCAAATGGAAGTAAGGTTCACAATGTATTATATATATTGGACATAGGAGAGAGTTGATGGAACAACTAGCCAGATTCTGCTGTTGAAGCAGAAACCTTTGATTTGCTAATGACCTGGCTGTACTCCTTAACTTCTCTCGATTCGGTGGAAAAGCGTCTAAAAATTTATTGTAATTTTCAATGAACTTTTTATTCAACAAACTTTATAAATTTATCTTTTTTCCTTTTGACTGAGGTGATATGTATTTTGATATATGACCTAGCATTATAGTACAGTAACATTGTGCCACTATTATGGTAATCCCGTGCTTGCACATCTCACTGACTTTTAACTGTGGTCCTTCTCAGGGCGGCGTTGAACCGAGCCGCTGTGCTGCTGTCCATGAAAAGGGAGATGGTGCGACTAGACAATGTGTGGGGTGTGGGCGGAGGTCAGAGACCAGTCAAGCATCTCATCAAAGAGGTAGGAGTGGCAGCGGTATTGGTCTTCAAAGGGTTGATTAATTTATCAAATTGGGTACATTCAGAATTGGCCTTTGGCAGAAAATTCTTAAAAAATGCTTTTTCCCCCAGTTTTCAAAAATTTGTGGACATTATGAATGGAGGTTGCTAGGGTGCAATGAGACATGGATCCGTGTCTATGTCCATGTCCTGTTTCCCTCACACTAATGCCATTGCCAGTTATGTATCACTGAAGGACTGTTTGATTAGCCCTGCGTGAGTTCAGTTCTGGACAGTGGTGCCATCCATGAAGAAAAACCGATCATTAACAGAATGAGCCACTTAGAAGCCCCCATCTCCTAAAAGACTTAGTTTAAATTCTGCCGTTTTTTCCCCATTAAGTGAATACATCTCCTACATTCCTTTCTCTGGGGGTGAGTTCATGTTTATACCTTTAAGTGGTGTCTGTCCATACGTAGATAAGTGGCTGTTTTGAAAATGGGACAGTCTGAATTTCTGCAGTACAATGACTGATGCTGTCTCGAGCCGTCCTCTGGGTCCATTCTGCTCTTATGAAATACAAGCATGAGAAGGTAGTGCATCACAGAGGGAAGTGAACCAGGTGTCGCCCTATTCCGAAACAGCCGATTTGTTCTGCAATGGCAACCTCTTGTTCCTGACCTCCAAGACACAGATCTCAAACTGTGAGGCCAAGAGCTTTCTGTTCTCATAAAATTAGCAGTGCAAGCAATCCTGTAGACCTGAAAGACCAGCCCTTCTACCCACAGCCTGATTGCTTGAGTAACACCTGAATGCATTTTGAGCTGCACGTGTATGCACACGCCAGTGTCTGGGTGTGTGTGGTTACTAGGGGTAGAACGGTTCACAAAATTCGCGGTTCTGTTTGTATCACGGTTTTGGTGTCACGGTTTCTGGTTTGGTTCGGTATGTTTTTTGTACAGCAGGAGGGGTGGCATTGTCAATTTCAACATGCCTTTCATTTATTTGGCAAAAAAAGTTCACAACAAACAAAATTCTGGCTAAGAACAAAAGTAACATAAACACTTGACACATGACACACATTGTCAAAAAACTTAAAAGAATAGATTTAAAGTGTTACTTGAACAAAAATCCAGCGTTACTGTCACCTATTGGACATGTTGTGCATGTTCGGCTCAAAAAGACTGAACTGAATTTGCGAATATTGCCTACAAAAGGCTTCCCTGGACACTCATCCGCGCCAACTGTTAAATTTCACTTTTATTTTTGCGGATACCTTGAACCTAAAAATACATACATGCCCCGAACCGTGACTAGTGAACTGACCAGTTTTTTAATTTCCCTAATGGCTACATGTATAGTAAATGCTTGTAAATGTATATGTTTGAGCTGACAAATGCGTAGAAATTTGTGCAGTGACTCAGTTTTCATAATTTTGGGTCTGTGCGCCATAGCCTGCATAAAACAATGGACATACACTCCTTGACGTCACCCGTAGAGTTCTGAAAAGCCACCATGAAGCTCAGTGGGTGCTTTGAGCCATCACCATCGTGGCAGTGCCTGACTACCCAACTCCCAGCTAATCCAAAAATGGGCCAAGAGGTGGAGCATTGGTGGAGCTGAGATGGAAAATGAAGCCTGGTTCCAGAAACGTGCCAGTTTAGCTTGATGCTGCCAAGACGGTTATGGCAAAGAAGCAACACTGTATCTGTTCCAGGGATGCAGCTAAGGGACGGAGCCTTCTTGCAGCGTGTGGTGGCGGATTGAGGCTGTACTTAGCCGGCTTACTCTGTAGTGTTATTCTTTGAGAGACCAAGCGGGTGCTTGGCTCTCTGCCTTTTAATGTACCAAGCCAAGTCCATCATTAATGTCACATTAATGTTGGTATGGCTACGTTAATGTTAACATTGCATAACATTAGCTGACTAATGTGCTGGACTTTTAATTTCCTATGTCAAAGACACATTTTGTTCAAAAGTGTGATCACCCTAAATTTGAACAGTTCTCTGTTGTGTTTTGACTTCGGTGTATGCAGGTTTAATTGGCTATTGTGGCTAGCGTAAGCTCCTGTCAGCATCTGTTGCACTGCTGGGTGTCCTGCTTGAAGGGTAAACCAAGGTTAATTCATTTGTTGGCAACTTAACTAGTTAACCAGCTCAGCTTGCCAACAGGCCAGGTATAGTGAGCACAGACACCAATACCTGCTAATTAGTGCTAAAGCCAGCCTCACATGCCTAAGATGCAATGGAATATTGGTGCATGATTCAATCACTTGGTAACACATGGAGCACAACTGATTCTTTGAAATGTTAACGTTATCTTTCTTCTCACCATCAGAATTATAAACCATGGCCTATAGATCTTAAGCCCTCATTTTCTTTGTATTGGTTATCTCAGTTAATCCCCGTTTGTCTTTCAGGTTGTATAATTCATGGGTATTTCTTGACGTCGTCAATAAGTCTTTCCCTGAATTTTTTTTGCTTTTGCTTTTTCATGTTCATGTGGCCTCTGATTCTAGTCTGACGTGCCTAGCTACACTGTTTTCCATTGCCATTTAGAACATTTAATTAGGTTTATGTGGCTAGCTAGCTGGCTTGTGGATGAAATGTGGTGCTCAGCTATAACCAGTTCTGTCTGTATTCAAAAATGTTCTTGTTGAGCAGCCTGGAGCTGTTCAAACAATTGTTTATCAGTCAGACTGATATGGACTTTATGAAGAAACACATTTAGCAACAGCTAGAAAATGTGTCATAGGCTAGCTAGAAGGATAATCAAACCTATCTAATTACAAATATGCCTTAGAAAGTGCACTGATGCCAGTTTAAATACTGTGGCAAGAGTATGCTCCTGTTGGCGTTGTTAGAACAGTTGGGTATCTTGCGAATTCGGGGCTTAGTCATTCGGTGGCTCATTACCTAGTTAACAAGCTAACAACCTGCTAATTGGTGCCAACATGAAAATATAATGCTATAATTTCACTCACCGAAAAAAATGGAGCACAGACGTTAGACGATCTGTTTGTATAGTTAACCGCACAGCAAGCCATTATTTGCCCGATATTTGCATGAAAAAATTCTCCAATTGGCACAAACGGGGGTCATGCTCATCAACTCTGAGTAACCTAGCTGAGGTGAAGCCATGCAGACAGCTAGTGGCTAGCAAGCTTTGACGGCATCCACCGATCACTCAAAGGGGCCATACCCTTAATTATGCATAACTTTAAGCCTTAATATTATATTAACCCTTACATACTGTTCATATTTGATGCAGTTAGAGTATGGTCCGGGTCAATTTTGACCCGGACCAAGAATATCCTCATAATAAGTGTCTATACTAAATCTTGAACTACAGATCTATTTTGAATGTACAAAAAAGCCTGTCTGATATTAGTAAATGGATGATTAATCCTTAATTGATGTTTCAGAGAGCAAGGAGAGTCTATTTTTTAGGTTATACAACACTCGTTTTTGGAGAAAAACATTGAATATCACACAATATCACATCCTTTTTTTCCTATAACTTGAAAAAATAACGGCCATAAATGACTAAAATAAACTTTTTTATAAGTGAAAATGGCAAGAACATTCTGGAACTGTTAGGATTTATAATATAACCACATAACCATTCGCGACGGACGAACCATTAAACTCTGTCCTCAATGCTATATCATAAAATTCACAATTTTAAGAATCACAGGATCATAATTATCAATATTGGACCAACATTAATTGACATTCAGAACACAAAACATTAAAAAATACGTACACTAGTCTGTGCACTGAAAACCTATGAGCACTTTGTTTCATTTCAAACAGATGATACATTTTTAATGAAAATTCCTAAATTTAAGACAGAAACTTTCCGATATTCATATTTTAACAGAATATTTTACGTGTGGAACGCCACTCAACTCTTTCAACCTTCTGACACCACAGCTTCTTTTAAATCCAAGTTATTTAATTATTATTCAGGAAAGTTTTACGATAATTTTTCTCCCAGTAACTCTTGCACATGGGTTGGCAAGTGTCATTGTACGCGCTGCCGTATAATATAGTTCAATTCTTGGCCACTTTTTGCTCTGTACTCACTAATGTACTTGTTCAGCTTTTAATTGCCTTTATGTTTTTGCAACTTTCTGTATACGCTTCTGCTTTTAATTGTCTTGATGTTTTTGCAACTTTCTGTATATGTTTTTGGAGGATCACTCACTGTAGGTGCCATGCCACCTGTGTGATCTCATCCTGACTGTTGTTGTCAAAGTTTAATATATAAATAAATAAATAAATAAATAAAGCAGTGGTAGGAAACCTTTCATGTGTAGGACTTACGGATGGATTTCCCACATTTGCTGCAGGTTGCCCCTGTTTTGTAGTCCTTTTTTTCCAGAACAGAAATTGCATCTCCTTCTCTTCTGTCCCCTTGTCTTGGCTCCTTGCGTGACTTGTTGATCAGGGCCCCCACCCTCCCATCCCAAATTGATACAAATTTGTTTATTTTTACATTATTTAGTTACATTGCAAGGGCTTGCAGGTGCAATTCTCATGTCTGTGTCAAGGCACCCTCTGACCTCTGTAAGACTTCTGTTCCTTATGTGTACCATATATGATCACTACTATGGTGTTTCACTGTTTTGAGATTCCCCCACGACACAGCAAAGGTCAAGGACCACTGTCCAGTAAAAAATACTGACACTGAATGTACAGTTTGACAGTTTCAAAATTCCCTAAAACCACCATTGTCCTAGAGTCGACCCACACTAGGGGATATAAAATCCATTTAAATAGATACAGGTCAAATTTGACCCGGAACAGCCTCAGTGGACAAAAATTTGTAGCACCTGTACAAAAATATAAAATTTTAAAATGTTTTCATTTTTATGTGTTTTGGGTCACTTCAGGAAAAGTCATCAAATTTCAGGCCAAAAGACTGACATTTAGGGTATGTTTACTGCTGTCAAACGTCAAAACGGGTCAGATTTGACCCAAACAGTATGTAAGGGTTAATAGGTGAGTCATATAAAAATTCACCTCAATAAAGTCATTTCATACGGTCCCTTCCACAGGAGTTGCGCATTGGAATCAATGCAGGCAATGTTGTTTACTGTGTCACTTATAAATCTATTTTGAAATTAGGGCTGTATTGAATAGTTCGAATTTTCACTCTTAACATTGACTATAAAATTCTAAATCAACGTTTGAATGCTGCAGCCTTTTAAAAAATGTATTCATTGTTCTTAAACCTAGTATTTTGTTTAAACCTGGTATTTCTGCACAGGTGCAGGCAAGGATTAGGCTATACTAACAAGATTAGTAGCCTGCTTTCTGTGGAATTAGATTACAGTGGTGACTGCACAATTGTTTCCGACTATTGTGATCCAAGCATGTCCAATACATGTTATAAAGTCCTAATTCTATAAGTATAAATCTATTAACAAAAGATGGATATAACCATTTCCAGAATTCACAACGTGTTTTTATTAAAGAAAATATTCTGTTTTAATCCATATTTAATGGCAATTAGCATTTCAATTTTTATTTTTTTTGCTGCAGTCAAAAACTGTTTCCTGCTTCCCTCATGCAGGCACATGCATCAACAGTACAGTCTAGCAGCAATATGACAGCACCATAAATTACATCTATATAATCACAATAACAAAATTTTCATCCATTTCACTATTTTGGCTTTAACGATATAAAAAATTACTGCAGTCATTATAGAAAGAGTATATTATGAATCTGTATCGGCTTGGTGCTCGGTGGTCCGTCACAAGGTCACTTTGATTCCTTCAACCACTGTAGGAAAATGTCTAAGAAATTTTAAGATTGCTGCTAATGATCCCTAAATGCACAGTTACTTGGCTATTCCATCATTATTTTACACCTTTAGTTGGATTAGCCTGCTACTGGCATGCATTTATGATGAAGAAACTGATGAGTTTCATTAAGTTGATTAAACAAAAAAATAACTAAATCCAATCTGGGGATTTGGTCAGTGGATTTTTGTATTGCTCAGAAATGGCGCATCTTTGTTGTAGGCTTAAAAGTGATGATGTTCTATGCCAATGATCCATAGGGTTTGACCCGCCGAAGAAGATGTTTCCCATTTTAAATTTAAAAATGCTAGAATGGGACATGGAATTCAGAGAAAGCTTTGGATTAATTATGTGCATAAATGTCATCCTTACAATATCTTGTATAATCTTTTCAATGCAGCCTGTCAGTGGTCTCTTGTTCATTTCATAATGAATAGAGTTCTTAATCATTATATGCTTATGTTTTGGTTTTGGTTATTCTATAAATAAATGGTATGATTGTTAGTTAGGCAATAAGAAATGGGAATAGGTTGAGATTAATTGTGCAAAATTTTTGAGGCTTCTTTACCTCTGATGGGATGCAACTGAACATCTTGCAATAAAACTCATAAGGCAATGGGAATGATAGCTTTTTAAGTAACACATATAATAGGCCTGCATAGCACAGGGAACTTGTTGGGATAAAATGAAGAAAAAATATTGGGGGTACAAAACAATTATCAATTTTTATTTTTTTTAATTGGTTATGATTTATTTGGCGAGTACTCATTTGCACCCTTATTGTGAGGATAGTGGTCACATACCTTTCAATAACATTTTAATTTTGCTATATGTACTCCTCTGTACTGTTCACAGTTCATCCTGCAAAACCTCTTCATATAAATGGACTGTATTTACTCTGGGTGTGTGCTATATTTTCCTTAATCCTTGATGTGTTTATTCAGGTAACAGACTGGTATACGGCAAGTGTAGGAAAATTTCACTGGTGTTTTATATAGTGAGGATCAATACAATTTGTAGTTTCTGTACACCAGCATAAGGAAGGACATGTAAAAAGGCCCAACAGGCATGATGTACAATGAAAGGAGACATTCTGACAGAAGTGCATAGTCGACCATCATTACTACCAATTGAGAGTTGGAGCTTCTGTTTGGCGGTCAATCAATACAAAGAAAGACCTGCTGATTTAATTTTTTTTTTATTCTTAATTCCATTTCCTTAAATGTTTAACAAAAACAAAAACATAATGCCATCTTTGCTGATAGCACTAGGGATCTTTATTTCTTTGACTGGCTAAAGTTGGGGGCTATACAAATGAGAATAGCTGAGGAAAATTGCCAGTCTTCAGCGAATAACAAAAACCCCGAGGGGAAGAATTCCTTCGTCATCCACCATTGTGACTACAAAGTATATGTCGTCATCCAGGCATTCCTGTGTTCCTGAGCGAACCAGTCCATTCATTCTTTATTTGGCTAGACCTAATGTTTTTAGGTCACCGTGGCAGACTGATAATAATACAACATACAGTCTCTCACAAAAGTGAGTACACCCCTCACATTTCAACATTTAATTTATTATATCTTTTCACGGGACAATGTTACAGAAATGAAACTTGAATATATTTGAGAGTAGTCATTGTATGATATGTTTAGTGGTGTAGATTTACTGCACTGTCCAAATAACTGAACAAATAGTCACTATTTCCAAAATGGGTGGCAACAAAAGTGAGTACACGCCCCAATTGGTAATGGTCAACCAAGCAATGAAACGTGTTTTATTCATCATGTTCATGCTTTTTTCTGTTGGACTGGGTTATATGAGGTAGTGTAACATGTGTTGAAGGATTAAATTGTGATGCTTTGGGTGCAATGCTCTCATTCTGGTCACTGGATGGTTGACATGGCATCTGATGAGAAAGAACTCTCCGAGGATCTGAAATAGAGAATTGTTGCTCTCCACAAAGATGGTCTAAGCTACAAGAAGATCTGTGAAACCATGAAACTGGGCTACAGCAAGGTGGCCAAGGTTATCCAGCGGTTTTCCGAGATGGGTTTTGCTCGGAACAGGCCTCGTCAGGGTAGACCGAAGAGGATGAATCTTTGTGCTCTGCGTGAGGTACACAAGTTTGCTTCAGAAAACAGACGCAGGAGGGCTGGCAGCATTGCTAACAAGGTTGCAGCAGTGGGAGAACAGCCTGTCAGTGCTCAGACCATACGCCGTGCACTGCATCAAGTTGGTTTGCATGGTCGTCGGCCAAGATAGAAGCCTCTTCTGAAGCTAGCCTACAAGAAAGCCCGAAAACAGTTTGCTGAGGACAACCAGTTCAAGAACATAAACTAATGGAACCATGTTCTGTGCTCTGATGAGACCAAGATAAACTTGTTTGGCTCAGATGGTGTCCAGCATGTGTGGCGGCGCCCTGATGAGGAGTACCAAGGCAAGTGTGTACTGCCTACAGTCAAACATGGTGATGACCGTATCATGGTCTGAGGCTGCATGAGTGCTTCTGGTCCTGGGGAGCTGCGCTTCATTAATGGAATAATGGATTCCAACATGTACTGTGACAATCTGAAGCAGAACATGATGACCTCCCTTTGGAAACTGGGCCGCACGGCAGTTTTCCAACATGATAACGACCTCGAAGATGACAACTGCCTTCCTGAAGAAGCTGAAGGTGAAGGTGATGGCGTGGCCAAGTATGTCTCCACACCTGAATCCCATTGAGCACCTGTGGGGCATCCTCAAGAGGAAGGTGGCGGAGCAGCAGGTGTCCAACATCCACCAGCTCCGTGAAGTTGTCATGGAGGAGTGGAGGAGGATCCCAGCAACAACCTGTGCAGCTCTGGTGAATTCCATGCCTTGGAGAATCAAGGCGGTGCTAGACAACAATGGTGGTCACACTAAATATTGACACTATGGACACAATTTGGCATGTTGACGGTGAGGTGTACTCACTTTTGCTGCCACCCATTTTGGAAATAGTGACTGTTTGTTCAGTTATTTGGACAGTGCATTAAATATAAACTGCTACACATATTGTACAAGGACTACTCTAGAAAATATTCAGGTTTCATTTCTGTAACGTTGTCCCTTGAAAAGATATAATAAATTAATTGTTGAAGCGCGAGGGGTGTACTAACTTTTGTGAGATACTGTGTATTTGTCAATGTCAAAATATTTATGGACCTGATAGTAAATGTATTACTGTTTGAGTGATTTTAGAGGTTTGTGATGGTGTTCATGCTGGCATTTGTTAGAGGTCTTCTGTGTATATTTTTGGCGCACATAATTGAGTGTTTTTGAACTTGTCCAGTTGCAGTCAAAATTATTCAAACCCCCCCCCTTGCAAATTGGGTTTAATGGCAAAATTTAACTTGCAGCTGTTTGTGATAAACCGATTAAACAAGAACATTTTAAATGGCTCAACACAACTAATGTTACAAGTAGTTTTTCCAAATTTAACACAAAGTGCCATTTTTAATGACTACTGCAGTCTCAAAATTATTCAACCCCCTGAACAGAATCCCTCATAAGAGCATTATTTGCAAATCAGGTGTTGTCTAATGCACACCTAATGCAGCTAATCAAGAGCTTAATTAGTTGCATCAGGTTTGCTTGAGATAGAACACATCTTGCTAGGGGTTTGTTGACAATGACATTTGATTGCATATTAGACATATGGCTGTCAAGAGAATTGTCCAAAAAGCTAATAGAGGACATCACTGCCTGGCACAAACAAGGAAAAGGATACAAAAAGGTAGCACAGGCACTGAATTTTCGTAGCGATGCAGTTAGAAGCATAGTTCACAAGTTCAGAGTTAAAGGAAGAGTGGCTACAGTACCAGGATGTGGCAGAAAGAGGAACTATCAATGGCTGTCACCAGATTCCTGAGGAGACGGGTGGTCAAAAACTCTCGAGTGACTCCAGGAGACCCGCAGTAAAACTTGGAAGCAGGAGGCACAGAGGTTTTCAGTTTGCACAGTAGGGCGCATACTAAACGTTGAAGGTCTCTAAGACATACACCACAACTGATCCAAAAGCACAAGCTCCAATATGCTCAAAACCATATAAATAAGCCACAGAAGTTTGGGTATATTGTTCTATGGAGTGATGAAACCAAACTGGAATATTTTGGGCTTATGAATCAGTGATATGTCTGCAGGAGGAATAAAGAAGCATTTGCTGAAAAGTGCACCCTGCCTACAGTGAAGAATTGTGAGGGCTTTTGATGCTCTGCAGCTGCTTTGCAGCTCCCTCTGGCACTGGAAACCTGCAAAGTGTGGAGGACAAGATGGGTTCAGTCAAGTACCAGGATATCCAAGGAGAAAATGTCATGCTGTCTGTAGGGAAGCCGACGCTTGGGCATCATCGGACCTTCCAAAAGGACAATGATCCTAAGCATACCTCAACATCCACCAAGGCTTAGTTTCAGAAGAAGTCTGGGAAGATTCTAGAGTGCCCATCACAGTCGCCTCACTTGAACCCCATAAAAAATCTCTGGTAGGATTTGAAGAAGGCAGTTTCAGTACGCAAACCCTGGAATATTAGTGAACTGGAGGCCATTGTCCATGACAACTGGGCTAAGATTCCTTGGGAATGCTGCCAAAAGCTTACACCTGCCTATGCATCACATTTCCAGCAGGTCATAGTGGCAAAAGGATGCTCTACTAAGTATTAAAGATGCTTGTCATGAAGGGGTTGAATAATTTTTAGCCTGCAGTAGTCATTAAAAGTGGCATTTTGTGTTGAATTTGGAGAAGCCACTTGTAATATTTGTTGTGTTGAGCCATTTTAATTGTTCTTGTTTGATTTGTTCATTGTAAACAGCTGAAAGTTTGTAAATTTTGCTGGTAAACCTAATTTGCAATGGGGGTTGAATAATTTTGATTGCAACTGTAGATGTACCTGTATTGTTCATGCATATATTTGTGCTCAGGGGTTTTGGCCATATATGTGTAAACATGAGTGTTTTTGCATTTTCATTGGTAGGTCTATGTTTTTGAATATGCATATCTGTATTTTGTGCTTATGCTTGCATGTGTGTTTCTAGTATGTGTGTGAGTTTGTCTGTGTCTAGTGTGTTCACGTATATGAGTCCTCGAGTGTGCATGTGCGTAAGTGCATGTGTACTCATGTACGAGCAGACCTGAGTTGGCAGCAAAAATTGTTACATAAAACCTTATTTGTCTGCTGCAGATGCCATGACAGGGCAAATTTCCGGCCCAGTTGACTGCTGCAGGAGAAAGATGGGCATTCCTTCAGATCAGGGTTCTGGCATTGATTAAAGGCCTTACCTTATGCGTGATTCATGTCCTCCAATTTCCTCTCTTTGCATCATTGCTTTGGTGGAAATGTGGATGGGTTTCTTCTGTTAACTGAAGGCAGTATAGTAGCCCGGGCAGCTGCAGGACATTTTTGTGTAGTTGCGATGTTCAGAGGATTTTTGCTGTCTAGGCTGGAAGAATATCTGTTTTTTTCTATCTTCCCACTGCTGAGCCAAGATGTGTGTAAGCTCATGGTTAGTTAGCAAAGACATTCTAAAGAGATCAGACTAATGACTTGTTCTGGGTGATGACATACAGCTTGAGTTACGATATTTTTGGACCTGCACTACAAAAGATAAGCCATCTCTGTCAGAGCCATTTTTGGGTTTTGTTTCTGGTGTAGAACTGGGCCAGGCCAGTTCTGACCTTGGTGTATTCTCCATTAGTGCCATTCTGGAGGAAGTGGCTTGTGGCACCCCCTGACCCTTAGCAGCTGGGATGTTCTTTATATGTTCTTTATCATTTCTGACCATTTGTGGCAGAATTGCAACACAATCCAAGTTTTGTGGCTGCCACTGGCACTAGACCGCTACCACCTTCTAGAATTTTCAGCACTTCTGGTCCTTCTAGAATGCACTTTGTGTTGTGAGTCACTCTGTAATGTAATGTAATGTGTAAAGACAAAACCTGATGTAAGCAGTTTGATCAGTACCTTGATGCAATTTTGTCAAAGTTGCACATTGTGAATACATAATTAAACTCAGTGGTTAAATTGTTTTTTTTTTTTTAGGAGGGGGAGCCCTTGTCTACACACTACTGTGTATGGTCAACATTTTTCAAATCATCTTTATTTACATCTCATGACAGCGAGGGGGGGTATCAGAGAGGTATCAGTGCCTGATCACCTTCGGTATAAAAGTAGTAACCCTGGGAGGTAGAACAGAACTTGAGTGCTTTGGAAAAACCCAGTAAGTAACAAAAAAGCTGATTTTGTGAAAAAGACAGAAACCTGTATCCATCTGGGGTTAAGGTCTTGTTTGACAATGAAACTGACTTGGCAGTTATTTATTCATTGCATAATAAACAATTTTCAGGGAGAACCTTTTTCATTGTTTGTCAGGATCCATGGCAATATCATGACTTAAGTTTTTCCATTCAAAAATGACATTTACCGAAATGGGCAAAAACCTTGCACTTATGTAGTTACAGTGAAGTTTGACAGTTATGTCAGTGCTAACTCCACTGTCTGCTTCCCTCCTGATGCCATTTTTCAGTCATTCGCATGTGAATCATGTGATTTATAAATTTAGGCCATGAATGTCCTGCACAACCAGTGCTCTGAATGGGAACTGACCCAGCAGATCATGTTATACGTATGCAGCTTCATAATTGGCTGATTCGACTTGGTAGGTTTTGCCATTAAAAAAAAATAAATAAATAAATTGAATGTGGGAAACCCAATAAGATCAACTTGCTAGTTTTTTGCTTCACAAATGAATAAATACAAATGACTTGCTAGGGTTTGCTATAGCAAAACATGGGAAATCAGGGATTATTCCTTTTGTATCGTACTGTATGTGATGAGGCAAAGCCTAGTAAGTACAAAAATCTTCCTAACTCAGTTTCGATAAAAATCTGATTTATTTGGTTTTTCTGTAACACTGAAGAGAAGGAGCTGGGTGGTTGGGACTCAGGGATTTTATGACTGACAGTTGCCAGCAGCCTTAACAAACTGGTGTTGGTAACTGCAGCTCGTAATTAAAAAAAAAAAAAAAAAAAAGTTACGTTAGCCGTTGTGTTGAAGAGCAGTCTTGATAGTGTGATGCACCATTTTGGCTGCAGTGTGCGGGGGACCGGTCCGTGTACCTTTCGGCCATTCGTTTTTCGTTTTGATTAAGGTAATGAAAAAACGGAGAACGAACTGATTTCCGTTTTTTGTTTTGATGTGGGCAAACAAAAAAAACGAAAAACGACCTGTCTCCTGATTTTCGTTTGGAAATTGGAAATCAAAAAACGGAAAACGAGTCGTTATCTGATTTTCTATTAAATAATTACTAAACAAAAGTTGGGAAACGAAATACAGCCAATATTATTTTAATAGAGCTTGCTGACCTGAGCCGGAAGCGAAATTTCTTCCCCAGTCTGCTAGTAAGAGAGTAGTGACGTCAATATAAACAAGCGCACGTGGCAGCAGCGTTGATGTCAACAAGCAAATGTTGCTAGCTAGCATCGTGCTGCTACATAAAATGATGCGCGAAATCCGTAGCTCGCTGATTTCCGTTTTTATTGCACGTTATTGTCACTTGTAATCATATGTTCTCGCCAGCAATGGCCAGATGTCGAAACAGTGATATGTGATATGGCAGTGGATGTGCGTGCTTCTGACCAGCACGGTTCCATTGTTTGACTCATGTTAATTTTAGCTGGTTAGCTAGGTAGCTCTCTTGCGCGCTGGCGAACAATACGAACAACAGCTGTATAAAACTTGCTTCCAGTTTATTAAACTTGACTAGATTGCCATCGGTAACCAGAAACTATCAGTCAAGTATTTACATGGTTCGAAACGGTTTTATTGACTTTGTGTTATATCAGAGTCGATCGTAATAACAGACTGTTTTTCAGTTTTCTGCACAAAAAGTGCAAGGAACAATTCGTCCGTTCAAGAAATGGGTAGCTATCTCGATCAAGTCGGTAAGGGCAAACCGGATGCTCGAAACTTCAGTTCAATAACAACCAAAACAGAGCAATGGATTTCCCCGGTCTTATTGTAGGAGCGTGATGTTAGCTAACAGTGGGATATGTCTTTGTAATCTTCTCCCAGCTTACTCATATGCTGCCTGCGATTCACCCACTAAATCTAAGTGTGGCACACCGACTGGAGGCCGTCATGCAGCTGTTACGGTTACTATGAACTTGATAGCGATAGCTACGCGTTTCTTAAACAGCCGAATTGTTCCCCGCATTTTTTTTTTTTGTGCAGAAAACTGAGAAATAAAATAAACTGAAGCGATTTTTATACAGCGGTTGTTCTTCATGTTCGTCAGCTTGCAAGAGAGTAGCTAATTAATGGAAGGAGAGTCAAACAATAAAACCGTGTTTGGGAAAAGCCTGCAGACGCATTTTCCCAGACATATCACTGTTTAGTGACATTACAGTACGATAAAAACGGAAATCATTGAACTATGGATTTTGCACGTCTTTTTATGTTGCAGCACGATGCAAACAACATAATGCATCTTTCTCCTTGTAGTGTAGCTCTGATATGTCATGCAATGGTGTGTGTGCTTTTCTCGATCACGGTTTTATTGTTTGACTCACGTTAAGTTTATCGCAGTGTCTAGAGATAAGGCAGTTTTATGGGTACGGCTGTCGATTTGCAGGGATTAGGGATTATGGTTGGGGTTAGGGGTCAGGGTTAGGTTAGGGCAGGGTTTGAAATTGGGACTGCCGTACCGCTCTACATTGAAATGCATTGGAAAACTGCCGTAGCCGTAGCAACTGCCTAAATTTATTGGCTGGTTAGCTAGCTGCTCTCCTGCAAGCTGGCGAACATTATAGAACAACCGCTGTATAGTTTATTCTAGGCCCATTCGTGCCTCCGAGGGCTTGTTTTAACATTCTGACATTTACTGGCCCAGCGGAGTCACATGCCGTGCCATTGACAAAACCTGCAAAAATGGAAATCGCCAGACACCACTTGTCTTCGACCGCTGCTAGCGTCAAAACTTTCTTTTGTCTTACCTTGTGTTTGGTATCGGCGTAACAACAACATATTAAAGTTTTGTCCGGCACCAACCACTCATCGTAACTCCCTCCCGTTCCGAAAAATAAGTCTGAAAAAGGCAAAACTTCACCCCTGAAATCTAACTTCCTGCCTAGAATTGTTCACGGCACAGCCATGAGATTGAGACACGCGCGCTGATTGGCTGGCGCTTGCCAGGTCTCTTCAGGGGTGAAGTTTTGCCATTTTTGCAGGTTTTGTCAATGGCACGGCATGTGACTCCGCTGGGCCAGTAAATGTCAGAATGTTAAAACAAGCCCTCGGAGGCACGGATGGGGCTAAGTTTATTCAATTTCTCAGTTTTCGGCACAAAAAGCGTGGGGAACAATTCGGCTGTTGGCGAAACGGGTAGCTATCGCTATCGAGTTCATGGTGACCGTAACAGCATGACGGCCTCCAGTCCGTGTGCCACACTGCGATTTAGTGGGTGAATCGCAGAATAGGAGGGAGCTGGAAGAAGACTAGAAAGACACATCCTACTGTTAGCTTCGCACTGCTACAATAGAAAGACCTGCGAAATCCATTGCTCTGTTTTGGTTGTTAATGAACTGAAGTTTCGAGCATCCAGTTTGCCCTTACCGACTTGATCGCGATAGCTACCCGTCTCTTGAACAGCCGAATTGTTCCTTGCACTTTTTGTGCAGAAAACTGAAAAACGGCCTGTTATTACGATCGATTCCGATACAACACAAAGTCACTAAAACCGTTATGAACCATGTAAAAATACTTGACTGGTAGTTTCTGGTTACCGATGGCAATCTAGTCAAGTTTAATAAACTGGAAGCAAGTTTTATACAGCTGTTGTTCGTAATGTTCGCCAGCGCACAGGAGAGCTACCTAGCTAACCAGCTAAAAATGAAGGAAGTGGCTATTCGCCCCGCAATACTTTTACTTTCTGCTGTCTGCCGGACATAAAGCATTTTGCATTTCGCGTCCGACTGTCTTCATCGTGCGTGCAATATTTAATTCACAATGTCAATGGTCTTGGAATTGATTTGCTCACTGACTACAAGCACTATTTTATCTCTGGTGTGGAAATAAAGCGTGAATCTGTGTGATCCATCTGACTAATTTTCAAAAGAGAGACCGAATAAAAACTGTTGTCTATCTTCAACGAAAGAAAACAGACGAATAAACAGACCAAGTAAAGTCGATGGCTATCAATTTGCATTTTGTGAAGGTCGAACACAAACATGGCCAAGTTTGTACGTCTAATAATTGCTGGCATACTCGAAAAATTAAAACTTTTATGACTTTCGGACACGGAGTATTTTAGGATCTCTGTCCGACTGACGCTAAATTCGTCATAAATGCACAAAGTCCAGCGCCAATGTCGACTCACTTCATTGAGCAGAGCTTAAACAGAAACATTGATTGAAATTCTCGGTACCTATCTTGAAGAACTGAGCCCTCTGATCAAAACATTCACGTTTAATATCTAAAAGATTCAGTAGATCCCAAGAGATTAAAAACAATAATCGACTGTCGGACACGGAGTTATATTGAAACCATCCGACTGTCGGACACGGAGTTATATTGAAACCCTGTCCGACTTTCGGACACGTAGACGCTGTATGTGTGCTACATGTTAGCCCAGTGGCTGCTAAAGTTTGCTTAATTTTAGCTCGTTAGCTACCAATACAGTTTGTTAGCTACAAACTCGTTGCCACCAAACCAACACAGTTAACGTTAATGCTGCTTACCAGGCAGCCTAGTAAATAGATAAAATGTTGGCTAACTAAGAGTTGAACTTTTGAAAACTTACCGAGGAAAAAGCAATTTGACGGAATCTTGACGAGGGCAATTCGCGCCATGACAGACAGCATGATAGTGAAGGGCGCAAGCATGTTTGATGACTTCTGATCATTGTTGTTTACATTATTTTGGGCATTGGTGGTTTGGGGTGTAAAATTAGCCTTAAATATCTATTTTTTTGTCCAGACAATTATTTATCATGACTTAGGTTGATGCTGTTATGTTTTCTGGGAGAATAACAAAATATATAAGTGCAATATGAGTGTGATGATATGATACTGAAGGAGATGGAGCTGAGCTCCGGCCAGGTGCGATTTGGACTTGAGGCGGAGCTGGGCTCCGGCCCAATTTAACCCCTGATTATACTGTACTTTTTTGAAAATTGACAGCATATTAGAAAAAGCATAAAATGTCTGTGGAATGGACTGGGTGCAGATTTTGTTTGTTGACCTATTTTCTTGTCTGTCCTTTGCTGGTGACTGGAAGAGAGACTTGTAAGAAAGTGACTTCCTGCCTTTTTTTTTCCCCACAAACTCTAATGATTTGCTGTAGAACCTTCTGTCGTGCTGCTGGGAGCATCTCCTCTGCATATTTGCATTGATCTCAGTGGACTTGATATGTGACGCCCTTGCGTGTGTGTGTGTGTGTGTGTGTGTGTGTGTGTGTGTGTGTGTGCGTATGTGTTTCAGATGAATCTTCTACTGAAGGAGTACCTTGTCTCAGGAGAGGTATCTGAGGCAGAACGCTGCCTGCGTGAACTTGAGGTGCCTCACTTCCACCATGAGCTCGTATATGAGGTACAGGCTCCCCTCAGACTAAATAATAAAACATGGTACATTTTTGACTCAATCGCAGATGCTTTGGGTTCATTGTTGCATCAGATGTCAGCTATGCTCTGAACTTAATCTGATCTGTATTTATTTTTATTTAACCTTTATTTTACCAGGGAAGTCCCATTGAGATTGAAATCTTTTTCAAGGGAGCCCTGGGGGGTTGAGATGGAGAGGTAGAGGACAAGTTGCGTAGCCAATTAGATCAGGGGATGATTAGGTGGCAGGTTGAAAGAGCCAGGTTGGGAATTTAGCCATGACACCTGGGAGCCCCCTATTCTTATCAAAGAGTGTCATAGGATCTTTAATGACCACAGTGAGTCAGGACCTTGGCTTAAGGTCTCATCTGAAAGACGTTGTGTGAGCGCAACTCTAAGAAATTGTGAGTGTTGTTCCTGTTCCTGAGGTAGGAGGTCACAAGTCCATCTTTGATTGAGTATGGTCGTTACCAGACCCGCGTACGCTTGGCTTTGCTAAGGGTGTCTGTAAGAAATTGTATATGCTGCACTAGACTTGATATGAGTCACTTTCAACTTTAGAGGTAGCAGCAGGGGAGAAAATCCATTTTCCATTTTATCGTTTTAGCCAGGGTTGACATTTGTTTTGGTTGAGCTCAAGGGTGAATTGACGCCATTTCTTTGTTCATAGGCTGTGATCATGGTTCTGGAGTCCAATGGAGAGACAGCTGTCCAAATGATGGCGAAGCTGCTCCAGGCCTTTGGGAAGTCTGGGCTCATCACCCTGGACCAGATGAACAGGGTCTGTGTGGCCTGTTTTGGGTTTATTTACTCTGTGCTACTGTCTTCGTAGCGGGTCACTGTTAGCATGTGGGTCATTCCATTTCAGATCATCAAATGGGTCTCACCACCACCTTCTCAATTTTGCTAATTTTTTGTATGCAGCTGTATAAAAAATATATCACTGACAAATCTGAAATTTCAGCTCATTCGGACGAAAAATGAATTTTTGGTGAATTATTTTCTAAGGGTACCGTCCGTCAGTTTTTTTTTTTTTTGTCAATTGACATTTTCTTGTATTTAACATGGCATAACTTTTTTATTCTTACACCTATAGCTTTGAAACTTTGCATCCAAGCTAATGTTATACTGCTTAATCAGAAAATGCAGTCCATTTTACTTTATCTTTCTCACTTGTGGAGCTATGAGGACACCAAAAGTGCCTTTTGTTCAGGCAGTTCCATGTTTAAGTCCCCAAAGCACCCCCAATATAAACCCTAACATAGGCTCTCCGGCATTTTTTTTTTTCCATTCATTTGTGTCTGCTGAATATAAATCAGGCTGAATTCACCATGAATCATCACCAACTGCAGTCAGTACCTTGCCAAATGTGAAAAAAAAAACGCTAAAATGCCACCTGTTCAAACCCCCGTATCTCCAGGGGCACACCTTGTATTTTCTTCTATTTTTTATAACTGATTTCTATATTATAGTAGAAAGACCACTCCAAAAATTGTTGATGTGTTTTGACCAATATAAATTTTGCAGGTGTCTGAACGGGTGGGGTAATCTCGAGAATCGCGTGGCACTTGAAGCTTCTTACACATTTAACTATGCAACATTTTAAGTGTTTTCAATCATTAGGCAATCACATACTAAATTGTACTAATTCCTGTATTATAGTAGACATAACAAAATTAAAATTGTTGCTGTGACTTGAAGGACATACATTTCAGAACTGTCTAAATAGGGGTCAGGCAATTGTTGAAAATCACACATCCTTGCATCAATAAAATTTACTGACACTAATTCTTGTAAACTGACTGTCAAATTAAAACTTTGTATTCCATGCTATGTTCACAGTGTCATTGCTTCCTAAATTCAGCAAAGAGCACAACAATGTTGTCTGTCCCAGTTTTGTCCAACTTATACTGCCGGGCTGTGTGTCCAGTGACATCCGGAGTTGGAACAGTTCGGAGAATGTTATTGAATGGCACCCAGCATTTTTCAGAAGAAGTCCATGTTAATGCTTGTGTCCTCTTGTTTTCATGAAAAACAATAGCAATAATCAGAAATTATTGATCAATTACTGGTTCAGGTTTCTCCTTGCCAACATGATCTACCAACCTTCATATACTGACCTTTCTGTGAATGTATCATGCATTGATGAATTGAGAACTTACAATTATTGTGATTCACTAATCATTAACATTGTGTAAGAAGCTGAAAATGCTAAGCGATTCTTGAGATTACCTCACCCCTGTTCAGACACCTGCAAAATTTATATTGGTCAAAGCACAGCAACAATTTTTGGAGTGGTCTTTCTACAATAATAGAGGAATCAGTTAAAAACCAAGTGGTGCCAGGCACAACAAACCCCGCCCCTCGCACATACTTTCACCTACTTGTACGAAATTCAATAGGGATCTATTCTGGGTCAGTGGCAATCCCTATACCGAATTTGGGGTGAATCTGGCCATTAGTTTTGCTGCTAGAGTGTTAACAAACAAACACAGAAACAAACACACAAACGCATAAACACAGAAACAAACCGAACCAAAAACAATACCCCTTCCCTCACCAAATAGAAGAAAATCCAAGGTGTGCCCCTGGAGATACGGGGGTTTGAACAGGTGGCATTTTAGCGGTTTTCTTTTTTTTTTCACATTTGGCAAGGTTCTGACTGCAGTTGGTGAGGAATTCATGGCGATTTCAGCCTGATTTGTATTCAGCAGACACAAATGAATGGAAAAAATGCCAGTTTATATTGGGGGTGCTTTGGGGACCTAAACATGAAACTGCCTGAACAAAAAGCACTTTTGGTGTCCTCATAGCTCCACAACCAAGAAAGATAAAGTAAAATGGACTGCATTTTCTGATTAAGCAGTATAACATTAGCTTAGATGCAAAGTTTCAAAGCTATAGATGTAATAATAAAAAAGTTATGCCATGTTAAATATAAGAAAAATGTCAATTGACAAAAAAACTGACGGACAGTACCCTTAGATAATAATTCACCAAAAATTCATTTTTGGTCCGAATGAGCTGAAATTTAGGATTTGTTGATCACTAATGCATATTTATCTAATGTGAAAATATGGAAGCAATCTATGACTACATGGTGACAGATGTTTTGTATATCTGATGATTTTACATGGAATGACCCATGTTTGTTCTGATCACTGTGTCAATGAACGTAACTGCCACTATATTTATCATACGCCCACTCCTCAGGATGGGCACATATTGTGATCGCCCCTGTCCATCCGTCAATCTGTCCACAGTTTATTCTCTACAGACTACGATTTTCAATGGATTCATTTCATTTTTCTTTTGTGGGTCAATGGTGATATGAAGAGGATTACCATTAATTCTGGTGATGATTGGAAAATGTTTAGTCAAATTACATCATCGACGAGGCTGCCTTGTGGGCGAATTACCATGCTTTGCGTGGCTATCTTAAACTGCATTTATCACTGTGCCCTGTGTAGTGTTGGTTTCAATGTGTTATTTGCTGAATACAGCTTCTGTGTAAGGTCATGAGTATGCGATTTCAAAGTTCTTAGCTGAGTTGCCTAATGCCGGTGTAACAATTTTCACTTAAAACTGAATATGATATCTTGGTACACTTACAATTTAGAGTGAACATTCCAGAAAACCTATTCTTTAAATGGTCAAACTTTTAAATATGGTTATCTTTTCTTAGATGTGTTTATGGCTATTCTGGGTCTAGATAATCAAGTTATTTTCGTCAGGGGAAAGGCTAATAAAAAGTTTTTATGCTTTTAGTCTGTGATTTTCAGTCTTGTTGCTGATAACCCACAGGGATTCCAGCGAGTGTACGCGGAACTGCCAGATATCACCCTAGACGTACCCCACGCCCACACCATCTTAGAGACATTTGTAGACCTGTGCTACCAACAGTCAGTCATCACCAAACAGCTACGGGATGCTTGTCCATCGAGGTCAGTCTACCGTCTGCACAAACCAAGATGCAACTGAAAAAGGCCTATTTTTAGCTTTACAGGGCTTGAATTGGTCTTGTTTCTGAAATTTTTCTTATTTTAACTAGGTGGCAATATTTCCTGTCCAGCCTTACTGCTGTTTGTTCCTTTTGGCCTTTTATTAATTTAAATGTTTTATTTATTTATTTATTTATTTATTTATTTATTTATTACCTTTTTCAAATCTGTTCACATTGCATATCTTTCTACAGGGAGTGGCAGATTTCAGTTAAGTTTTTTTTTTGTCCTTGTAGCAACCATGGTATGTCTGACCATGGGAGGACTTGTAAGCCTTGCATTGTAGTCATCAACTGTTGAAATGCTCACTGTACAAAACTTTTCATATGAGCAGGCACTTCGTAGCTGTAAATTCCTACTTTGTTGATTGCGGTGTTGTCCACCAGGGGGCGCAAGCGCTTTGTGAGCGAGGGCGACGGAGGCAAGATCAAGAACTAGAGGAGGACCCCAGTCCCACCAGCACTGCAGGTGGTCAGCCTCCCCACCTGAAACTCCTCCTTCCATTGTCAACGCTCACATATCTACAGCTCTCTCTTTCTCTGCTAATGGGGGGACTACTGAACTGGACGGGAAGTCAACCGTCTTGAACTTTGTTGTTCATTCTAAGGCTTTTGTTCTGGTTTACATTTAGTTGTCTCATGACTTTTATTTTCTACAGTTCAAACCAGGGGGGTGTTTGTTCATAAGTGGGGTACAAAGTTGAGGGAGGGATGGGGGAGTTCAGGTGAGCAATAGGGTTGTTTTTTTTTTTTTTTTGTTTTTTTTTTGATCATGCTGCTTTCCTGCACCGGTGAATTTCTAAGCGTATTTTCTGTGTATTTTTTTTCTATTGTTTTGTATTTGCATGACCTCGCTTATTGAGATAAGAGTTCTTTTGCAAAACGAAAAAAAAAACAAAACTTAAAACAGACTAATTGGCACTTCCTACATTACCTGCTAAGTTCATTGTTTTGACTCAAATCTTTTTCTGGAGATGTTGAAGTCGCCACGTTGAGCAATATCTAAGTGCTGGCTTGCTGCCGAGGGACCAGCTCACTTCTGTGCATCATGATTTGTATAGGGCGCTTCTCTTGTGTTCTTTGCAATCTGTGTTCCTTGTTCTCACTCCATCTCTGGGACCCTGCTGTCTTTGCTTCGCTTCCAAACATCAGTGCTTCCAGCGTGACACAGGTAGGCGATATTTAGCCTCAGTAAAGGTGTTTATTGCCCCCAGCTTTTAAAACTGCTACACTGATGGTTGGCTCAGTATAAATGGCAGAAAATATTACAATGAGGTGCTGTGTAAATGGTGCAGTCTTGAGGTAATTTTAAAGCATAGCATATAACTGCACACTCCTGTTTTTTTTTTTTTTTTTTTTTTTTTTTTGCAAGTTTCAGCCTTTCATTTCTTGATCACCATTTTGTTTGGGAGGAGAAATTAACCTTGTTTTAGGCTGCTGTTCTTGATCTTTTGTACTCCCTGCTTTTGCTAAGCATTCGTTTAAAAATGAGAAGCTAAAGAATATTACTGTGATAAAATCCTGCAGAGATGCCTTTATTAGTAAATCAGAATGCTCATACTATTCACTGAAGAGTTTTGCCACAGATTCAGTACCAAGTAAAAATAATAATTGCCAAAAACAAAAAAGAGCCTAATGTAATAACTGAAATATACTGACAAATGCCTTTGGTTAATGTCAGTACTTGGCTCCTTGTCATTCAGTTCTGGAGCAAAAGCATTTACTGACCTCATTAGGAAACCAGGGTTTTCTTAAAGACTTCGGTTAAGTCAACTAATAAGTTGACATTTCTTTTGATAACAGTTGTCACTGCTAAAGATTGTAGCCCGTGGCTTGTCACCAGATCAAAAGCAACAGAAGTGTGGAAATCTTCACACTGCTAGAGTTGTGTTATTGGATGATAGTTTTCCCCATAGTCAGATTGGTCAGTGTCCCGCCGGTGATGGAGATGGTTCACTGTGTGGCTGATTCTAAGTTCCATTTTCTATGGAATCGATCCGGTTGTGCATTTTCATTCTTCCATTGATTTGCCTTCAATTTTTCAAACACTATTTCTATCGTGCACCAGTGCCCATTATATGTCATTAAAAAGCCTCCGATCATAATGCTTAGTCAGGACATTTTGTATCCGTGAATAAACTACTAGATATGCTTGTCAGCCACATAGCTGTACCATTTTCAGTGATTAGACTCATTTTATAGAGTTATCTGTTTGTGATAACGCTTGCAGTGTCGGTTAATTTGGCAGTGGTCATCATTATAATTCAAATGGGACTTCCTGAAATCTTAATGTGGAATTGCAGGTTTTGCGTATTTGTGGCACATTTTACATGTGTCATTTTCAGTTTACTTTCTTCAATCTTGTCGAGATGCAGTATGTTATTGATGGCGTCTCATGTGGTAGCCAAATATCTCGTAAAACCCCTGAAAGCCATTGTCCTAGCTCTCTAAATAGAATGGAAAAATAGATTTATTTTGTTGTCATTTTTATATAACTGTTACCCACCCCCCACCCCACCCCCCAACACCAGCCCCCGCTATCATTGCAAATACGGAGTATTTGTACATTGTTTATTTCAATAAAAAGTTATTTCATTTTTGTTGTGGTATTCTTTTTCTCTGGACTGTATAAATGTCAGAGCAATGAATTATCTGATGAAAAGGGCACAATCTGTGATTTCTGTGCAAGTTTATTTTGCATTTATTTGAGCTATATTTGAAAATTACTCTGCTTGCATGAAACTCTGAAGCTGATTTTGTCAAATTACATTTCTTAGTCGCCTCAAATGATCATCTACAGTTGCAATCAAAATTATTTAACCCCCATTGCAAATTGGGTTTACTAGCGAAATTTACAAACTTTCAGCTGTTTGTGATAAACGGATTGATCAAGAACTTTTTAAATAGCTCAACACAACGAATATTACAAGTAGTTCCTCCAAATATAACACAAAATGCCACTTTTAATGACCACTGCAGTCTCAAAATTATTCAACCCTCCGGATAGAATCCGTCACAAGAGCATATTTGCAAATCGGGTATTGTCTCGACTCTCAAGCACACCTTATGCAGCTAATCAAGAGCTTAATTAGTTGAACCAGGTTTGCATGAGATAGAACACATCAAATACTTGCACTCGCTAGGGGTTTGTTGACATTGACTTTTGGCTGCATATTAGAAATATGGCTGTCAAGAGAATTGTCCAAAAAGCTAATAGAGAAGATCATTGCCTGGCACAAACAAGGAAAAGGATACAAAAAGGTAGCATAGGCACTGACTGTTCGTAGAGATATAGTTGGAAGCATAGCTCGCAGAGTTAAAGGAAGAGTGGCTACACTACCAGGAGGTGGCAGAAAAACAAAGCTATCAATGGCTGTCACCAGATCCCTGAGGAGATGGGTGGTCAAAAACCCTCGAGTGACTGCAGGAGACCCGCAGCAAGACTTGGAGGCAGGAGGCACTGAGGTTTCACTCTGCACAGTAGGGCGCATACTAAACGTTAACCCCCAAAAAAAAAAAATTACAATCAGATGTTAGACAAATGCCAGTTCAAACAAGTCTGTCTTTAGCTGGCTCTTGAAAGAGTCCACAGAGTCCACATTTTTTAAGTCTTGTGGTAGAGCATTCCACAACTTAGGAGCCACTGTTTCAAAAGCACGGTCACCCTTAGTCTTGAGTCTAGTGCAAGGGACAAACAATAAGCCCTGATCAGAGGACCGCAGTGCCCGACTGGGTACATATGGGTGGAGCAAATCACAAATATAGGCAGGTTCCTGACCATGTAGAGCTCTATTAGTAATGACAAGGACTTTGAATTGAATCCTGAAAGCGAGCGGAAGCCAGTGCAGGGAGGCTAAAATAGGAGTGATATGACAGTGTCTCCTGGACCTGGTCAAGAGCCTGGCAGCAGCATTTTGATCTAATTGTAAATGATCTAGAGATGATTTACTGATACAGGTAAAGAGTGTGTTAAAATAGTCCAGGCACGATGACACAAAGGCATGAATGATCATTTCAAGCTCAGCATATGAAACAACAGGTCTGAGTTTTGCGATGTTCCTCAGGTGGAAGAAGCATGTACGGGACAAGGACCTAATGTGCTTGTCAAGGTGCATATCCTGATAAAAAATAACACCAATATTTCCCAAGCTTGAGCGCACATTGGGCTTTAGGGAATCCATACAATTAGCCACCATGGAAGCAGTATGATCATTAGCAATGATGAGAACCTCGGTTTTGTCAGCATTCAGCTGGAGGAAATTATTGGCCATCCAATTGCTAATTGCAAACAGACAATCATGCAAGATGGTGAGTTTTTCAGTGGCCCTGTCAGGTTTAAAAGAAATGTAGGCTGAATATTGTCCGCATAGCAATGAAATGAGACACCATTGAATTTATCGATAATGGCTCTCAGAGGAAGCATGTATAGGGCAAACAAAATTGGACCCAGGACAGAGCCCTGGGGCACCCCACAGGATAAGACAGCGGACACAGACATATGAGGACCAACAGCAACCGCAAAATTTCTGAGATATAGGAAAGAAACCAGTCAAGAGCGCTCCCAGAAACACCTACCCAATTTCTGAGCCTGTCTATCAAAATTCGATGATCAACAGTATCAAACGCTGCAGTAAGGTCAAGCAGCACCAAGACAGTGCATTCACCAGCATCAGAGGACATCATAATGTCATTTGAGACTCTGAGAAGAGCTGTCTCAGTAGAGTGCTTCTGACGAAAACCAGACTGAAACTTATCCAATATGTCATGGTTTTTTAAGGCTACAGTAAGCTGATTTGCAACCACTTTTTCTAGGATTTTAGAAATAAAAGGCAACTTGGAAATAGGCCTGTAATGTTTGAAAAGTGAAGGGTCAAGGTTAGGTTTTTTTAAGCAGGGCGTGAACGACTGCCTGTTTAAAATAAAAGGGAACATAACCAGTTTCCAGTGATCTGTTTATAATAGAGACCAGACACGGGCCCACAGAACTCAGCACATCTTTTAGAAAGGATGTTGGTAGGATGTCTAGGGGACAAGAAAAAATTTTCATGGAGCTCACAAGATCAGTTAGGTCTTGCAGGAAGATAGAAGAAAAATGGCTCAAAATTAGCGGCCGGGATGGACAGATAGAAACGGAAGGATGAGGAGCTGAGGTTGGATCTATCATGAACGACCTTGTCCACAAGAAATGAAAGAAAATTACTGCAGTCCTTATTTGAGGAAATAGGCAAAATAGGAGGAAATAGGAGGCGCAGAATTGACAATATTATTGACAGTATCAAACAGGACTTTGGGATTTCGCCTGCTAGAGGAGATGAGTTTAGCAAAATAAGAAGCTCTTGCAGCCTTAACGATGCTATTAAATTCAGTTAACAATTCTTTAAGATGCAAATGGTGAACCTGAAGTTTTGTAGATTTCCACAGGCGCTGCACTCTCCGACATTTACGCCTTAAACAATGAATGTCATCATTAAACCAGGTGGTTGAGTTGACAGCGGGGACAGTTCGGGTTTTTAAGGGAGCAGCTACATCTAAAATGGTAGAAAAATGAGAGTTAAAAGAGTGGACTAAACACTCAACATCATCATCAGCAGTCAGCAGCTTGCTGCTATCAAAAGAGATGGAGAATTTCTGTGCTGACAGATGATTTAAAATGCGAACACGCTTCACTTGTTTACCAGTTAAACGTACAGAATTCAGAGATAGGTTGTCTTTGTCCTTATTATTTTAGTGGAGGTGAATTAACTATAGCAGGATTGAAGGCAAATCCGGTACACTTGTGCCTTTCCTGCATCGCTCGCAGTATCTGGCTTGCTTGTCAGATCTTGACAAAGTCACCTAGTTAGCTCACCTGGACCAAAGGTCCGGTGGGCTTATGTCATGGGCCGTCTGTCCGTTGTCATCGTCGTCGGCGTTGTCCGTGAGCATCCTCTTCTCTGAAACCACTGGACCGATAAAGCTGAACTTGGCACATATGTTCCTACCCATGAGGACACAAAGTTTGATCATGGCGTTCCGCTCTGATTTCAAATATGGCCGCCATGGAGGCCATATTCAAAATACCATATGGAACCATTATGAAGAAGTTTTTGCAGCAATTAAGCTGATATTTGATGCATGGATAGATGGAAGCAAGCCCTAAAACATTTGACAGGTTTTGTGAAATTTTGAAATTTGGCCACGCCCACTTTAAACATTCAAAACCACTGGACCTAAAAGCTGAAACTTGGCACATATGTTCCTACCCATGAGGACAGCAAAGTTTGTTCTTCACCTCGAGTATAAACAATCTAGGAGAGCTACAGTAACCCGTGGCACTATTTTATTTTATATTATAGGATTGAAGGTATGCTAGCTTGATAGCGAAATCTCGCTAAGGAGTTGATAATTAAAATCGCCAGTTCAGCAATGCATTCATTGAAATCGATGGGAGGAAACTAATGTGTCTGCTTTTGCAACAAATGCATTTCAGTGGTATTGTACAACCTTTTCATTACAGATCAGAATTGCACTTGTGTTGCACAGAAAGCATCTCAATATGACAAAGTAAAAAAAAAGAAACCGTATCAGGCCTATAAGTGTTGGATTTAGTTGATGATGAATTTTATAAAAACAATGTTTCTTGAATAATTTATTTTTGCAATTGCTCAAGAAAAGAAAATGTTGGCGGGGTGTATCAAGTATACATTGGCATACTATCAACAGGGAAAAGTAATGTCTTAAGGGGATGGTCGGGCCCCATGAAACGTATTTGTTCACCTCCGCCAGGAGGTGTATGTTTTTGCTGGCATTGGTTGGTTTGGTTTTTGTTTGTTTGTCTGTCTGTCTGTTAGCAACGTATCTCAAAAATGGTTGAATAGATTTTAACCAAACTTTGCAGGATGTTTAAGTAGCAGAAGAGGAACAAGTGATTAAATTTAGGCATATCTAGGCCAAAGTACAGCTGAGATATAGGCCAAAGTTCAAATCCAGCCGTGGAGGTATGGGTTAGGGTAAGGGTTAGGGTTAGGGCCCTGGGCGGAGGTGCTGCACTCTCTGAGTGCTCTTGTTGAAAATGTGGCCCCCAGAAAAATGTAATTGAATAGCCGTAGTCTCAGATCTGCATGCAGATCTTGACGTGCCGTTGTTATGCGATAATTGACATTATTCACTGAACCTGTGAGTGGTTGTCATGTTTTGGCTGATTGGTGAAGGAATTAAAGGGCATCTAAAGTCGATTCCCATTTGTTTATCGGTCAATCAGCGAGCCGCACATGCGCAAACGAACCGAAATAGAAGGATTATCTACGCGCGTACGCAAAACATTGGTTGATGAATAAAATTAGTCATGTGGCAGTGCAAGATGTCAACAAAAGCAAGTAATTAGTTTGTAAACATTGGACGTTCAACGTCCCGTCTGAGAATCGACTTTAGATGCCTTTTCATGGCCGTGCTCGACTGGTAGAAGTAAAAAATGTTCTCCGCCCACCTGCGCAGTGACAGATTGTCAATGTTGGCAAGTCTGCCAGTCGAACGGGTTTTTCAGATCTAGACAGTGGTGATATAACGGAGGAACCTCTCCCACCGAGGAAGAGCAAGTTGAGGAAACGGGCGCCGTAATGAAATAACAAGTAGCGAAGAAATGGGACTGGTTTGTGAATTTTCCTGGTTTGTGCTGTTTGCGGTAATTCCAGATCACACATTATAGCGTATCATGAAATTTCAATCAATTTGGAAGCTCTTTTGAAGCAGCACAATCATCTGACCGGATTACAGGTACTTGAGATTATTTTCCTTCCCATACTACCCACGATACCATCCAAGAATTGAACACATGAGGCTGAAATTACCCAACAACTTGGGTCGCAGTTTAGCATTCAGATGCCTCCGGAGTGTTTTCTGCTACTTCACAAACTTCAAGCAGGTCACCCACCGGTGACTGAAGTAATCACATCTGCGCGCTTCCGATACATGTCGAATAATCCAGAAACATTTAGGTAGAACAATTCGTGAAAGCAGCAGTCGAATGTGGTCAATAAGAGTCAAGCCGGTCTTGGCAGAAGAAGCGCGAATGGTTCAGGCAATATGGCTATCACGCGATTATAAATTGGTGTCTTAAACGCCAATATGACCGCAGTCTGAATTACCTTATTTTTTGCCAAATAATTGGTTCTTAAGACAGAATCGGGTATAGACCAAAGATGAAATGAAACACTGCAACGAAAACCCTTGAATGCTGACGTAATATTTATGCGCCGTGTGTAGTTCGTACACGTCTATACAGATGGAAGCGAGGCGAGCAGGAAGTAGCGCAACTGATAATGCACACCTGGAATTTGATGCATTTTTAAGGTACATTTACTGAAAAAAGATTAACTTTTGTCGTTTAATTTCAAACAGCACGCAATTTAAAGACTGTCTTTCATGTCTAAATTTCATAGACTATGTTCCGGAATGCTTTCATTCTGATGTCACTTGGCTAGCTGGAACAAGTGATTGTTCCTTTTAGCAGCGTCCCATTTAGTTAGCTTGCTAGCTAGAAACCATTCATTACTGAGACCAAACGCAAGACTCGCTAAATTTGACCGCTCACATTATTTTTGCTCGGAAAGGCAGCCTCTCGTTTCAAACTTGCCCTCTTAATATTTTTAGCTAGCCGGCTGCTCGTTAGAAGAAATATAAGCTTGTTCGCTTATAGTTCAGTTTTTATCTTGGAAACAAGTTAACGTTTGCTAGAAATTATGTTTGATTGTCAGTTAGCTTGCTAGCTATAACGTGGATAACCATGCATAGACAAATGGTCGTTCTATCCTTAGTATGTGCTCGGAGGTTTTTGATTAATTCCCGAGTACGAAAGCTATAGCGAAGTCAGCTTGCTAAACACATGATGGACTATGGTTTTATTAGCCTCAATTCAAGGAAGGTAACCGACAGGTGTAGGACATAACCTCATCTCTGAAGACTAGTACGCTGCCATGTTATTGTGTGGCACAGTTGTTAGTCTTGTTATTTTACAGGGACAGTATGACTCTTTGCCATTCTGCAAATTAGAGATGAACGACCGTTTTCTTCTCAGGATGGGCAGGCAGAGGCATGGAAAGAGGGTGCTGCCAAGCGATCCCGTCCCGCACAGGAAGGAGGAGAGAAGCGCCGCGACCCATCGCAAGGACAAGGAGAAGAAAAAGAAACTTGACATTGGAAAGCTCTTTATTAATATATCTATCGGTCTCTGCATCTTCAGTGTCACCTGGTTTTTCTACGCTCTTTACATGCGAAATTCCCTGGCTAAGAGGGTGGTGACACCTCACTACTCGCCCCGAGTTTTGGACAACAACTGCACTAGTCCAGCCGTGTCCCCTGAACGGTTCTGGGGGTCATATCGTCCTCAGGTTTATTTCGGGATGAAAGCAAGGAGCCCTAGATCTGTCGTGACAGGTAGCAACTCCCTGCCGGATGCTTAAATGCCGACTTAGGATTTGGTATTAGCTATTTGCTATCCTTAGCTGGTGTTCATTCAACATTTGCCCCCCAAAATGATAATTCACTTCATTAGATGTTAAATATTCTTGCACTTTCAATGTATGTGAAGCTGATTTATCATCCAAAACCTTTTGGAGTCAGCAAAATCCTTGTGTCTGAGCGAAACAGGGCGCTGAAAAAATATTTGCCCCCTTTCTGATTTATTTTATTTTAGCATATTTATCATTCTGAAATGTTTCCAATCATCAAACTAATTTAAATATTGGACAAAGATAACCCGAGTATCCTCAAAATAGTTTTTAAGTAAAGGTTTCATTTATTCAAGGAAAAAAAGCTATCCAACCCTACCTGGACTCATGTGAAAAAGTAGTTGCCCCTGTAGCTACTTATTCAACCATTTAAACAAATTTAATTGACTACTGGGTTCAATTTTAACTGACGCATCCACGCCTGGATAACTCATCCAGGAGGTCATGGAATAATCCAGACTGACATACAAAGAACTGCAGGCCTCACTGACTGGTCTTAGTTAAAGTCAGTGTTCATGCTTCCCCAATAAGAAAGAGTCTGGCCAAAAATGGCATCCATTGACGTGCATTGGAAAAAAGAACACAAAGGTTCATCTCTTATTTGCCAAAAAAAAAATTTATTACTCCAGAGATGTTTGGGATAATATTCTCTCGACTGATGAGTCAAAAATGGAACTTTCTGGAAGACAGGGCTTCCATTGTATCTGTCAAAAAGTTAGCTCTGCGTTCCACAATAAGAGCATCATGCCAACAGTCAGGACTTCAGTGACTTGCCATAATTGATGGAACTGTGAACTCTGCTCTCTATTAGCAAATCCTGTTGGAAAATGTCCAGCCATCAGTTTGTGACCTAAGGCTCAAGCGAAGTTTGGTTTTTGCTGCTGGAAAATGATCCAAAGCACAAAAGTTAGTCCACCTCTGAATGGCTCAAAAGAAAAGGTTTTGGAGTGGTCTAGTCAGAGTTCTGCCTTGAATCTGATTGAGACGCTATGGCATGACCTTAAACAGGCAGTTCATACTCAAAAACCCTCCAATGTGGCTGAATTAAAGCAATTCTGTGAAGTATGGACCAAAATTTTTCCACCGTGATGTAGAAGACTACCAGATTACCAGTTAACGCAAGTTTTTCATTGCAGTTGTTGCTGCAATGGGCAGCACAACCAGTTATTAAGTTTGGGTAGGCAATTATTTACTCACCTGGGTGATATAGGTTTTAAATAACTCTCTTCCTTTAATAAATGAAATTATCATTCAAAAGCTGCATTTTTGTTTACTCGCGCTGTCTTTGTTTTATATTAAAGTTGATTGGGCGATCTGAAACATTTGAATATGAGAAATAAGCAAATATAGAAGGAAATATAGCCGCAAGCGGCAATTCCGAGGTTCAAGCCAAGAAAGACCATTAGTAGTTGGAAGCTTGAACAGCTTAATTAACAACCACTTTAAGAGTATGTTGCAGAAATTTATATGGACCTATTTTGCCAGTGTAATGATTGGATCAACAACTTATGATGTATAGTCTGATTTGTGTTATGTTAGGCTGTTTTGTGCATTTGAAGCTCCCCCTTGTGGTTGATTGCTATGAAACTGTTCAGGTATGTTTCAGGTATTTATGTGGACATATCCTGCAAGTTTTGTGGCGATAGGACAAACAATTTCTGATTTATAATCTGATTCATGTAATACCGCGCCCCTTTTTTGCATTTGTGGTGCCCCCTAGTGGTCGATTTGATTGAAACGTTCAGGCTATGTTTCAGGTTCTTATGTGGACATATCCTGTGAGTTTTGTAATGATTGGGAAAACTTTATGATTTATAGTCTGATTTGTGTTTTTCCGCGCTGCTTTGTTTTGCATTTATAGCGCCCCCTATCAGTCAATTTGAATTACATTTTCAGGGTATGTTTCAGGTACTTATATGAATATATCTTATGAGTTTTATGGCTATAGGACAAACAATTGCTGATTTATAGTCTGATTTGTGTTATACCACGCTGCTTTGTTTTGCATTTATAGCGCCCCCTATCAGTCAATTTGAATTAAATTTTCAGGGTATGTTTCAGCTACTTATATGAATATATCTCGTGAGTTTTATGGCTATAGGACAAACAATTGCTGATTTATAGTCTGATTTGTGTTATACCATGCTGCTTTGTTTTGCATTTATAGCTCCCCCTATCAGTCAATTTGAATGAAATTTTCAGGGTATGTTTCAGGTACTTATATGAATATATCTTGTGAGTTTTATGGCTATAGGACGAACAATTGCTGATTTATAGTCTGATTTATGTTATACCATGCTGCTTTGTTTTGCATTTATAGCGCCCCCTATCAGTCAATTTGAATGAAATTTTCAGAGTATGTTTCAGGTACTTATATGAATATATTCTGGGAGTTTTATGGCTACAGCACAAACAATCCCTGATTTACAGTCTGATTTGTGTCATGCCATGCCCATTTTTTGCATTTATAGCGCCCCCTATGGGCCGATTTGCATGAAACTGTGAAGGTATGTTCCTGGTACTTATATGGACATATCCTGCGAGTTCTGTGATGATTGGCCCAATGGTTGTTGACTTTTGTCCATTTATGTGCTAAGCCACGCCCCTGCTGAAGTTCATTGGTCAATATCTTGGAAAGGAAATGAGATTTCAACAAGCCTTAGGCAATCTTTGATAAGCTTGGTCCAATGATGATCCACAGCGAATTTCAAAGGAATCGGACCTACGGCCCAGGAGGAGATCTCAAAAATGTGTTTTTAAAAAATTCAAAATTGCGGAAAATCTAATATGGCGGACCTTAGAGGTCCTTATGGGAAAGTTGTAGAGTTTGGACCAAGGAATGTCTGTACCAAGTTTCGCCTAAATCAGACTTGCAGCGTAGGAGTTATGATCTTTAAAGTGAAAAACTTTATCTTGAATAATAGCGCCCCCATGAGGCCAATTGAGTTAAAAATGGCTTGGCAGCATTTAAACGCAACTTCCAACCAATGTGCAAAATTTCAGGTCTCTACCATTTACCATCTCACGGGAATTTGCAAAAACATTTCTGAAGAAGAAAAGAAATGATAATAATAACTAGAACTGCAAGCAGTTATGAAAGGGGGCCAAGCCTCCCCGCGCGACTCGGCTCTGCCTTAGCCGGAGACTTGTGAAATCCCCCCCTCCAACCCTCCCATTCCTCCCTTCCCCCATCAGGTACACCCAAGACAGTCAGGCTGGGCAGGCAGAGGCCAAGGCTGGTTATGCAAAGGGAAGTGTGATCATAAATCTGGATTGCCTGCATGCTTAAAACAAGAGGCTGCGAGGGCCCGTTCATCGCTGCTTTATTGTAATGGGAAGAGCACTGGAAGTGTGAAAGGCTGAATATGTTTGTTGTAACAAGTCATGCCCACTTTGACCAAACATTACTAAACTTTACGGCTGGCCTTGGGAATGACTCCACATCATGCTCACCAAATTTCGTGCGAATCCGATCAACTTTCGTGTCACTTGATGTTTCTCTGTTTATAGCGCCCCCTATTGGCCAGTGTGCGCCAAATTTGGCACAGAGCCTCTGGTTGACCTCTGAAACAATTGAATTGAGTTTGATGTTGATAGCTTTTACTTTGACACAAATATGCAACAGTATGTGTTTTTTAGCTAGCAGAAAAAAATGGTTTATTTATAAGTACCGCATTTTTAAGAGTAGCAAAATTCTTTTGATAACTTTTGATCAGGCAAGTCTGGAGATTGTATGTGCAAAGTTTCGTGCAGATGGAGCTTAAACAGTAGGAGTTCGAAAAAGTAGGTTTTTGATGTGTAGTGACTTACAAAGAGAAATATGCTGTGGGAGTGGGCGTGGCCTATGTCAGAAGATGCAACTCTATTTGGGGAACACGTGGATATAAAGTTTATGAAGATGTGAGAAAAAATGCGGAAGTTACAGGCCAAAATGTGTTTGCATCCATTACAGCGCCACCTAGTGGAGTAGACACAATTTTTGGTATGGGTGGTCTGTGTGCTATTCTATATACACCCTGTAAATTTCACTGCCTTCAGCATAATACTTGAGCTGAAATAAATGTTTGTTTATCTTGTCATAAGCCACGCCCACTTTGACCAGTCGTGATGAAATTCAAGATATGGCCTCAGGAGTGACCCAGTATCATACCCACCAAATTTGGTAAAAATCGGTGTTGCCATTGAAGAGATATAAATTTCCCATATTTGCAGTGCCCCCTAGTGGCCAACATTAGCCAAATTTGGCTCATACCCCCACAGTCACATGCCAACCAAGGATCTCAGATTTGGTGTTGTTAGCATTTATTTTGACTGAGATATGCAACTGTTGCGTTTTTATAGCTAGCTAGAAAACTTTTTTAGTTAATAATTTGTGCATATTTTGACCGAACAAAGTTCTTTTGATATCTTCAGATCAGGTCTAGCTAAAGACTTTACGTGCCAAATTTCACACTGATCGGACAAAACCCCAAGGTGGAGTTCGAAAAAGTAGGTTTTCCAGTTTTCGCGATTTATTGGCGGAAATGGGCGTGGCCCAGCCCATGTGATTCAGCGCTATTCAGGGAATCTGTGGATATGAGGTTTTTGAATGTGCGACATGGTGTGGGAGTTATAGCCCAAAACGCGTTGCCCTTGGTTATAGCGCCCCCTGCTGGCGGACATATGTAATTTTTTTGCGTCTGAGGTACGTGCAGGGGTCTGGACCAACCCTCTAAATTGCACCACCCTCCCTTGCACGGTTTAGCCTGCAGCACCACTTTTATCTACAGAAAAATAAAAATAATAATAACTATAATAATAATAATAATAATAATAATAATAAAAATCTGAACAAAAACAATAGGGTTCCTAGCACCGCTGATCCAGGCATACGAGTTTCCCAAGCCCCGCGGACTTGGCCCCCTAATAAACCAGCACAAAAACAATAGGGTTTCTGCCCTACGGGCTTGAACCCCTAATAATGAGGGGGTAAATACTTTATCACAGCACTGCACACCTAGCTAATAGCCTTGGCTTTTCAGTTCTAATCAGATAAGCATCGTGGTTCATGATTACAGGCCATGTTTTTATGACCTAAGAGGAATTGCCTATAAGAGCCTTTGTCCTTTAGTGCAGCTAAACCAGGTGGGCTCAGTCAAGGGGTAACGGATCCGCAGAGCCACTACTTATTTGCCCATAATAATAATCATTCCCCCTCAATCTTTTAGGTGTGAAAAATGGACAATATTTAGGTCCTGTTCACAAAATTTGGTTAAGTCAGTGCCTCTCGAACTGCACATTCTGGCCATTTGAACACAACATGAAAAACGTGATGCTAATTTTAAGTGCATCCATTACCAAGGAGTTTTTAGTAATAATATGTGTCAAATTTTTTTGTAAGTGTTCATTTTCAAATATGTTTTAAAGGGGGCTAATACTCCTCTTTTGATGCATAGTTTTTAATTTTGCTGTTGTTATTTCGTAAGTTATGGGCAAATGAGTGGTGGCTCTGTGCATCCGTTATCCCTTGGCCAAGCCTAGATGTCATTCGGTTCTTGCTTTTCCATGGCAGTGTATTTGCAATTTAGTTATTCATAAGTGTTATTTATAGATTTAGTGACCTGCCAAGTATATGGACTTAATGTGAGTATTCCTGTGATTATAAACCACCAGTTAGACACATGCTTTCAGACTTTCAGCATTCATGTTTACAGATTGTCTATTAGGCATCAGGCAGACATGATATTCACCTGTGCACACAATTGGAAAAAGTATATGCATTGTATGCGCATTAAGTTTCGTGAAGAATGAATACGAGGTTAAAGTAGACTCTTGGCTTAAATTTTGGGATTTTATGTGCATATCACGTTGGAATTGCAGCCATTATGACAGTTTTGAAGTGACAATATGCTGAACTAGAAAAGGCTAAATTCTCTGAAGAAAATTTGCGTTCTTGCTTCAGCGAGAAAAGTTGAAGAGGTTGGCTTATAAAATGAAGGTGCTTGGAAACTGAGAGGCAAAGGAAATTGCTGAAGAAATGTTGAAAAACTGCTGAAATGTAAACACGACTTTAAAGCTGAAAGTAATTGTTTAAGGACTTCTGACTTTTCAGCTGCATCATGACCGAGTCTACTCCGCTTCAACCCAGCTAAAAAAAAAAAAAAAAAAAAAGGTCAATTGGAGTCAATGAGATTCAATGAGATTGACGCATTTCTCTCTATGACTCTGTGCGTATCTGGGTCAACGCAGTGCATGCTGAGAAATTGGCTTTATGGCGGAGCAAACATGGCAGGCCACATTGGCAGACTGCCGCAGCTGTTGTTGCTTATAGCTCATTGTCTGTGTCTCCTACAGTCTCGAATTGGGCAACACTGAACTGGCCAAGTAGTGAAATGCAACTATTCGCGGCTCTTTGTTCATTTCTGTGCACTGTGTGTTCGCTAGCTAAATAGCTGATAATAGCAAGCTGCAAGATATCGTTAACACGTTGTGATATTATTCACTGCTCCCTTTTTATTTCTGTGCTATTATTAGCTAGTTAGCTCGCAAACACACAGTGCACAGAACGTGTTCGAAACGGGTTGAACTTGAGCGTTGAAATTGCCATCACTGCAGATAACATAATCAGTAGCTAGCTGCGGATAACTATTAAACTACTCAATGAGTATGGAAAAGTTACTTCTCCTGGCTTAGCAAGGATGGCAGTTACGATAATTTTGTTACCAATATTTCGCCTGTTTTAGATACGATCGTAAATCTATCTAGCTAGTGTGAACAGTTGCTTGTATATAATGGAATAGGTGCTCGAGCAATTCTTTTCTGCTTTGCAATTTTTTACTGTATCGTGTTCTCATGGACCCGCCCTGCATAGACCGGTCTGTGCTGCCCTAAATGTGCTCTCTTGGAGATGGTTTGAGCGACTGTACAAACGATGGTACCGAAATTTCTTTCACTGAGTTTGACGCAGAAGAATGAGATTTGTCTAACAGTCGCATCAATCTTAATCCAAACAAGAGCACTCAGAGAGCGCAGCACTTCCACCACGCCAATGCAACTCTGTGCATTAGTTATTTTCGTTGGCTGATGTAGGGTGTTGTTGCATTCCACCACCAGGTGGCAGCAAAACGCAAAAGCACGCCGATTGGAAATCTGGCCCATTGGAAAGACTTCAAATCTCTGCCAGCATAGCTGAATTTGAACTTTGGCCTATATCTCAGCTGTACTTTGGTCTAGATATGCCAAAATTTAATCACTTTTCCTCTTGTGCTACTCTGAGATCCTGCAAAGTTTGATTAAAATCTATGAGGCTGTTTTTGAGATATCCAGCTAACAGACAAACAGACAGACTAACAGATAAACGCCAGCAAAAACATACACCTCCTTGGCGGAGGTGAATTATGATAATGCTGAGGCCTGGAAAAAGTCCAGCCGAGGGCAGAATTAAACCGCAATACCGCTATGCCACAATTTTGCTGAGTCACTCTGATCCATTTGAGTTAATGGTTAAAGCATTTGGTCCAACGGAGATTTCGGCTAAGGTGTCCCTTACATACTACTGCCTCTACCTCAAAGATAGTAAGTCCATTGTACTAAGTGGAGGTACCATACCGAAGAGTCTGCTGAGCATAATATGTCAAAATTGTGTGTGTAGTGCCAAAAATGTGGGAATTTAAATGATTTTATTTTTAAGAAATCTTTTTAATGATATGTAAAAATTATAGAAGTGGTGGAATTCAGAGGTCTGCTGTTAAATCAGATTATTAACATTCTTTCAATCTAACATGGCAGCCTGGTTAGGTCTCTCTGCTTCTCATTATCTCTTCTTAATCATTAAAAGCCACATTTTGGTTTTGATTGGTCAGTTGGCTGAATTAATGGCTTGATTGCAAGTCAGGAAAAGTACACGGGAATTGATTTAAGGTAAGCTAATTATGCTAAGGCGATGGAGGCTGTCCAACCTTGCTGGTAATTAGCGGACTTCAAATCACAGTTTTCTTCCTGGAAGCATTTCAAATGACCGTATTAGGTATGTGTCATAGGAAAGGTAATAAGCAAGCTCGTCTGCCTGCCTCATAGTGGCAGTTACTTTCATTGCGCTTAAAAGCTCGAAGAAGAAAGTGGAGTTGGCGGTGCGACGCACGTTGCAGCGGCCCGGAGCACTTTCTCTCCAAACGTAATCTCATTGTTATTCTGTAACAATGACAATAAAGTGAATCTGAATCTGAATAATCGCGATTCGATTAATTGAGCAGCCCTAACACGAGCAAGTTATAAAACTTTGTTTTTTGGCTTCCCAACTGGAATATTCTTGTCTCGTTTAATATAGGAGTTAACACATTGACTGCCGACTACAAGATAACTCGTAATGGCGGGTCAGGGCCGGCGCTAGACCTGAAAATTCGGGGGCAAATATCCATTACTTTATTGACAACAATTAGTCCTGGCTAATTCTAGATGGTTTTCCTATATCAACACGTTTTCCAATTCAAGAATAATCAAGTGGCAATTGAAGACACGGCTTCTCTCCCCCAGAGTAGCCGGGGGTTTCCCCTCCACCTCCGTGTTGGTCAAAACCCCAGGCACCTGCGGAGAAACGAGCCCCGTCCAGAAACAGCAACTAAAGGGGGTGTTATCACCTCTACGACACAGGCTTCAGACCGACAAATTGGTGGGGTGAAAAGTCCCATTTGAATCAACCTGGCCCAGACAATCACTTTGATCTCCCTTTTAAGCTGAGCTCGGGAAACCTGGACCCCAACCCAGGCCGCAATAGTCAAAAGGTCCTCCTTACAACAATTGTCAAACTCTTCCACTGAGGGATTTCGCAGAAAACAATCCAAATTGAACAATGCCATGTTGCCAACACCAGAAATACCTCCAGCACAACCACACACCTACAAACCGACGAGCCCCCAAAATATGTTAGTACCCCCGTAATTAATGAAAATTTAAGTGAGTGCGCAACAAATGAAAATAACCAGGAACAACCTGCAGGAGTGTGAAATGGGAAGGAGGGGGAAAGCAATGTGAAAAGCGGACAACAAAATAAAGTGAATGAGTTTCTTTAATAGGTGCAAAAAATATATACAGTATGGAGTGGAAATATTTATATATAGCAGGTAAAAACATGAACACAGGGACAAAGCACACAGCCAAGGATCAGGATTACGAGCGATGCCAAATAAACGAAAACAACAAAACCAAATGAAACTAGCTATAGGGGAAAATGAACTAACTACCTGGAGAGCAACTTAATGACAATGAAAACCTAACTAACTACACTATCTAACCAAACAGAACATACAGTGGGTGGCAACCGCTCCTACTCTAGGGTGTCTATACATCCAACGTACACCTACGTGGATATGTATAGGAGCCCCCGTCTACCCTGTCCTTACCTCAGTGTGGCTATAAAAAAAACAACTTATAATACGGCGAAACAAACTGAAACGTAACAACACAGCCCAACACGAAAAATTCACAGAATTGGCAAAGAAGAACACGCAAACATGACAGCGGCAAACAGCTGGGGGAAGGTGATGTGGCCGAGAGGGTTTTGAATTCTGGGGCGTCTCCGGAGTGGTGGGAAGCGGGGCAGGGCATGGCGGATGAATGATGATTGACTGCAGAGCTGACGAATGCTGAGGAGGTGGAAGTGACGATTCATGAATACGAGGGAGGGAGGGATGGAGGCAACACTGGCGGCGAATCTTGAGGAGAGAGAGAGGGAGAGGGCAAAAGAAAACTACCATTCACTCAACTATACGCGAGTACGTAACACGATCTAACAGCGATAAAATAATGGGCTACATTCAGTACAGAAAAATAATTATAATTAGGTCTATGCACTGGCACTCAGCGACGGCATTTCAGAACTCTTCAGCGAATGAAGGTAATTTTGATGACTAGTACGTGGTTTCGTCCGTTTACATTTTCCAATCGGACAGCTGTCTATTTTTTACAGCAAGTTGCGTGACTGTGCTTCAAAAACAGGTGTACGTACTTGTCACCAAAATTACCTTCATTCGCAAAAGAGTTCTGAAATGCCGGTCTCGCTGGAAAAAAATTACCGTTGCTGAATGCCAGTGCATAGTCCTATTTATAATTAAATTATTTTTCTGTACTGAATGTAGCCCATTACTTTGTCACTCTTAGATAGCATGGGGGAGAGAAGCCGTGTCTTCAATTGCCACTTGATTATTCTTGAATTGGAAAACGTGTTAATAAAGGAAAACCATCTAGAATTAGCCAGGACTAATTGTTTTAATAAAGGGATGGATATTTGCCCCCGAATTTTCAGGTCTAGCGCCGGCCCTGACCTGCCATTACTAGTTATCTCGTAGTCAGCAGTCAACGTGTTAATGGAGTTTCGGTTAGTGCTCCCGTCGCTTTTCGGCTCATACTGCCTGAACCGTCTGTCCGATTGCTTGCATAGTTACATTTTCGTGACCAGCGCAAATTTTGCTACAACTTAGATAAAAAAAATATTGATGTGGAGAGAGAACTCTGGGAGTTAGAGTAAGTTTAAGAGAAGACTTCTTGATGATTTTACAGCTGTTCGCCACTCTAACAGTGACGTCACCACGCTGTAAGTTCCCAGAATTTATTGTAACAGAAATTATTTCTAAAAATTATGATTAAAAAATTTAAGAAGTTATGAAAAATTTGAACTGTGAAGAAATTATACAAGCTTGACTTAACATTTTGCTGTTTGAATGACATTTCTAGCTAAAAGTATGACGGTGTAAAAAATAGCAGAAAATGGCTAAATCTACTGAATCAGCACAAAAATGGCTTGATTTAATAGGACCCCAAAAATGACATTTAAAATTAAATATCTTAAAAACTAAAAAGAAAATAAAAATTTGTACAGATGCAATGTAATTCAGAACAAGCTGAATTTTTTAGAGTTTGAACGGAATCAATAGCTTAAACGGTGTAGGAGGAGTTAGTTGGCCAAATTTAGGCGGAAGAAGAAAAAGAATAAAAAGAAGTAGTAAGAGAATAGAGTGTGCTGCTTCGCTGAAGCACAACTATGCCTTGTGGCTCAGTAATCATTTTTGGAACAAGGTGGTGACTGTGGAGTCTTTACAATTCACACAAAAATCAGCAGATCCTACTGCTCCCCACATGTAGGGTAGTGGAGCTCAAGGCTGTCATCACCCTGGGTTGCCTTTCTGGTTCTGTGTAGGGCTTATGTGGCTACGGCAGTTCTCCGACATGGACGTGAACCTTAGGCACACCTGTGAACAGGGAGACCGGCTGCAGAGCTACGGCTGGCTCATGCACGATGGCCTGAGCTTTGGCGTTCAGGAGATCCGCGACAGCGACTTCACCCTGACCACCGAGTTTGTCAAGAGGCCGGGTGGCAAGCACGGCGGGGACTGGACATGGAGGATCACTGCCAAGCAGCATGTGAGCGAAAAGCCCCGACTTGTCTTGTTCTATACAGAACCCTGCCCCCTTTGTGCTCACTGCATGCCCATTTTCTGCCAGAGGTGTATTTCATATATTCACTTGCATTGCATCTCGCTAAAGCGCTAAACGTAGCTCCGATGACTTGGGGTCAGGTCCTGTTGTCATATGCTGACTGTAAGTGCTGCCTGTTGCAAGTAGGGAAGAGAACATGACAAAAGTATACATATTTTGTATTTTCCTTTTTGCAGGGATACATTAATTTCTAGTAAACATATTTTATTGTGAACAACAAAAACATGTCTTCTATCAATAGCAATTTAATTAATTTATTTGAATAAACAAGTCAGACGCAATCAGGCCAAAAATCCGTGTTGCCTATCGTTACTTTCACCCCTCTCTGATGGGATGAAAGAAACACAGCCACGATACAAGATTATTGGTTGGATAAATCTACCACAGAACAACTGGCATATAATGCTTCAGTTAGTCCTCTGAGCAAATGGCCATGTTACTCAAGTCAATTTATCATTTTAATTGTCGCAAGTGTATGAATTTGGTGCAGTGCGTTTAACTTCCTGAGAGCATAATTACACACGTATCACATGCACTCCATTAAAAAATTAATGGCAGTTGTATAGGCACAAAGGTAATCAATTAAGTAAAATTGGTCAAGGGCACGCTCATTCAGTCTGCTGTTTAGAACATCAGCCTACATTGGAAATGCATTCAATAATAGCTGGACAAAGTATCACCGCGATACTTCCGTCCATTCCCTGTTCCCGTCACTTTGACCCTGGCTGTTGGAAATTGGAAGACACCCTGAGTCCCTATTGGGTGGATCCAGGTATTCTATCCACCTTAGGCGTAGCCGTTACAACTGATCAAGCCAGTGATTACTTGACTTGGGTTTACTTTAGATAGAATGCATCAAGTACCTGGATTTGAGTCGAGGTTTGGGAGCTCCTGCTCTATTTCATCAGTTCTTTGTACGGCAGTGTGAAAAGAAGCAGCGATTCACTAGTCTTGGGGGACAGAAGTGCGAATGAATATCACTTAAATTTTTGTTGGGGAAAGCCCTAAAATGTAACTTGGGATTCTAATTAATGAGAAGGGTTAAAGCAAAAACTAGCCATTTTGTGGTAAAAGAAAAACCCAGTGGTGATTCAGGGCAGTGTGAATTTTAATTATTAAATTTTTTCAGTTTATCATCAGCTGTATTTACCTCATGCTGCATGACTTGGGGCATGCCCTGTTAATCAGAGTGGAAATGGTATGAAATGTACTCTGCTAGTATTACTGAGCTGTTTTGATTTATCATGAGTCATTAATCTGTTGAATCAGATGACTCTGTTCTTCGTGTGACCTGGTCTATTTGTCATTGCAGTGTGTGCCAGAATGTTCTGTGGTAGTCTTGTGTGCATGCTGTTTGCCAGGATAGTTTCTCACGTGAATGTGCTATGCACTTGTACCCACCTTCCCGCCCATCATCCTGGCTCAGAGCTCAGCCCCGCTGCCACCAGTCATCTCGCTGATGTTCTACGTCGCCACAGACACCCAGGGCTCCCTGCAGGCTCACGTCGAGGACAAGAGTCGGCTCAGTTCCGTTACTGGCTTCTCTGAGGAGCTAGGGAACTTCAAGATCACCTTTCACAAACCATCATCGGGTGAAGCTGCGAGCACTAAGCATGCCAGGTACAGGCTTAAGAGCACTGAAGCTCATTTCACCACAATTAAACTACTCTTAGACTGTTTCACACCAGGCATGGATCTCCATGTAAATTATTTGCGCGGGGAAGTAAAGAAAATTATGTCATGTTTAATCGTGGAAGCTTGCATACCAGAGCAGATTTCTGTGCAGCAGGAAAAACTATTTGCAAACATAGACTGTATAAAAAAATGGACGCAGCACCCTGATGTGAAAAAAGAAGCCCATGCGGAAGTACCGTAGAATGGCATTCTATTTAATGGCCAGCAGATGGCGACGTCGGTGGTTGCAGAAAGAAGTTCAAAGCTATAGAAGTTTATGAGAAAATGACCCTACTTTCCCACCTGATTTTTCATTTACATAATGATTTTTCACATTATTTTATGGTAGCTATAGCAAGCTTCAAGCCTCCTTCGATATATCATGATGTTCATTTTTGAAAATTGTGGTCCCATATAGACTAGAACAAAGGATAAAGCCAGAATGTGCTTTTGGGGCGTGGCTATCCTCTGGTCCTCGTCCGATACGGTCAGATCCAGAGCCACGTTCCTCCCCGGATCTTCAATTCACGCTCTCGTCCAATAGAAATCACATCCGGTTTCAAAATGACAACATGGCGCAATTCAAATTGCCAAAATCGAGGCTTCCTTTATGGTATGCTGAAACCAATGGGTGACGTCACGGTAGCTTCGTCCATCTTTTTATACAGTCTATGTTTGCAAACACCTTGTTGCTGCTGTTGTCTGTACGCTGGGAAAAAAAAACTGCTGGACCAGTAGAATCCTGTGGACAGTTAAGGTCAAGACAGTTAAGGACAGTTCAGTTAAGACAGTTGGAAAGCTTGCCTTGGATTCAGCAGGTGTTTGCTAAGCTCATCGACATTCACTCGTCTCCTACGAGTCAAACATTGCGTCTGCTTACATTGAACTGGTGGGTGGCTCTCCCCAGATACATGTGTATTTTGAAGCACCCTGAGTAGTATTTGATGGTGAAGCTTACGTTAACGGTGATTAGCATTAACATTGGCTTAAGTGTGACTTGTGAATTCTGTTTTAGGAGCATTGGCTACATTGCATTAACTGTTCCTTTAACTGGAGTGATATTGACTGGTAACATAACTTGCTAGCTGCCATTGTAGCTTGCAACAGACTGCTCGAAATGGAGTAACATTTCCTAAGCACTTGGTGATACAGGCTTGCTAGATTAGCTGTTTTCTTAATTAGCTACTTGGCTGTGCTTAATCAGCACAGGTTTACACTCAAAAATATTTTACCTTCGGCTGTTGGCGTTGGCGGTCTCAAAGTGATGACCTAGCTTGCTCCACGGACATTGCTACTGTTTGTTGCGAACTCTGTCTCCATTATGGTTGGTTATTTTTTATATCAGTGAGAAATCGAATGCAAAAATGCAACAAAAATTCACATCACACCAGTTGTGGGTATTTTGCATGCATGGGCTTCCCGTGCAGATTTTTCGCATTTGTTCCCGAATTCCTGTATCGCGCAGGTTTGAAACAGCCTGTTCGCACACTTAAGTTTACTCACACAGGTGACACTCATTGAGGAAACATCTGTGCCTCAACAACCAAAAAATCCTCCTCGGCCTACATTGTAATTGATTTCTGGGAAGAAAGTTTTCTTTGTCTCGCATTTCTCAAGGTCTCTTGTACTTCAATGGCATTTTTTATTTTTATTGCTTTGAACAGAAGTCTCATGGATGAATTAAAAAATTTTATGGTAACAGAGTTCTCAATCACAGGTTGAGCTGAAATTCTGGAAATCACTTGAAAGTTCCTCTGCAGTAATTTTTTGGTGGGTTGTAATGTTAACTTTATAATTTCCAGCTACAATTACTTGAAGACGGTGACCCAAGGTCTGGAGAAGCTGACGGATATTGTGAGGAACAGCCTGAGCCAGAGGTTTTTCTTCAGCCTGCCGTCTGGTGAGAAGAGGCCCTACATTGCAGTGGACAAATACAAGCCTCCCCACCCGCAGCACGCGCAGAAACATAATGACGCTCTGAAGGAGAGTGACTTTGCGCTGCACCAGGTAACCCTTCAGACTCCCTTCCAGGTGGAGGTCATCTTTGAGTCTGGGAGCTTCCAGGACCGGCCTGGCCAGCTGATGGGCTCGGCGATGACTGAGGAGCTGGAGAAGAGGAAGGCTGCCTTTGACCTGAAGTTTGAAAGGACTTTTGGGCTCCAGGCGAAGGGCTATTCTCCAAGCGAGGTTAAGTTCAGCATGGCTGCACTCAGTAACATGCTGGGGGGTGTGGGATACTTTTACGGCCAGTCGGTAGTGCAGTCGGCTTACAACGAGTACCCGCTGTTGTACCCGGAAGGAGCCCTGTTCACCGCCGTTCCATCCCGCTCCTTCTTCCCCCGGGGGTTCCTGTGGGACGAGGGCTTCCACCAGCTGCTGCTTTCCAAATGGGACCCCCAAGTTACTCGAGAGGTCATAGGCCACTGGCTGGACCTTATCAACGTTGAGGGCTGGATCCCTCGGGAGCAAATTCTGGGTGACGAGGCGAGGAGTAAGGTACCTGCTGAATTTGTTGTGCAGAGGAACGAGAATGCCAACCCTCCCACTCTGTTCCTGGCCCTGCAAGAGCTGCTGGAGCAGTTGGAAGGGAGTCCTGAGGCCTCTGCCGCTACCGTCCCCTTTCTCCGGAGGCTGTTCCCACGCCTCCAGACCTGGTTTGAGTGGTACAACACCACCCAAACGGGACCACGACCCAACTCCTACCGCTGGCGAGGCCGAGACAAGGATACCAACCTCTTCCTCAACCCCAAGACGCTGACTTCTGGCCTGGACGACTATCCGCGGGCCTCACACCCGTCGTCAGATGAGAGGCATGTGGACCTGCACTGCTGGATGGCCCTGGCATCGGGGATCATGGCACGGGTGGCGCGGCTCCTGGGCGAACCGCACGAGGTGTACGAGTGGAGCTACCAGACCTTGAGTGACAATGCCCTACTGGATGAGCTCCATTGGTCTGACCGTCTCCTAGCCTTTGCAGACTTCGGGAACCACACCCAGGCGGTCTCTCTGCAGAAAGAGAAGGTGCACGTTCCCCCCGGACAGCCTCGGCACCAGTTCCCTGTGGCCCGCTTGGTGCGTTCTGTCCGCCGGGCGCCTAAATTGCAGTACGTCAATGCGCTTGGCTACGTTAGCCTCTTCCCTTTCTTGCTGCACGTGCTCAGCCCCGACTCGCCCCGCCTCCAGCACATCCTGCGTGACCTAAGGGACCCCGAAAAGCTGTGGACGCCCTTCGGCCTGCGCTCCCTCTCCAAGGCTGACCCCCTCTACATGAAGCGCAACACTGAGCACGATGCCCCCTACTGGCGGGGACCCATATGGATTAACATCAACTACCTGGCAGTCAGGGCCCTCCACCACTATGGCAACACTGAAGGGCCATACCAGGAGACTGCTGCAGCCCTATACCAAGAGCTTAGGACTAACATCGTGAGCAATGTTTACAGACAGTACATGGAAACTGGGTATATTTGGGAACAATACAATGACAGCACAGGTAGGGGCCAAGGAAGCCACCCTTTTACTGGCTGGTCCGCTCTGACTGTATTAATGATGGCCGAACAGTTCTAAAGCCATGCCAGGTTGTCTGCATTGGTTTCTAAATTTTGCCTCATGAAATGTGCCATTGCTAACCCACACCACCCCCGACTATCCATTCTCAAATCTTCAGTCTTGTTTGTAAAGCAAAAAAAAAAAAGTTCCTCCTTAAACTGTCCCCAGTGTGTTTTATACAGAAATGTTTTTAATGATGAACTTTGCAAACTCTGCCAAAGGTCAAGGAGGAGGGGAACAGGGGAATATTTGCTCAGTTTATATGCTCTCGAGTGATCAGCTGAGAATCAGCGTCTCAAACTGGTGTTGTACTTTTTCTTACCTTGGTGAATTAAAGTACACTTGACCCTGTTCTTTGCGTCAATGGCTTGGTGTTTTGGTGTAATTTGTGTTATGTACACCGTGAAGGTAATTCTGTCCTCTTGAGTTTTGACACACAAGAAGCAAATTTTGCTTATCTGCAACAGTGAGGCTTAATTTTTTTCATTTTGCATTTTAGTTAAAAAGGCTAAGAATATTGGTATTTTAACGACATGCATTCTCCCTTATTTGATTAGTGATTTGGCTTGTGATTAGAAGATTATTTTTGACTTTCGTGACTTTCCAGTGCTAGTTGGGGAAGCCACTTTTCCAATGGCTTAGTTTTGTGTGGAAGCATTCATACAAATCCATTAAAAAACATCTTCCTTCCTACCATAACATAACATTTCTTGATAATTTCATAGCCCTGCTGAAGGCAGTGCTGCGAAGAATACCATTCCTGGTACTATTTTTGTAATTAGTATAATTTGATAGATGTAAAAGTCTGAAGTCTTGTGTATACTTGTGTGTATTATCCAGTGTCCGCTGATGACTGCTAACAGTCTCCAGGCCTGAAATTGAGAGCTACTCTGGGCATCAGTGGGCTCATTTTTAAAGAATAGCGCAGTAATTTCAAAGTGAAAGAGTTGTGTATCAAAGCTGGAATAGAAGTATTGGGAATGGCATTATTCCTCTCCTGGATGTTGTCTTGTGTAAATTTAATGTAACGTTTGATGATGAGAGTAGGCCATTCGGTCCATTTGAGCTCATTTTGTTATTTGTCTGGAGAGCAGCGGATGCTGTTTCTTACTTGTTTATATTCACGCCCATGATCAAGGGTTAGGATCCATCCTTTAAACTTATTCCAGGTTAATAGTCAACTATCAGTGTAATTCAGCCATTGTTTTTACTTCAATCTTTTGTCTAAACAAAAATATAATTTCAGTATTCCAGTTCACATGTTAATAGTTAATTGAAATATTTACAGATGAATACACTAGGTGCATCTCAAAGCGTCGGCTGCGTCATTCAAAGGCTGCATTTTCAGGGGTCGTCACTTACTTCCATCTGTCAAACTGACTGTTAGGGTTAAGAATAAGGTTAAGTTTTGAGTTAGGGTTAGGTTTGGGGCTAGGTTTAGGGTTAGGGGTTAGAGTTAAGGTTGGGGTTTGGGAAACCAGAGACGACTAGCTGAAACCAAAGCTATTTAACAGAGCTGAAATGATGTCATGTCAGTTCGGCAGATGGAATTAAGTGACAATCCCTAAAAATGCAGCCTTCACTTTGGGTGCATCTCAAAGGTTTGGGGCCAGCTTTAGTGTTAGGGGTTAGAGTAAAGGTTACGGCTCAGGAAACCAGTGACAACTCGGTTAAACCAAAACCGTTTAACAGAGCTGAAATGACATCATGTCTGTTTGGTGAATGGAATTAAGTGACTACCCCTAAAAATGCTGACTTCGAAGGGTGCAGCCTAGGCTTTGAGATGTACCCTTTGAGATGCACCCAATGATAGTTTGGCGTGTAGGCTCGGATCCTGACACACCCTGCCTTCTACTGAGCATGAGATTAGGTGAGCAGGGAATGTCAACATACCCCACTCCCCACTCTGGAAAATTCAGAGCCCACAAGTGGATGCTGGGGTGAAGGTGGGATTTTAAGCGGTAGCAGGCAAAAGTGCTGCAGTCGCAGGAAATTTTACTAGCAGCAGCAGAGAGTGATGCAGCGCAGCGGCAGGAAGAGGCATGTTTTTGCAGCAGGAGCGGAGTAGAAGAGGAGCTCAAATGGCTCACCTTGCAGAGAGGTGGAGCCATAGTTGGTATGCATGGGAGTGTCCTTGAGAATGAGGGCATGTCTCTGGTTATCAGCCTGTACTAGTTCCACAGGCTGGACATCATTTGTTAATTACCTTAAATCTTCCGCTGATTATATTATGCCCAACTTGAAGAGGCTGCATATGACAAGTCTTTCATGGAATTATCTCTTACCTTTTGATGAGCTTGTATATTATTTAGCCAGCTTGGCCTCTAGGCCAGGGGTTCCCAAACTCGGTCCTGGGGCCTCCCTGTGTATGCTGGTTTTTGTCCCAACCATAATTGCTATCATAGGACTTTAACAAGCTGTTAATTTGTCCAAATTGGGTGATTTTTGTGTTTAAATGTTATTTGCTGTTTTAAGCCAAATTTTAATAGAAATATCCATTTGTGCCATGAAGAATAGGAGACCAAATAAAATACCCTTGCATATAAAGGTTTTTTTTTTTCTGTGTGGCAAGCAATTTCAGGTAATAACATTTTTAAACAGATCAAATCAGGTAATGAAAAAATCCGTAACCTCCAAATCAGGTTGCTGAAGACAGGTGATTAGAATTCTTTCAAAATAATAATAGCTTGCACTCAATCACAAAAACATAACATAAAACAGGTTTGACTTTGTCATTTGCTTGTTTCGTAAATTATTTTTTTGCAACCATATGCCCACAGTTTCACCAATTAGGAACCCATTGGTTTTTTTTTTCCTTTGATTGGGTACATTTTTCTCCATCTTTTCATGCAATTGTTACTCATATATTGCAATGTGGATGCGGAATTTATTCCTCACTGTTTGTATGCATATCTGTCGAAATACTCTTTGTCAAGAGAGGATAAATTGCTGCTCTGAACAAAAATGCACCTAATTAAGACAAATGAACAGCTTGTTAAAATCCTATGATTGCAAACCAGGGTGGAGCAAAAGCCAGCATACACAGAGAGGCCCCAGGACCGAGTTTGGGAACCCCTGCTCTAGGCCAATCACGCTAATGCTGTGGTTAGAATGCCTTCGTGGTGGTCTGTGTGCGTAAACATTTTGCCTTGTCAGCACTCTAGCACCTTCGGTTTTTCACGGATCCTTTTCATATATTATATGTGTGTATATAGGATGAAAATCTAGGCCAAGTTTGATTTTGGCCGTGTTCAGCCAAGCAGGCGCATTGGCTTTGCCACTAATTTTATATTTTTGGAGGCCCAGATATGCAAATGGTTGTTCCAAAGGTGGTCTATCAGTTTGTTGTAAATTTGTAGTGTAACCTCAGTGCATACATAGTACACATAGATTCAATATACAGCAGAATTCAAAAGTATAGAATTACCAACAAGTTTTTGTTTTTTCAAGCAAATACTATTTTATTCATTAAGAGTACATTTTATTAATTAAAAAAAAGCCAAAACATAGAAAATGCTACAAATTATGATTAATTAACAAGGTGATGGATAGAGCAGTTTGACGTATGATTGGAAAGTCCCATTTTCTTGGGGGCTCGCCAAACATTAGTTTTTGTTACAGTGAAGGGTTGCTTTCAGTATTCTGACCAAATGGGCCTTATTGACTGTATCCAGGTCAAAAATTGTTAATTTGCTAATCTTAACATTTTCTTTTGGAATTTTCTTTCTTCTAAGCTGAAGTTTCTAGAGCGAGCTTTTTGATTTCTCTCTCTCTCTTTTCCTATCCTGAACTTGGCCAAACTAGTTAGTCCTCCACTGCAACCTGCTTCCATCGACTCAGGAGGCGGAAGCTGTGATACTTAATTCCTGCGACTCGTGACGACTGGCCCTTGCCTCTTGTGATCCAGCTGTGATTTTTTGTTTTTTTTTTTTTATTTATTTTTTTTACAGCTTGAACCCTTCTCCTGACAGTGTGTGTATTTAGTCTTGCTGAAAGTTTCAGTACAGTCTGTCAAACAGCTGGTGCATATGGTTGTTTTTTGATGACAACTGAGGCTTTTTTCTGTCAAACCTCTTAATCATTTTGTAGTTGTGTAACTGCTGTCTGATGGTAATTTTGGAGACTCTATCGCCCCAAAACATGATCCTTGGAGTTTCTTTTCCCTGTTGAATCGACCTCCTCGCAGCATTGCATTAAAATTAGGCATACATCATCTTCCAGATAGATTTTCATCATTGCCATATGCCTTAAACTTATTTATTATTGCCCTGATGGTAACAATGGATATTCTTAACTTATTAGCTGTTTTCTTAAATCCGTTTGTCCATTTCTGAATCTCAACAACTTTCTATCACATCACTGTTCTGCATTTTTCTCTTTTTCTCTCTTTTATCGTGGTGATAACTAATGGAAACTGGCCTGTGTCATTTCATGTGTATACCCCAGGGAAACAGGAAACCATGGGTGACCACTGAAGTTTTCCTACTAGTTATGACAAATGTAAGATTTGAATGTGCATACACAGTGGGCTCCAAAATTACTGGCACCCCTGACTGGCAATGCACTAACAATACAAAAAATAATAATAATAAAGGGGCTAGTGAAAATCATGTATGGGAGGTGTGTTTGAATACAAATACATATGGCAGGGGCAAACAGTAGGTTCCAGATTGCAACTGTCCTGAAAGGAAATTATATTATTATCAAATTATAATTATAGAGAAACAGAATATATCAGCATGTGTGAAATACTTTACCTTATGTTTCGATGGAAACAACTAAAATCAGAACAATCATTCAATATAAAATAAATTTTAACAAAATTAGGTTTCATAATTATTGGCACCCTTCATTTAGTACTTCGTGCAGCCACCTCTGGCGAGGATAACGGCAAGGAGTGTTTTCCTGTAATTTTTACATGGTTAAGGCATACATTTAGGGGGATTTTGGACCATTCCTCTAAGCAGATCCTTTCACATTCTTGGATTTTGTTTATCAACTGCCGTCTTCGACTCAGCCCACAGGCTTTCGAGTGGATTGAGGTCTGGTGACTGAGATGACCATTGCAGAACGTTAATTTTATTGTCATAAAACCATTTCTCTGTGGATCATGAGGTATGCTTTAACAGATGTCTTGTTGGAAAGTTCACCCACGGCCAAGTCCCAGCCTTCTGGCAGTGGCGAACAGATTGTCAGCCAAAATATCTTGATACTTGGTGGAATTCATTATGTAATTATTCTTAACCAGTGTCCCTGGACCTCTTGAATTAAAACAGCCCCAAAACATGACTGACTCACAATCATATCTCACCATGGGTATGAGCTGCTTCTCCTTGAATACATCTCTGTTTTGACGCCAAACACGACGATGCTGTATCTGACCAAAACGTGCAACTTTGGTCTCATCTGACCAAAGCAATTTGTTCCAGTCATAATTTATATGATGTGTGCCAAACTCAAAGCGCTTGCTTCTGTGTCTTCTGGTCAGAAAAGGCTTTCTTCTGGCAACCCTTCCAAAGAGCCTGTGGTTGTGGAGGTTGCGCTTGATGGTGATTTTTAAAACCTGGTGACCCCAAGATTCCACTAACGCTTGCAATTCCTTCACAGAGATTCTTCGGGATTTTATTGCTTCTCCATCTTCCTCCTCAGTATCCTGGGGGGCAAAATGCAGTTGCGTCCTCTACCCTTGAGGTTTTCAACTATTCCATATCTTTGGAATTTTTAAATAATTGTCCTGACAGTGCTCAGTGACATGTTCAATAGTTTGTGAATCTTCTTGTAGCCATTACCAGATTTATGAAGGTTTATGACCATCTGCCTCTTTTGAGCTGACAGTTGTTTTGTTTTCTTCATGATGTTGGATGACAAAGAGATATTGCATGTGTGTTACGTCATTTTTATACCCTAGTGAAACAGGAAGTGGTGCAATGGCTCAATATAGTTCCTTAACACTTAGACAAAACTGACAAAACTTAAATAAGTGGAATTTAATACCTGGTTTAATTTTGATAGACTTTATTTACAATAATCTTTAAGGGTGCCATTAATTGTGAAACCTTGATTTGGAGGAAATCAATTTTTAATTAAATCGGTGAATGATTTCGGTTGGTTCCAGTGCAACATTGATATCGTACAGTATTTCTCACATGTTGGTATTTAAAGTTTCTTTATAAATACAAATTTTTATAAGTTTTTACAGTATTACTTGTGCATTGCCAATCAGGGGTGCCAGCAATTTTGGAGCCAACTGTACTTTAGTTAGAGTTGATTTTGTGGAGGTGCTAAAGATTGGTTACATTTTTTGTTCATTTTTGAGTAAATATTAGCCTGTTTAGATTATAAGGTGCCAATATCAGTGGAGGGCACTGTGTGGCAGCCCTGTTCAATTGTGTAACTGTACATACTACTAATGGATCTAACTGCTGACCAGCAGGTTTCGCAAGTGTGTAACAGATATGAACTGCCACCAAGCACTTGGATGAAACTCCCTGGTGCTCGTTCCTGGACTCTCAGACTGTATTGGCGACTAGAAGGAGAGCTGAATCAGAGGTGTGGTGCACGAGATGGTCTGTGTGTCCGTGTCAGCCGGGGCTTTGTCATCTTCACGCTCGTGAAGGACGGCGCCTGACGTCAATCAGCTGGCGGCCCATTGTTTCTAACAGGCCTCGTTACCATGGCGAGATGTTGCGAGGCCCCGCTGTTAAATTAGACAAAAACTGCACATGGCCTTCCTCCCAAACCCCTCAAACACATACATATTCACGCGCTGACAGTGTTTCACATCAGTGTTTTTTTTTTTTTTTTTTTTCAGATGCCTGATGGCAGTGATCGTTATGCGGTTTCCATGTGGCCTGGAACAATGTGTTTTCTCACAATTATGCTTTTGAAAACATGCCTTGTTCAAGGTGAAGCTTTACATGCTCAGGTAATGCGGCTAAAAATAGATGCATGTTCAAGAACCAAAGCTATAGTTGCACTAAAAAAATCTGGGCGAGTGGGCCTAAGCACTGCTTCTGCTGCTGTGGCGGTGGTGCATCTACTGTAAGCTTCTAATGCTAAAATCCTTTTTCAGAATTTAATGTTTTATTCTTTCTTTGCTGTTTTTTTTATTTTTAGAAGTTTTAACTACTCTTTATATTGAATGTTTTGAGGAAATTCTGAGGCAGTAATGAGCACTGTTGACCATGTTGGAAGCTCTACATGGTCTCATTTGTTTAAGCAGTGCGGTGTGTGAGTACATGTTTAGTGGCACAGTGTTAGTTTGTTGCTTTGGCCCTTTTCACCAGGACTTTGGATGTAAGGATGTGTTTGATTTCAAAGTTCACTCTGTTAAAAGTTCAACTTTAATTTTTAAATTTGCGGGTTTTGGCATCCTTGTGCAGTAATCCTTGAGGGTATTATACACTGCCTGTCCAAAAAAAAGTTGCATACTCCAATATTTATTTGGAACCCCTGGTGCTTTGAGAACAATGCAAATTCTTTGTGTCTTTGTTCTGACCACCGTATTCAATATCAGAACGCATATTTTCAATCAGAGTTTCATTCATTTTTGGCCGAGATCTTGTATTGCCGGAGGATAGTTGAACCACCCTGTACTCTTCTCCAGCACATCAATGAGGTTAAGTTCAGGACTTTGTGGTGGCCAACTGATGTGTGAAAATTATTTCTGATACTTGTTTTTCTCATTCCTTTTCTTGATTCAGGTCAATAATTTTACCCTTCTGAAAAGCTGTAATATCTTTTCGGCCACCAAGGGTTACATCATCTGACAATTTTTTAGGAAATGAAAAGCTACGTGCTTCATCAGTTGGGGTGAAAAAATAATTATTGCAAACTGAAACACATTGATTACCATGCGATAATGATCCAATCATAGTATTTGTTGATTCAAATTCAAATTGGTGACTTTTTTTTGAACAGGTGGTGTATGGTGTTGCACATTGCCCCCCCCATTTAAGGGCAGCAGAGCTAACTGGGCCTATCATAATTTGAACATGTTTGTCAGTAAAAATGTATTCAGCAAATGCTTCTTTGAAAGAGTTGCTGTAAATTTTTAATGCATAATATCCTTGAATGCACATTCTTAATACTACTTTGAGACAAGCATCAGATAACAATTCTGACCATTCATCTGGGAAAATATCCAGCAATTCTTCACGGTTGATGAACTCAGAGTTGCGTGTGAAAATTGTTGGTGCACTTCATAAGACTGAGGCTGTGCAGTATATTTCACAGGGGTGTCACGTATGGCCTGCTTGGAAGCAGTAGTGCTATGTGACCACTAGAGGGCGAAGGGCCAGCATAGTTGTTTTCAAAGTTAACTTGGCCCTCCCCCCATTTTCTAGCTTTTATCCTCACGGACGCCAATCTCTATGCCCTCACACTTTTAAAGTATACACTGCTTTTCTCATTCCTCCCTCTGTAAATTCCCCGAATTTCTTAATGTGTGATGTGCCAGTGAAAAAGTAATGTAATCTGCTTCACTAATTTGAGTCCTCTTCCTGGGCCTAAAATACATCTCATAATCAGCATCCAATCCAGTTTCAGACAAAGCATTGAAGTTGTTCAGCTGCACTAATTGATTGATGAATGATTTGCTGTGTGAGCTTGTCTGCCTTAGCAGTGGAGAGTTGGCTCAGGCCAGTTACAATCTGGGACCTACTGTATGTCCCTGCCCCTGCCATATGTTTTTATATTCAAACAAACCTACCTCATATGATTTTCACTAGCCCCTACAGTTGGAGGTAATCCCCCACGTGGAAACCTTGATCCTGTGTAATGTACTATGTTGTATCTCTCTGCACTTGAAGTGAGCACTGTATTTGTTTTTGCTTGGAATTGCACCATGAAGTGCAAGCAACTACGCTAGCCCGTTAACGCTCTGTGCTCACCTAAGGGATTGAAACAATGCCTCGGGGCCAGGGGAACTGGGGAACCGCCTTTGACCCTTTCATCTGCTCCCGGGGGGCAGGATGCCTTGTGGTGCCATCCAATGCATGTGTAATTTATGCTCATCTCCACCAACACACTACAATCTGTATTCCCTTCAGCCGCATGCTGTCATAACTGAGCTCATGGCTTTGAAGAGCAGAGTCGATCTTCATGACTAAGTCACGGGCTTCCAAAATTCATCCCCTCTCAGAGACCCATTTTCTTCACGGCAAAACAGCAAAACGGCATAATGGCCAAACAATATTACTGCTAACAGCAAGTGCATAAACGGATGAGTCAGGGGACATCCATTTGCGCATTTATGAAAAAGTCTAGGGAACATGCATTTCCTCTGGTCAAAGATGTAGGCTATGAGTGAGTCATGTACTACAGCCAATGATTCCCTTGTAAAACGTTGTCAGAGTCATACGCTCACATTGTTTCAATTTCACGGCGGGGCGAAAAAACTCATGGTAAGATCTTTTGTATTTTTTGTTTTGTTAGAAAGAATGAATTCTAACAATTAATTTAAAACTAATCTCTTCTCAGTCCCCCTTTCATAAAAAGCCAAATCATACCGAGTAAGATTAAAAACATGATATTTTTCAAAATAACAGAGTGCTCCATGGTATCTGAGAATAATGAGAAATTGAATAGATATGGAAGTGAGCACGAATGCTAATTTTTGTAATCCTAATATACATGGTGTTTTTAATTCAAGTCGCTTTACTTCTCTTTTCTCTTTCAAAGTAAAATAATGTTCTTTTGAACTTGCTTCATGAGGGTGTGTGAGGAGCTGTCTTAATGGTGCAAGGTGCTCTTCACAGCCTTTGGAGATGGCCAGAACCAAATGGTCAGTCCTCATCTTGTGTCTGACTGACATAGTGGCAAAAGAAAATCGGTGTTTTCACAATGTACATAAGACACATACTCCATTTCCAGAAACTTCTCCATGGCACATGTCTGGTTTTGTCAGATCTGACATATTGGTAACAGTGCCCCCTATACTGATGTATTTTCGAACATTCGTCCTCTTATATCCAAATATTGGCAAAGAGTGCCATAAAACTTCCTTTGGCATCTTAAAATGTCCTGAGAGGGCCCGGAGATTTGGCTAATTTCAAGGCTCTATCTTGGTTAACATTTTTATGGACCCCTGAACATCACTGCAAATAAGCGAATTGGAAATTTTGTCAAAATGTCTGTAGCTGCTGCTCCAAGATGGAGCACAGTGCCAAAGATGTTTCTGGTGTCCTTTGTTTAGCCCAAAGGAAGGTTCAAATTAATGGTCCACCCATCCCTACGGGTGTCTGGTTATTAATGTTAATCCACTGTACGAACAGGAAAAAATGAGCCTGCACCCAGCTTTGGGAGCAAATATAGCGGAAAACCAAAAAAGTGCCAGACTAAATACCTCAAAATTTTTCTCACCTTTAATGTCTGAAAAGGAAACGGGTAAGATGAATTTGGCACTGGTCTAGTTTAATTTAAAAATTAAAATAAGCCTGAATTTGTCAAAATATTTTTTCCCATTGTACACAGATTTATTGTCATTGCACGTATAACCAACATGATCAGCAGGTAGCACTTTCACATTTTAAAAATTTGGGTATCCCAGTATCAAATACAGTCATAATTCCTTAGGCACATTTAAGCAGTTGTCCACAATATTCCTTCAAAAACGATTATTTTTCCTCAATAATGCTCAATTTGGTACCTGACTTGTCCACTTCGAGGTGGCGCTGTAGCCATATCGATAAAAATTGTGAGCTCAGACTCCAGGATTTCCTGTTACGCATGTATGGACACCATTCTGCCAAATTTCATGCAATTCTGAGATGTCAACTCCACTGCCAGTGCCACTCTCTCAGAAAATGGCTCTTAAATGTTTCAGATCAACAAACAAATTTAAGTATTAGACAAAGATAACCTGAGTTAATACAAAATGCAGTTGTTAAATGATGGTTTCATTTATTGAGGAAAAAAGCTATCCAAACCTACCTGGCCCTATGTGAAAAAGTAATTGCCCCTGAACCTAATAACTAGTTGTGCCACCTTCGGCAACAACAACTGCAATTAAGCGTTTGCGATAACTGGCAATGAGTCTTTGGCATCGCTGCGGAGGAATTTAGGCCCACTCTTGTTTGCAGAATTGTTTTAATTCAGCCACATTGGAGGGTTGTCGAGCATGAATGGCCTGTTCAAGGTCATGCCGCAGCATCTCAATCGGATTCAAGTCCGGACTTTAACTAGGCCTCTCCAAAACCTTAATCTTGTTTTTTTTTTTTTTTTTTTTTTTTTAAGCCATTCAGAGGTGGACTTGCTGGTGTGTTTCAGATCATTGTCCTGCTGCATAACCCAAGTGCGCTTGAGTTTGAGGTCACAAACTAATGGTTGGACATTCTCCTTCAGGATTTTCTGGTAGAGAGCAGAATTCATGGTTCCATCAATTACGGCAAGTTGTTCAGGTCCTGAAGCAGCAAAGCAGCCCCAGACCATCACACTACCACCACCATGTTTTACTGCTGGTATGATGTTCTTTTTATGAAATACTGTTAGTTTTACGCCAGATGTAATGAGATGCAGACCTTCCAAAAAGTTCAAATTTTGTCTCATCAGTCCACAGAATATTTTCCCAAAAGTCTTGAGGATCACCAAGATGTTTTTCGGCTAATGTGAGAATATCCTCTGTGTTCTTTTGGGTCAGCCGTGATTTTTGCCTTGGAACTCTCCCATGGATGCCATTTTTGCCCAGTCTCTTTCTTATTGTTGAATCATGAACACTGACTTTAACCGAGGCAAGTGAGGCCTGCAGTTCTTTAGATGTTGTTCTGGGTTCTTTTCTGACCTCCTGGATGAGTCGTCAGTGCACTCACTGAGTAATTTTGGTTGGCCGGCCACTCCTGGGAAGGTTCACCACTGTTCCAAGTTTCCTCCATTTGTGGATAATGGCTCTCTTCACAGTTCGCTGGAGTCCCAAAGCCTTAGAAATGGCTTTGTAACCCTTTCCAGACTGATAGATGTCAGTGGCATTGTTTCTCATCTGTATTTGAATTTCTTTAGGTCGCGGCATGATGTTTTGCTTTTTGAGATGTTTTAGCCTACTTTACTTTGTCAGACAGGTTCTTTTTAAGTGATTTCTTGATTCAATCGGCCTGGCCGTAATCAGGCCAGTGAAATTGAACCCAAAAAAATGTAGTTAATCACAGTTGATTCATGATTTAACAGGGGGACAATTACTTTTTCACATTGGGCCAGGTAGGTTTGGATAGCTTTTTTCCCTTAATAAAATGAAATCATCATTTAAAAACTGCATTTTGTATTTATTCAGGTTATCTTTGTCTCACAGTAAAACTTGTTTGATGATCTGAAACATTAAAGTGTGACAAATATGCAAAAATATAAGAAATCAGGAAGGGGGAAAATACTTTTTCAAAGCACTGTATATTTTTCTTTGTTGTCTTTTTTAAGTTCACTGTTGTGACTGGGGAAACTCTAACGGTCACCCATGACATTCCGTCTGCCTGGGGTATAAATGTGAAGTGACACAATTTGGCAGTTTGCCACAATTTCCCTCAAAAACCATGTCTCCTGTTCATGGGTTGCCTCCCCTTGAACCGTTTTTGGTTGGTATACACCACTGCTGACCAGGAGTGCACCACATACCTAACCATTTGAGATGCTCTGACCTTGTCACCAGGCCCTTTCGATCCAACCTTCGTTAAAGTTACTCAGGTCTTTATACCTGCCTATTTTTCCTGCATTCAACATATCAACAGTAAGAACCCTGTAATGTATCCCAGATCTTGACATGCACTGCTTTTATGAAATAACTGACAATCATCTGTGAGTGCTTGTACCATTATGGCTCATTGGTGTATATGTATGTGTATTTTTTCTAATTCAATCTAATTAGAATTGCTGTTATGTAAATTAATTATGCATTAGCTAGTGTCTGAATTCTTCCATGGTTCACTTCACATGGATGTAAATATTGTTTGTTTTAATTTTGAGCTGACTGACCTCCATTTTGAGGGAGCCTTGTCAGAATTACCCTATATGGCCATTTTACATTTTGTCTCTGTCTAACTACTCAGCTATCTCACTGCTATTATGATCTACGCTCACTGTGCACTTTATAAGGAATACCTGTAAGCCTGCTTTTTCATGCAACTATTCAATGAGTATAAAATTATGGAGATACAAATCAGGAATTTCGGATCAAACATAAGAATGTGGGGAATAAAATGTAATCGTGATGACTTTGACCATTGCTTGGTAGTTTGTGCTGTATGGGCCTGTCTGAGAAATTATTAATCCCCTGGGATTTGTTCACACAAAAGTCTCTGGAGTTTACAGAGAAACATGTGAAACGCAAAAAACATCCAGTTAGCAGCAGTTCTGCGAAAATGCTTTATTGATGAGAGATGACTGGAAGTGGCATGACTCGTTTGCGCTAACTGAGAGGCTATGGTAACTCTGATAACTACTCTACAACTGTGGTGAGTATCTCAGAATATACATCATGTTGAAACTTGATAAGCCACGGCAGTAGAAGTCCATGTTGGTGTCCACTCTTGTCTGCCAAGAGTAGGAATATGAGGCTGCAGTAGCCCCAGATTCACCAAAACTGGGCAGTTGAAGATTAGAAAAACATAGCCTGGTCAGATGAACCTTGATTTCTGCTGCGATGTGCAGATGAAATCAAGGGCTGACTGCAATAAACAGTTATGTCCAGATATTATATATTGGACATAACTGTTTATTGCAGTCAGCCCTCGAAATGTAATTTGATGCTGACAGCATAAATTCATGGACCCAACCTGCCTGGTGTTAACAGTTGAGGCTGTTGGTGGTAGTGTAATGGTGCGGCCTCAATGAGTATATTTTCTGGACCCTGTCTATCCTTTTATTGCCACAACTTGTCCACATTTTCATGGCCACTCCTCACATGATAATGCGCCTTGTCACAATTCCAAAATCATCTCAAACTAGTCCCAGGAACATAACAATGAGTTCACAGTCCTTCAGTGGCCTCCCCTGGAACCAGTCGAGCATCTCTGGGGTGTGGTAGAAGGGTAAATTCACAGCATGCAACTGCTGTGAAATTATTTGATTCATGTCAACATGGACCAGGATCTTAAAAAGAACGTTTCCAACATTTTGTGGAATCCATGTCACGACAGCAAGATGCTGGCCTGGTACAAGAAGAGACCCTATTTACTATAAGTATTTGTCCAGTATTGGTTGTTCCCAATAAAGTGCTCGATAAGTGTTTTTTATATAATCGGGTAGGTTAATAAAACACTCCGTATGGAGTCACATGAAACCCTGTGTATAGGAAAGATTGCTGCTAATCTGCAGTCGATAATATTATTGCTTTTAATGACAAGGGTAATGTAAAGTACACTGAAGTGAAAGACAACTTCTGCACAAAACCTACATTGAAAGAGTTACCCATATGGAGTCCAGGTATGATGACGTGGATTTTTTGTGATTTTTCTGTAAAGTCGCACAGTGTCTCAAATAATGAAAAATGTGACCAAACAATTTAATAAAGGAGTGACCATCTTTCTGTCCCTCAAGAAAGGTTTAGCCAACGAGAGGCCGAGGAATGCTTTGGCAGTCACATGACCATGACATTGACTGGCCATAGTTAAACCAAAGTCTGTATAGGCTTAACTAATTTTGGGCTGTATTCCCACTCATTTTGAGCTGTTTTGTCTGCTTAAATTACTTAATGCATGAGCTAGTGTTCCCCCTTCCATTCTGTATTGGTTGTCTAGCAACAAGAGATTAGTTTATGATCCGTTTTTTTCTCTTTTTCTCGCATTGTTAGTTTCTTCTCTAGAAAGTATGAGTAAGTGAAACTAGAGTTGTCTTTTGTATTCATAATATTGAGTGGATATTTACATTAGCACAGGTATTACTGTTTTTAGCTGTATGGCGCTCCTTTTAGAGTTCTGGGAAGTTCACCACAGATTTGATTATTACACACTACTAGCATGTTTAGCAAACTAATTCATATTTTTGCTTATGTGATTAGCCTAGCTGGCATCATTGTTAGATTACGATGCATGTGCAAAAGGTACCCAACACTACAATCATGTTTGTTTGGTAATATAGCACAGGACTTGTTGGGTTCTTGGATACGATTCTTTATTAAATTGCTGGTGTGTTTGGCTGTTGGGTATCAGAACTCTCACAGGAAAGCAGACAATTTGGGCCTGTAATGAGAGCTTTATTTTACCTCTTGCTGGACATTTTGGACATTTTATGTCACTGTTAAAGGCGGAAATTGCGGGTTCCATGAGTGTGTGGATTTGGATATTTCAGTATTTATTATTCAGTTCAGCTTTGCCTTAAAATTTTCAAAAACATATTTGAAAGCACCTAAGGAGATAAAACACCTAAGGAGCAGTTCTTTCCTTCACAGTTCACTGAAGATGATGGTTGACTTTCACTTTAACAGCTAAAAATTAATAAAATATTAATCAGGAAGAAAATGGCTTGATCCTTGATTCTTTTCAATGTTTGTCTCGCCTTATGTACTCATAGACTTCTACGGAATCATTTAAATATTGAACAATTTATTTATTTCACGTTTTAATCTACTGGCCCCGTCAAACTTCTTTCCTGCCGGTGTAATGTGTGAAATGGAGCCAACTACAGGTTTCAGTGTTTAGCATGCTCATCTTTTTTGGCGGAGATTTATTTCCAGTGGAGGTCTATTCTGGTAACTGTGATCATTTGTTCAGAGCACTAATTTTCTTCAAAATCAGTACAATCACATTGCTGGGATTGGCACTGTGATTTAATCCTGAGCTCAAAAGTTTTATGCTTACTTGGCCTCAAAAAACTAAATGAACTAAACTCCTTTGAGCCTAAAGAATGTGTTTCAGCCCTCAGTCTCATTTGGATATTGAATGCAAGCTGTCACATGTATGAAGTCAGAAGCAGTCAGGTCCAATAGCTGTTGAGTGCTTTTTCTCCACCAACCTCTGTGCAACCCTCGGCCCTTTGATCTTCGCTGATATTGCTCACTCCATCAACTGCAATTACCCCAAAGCAATGTGATGCAAGCATGAGAATGTTGACGCTCGTTGGAACCCCTGGTGGATTGCGGCATCGTCATCAAACATCCCAAGGGAGCGTGGATTTTGACACATAGATTCTGCTTGAATATGGTTGTCGATTCATCATCCATTTTCAAGCATAAGGTTTTTTTTTCTGGCACATGCATTCCCACACACCCTGCCTCCCCTCCTAAGCCACAATCCCTGTTTTTGCCCTGTGCTATTTGTCATTGTGTCATTACTGACCCCCTAAATTGCATCTCGATTTTACCTCCATGCTAAGTGCTTAGCTTTGTGGCCCAGTACCATAGCTATCACTTGTTCACATTCCAGCACCCGGTTAGCATGTGCTTGCAGTGCCCTCTGTAGAAGTTATATAACTGCAGCACTATAAATAGGCTGGCTGGGGATCTTTTGTCTTTACCTGCTTGCTGTTATTCTAACAGTTATATTTCTGGAAAGCACTGGAAGCTATGCCATGTAGCCAACTGTTACCATAGCTACTTGCATTAGTGGAAGGTACCCAGTCCAAGACTGTTTCTTTTGCGATGCAGAAGATTGTTTCAATAGGTATACTGTATTTTTGAGACAAACAGCATTAGAATCCTACATATTCCTGAATATACAAACTGATGGGCCTTTGAACAAAACTGGTCAGTCACATCTACTCGGAGTATTCAGCGTGAGATGATCAATTCTCTGTCAAAGTCCTTGTTTGAAAAAAATGGCGTAATTAGAGGGGCAATGCAAATTATTGTTGAGAGATTAACAGTAATCAGAACATGCATATAATTTACTGTTTAAGCATAAGCATGTTTAAAATAAGCTGATAGTGTAGTAGAATTGAGTGGAATGTACTTTGTTGGAGAGTATTCAGGCTGTCAGCCAAAATGGATTTGACAGCTTTTGACTGTTGAACATTTTATGGCAAATTTAACTGAAAAGAAATTCATACACCATTGACTGTGGTAAAAACTTGTATTTATGTTGGAAATATTTTGCTAATCTTTGCTATTCATCCAAATCAAGCAGTGCTGATGCAATTACAAAGTAGGGACAACCTGTGAAATACCACTAAAGAGTGTAATTATGAGTCAGTAGGTTTTGAGGCGATGCAGTGAAAATTGATATCATGGCATGCATGGATAAAGACAAAATGGAAACAGCGACAGCTTGCATAAAGCAGAATCTAATGAGGGCAAGAGATTAATTGAGGGTTAGGAATTGTGTTTGCTGAGGAGACTCTGAAAGGAGCTCAAATTAACCTCGTCTCTTCAATCTGAGGACTTGGAATCGTACATCCTTGCTAAGTTCTACCAGTGTCCTAATATTTCAGAATGGCACTTTTTTTTGTCAACGAAACACTGTATTTACACCAAATACAAATATTGCCATGGGAAAATTGTCACACCTAAAGGTCCAGTGACACCCAAAATCTCCAAAAATTGCTTTTAAGCCTTTCTTCAGTACTTTTGCCATGTGAATTTGAATCTGACAGTATTTTTCCTTATTCTATTCATGAGCAGTGTAGAATGCAAATAAAAACCAGGCTTGGGAACACCCCTTGAAAATTGCTAAATCCCTCTGTGCAATTAGGTAATCCATGATACATCAACTCTAGATGGACAATACTTTGAGCAGAATTGCAGGAAGTGAGTCTTGTCTGCAATGCCACGTACATTCGCCTAAGCCCTAGACCTACAACTGAACATTTGCATTTTTTCACTCCCAAATTCAATACCAATCATAAGCAACACTTCCAACAACAGTAGTGAGGATGAGAGAGAAAATGCTTTGTTTTTGGCGTCAGCTGAAATATCCGATTTTGCTGAAGATCATGAAATTCAAGCTGGAATTTAGGCAACTGGAACTGGTTGGCCATATCATCGTGAGCCTAAGGTGGAAGTAGGTATTAGAAACTCAATGCAATGTCAATATTGCGAAATAAATAATTATAAAGTCATGTTTGGTGCTATCCAGTTGGCAAAAGTGGGGGCTTATATAACATTGGTTACTGGTGAATTGAAAATTGGTGAAGCACAGACCATTCCTTGAAAATAATAATTGGTCTTGACCTGTTTTCAATTGTTTAATTAAGCTGACTTTATATGAACTCCGAAAACAGTCAGGACCATCAGGTGCAGCCAGCTCTGCTCAATAAGCTAAGACAAGCACTCATAAGCCTCAATCTGTAATAAATAATTTTCCTTGATGAACTCGTTTTCCAATAATAAAAACGATTCATCGACAGTTATATGAGTTAAAAGCACAGCTTCATTCCTAATGCAATGTTGTAACAATTAAAGAGAAAATGTTTTATCCACTTTACAAAAAAAGATAAATTACGATGTTAACTTTTGTGTTTGCTTGAAGCACATCCTGCTCCATCAGATCTTAGCTTCATAATTGCATAATTACAACAGAAAGTGAAAATTAGCTACAAAAATCCCCAAATGAATAATGTTGATTGAAATGTCGAAATTACGCATTTTATTTGTGTTAAATAACTGAGGAAAACTCAGTGAATCTTACAACCCCAATTTCGAAATAGTTGGGATGAAGTGTAAATTGTGAATAAGATCAAAATGAAAAGACTTTCAGATCACATGAGCCAATATGTTATTTACAATAGAACATAGATAACATTTCAAATATTGAAACTGAGACATTTTACATTTTTATCCACAAAATGAGCTTATTTAAAATTTTCTGGCTGCAAAAGATCTCAAAAAAGTTGGAACACCGGCAAAAAAGGGCTGAAAAAGCAATTAATATATTAGAAAATCAGCTGAAAGAACATTTAGCAAGTAATTAAGTTAACTGGCATCAGGTGTGTAACATGATTGGCCATAAAAGGGATGTCTTAGACAGGCTGAGTCTCTCAGAAGTAAAGGTGGCCAGAGGCTCTCCAACCTGTGAAGGTTTGCGTAAATAAATTGTGGAATACTTTAAAAACAATGTTCCTCAACGTCAAATTGCAAAGGCTTTGAAGGTCTCACCATCGACAGTGCAAAACATCATCAAAAGATTCAGAGAAACTGGAAAATCTCTGCGCATAAGGGACAAGGCCGAAGACCTTTACTGGATGCCCGTGATCTTCGGGCCCTCAGACGCCACTGCATCACTCACTGGCATGATTTTGTCATTGACATTGCTAAATGGGCCCAGGAATACTTCAAGAAACCACTGTCTGTAAACACAGTCCGCCATGCAATCCACAGATGCCACCCAAAACTCTATCATGCAAAAAGGAAGCCATTGTTGAGCATGATCCAGAGGCGCCGCCGTGTTCTGTGGGTCGACATTTTGAAATGTTCCAGTGCAATCTGTACATGGGTGTGTCGTGACACAGTAGCTAATGTCTTCCTCTCTCATAATCCAGAAAATCTCGGGTATGAATCAATTACACATGATGTGAATCGAAATCTCCCAAACACCAAGAAAGTTACTTTTTCGAGCATTTTTCTGAAACACAAATCCGCGGCTTTCGACGTATGTCCTCTGTCACGTAAAGACGCGTTTCACCTTCGCGGAGTAGCATGAAAAATTAGAGCGCCGTCTGTGTTTTATTATCGGAACTATTTAGAATGTAACAACATGGACGTGTAACAACTAGACCCGGTCTCCCCTACATTTAGCTAACGTTATATTAAAACGCGGCACAGTGTGTAACGTTAATGTTATAGTCTGATAACAGATATGCGAAAATCGAACAGGTCCGCACCTGCAATTTTCTGCCCGATTTCTGTTTCAGCGCTGAGATGCCTTAACAGAGACTGTCCCAGAAAACATGTTTCTCGTTGGCTTTGGTTGGGTTATGTCCCGAAACTCCTTGGGTATTGAGTAGCTGGAAGTTAACTTATCGCCATAACTTCTAATTTTAGAAAACTGCGCACATTATGCATTTTCGATGAAAGGTTGGAAGCCCACGTTCGTTTTCAAGGTGCCCAACTTCCGCCAAATAGGCTACTGATCTGACACCAATAAAAGCTAAGTAGACGAGTTTTTTTTTTTTTTTTTGCAACTTAAATTTTGCGAATCATCAACGCATCTTGTCGATCAGAAACTATGTTGACTGGGCCGGTTCCGGAGGCTACCGGACCGTGACCTGGCCGAATCCAGAAATCTCTACAATGATCACTGATAATATAATGCGTAAAAAACGCGTGCAATTGCTAGATAATTATTTGAATTGTATACATTAAAGCCCATCGTTAAATTAATTACTAAGTACCTCCGGAATGGAGCAAGCGCATTACTTTTTTTTTGTTCACATACCTACTGATAAGTCCGAGTTGGCTGAGGTGATGACTGCATTTCCGGAATTTTCAGAGTATCAGCTACCAAAGCTCTTTAGCTACCATCATTTGTAGACGATGAAAACTTACTAAACTCCTTGGCCAGCTCAGTCTTTGTGCAACTAATATATCTGACGGAGAAAACCGGCAACTTCGACCATGGAAAGCCGTGTATTCTCCCCATTCACTACAACTCCGAGAAGGAGTAGCGGCCGGGGGTGCGCTATAATGCCTTCCTAGAGGGCTTAATGCGGTTTTTAGAAGTAATTACAAAATGTACTAATTTGAGTGGCTATAAGAGATCCCCAACATTTGCCTTTTTTGGGGGCCTCTAGGACTGACGATTGGTGGGGCCCAGAGCTCCCCTTGAAAACAATTACTAACCCTGACTCGCACGCAATCATTCGCATAATTGACAAACAAACCTTCCAGGAATTTCCGGCTTTTTTTTATTGTTTTATTGATTTTTTGCGGTAACTTTTTCAAAAAGTGGCAATGAAAGTTGCAATGTCTTGGCGATTTATTTTTTTGTCCGCGAGAAATTTGCGTGGATTGGTTGAATTTGCTTTAATAGTTGCAAGCGCGACATGCAACTTCCTTTAAGGACTGAGCAATAGATTCACTCCGAGAACACTCTGGTACGGTACGGTACATTTCGGTACGGCGACAATCTTTAATCTGGACGCATAATTTCGTGCATTTAAATTAGCGTTATTCAGAATTGCACACAGACGTTTCAAATGTTCGTTTATTTTATTTAAACAAAACGATCATGAAGCGCCAGTTAAATCACTTGGTGTGTGGAAAAGGTAGCGCAGACGTTTGAGAGCAGTTTGTCTTTCACAAAGCGTTGAACAATTTTTGAGTGGCCTAAATAATTTTTCTGATCTGAATTTATCCCATTATTTAGTCGTCAATAGATCGCATGGAGAGAGAAACCGTAACTTCGATTGCCAGAGGATTATTGTCATAATTGGAAAACGTGTTAATAACGGAAAATAACTGAGTACAAGCCAGGAACAATCATTGACGCGAAGGCATGGTCCGGGCCCCACCAATTATCACTTCCAGAGACGCCACTGGGCCTCAAATATTTGCCTTAAATAAAGGCAAACTGCCTTTCCTGGCGGTGCGGCTCTGCATCTTTTCATACAGTCAAGGTTTAGGATATTAATTTTTGCCTGGCAGTTGGGGGCCCCCTGGAGAGCGGGGCCCGTTTCAACTGAAACGGTTGAAACATAGGTAAGGCCGCCTATGCATCCATGATATTGTGGCGACTTCTGAAGGAAGCAGACTCGGAGGCGGGGATCTGCGTTTCGAATCGCTCCTTCTGAGCTTCGTTTTATTGTATCAGCGTTCAACATCTTCAACAGCAGTAAAGCAGCAGACAAAGTACAGCTTATCCCTTCTTGAAGGTGCACGTTAAGACTGCCCAAAACTCTATAGCCCTCTACTTATATACCCGCTTGGGGTTTTCTGATTAGACAATTCTCTAGGGCCCGTGAGCCAATCACAGCAGCTCAGGCCAATTCATGCAAATTAACAAGGAGCAGTTGACACCGTCATTCAATTCATCCACCGAAGCGGCAGGAACGCCACACAGCCCCCACTTAAGGGGTCTCGGTCCCCTGACGACCCTATAATAAAAAAAGGAACCCGCTATATACACGACTGTGTACACACAAACAAACCCCCCCAAGCACAATTAAAAACAACTATGTACACAATAAATTTTTAACATTCAAACAACTATTTACATCAAAAGTCCACCAAGTGCCTTGGCATCTTGGCGTTGCCGAGTTGGGCGACTGGGGCCCGGCGGAAGAGGCGCCGGACTCGCCAGCGGTGAGGCGGGTAGTTGGGGAGGCGGACTTGTTACCTCCGCGGCAGCGTCGTTGGAGAGCAGGGGGCGGTATGGGGCGAGCCAGTACCGGTGTAGCACCGCCGTCTTCCTGCTGTGCGGCATCTCCACCTTGTAGACAACCTCCCCTAGGCAGCCCATGATCTCCCCAGGCCCCCGCCAGTGGTGTTGGAGCTTCGGAGACAGTCCCCTTTTTCGGATTGGGCAGTAGACCCACACCCAGTCCCCTCCTGCAAAGGCCTGCCCCCTGCATGTCAGGTCGTAGCTACGCTTCTGTCGTAGCCCGACCGTTTCCTGAGCCTGTCGGGAGAACGCTCCAAAAGCCGCCGGTAGTGGTCCGCCTCTCCTGTCGCTGGTTCTTCAGGTTCAGGCGGGGCCCCAAACATCAAATCCACCGGTGTTCAGAGCTCCCGTCCGAACATCAAAGCTGCAGGGGTGCACAGGCTCGACTCCTGCACGGCCGAGCGGTACGCCCACAGGACCAGGGCCACTTGACAGTCCCAGTCACGCTGGTGTTGGCTGGCAAGGATGGCGAGCTGAGTGGTAAGTGTGTGGTTGAACCGCTCAACCAAACCGTCGCTCTGTGGATGGAGGGGAGTCATGCGGGTCTTGGTCACCCCCAGCCACTGGCAGATCGCTGCCAACAGTCGTCTCTGCGCTTTGGTCGGGTATGGGGTACACCTCAGGCCACTTTGTGAAGTAGTCCATCGCCACCAGGATGTAGCGATTCCCAGCATCGGTGACGGGAAATGGCCCAAGGACATCCACCCCGACCCGCTCCACCGGGGCGCAGACGATGTACCGCTGCAGGGGGGCGTGTGATGTTCGGCTGGGCCCCTTCTGAGCTGTGCAGGAGTCACAGCAGTTCACATGGAGCTCCACATCGCGGCGACAACCCGGCCAGTAGAATCGCCCCCGCAGGCGACGCAGGGTTTTTGTCACTCCGAAGTGGCCCGCCCCCACCGAGCCATGCACCAGCTCGAGGACCAAGGGGCGCAGCTTGTGAGGCACCAGGAGCTGGAGTATGTGGCGCGCCTGGCCGGGTGCCTGCCACCGCCGATGAGCCAGCCCGTCCAGCAACTCCAAGTGCTGGAATTGGCTCCGATAGGCCCTCAGCTCCTGATCTTCCGCCGCGACCTCAGCCCATGCTGGTGGCATGCCTCACTCCAGCCACTCCCTCACCTTCCGCAGAGTGTCGTCCGCTTCCTGCTCCTCCTGCAGCTGCTGATGCTCCATCGGCACTCGCCCCCCCTCTGCTTCCGTCGCTACGGCAGCTACCAACTCGAGAGCTGGCTGGTCCCGCTCGTCCAGCCACTGGCAGTACCTGCACTCCTGCACAGCACACAGCCGCCGGGACAGGGCATCAGCATTTCCGTGGTGGTGCCCCGGGCGGTGCTCGATTGTAAAGTCGTAGCCCTGCAGGATCTCTAGCCAGTGCGCCACTTGACCCTCAGGGCTGCGGAAGTTCAGCAGCCAAGTGAGGGAGGCATGGTCAGTGCACAGCCAGATCGTCGATGCGTGGAAGGGGATGGGTATCCTCTCAGGTTACTGCATTCAGGCACCGGTAGTCGATGCAGAAGCTCCACTCGCCATTCTTTTTCGGCACCGGGACGGCGGGGGCTGCCCACGGACTGTCGGAGGGCTCAATTATGCCCGCCACAGCCATCTCCATCACTTTCTCTTCTGCGACTCGTCGCTGGGTGAGGGAGAGGCGGTGTGACCGCAGCGAATGGGCACGGCATCCCCGGTGTCGATGGTGTGCTGCACCAGGTCCGTTTCGGTGCACTTCTTGTCGCGGACAGCAAAGAGGTTCACGTTGTTTATCGGCAGGGCTTTCAGCTGCTGGCTTTGAGAGGGGTTGAGGCCGCTGCAGCTGCCCTGCCACAGCTCATGGACGGCGTTCGCTGTGTCGACTGGGGGCGAGCAGGTTTGTGGCGAAGGGGCCGGGCAGACGGGGTGCATGTTGTAGCTTGTGTTGATTGGCTGGGGCGGCCAACTGGCTGCTTGGGCTAAAACCACGGCATGTGGGTGGTCTCTCCTAGCGGTTTGTTTCCCCGCCGTTGACTGAAGGTCGTAGATGGCTGCACCGATGACGAGGGCGCAGCGGGCGATGTCTACCGTGGCACCCCAGCGCACCAACAGGTCTAGGTCCACGATGCAATAGTCCCGGATCTCGGCTAACCAGAACTGGTGGTCGAGTCGACGATCCCCCTTGGCCATGCTCACCCGCTTCCAGGCCTTCATGCCCATTTTCTGGCCAGTTATTGACTGCAGCTGCATGTTGGTGGGCTCCCAGTGAGCACCATGCAGGATTCCTGGGCACATTAGGGAGATGGTGGCGCCCGTGTCGACCAGCGCCGTGCATGGTTGCCCATCCAGCCAGCACTGTAGGTACAGCCCACCACCCGTGCCCAGCTGGCCTGCCCGAGGGAGAGAGCTACCCTCGTCCGCCTTGAGAAAGGCAGAAAAATGCTAATTTTGCCCTCCCGCCTTGAAAAAGGCAGGGTAATGGATCGTTTGCTAATTCACCTTTACAAAGGAGGTTGGACTGGAATTCTGCCTGTCTGCCTTTAAAAAGGCACTTTTGCTCAGGTTGGGTGCGGCCGGCTTAAGCTCAAGGAGGTGGGGACTGACGGGACTGGGGAGGATGGGTTCCTGGGGTGGCGGTCTCCTCACAGCGCCACCCCTGGTTCGTTTCTTGAAGGCTGGGGTCCTTGATGTTTCAGTGTTGGGGCGGGGCAATAGCGGGCGATGTGCCCCGGCTCACCACAGTGGTAGCACACCTCCTCCGCCTCTTCGCTGAAGTCCACTGTACGGACCCGAGGGCGAGGTCTGTTCTGTTCGGCTGGTTGGGTCTCCCCCAAGACGTCTGCCACTTGCTCAGCCTCCCGCAGTGCCTCATCTAAGGAGCCAGGCGCCGCCAAGATGATGTGGTGCCTAAGTCTCTCAGGCATGAGAGACTATAGGAAGGCATGCAGCACTAGCTCGTCCCGCCCCCTGGACCTGAGGTTTGGATACCCCAGGTGGCGTGGTGTTTCATGTCAGCCACCACGGCTCCCCAACCCTCCCCAGGTTGGTGGTGGCGACATGTGAACTTCTTCTGGTGTAGTTCAGCGGATTTGCGGCACCCATAGCGTCGGTCGAGTGCGGTGACCAGCGCCTGTAAGCCGCTCTGCTCATCAGCGTCTAGGTCCAGCAGAATCTGCCGCGCTGATCCCTCCAAGGCTGTCACCAGGCGCATCGCCGTCTCTGCCTCCGTCCACCCGCTGTGCTGCGTGATTAGCTTCACCTGCGCGTGTTTTGGCTCCCATTGTGAGGAGCTATCGAAGCGCGGCAGCTTCGCTTTCCGCTGCATGCCCGCTGAGACTGGTACGCCCTCCGCTAGCGACCGCACTCTTTCCCCCGTCGGCAGGCCAAAAGCTGGGGCATGGCTTCCCTCGGTCAGGATCCCAGCTGTACTGCTCCTCTGCCCTTGGCTCGCCAACTCCGCCTCCAGTTGCTGGATCTCCTGCTGTAGCTCATCGCATCCCATTTCTGATACCAGTGTGGCGACTTCTGAAGGAAGCGGATGCGGCGTCAGGGATCTGCATTTTTGAATCGCTCCTTCTGAGCTTCGTTTTATTGTATCAACGTTTAACATCTTCAACAGCAGTAGAACAGCAGGCAAAGCACAGCTTATCCTTTCTTGAAGGTGCACGTTAAGACTGCCCAAAGCTCTATAGCCCTCTACTTATATACCCGCTTGGGGTTTTCTGATTAGACCATTCTCTAGGGCCCGTGAGCCAATCACAGCAGCTCAGGCCAATTCATGCAAATTAACAAGGAGCAGTCGACACCGTCATTCAATTCATCCACCGAAGCGGCAGGAACGCCGCAATATTTTGGGGGCATTAGTACACATGGCATGGGTAACTTGCGCATCCGTGGAGACATCATTAATGGACCTTAAGGATGTAACGATATCCAACTGGGATTTTTTTTTTTTTTACAGTGTAATAAGACCATGAGGCGAACATCCGAGCTTTGCCCTTTGCTTTATTCAACCCGATGCAGTCTAGTGCGAACAGCTGGCGAAAGTATCAAACATCAGAGGGCATGTGAAATGCTTCCGGAAAAAACTTGACTGACATCAGAATTTTTCGGCGACATGCAGAACGGAGCAAAGTAAAGGACTACAGAATCGTTTCCTTTTAACCAATTAGGCTACTCTAATCCTGTCCCTGTTTACTTTTCTCAGCTAGCAATCAAACACTGGATTCGTTTATTTACTAAGTTGAATGAGTAGACCGATTTATTGAGATAGCATGCTTGATTGCCGCATTTTTCAAGTTAAATGGCCATAGAACGGGGCAGATTTGCACGATTAGGCCATTTCGTGCAATTGTGATGATTTATATCTCACATTCACGTTTCATCCGCTTTACAGAATGTTTTCCACCTTGTGTAGTTTTTAGATGCCTAAAATTCATGGCGATCGTAAAGTGAATCGCTTTATTTTTTATTAATCATTATTGATCTCCTAAAATGCTAAAAATGGGCAATGGTTCTAATCGTGTAGAGTCGTGTTGCTCCCTCCGGTGGAAATGAGGCTTAAAGCAAGTGGAATGTTCGACAATGGTCGAGTCAGTCATCTGGCCAGACATCAAATCAGCAAGCATTTCACTTGCTAATGACAGAACGTTGCAAAAATGAGCAGTAGCTGAATACAGCTACAGGGCATTACAAGGTAAGAAACCCAGCATTTTGTAATGCCAATCGGTTCAAGACATTACGTAGTCATTAACTGCTAAGGATTGAGCGTACTACAAGTAATTTTTTTATTACGTGACATTCTCGATTTACTTTTGAGCCCCTGAAATTGGGGGGATATGTACAAAAAAGTTTGTGATTCCTGTGCAATTCATGCAATATTTTTGACAAAATATTAAGCGTTTTACCAAGCAGTGGAAAGTTGAGTCTACTGTTGATGGTTTAAAGTTTTAGAGGTATACTGCTATAATCTTGTAATTAGCACTGATGTGAGCCAATTAAATGGAACAACCAGATCAAATGCAATGACAAGCAGAACAAATTTCAAATGCTTCTGTTTATTTTCCTGGTGTGGTTTAAGACCATTAATTCCTTTAATGGTAGAAGGTTCACTGCTAATCAATGCAGAGTTATTCTGGGTGATCACCTTTATTCTCTGTGATGAAAAGACATACCATGATGGGAATGGTTTCTTTCAGGTGGACTATGGCACAAGCTAAGGAGTTACTGAATGGTTTTATAAGTATGAGAATGATCCTAAGCATACGCTACCTCATCCTCAGTCACCACATCCCAAACCAACTAAACTCAAATATGATATTTTGGAGCGACAAATTAGACAATGTTGTGCATCACTAGCATAAAATCACCAAATGAGGGAATATCTCTTGGGAGAAATATAATCAATCCCTCCTGTAAAGTTTTGCACTTGTAGACTCTATACCAAGGTGTGTACACCTTTCTAAGACTGTTTATCTTGATTTTTCCTCCAATTTGTCACCTGTTAAATACAGGAGCCACAGCCTCTGCAATTCATCCTTTCATTAGGAGAAAGATGACTCTGATACTGTAAACTGAATAATGATATTCTCATAGTCTTGTAATTAGCATAAAATTTTTTGCCACAATTTTTCCGTATTTAGTAGGAAGCAAGGATATTTTTGAATTCTGCATGGTTCTGACCTCAGAGAGTGCGCTAAAATGAGCATGCTAAATCCCAAGTCATACGCATCTAAGAGAATGACATAAGGCATTTGAATCTGTATATGCTACGCTTGAGCCAAAATGAAGAATCCTGCTAAAATTATGCAGTAGAGATGAGTATGTATGGCTGAGGACAGTGGTGGGCAAGCTGTTATTTTTAGTGCATGAGGGGAAGCCTGCCATCAACAACAGCCCTAGCAAATGGGCTTCCCTAATTCGCTCCTACACCTCCAAGGTAGAGGCAGCACCTCTAAGAGCTGTGCTTTCGTTCCCTGACATGGCAATCAGCTGCGTATCTATGCGTCAACATTTGGCGCTCAAAATGTATGGCAAGCATTTAATGTCAGTGGTATTACCCAGCTGCGGGAATTGCTATTGGTGCTCTCAATCCCAGTTTGAGTCTGAGCATTCTCCATTGTTTTGTTGAGAATAGAGAGTGTGTTGTCTTTGTGTGGTTAAGGTCACACACATATGCTCGGGAGGTGAAAACATTTGCACTCCCTGTGACACCGTGTTAATTGCGCCAATTCAAAGCTGAGTAGTATTAGAGCCCTTGATAAGTCTCAGGGTTCACATGAGAAATCATGGTTAACTTGCAAACCTATTGTCACAACCCTTGTGTCAATGCCTTTTATGTCTCTTCCGTATTCAGCAACTTGCGTGTCTATTAGGAGTATGTCTCCTTTGATTGGTTTACGTCTTGCGTGTTTGCCATTCCTCGACTGCGTCTCATTTCATGGATATTTCCTAATGTGTCGAGGATTTAAGCCCCCTGCTTTGTGTTGCAAGTCGATGGATCGTAATTTGCCATTTGTGCTTAGAACCAGTCAGTATTCCTAGTAGAAACTCATTGTCTTCAGTAAAGTAGAGATGTATTGATTTGAAACTTTATTAAAAAATTGTCATATTTGCTATCATCTGAAAGGGCGTGCAATAGTCTCTCTAACTATTAACACTTTCCACCTGTAGATGATAATGGAATAGAGTAATCATGGATGTAAAATGTGCTTTTAGCAACCCCCAATATCATCCTTGAACAGCACTGTGAATCGGGCCAAGAGCTATGACTTTACTCGTGGGAGCAATTGTGACACATAGGCTATCATGTGCAGTGACGGCTGGGGGTCTGGCAATAGGGGAGGCTCAAAACAATCCCATAAAATTAATGATTGGTCACGACCTGTTTTCAATTATTCATTTAAATTACCATTACAGAAACTCTGAAAACTCTCAACATTATCAGGTGTGGCCAGTTTTAATTTATAACGCATACCTGTCAACTCTCACACATTCGGTGTGAGTTTAAGTGGCATATTTATGTTCCTCTGCTGTAGTCAGCAATCAACGCGTATGCAAGAGATTCTTGCGCAGAATTGAAGTCCTTGTGCACTGGAGGGGTTGGAAGCAATGGAATTGCATAAAGACTTTTCAAATGATCTTATTTTATTTAATCGATCATTAAACACATGCATTGCTTCCAATCCCTGAATAAAGAAAAGCGTGAGAAGTCCGGAGTCGTAATCGGTATGCGTTATAAAGGAAAACTGGCCACATCTGATAATGTTGTGAGTTATCGGAGTTTCTGTAATGGTGATTTAAATGAATGATTGAAAACAGGTCGTGACCAATCATGAATTTTAAGGGATTGTTTTGAGCCTCCCCTATCGCCAGTTCACCAGCCGCCACTGATCGTGTGTGTATTTACATTGTATGCAAGACTTCAAATTCCACTAAAAATTCCTGAATTTTTTTCAGCCCCTGCTTGACTTGGACATTGAATATGGATGGCAATATTTTGAGCAGTTGGCAAGTCCAAATCCAAACAATTGTGATGAAAAATAGCTGCCCATCAGTTCCGCCGTCCGAGTTTGGGATTCAAATAAAGTACCCTGGAAATCGTTAATGTACATAAAACTTCAGATATATGTTGATAATTTTATGAACTACCGCTTTATTATACAACCCCAATTCCCAAATGGTTGGGACGAAGTGTAAATTGTGAATTAAATCAAAACGCAATGACTTTCAAATCACACCAGCCAGAACTTTATTCACAATAGAACAGAGATAACATAGCAAATGTTGCAACTGAGATATTTTGCAATTTTATCCACAAAATGAGTTCATTTCAAATTTGATGGCTGCTACAGGTCTCAAAAAAGTTGGGACAGGGGCCTGTTTACCATGGTGTAACATCCCCTCTTCTTTTTAACACAGAGTGGAGGCGTCTGGGCATTGAGGAGACAAGTTTCTTGAGTGTAGCCATTGGAATTTGATTCCACTCTTGTTTAATACAGGCTTCCAGCTGCTGGAGAGTTTTGGGTCTCCTTGACCTAACTTTTTCGTTTAATTATGCGCCAAATGTTCTCAATCGGTGAAAGATCAGGACTGTAGGCAGGCCAGTTCAGCACACGGACTCTTCTACTACGAAGTCATGCTGTTGTAATAGCTACAGTATGTGGTTTTGCATTGTCCTGCTGAAATACACAAGGCCTTCCCTGGAATAGATGTCATCTCAAGGGGAGCATATGTTGCTCTAAAACCTTTACATACCTTTCTGCATTCATGGTGCTTTTTAAAACATGCAAGTGTCCCACACTATATGCACTAATGCATCGCCATACCATCAGAGATGCTGGCTTTTGAACTGAATGCTGATAACAGGAGGGGTGGTCTTTCTCCTCTTTAGCCCGGAGGACACGACGCCCATGATTTCCAACAAGAATGTCAAATTTGGACTCGTCTGACCACAGGACACTTTGCCACTTTGTTCCAGTCCATTTTAAATGAGCCTTGGCCCACAGAACACGGTGGTGCTTCTGGATCATGCTCAACAATGGCTTCGTCTTTGCATGATAGAGTTTTAGGTGGCATCTGTGGATGGCACGGCAGACTGTGTTTACAGACAGTGGTTTCTTGAAATATTCCTGGGCCCATTTAGTAATGTCAATGACAGAATCATACCGGTGAGTGATGCAGTGGCGTCTGAGGGCCCGAAGATCACAAACATACAGTAAAGGTCTTCGGCCTTGTCCCTTACACGCAGAGATTTTTCCAGTTTCTCTGAATCTTCTGATGATGTTATGCACTGTTGATGATGAGACCTTCAAAACCTTTGCAATTTGACGTTGAGGAACATTGTTTTCAAAGTATTCCACAATTTTTTTATGCAAGCCTTCACAGGTTGGAGAGCATCTGGCCATCTTTACTTCTGAGAGACTCAGCCTCTCTAAGACTTCCCTTTTATAGCCAATCATGTTACACACCTGATGCCAGTTAACTTAATTACTTGCTAAATGTTCTTTCAGCTGATTCTCTTATATATTAATTGCTTTTTCAGCTTTTTTTTTGCCTGTGTCCCAACTCTTTTGAGACCTGTTGCAGCCAGAAAATTTTAAATGAGCTCATTTTGTGGATAAAAATGTAAAATGTATCAGTTTCAACTTATGAAATGTTATCTATGTTCTATTGTAAATAACATATTGGCTCATGTGATCTGAAAGTCATTGCATTTTGATTTTATTCACAATTTACACTTCGGCCTAACTATTTTGGAATGGTTTTAAGGACTTTTTAGTTTCCTTGAGGTAAAGTAAAGCAGACTTTTACAACCCAGAACTTTGTCATGGAAAGTTTTACACTTCTGCTTGTTGCACGAAAAAAAAATCGAAAACAAGATATTACAGGGGACATGTGCTCTGCATTATCAACAATAACATACTTTTATGCATATCTTTATGCATAAATCTAATCTGCAAGAAATATAAAACAAAACGAGAATGGTCGATGCACTTGACTTCCTTAGTCTTCCTATTGAGTGAGTGTCCATAAAGTGTTTTGTTCATCATCTCCATGACATTAGTTTTCTGTAGAGGTATAATCTGCCCATTCTCTGATTTCTCAATACATGTTTTGTTTAAGTATTGCATGTAATTAAATGACAGCTTTTCTCAGGAGCTTTCCTCTCCATTTAGTAGATGCGAACAAGCTTTCAAGCCTGCTTAGAGTCCAGGATACGGACTGTGTTCAAGTTAACCCAGCTCAAGTCTGTACATCTGCTCAGTTTTATAGGAACAAGCTTTCAAGTCTAATTCGGGCCCAGGATTGGGATCGCATTCTTGTCAACCCTTAGAAGTTTGTTCCTCTGTGCAGTTTGTCAGGAACAAGCGTCCAATCCTTCTACGGTCATCAGGATTGGAACCAAGTTCCCTTCAAGCAACTCCATCCTCCTCTGGGACAGTTTGGCGAAGAGTGCACTCCACCTGGCTGTTATCCCACAGGCCACAGGTGGTGACAGCTCAGCTTCGCTCACAGCATGTGTATTGAACTATGCTGTCCTTATCTGGGGTTCCGTCCCCACCTCTTCCTGTGGGATTCCATGCCCTAATTAGTGTATAAGCTGTCAATAAAATTACCTATTGGATTAAACTGTGCTTCTGCACTTGATCCCAGGTCTGGATCATAAGATCTGTGGCCTTCTGGTCAAGTGTCTCTATCATCCTGGCCAAAACTGCGCGATGGCCAAAATGCAAACACACTAAGATTCAAACCTATGACCTGCTGGTGTGACGTTTTCATAATTCCTTACACATACCTGCTTGACAGCCGGAAGGCAGTCGCACTTAGATTTAAACCTATGGCCTTCTGGCGAAGTACCCCTGTCATCTGAATGCAGAGCTGCTTGACAGCCAGTTCTCTGCATTTGGTTCCATCAAAGAAAAATGTGCAGAAATTGTGTGGGGTGATCTGTCAGTCATTTCTGGTGGCAGAAGCAGTTGCACGACTTGAACAATGAGCTTCCTGTGTTTTTGTTTTTTTACCGTAAAATCCTTCCAGTTTATGCCGGGGTGTATGTGATGGCTGTCAGACAGAAGGAGAGAAATAGTCTATGGTAAGCATTGCCGTGGCAACACTAATCATACCTTGACAAATTTAAAGTCTATCTAGTGGTGATATTTATTTCCTGTGTAGGCCTCAAAACCTCTACCCCACCCACCACTCAAATAAGCTTAGGTAGCTGATGTGTAGAGTCATTTAATGGTCGCATATTTTTATGAATATTTTCCTTTAAGGTTCAGGATAAGGTTTTTTTTTTTTTTTTGTCATGTATTTTTAATTAGGCCTATGATTTAAATATATTTAATGGTATTTATGTAAGACCTTAAACACAGTTTCAGTTACTTGTTTGAATATTTACCAGTCATATCACCACGCAAGGAATTCCAGAATGCTAGCGGATAAAATTAATATGATCAAGATGCTCATCTTCTTGGGATCGAGGGATGAGGCACAATATCCAGCCAGAAAAGCTGGACTGTGACTGTGGTTCCATCAGTTCGCTGCTCGCGATGAATCATTTGCTTTTATTAATTGTTTGCATGATTTTAAATGGTGAAATTGGCAGGAAAATGTCTTCATCGTTTGTATAAGAGGCCTTGAGGTTTAATGGTGTGAACAATCAGGGATTATCGCGTGCCAGAATTCCTTAGCTAAACAATGGTGAATATTGCACTTCGGCGCACGTGTGGGTTATGGTGACAGATCACTGAAAATAAACGCTACTGTAAATAGATGTTTCAAACTCCCTCGGAGAGGTTTCTCTCCAGAATCAGGCAAGCTGTACTCCCACAACTCCGTCTTCTTGCCCTGTTTTAGTAGACTCTGCTGAATAAAGTCGCTACGAACATGACAGATTTGCTGGTAGCAATAAAACCCAAATATAAAAGACGCCTCAGCCTGATGGGCACCTGGAAGCATCGATAATAATCCAGGAGTGTTATTCATCATTAGCTGTTCTCATTCGATTTCATGTTAGCTTTAGTTTATCGTACATTTGCACCACACTTGTAACTTTAGAATTAAAGTTAAATGAAGACGTTTGTTGGCGTATGCAGTAGACTATTTCATGCCAGTGGTTGAAAAGTCTTACTTTGCCCATTAGTTAACCTGCTGACGTAGATGTCGTAATATAATTTCGAATTGAGAGAGGATGAGACGAATCGACTAGGTAAGTGCATGCTGCGCCAGTACCAAGGACAGCTCCGCAATCCATGTTATTGTGGCGAATAGCGAACTGTCCTACAAAAATTATCCTGCAACCATTAGCTAGAAATGTGCCTGATATAGCTCACAGCTACCCTAGTTCACATGAAAAATTACGAGGTGCCTATGGCAGCGCGACATGTGACCTATGCATTATATATTCATGATGTTTGGACAACAGCCGAACGTACAAAAAAGCGCATAGTTTATTCTAAACCACCAGATGTGAGCATGTTCATTAAATTTGCCGAATTTATTATGGGATAGTCAACCTATGCGCTACCATCAGCTCCTATCAATAAAATATTTATGCTTCCCTGTCGTCCGCATTCACACATTATTTATGTTGAACCTCGTTATATTTTGTCAAAAACCCTATTGATACCGGTTGGCTTTTGAAGAGTTGCACTTTGCCGTTTCACTGAGTGCGCCATAATGCTTATTTCCACGTTGTAGCAAAGCAGCCTCATATGTGTGCTCTAATGCGACTAAACTGTATTTTTGGTCGAAATAGTTGTTTTACTGAACAGTTTTTTGATTTGGAGTTTCTACCCTGATGTTATATAACACAAGAGCTGGAAAATGGCGTGAACAATGCGACAAAGAAGAAAAGCCTTTTATCAATAAAATGAAGATGTATATTCTTCGACTTCATATTAGTTTATCGTTGAGGCGAATGTTCCAACCCAATTCCCAAATAGTCCATAAAATGCATTTGCGTCCATGTAAAATACGTGGTATCTTCTTGGACTTCAGTGAAGATCTGCGTAACGCTATGGTATGGTTTAAACAGCAAATATTGAGGACCAGACGCTACGTTAATCGGCATTTCATCTCAAAGCGATGAAATAATATTCAAGTTTTCAGGTCTTTCATAGAACAAGTTGGATACGGCCGTGTCAGAACCTCATTTTTTCGCGTACAGATCTTAAGGAGAGTCGCGGCAACGTCACAGACGTAGGTCTCCTTTTTTGGGGAAACCCGTCACATCCTCTGTCCATGTATGGGCATTGAGTTGATACGCAGCGGGGAATCCTCTCAGTGGAGATGATGAATGGGGAGGAGGGCCGACCGAACAGCCCAAGTGTATATAAAGCGAGGGAAGGGAAGCCGCCGATGTGAATTCACAGCAACAGACAGGACTCGCGCATCAACCTTGATTTTGAGCATTCAGATTTCACAATAAAGGGAATCCCGGATTATTTTCCAGAACTTTCTCGTCTACAACCTTTTTGGATATTATCTAAAGGACCTATTACCCTGAAATTTTGGGACATCTGACATTTTGTATTCAGTCGCATTTGGATTGACACAAATCGCTGAACTTGGTTTTTGGAAACATGCTCAATAACATGGATTTAAACTCTAAAGATTCGTTTTATTCAAATTTTGACAACTGTTGCAACTCTTCCCTTGGACTTGAGGCGATTAGATCAAAAGAAAACCCGGACATTTTAATGGAGGCTGAAAGACAAGCACCTGCTCAGTTGAATCAAGGTGAGCCGCTTTGCTTTTGCAACGTAGATGCAAATATTCGTGTTTGCACATTAAATTTTGGTGGTAATGCATATAATCGCTCAGTCGTGCGTGGCGATTAATTGGCACAAACGAGTTTTTAAGTGCACCATAATGCGTATTGCCTTTTTCGCATGCTTACATAACAAATGCAGAATTTGCATGCATGCACTGTACGTGTATTGATGATGTGATTCACTTATTTTTTATTTATTTTCTTCAGCGGGTGCAACCGTGCATCCTAAAGCGGAAGCATCCAACTCGGATTTCTTTTTTGACCCAAGCAACGTCTCAAAAGGCAGCGCCCCCACCTCTTTCGCCTACTCTGGCAGCTTCTACGTTGAGTCATCGCAAGGACCGGTGTGCAGCACGGAGACCCTGCTCAACATGATCACAGAAATCGTCGGTGTGTCCACGCTGCCCATCTCAGAGTTCCAACATGGGGACACTGGCACATCATCATACGCGCCCCCAACTCTGCTAGAAAACGGCAGGGGCAGCTTTTCAGATGCGGGATTTCAGAACCCGGGTGCTACTAGCACCGTGGCATGCGCATCTCCGCAAGTATACTCTCCAGAGCAGGTCTGCAACAGCTATCCCGGTGTTCAGACGAACCTCCGAAACCCTACAACAGCACAAGTAAACTTTCGTTCTCCAGCCGAGGCTCCAAGCCAGGGAAACCCAGAACCGCAACAACCGCAGCCGGCCACGTTTCCAGTGGTTGTCAAAAATGAGTTTGAGAGTAGCTGTTACGAATGGGATCCATTCGTCAAACCTGATGCGTACTTGCCCTCAAGTTTAGAACCAGATATATTCCCGTTATCTGGCGACAGTCCATCTGAGCAACAGGTGGACGTAAAAGATTTCCTTGACTCCTTGGCTACGTGTCCCGTTGCTGACACTGAATACAAACTAGAACGCGTCATCAAGCAAGAACAGTGTTTGATGGACAACTGCGCAGAAAATTTTACTAGTCCCCTTTACAATAACTACCCAGCGCCAGTGATGGACGCCTCAAATAACGTTCTGAAACCCAATCTGTTTTCCAGTATCGGAGTTCAGCAACTGACGAGTCAGAGTGATTCAGCTTATACCCCCTCTAACATGTCCAGCACTATAGACTCTATTCTTTATTCATCTTTGCTGTCAAACACTTTTCCAAGAAATTGCGCTCGTGTGGAAAAACCACCTCGTATCAGAAGAAGTCCGGCCTCCTCTAACGGACCGGCCAAAGAAAAACCTTTCTCTTGCCCCATGGAGAACTGCGACAGACGTTTTTCCAGATCAGACGAGCTCAATCGGCATATTCGTATTCATACAGGACACAAGCCTTTCCAGTGTCGCATTTGTTTACGGAGTTTTAGTCGTAGCGACCACCTGACTACGCACACTAGGACTCACACTGGGGAAAAGCCCTTCTCCTGCGACGTGTGCGGAAAACGATTCGCCAGGAGCGACGAGAGAAAAAGGCATGGTCGCGTGCATCTCAAACAAAAAGAAAAAATGGACCTAAAGCCACAAGTGCTCAGTAGTTGGCCATTTCCTTTGCCCGAGGGAATTTGAACGTACTTATGCGCTGTATATGGGCTATATGAGCATGAATTTAAAAATCTTTCCGCCTTGGAAGATTAAAGCTTTGTAAACAGTTGACCACTGATTACAAGTTAACATCTAAGCGTTTGCGGTGTATCATGCCAGTTCAGGTGGCTTCATTGACCGGCTTCCAGTGTAACTGTTTTTTGTCGGAAGAAGAGAAAATAAGTGGGTCCTCGTTTGAAATCACTACACCATAAGTCAAATGGGATCGAAACTAGGAAGGAGTCGTGCGTTTCAAATACTTTTAATAAAGACTGCCAAAATTCCAAGCAGGCTTCTACGCTATACATGCGTCCGACAAGTCATTTTACTCATTGACAACTCGAGATGTCAAGTTTGTTATGTGAGGCCGTCTCTGAAATCTTACTGAGGAGGAATTCAAAACCAGACTGAAAAAAATCACGAAAACCTCTGAAATATTAATGCTTGGGCAAACAGCGAAGTTCATTACCTCCACGTCTGAATAGCGACAACCTCAAAGCAAAAATGCTTATCTATTAAAAAGAAAACTTGACAAGACGGTGGTGTGGGGGGGAAATACTCATCTCATAGACTTTGCAGTTGAGAGTCCGACGACGTGCTTTTTATGCTTTTTACATAACACTGCGACAAGCTAAACTGTGTTTTCTGAAGTTGCATGTTCTTGTTTATATTGGAATATTTCATTTAAAACTAAGGCAACGTTGTCCTCCGTGGGACAAAAAAGACTGCGTTGTAAAATAACTCCGTGCCACGGTTTTGTTGTCATAATACTGCTGATTTGTACTTGTGCTGTATTTTATCACATTGTATTTATTACTTGGATATATGAATGAATGTGAAGCTACACAATCTGTGGAAAAATAAATATATTTGTATAACTATCTTTAATTATTTTTCTAGCCTTGTATGTAATGAAAAAAAATAATGCTTTCTTGCATACTTTTAAATGGAAATGATTAATTTCCAGACTAACTCACAGTGTTATATTTGTGCCAGGAGAGTGTTCTAACACCTTAAATATTGCTTTTTATCACAGTAAAATTCTCAATTTTCATTTGCAGTCAAAGTGAGGATCACATTTCAATAAATTTGAGCAATTTAGTGAACTGATTATTTAGGCAATGTAATATATAGAATCAATTCTTCATTTTTAAAATATGGCAGTAAATTATTCCAATAAGACAGCTTCTTCAGCTAAAAATAGTTTTGGTTATTAATATTTATTAATCTGATTGAATTTGAAGGGTTTCTGCAGTTTTTGGTATAGCCAAGGAAGAACGAGCACAATGCAATAACATTGCTGTTGAGTAATTTTGTAGCACATATTGCTGCCACATTCAGTACTTTGATTGATTAACGATACTGTTAAAATCTTAAAATGCATTGTCTGAAGGCAGTTCTTACTAAGTGCAAGTCTGGGTGTGAGGGAGGGATTAGATTGTTTTGCACAATCCAAGTTGGGAAAACTATGTGTAACTTGAACTTACTTTAAGTTATATTAACTGATATATTAACAAAGATACAAAATTGCGAGTGTGTACAGTTTCTAGGAATGACTCAACCGTGTTGTTATTTTTTCATACAAAGGTTTACAAATAAAACATTTTCTTTTTTCTTTTTTGAAATGCTATTGCATGGGTTTGCAATCAATTTATTTGATTTCCAGGCTATTTTCTCTTCAAAAGTGTGCAGGCCTGCAAGCACACGCGCGCGCATGCACACACACACACACACACACACACACACACACACACACACACACACACACAGCCAGTGTTAAGTTCTTTGGTTTCAATCAGTTTTTCACAGTGCTGGAAAGTGCTCAGACAGCACAGCATGGATCACATGGTACTTTTTACTACACATGAATGCATAGGGAAGCTAATGTTAAATATTATCATTATTAAGGGTTCAGATACTGAAACTTGCAAACACACTGAAAAAAGTGATATGTTCCATTCATTTCATCAAGCATATCACCTGGTTCCATACAACTGTTTTTAGTACGTCAAATTAAATTTTAAGATTTTTGGCCATTTTTATTGATCAAATTTATTTTTACATGGCATAAAACAGTTGTGTGGAACTAGCTGATGTCAGATTTTTTGACTGTAAAATGCAATTTGGACCCACAGTGAAATCATTGCACATATTGCATTCAACAAATACTTCAAAGGAAGCATTATAAATCCAGATATGACATGCACATTTCTTTTAGTTCAGGTAATGAGACTGAAAATGCTCTTAGCAATACTCTGTGTGGAAACACACTTTAAATTCTCATCTTTGTCAAAGAAATGTCAGGTCAACTCAGGGACTCAAATGCAGACAGACATGAAAAATAAGCCAAAATTGATTAAATTTTGGGATGGTCAGACAGGCCAGGTGAAAAACTGTGGAACAGGATTGAGTTACAGAGACAGCAGGCCTTGGTCGTGGTCAAAGATCAGGCAAAGTTCAAAAAACCAGGTGGGCAGAATACAGTAGGAAATCTCAGTCCAAACTCAGTCAAAAAATGAACAAGGTATATAGCAATTATCAATCATGCATAAAGAGTAAATCCAAAAAACCTTAGAACTTGAACAAACAGGGTCAAACCCTGAAACCAGATAAACTCAGAGGAAGGCTCTTAAGACACAAAACAGAAACATCTGGGACGAACTGGCCCTAAAACAGAGATGCAGGGGAAAATAAATGGAAACAGAACTGTTAGGGAAATGAGGAACCGTTGGAGACGCTGGCAGGAGGAATGCACAAATGGGCGGGGTAATGAGCAAGACCATCATTAATTTAATCTAATGCATACGCGGGGAGACATGAATCATGGCGGGAGAGGAAAGCATGAACACATAGAAACAAGGTGAAAAGACAGACATGGAAACAAGGAAAAAAAATAAAATGGACACCAAAATAAAAAAATTGTGAAAAACACATGTATTATTTTTCAGTACTGACTGCTTCTATTCTTCTAAGGCCGACTTGACCGCTAGCAGCTCCCACGATGTAACAGTCCCTTTCCATCAGGGTCAGGCAGTGAGAAAAAAGGCACAGAGAAGACCTTCTGGTCATTTGGGGACATCAGGGACAGAAGCACCCCTACCCCCATGTCAGAGGCATCCACCTGCACTATGGACTGTTGTGAGGCATTATGGCAGATGAGGATAGGTGAAGCATTGCTTGAAGTTCTGGGAGGCTCCCTCAGCTGCCAGGGACCAGGAGAATATTTTGGTTGAGGAGGTGAGGGCAATTAGAGAGGTCGCCATTGAGTCGTAATCTTAGATGAAGCGGTGGTAGTAATTAGCAAAATTGAGGAATCACTGGAGTTCCGGTCTTGAGTTGGGTGTGGGCCATTCTACTGCCACGATCTTCTGTTAGTCTGTCTGGATTCCCTCAGAAGAGACCGTGAACCTGAGGATGGAGACTGATTACCAATGGAATTCACATTTCGCAGCTTTCACAAAGAGTCTGTCCTCCAGAAGTTGTTTGAGGACCCAGGGAATGAAGTGGGTATGTTCAGAGGGAGAACGAAAGCAGATGATGATGTCATCAAGGTATATGTAGACAACCTTGCCCAGCACGTCATGGAGAATATCATTCAACAGGCTTTAGAAGACTGCTGGGAGTTGGGGAGCCTGAATGGTATCACCAGGTACTCATTGTGTCCCATAGAGTTATTGAAGGCAGTCTTTCACTCATTGCCCTCTTGGATCCAAACCAGATAGTAAGCATTGTGGAGATCCAGTTTGGTGAATTCTTCGAACCCCTAGAGGGTCTCAAAAGCAGAAGACTTAAAGGGCAGTGGGTAGCTTCTCTTGACCATGATGGCATTGAGTCCACGGCAGTCAATGCATGAGCAAAGTTCCCTGTCCTTCTTTTCCACAGAGATGAATCTTGCTCTGGCAGAAAATGAGGATTGGTGGATAATGCCAGCTGCTGAAGACTCCTTGATGTACTTCTTTACTGCCTTCATCTTAAGTTGGGAAAGGGAGGAGAGGCTGCCCTTGGGTTGTAACATCCCTGCCAGCAGATTGATGGTGCAGTCATAAGGACAGAGCGACGATAGTGAGGTGGCTTGAGATTTGCTGAACACATTCCAGAGGTCCCAGTATTTAGGTGGTATGTTGATCAGAACTGGGGGTTCATTCGTAGACTCTGGGCTGGCTCTGGCAGGGCTTTGGGTGTCTTTGAGGCAGTGGTGGGAGCAGTAGAGACTCCATTCCAGCACGCAGTAGTTGGACCAGTTGAACAATGGGTTGTATATGATGAGCCATGGATGTCCCAGGACAAAGGGAGCAAGAGAGGACTTCATAACAAGGAAAGTGATGTTCTCACGATGAACAGAACGTTGACTGGGCTGGTGACATAATTTATTCAGACTAGAGGACCTTAGGTAATGGCGAAGGCATTTACAGGGTGCTAAAGAGGGTGGTTGGAGAGCTGTAGTTGGGTGACTAGTTCAGCGTCAGTAAAGTTCATGTCTGCCCCCCGAGTTGATGAGGGCTGAAACCGACTGCTGACAGGTGGTGGTCTGGATGATAGCAGGGAGAAGAAAATGGCCGTCAGGGGAGTGGAAATGTGAGTTATGCTCACCTGTGCTCCCCTAAGCGTTGGTGAGCATTGGCTTTTACTGGGCATATGGTGATGAAGTGCCCGGGTTCCTGCAGTAAAGGCAGATTCGGGACGGCATTCTGCGCTGATGCTCAGCAGGGGTCAAACATGTGTGTTTGATCTGTAGGTTCTGGTGATTCCAGTGGCAAAGAAGAAACTGGGGTTTTGGATTTAGTTGGTGAGGTAGAAGATTGGACCTTGTCCATTCTGCTCCCGTAGGCACAACCTCTCTCTCCGTGGTGAGTAGACAGCCAGTAGTCGATTTGGATAGCTATTTCAATGAGTGTGTCAAAGTTGTCTGGAAGATTGTAGGTTAGAGGCTCATCTCTGTTCTCCACCATCAATGCATAGATGAAGGTGTCATACCGTGTAATGGGTGGTGATTGGACGTCAGGTGCAGTGACCAGTGAGAGAAAGAACAAAGAGCAGCCCAGATTAGAGACAAACACAGAAGGAGGTACACACCTCCAGTAAAAGCTCGCGCTTCCAAGGACGAATAAAAGTCTGCAAAACGGAAGCAATGCGAGAGAGAATATACAAAGAGAGAAGAGAGAAAACTTCTAAAAGAAGCAATTCCTAACAATAAATGGAAGATAACAAGTCACTAGGAAAACTGACTAAAGATATCTTCGGCCGAAGTGCTAGAAACAAACAGACACTCTAGTGATAGGCGTGGCGAACCCCCGGCCATATATATATACAGTCCGGAAAACTCCGCCCCAGCTCAATTACCCAGCTGGGCCAGGAATTCGATGCAAAAGAAATCCAATATCGTCCCGGACGATAGAACAAAGAAAGGTCCAACAAACAAATATACGCCTAAACCATGATATACCGGGCCGCTTCATTCCACCTTGAAGTGGCGGACAAGACCCAAAACTTGTTGGCATTGTCAGAGACTGACCAGCTTCCCTGGCAGATCCAGAGCATCTCACGTGCTGCCTTGTGACCGTTCATAGAATGGTCAAAAACTTTCCTAGGTGAAGGTAGTCAGAAGAGCTGACTGGAGATCCTGCATCCCAGATTGCAGTACCTCATTCACAGGCTCGGCGGGTGAGAAGAGTGATGATGTACTGTAGGCAATCTTCATTTGATCATAGGGAAGTGCTGAGGGCTGGGTCTCAAAAGCAAGAAACACTGGGAGAGCGTTACAGCCCTGTTGGTCTGTTAAAGGTCAGATGGGTGTGCATGTAAAGATTCCACTTTGATTAGTATCAGTATTTACCCAATTAACTCTCCCATTTTCAGGTGGATTTGTGAAGAGACAATTGAAGCTCATTAGCTCCACCTGTGTAAAACATTATTTAATGAGCTGCCTTCTCCCAACTGGGGTGGGGTGGGAGGGGAGACTGGATTTGTTTGTGACCATGGTGCTGGTGGCATGTTGATTTTATGGGTTGCCTCTGATTATTTAATGTGCCTGGCCAAATAAATTACTTTTTTACCTTTATTTCCCTGTGTGATTTCCCTTCTTGTTATGACCTTTGAGTCGGGTCGTAACAATTGGGGGCTCATCCAGGAGTTGAACCCGGGACCTCTCACACCCCAAGCGAGAATCATACCCTTAGACGATCTGCAGGTGCCAGGGTCGCCATCGTAGGGTCCCGGTGGAAGCCGGCGTGGGTCCTGGGTATTGTAGGGTGGTGCCTCCTGAGGTGTTGTCACTGGTGCGGCAGATGGAGGTTCTGAACAGAACCGTGTCTCTTGGAGCTGGGCTGCCACGTTAGTGATGCTGGTTGCAAAGGTCTAGACTGTCAATCCAGCAGGTCCCCTTGATGGTCTGGGACAGACCTGATCTGACTGTTGTATGCTGACTCCATTCTGATATGTTCCTGCTGTCAGATTAACACAGGGACTCAAACACAGAAAGATGTGAAGATTAAACTGATGTTTATCAAACACAGGGATCGTCAGAAAGGTCAGATCAAAAACCAGAAAGCAGTTTGAGGCACAGACAAAGCAGGCCTAGGCATGGTCAAAGATTAGGCAATGTGAAAAAAAAACAGGTGGGCAGAATTCAGTGTAAAATCTCAATTCAAGTACCAGTCAAAAACAGGCAAGGTAGTAACCATAATTAATCAGATATGAAGGGCAAATCCAAAAAAAAAAAAAAAAAAAACAGGGTCAAACACAGAAAACAGGCAGACTCAGAGGAAGGCTTGTAAGACACAAAGCATCAGTGACTGGGATGAACTGGCACTGAAATGGAGACAGAAGGGAAAATAAATGTATGCAAAACTGATAGGGAAACAAGGAACAGCTGGGGAAAGAGGCGATTGGAATGTGCAAATGGGGAGGGTAACCATTAAGATAATCATTAAATTAATCAAACATTTGTGCAGGGAGACATGACACACAGGGAGAAAGGAAAGTACAAACAAAATGAAACAAGGTGAAAAGACAGACTCGAAAGTGAGGTAACATGAAGTGGAAATAAAAATAAAAACATGGTGAAAAAAGACACACATTATTTACCAATATTGACAAGAAATGCCACCACATGAAAAAATAAAGGGAAAAACAGTAGTCATTTTTCAGTTGGAGTCATCTAGCGAGCTATTTGACTAAATTTTGACTAAGCAGTCTGCAATAGAGCCATCTGGTTTGTCATTGTTATCACGATCTGTATAAAATACTTATGAATGAACAAGTCTTTTCACTCAGCAGTATCAACATTTGCACAGCATTCTTTTATCCATTTTTTCCAATCAGTTGTTGCCTTTTATTGAAAGTGAAGCATGGATAGAGATCCCTGTTATTGACAAGTGAATTGGCTGCTGTAACTGATTCAGAAACATTTATGGAAATTATTTTTGAAAAACTTGATGGTATGAAGAGTTTGTTCCACAACTCAGGTTTGCTCAAGGACAGTAATGTAGGGATGACTTTCTGTGGTAATGTAGAGAGCACTACTGCTTTCTAGTTCCAAGTTGTGAAATTAAAATAGCTGCTGATATCCTGTTGCTTGTTCATCATTTGTGTTGACTGAAATATTGTGGTGTGTAGATAAGGGACACACAAAGCTGCATAAAGTACCTTAAGAAAGTGGTTACTTATTCAATACACTTTTGCATGAAGTTTTTATGGGTCATTCTATACTAAATTATGTTCTGGTCCATTTAAAATTTCCACACCTTTGCATGCATTTATTTTTCATCTTTACATTATTTGCTATGGAAATCAAAGTAAGTGTGGCATAAGCTTTTGGAAAATGCATAGTTTTTCATATGTTGTAAAGCTTGTAATTTTGTAATTCACCCATAAAGGCTGAAAATTAGGAGAAATAGCTTTCATACCAGTGATTTTTTTAAAAGAATCACTCAAATGAAAAATTTGATGCAATGCATATGAATTTCTAAAACCGATGGAAAGACACGCATCAGCTGGCAGACTATAGCCAAAAACTGGTGCCTCTCAGAAAGAGGGGGATAAAAATGCAAATAACAAAGGAAAGATTCTTCAGAGTCAAACAGGAACCTGTTTGACTCTGAAGAAGACCTTGTGTCGAAACGGTAGTCACCTGCACCTTAATAAATCGCCTAATATAACTGTGTGCTCCAGGAATCTTTCCTTTGTTATTTGCATAAGAATTTCTGTTTCCTAGCTGATATTAAAGATAAACACCAACTTAAACGAAAAACAGGAAGATAAATAACCCAGACTTATGTCTTCCGTAGTTACTTCACTTTTTTAACCAATTTTTCAGTTGCGTCTGCTACCAAATCTCACACTGTTATCAACTGACCATAAAATTACAGCTAATTTAATGGCAGCAGCTTTTTGGAGTAAAATAATGGAGACCGTAAATTAAGGGATGATCTGGGGTTAAATGGGCAAAATTTGATTATTTTTCCAAAAATTTTTTTTTGAATAAAAATATTCTATAATAACCCACCTTTAATAATCACTAATTGCTACAAGGATTAAAAACTGAATTTTGCCATAAAATCATGATTTAAAAGCAACTGTGATGATGAAATTTATGCTTTTCACTCCAGGAAAGTGATAAACATTTGAATAATCAGATAATACAGTCTATAAAATGGGTGTAAACCACAGACTAAGACTGAATTCAACTTTTCAATGCAGTCTAATTCATTTTCCATTGATTTCCTAAGGTATTACTTTTTCCACGTTTCTCATGTTTGTGGCAGCCATAACTTTTTTATTTATCATTGAAAATCAATGAAATTTTGGCTGCAGGGACTGTACTTCATTATTAATGCAATGACATAGGGAAATTTTGCCTATCTGTTACATACTTTGAATATTTTGAGTATTCGTCAGACTCTGCTCAAAATAATTTCAAAATTTCAGTAACATGCTCCAAAATCACAAAACTGACAAATTGGGCAAAGAATGGCTACGTCACTGCATTTGGATAAGCAATGGCTTTTAAATGATGAAAGAAAAACTGAATTCTATTATAGAGTTAAAGAGGAATTGGTGCCAGAAGTTTTCTGCATATTTAATAAGCTTGCTTGGTTACCATGGCAACTGCATAAACAGAAAAATGCCAACTTGTATCTTTTTTGGTGGCTATTACATATACCTCTTTAGATTAATTCTGAGTTGTTTCCTGGAGTCATTTTTCATTTAACCCCAGATCGCCCCTTAAATCTAACTGCAAAATTATGGGTAACCAAAACCTAAATTTAACCTAAATTAAACTTGTCCTATTGCTTTATCATTTGGGAGCAAAAATTTTGCAGGCAGGTGCTAGGCAGGTTTTGGCTGGGATATTTAGCCCGTGGTCCTTACTTCCAGTGCATGCCGGGTGCAAAAAAATGCTTGAACGGGTAAATTAACTGTAAATTTCAGTGAAATGAATGTGGGTGTGCGGAATGTTGCATTTACTGTGAATCTGCAGCTGCAATGTACTGTAAAATTACAACAATTTATAGCAGCGTAATACACAGTATGATAAATTTCATTTCATCAGCAATACATGATTTAAGTCTTAAATAATCAAGAAAATGTGTGAAAATATCATGGGTATCATGGAAAATAAATTATCCAGGTCCTTAATTTGTAACATTTTTTTTGGCAACCCAGTTCCTAGCTGAGTTAAGATTATTTTTATGAGTTACATCTACTTGTTATAGAAAGTAAGTACCATTTTTCATGAAGTGTACATACAGTCTAATGACTACAATACAAACTCCATATATTGGAAAAGTGAAGAACTTGTGGGCTAGGTGCCAAAACATAAGCTATGCCTCGTGACATCTTCTACAGTCATGTCCTCTACAATTCATAGTAATGAATGACAGAACTAGTGTAATGAATTCAGAGCATCAGGTAATGTGCACTGAACAAAAGTTGAGGCCAGAGAATCCAAGTGCGAAGAAAACAAAATGCTTCTTTATTAAGTGTCTGAAGCAAGGCTTCAAACACACATATAAAATAATAAACAGCAAGCAGGATTATCAATCCCAAAATACAAAGAGTTTAGCCAGACTATACAGAAAGTCAGCTAAAATACAAGTGCAAAGGGTTAGTGTAACGTCTACTGAGAGGATACAGGAGACTTCAGAATGAGAGTGGGCTTGTGCCCGCTCTATATAGGCTTAATTGGATTATTAGATGACACTTGAGAATCGGTTGTGGTTCTGGCAGGGGAGCAGGCCAGAGCTAATACTCCGGTGATGCGGATCATTGTGGGCGAGGCCTGACAACTATACAATACAGATTTTTTGGGAAAAAAAAAATCTTCTAACTGAACTTGAGAAATGAACCATTAAATGAACTCATTACCATGAACAATGTCTTAACAAACGGAAAGTCTGACTTAGAAGTATAATTCTGTTTAAGATGTTAAACTTGAGATCTTGTTTAATTTGCTTGAGTCTCAAGAATGATTTCCAAGATTATATTTGAGCAAAAAACATAGAACTAAGTGTAAAAATAACATACAGAGATTTCTTTTCACATACTTTATAACAGCATATCCTGAAAATTGAAAACAATACTTGAGAACTATATTTTTAGGACCTTAGAACTTTTTGAGGTAACTGTGTTACATCCTCTACTTAAAACAAGGAGTATTTCTCTTAATTGTGAAAAAAGTAAACTTGCTCTAGGCATATCAGTCATATTTGAAGGTAATGAAAACTCCGGGGGGGAGAAGTTATAATACCAGGCTTAATTTAATTTTTTTTTTTTTCGGTCTTCCACAAGAATTGGAAAATGGATGACTGGAAGGAGAGAATTTTTTTTTTTTTGTCTGTGTTCTTGAAGGTGTTTACAATGAAAAAATAACAGCAACATTTCATTATAAGGACTTTTCCATTTTCACTTCAGTCAGCCTCAGTGGTACATATAGTAATAGTAGTAGAATGAATTGAAGCTCTGGTACATGTCGATATTATTGCATCACATAATTTCTGTAGATTTGTCAGCTACAAATTCAGGCTGCAAATCTCCCTCTGTACCACATCTCTAAGGAGATCTATCAGATTTTGATGATTTGAGAGGCCAGTGAAGAACACTGAACTCATTGCCATGTTCATAGAACTAGTTTGAAATGACTTCTGTTTTGCAGTGTGTTGCATTATCATACAGGCTGTAGCCGTAGAAGGTGGGTAAACTATGGCCATAAAAGGATGTGCTTGGTTATCAACAATACTCAAATAGGCTGTGGCATACAAGCTTTGATTGATTAGAATTAAAGAGCCCAAATTATGTCAAGAAATCATACCACACATCATTGCATTACCACCAACAGCCTGTACTGTTAAGACAAGGCAGGTTGGGTACATGAATTCAAGCTATAGTTTCTAAATTCTGAACCTCCCATCTGCATGTTCCAGCAGAAATCAAAATTAAACAGGCAAAGCTGTTTTTCAAAACTTCAACCGTCCAGTTTCAGTGAATCTGGGCCCGCTGCAGTCTCTGATTTCTGTTCTTGGCGGGCAGGAATGAAAACCAGCGTTATCCTCCACTGTCGAAGCCCATCTGCCTTGACGGTTTGACGAGTTGCGCATTTCTAAGTCCCTTTGTGCTCACCACTATCGAAAAGGGTGGGTTATCTAGCCCACCGTACCTTTTCTGTCAGTTTGAACCAGTTTAAGCGTTCCTCTGACCACTCTCAACAACAAGGCATTTCTGGTGCAGGTGTTGTGTTTTTCTCACTTGTGCAAATGTTAGAGACAGTAGTGCCTGAAAATCCCAGGGGATCAGCACGTCTGGAAATACTAAAACCAGCCCGTCTGACACAAACAATCATGCCATGTTCAAAGTGACCAAGATCATATTACTCCCCCATTCTGATATTTTATGTGAACACTATGTTACGATCACAGAAGGACACCAGTAGCGAGTCTTGAATCCTATTAGTAATTTATTAAAGCAGAAAACCAAATAAACACAGCATGTGGGCCAACAGAAATTCCAAAAACAAAATAGAACAATGCGGGGAAAAGGAAGGCACGAAGCCAACAAAAAACTGCACTTAAAAAGCTGGAACGAATAACTAAGGAATACTGAGGGCTTAAGGTGACACAAGGCCAACCAAAAAACTACACTCCAAGAGCTGAACTTTAGGGTATACAAAGACTAGACAGGAAAAACTTGGCATGAATACAAGGCAAGGAAATACACGTGAAAAACTCTCAGGAAACATAGCATGGAAACACAAACAACAGACCGACTGCCAACTGGAATGCCTCCACGGAATATAAAGGAACATGGCTTGAACAAGGAACAAGGAACACCTGGGCAGACAGGGAGGAAACAAAGCATGAACGTAAGACATTGGACGAAGCTTAATGACATAACAAGCTCATCAGTACCGATAAAGTATGAAGATTGAAGGAAGAGTGAAAAAGTTATGCAGCAAAGCAAAGAGAGATCTGAAATAATAACACAGCAGGAAATCATGACAATGAATGTCCTACCTAAGTTAGTAATATTAGTAAAGTGCCTGTCTAAGAAAAACACCTCCCGTGAATGTTAGTAGCTGTTAGTAACTAAAAACAGTTAATTTGCATTAAGATTAGAAAGCCCGAAGCCAGAACAGCACTGAAGGAAAGTGGAAATACCGCAGCCAGCCAATAGCGAAGAAGCAGTGCATGCACGAGAGAAAACAAGACGTGGACTGGAACGCAGACATGAGGAGGATTCCATTGGCAGTGCGGGAACAAAAACCTGGGACAGACAAGGCAGAACAGAACAAGAACATTACACACTAACTCAAGCTCTTGACCTGTATCTGCAAATCTTAAGCACTGCACTGATGCCACATGATAGGCTAATTTGATAATTGCATGAATAAGCACATGTACTGGTGTTTCTAATAAAATGCTCAGTGTGAGTGCATTGAACACAAAACAAAGAGTAAGAGTGAACCTCTCATTGATTACAACATGTGTTATAAGGGCAATTGTTATTGGATTTTAGCTATCAGAAATGCAATGCGCCACCAGAAGGGGGAATTCTTTATTGAGTGCTGTACATGCTAAATGGTTCGGCATCTCAAAATGTATGTTCCAAACGTGTTGAATTTCAGAATTGTATGTTGTCTCGTATGTAACTCCTTGTATTTCAAGGTTGCCCAGCTCCTAAACTACCATGGTCTAGTGGTTTTTCTGTTCAGCCAAAATGAAGCATATTTCTATGGCTGCAGATTTCAATGAGCTACTTATTAGGTGTGCTAAAACAGGGTTGAAAATTTAAATTATGACCTAAAAGTTGATGTGTTTTCACATACCGGACTAGGCAGACTTTTATTAGCTGGTCCACACTGTGGAATGAGAAGATGAAATAGTGGGTATGCAGTAATGCTTTTCTTGATTTTACATTTCCCAATTCCTCTGGTCTGAGCATGACGATTGACTCTATGTTCTTGAACGCAATAGAGCAGTGGTCTTCGACGTCGCTCCTGGGGACCCACTCTCTATGCTGGATTTTGTTCCAACCGCAATTGCAGTTGGTTTGTCTCTTTACCATTTGCTTGTTGCATAAATTTGTTGTGATGTGCCAATTAGTTTTCACCAATTAGGAGCCAACTACATCTTTACTTTGATTGGTTACATTGTTTTCTCTCATTTTGTGCTGTTATTTCCAATACATCGCAATGTGGATATGGTACTTTTTTATTCTTGATGCCAAACATTTACAGCTTGTTAAAATCCTGCAATTACAATTGTGGTTGGAACAAAAACCAGCATACACAGTGGGTCCCCAGGAATGACGGTGAAGACCACTGCAATAGAGTATGCCTCTTCTCATATAATGTTCTCCACTGGTATTGCAGCTTTCTCGTGCACACAAGACATACAGCAGCGTAGTTTCCTAACAATGGATCAGCTGACCCCGTGGAATATGTGCTATGTACTATAGACATAATCAGTACTGCCTTGCAGTCAACCCACCATACAGTTTCCCACTAGTTCTTCTGAAATGACTTTGTCAAAAACTCTACAGGGTTCATTGAAAGAAAGCGACTATTTTTTCTGTCTTCAATTTGGCGTAACTGAAGTAGTTCTCAACTGAGACTAAGAATTACCATAATTTCTCCTCAGTTTTTGGTCGGAGCCACACTTGTATCAGGTCCTGCTGTTTGGAGTTTAGGATATCATCCTCAGACAAATGATCCTTGTCGTATTTTGGCTGTAATGAGAGATTTTAGACAAATTCAGTTTTTTACATTTTAATATTCGTGAGTAGGGCTCGTTGCCTCACAGCAAGAAGGTTTGTGGGTTTGAATCCAGGCCTGGGACCATTCTGTGTGGACTTTGCATGTTGCCCATGTGTTTGTACCTTTCCTCTGGGTATTCTGGTTTCCTCCCGCAGTCCAAAAATGCACAGTCAGCAAATTTAAATTGCCAATAGATATGAATTAATGGAAATCACCTCAATTTCCTACACGTTTAGAAATGTACTGCAGGTGAAATGAGCGTACTGAAAGTGACATCGAATAAAAACAAAACAAGCAAAACAAAATCCCTGCAATGTAATCCAGCCAAGGGCTGAAGTTCCCTCTTTTTGTCCCTCTTTGAGTAATGATGGTCAAAAAATATTTGTTGAAACCTTTTTTCACAATTATGTTTTGTAATATTTGATGTGATTGAAACTTTGAATCAATATGTTTCATATTTTCCTTTTCTTTTTAATGAAAGCAGGAGGTTTTGAAAAGCCACATGCCATTTGCCAACTGAAACATATTATTATTTTTGCATAATAATTGCTTGCTGTTTGAAAGCAGAAATCTGAAGATGCAGGCATCTGAATTTAATTAGGTTGCATAAAACATACTTTCATGAAGTCAAAATCATTTTAGTACTAATGAAACCACTTTAACATAGCTGTATTTCATGTCATTTTGGGCGACCAAAATATTTTTACTGTCATTAATCTGAGCTGATTTTGAGATGGTATTTAAGCAAAATTTCCCTTCATTGGAAATGTAAAATAATGATAGTTGAACAATAGATACTGAAAAAAGTAATGTATTTGATCAACAAGATGCATCTGAAGGAGTACTTGGTCCTAATATTTAATTGCTTGATTATTGTGCTAAGAGGGGTTAATATATTTTCCCATGGGATTAAACACAAAGTCATGTCCCCTTTGCCACTTCTCATTAAATGCTAAGCAGTCAGTTGTTGGAAAGACAGTTCACAGAGATGTGTGGCTCAATGTGAAAGCAAAACCACTTTAAAGCTCAGACAAAAGAATATGATGCATCTGAAACTTGTTCACATTAATCTCTGTGGGGCCCATCTCTTCTATACAGATTGAAAAGAAAATTGCAGGCATTATCTATAACATGCTCATGTGTTTTAAGCATCGCAATGATGTTCTGTACTTTTGCATTGTTAAAGTTCATTTTGGTCCACACCAATGGTACCCAAACTTGATCCTGGGTACCCAATGCATGTGCTGGTTTTTGTTCCAAACAAAATAACAATCCCAGAATTTACAAGTTGTTATTTCTTTCTCTGTTGCTTTGCAGGCTTGAGAGACCATTCACCACCCTAAATCTGTATGACAGAAATGTTTATGCGTTCCATGATGTTTAAAAGCCCAACATTAATACCGTATAGGCCGATGTTTTGCGGTACTCCATGTAAGCAAGTCAAGCCAATGTGGCAATATTAGACAGGAGAATACTAGACCGCACGAATCATCTTTGTCATCAATATTGACATGTATATATGTTTTAATTGATCGAACTCAAGGCCTAGTCGATTTTCTTTTAACTGGGTTTTCCTCTGTCATTTTCAAAATAAAAAAACTCTGTCCACATGAGGACACAAAAACAGAAATAAAGCGCTGTCAAGAGTATGTCAATCCAACAGGCAGCAATGATAAAATTTAATGCCTGCCAATCACAAGCAAATATTCACTGTGAAGTACACAGACTGTGATGTCATGAGCTAAAAACTGTGTTTTCCTGGGCCACACATAAACAGTGAAAATGGAGTTTCCAACTTTCCATAAATTTTCACCACAGAGGGCGTTTTCCAGAAGATGCATTTCAGTGTTCACTGGCTGAAAACGCAATTTGCGTGTGGACAAAAGGCCGAAACGCATATAAAATGCTACGTTTTCAAAAATGTCCGTGTGGGCTACGTGAGGAAAGGGCCTTTAAGAAGCTGGGTCATCATTATTGCGTATGCTCAGAACTTCATTGTTAGCCTAATTGTTAGCCTAATCTGCTCGACTGCACGTCAAAATCTGATTCTATTATTGCCAATCCGTCTTCCCTTTGCTTTGTATTATTGGTGGAGGCCGAACCAATTTACATTCTTCTTATCCTTCGGCTAAAGCACTGAAATAGCATGTGCGAACGCAGTTTGGGAACATCAGCGAACGTAGTTTGGGAACCAACAGTTGCAACATTATTGACTAGGACTCTTTTTTTTCAAACCCTGTTTATTTTGTTTAATTATCATGCATTTATTGAATATGTAATCTAATTTAGTGCACAGATCCAAAGATTTGTTCCCATCTTGTGGCAGTCTTCTTGTGTAAAATACATTAGGTGATAAGTTGTTTATTCAACTAAGGCAGCAATCATGTACTTAAACTTGGGAGTACGCTCCCTTGCCAGGGCACACTTGCCCATCAGTCCCTGTTCTTTGAGCTTGCGATTGCATGTTCCTTTACATAATGGTGTCCAATAATAAGCCAGTGAGACAGAGCTAGTGATGAACTAGGATAGATAATGGGCCATGTATATTTTTCAAACTCTTCTTTCTGATGCAATTAATGATGCATGCTATTTAATTCAGCTGATTATTCAGGGCTTATTTATATTATTATTCAGGGCATCCATTTTTTGATACGCATTGTATCTGAGACTTCAGTTGGCCGGCAGAACCAATTGTATGTGCACTCCTTATCAGTGGAGAGCGCAGGAGTAATATTTCTCCACACTTAATCTAAAGGCCTAAAAAAAACCTTTTTTTTTCATTAATAATGTGTCTTAGCAACAGGAGGCTCATCAGTGCACCCAATTTGCTCAAATCATTGGCGTGTAAACGTTAATTTCAGTGTTTTGGCCACTGCCAAAACTGTATGTAATTTATTCTGTTGATCAAAGGCCATGATTTAGCAGCACCGAGTTGCTGACCTCAAGTGCCTTCTAATGGTATGCACACTTAGTTAATGACAAGTACATGCAGCTACTTCAGACCGAGCCTGTGCCACAACACTCCTGATAGATCCACTCTAATGCAATCATTATGCTGCTTTATTTCTGCTTGGAACATGCGGCTTTCGCGGCAAGACCCTCAGGTTGGCTCTGCAATCAAGGTGCATAATCGCCATGCGGCACCTGCAATCAAGTCTGGTGGATTAAGCCTTAGAAACACTCCAAGCTCAATTGAGCAGTGTCTGGCCCTAAAGAAGGGTGTAGGTGGTATGGAGAATTCCAGTGATTAGACATTGAATAAGTCAGAATAATGAAATTAAAGATTATGTATAAGGAAGAAAGGGAAAGAAAGGGAGAGCATGAGAGAAATTCACCAATGTCTGCAAGAGACAATCACAATATAATCACCAGAATACAGGAATGTTGGGAAATACTTATGACAGAACACAGTACATCTAGGGTCCAGCTCCAACACTGTGAGTCATATTGCAAGCAATCAGCCTTCAGATATTATGCAGCCTTTTAAACTCAAGTAATGCTTACTCCTAAGGCAGGGTGGGCCTGGGCTCAAAAGACATTCTCTGACAGATATATTGCTATTCAAATAAAAAAATACAGAAGACATTTATTTGATAGCCTGAGAAAATCTACAAGTTAGCATAAGATAATAAGGAATATGAATCGTTCCATATTGAAACACAATCTCTTCATACAACACCATTTCCAAAAAAGTTGGATGTTGTGTAAAACGTAAATAAAAATACAATGATTTGCAAATTATTTAAATGCTGAATTTAATGGAAAATAGAACAAAGAACAAAGACAACATAAGAGATATTGAAACAGAGGGATTGTGTGTGTGTTTTTTTTTAAATATATGCTCATATTGAATTTGATGGCAGCTACTTTTTCAAAAAAGTTGGGATAGGGGTATGTTTACCACTGTTTTTTCATTTCATAATGCAGCAAAGGTTTTTACTGGATGACAGGTCTTGACTCCAGGCTGGTCAGTTTAGCACCTGAGCTCTGACCACAAAGCCATTTTGTTGTAATACGTGCAGACTGTGGCTTGGCATTGTCTAGCTGGAATGAGCAAGGCCTTCCCTGAAAAAGACATTCACTGGATGGCAGCGTATGTTGCTTCAAAACCTGTATTTATTGTTTAGCATTAATGTTGTCTTCACATATGTGCAAGTTACCCATGCCATGTGCCCATGCCAAAGCACCCCATACCATCATGGATACTCGCTTTTGAACTGTGCACTAATAACAAGCTGGATGGTCCCTCTCCTCTTTAGCCAGAGGATGCAGTGTCCATTAATCCCAAAAAGAATTTGTTATTTATATTGGTCGGGTCACAAAACAGTTTTACACTTTGCCTCAGTCCATCTTAAATGAGCTCGAGACCAGTGAAGGTGACAGCATTTCTGGATCTTGTTTATATATGGTTTCATCTTTAAATGGTGGAGCTTTAACTTGCATTGGTAGATGCAGCAGTAGATGCAGCACTGTTTACTGACAGTGGTTTTCAAAAGTTTTTCTAAATCCATGCCGTGATTTCAACTACAGAATCCTGTTTGTTTTTAATGCAGTGCCACTCAAGGGCCCGACGATCATGGCCATTCGCTATTGGTTTGCGGCCTTGTATTTTGAATACAGTGATTTCTCTGGGTTCTCTTAATCTTTCAATGACATCATGTACTATAGATGATGAAATCCCTGAATTCTTTGCAGTTTTACTATGAGTGATGTTATTCTTACACCGTTGAACTATTTGCTCATGCAGGCAGCCTTTCACAGAGTGGTGAAGCACTCGCCACCTTTACCTCTGAAAGACTCAGCCTCTCTGGGATGCTCTTTTTATACCCATTAAAGTTACTGACCTGTTGCCAGTTAACCTAATTAGGCGTGAGATGTTCCACACGGTGTATTTTTTTTTTTTTTTAGCATCATGTGACTTTTCCAATATATTGTTGCCTTTGCCCCAACTATTTTGAAATGAGTCACTGGCATAAATTAAAAATGAGCTGATATTAAAAAAAAAAAAAAAAAAGCGACAACATTTCTTAGTTTCAACATTTCATATGTTGTCTTTGTGCTATTTTCAATTAGATTTTGGGTTTAAGTGAATTGCAAATCATTGTATTGTTTTTATTCACATTTTACAATGCGCTTCATTGTTCTGGGATATGGGGTTGTAAATGCCTTTTTGTGTGAGTTCATGAAATTAGCTCTTGGTGTATCGCTGAAGTAAATAACAGAAGGGCAGAATCATACTTAGCATCCAACCTCAATATATTGTATCATTATGTTTTGAATTCTTCCTCTTTTTAGGAGGATGTTGAAATAAATATTAATACCTGCAAATGGAGCTCAAACAAAACGGGGCCAAAGGAAATCAAAAGAACAAAATCATTGTCATTCTAAAACCTCAAAAGTGACTTCTATTTGCTGGAGGTTTTTCCTTTTGTGAGACGGAAAAAATTGAACTAGTTTAATTGCTTGGGAGATCTGGTGAAAAATGCATTCCATATTCCTCATAAATTACTCCCGTCATTACCAGAACTGTGTGTAATCAGTTAAGATTGATTCACTATACCTTTTGCTCTTCAATATATGCTATTCGGTTTTCTTTTTTATATTGTTACAGTAGCACAATTTATGTGTTGCTGCTTTTGTCCATTAAATGTGTTGATTCTATGACAATCTACAAGAAAACAATAGAGTAACATACAATTAAGATTTAACAAATAACTTTAAGCTCTTGCAAAAGAAATTTAGTAGGAGGATTTTTTGCTTTTTAAATTTAGTTTTTCCATTTAATTTAATGGAAGCATTTTTCGAGCAATTGCTTGATATGCAAAGTGGAAACTTGCAAATAGCTGCTTCACATTAGAATGGTAGGCGAGCACAATTGGCTTACGCACAACTTTTAAGAGTATGGCAGTTGGTGTTATTGTACTTATTGACCTTAACTTACATTATGTATTTTACATGTTCTCATAAATGGCTATTTGGCAGTTTTTTGAACCATTTTTTTTCTTCTTCACCACATTTGGAAAGCCAAATTGAATTTGTATGCATGTCTCATCTCTGCAATATCCTCCAACAATTTATGTGAGCAAAAACTCAATCGCTTCTGCCAGCAGCCAGCTGTCACTTCTTTTCAGTCCTTAGTTCAGCAGTCTGGCATCAAAGAAAGACACTTTATATCAGTTAGTGCAAGGATATTGCAGACACCTAACCAACCAGAGGAACTGCTGGAGGGTAAGGAGATTAGGGAAACAATCGTGCTGACTGAACTTGACCTATTGGGTGCATCTCAAAGCGTAAGCTCCAGCCTTTGAAGGCTGCATTTTTAGGGGTCGTCACTTACTCCATTCGCTAAACTAACATTTAGGGTTAGGGATAAGAAAAAATTTGGGGTTAGGGTTAGGTTTGGGGCGAGGTTTAGGGTTTGGGGTAAGAGTTGAGGTTAAGGTCAGGGAAACCAGTGACGACTCTCTTAAACCAATGCTTTTTAACGGAGATGAAATGAGGTTGTGTCAGTTTGGCAGATGGAATTAAGACCCTTAAAAATGCAGCCTTCGAAGGCTGCAACCTACACTTTGAGATGCACCCCTAATTTTCTATGTTGTGGTTTTAATGCAATTAGACTGCTTCTACATAATTGAACCTTCTAAAGCAGGTGTAATAATCAATACTGGTGCGTTAAAACAACTAAGCTCTGGAGCTCTAATGTTTTGAAATTTTGAAAAAAATGTGTTCTCTTCAAAAGGTTATGTAAGTGATGCTTCATGGCCCCTAAGATTCTATGCTGTTTAAAAATTTATCATGAAAAAAAGCTCTAATATAAATACAAATAGCAGCAAGAGTCATTCTGCTGTTGCAATGGAACCTTTTTTCCCACTCAACACGCAATTCATCTCGATACAACCTATACTCCCAGATCATGGGCCAAAAACTGAGCTAATGTTCAGAAGTTGGGAGGATTTAAAATAGCATTTGCATTCATTTGGGAAGAAAATACCGAGAACATGGGTCATTCAAGTTTTAAAATCTTAGTATAATCCTGAGGAATCAATGCAATTGGACATGCCATATTGTACTGTACCAGTAAACTTAAATTTGATACTAAACCATCATTCCTCAGTCTGGTGTTCCATCGATCCACGCATTGCGGAAGGGTGCGGCTGGGCGGGTTATGGGGCTGGAGCTGGGTTGGATCTGGGTCAACTCTTTCACTTCATTCTAAATTTTGTGTCAAATTTTACAATGTTGCAAAGATTTCTTTCTAACATCTGGGAAGAGCAGAAGTTACACCAGTATTGTTTGTTCCAGATTAATTCAAATCAGTCCATGCATTCATTACGAGCCAACTGGATTACGGTGGCACACTTTTCATTGGTCCGCTAAAATGGTCAATTCTGAATCTGAATCAGCTGCTGCAACTGCTGCCTATTAACCCTTAGAGCGCTATAGGCAACTGTAGTTGCCCAATGATATAAGACATTAAAATCAAATGCTGTTGAAAACCTATCATGTTGCAACTTGTTTAAGCTCTGTTAAACGAGTTGCCATATGATAGATTTTCAACAGCTCAGGATAAATACATTTTTAATTCCTTGAAAATTTATTCAGCACTCTAAGGGTTCAAATGGACAAGGAGATGCTCTGATATCAGCCCTGTTCTAATTTCTTGGCATTGGCTTTGTGAGTCTTTTAGAATTGATTGAAGTTTCTATCTAATGGATTTAGAGTAATTAAGGGTCTAGCACCTGAATTAATGAATTTGACTGACTGTCCATCAGCCTTGGCCAGCATTTGACTTAATGAACACAACTCAAACAGTTATTTCAAGTGTTTTGGCTTTAATAAATTCTTAGTCTATGGATATGATCCATAACAGTGATATGTCGACCTTTGGCAATATATCTGAATTGAATAATTTTAGCAGGACCTATACATTCCCTAACCACAGCACGTGAGACACTGTCTGACTCTGAAGAAGACTTTGTGTCAAAACATCGGTCACCTGCACCACATTAAAATTGCCTATTATATTTGATTACATATCCCCTTTCTTCTGAGAGGCACTGGTTTTTGGCTATAATTTGTCATCTGAGTTGTGGATTTCGCCTTAGTCTTAAACGTCATTTTAACACATTCCTTTTTAACCAACATGCTGGTCTTATGATGATACGTTGCTATTGAATTTAAATTTTATTAAATTATATTCATTGCTTCATTTCATTTATCAGTAATCGTTATTTGCCACCTTTTATTTTATATGCTTATTCACATTTTTAATCCTTTATCATTTATCAACAGCATTTATTGACTTGTTTCATGAGTAATTTCACTCCTAATGGCATTTAAGGACATATGCACCAAAATGCATAACAATGTTAAACAATCTGCTTTCATATTTAGATTGAAGCCAAAATAAGTTCTGCTGAAAATCCACTGCAAAGCTGTACTTGATATTACTGATGCTGATAATACTCTGTTACTATAGCAACATCCACAGATTAAGCCAAGACTGCAGAAGACACTACTTTTTCGAGTTCCAATTTTATTGCACTAGTAATATCTGCAATATTTTCTCAATTAATAAACAGAGCTTTCAATCATGTATTTAAATGAACGCGATGGCTATTTGATTTTTTTTTCATTTCTTTGAAAAGAAACAAGTTTATTGCAGTAAAACCAAAACCTGTCTTTCTTGAATGTCCAATGTATTGCTTTAGAATTGTAATGCTATTATATCACAAAGAATACATGACCAGGGCAATGAACTTTAAATGCTCAATGACAGGACTGCTCAATAAGTAGGCTATAAAATTGGTAAGCGTGAAATGTGTTTGCTATTCTGAAACCTTTGGCCAAAATTTTATTAGTATTCATCCACTTCAAATTTCACAAGCACTTTCAGTATTAAATTGGCATGATTTGGCAATGGTTCTCTGACTCTATTTCTTTCTTTCTTTCTTTTTTTTTTTGCTTGCAACTGTGCCCATGCCAAACAGTGAGTAAATTCATACAGATTTTCTTTCCAAACATTACCCTAAATAAACTATTTCAGATTCAAGTTCAGTGGAATAATTTGAAAATCGTAAACATCCATTAAAACGTCGATGTGAATTCAAATAATGCTTGCACTGATAAATTTACTTTTTGCTGACAACATGTATGAACTTTTATTTTTTATCATTGCATCAAGAAATGTCAGCCTGGCTGCTGTGACTCATAAAAGCCCAGAGTCGACAAAAGTCAGACCACTTTTAAAAAGTTCTGAAATGCATTTCAATTCTATGCTGTGAAAAGGCAGAGACCATTTAGTGTCGCTTGGATGAGCATTGAAGGCTTTAACATTAACTGATTTTCTAGTTTTATCTTTTTAAAATTGCAAAATGGGTTAAATGCTTTATTAAATTCTTTGAGAGCAGCAATGATAGTCAGAATCGTATTATAACTTGAATCAACTTTTTGAGGCATTGTAGTTGTTTGGCTTTAATCCAAAATAAAAAAACAAAATGACCTTTTTTCACTCATCTGTTATATACCTTCATGCAGTACTTTGTTATTTTACATTTACATTTGTTACTTTCCTGATATCATCATTGAATTTTTTTGACATCTGCGCCTTTTATTATTTTCTGCAGTGGATTTCAGAAATCCATTTTATACAATAAATCTATTTGGCTTCTGCTTGGTTGTTTAGACCAGACCATATAGCCTAATGTCAATGAATTAGCTTCATCCGCTAACCCCACGGCACATTAGCTTGCATTTAGTAGTTCTGGTGTGCCGCACACACACAACCATACCCACACACATATTCAGATGGTTTCCCACACCACCACCGTGCTTGTCACCACACATATACCCACCATCACCACACTCCACACATCGTTCCCAACCCACATATGGGTACACATGTACACAACTACCAACACAAATGAGCATAATGCAAAACACACACACACACACACACACTAACTGGGAACAAGCTAAAGCTCTGTTATCATACAAGCCCCTTCCTGTCTCCCAGCCCTTGTGCCCACTGTGTACCCCACTCTCTGCCGTGTACCCAGAGTGACAGAGGATTGCTCATGTTAAAATAGTGAGCCCTGAGGTTTTTTGGAAGGTGCTGACTCACCGAGGTTGAAGTCATCCAAGTGTGGAAATCTTTTGTTGCCATGGTATTGTGAGAGAATGCTAGATTTTGTGGAGCATTAATGGATACCAGAGTAAGCAATGATTGCCAGGGTTATCTTCTGAAGGAGTTTGCTACTTGCATTAAAAGTGAGTCTTCTTCATATAGTGAGCAACATTGTGTTCTGGAAAAAGACATATTGAGCCTTTTTACAGAAGCTCTATCTCCCTTTTTTGGAGTACAGTAATGCTTGGGGCATCCTGTATTGATGTTATTTCAAATAAAGCAGCACTGTTTTGTACTTCTCCTCATATGCATGTATTTGTGCATGTTATGGCTGCTTGAAATAGTAATTTATTGACATCACCTTTTGTAGAATATATTCTCTGGTATTATTTTACCAGGCATTTAATCAAGCCATTTTCAACTCTTGAGCTTCTCAGGGGTTAGTTGAGTCAGATTTTTTTTTTTCTTAATTAAATGAAACACATTCTCTTGTCATAGGGTAAATGACTTGGCTTGTGAAAAAATATTCCAGTTTTTAGCTTCAATAAATTTTGCTGTTGCATTAGTATGTCTTGAATCATCGGCTTGCTGTTGGATAAAGGTCTGTCCAGTGAAGGTGGATGATGAATTGTTGAACTAGAGCAGATACACGATACTTCAAGCTTTGTTCTTGTCATCACTCTTGTATGAGAGATTCTTGGCCTCATCCATCTACAGGTGATTTATCTAAAAGTGTTTTTGGACCTTCTTCGGTATCACTTATCAAACTATTACCTGTAATGCTTGTGGACTACTCAAAAGCAATTCAGGCATATAATAAGTAATTGTATTTGCGTGTGCGTGCGTGTGTGTGTGTGTTTATGTGAAAAAGTGTTTGTGTGCATGTGTGTGGCATTTTTGCATGCATTTACAGGCAACTTTGTATGGGTGAATGATTAGATGCTACCTTCCATAAAGTTCATAAAGCTGTAGAAAACTAAGTAACGGTAGTATTGTCTCTGAAAGTATGCCACATTCACAGTAGGATTGTTGCTGTTAGTCTGCTAACAATGCAGAGAACTAGAATTTTTGAGTCTGAATAATGAATTTTAGCCCACATTTCTGAGATCATTTACTCTCTTCTGCTGCCCTCTATTGTAAAAATTGAGAAATTTTGTTTTTCCAGTGATGTTTTCCAGTATCATATCATGTAGGCTAGGGATCACAAAATCCAGCCCTCAAAACCAAACCCATCCCTGGTTTTCTCCTCCCATTTAATTAACTAATTAACCTAACAATGAGTGTTTTTCATTGGCCAGACTGCCTTTACACCAGACTTCACTCCAGATTGGAGAACCAATACTTAGCTGCCCTTAAAGATCATGAGTAGATGATCCCTGTTATATGCTATGGCTGCCAAATAGGTATTGAAATTATGCATATTTGAAGAATGTCTTGTTTTGAATCCTTTAAGATAAAATCTGAAAATTGGGAATGAATCAAAGATTGAATATTGCACCAAAAATGTGCTGTGTGCATTTTTTTTTCATTGGGAAAATGTTAAATGTCAAAAAACATTTGTGTCACCATTGGCTTACTGGTGGAGTGACGTAGTGCTGAAGTCTTTATTGTAACCACAGATATGGTTAATAAACAGTTGATACAAAAAAATGTGTCTTATTTGATTTTAGGAGGATTGTTTTACCATTATTGTAATTTTTTAGTTTATTCTTTCAAAAAAATCACCGAGTAGTACTGTATAGCTGGAGGAAAATCAGCGAGTAAGAGGATTAATGATATTTGGAAGATTTTCAGTTTTTTCATTGTTGAGTTGAAATCTCATGTGACTGCTGACATTGTGATTTGCATAAAAATTTTACAATAGTTTAAAATGGGAAGTATGCTTTGTTCAATAGTAATAGTCAATTTTAGATTCAATTGTGCTACTTGGGAGCGGACATACTGAGCAAATTGTATTTATTTGCTTGTACAATTAGGATATCCATGCTTAATGATGATATTACTGATGGAAGTGGACTATGATAACATTTATCTCAGCAATTTTTTCAGTTAAGCTGTTCAAAAGCAATGACTCAGTATTAGGCCTGCTCAACTGGAATTCATAATCTGAACGTGTGAGACAGGTAACTTTAGATGTTCAACGACTAAATGCTGTCAGGATCGAAACTCATTTAATCGGCATGCATGCAGACTGTAAGGGTTTGTCCTTGCAGTCCCTCCCCCTGCTGCATTCTTCACCTCCACCTTAACGGGCAACAGGTGTAGCTTGTTGAGGTGGAGCTGAAGGTCTGGTTATTTAGGGGTTGGCTGTGCCTCAATAGAGTGCAGCAGCATTCTGGTTTTGAAGCCCTGTCGTGTTTGTGCTGCTGCTCCCCTCATGTTTGCTTTTACTTGCTTAATTAAAGATTTAGCCTGTGCGTTTGGGTCCCTTTCTTAGCTTTTGGGCCCATGGTCCCTGTGCCCGCCGGCTTGTTGTCTTCAGCTAGCGGGGCAAATCCATGACACAGACAACCTGGATGCATCTAAATAAGAATTTATTCTTTGACCTCATTGTGCTCTCCAGTGTGCTCTTTCAAGTTGATTGTTTCATATCAACTTCCATCGCATAGTGACATATATGAAAATGCATAAATCATGAAAAAGCTGTATATGATTGAGTCTCAGTGCAAAAACCATGAATCGCTATTTATTGTGTTCCACAGATGCTCACATTTCAGTGCTTAAAAAAGCCAAAGAGAATGTTCAGTAACATAAAATTAGAACTCGAATGTATAAGCTTTTAGTATCTTGTCACAACATATTGTCCCTGATATCCGTATTGACCGTGTTCAACCTCATATTTTACATGAGTAGTAATGTCGTATCACATGAGGTGGCACTGCGGCGCAGTGAGGTGGAGCAGCCTCACAGCAAGAAGGTCATGGGTTCAAATCCCGCTTGGGGCCTTTCTGTGTGGAGATTGCATGTTCTCCTCGTGTTCGCGCGGGTTTCCTCCGGGTACTCCGGTTTCCCCCACCCAGAAAAACATGAATTACAGGAACACTCCTACCAGTACCCCTGACCAAGGGACTGGCCTTTGAACTGGAGTTGGTCCCCGGATGCTGCTCTGTGGCTGCTGTTACGGCCACCACCTAAAACTGCGGCTCACCCAGAAGTGGCAAATAACATATGATAGAGGACGTCAAACCAAGGTACCAGTATCAAGAAGAGTAGTTTATTTTACGACCAAAAATAAACTGCCAAAAAACTATTAAACCATGGGAGACTGGAGGGCCAGCCAAACTGAACAAACAGATAAGGACTCCTGAGCCAACCATGCTTTGGGCTGTCGAACCCGGAACGCCCTCCTAAATTAACAAAACAAAAATAAATCTAAAATAGGAAAATGAGCCGCGAAAATGGGACTACCGGTCACCTCCAGACTCAAAATAAAAGAACAAAGGAAAAACAGAAATACAAAAGGCCGCTGCTGTCTTCAGGGAGAGAGCGAGCCCCTCATCTGTGTCACTTTTAAGCTGTGGGAACCACTCACACCTTAACCAGCCACACCAGCGAGCAATGAGAGCAAAGAGCAAGAGAGCGTGCAAGAGAAAGACGCATACCTGGGAAGAGGAAAAAGCCGGAACGGAGTTGTATGTAACACTGCCCACTGCTCCTAAATATAGGATGGGTTAAATGCAGAGAATAAATTACCCCATGGGATTCAATAAAGTGTAGCTTATTTTAAGTGGTTCAAAATTTTTATACAGCAGACCATTGGTTTATTGTGTACAGTAAATGAAAGCAATATCAGCAATGATACTAAACCTCACACGGCATGAATTTCAGCAAGGCAAATACTAAGCTAACCCACTTTTGCCCACCCTGGATGCTGTAGTTCCGGCTCACCAATAGATGGTGCCTTTGATCAAAAACCAAAGTCGATGTACCCATCCTCATTTATTTGACTCTCTCTCTCTCTCTCTCTCTCTCTCTCTCTCTCTCTCTCTCTCTCTCACACGCTCTCAAAAATACACACAAACAAAATCTGAAAATGTGCTATGTTTACCTTTCTGCACTGCAAACATTTTCAGATTTCAGAACATAGCATAAAAGAAATGTATTCCTTAGAAATTTGAATCCCTCCACAGAGAAAACATCCAAAATAATTGAGGATATCTAAACACATATTAATGATATGACAATACAATGCTGTGTCACAAGTAGTCTACAACAGTAAAATGGTGCTGCTTCATTTCTATTTTCACATTTACTCAGAATTGGGTCCTCCATACTGCAAGGGAGAATTATTCAGTGAAAAGGAAACCTAAAGTATTTCATCACTGCACTAAGTTGATATTATACTATTTCCTGAGTCAATGAAAATATTTCAGTACAGTGCACCAATCATGGCTAAATCTTAAGACTGGGGGCCAGTGCCAATGGAAACCATGCAAAATGACAGAGCCATTGTAGCACATTCCATAACTCACAGATTTTTAGGATTAAATGTGTTTCTGTTGAAAACTGAACCCTCAGATTGGTCATCAGGTCAAAATATGGAAGCTTATTGAGACGGTGCACATTGTGGAGTTCACACATAAATCTTTCCCCAGGAGTAGCTACCTTCATAGTTTATAGCCTACTGTATGACACTGCTAAGAAAACACCAACATCTCTATGAATCAAACCCCTTCTCCTCTCTCTCTCTCTCTCTCTCTCTCTCTCTCTCTCTCTCTCTCACACACACACACATACACACAAACACACTGATACACACACACACACATACACATAAAGTAGTACTATTGTACCTCTCTTTACTATAAATAAGACATTGCACTCAATGGTTTCTGGAACGTTCCATTCTCTTGGTTTCAATACTTGTTCTGCGGTTGTGCTAGTAGATTTTCCTCATCGGGTTTGAAGAAAAAGAATTTAAAAGACAAATGGCATGTAATACATTGCTCTGGATGTAAATACAAAGTTTTCATGTAATTAAATGAAGCACATTGCAAACAGGAGCAGCTGCAATTGCAACGTGACAGACAGAATATTTTGCCTCCTTCGACTATTTGCCTAATTTGATGTACTCTTCCGAGATTACGACTATCAGCGAAGATATACGACAAAAATCATACAGGCGTCGAACCGGTTAACAAGGGGATGCCTTTCATGTTGCAGTTTCGCTAGGCAGAAATCGCACAGAGGCAGCACACCCCTCTACCATCGCGGATTCGGCGCGTGCTGTACTGTATTCTGCTGCAGAGTGGAACGCGTGACGTCAACGCTGGAGCAGTTGCCTGGTTCGGGAGGAAAATGGGGAGAAATTTGCGAGGTGAGAGGCTCTCTTTTTACAAATTGTGCTCATTTTGGAGAGTGGTTGTGGAATGCTGTTATATGTATCTGTTTCATGGGCATCAGTTAACTTCCATCTTGTATCTAAACTGCTGAATAACATCGCTAAATTAAATAAATTCAAGACATATGGGTTTCACTACCAGTATGCACCTAGGAAAATGGTGAAAGCAGTGCCGCTGGATACACTTTTTCATATTCGTCTTCATATTCGTTCGCATTCCCCGCATCCAGCGCGTCATGCAAATGAGTGCACGCTAGAAAGTGCCGTTGGAAAAAATCTTTTATGACTAGAGGACGATTGCATTAAAAGGGTACGGTATGCAGCTATTGCGATTGGATTTGCAGCATTGCATTCGAAATAGAAAATTCAGAACGACGTATTAACCGCTGACTGATTAGAAATTAGCAACATCTAGTAATACGGGTGCTTGGAATGGGAGTGAACGTGTCGCTTCATCGATCAGATGCCAAAATGAGGTTTTAGCTGGTAGACCCTTGAGGCTCACTTCGGTTAACGAACAGTGCCACCCGGCCTTAATTGCGTGGCGTTGGCAATCTTCGATTACATATACAACATTTGGGTGGGCGCATGCTGCAAAAACCAAGCTTCTGTTTATGCTGATCAGGATGCGTTGACTGGGTACAGAGCAGATGAAGCCAGTTCATTTCTCAAAGAAGAAACCCTGACCCGAATCTTTCCCGAATGTTTTTAGAGTGTCATTTTCTATGAGAAAGATCGCTAGATGTTGTACGTTGGAATTTTTTTGCACAAAATTGCGACTCTCACCGCTGCGTTGGTCCACGGGATGATCTTAAACATTTTATGGTTATCCGACGGTTTTTCACTTGTGATGGGAAACCATTTTAGTTGCTACCTAAATCTTCTACTCATGACAGTACATATCATGGTGGGATCCAAAACACGGTGAAAGTAGAGAATTGCTCTCCCGTTTAATTCATGAATTTCCTCAATAAATGCCATCATTATGATGACGGACATGGGAAGAACTTGGGGGAAAAATTGTGCTGTGCCTTTGAATTGGGTACATTGCAGAATAGCTATCATTAATTGAAGTTCAGGTGTGCCTTCTCAATGGTGCTTGCATTTCAGCAGATAAGTTTTGGCAGTGAATGTGCCTTGGTGAGGTGGTGAGTCTATATGAAAGATGATAAAACCACAGTCCTTGGTTTTCCACCCTCCCTTCATCTGGGAGTCAGGTGTCAATGGTCTGGCCAGTCAGAAGCAGAGAAGAAGACCAGAGGCCTCATTTAGAAACGGTGCGTAGGCACAAAAAAGATACGTACGTCACTTTCTTTGCAGATTTCTGATTTATAAAAACAAACTTGACATTAAAAAAGGGAAATTATTAAGATTATGCACAATGTCAATAAATTCAAAGTCCATCCTGATTAAATAAATGAAAATTCCATGCAGTTCATTTTACCCATAGGTTTATAAATTAGGTTATTCTCACAAAATGTCATTTTTATTTTTTTTGTGCGTACGTATTATTTAGATATGAAATCCACGCAAATTTTTATAAATAAGGCCCCAGGGCTGGGTTTGGATTTGAGGTCAAGATTTGATGACCCCTGGCCTACCTTATTAACAAGCATAGCTGGTAAAAATATGGTTCATAATATTTCCTGTGGGTATCTATTTGTATATCGTGGTGATATGTTTTTGCGCATCATGTGCCATATATTTTATAGCATTACAAGAAAACATTCTGTGAGAGATTCTTGGAGCCAACTCTGTACAGCGCATAAATCTAGGTGAAAGACTTAGTTGCGTGTATTTATAGAAGCAAAATGATTGTTGGCCAAATGCAGGGGTATAAAGTCCGGGTTCAGAAAGTAAAAATCCTCCCCAGAACTTTATTCCAGCCACCTGGATTTACTTTGGACAGGAGATAGAGCCAATATGAGTGATCAGCTCATTCTGTGGGTGGGAGAAAAACTTGGCAGGACTTTTACTTTCTGACCCCTGGATTTTACACCTCTGGCCAAATGGGATTTGCATGTAATGACAAAAATGACATAAATTCGACCAAAGTTGTGAGTGAAAGAACTGCATCCAGTCTGTGCTGCTCAGGGAATTGCTGTGGAACGTACAACAACGGATATTACAAGCATTCGATTTTTTCCCAGATGAGTTTTGCATGAAAATGCCATTAAAGGTCATATTCTGCTTTTTGTCAAAGAATAACAAATAATGGACTTAGTAGGGGATCTAGAAGGACAATCCATTCTTCACCACACTTGTTAACCAAACCCTTATATCACTACACTGTCATTGCTGGACAACCAAGTGTTACCAGTTGCTAATATGGTCCTGAATATACTGAAATTCCTCAAAATCCCTCGATGGTAATCACGACAAGATTCAATAGCTGGTGTGGCTGATGAGTTAGACTCAGTAATGTACATACTGTCCAATTGTCTCAAGCATCTACTTCAAAGCAGTTTTATAAGGGCATTGTCTGTATGAACATTACTATCTCATGAAGCAGTATTACGTCCACCAAAGCTGTTATACTGCAGAGTAATATAATGAGTGTTTACATTTTGTTTCATCAGTAATAATCTAGCTTGGTTATATGGGCCAAGAATGGCTATCAAGAGTAAATGTGAGGACAAAATGTGATTGTGCGTGAATGGGTTGTGATACTTCTCTGTCAATAGTCATATTTGCAATGGCAATAAATTCACCACTACTCCATTTTTATGTTTTCCCACATGGCCTTGATGCAAAACTTCCCTATCGTATGTAGTAATTGTGCTCATTCTGCAGACCACCGCAGCCGAAGCAGTTGAGCGTAGAAGAGCCGGTGTCCTCTGAAGCGATGTCACTGGTTGCTTTTTGTGTGACACTGCTCCCCTCAAGCTAAGCATGCAACAAATTACCTCAAAGGAGGATGATTCACATGCAGCTTTAGCAAGCATGATATGTCTTATGATCAACTCACAGGGGATGGTAGGAAGTGCCATGATATGGATCCTGGCCAAGGGAATGCTCCCCAACCCTGCCAATTTTGTGTTACCTTGTGGGGTTGCTGGCCACAGCAGGCAAGTGCAAAATCAGAATTAAGTATTGGAACTGTGGGGCCCTTACTTCAAACCTCTATTTTCAGTCATTAAAACTAATTTTTGAACAATTATAATTAAAACAACAACTGAGAGTACGAGAGCACCTTTAATTATGCATTAGCCCAAAGGTATACTCTGTGAAATTTTCATTTAAAGATTAGACAGCTCTAGGATGTGACATCAGTTTGGAAAAATGTTTAAAGGAAACCTCTGGAATGTAGAAAAATCTTACTTTTTGTACTTATCAGACTATATATATGGACTTTCAAGCAAAGTCATCGCTGTCTGGCCTTAAGTTTTTATTTTATTTACTGAGGAAGTGAGGCTGAATTGTTTGAATTACTTAGAGGCCTCCATATTTGTAAGTTCACAAATCATCTTGGGAGTGTCACAGCAACAGGATGTTTTTGGAGGCTTTTCTCACTTTGGAGTGCTTCAGACATTGGGTGCATCTCAAACCATAGGCTGCAGCCTTGGAAGGCTGCATTTTTAGGGGTTGTCAGTCAATTCCATCCACCAAACAGATGTCATTTCATCTCCATTAAACAGCTTTGGTTTAGGCAAGTCGTCGCTGGTTTCCCTAAGCCTAACCTTAACTCTAACCCCTAACCCTAAACCTAGCCCCGAACTGAGATCCTAAATTTATCCTTATCCCTAACCCTAAATGTTAGTTTGGCCGACGGAAGTAAGTGACGACCCCTAAAAATGCAGCCTTCCAAGGCTGCAGCCTATGCTTTGAGATGCACCTAGCGTATGCTATAAGGTCAAGTGACCAGATGACATTACACTCTCAAGATGCTTTGCAAGCTTACGAATATGGTGGCCCCTAGGAAATTCAAACAACGATACAACCTTACTTTTGCAGTATATAAAATAAAAACTAAAAGCTAGAAAGCGATAACTTTGCTTGAATGTATTTATTCATAGTCTGACAAGTAAGATAAGTAAGATTTTTCTACATTCCAGACTGCGCTTCTTTTAAAAATGGAATGAAAGTGGTTTTATACAGGTCAGTCTTCCCGCTGGACAGTGTAGCACACCTAATGGTCCACTTGTGCAACAGTGCTATCACAATATACAGGGATTTAGCAGATACTTTTATCTGGACTGATTGACTACAGAGTGCATAAGTATTGTTGGTTTTCTTCTGAAAACTGAAGAGCAAAGCAATGCTCATCAAACTAAGTGCCTGAAGTGGCTACATAGACCTGGACCCTGTAGAGACAGATCTATCAATAAAAAAATTGGGGCAGATAATATAAAGATAATATAGGAATGTCCATTATCCTGTGGTATACCCAAATTCACTGCCTGTTTGGACAAAATGTGCCCACCCCTTCTAAATTAATCTTTCCCTGTTCATTGCAGCTGGTGTGTGGCTGATATTTCGGCACAAAATGGTTTCCATTAATCACCATTTACAGTTCTAAGGTTTTAGAGGAACAGCAGCGTGAAGGTATTCTTTCTTCTCATTGCTTTCTTTCTCTTTATCCTGACCCTGCAGTGTTCTGAATTTGCATGCTCACTGCTTGCTTGAAAGTGAAAGTTTGGCCTACTTTTATGAACACTTTGCTGCAGATGGATTACATCAGTTGAAGCTATGTGGAGATACAGTGCATGGCAGCAGAACGTCCTACGCCCTGAAACCATAAACAAACCATGGCCTATGTCATTTTGAAGATTGGCGTGCAGGGAGATGTGGATGTGAGGAGAATGAAGAGCCAGTCGAGTCATGCTTGTTGGCCCTTCGTTCTGTGCCCTTCAGTTCTGTAGACGTGGCTGCTCAGCTGAATATGCTTCCCAACTGCTAAATCAGCTCTGCGTATTTAAACTTGGGGCATGTTTACTTGAATTATGATAGCAAAGAAAATAAGGATTAAAATTCCCTACTGTCAAAATGTAATTTTCATTTTTTCATGCTACACCAGACAAAGACATAAAATACATACATAAAATGCCAACAAGAAATGGTGCAAAGCACAGCAAGCCCCACCCCTTGCACATATTTTAGCTGTTCAATGAGCTGAGCCACTTTTCGGGTACACATGCTCTTGGGTTTGACCTTTCAAGGTCACTGAAGTTCAAAGATCATAATGTCATTTTACATGCAATATATGAGTTCCTACCTGTGATTAATAGTAACCAAGTGGCTATCTACGGTAGTTTTTGAGATACAGTCTTCTCCTCAGCTTTAGTTTGAAGGTCAAACATCATGGTATCAATGTAGTCTCCATTTATAATATGTATTTTAAAGTAACCAAGTAGCTAACTACAGAACTTTTTGAGATATAGTGTAAATTGGGTGATTCAGATCAGTGACCTTGATCTCCTTGAATTTGACCCCAACTGATCTTTGAAATTATGCACTTTTCACTTAGCAACAGATAGGATTATATTTTACAAATTGAAAAGGGAAACATTTGGCCTTTTCTTCAGGTGAATTGGGCCATTTTTGACAGTAATGGCCAAGAAACGATTTTGACCTTTTCAGTGACTGTGACCTTGACCCAATAGGGGAACTGCTAGTCTCACTGCGCACACATGGAAGTGAAGTACGCGCAGTGCATAATGGGAAGAGTTGTATGTCTCTATCATGGCTTTGGTAAACACAACCATTGCGGAACCTGACGATTCTCGGCTTATTTTGAACCCAGAAGATGTACCTGGCGCGGTTTTTGCTCGCCGTTCGAGGCAGCCATTGTCACAAAATTGAAGAGATTACTGTAATGTCGAAACGCAAATTTAAGTGGCAAGAAGGAGGACCTGGTGGAGAGGCAAGACAGCTACATGATAATAACAAGTAACGGAGGCAGCCTTGTTATTAATGACACACCGGGTTGCTAGGACATGCTCTGCATATGCATTTGCGATATTAAACATCCCCCCCAAAATACATTTGTGTACACTTCTAAAATCGTTATGGCAAATAAAAAGCTGGGACACGTGGAGGTTGGATATGGAGCTCTTTCGCTCAGATCCTTGGGGACATAATGCCGAACATTATTATTTGACAGAATTTGGATCTATTGAGTTATTTATCAATCCGCGTCAGCATATTTTCCCTCTCCCCTCCCCAGTCATTGTCACGGTTGATATTCCCGATCGGACAACAAATATTCAGGCGGACGTAAAAGGGTATTTCATTCTTTGTAAACGATGTATGGTTTACCCAGTCAGTGTTTTCCTATACAATGTGAAGTTTTGAAAAGCCCTTGCGATGACGGCGGGTGAAGAAGCTCAAGATCGGCTGTCGTATAGTCCATTATGAAGTTATATCCTTGAAAAATGATTTCTATCGGTAGTTTAACCGCAACATACATAATTTCATAAAATTTGAAACGCTAAAAGTCGTTTTCTCAAAGCCTACGAAATGCCTCTGCTAGCCAGTGACCACATAGCCATGCATTGCTACTTCAAGGGGCAGCTCTACATTGATGAGTGCGAAAATTATGTGGCACAGAAGGAATCATTGCTTCAAGACGAGCATGGTATAAAATGTTGATCAAAATGATATCTTTCAAATGCCATAATTTGATTTGATCATCAGCCTATTCCACATGCTGGTATGACCCCTTGAAGTTTTCCTAATGTGCATTTTTTCAGGTTTCCTCTGGTGAGTTACAAGAAAACACATGACACATCCATGGTTCCGCTATTTGTTTTTATTGCACTATATCATAGTTATTAAATTGGTGCAATGTTGCTATTGAAACTTCAATAATAGTTCCCATAATATTTGATTAACAAGCTTGCACACATGCTTGTTTATCAAAATATTTAATCAGCCAATCATCTGACAGCAACTCAATGCATGAAAGATAAAAGCAGAGAGACATGGTTGTGATATTCAGCTGTTGTTCTTACCAAACAGCAGAATGGGGCAGAAATACCCAAGTGAGCTTGTGGAATGGTTGTTGGCGCCATAGGGGTGGTTTGAGTATCTCAGAAACTTCTGCTCTGGTGATTATTTTACCCACAACGCTTTCTAGAGCTTACAGACATTGGTGCGAATAACAAAAGCATCCAGTGACGGGCAGTCTTGTGGGCAAAAATGTCTTGTCAATGAGAGAGGTCAGAGGAGAATGACCTGACTGGTTCAAGCAGACAAAAAGGGGAAAGTGACTAAAATTATTGTGCTTTACAACAGTGCTAGATAGAAGAGCATATTTGAGTGTTTATATGTTGAAATTGAAGTGGACGGGGTCTGGGGCTATCTAATGCACAAGCGTCCTGGGGCTGAAGCCCTGGGGCCTTGGATGACAAGCACCCCTGATTGGCCTGATTTGAAAATAATTTAAAATATGAATTTATTATGATTGCAAGTTTTACTACAGCTGTGTCTCGAATGCACGTTCTTTGCCCCCGTCTGTCCATTCCTGTTAGGACTCAGGAATACGTGCTCAAGCGCATGGAAAGATTTGTTCACTGTCGAGTACTGAGGTGACTTCATTTTTGGAGTACTTCCTGTTGTTTTCAGACCTTCACCAATTTTGAGATTTTGCACTATACTTTAGAGTAACAACACATTGTTCTAGGCCATAGTCAACTATGATTATCCCCGCCAAGGAGGTTATGTTTTCACACGTTTGTTACATACTTAAATCAATGATGTCGGCATGTCTGTTGATTGGTTTGATTTGTCTGTTTGTCTGTCTGTTAGTTTGCAATTTCTAGCAAGAACAACTGGCCACATTTCATTCCAAGTTAGCTCATATTGCTGGCACTGGCATCGAGTTTAGGCCTATTGAAAATAACGACTCTAGCTTAAAGGGCAACGTCAAGATCACCAGTTAATGGCACCATGATCTTTGACCTTGAAGACTTCGGCATGTCTTCATTTTATGAGTGACTTTGTTTGTTTGTTTGTCTTTCTCTTAACAGGATAACTCAAAAAGTGATGAACAGTTTCGCACAACATTTGGTAGGATGATAGGTGGTAGTCCAAGGATGAATTTTTTCAATTTTGGAAGCAATCTGGAACATATTCTGGATTCTGGATCCAGAAAGAATGTCAATATATTTGTCTAACGCGGATCTGTGTGATATTTCTGACCGGATAACTAAAAAAGTTTTGAATGGTTTGGCTCGAAATTTTGCAGGATGATTGATGGTAGTCCAAGGAAGTCTTGATTTAATTTTGGAAGTGATCCAGAACGTATTCTGTCACCAAAAGAACAGATATATGGCAAGGCGGAGATATGCGCGCTACCTAGTGCCCTCTAGTTTAACTCATTTTTTGCCGACATGCTAATCCTCTTTATAGTTTAAAAACGACATGTCCCATGATCCTCCTGATTCCCACAGAGCGCAAGTACAAATATGCGTAAGAAATTAGTCAGTACCTTGCCAACTTTTATAGCCAAGCCTGGTGAGACTTTGCTAATTAGTCAGCTACTTTATGGTCTACTTCGCTGGCTTAGCTAGCTATGTTTGGTGGATATAAATGCTAGCTAAATAGCAAAATAAATGCTATTTACTATTCTCTGTTGATTTCTAGCACGTAAGCTAGCTAATAGTAGGCCTCTGTGTAATAACTTTGCTTGGTTACAGGTTTTCCGTGTGCCCTGAGAGAGCCAATGGGAATTTATGTTACAGATTGGCTTTCAATAAGTTACACTGTAAACGTTTGCTGAAACTGATGTACCCGATTGGCCGGGAACAAATATTTGTATTTGTGTAGTGGATATGTAGTTTGCAGAAGTGGACTACTAACTGGGCTACAAATGTAAAAGCATAACATTTTCGACAATAAACTATGAATTTGATGTGATCATTTGCATCCATACACCCCATATTGGCTAATCTCGAAGGGAACTGGCTCATAAAATTAATTCGAGTTTGAGTAATGCCGGTTGTTGTCCAAACCCCATTGTCAGTTTCCAAGGGATCTTACTTCCAACACCAAACGTTAACTAGCAGAGACATAGTCATCATAGTACTCTATAGGACATGCCTGCACTGTATGGCGACACCCAACTCATAACCTTCAACCTCGGCAGTTCGTGAATTCTGATGGACAATAATGTTGCACCTCAGTAAATAAAAATCAGGAATATTGTATTCTGGGCTGCAAGACACCATTTCTGAATCTTCCAAAATTGACAAAAGTAAAGGTAGCCTACACTGAACGGTCAAATTCTTCTTGCTAAAACATGTGCTCAGGGAATGTCAGTGGAGGCTATCAGCTTTGAGTGTTTTTTTTTTCCAGAAAATCAGCCCCTAGTAAGTTATTAGTTTGCAGTCGTGTCTGTTTTCATTATTTTTGTGCTTTTTGATAGCTTGGTAGGCTACAAGTAGAAAATGAACACAAATGATGTTTGTAGGTGCAACCACAAGTGGACAAATTTGCCATTCAAAAGGCAATAAATCCAAACACAGTTGTGGAAGTTGCACCAGTGCCTAGTAATGTAGCTCACTTTTAGTGTTGGGAATTGGTTTTAATTTCCGAAATCAATTCTTGGATACAAATCCAATTCAATTCTTGAGTTAGAATCAATTTCATGGTATGTGGAACATTTATACATAACAGAAAATGATTGAAACTGCATTTGCCCAGATATTGATGTGATATCGTCGGCCGAGGATTAACTAGGTCTATCTGCCATTTTTGTGTTTTTGAGGAAATTGCAATTAAAGATTTGGTATTAAAAATATCCCCTTCGGGTTTTTCCGAATTAAAAGATTTTTTGCCATAAACGATTAGAATACGACGAGACTAAACTGGGCTAATTTACATACCCCTATTCGTCTGTCAACATTGGATTCTGAGTACCCAATTTTGCAGATAGACCATTGTAACTTTAGAATTCGTAAAATTCCAGTGTTACTTTGGTCTATGTGCAGATTACAGGTTTTAAAACATATGGAAATGAATTAACAGTCTCTTAAAACCGCATTTGAAAGAAACCCCAATGTTTATTAACTAATTATACTTATGACACAACTTTTAAACACTGTCACAGTAAAAAAGGCATACAAGATTAACACTTTTTAGGCCTTTTTCAACATGACCTAGTAATGAGAGAGAAACATTCATGTGTGAATGATCTCACATCAAGGAAATATGAGCATTATAACAGTGAACAAAATAAACAATGTAATGTTTTAACTCTGCCAATTTCTCTGATTGATCGAAGCCTTTGGGTCATTATTCTTCACTTTGATCTGCATAGAAAAGGTAACCTTGAACTCAATTTAAATGATTAACTTGACAAAACATAATTTTTCAGCGAATCATTTAAGTTTCAGCAAATAACACTCTGTTCAATCTGACTTCTCGAAGCACTCACCTAAATGAGGAAATGCAGCAATTTCTCTCAACTCTGTTTCAGTAAATTTCTTCTTGGCAGCCATTTTGTCTCTGAGGCCTGAGGTCATGTGATGCGATCCCTCTAATATTATTGGTTAATTGCAGATAGACTTACTTAAAACTTGGTGAAGCGGCAAATTGGAAAATGGACCCTTCTAATATTGATCTTTGACATAAACTGAGTGCGTATCTATGCAGGGTCATAACCTAAAATAGACCTTGTTAACTTAAAAATCATTATGGGAGCTGCTGGATAGCTCACTCGGTAAAGCATTGCGTTGCGAAGCAGAAGTGACTATCACGTTGTGGGTTCGATCTCCGCCTCTTACCAGCCGGCAGTGGTTGGCAGCTTTTTCAGAGTAGCGCACAATTAGCTATTGCGCTACAGGGTTGCAAATTGGGAAGGGACTGCCGGGAAGGGCAAATAATAGTTGCCTTGTTCGTTGCTCAAGCGCCTCCTGTTGGCCAGACGGGCGCTCGTCAGGAAGATTCTAAGCCTGTTCATGTCCGGGTATCCTCCGCCCTCGTTCTGAACTTGCGAAGATTCAACCAATGGGTGTATAAGAAGCAGCAGGCTGACAGGCGCGTGCTTCGGAGGAGAGCCGCGAACTGTATACACTCTCCTGAATTGGCAGCAGGGGGTCGCATACGTGCAAGCCTTGTACATAGTTCACCAATTGGGCATTCCAGATTCGGATGGGATTGGAGATGCCAAATTTAAAAAAAAAAAAGAAATCATTATGACAGAATATCTCCAATATTCACAAAAATGCAGATAGACCAAGTTAATTCTCAGCTGACGATATGTCTGCAATTCAGCAATGGATCACAGATACTTGTTAAATTGTTTCACAGATGCTAACTTTACTCTCCTGTAGGTTGACATTTTCCCTTAAACCAATATAGCCATCTACTGGACTTTTTTAAAAAGTACTTTAAAGCTGCAGTAACTGATTTGGTCGTTTTTGTAGCTTCTTGTCCGAAGCCTATGTAAGCAGTCCCTGCCCATCCCCAAGCCACGCACAGGAACGCGCATCGGTTTCCAAAAGAGGCAGAGGAGAGTAGCGACTCAGTTACAATAATAATATAGTATAAAATGACACTGTCAGTGATTGTTGTGTGAAAGCCACACTGAAAACTTGGACCAATGACACATTACATCCATGCAGAAACCGGTATGAATGGCTTTTTGAAGGTGTAAGCTAAAACTAGCTAGTGTCCCATAGCCACACATGCTATCATTACACAGCTAAGCAAGCTGTGGTCGGCCACAAACGATGACAGTTCATTTATAACCTGACGTTAGCAAGATTAAAAACCACTAACGGGACTATCCGAGACTGATAAAACTTTGTGACTACAACAGGGTAAAACAAAGCTTACCTGTCCAGTAGCAGCAAGGCTAGCTGTGCATCGCTTTTTAAACCCTTTGATTCCTTCAGTTTTCCCCATTTACAGCGGCACCAATATAAATGCAGGTCTTGGGTATCTCGCATTTTTCCTCCTTAATTAGGGGTTCAAGCTCGTAGGGCTGAAACCCTATTGTTTTTGTGCTGGTTTATTATTATTAAGGGTTCAAGCCCGTAGGGCTGAAACCCTATTGTTTTTGTGCTGGTTTATTTTTATTATTATTATTATTATTATTAGGGGTTTTTGTGCTGGTTTATTATTATTAAGGGTTCAAGCCCGTAGGGCTGAAACCCTATTGTTTTTGTGCTGGTTTATTAGGGGTTGTCTTTGTGCTGGTTTATTATTATTATTATTATTATTAAGGGTTCAAGCCCGTAGGGCTGAAACCCTATTGTTTTTGTGCTGGTTTATTTTCAATATTAGGGGTTCAAGCCCGTAGGGCTGAAACCCTATTGTTTTTGTGCTGGTTTATTTTTATTATTATTATTTTTATTATTATTATTATTATTTCTTTTCTTCTTCAGAAATGTTTTCGCAAATTCCCGTGAGATGGTAAATGGTAGAGACCTGAAATTTTGCATATTGGTTGGAAGTTGTGTGTAAATGCTGACCAAGGCATTTTTAACTCAATCGGCCTCATGGTGGAGCTATAATTCAAGAAAAACAGGTTTTCACTTTAAAAGTCATAACTCCTACGCTGTAAGTCCGATTTACACAAAACTTGGTACAGACATTCCTTGGTCCAATCTCTACTACTTTTCCAACAGGACCTCTCAGGTCCGCTATATTTGATTTTCCGGAATTTAGAATCTTTTGCAAAACACATTTTTGACATCTCCTCCTAGGCCGTAGGTCCGATTCCTTCGAAATTTGCTGTGGATCATCAGTGGACCAAGCTTATCAAAGATTGCGTAAAGCTTGTTGAAATCTCATTTTGTTTCCAAGATATTGACCAATGAACTTCAGCGGGGGCGTGGCTTAGCACATAAATGGATAAAATTCAACAACCATTGGGCCAATCATCACAGAACTTGCAGAATATGTCCATATAAGTACCAGGAACATACCTTGACAGTTTCATGCAAATCGGCCCATAGGGGGCGCTATAACACAAATCAGACTATAAATCAGCAATTGTTTTTCCTATAGCCATAAAACTCACAGGATATATTTATATAAGTACCTGAAACATACCCAGAAAATTTCATTCAAATTGACTGATAGGGGGCGCTATAACTGCAAAACAACGCAGCATGGTATAACACAAATCAGACTATAAATCAGCAATTGTTTGTCCTATAGCCATAAAATTCACAGGATATATTCATATAAGTACTTGAAACATACTCTGAAAATTTCATTCAAATTGTCTGATAGGGGGCGCTATAAATGCAAAACAAAGCAGCGTGGTATAACACAAATCAGACTATAAATCAGCAATTGTTTGTCCTATAGCCATAAAACTCACAGAATATATTCATATAAGTACCTGAAACGTACCCAGAAAATTTCATTCAAATTGACTGATAGGGGGCACTATAAATGCAAAACAAAGCAGCATGGTATAACACAAATCAGACCATAAATCAGCAATTGTTTGTCCTATAGCCATAAAACTCTCAGGATATATTCATATTAGTACTTGAAACATACTCTGAAAATTTCATTCAAATTGGCCGATAGCTGGCGCTATAAATGCAAAATAAAGCAACGTGGTATAACACAAATCAGACTATAAATCATAAATAGTTTTTCCAATCATTACAAAACTCACAGGATATGTCCACATAAGAACCTGAAACAAAGCCTGAAGGTTTCAATCAAATCGATAAGTAGGGGGTGCCATAAATGCACAAAATAGCCTAACATAACACAAATCAGACTATACATCATAAGTTGTTGGTCCAATCATTACACTGGCAAAATAGGTCCACATAAATACCTGCAACACATTCTTAAAGTGGTTTTTGTCCCCCACCGCCACGATAGCGAGCGGAGCGGGGGACATAGTATTCAGCTCCGTCCGTCGGTCCGTCATGTCCCGTTTGTTCTGAACGCGATATCTCAAGAACGGTTTGACCGATTCCATTCATCTTTGGTGATAAGGTATATTGGTGTGATACGCCGACCCCAGTAGATTTCCGTGACCTTGGTATTATTCTCAAGGTCATTACGATCATTTGACCACTCAAAAATTCCCTGTCAACATGATATCTCGAGAACGGTTCAACCGATTGCATTCATCTTTGGTGTCAAGGTGTATTAGGGGCAGGGGACATAGTATTCAGCTCCATCTGTCCGCCCGGCCGTCCGTCCGTCTGTCCCGTCCCGTTTGTTGTGGACATGATATCTCAAGAACGGTTTGACCGATTCCATTCGTCTTTGGTGTCAAGGGGCGGGGACATAGTATTCAGCTCCGTCCGTCCGTCCGTCTGTCCGTCATGTCCCGTTTGTTCTGAACGCGATATGTCAAGACGGTTTGACCGATTTCATTCATCTTTGGTGTCAAGGTGTATTAGGGGAGTGCTCACAGCCCACTCGATTTACGTGACCTTGCCATTATTCTCAAGGTCATTACGACCATTTGACCACTTACAAATACCCTGTCAACTTGACATCTCAAGAACGGTTTGACCGATTCCATTCATCTTTGGTGTCAAGGTGTATTAGGGGCGAGGAATATAGAATTCAGCTTCATCCGTCTGGCCGTCCGTCCGTCCCATCCTGTTTGTTGTGAACGCAATATCTCAAGAACGGTATGACCGATTCCATTCATCTTTGGGGTCAAGGTGTATCAGGACCGGGGGACATAGTTTTTAGCTCCATCAGTCCGTCCGTCCGTCCGTCCGTCCGTCACGTCCCGTTTGTTGTGAACGCGAAATCTCGAGAACGCTTTGACCGATTTTATTCATCTTTGGCTTCAATGTGTAATTTTGTGATACGCCGACCCCGGTCGATTTCTGTCACCTGGCGGGGGACATGGCCACGCTTAGTGGCAACACTTGTTAATTAAGCTGTTAAAGCTTTCAACTACTAATGGTCTTTCGTGGCTTGAACCCCGGAATTGCCGCTTGCGGCTATATTTAGGGGTTCAAGCCCGTAGGGCTGAAACCCTATTGTTTTTGTGCTGGTTTATTTTCATTTTTATTATTATTATTATTATTATTATTTATTTCTTTTCTTCTTCAGAAATGTTTTCGCAAATTCCCGTGAGATGGTAAATGGTAGAGACCTGAAATTTTGCACATTGGTTGGAAGTTGTGTGTAAATGCTGACCAAGGCATTTCTAACTCAATCGGCCTCATGGTGGCGCTATAATTCAAGAAAAACAGGTTTTTACTTTAAAGGTCATAACTCCTAGGCTGTAAGTCCGATTCACACAAAACTTGGTAAAGACATTCCTTGGACCAATCTCTACAACTTTCCCATAACGACCTCTGAGATCCGCCGTATTTGATTTTCCAAAATTTTGAATTCTTTGAAAAACACATTTTTGACATCTCCTCCTAGGCCGTAGGTCCGATTCCTTCGAAATTTGCTGTGGATCATCAGTAGACCAAGCTTATTAAAGATTGCCTAAAGCTTGTTGAAATCTCATTTCGTTTCCAAGATATTGACCAATGAACTTCAGCGGGGGCGTGGCTTAGCACATAAATGGACAAAATTCAACAACCATTGGGCCAATCATCACAGAACTTGCAGAATATGTCCATAGAAGTACCAGGAACATACCTTGACAGTTTCATGCAAATCGGCCCATAGGGGGCGCTATAACACAAATCAGACTATAAATCAGCAATTGTTTGTCCTATAGCCATAAAACTCACAGGAAATATTCATATAAGTACCTGAAACATACCCAGAAAATTTCATTCAAATTGTCTGATAGGGGGCGCTATAACTGCAAAACAAAGCAGGATGGTATAACACAAATCAGACCATAAATCAGCAATTGTTTGTCCTATAGCCATAAAATTCACAGGATATATTCAGATAAGTACTTGAAACATACTCTGAAAATTTCATTCAAATTGACTGATAGGGGGCGCTATAAATGCAAAACAAAGCAACATGGTATAACACAAATCAGACTATAAATCAGCAGTTGTTTGTCCTATAGCCATAAAACTCGCAGGATGTATTCATATAAGTACTTGAAACATACCCTGAAAATTTCATTCAAATTGACTGATAGGGGGCGCTATAAATGCAAAACAAAGCAACGTGGTATAACACAAATCAGACTATAAATCATAAATAGTTTTTCCAATTATTACAAAACTCACAGAATATGTCCACATTAGAACCTGAAACATAGCCTGAAAGTTTCAATCAAATCGACCCCTAGGGGGTGCCACAAATGCAAAATATGGGCGTATTATTACACAAATCAGATTATAAATCAGAAATTGTTCATCCTATCGCCACAAAACTTGCAAGATATGTCCACATAAATACCTGAAACATTCCTGAACAGTTTCATAGCAATTAACCACATGGGGTTGCTACAAATGCACAAAATAGCCTTACATAACACAAATCAGACTATACATCATAAGTTGTTGGTCCAATCATTACACTGGCAAATTAGGTCCACATAAATTTCTGCAACATACTCTTAAAGTGGTTGTTAATTAAGCTGTTCAAGCTTCCAACTATTAATGGTCTTTCTTGGCTTGAACCTCGGAATTGCCGCTTGCGGCTATATTTCTATTTGTTCCTCTACCGTTCTTTGGCACTTTGGCTGTTTAATTGTGTCTTTGTCTTCTTCTCATGATTTTTCTGGCAGATGGCGCACGTAACCACAGATTCAGCTCTGTCCGTTCACAAGCACAGAGAAACGCGTCTTTATGGCGTTCTCTCACCTGATTAGATAGAGGCAGTCGGTGGCTGCCGAATTTTATATGCTGCTTTATTGCAGAAGACTGTGACTGAGAGACCTGTGTTATCGACCAGAATCTCTAAATAAATGATCTCTGTCGGAATGTGGAGCTATTTAACACTTTTTTACAAACAAAAAAAAATCACTTACAGCAGCTTTAAAAGTTGATCTTAAAATACAGCACATTGACCTGTGGGACCACAGCAGGCGATTTCGAGAGGTACAATGAAGTTGAATAATGCTAAATAATGCTCAAATTTATAGCTCTGGGATAATATGACAAAGCAATCAAGTGAAAAGCGATACATTTTTGTTTCAAGCTAATCAACTGTTATCCAACGCCACTGTCTTGCAATAGCTTGGTTCATTTGTGTCTTTCATTATTTCTGTCTGCTTGTTTGTTGCAATTTCAGAGAACCTGCGCCCCGTTTTCTGATGTTTAATAGTGTAAATATGATTTTCATACATTTATGGTGTCATATGAAGGATAGCAGTTTTGTGCCAGAAGTTTATTTTGATACACACAGCACAATATGCATCCTCAATGGCTTTGCTTTTAGAATGCTGGTTAGGGCAATAGCTACATTTGCTAATTTAGCTAACTAAAGTGATGTGCTTCATTGTTGATATCATCTAGCTATTGTTGTCTGTGCTGCATGATTAAACACAACACTTCTAGCAAGCTCAGTGTTAATGTATCCAACTACAATACGTTAATTACAATACGTTACAATACGTCAATACGTTCCACGTTAATTATTTCCCCCATAGACTCTCCCCTCCCTTTCCCCATAATGACTACAAATGACAACCCTGGCCATATCAATGAATAGGACATTTGGGGATATCCCCCAAATGGGGATACCCCCATTTTCAATCAATGGAGAGGCTATGGAAAAGGTCCATTGATTACATATAGGTGTCGTATATAGTCATTTGGGAAAAAGTTAAGGCGTCTTATGAAGTCATTATTGGGAAAAGAGTTAAAATTTCTCTATAATGCTTTTTTTAGTTATTGCAATCACACGATTACAGTATATGCTATGCTGTTGCTGGTAGTGAGTGTTTTGTGGATGTTTGTCAATAATGATTATGCATAGCTATAGAATCAAGTATGAATCAGAGCCTCTTACTGCAAACAGTTGCATGATAAAGTCCTCAGCAGTGCAGTCGCTGGGCAAATGGCTCATCTTCGAATGCAAGAAAATCTACCTGTCCATGGTGGGAAACACTTGGAATCCTAGTAGTTAGTTAGTGTTTGTGTGTGGGTTTGTCGTGCGTGTATGCAGACATCTTTGCACACCTATCTTCAAAGAAAGTGATTTTCACTGACTCAGCACTGCTGGTGTTCATGGGTAATGTGCAAACTGTATTTATCAAAATCGTTAATTTGACTAAAAGTGTCACCAGTATGTGCGCTGTTGATAGGAGGATCTCTGTTCTGAGAGAAAATGATGAGAGAAAATGATTTCATAGCATCCTATCAGTACTACACATTTGACAGTTTCATACATCCATCATTCATTTAATTGTTGCATGTTATGCTGTCCCTAAGTTTTTTTTTTTTTTTAATCTATGGCATTTGCACTTGCCAGTCTCTCTGCTTTGAAGAACAGATCGTATTGAGCTGTTGTATTCTCTATGATAATGATCTCTGATCAGACTGGTCAAATAGATTTAAATGTTAAAAAGCTACGTTTGTGCTGCAAGGGAAAGTGAGGTGGGGTGGTTGAGCAAGGATGTGGCGGGGGAGCAGGACAAACAAACTAACCTGTTAGGTGGGATCTATGCTGATCAAGTCCTTTGGCAAAATAGTAGGAAATACAAATCTCGTTTTTCAGATGCCAAAGTTGTTATGATCCAGACAAGGGCAATTCCACATGAGAGTTGCTAAAACAGCAATTTTTAAAAAGTGTTTTATATTAGAAATATATAGGTTTTCATGTAGATGACTCATTACCAAATCTGACACTAAAAACCGTTTTAAAATATCTTTGACGGTCTTCTCAAAATTTAGATTTGAATTTTGTAATTTTTTTTAGCTCCAGAAGAAGGATCAAAGGTTATTTTTCCAAAGCTGACAACTCCTGAAAGATATTTAGCTATTTCCTGGTTTTTACTGTATTTCCATACATAGGTTGCCAAAGTATTTGAGACTGTAAGTCATTGCAGGAAATTGAAACACACAATTCCAGAGGCTCATTGTGAAATTTGTAATTTTTCAATGTAATTCCGTTACCGAAATTGCAGTATAGTTCTCTTCATCATCTTATTTCTGCATTTATTTTATTGTTATTAAGGATTCTCTTCCTTCTTATGTCTATACTGAATTTCAGACATTAACCTCTCTAATACTTCGCTGTAATCCTGGCAAATTTGTGGTAACGGAATTACATGGTAACGGAATTACACCAGTAATGGAATTAGAATTATTCTAAAAGCCAGTGAAAAACAGAAGATGGCATAAGGTGGCATGAGGACTTTATGGAGCATAGTGGTTCATTGTTTTGGACATCTATAGTTGAGTGTTTCTTCTTGTGAGTTAAGTTTCCATAACTATTCATTCAAGGATTAGCAGGAATTTATAGTAGAGTTTGGTTAAGGAGTAGTATCTGCTGGGGAAGGGTATGAATGAATGTTTGTTCTGTAGTATGGGGTCTTCTTCACCATCACTTTTACCAGCATCCTGTTCCTCCTGGAACTGTGCTTTACTAAGACAGCATCTCTTTGTATAATATGTATAATGTGTGAATGTTATAAGGGGTTTCAGATTGGGAAAGCATGGCTTGTGGCCCTTGTGGTCAGTTACTCAGTGAAGCTTGTTGAGTCTAGATGTGATAAAACGTTGATAGCCTTTGCTCAGAATACACGTCATGGTATTATTCTCGCCGGATGCCAAATGCAATCCGGCGGGCACTTAGACCATGGGTCAAGAAAAAAAGGAGAAACTCAAATGCCAAGACCTGAGTAAAGAAACTGAATTTAATTAAAACAAAATCCAAAAACAGCAGGTTTAAAAATAGCAGGGAGCAGCAAACAAACTAGGAGAAAAGAAAGAAAAAATGCAGCAGCAACAGGGCTGGCATCTGCCAGCCCTATATATTCTGCTAACACCTCCACCCTAATGGGTTCCACCTGTGGCCCATTGAAGTGGAGGTGAAAGAATTAGAAAGGGGAGGGGCTGTAAGGACCAAACCTTTACAACACATCCCATGTCCGACATTCGTTCATGATCAATATCGAAAGCCAGCAATCCTCCAACTAGCAGGTAAGTTTCTTGCTTTCTCATTTCTGAATAAAACTGATATTTTAAGTTTTGATATTAGTTTAGCAAATTAAAATAGTCTTCAAGATGGTTGATATACATTAATCTCACCTGTTACATAGGACTCACCTAATCCGGGAGGCTTCCTCGGTTGCCTCAGTCAATTTAATTATGTAAAGCGCATTGAGCGGTATCCCATACTGCATTTTGTGCTATTAAAGAAACATTATATATATACTGTACTTGTAGAAAAATTAGTAATTCTCATCAATATCATGTATTGCTTTTCTTTTGCCCAGACTTGATGATCAAAATTTTGGTTCAACAGGAGGTCAGCAACACAAACACCATTTATGACACCAATTTTCAATTGCTTTGTTGTTTTGAGTATAATAAATTCAGTAGATTCTCAGAAAATGTAATTCCGTTACCATTTTGTAATTCCGTTACCGGTGTCTCTTTCTCATAAATGGCATCCTACAAAATATCTGTGAATATACCAGTCAATATAAACTTACCATGGCCTGGTCAACATCCTAGGCCACCAACTTAAGCTTAAACCTACTGCCCATCATTGCCAGATTTCAGAGAAATGCCTGTCAAAGTTAAGGCAAAAATAATGGCATTTTTTCTGCCGTAATTCCATTACTGACACTTTCACCTTCGTATAGCCTTCTACAAAATAGATTACCCCAAACTTTGTGTTATACAGCCCAGTAGGCATGCCAGTGGAACTGATAAAAGCACAGGCAAGTAGCTACTGCATTAGAGTAATAGATGGCAGGTAAAAATGATATGAAAATTACTCTTGATTGTAATTCCCTTACTGTGGAATTGCCCACAAGAAACCGAAAGCACATTCAAAGTACAGTCCACGAGGGAGTATTAACAGGAATCGTATTAACAGTAGAAGGAAAGGCTGTAGCCCAGACCAGAGGAAGGGCAGTCCAGCTAAGTTGGTAATGACTGGGAAGGATAGGGGCGTGTCTCAGCCCAGGCCTGTGGCTGTCCCGGGCCGGTGGCCCGGTGGTGAATCCCCCTTGCAGAAGAGGAACTGCCTGACAGTAGAACTGAATGCTTTAGCAGGCACAATGTCCCAATTCTGTTCAAAGACTTATGAAGGCTTGGGAGGTGTTCCTAATAAACTGAGTCAGAGGAACAATGGATTTACAAGAACGCAATCCCTATCCTGGAGACCGATAAAAGGGCTTGGGAGCTTGCTCCTGTTAATAATACTCCGAAGAGTAATTACATCTGCCTTTAACATGAATTTACTAAAAACACATGGAAGAAGAGCTTAGCTCAACACTAAAAGACACAAACTGACCGGAAGGCTTAGTAGCGTATTCTGCATGACAATCCAGCAGCCATGCTGATCTCACAATGAACTTCTATTGACAGGACATTCACAAAAGGGGCGAGGCATACAAATGATAACACCTGGGAGCAAGGGAGGGGACCAGACAATAAATCAGTTAAAGGAGACTTAACCACAAAATCACATGCAGACTGCTGGAACTGGGGAGGAACCAATTAAGGACACAAGAGGGTTGTGACAGAAGTGGAAATGGGGATGTTTAATGGCTGAACTGCAGGGTCCTCAAAGTCAGCCTTCCCTGGGCTGTTAGATACAGGCCACAATACAGGTGGACTGAACTGGTAAAAAGTACTGTTCACAATATGGGGTTTTGTAAGATTTTTTAATTTCATAAATATTTAAGGCTGTGTAGGGGTTGTCTTTTTTACTATGCGCATCATAAAACTGCCTTGTCTTTTTTCTATGATATGCGCATAAATGTCAAAACTTCAAATTAATTAATTTTAAATGTTACAGAATGAATATGCAAAGAAAAAAATCTGTAAGGTCCTTCCTGGTGTTTATGTTTGTGAAAATGTTTTCATGCACACCAAAACTGTTCGTTGGGAGACATCAATTTTAAGCAATATTCTGATTTAGGATTAGTTCTGAATAGCATTTTATTTATACCCAAGTTTATATGGATGCTTTTAATAATTGGTCCAAAATCTGTGGAATAGGCATAATTACCCACTCTGGCAATTTGATCAAGTGTTAATCAAGGAGCATGTTCCTTTATCCTGAAATGATTAATTTAGTAATTGCAGTGCTGATGCTCATACCTCTGTCCATGCAGCTGAAAGAAACAGTGAACAAAAAAAAAAAAAAAACATAAATAGGTGTCGAATTTGAGTTACTGCAGATTTGATCTTATCTCAATTAAGGCATGTAATTATGATGCAGGCATTTACATGACTTTCACACTATTAGTATGCTTGCAAATATAGCCTTTGGCTTCCTTCTGTGACGTTTTCCTTTGTTTGTGTTCATCCCTAATTCTGTTCACACATTTGGTCGGTTCATTTGCTTATGTATCCATTTGTTCATTGGCATGGTCCATGCTTCCCCCTGAAGGCGTGGTACTTAAGAAAGGGAACATAAATTAGCCTGATCCCAGAGTGCTGCTTACTGAAGGTTGTAAGTGGCAGAGGACAGGCCAGCCACAGCAGTGAAGTCGGGACGGCCTTCTAACACTCAAAAATCTGCTGGGTATGACGCCTACACCGACAGCCCTGAAGCGCAGCTCAGTGTGTGTCGCACTCAATTCAGAGCGTTTTGTGTTGCACTGTGCTACACCTGTCATCGTGTTCAAGAACTCATCAGACAGGAAGCATACTTATATTATCAGTTTCTAAAGACTGCCAACAATTGCTCATCTGTGGGTGAAAAGAACAAACCATTTAAGAGTTATTGAATTGAGTATTATTGATCATCAAATACGTTAAAGGGGGCCTATTTTGCTGTTTTTCTTTCAAATTAGTGTGTAATATTCTTGGGTGTCCAAAATGGATTTTTATGAACTTTTAAGCAAAAAAAAAAAAAAACATAAAAATTCAATGATTTGATTCCTATGACTCCCAAACTTCTGAAAAATGGGCTGTTCTGACTGGGCATCCCCTCTATGAAATGAGGTCTGTCCTGATTGGCCAGCAAACTGAGCACGGTGTCAAGGGAGAGCGACATGTCAAACGCTTCTGGCTTCTGGCAAGTCTCGTAGTACAGGTGATGGAAAAAGTGGCTGGCAACCTAGCCAGCTGTTGAACTGGGTACACAATGAGTATGGAAAGGTAACATCTGCAGGCTAGGCTATGACGGTCTTACATTCACAAAGAAATGTGACGTGCAGTCCCCATAAAATTTTAAGTGCGCTTGGAATTCAGTCCATTAAGAATGATCTGTGGTTAGCATCTGTATAGTAGCAACTGTTAGCTAAAACTCCATTTAATTCGAATAGCTGTGCTACTCCATTAAAAACAGACTGAACATTATGAAAAACAATCACCCGCTCTATGTTTTCTTCTCAACATGTCTACTACATTGCCTCTGGTTGAACTAATGATGATTTCTAAATTCACAGTCAATTTATCTGCTAGCTTGTAACACTTGGAATTCAGTGTACATATTAACAGAAACTGGAAATACTAGCCAAGCTAGAGCTAGAATCTCCTTGAAAATAAATCGTGGCCACCACTTCTTTGTATCTTCCACAAAGCCTAATAGGTCCCCTTTAATATAGATTTTGTTGCCAGTCCTGTGTTGCGCTGACCCAGGTTAGTAGTGTAAAACAGTCAGACCAAAAGTAGATGGTACAAACAGGTTTTTGCTCATTGAAGCTGGGATGTTGCTGTAAAAAAGTGGTGGGCGGAGATACTCAGAAGAGGGGTGGTGTAATTCTCTTGAGTCATATGTGACGTAGGAAGGGGAGCCAAACCTGAATGGCATGCTGAATGCCATGTTTTATGAAAAAGGCAGCTCTAAAAAAACTGACTGGGTTGTTTTACTTCACAGTTTGTGGGTTGGAAGACACTTCTGATACCAAAATGTATGTGCACAAGCACTAAAAAAAGTGAGTTTTTCATAAATTGTTTTGTGCCATTATAAGAAAAGACAATGCATTGAAGATAATTTCAGTCCCACAATGAATGATCACAATGAATGGGTAAATGGTCCTAAAATGATTTCCTTGATTACCTCTCGCTGGAAAACAACATGAATAACATGAATAAGGATGGATATGAGTAAAAATATTCCAATGATAAGATCATTACTTACAATGTTAAATGTTGTAGATTAGAACTCTCTGAAGGATATCGAAGTGTGATGGGTGTAAGGGGGATAGAAGGAGTTTGGGGGCGATCGGTTCCCTAACTGTTTCTCAAAGCATGCTTTATGCAATGCATTTTGGGTAACTGGCGGGTAAGTGATTCAGTGAGATACTGAGGGATCTACTGGTGCCTACATCTGAACATCTTGCAACTTTTATAGTGAGGACCCATTTTGAGAATTCCCTCTACCTTCACGTCCCCAGCCAAGCAAACAGCCACACCAAGCCTCCATAAATCCATTTAAGGGTGACACAATGCTTGCTGTGTTTAACTATGGCAGTAAAGCTGAGGGAAAGACCTGGCTAACATGGAAAGAATGTACCAACATCCTGTTCTGCCATGCTCATGATACATACTTGCTGCGGTCGACCGTCTTGCTTTCCCGGGAGTGTCGTCATTTATGCAGTGCTAATTAAGTCTTAAAGGCTGTGGGTGGGGCAGGGTGTAGTTTTAGTAACATTGCAAGGAAGGAATAGTAACATTACCAAGTGGTAAATGCTGAACTGTCTCAACTTTTTTTGAAATGTGTTTTACAGAGTCAAAATTAAAATAAGTGTTTATTTTGAAAAAAAATTTGTAAGCCATGAAGGGAAACATCGAATAATGCTGTTGTATTGTTTTCAACTTAATTCTGGTCAAGGATAATGTACAAACCACTGCTTTCAGTTTTTATTTTTATTAAACATAACCGCCCCAACTTTTTCTGATTTGGGGTTGTACAAATTTATCATCTATGATAGTGTGGTAGACATGCTCTACACTGATGAATTCATCCTTTTACAAGATGGATGACAAACACCAGGCATGCTGACATTTATTCCTGGACAAATATTTGCCGGATATCATCACTCCAGCTGATTACATAATGCAATGCTTATCATTATATTACCCTCGGGTTAGCCAGCTGATGCATCGCTATGTAAAAAAAAAAAAGAAAACCTTTCTTATTAAATACGGTATCAATATACCTTGTGGTATATTGACTCTCATTTGTGTTGTTTCAAGGTAGAATCAATATCTTGCATGTTTTCCTCAGGGTGAAGTTCATTTTTAGTGGGCTGTGGCCCGCTGGGCTTTGTGTCTTTCAGTATTGAGTGATGAACATAGGCCAATGTGTTCTCTGCTGGAGTTGTGCACCCAAGAGTGTTGGTGGCTGAGAATTTTTCTCTTCCATTAGTCTTGAACAAGGCCTTGCCAGCCAGTACTCAGTTGCATCATATGCTGATCACGTTCATATTTTATTAACACGAGGAGCAGCTTCATACATTTAATCAGCTGCTGGCTTATCTCAGTAGTTCACCCATTCTCTCACTTTCTGTGGTTGTGTTCGCATGTCTTTCTGCATGTCCGTGTGTGCGTATAACTTCGTTTTTCCTGTGTGCCAGAGTGTGTGCATATGTGGGATGTGTGTGTGTTTATATGTGAAATTGCAGAATTATTGAGACAGAATTATAGGCAGCCTAACTATGCAGTCTCATCCATACAGTAAATAGCCTCCCCTTAGCACAGTCACGCCATATGTGTGCGCGTGTGTGTGGGTAGCCTGGGTATACATTTGTATACGCATGCAATATAAACATGTTGAGTGCCCTTTAGAGATCAGAGAGGCACTAGATCACCATGAGAAATGAACTGCCTTGATCTGCTGGCGTATTAGCATATTTGGATTTAATATTTCTGCACCGCTAACTGTAGCCTTTGTTGTGGAGAGGCACTGAGTTCAGGTGTGAATAAGCACTGCTGTTTGATGACTCGGAAGACCAGGGCCACACTGAAACTTCAGTTGGGTCAGAGCTTCCACAGTGTGGCCCATGGGGTAAAAAATGGATGGCAGGAGGAGGAGAGAAAGGCGGGATAAAGAGGATTTATTCTGTTAGGGCACAGAAGAAGATTTGTTGCGAGATTATCATCATGCCTATCTTCTTTCTTTGAAACCTCACAACGAAGTTTGCTTTGCTGCGAGGCTACTGGAGACATTTTTGGCCTGCACCACCGATCTACATAGTCATCCTGATAAACTTCACATTATGTCATCATTGACAGTTAGGACTTCTATTTTTAATTTTTTCCTTTTGGTTATTTGCTTGAGATGCATAGGCTAAGTGTAATGTTGGTTTGTTATCTTTTGTATGCTAATTCATGATCGCTCTGTAATGCGTGCAGCAGGTCCACTGGCTCCCCTGAGGTCTCATTAAAATCAAGCATTCACATGGATTCTTGCAGTTTCAGTGAATCTGTACGCCAGCAACTGTATACAAATGAACATGCATTGATTTATTTTGTTCTACAGGGAGAACCTGCTTCAAGTGCTTACTGTGTGCGTGAGATATGGGGGTGGGAAGTCTTTATGACTGGAGTGGGACTGTGGTCATAGAGTGGCATTGTTCAATTCTGAGAGCCGTCAAATAGCCATCTTTCTTCATCCCATATTGGGTTTTTAAAGTGATGGTTTTGATTTTATGCTTTATCACAGACAAGACCTGTCCATACTTAGGATTCTCTGTCCTGTAGGTTTTCAAGCCAGCCATAACAAAGCACACAGATGGAGATCTAGTTGAGCTGCCAGTTATTGAAATAGGAGCAGTGATGTGCCGTTGGAGGTCAGTTAGGGCAGGCAGAATCCTCACCGTTAAACAAACGATAACTCTATTACTTTGCTTGATTAGCAATCTGAGGAGTGATTAACTAATTTACAAGACTGAACGGCAGAATGGTGTGCCAGTTCCATCCACAACATTATTGCTCAGTGCATTGAACTTAAAATGCTCACGAGACAGCAAGTTTGTTCATATTTGCTTAGAGGAAGCTAACGCAATGCCATTAACAAATATTGAAACCTTTCTTATGCAGCGTTCAATGTGTGTGTGAGGTATCGATCAGGAACCAGTCGCGATAACCAGAAGTAGCAAAGAATGTGATTTTATTAGCGAAGGGGTAAACCCCCGCAGGACCGAAGGCAACAGTACAAAGTCCACAATCCTAGGGGCAGAATCCAGAGTCGAAAAAACCAGGGCAGCAATACAGAAATCGTAGTCAGGCAAAAAGGGTTCGATAAACAGGAGCAGATTTAAAGCCAAATCAGAGACAAAAAGAGGTGGTCGGGCAGTCCAGTCAGAAAGGTAACACGATGAGTACAAGGCGAGAACAAAAGCAGCACAGGTAAACACGAGAGACGATCTGACGGGGAACTGCAGTGAGAAGACAGCTTAAATACATTCAAGGGAAGTCACATGCTATGATTAGGATCAGGTGATGAGGATCAGACTAATTACGAGGGAGGAAACACAAGGGAGAACCTAACCACATGAAATTGGCAAAAGCCAAAACGCGGACAGGGAACACGAGACAGCCTATGACAAGACATACAGCTCCGGTTAGGGAGTTCTAATGTGCACAGATAATGAGAGGTAGGACAGAGTGGAGCAGGTGCGGAGGATCCGCTGAATTGCAGCAAAGACTAAGAGAAGGCAAGAGGCGGAGACTAGAACAGGGCGAGTGCTGAGAGCTTGTTAATCAATTAGTAAGTGCAGCTATACAATCCCTAATGCTCGTTAGTAAGTTAGTATTATATACAATGTTAGTCTTGGTTAGTAACTTTAACAAAAACAACAAACTGTTAGTATTGGTTAGTAAAACAGAAAAGAGAGGCGAAGGAAGCAAACGAGATTGGAAGGAATGTTTGAAACCCAGAAACCATGAAATCACCCAAGCATGTGACACGCGGGACTGGGGGTAGCTTAACAAAAGACCAGACAGGGGAGACAAAGTGCAATGAAGGGCATGAACAAAGACATGGACCGGAATCTAACAGAATAGTGGATTGGGAATGGCAAAAACGAAAACATGGCAAAATACAAAAACTAAACAAAACATGGCAAAACCTAACAGACATAATCATAAACATAACAGGGACTAGGAAAACATAACAAGCATGGCAGGAACAATAATGAACATGGCAGAATCAAGACAGACAGAGCAGAATCATAACAGTGTGGTCAATATGTTTACGATAATATTTCCCCCCTTAAACACGTTCTTTTTAATGGCATTTTTAAAAAATAGTTTAGTCTTGTTTCATAATCCGATAAACAAAAGATCAAAACAATGTATGGAATTACAGAGAGAGTTGATTATTAATTAATTAATAATTAATCATTATTAATCATTAATTATTAAGATTTACTTCCTTGCAGTCTCGAATCGAAGCATAAAGGTAAATTAATCTTTTTGTCACTATCACCTCTTAATCATTACAGGCTTAATTGACCAGAAAAAAAGGTCAAATTGATTGATTGACAATCAGGCATAGTACGTGGAAAAAGGTTGATCAAAATCTAGCGAAAAAAACGGAGAAGTCACCGCCTACCCTGACCGCACGTCCCTTAATAGGAGGTTCTGGTTTCAGATGAACACCACTTTATTCTGCCTTTCTTCCTGATGTGTCAACTGTAACCTCCTCCCTTCTCTACATTCTGCCACTGACAGTATCTCGCCATTTCTGCAATAGAAGTGGTTGAATCACCTGCCACATCATATGCAATGGGTACCTTAACTCTGGTTTCTCTCCGTACAATCTGGGAGCCCTAAGACTTTCTTCACTGGGTGACCACCCCGACTTCTCTAGCTCCCTTAGGGCGGATTTCTCCTCGCCTGGGCCATGTCACCACGCCCCCAGCATCACCTACATCACTCCTTTAGACCCAGCTTCCCCTTAGTGCTGTTCTTCTCCCTCCATTACAAATCGCTCCATTACGAATGGTTTCTTCGTCTCTTCTCTTCACCACTACCTGTGATTCACTGTTCCCGCACCTCCCACCCCTGCAGTCTGCCTCAGACAGGGAATCAGCTGGCACGTTGTTCTCACACAGCTTCGAGTTGACAGCTGGCGCTTGCACGGGGCTGAGGGGCTGTGTTTGTGCAATTGCCGCTCTCAGTTTGTCTTGATCCCGCCAGATAAATGAGATGTTTAGTCTGAACAGACCGTTAGATGCTTGGTGATACGTGTATTTACCAATGTCTGTGTTTTTGAGCGATTCAAAACCTCTGCATTATTTCAAGACATGGGTCATTTTGTCCTATCCACAATCCATTGTGTCGCCTGTAACAATAAAATTGTTTCTCAAAAAAAAAAAAATCACCTGTCCTTGTGTTTTATATGTGAGTCGTGAACAGAGATCAGATAAGATGATAACATTACAGCGGTCTTCCTTGTTAAGTGTATTTTTGCACAGGACAGTAATATATCTTGTCATAATTAAGAGACTCCATACAGTGATTGAATTCTTAATTGCTCTGTGCCTCATGGCACAGTTGACCTGATGGTAATAATTATTGGAGGAGGATGCATAAAACTGAAAGGACAGTTTTTTTCTCTTCACCAATGAACTCAGCAAAGCACAATTTATTTCATTTTAAGTTCAATTTGCCACACGGTGAGCTATGGTTTAGTGGTCAAACGGAGAGCACATTATGAGTCAGGGTTGTCAATTCAGTGGAGGTATTCACTAATGAGATATTGACACCCAGTGAGTAAGACTTCTTGTGTCGAGCAGGCTACATTGTTTAAAAACCAATGGGTAACAAAGTTGCTAATTGCTTTTGTGCTTTTGAGTGTGTGTGTGTGTGTGTGTGTGTGTGTGAGTGTGTGATGTTAAGCGCTGAATTAGTTCAATGTTGTTTTGTTATCTTTTATACGCTAATACATGTGGTGTTTGTCACTTGTTTTGTCACGCCCCCACCCCCTTCAGAAACTAAAAACAAAAAAAGTTCATGCCCCCCATTCCAGTAAATTTGATTTTATGTTTGTCAATCATTAATAATTCGGGCATTTGAAGTAAACATAAGATTCAGGTTAGCTAAATACCCTTTCTAGCATCAGGACTTATCTGTTTGTTCATGTCACCGCATGAATAATATTCTTGCAACTTCAGGTGTGCTCAACATCAGTGCCCCCCGGCAGTGGCTCTGCACCCTCCAGTCTGAGAAACACTGAGCTACTTAATGTCCACTCTGTAATATGTTCAACAGCTCTACAGGCTCCCTTGAGGTCTCAGGCTATAAGTATAATAAACATGTTCTCAGTCTACTCAAGATTAAGAGTGAGACTGTCTTTTATCCTATCAGAGATCGTTGGGCGCTCTCACAAGCTGGAACTGAGGTGTGGAAGGTCCCAGTGATCACATGACATTCCTCAGAACCAAATACACCCCGATCAGCCACAAAATTAAAATCATCTGCAGACTATAGTGAAGGCCTGCCTTGTGCCGCCAAAACAGCTCCATCAATCTGATATCACTTGAATTCCCAGACTCTGGGTTTTCCACCAGAACATTTCCCTGAATGTCACACTCCCTCCACCAGCTTGTCATCTTTTCACAGTGCATCCTGATGCCATATCTTCCCAGGTAAATGGTGCACATGTACCCAGCCAAAGCACATGGTGCAAAAGAAAGTAGGACTCACTGGACCAGGCAACCTTCTTCAACTGCTCCAAGGTCTGAAGCTCAGATGCCCATTGGAGGTTCTTTTTGAGGTGGACCGGGGTTGGAGTGGGCAAGGTATGATGCACTGTGTGCTGTGACACATTCATTATGTAAATATTGACCTTTTTAGCGACTTGTGCCACAGCCGCCCTTTTGCTGGTTTGGACAAGATGGGATAGCTTTCATAGCCCTCCTGCATCAATGAGCCTTGGAAGCCCAAAACCCAGCCATCGGTTCATGGTTTGTCCACCTTTGGACCACTGTCAGTTGGTTCTTCTGTCTGCTGACGGGATGCACCACGGAAGTCTTGCCACTTTAGAGATGCACTGACACACTGATCAGACCATAATGATTTGGCCCTTGTCGAAGCTCTTCAGCCCCCCTTTCTCCCGCATTGGAGACATTGAATATGAAAACTGGCTGTTAGCTTACTGTCTGAGATCTGTCTGCTGACCTGGACATGTGCCATTGTTATGGGATAATCAACATTATTCACTGCATTTCTGAGTGGTTTTGATGTTTTGGCTCATGGGTGTACATATGAGGATAAACTTAGCATTAGTGCTCATACATATCAGAGCTAATTGGGGCCGGTTGCACCACCTGGTCTTAAGCCTGGTCTTAGCTAAGACCAGGTGTAACTCGGTGTTCTAAGTCCAGTCGCATAGTTACGCCAGTTGCACCAGCTGGTCTTAAGCCTTCTTCTCACTAAGACCAGGCGTAAAGTAGGAAAATCTTGCTGTTTCTATAGTAACAACTATACCAACTGTACTGTTAATGAAAGACGATGGCGCGTCTCATTTATCGCCTTTACAACGAGTGGGCATTTAGACGGGAAAGAATAATTAGGGACAGAAGCAACCCACTGGACCTTTACAACGACGAGGAGCTGATTGAGAGGTTTCGATTCTGTATAAGAGATCTGTATGAACTTGTTGAAGAGCTGTCACCGGACTTGCAATTTGTGTCGGACCACAACGCAGCATTGCCACCAATGCTGCAGCTGCTGATGGCACTTCGTTATTACACTCTGGCAAGAGGCAGTGTTAAACTACTACTGTTACTTGGAACAAAGCACAGCCTCTCTTCAAAGTCAAATTACACCGACGTCGTTTCACATTTTTACAAAATAGCCTATTGATAGAGAACACGTGAGATAGGCTATCACACAAAAAAGTTTCTATCTTTTTAAATTGAAAAATGTTAATTTCAACCCGGCTCTCCCCTAAATATGTAAAAAAAAAAACAAAAAAAACGCACCTTCACAATTTGCAGTGTTACAGCTCTCATCACTGTGGTCGACATGGATTTCTGGATGAACATCCTCCTCCAACGGTTGATTAAAACCGCCGCTTTCCACTCCAACCAACCCAGTAAATGCAGGTGAATCCTCGCCAAACACGTCGACAATTATGTCGCTGTATACGGATGTTTTCGGGGGATGACCTCCGCCGGTTTTGTAATTTTTTTTTTTTGCAGAAGCATCTTTCTTCACCTTCTCAAAAGGTCTTTCCACTTTTTCCTCACATCACCCTCTGAGCAAAGGCTACCAGAGTCAGAGCAACTGTTAATTGCCTCCGTTATCGCAGTCCAAGTTGATTGTTTTCTTTTGTTCGTCACGATGTTGGACTGCTTGGCAGTGAGTGTTGCCCTGTGCTAACTGTACAGCTCGATTAATTTCCAGATTTTGATGTCAGTGAAGTTTCCCTTTCTTTTTCTTTCCTCCATAGTTGCCGCAAACAGAAGTGATAAGTTAGGCTACAAAGATGCGAGACAGTGGAAGGTAACAATGTATCCTAGCAACGCACGCTACGTAAGCATTCACAGGAACGCGCATCACTAAGACCAGGCGTAGTTAAGACCAGGCGTAAGTCTGGTTGGTGCAACTGGCCTTAGGTCCATTCTAAAGACTGGTCTTAGTTAAGACCAACTTAGCAGCTACGACCAGTCTTAGTTAAAACCAGTTGGTGCCACCGGCCCCTGCCGACTAACTGCTGCATCTGTCACCATTGATTTTAGAGAGTGCAAACCCACATATGCCCACTAGCAGCCACTTTTTTCACTGCACATTTGGCAAGTTAGTCCTACACAGACATGAGTCAGAGTCACCATTTGCGATTGAACAGGTGGAATATAGAGCCCTTGATTAATTGGGGGGCGGTGAGTAATCGCATGCTTCAAACCAGGGCTCCCCAAATCTGGCCCTCGAATTCACTTGTAGCCCTGGTTTTCTCACCTTCCAGGCAATAAGGGGAACAATTATTGCCATTCATTGGCCAGACTGTCATCAAACCTGACTCCTCGGTAAAGAGAGGGTGGAAAACCAGCAGTTCTCGGCCTTCTAGAACTGTGACTTGGGGAGCCCTGCTTTAAACCTAGCAAATTGAAATCCACCCATCCCAGGGCTATGCTAGAGCTAGTGCTGTACTACAGTCAGCCACCATATGCACAGGCATGGTCTTAATTTGATAAATCCTAGTCTGAGAACAGAATGATGCCTTTGCATGATCCATCTAACAGTGAAAATCTGCCTGCTGTTTTTACTGAGTTTTGAGACATTAGTTATACCACCTGGAAATCGAGCCTTTACACTGGCAAACATTATTCACCGGAAACACTTGTCTTGACTCAGAGGCCATACTGTGGTGTGTGTTGAGGAGAGGGATGATACTTTGTCCTTGCCAAGATACAGAGCTGACGGGATAATGTTTGGCTTTTCCAGGTACGGCATACTTTTCCTTCTATTCCATATTGTAGTTTAAAGAAGATATGTAACTTCAGGAATTTTAGCAATCTGAAGCAAGCTATCTGCTCCAGAACAACGTTTTTTTTGTTTGCATGGTATACATAAATGGAAGATATACAGTAGCCACTCAGGGTAATTACTCTAGTCTAGGGACAAAATTGATGTCCAAAGTGGCAGTCATGTTGCTACTGTAGTTTTCAAAAATGAGGTTTGTGAATTCTAGAAACAAATCATTGCTTATTGGAGTCTTCAGTTTAATTTTGTGTGTAAGTAAATGTGGAGCCGCATGCTTTATTGCCTTGGGAGAAGAAATGCTAACCACCAAAGTCAGTGTCAGGAAATGACACATACTGTTACTCTCAGGATGCCAAGTCTCTCAGCTGGCCAATTACATGGTCTCATGGCCTGTCTAGTGTAGGCTGTGCCCCCTTTGTCTGTGACTTAGATCTGGAACTGTCTTGTTTTAATGGTTGTTTATACTATGCCGGTATTTCCCAAACACATGTAAATTAAGTGCTTATAAAAACATTTTCTTTCCGTACTCCCTGCCCCCTCCTCTCACTCTGAATGTCTTAGAATTTCTCATGCATTCATTTGCTTAAAGAACCTCAAAAACATCAGTCTTGTGCATGCACTAAACACATACTAGTAGCATTAGAGAGAAAATGAAGGTCATAATCAAGGCTTATGGGACACTGAAAACCATCAGTAGACTACAAATCTTCTTTTAGATACCCCATGTGATCTCTCTGACCCTAGTTCAACTGTAAAAAGCTGATCTAAGGACTTGGTGTCTGATGCTGTGCTACTTAATGCTGCATTGGGCTCTTCGGTTGTTCGTTGTTATAAGGGACTGGATGCTAAGACAGCCCAGGTGCTGACATCAGGAATGTACACAATGCACATAATATGCTGGAGGCCCTCCAAAAGTGATACTCGTGTGCTGTCTGATGCCAGGGCCGGGATAATGGGCGATCAAGGTCTGACCCTCGTCTTCTCTGCAGTGATCCTTATTCACTGTGCCATTAATGGGCTCATGCTGCTTTGTACACTATGGGGATATCTATTTGAATGGGCATTCAAAGATCTGAAGTATCTCAGTCTCAGTGTAATATTGCAGTCAGTGGTCCCTGTTTGATCCTGATCATGCCGTCACCCAATATTGTGGCCTCCCAGGATCATACTGTCTCCCAATATCGGGGACACCCAGGATATGTCATTGACTGCCTCATCGAAGACAGTGAGAGAGAAAAGTGCATTTTGTCAGCAAGGTTCTTACCCTACAAAGTTTTAAACTCGCTGTGTTTTGAAACTCGTCGTTCTGCCTGCCCAACTGCACATTAAGTGATATCTTTGACTTTGTGAATGTCCTTTTAACCTGCAGTTATTATTTGGTCTCACCTGAATTTTCAGAGGCCCTTGCAATGATGGGACAGGCCTAAATATAAAATGGGCATGGGGGGCAGTAAAAAGGGAAATGAGCAAATGATCCTTGCACTTGAAAGAGATTTGCTTATTTCTCCTGTCACTCCGTGGTTATGAGAGAGGTAGATGTATTATATATTAGTGTATGGTGAAACAAGCAATCCAGTGAAAAAGTATTTGCCCCTTCCAGATTTCTTCTATTTTCGCTTATTTGTTATATTTAAATGTTTTAGATCATCCAGCTAATGTTAATATAAGACAAAAATGTGAGTCAACACAAGATACAGCATTAAATGATCATTTCATTTATTGAAGGTAAGGAGTTATTCAAAACCTATATCTCCCCTGTGAAATGAAAACAATTTCCTCCGAGCCTAATAACTGGTTGTGCTAACCTTGGCGGTTCTGCAATCAAATGTGTGCAATATTGGCAATGAGTCTTTTACATCGTTGTTGAGGAATTTTGGCCTGCTCTTTGTTGCAGAATTGTTTTAATTCAGCCACATTGAAGGGTTTTTAATCATGAACTACCTCTTTAAGGTCATGCCACAGCATCTTAGTCAGATTCAAGTCAGGAGTTTTTTTTGTTTGTTTTTTTTTTCAGGCCTTTGACTTGGCCACTCCAAAATGTTCACTTTGTTTTTTTTTGAGCCATTCAGATGTGGAATTGCTTTTGTGCTTTGGATCATCCACCTGTTGCATAACATAAATGCTCTTGAGCTTTAGGTCACAAACTGATGGCTGAGCATTGTCTTTTAGGATTTTCTGGTAGAGAGCAGAATTCATGGTTCCAACATTTAGGCCAAGTCACCCAGGTCCTGCAGCAGAGTAGCTCCAGAACCTCACTCTACCGCCACCATGTTTGACTGTTGGTATGATGTTCTTATTATGGAGTCCTGCGTTAGCTTTATGCCAGAGTAACAGCATCCAAGTTTGGCATTTGGCTCATCAATCAACTGAATATTATCCCAAAATTCTTGGCAATGATCAAGATGTTGTTTTAGTGAATGTGAGTCCAGCCTTGGTTTTTGCCTTGCAGTTCTCCCATGGATGTAATTTCTGCCCTTTCTTGCTGTGGAATTTTAAACATTGACCTTAACTAAGGCAAGGGAGGCCTGCAGTTCTTAAATGTTTGTCTGGGTTATTTTATTACCCTCTGGACGAGTCATCAATGCGCTCTCGAAGGAACTTTGGTGGGCCGGCCACTCTTGGGAAGGTTCATCACTGTTCCAAGTTTGCTCCATTTTCTATGGCTATCTCTATAATACACTGAAGACCCACAGCCTTAAAAATGGCTTTGTAACCTTTAACAGTCTGCTAGATGTCAACCACTTTGATTCTCCTGTGTTCTTGAATTTCTTTAGATCATGGCATCATGTGCTTCATATTGCCAGACAGGTTCTATTTAAATGACATTCAGATTCAACAGGACTGTTACTAATACTACCTGGGTGTGTTGAAATTGAACCCAGTTATCAACTGAATGTGTTTAATTGGTAGATTTAGTAACTATGGGGGCAATTACTTTTTCTTCAAGGACCAGGTAGGGTTGGATAGTTTATTCTTCAATAAATGAAATCGTCATTTAAAAAGTGCAATTTGTGTTTACTCAGGTTATCTTCATCTAATATTATAACTAATTTGCTGATCTGAAACATTCACAGGTGACAAATATGCAAAAATAGAAGAAATACAGAAAAGGCAAATAATTTTTCGCAGCACTGCACAATAATAGAACTGTGACTGTAAAAGCTGGTCATTGACTTGGCATTAAGACAAACTCAAATCCTTTTCAAAACATACACAGATGGGTTACTGTGATTATGTTCCTAAAATTGTTCGGTTGAAAATTTCTTTCCTTGGTGAGAATTTTCCTACTTCCACCATTATCAAAGAATTTGGAACGCCACATTGGGCGATTAATAGCAGTGATAAGATTTTGTAAACTCCAGTTCTCTCATAAGTATCATTTTTTTCTGTAATGGCACATTCCTCTGTGGTTGCTTTCACTCATTTTACCTCTCTCCAAAGCTGTGCTATATTTAACAGTACCAAATATAGTGAAAAAAGACACTGAAGTGCTGCCCAATTTCAGCTGTCAGTGTCATATCTGACATTACAAGGAATAATACGGAGAGGTCCATTTTTGACACCAGGTGTCAGATTAATGAAATATAGCTGGCTGGCAGATAAGAGCAAAGGAATTTATATTAATCTGTGTGGAATGTCAATCTGTCCCTCTTTTTCAGAATGAAGCGGAGAGCTGCCGACAAAACACCTGCAGAGAGCAGTACCGAGTGACAGGAAGACCAGCCCCCTCCCCCTACCCCTGTGCATACTTCTCAGAGGGATTCTCAGAATCTACGTCAGGAGTCCTCCGCAAGGGCAGGTGGTGGCAGCAGGTCATGTGGACCACACCCTCTGTTGTGCTAGGCGTCTCTTAACAAACCGGCCCCATCCCTCGCTTTTGCCATGAAGGGTACCTCCTGCAGCCCGTGGAGTGCCCTGACCCGCCAGCGCCGCGGTGGAGCGTGAGGCCCACCCCGGAGCCTGGCGGAATGGCCTCTCTCGACCTGCCCTATCGCTGTCCTCGCTGCGGGGAGCACAAGCGTTTCCGAAGCCTCTCCTCCCTCCGCGCCCACCTGGAGTACAACCACACCTACGAGACCCTGTACGTCCTGTCCAAGTCCAACAGCATCTGCGACGGCGCCCTAGTTCCCCTGGTGACCGACCGGCCCTTACTGACCTCGGCCGGCGGAAATCGCGACTCGTCAGAGCCTCGCACCACCAGGGACCAGCGGTTCCACTTTGACCTGCCCTGCGCGGAGGACTTGGGGTTAACAGCCGCTGCGGCTCGCTGCATTCCCAATGTGGAGATCCCCCTGAGCGAGATCTTCATCAAGAAAGGCATGGCCTCCGGTAACACCCCCAACCCGAGCACCGCTGTGGCTGTGGCCGCAGCCAGCGCTGTAGAGGCCGCCTATGAAGAGGGCCTAGCCCGGCTGAAGGTGCGAGCCTTTGAGAAGCTGGAGCTGGACGAGCGGCTGGAGAAGCTGTCGGAGGAGGTGGAACAGAAAATCGCGGCGAGGGTCGGCCGCCTGCAGGTGGAGCTGGAGAGGAAGAGCACCGAGCTGGAGAAGGCCAAGCAGGAGAGCGTGCGGCTCAGTCAAGAGAAGCAGGACCTCGAGGACAAGGCCTCAGAGCTCTCCCGCCAGGTGGACGTCTCCGTCGAAATGCTGGCCTCCCTCAAGCAGGACCTGGTCAACAAGGAGCAGGAGCTGACCCACAAGCAGCAGTGAGTACTGTATGCTCCATGGATATGAAGGAAACCGCTTAATTTAGGTTACTTTTTCTCAATACAGCCCTTTAGGATTAAGGACAGTGGTTTTCAAACCTCTCCTGTAGTGCCCTACACGATATGTTCCACATCAAGCAAACCTTACGCAACTATACATCGGCTTGGAATGAGGTCGAGGAACATTAGTTAAGGTGGAAAACCCGAATCTGGCTGAGGCAATTCGAGGAGTTTTGCGATCACTGTCCTCCAACATTTTCCTGGGGAGCGAAGATTGAGGTTGCAAAGATGGGCTCGTATATCTCATCAGATCTGTGAGAGGACTAAGAGGCTGTATTGTGCAATTTTGAGCTTGAAGTGTCATCTGAAAGATTGCAAATCCAACATCATTATTAACAGTCCTGCACTAAGGACACAATCTGTGCTATAGTGGTGGCATTTAATTTTTGCTTCCTGCTTTGTCTAGTTGCATTTCAGTTACCACTCAATCAATTATTGTCTGCGGAAGCTCTTTTATTTGATTTAAGAATGACTGATTGCATTCTAAATTATATTTAGACAGAATTATTTTTGGTGATTGATTGTGCAAAGTAAATGACCTTGTATGTGGTGCGTGCATGTTCACATTTAGTGTCTCAGAGTATGTGAGTGTGTCTCCAGCGTTACTGGGTCTGAGAGTGTCCATGCGGGTCTGTGTACTTGTGCTTGTGCAGGCTCAGGTGTGTGTGTGTGTGTCTGTGTGTCTGTGTGTGTGTGTGTGTGTTTGTATATGTGCATGTGTTTTCATGTATTTCAGGGATGGCAATTTTCCGCGGATCCGTGGAAATCCGCGGATTTCAGATCACAATAAATCATTCTCGAGATTCGTCTAAATCCAATTTTTTTTTCCTTCGGGGGGGGTTACTGGCAGATATGACGTTACCAGTGCAAATATAACTATGATAAAATATGGTCTACCGGCCGGCGCGACTTCGCAATGGAGTGCTTGTACGCTCTTCATGGTGCTTAAAACCACAGCAACAGTGAATGGCAATATATCACAAAAGTTCACAGGAAGCTGCATGCTTAATATTTTCGGTCCCTCTTTGTTGAGACTTTTTCATAATATGAACAAATACACGCTTAACTGGTTGATTGAAATATCGTTTGGAGTGTAAGTTATTATTGAACCTGGCTATGCTTGCCACCGTGTGCTGAATGAGTCAGTAAACCTAATAAACGTCATACCGAAATTGATCAAATTCCCTTTGTTGGCTAGCATGATTAGGAATGAGCACACAATATTAACTAGCTAGCTAAAAATATAAACTATGATTTGTTTGATTCTGAGTGAGCTTGGCTGTGTGGCCAGCCAGCTGACGTTTATGTTCGTTTCATTTGGAACAAGCTATATGGCCTGTGTGATATCTGATTTCAGCTTAAAACATAATTTAGCTTCAGTTAGCGAGCATGAACAGCCTCGAACATGTGCATTTATAGACACTGCACTTTGCTGGTGTTATCACTGTCTCAATATTTAACTAGACCCCTGTCCTTTGTCTTTTTCAAAGGTGGCAGGTAGATTGAATAAATTAAAGCGCACGTTCGTTATTTCAATCTCGGATAAATACATTTTGGGGTGTTGCAGCACCCTTACTTCCCGCGGTAATGTTTCTGTGGTGGCAAATTGGTGAGTTCTTGAAACGTAGTTGAGTTTCTCGATTGTTTTTGCGAAATGGTGAAGATTCCCACACGCGAACAAGAATCGTTGATCAAAGCGATCGACAAGGACGTAAGAAATAAGTTCAGATGGGAATGGTTTGACATAGTTGCTGCCGTCAAGGTGAAAATCGGAAGTAAATTCGAAGAAGTCTCGGAAAGTTTAGCGAACTTTGTGAAGAAGTGCGATGTGCCAGGGAAAGTGCTTTGTACATACTGCAATCATTTGATAAACTATGGTTCTCGTGGTTGTATTGCAATTATGGAACACGCGCAGAGAGTGAAAAAATAAGTCCAAGTTTTTGGGTGTTTTTTTTAGCATGGCAATATGTCTGTGTATCTAGTTATTGATAGTTTAGATGACTACTAATTAATACACAAATGTTCAAAACCCAGGGGCTTCAGGGGGGTAAAGCCCCCCTGAACTCCCTACCAGGCTCTGCCCTGGACCCGGCTGGGGGCCAGTGGCCCCCAGACCTCCGGCTAGGTTTCAGCTAAAATCATCAACCTCTGTTGCCATTCCTGGTATTTGTTTTATGTATGTGTGTCTATCTGTGCTTGCATGTGCATGTGTGTTTTCCTAGCCTTATTCCATGTTGCATGTAACACATACTGAGCACAAGGGCTGTCACTTTTTTGTAATCAGTCTTGTGGAAATCTATTTCACAACTTCCTGTTCAAAAATGGCTTTATGTTTACATGCTCCTGCAAGAATCCTCTGAAGTCTGAGGCGACTGAATTGCAGTCAAGTATATTATCTGCCATTTTGATTGCTAAAAATCGTGGGAAAAAATCTAAAATTTTTTGAATGTAGCTATGCGATTATGCTAATATAATCTATAAGGCTTGTTCTGATTCGCTGAGACAGGATAGCAGCCATTAAAATTTGACTTCTTCTATATCAGACAAGAAAGCGTAGTTCTGCATTCATACCTTGACATGTTTCGACGGGAACTCCCATCTTCCTCAGAAGTGTCACATGATGGTATTGTGACATGTCTTATCAGCTGTTTTTACTGAGGCGTGACCATCCTGCCAGTTTTGACAGGACGGTCATGCCTCCTGGTGTCAGTTCGCCTCCTCAGAACAGCACTCCACGTGTGAGACAGCATGTACGCCCCCTCGTCCCGGTTCATCGTTCTTTGAGCTCGCTTCCGGATTTCTATCGCCTCCATAATCCAGCGTTGGTGTCGGTTTTCCTCTGGATGGTCACGCCTCAGTAAAAACAGCTGATAAGACACGTCGTAATACCATGATGTGACACTTCTGAGGAAGATGGGAGTTCCCGTCGAAACATGTCAAGGTATGAAAGCAGAACTATGCTTTCTTGTCTGATATAAAAGAAGTCAAATTTTAATTCTAAAATTAGAGACATAATGAATCTCATCCAACTAGGATAGCAGCCAGTTGAAATATTAAACAAATGTTTTGATTGGTCTAAACATGGCAACTATGAGTGGCATTCTTATATGATGGCATTATGGGAGAGTACCATATAGCATTCTGCGGAGGAAAAGGGTTAAGCTACTCTCTTGCTCCGTAGCAAATATGCCTCTCTCTGCTGCTGCACTGCATTACTCTCTCATGCTGCATCACTCTTGCTCGCTGCTGTAGTGAACACTGCCTGCTGCTAGTTTATCTTTTTCTCTTATTTTTAACTGTGATGTTTTTATGTTGCTCTGTGAGGAACCTTGGGCTGCATGTTTGTATGAAAGGTGCTATATAAATAAAGTTGGGTTTAGTTGAGTTTTTAATATTGCCTTTAGCTAGTTCACGCTGTCTACTATTAGGTGGGTGGAGAACATTTTTTACCTCTCAGCAAATACCAGTCGATTATGGCCAATGTAAAATGCACATACGATTGCCTATGTGTCACAATTGCTCCCACAAGTGATGTCACAGCTTTTGGCCCGATTCCCAGTGCTGTTCAAGGACGATATTTGGGGTTGCTAAAAAAAGCCCTTTTCGCATCCATGATTACTCTGTTCCATTATCATCTCAGACTGGAAAATGTTGGTAGTTAGAGAGAGTATTGCATGCCCTTTCGGATGATACCAGATAAGGCAATTTTTCATGAAGTTCCAAATCAATACATGTCTACTTTAAGGGCCTTGTTCGAGGGCCCAACCTTAGAGTTCTTACCAATTTATACGCTCCTGATTAAGTCAAAATTCCAAGCTATGTCGGGGGCTTAAAGCAGCAACTCTTTGGTTAGCAGTCAAGCAACCTACCAAATTATCAAAAACATCTAAACAATTTGAAAGGATGACCCCACATGAAAAATTTCCTACACTTCATTGATTTTGTATATTTATGCAGCTATTGAGTGCGACTCGCTGTTACATGATCATGTCCCTTTAACAGCAAAGATAAGATTTATTCACGGTCATAACCTAAGCGCTTGCAATTAACATACGTAACATTGCAATTGTTTACGATTCAGAATATTATTTTATCTCGATAACTGACTTGCAACCGCCCTGCTGCGCCGAATTCATTTCACTTGCACAGCTTTTACTAAAATCAACAAACAATAATCACATTAGCTAATTGTAGAAATAATAGAGACATGTGTAAGCCATAAATGCACAAACACATTTAAGTCTCTTTGCAAAAAATTTTCACTTTCCATTGTAGCCTAGTGTATAAAATCATTAGTTGCTGTCATTACTATCAGCTAGTTATTAGTGTAGCGCAGCTTGAGTCAGTGAAGCATTTATTTTACAAAAGGATGGAATGTTTTTTATAGGCTCCGTACTTTATCTGATGTTAATTAGTGCAAGGTTGTGTTACATAAAATAAAGTGATATGCATTAAATTTTGAAAATTTCCTTGTTGAAATGTTGAAAATGCATTCATCCAACTCAAGATTAGACACTTGCTGATAACAAAATGTGCTGAAATCATGAAATAGTAAATTCGGTAAAATTAAAAGAATTAGGGGCAAAATTGAATGGAATCCGGAAAAAATCCAATCAAATTTTACAGAGCCCTCAAAAGTATTTATACATGAAGTAATTCAAATGTTAAGTGATTTGTTTTCCTTTATTTCCTGAATTTTTGCTGACAGTAAATCCAACGGATTACAATCTAGATTTGTTACTTGCAGGGGTGCTTTTCAGGCTCATTAATCAAACACTAACATTAGTTTGGTGAAAGGAGGTCATTCTCCTCTCTGGTTTGGGTTGTTAACAAAGTCCTGCCTGCATCATAAACTTTTGGGAAGTACCATCATCTCATTGAAATGCAACTGGGGTCTGATAGGGGCATCTTGATTTCTGGCATGTGTCACACAATGATGGACAATGGGCTACCACTGTGGGGAATTACGGGGGCAATTGATTAGCTCATCAAATGGATTCGTTGTAAATCTTTCAAGGGCAGTTTTTGCCGCATCTACAATTCATTAGGAGCTTTACTCAGTGGTTAAATGTGCTTGACTTGGGACCGAAAGGTCCTGAGTTGGTGTCCTTGCCACGGCTTCCGCGGTGTGTTCTTGGGCAGAAGACTTCACTCCTGCAGTGTCTCACTCCACACGGGTGTGTAATTGGGTACCGGTAAATTGTCAGAGAGACCTGACTAACAGCTGGGGCGGATTACCTGCGATGGAGTAGCATCCCATCCAGGGAGAATAGCAATACTGCTAGTTGCTTCATGCTACTGAAACTGAGGATGAGCACCAGCCAAATGAACGGCTAGTCTTAGAACAGACCTTTTATTCTTCATGTACAGTGAACAGTAGGAGCATTTTGCTCTGACTGACGATAACACTCAAAGTAATGTTAGCTTATTGTGTTGCCTGCTGCTTGCCTAATTATGTTGGAATGCTGGCAATAGCTGTGTCATCAGCTGCTGTGCTCAGAGAATTGAGTGCTGCAACTTCCCATTTGTGAAATGCTAAAGGGTATTTCTTTATCATGCTAGAAAGAGGGTGATACAGCCCAGGTACTGGTGCGAGCTTGATTGTGCCCCACCCTGCGTGGTAATATAGTAATTAAATGATAAAATAAAATTGCTATTGTGAATTGATATCCTTGTTTATTTCCAGTGTTGTTAAATGTAGCATTGGTGTATTAAGAAGAGTATATTATCAGAAATGAAGGATGGAAATAAGAGCGGCACAGAAATAAATAGCAGAATAATAGTCAATCAAGTTTATTGGAAGGGCGTGCAAATATATAAAAGGCAACTTCAAAAACAGAATGCTGGAATGCATATAGTTTGGGTTGAACTGGGCTACAAAGCCTCTTGGCCTCAAGGCGGTTCACTGAGTCCATTGAGTCATTTCTGCTTTCTAGTTGGTTGCTGTTTTTTTTTTTTTTTTGGGATGTTATCCCGAGTTGGTAATATCAAACGTGAGCGGCTAACATATCATAGTTGGGGGAAGCAACACTGAAGGAAACAGTGACAAGTGCTTGAAATTCTGTCAAGCTTGTTTGGTATTGTAGGCTTTGTTAGTGATCTGTAATCCATTTGGTCTGTGACACAAAGAGCTGCAGTGCATGAATCTGGTCCATGAATTTGACATTGCAATTGTGCTGGTGGCTAACGAGACCAAAATCTGTTTTGGCATCTGGTATAACTTGTTAAAGTTGAGTTGCATAGATTTAATTCGCGTTTTTCATTTTGGGAATACACAGCAATCTGGTACATAATGTTACCTCCTGGCCTTGACGCGACCTATCTCGCCACTCTACGCTTAAGACATTTGCGTGTCATTTACACAATGGCTGCTGCATGCCAGCTGCTTCCTATTTACGAAAGACAGTTGAATAATTGAAAATCTTTAGGCTTGGGATGTGGAGGTTTCAAGCAATACTAAGGCTTGGTATTGGAATTAGTTGAAGCAATTCTTTAAATTGAATGACGGTCACTGTTGCAGACCTTAAAGCTGCTGTAAGTGATTTTTTTTGTTTTTAAAGAAGTGTTAAATAGCTCCACATTCTGACAGAGATCATTTATTTAGAGTATCTGGTCGATAACACAGGTCCCTCTGTCTCTGTCTTCTGCAATAAAGCAGCATATAAAATTCTGGAGTCACCGACTGCCTCTATCCAATCAGGTGAGAGAATGCCATGAAGACGCGTTTCTCTCTGCTTGTGAACGGGCAGATAGCAGAACAGATGAAGCTTCCGATCCCAGCGCTACGGGAGACGGCGTACACAATTAAAAAGCCAAAGCGCCATAGAACAGTAGAGGAACAAATAGAAGTAAAGAGGAAGAACGCGAGACAGCCAAAAGCTGTATTTATATCGGTGCCGAATTCAATGGGGAAAACTGAAGGAATCAAAGGGTTTAAAAAGTGATCCACAGCTAGCCTTGCTGCTACTGGACAGGTGAGCTTTGTTTTACTCTGTTGTAGTTATGCAGTTTTATCAGTCTCGGATAGTCCTGTCGGTGGTTTTTAATCCTGCTAATGTCAGTTTATAAATGAACCGTCATCGTTTGTGGCCGACTATAGCTTGCTTAGCTGTGTAATGATAACATATGTGGCTCTAGGACACTAGCTAGTTTTAGCTAGTACCTTCAAAAAGCCATTCATACCAAAGTTTCTGCATGGATATAATGTACCGTTGGTCCATGTTTTCAGTGTGGCTTTCGCACGGCAATCACTGATAGTGTCTGTTTATATTGTACTTATATTGTAACTGAGTCGCTGCTCTCCTCTGCTTCTGTCGGAAACCGATGCGGGTTCCTATGAGTGGCTTGGGGATGGGGTGCGGGGACTGCTTACATAGTCTTTGGACAAGAAGCTATGAAAACGACCAAATCAGTTACAGCAGCTCTTAGTGCCAACAGCAGCTTTCGTATCATCTTCGCTTTCATGGCAGTTGGAATATGCTAAAATGACAGGCGGAACGCCAGTTGTGAAGCAGGCTTTGCTAAACTGATGAGACAGAACACCAGTCATGAAGTAAGCCTAATTGGTGCTGCTTAGATTTGTACCTTCCCAGCCATGTTTAAATTATGCTCATACTGCAATCATTGTCTTTCTACTATCAGTGGCTATATTGGCACAATATTAGACTCCAGAGGTGGTAGCATTCACCATAATATTCTTATGAATAGAGGCAGCAAAACTGGAAAATATTTTATGCATTGCAAACGACCGTGCTGTGGATTATTGGCAAGTGTTTATTTTGTCGCAAGGAATGTACATATTACTGGAATTCATTCTAGCTACACGGCAATAGCAGCATCAAATAATACAGGCATCACGGAATTGCTCTTAATATTCTGGTTGCCTTTATTGCATAAAGGTTTACTACGTCTTAATTGGTTCAATTAGGTTTTAAGCATTGAGTGTTTTGAGATGATTTTTTTTGGCAAATGCAAGACAAGCCTTAAGTGTTTTTTTTTTTTTTTTTTTTTTTGTGTGTGTGTGTGTGTCAGCAGTGGTTTTTTGCCTGCAGCTCTCCAATGGTTGTCATTTTTGCCCAGTGTCTCTCTTCTTGTGGAATTGTGAACACTGACCTTAATTGAGGCACGTAAGGCCTGCAGTTCTTGAGATGTTCGTCCGGGTTCTTTTGTGACCTCCCAGATGAGTGGTCAGTATGCTCTTGGAGGAATGTTGGTGGGCTGGCCACTCCTGTGAATTTTCAGCAGCGTTTTAACTTTTTCCATTTGCACATAATGGCTCTCACTGTGGTTCACTGGAGTCTCAGAGCCTTATAAGTGGCTTTGTAACCCTTCCAAGACTGATAGTTGACTTTGTTTCCAAGTTGATCTTGAGTTTCTTTAGATAGTACTATCATGTGCTGCTTTTTTGCGTACTTCACACTGTCAAACAGGTTCTATTTAAGTAATATTTAGATTCCCCAGGGCTGGCAGTTTCATGCCTTGATAGGTGTTGTGAAATTGAACTCAAGGGGGCAGTTACTTTTTCACATAGGGCCAGGTATGGTTGCATGGCTTTGTTCCTTTAGTAAAAAAATAATTGTTTAAAACTGCTTTTTGTGTTTTCTCATGCTATTTTTGTTTAAAATTAAAATCAATTCCATAAACTGTGCCATTTTTGCGTCACAAATATGCAAAAATAGAATAAATCGGGTAGGACAAATACTTTTCAATGCACTTTATCCTACATATAACTTAATGTAGCATTTTTGTAAGGGATTCTGCCTAGAGAATTGCTCTTGGTAAGAGGAATAGCTATAAAACAGTAGGACATACAACATAATAAACCCAGTATAATAAAACAGGAGACAAAAGACAATATTAAGAGCAAATACAAAGGAGAACAAGACTGCTAACATGTATGAGCTGTTGAGTGAATACATATTATATCTGAGATAATAAAATTATCAGCCAACACGACGCCTGAGTATAACTGCTATAATATGGTCAGGGAATTCATAATAGCTAATCATTGACTCGGAGGCTTAAAATTGTTGAAAAAATTGATTTTGCTTTCTCAAGCTGTAACAGCCATCATTGTTAGGAAGCAGTATTAAATCTCTGAAATTGCTTTTTTTTTGCCAGGTCATTAAATTTTCCTAATCCTGGTCAGCAACCAAAAGATGAAATTGTCCTTCAGGACAATATTCATTTTGCGCAGTGTGGCCGTTGGCTTATATTAGAAATGGTGGCTTTTTTGTCTTTCTGCAAAGACTCGATGCTTATAAGCTAAGCAGTGCACAGTCTTTACTTTCCCAGTGTCACAAACATTATTTTTCATTCTTGAAGTCATTTTGAGGCATTTGATTTTTCTTCATTGTGGGTCACCCGGCCTTCTTTAGTCAAATATTTCAATGCAATGTGAGACTGCATAATTAGACTTCAATGCTACCAATGTAGAGCTGGTAATATGGGCTGAATCACTCATGCGGGGGATGTCTGATGCGGGGAAACAGCTTCGGTGCTTTCTGTTGTCTGTGATTTACCTCACCTCAAAATCCAGGCTCTTCCATTGACCTATGTAGAGCTCCCTGTTTTCTCTACATTTGCGGTCAGATATGTATGGACGGGAATATCTTGGGTGCATCCCAATACTCTAGAAATGCCTCCTCCTTTCCTCCACTCATTACCCCCCATACATCTGAAGGAGACTGATAGAGGAAAGAAAGTCTAATGTTTACCTGCCGCAATACCCATAGGTGGCATTGTTTTAACTGTGTGTGTGTGTGTGTGTGTGTGTGTGTGTGTATGTGTGTGATCATAGCAGAACGTGGCCCAGCAGACACCTATTGTTGCGGGAACTACCACAAAAGCAGTTCTGAGTACTTTGCTGGGTGTTCATATGCTGCCAGATGGTCTGTGGACAGATTTAAAGGGAACCGAACCTCGGGAAATTTTTATACATCATATTCTCGAGGACAGAGAACTATTTAATTTTATGTATCAATCATCAAATTTGGGGCTGTGATTGTGCAGCTAGAGCTTATCGAAAGGTACCAAAACTATCAAACTGCTTGCATGAACATCTGCTCCACATGGATGTGGCCATGTTATAGTATTCTGTCAAGACCCCCCCCCGAAAATGTGACCTAGCTCACGTAGAACTAGATTGTTGTTTGCACGCGATCTTCATGGTTTACTGTCAAGAGTTTATCCAAGACAATGGGGTAAATAATTAGTTAGCTTGCATGCTAATGCTTTTGGCCATTAAAGTAATGAGTTACACGTGTTACTGTTATGGTAGACACTTGATTTTATTAATTTAATGACGAAAATTGTTAGCATGCTAGCTAGCAAAGTATTCATCTCATTTTGCTTGATATAAAAAAATAGCATTTTTTCTTAAATTTTTTGATATTTCTTTGATTATAAAATAGTTCATAATGACCCAATTACCTTGTATTACTATGAAACTAAGTAATTTTGATTACTAACTTACAACAGTCCTAAGATAAAATTGACTATTTAAAGGCTAAAGAACGCATTTACGCACAATATGTCACAGAATCAGGGGAGCCTCACAATGATGGTGGCCTCCGCAATTATGACAAGAAAATCACGATTTATATCTCTCTTGTGTATTTTGGTGGGGGGTTACATAGATCGTTATAATCAGTGAAAATTCCTCTTTTTATTGAAATACCTTTGTTTTTTGGGGTTCGGTTCCCTTTAATCACCGCAATATTATAAAAATCACGCAAGAAGCTGTCAGTGAACTTTACAGTGTGTGGTCAAGATCAGAATGAAGGCTGAGGACAAAAGTGGGTGTGGCCTGAGCAAGGGCACTGGAAGTAGGGGGGGTAGGATGAGCAGCTGATGTGATCCCATCACAAGATAGTCTCTAGTTCAGGTATTCGTGTACACTTATGGTTGACCAAGATCCTCCCCTCATGAATCACCTCATTGTTCCATGAATTTATGGCCTCTCTTTTTCCAAAAGGAAGAATGGATTAATGCAAATATGGATTAATATTCCATATGTCATGCTGAAAGGATGTTACAGTGGATATTTTGGCTGTATTAACCTTTTGAAGTGTGATAGTTCGAACACTGTTTTTAAAGGGTTAAGGCTCGTGGTCTGTATTTTCCAGGATTCCTGGGTGAAGGGAATTGATTGCATTGGCTGCCGGGTGTATAGAGAGGTTTTTTTTTTTTTTTTTGTCTTTTAGGTCATGAATATAAAACATAGCAATTTGACAGGGGGAGAGAAAGAGCACCATCAGGGGCTTGTTCAGCAGCCGACAGAACAGAGCCAACCAATGCTGTATGCTGGTGCCTGCTGCGAGATTTATTCCATGGAGGATGAATTGAGAGTGGGGGAGGCTGTGGAACGGCGAGCAGGGACCATTATATTAACGCGTAATGAAAACTTCCCCCACCCTGTACACAGAGGACAGGATGGAAGGTTGTATTTCATCTTACAGCACTTCCCTATCTCAAGGCTCTCCTGGAGAAGGGAGTCAGGCAGCCATTACAAACACAGAGTCACGTTAAAGGGGCACAGAGACGACAAGCACATGAGCAAACTTTAATTATGCAAACTCAGAGATTTACTGGGAGAATCTTGTGAATATTCTGAAACGATTTTTTGATAGTGTTTTGCTGTTCAGCTTTCGCCAACTATAATAATAGTAATGACAATCATGCAGACTTATGATTAACTCATGGCAACAAATGAGAAGATGACTTCTGAGGGGACGACTCAGGTAAAGTTGTTTTCATTACTGAAAAATGGGCTGTTTTGGCTCACTTCCTCGCGAAGCTAAAACTAGCAAAGATATTTTTACGTAAGGAAGCTCGTGATCTTTGGAAAGTGTGGGAGCACTTGCACTGGGAAGACAATATGACAAAGCAATCGGAGATGCCTGTGTGAAGGAAAAACAGCTTTGCCGTTGTCGTGCCTTGTCAAAACCGTGTAAAAATGAAAACTCAGAACAGCGGAGTCTTGCTTGCAATAGCTCCCCATCCAATAAGCGCTTCCAAGAGTGAAAAAATTTTAAACAACTGGAGTTGACAAACACATTTGGACTCCGAAACAAAAGATAACAGGGCAAAAATACGAAACAATAATCAATCTAAATGACGTAACGGTTGTGATCCAGACAAGGAACCAGATGTAGAGACAGAGTACAATTCAATAGTAGGGTTTATTGATAACAATACGATAATGACATTGAGGGACGAAGCTCAGAGCAGCATGGCACAGTTCAGGACAGATGGTTTTGGCATAGGGCGTGTCCGCGCCCAGCCAGTGGCGTCCTGGGGCAGTAGCCAGATGGAGATCAAAATGCTTGTGTGTTTGTTGAATGCACTTGCAGGAGGCCACAATGTTGGCAACACAAATGTGCGACAAATTAAAATTATATTGCTGGTAAGAACGTAGTATTAACAACAGTAAACCCTCATAAATAATATACTTTGGCATATTTTTTTCCACTTGCACGATAAAACTGCAATACATTTTTGACTCAGGATACAGATACAGAGGAAGCGGCTGGTGAGGACGCACAGTAAGGATTTATAGGGGATGCTTTGGTTGTACTGCTTTGTCCAGCCCCCAGGATTGGCTGATTTACTAGCCTTTGAAAACTCAGGGCTCCGGAGAGCATGAAGAGCATGTCAGTAGCATGAACAGAAATGTTCCTCAGATGCTGGGGGGCTGGCTCCCTCAGTAAAAGCGCTGCTTGCAGTAAAAGACTGGTCATCAGTGCCACCTGTGGCCGGCATCATCCTAGGAGCAGCACATAAATGGCTTCATGCTCAGGGATATGGGGAGGTGGCATGGTGGCATAGTGGGTAGCAGCGCCGGCTCACAGCAAAAAGGTTTTAGTTTTAATCTGGCCTGGGGCCTTTCTGTGCTGAGTTCACATGTTCTCCCCGTGATCCATGTGGGTTTACCCCAGGTACTGAGGTTTCCTCCCACAGTCCAAAGACATGCATACAGGCAAAGTGGAGACGCTAAATTGCCCTAAAGTTTGAATGAATGGTATGCGCTTTGATTCCTACGTGTTCTTTGAAGAGTGTAGCGGATGATATTAGGTTGCAGAAAAATTTCTAAAAATGTCAAACAATAGTGAAACAAATAAACAACTGGTTTGGGTAGCTGGCGGCACAGTGGTTGGCACTGCTGCCTGGGGCCTTTCTATGTGGAGTTTGCATGTTCTCCCTGTGTTCGCGTGGGATTCCTCCGGGTACTCTGGTTTCCTCTCACAGTCCAAACACATGCACATCAGGCTAATTGGAGACACTAAATTGCCCATAGGTATGAGTGTGTGAGTGAATGACTGTATGTGCCTTGCGAGGGATTGGTGAGCTGTCCAGGGTGGCTCCAGCTCCCCTGCGACCGTAGTGAGGAAGAAGCAGAATATAGAAAGAATGGATGGATGGATGGTTTGGGTAGCATTGCTTGTTGCTCAAGCGCCTCCTACTGGTCATCTGGGTGTCATCATTTGCTCTCTGAACAAGTAAGCATAGGTTTGTTCCACCCCCCCCCTTCCATGCTTGCTGGGATTGTGACCCCGATGTGCAAAGAAGTGGTGGTCGACAGGCATGGTTCAGAGGAGAGCTAAAAACTGTTTGGATGGCAGGATGGGTCATGTAGGACCATGCTAGTACGTAATCATCATGTTTGCATGTCCCTCAGTTCAAACGACTTTCATTCCAGAAGACTTGTCATGTGCATGGTACCACAGCTGTCTCGTGGGCATCCAGTCAAATGATTACAATGCGGGTCTGGAGAGGAGCTTAGCTGTAATTGGCCGAGAGTCAAATTGTCGTGGAGCCAGCCTTCCTTTTTTGAGAGGGCTGTTGCTGAGATTTGCTGCTCGTGGCCACTTTTATCTGCTCTATTCATCTATCGGTGGGATGGTAGTTGTCGCCATGGAAACACTGGAACACTTATCCAGATACAATCGCATGCCTCTCTTGCTCCTCAACATCAAAATCGGTTGAGCGATTCACTGCCCTATTAATATGCATACCTTATTCCTCTGCCTTATTTAAAATGGAAAGGCTCAAAAGCAAATACTATCCCAGAGGCGCTGACACTGATCTCTGACTGATCCTAAACTTTGGCTCCCAAATAAATGGAAGCTTTACTTTGTTTATTTGAAGCAAAATTTGACACAGTTGCTGCAATGAATTTGACTAATTTATCGCTTGTTGGATGCAAACTGTTTATGTTGTTAGGAGAGCAATGAAATTACTACAGTGATTAGGGCAGTGACAGTTTAAAATGTTTGCGTTCCCTTTTTCAAGACAGCCAGTAAAACCAAAAACGATGCCAAACACTTGCTGCTCTGTGGACCTATGTGTAATTTCATATACAGCGTGATCATCTCATGAGAAGTGAGAGTGGTTGACCCTGAGGCTCAGTCGTCCACTTCTTAAGAACTGGTGTGGAAGCCCACAAATCCCATTGGCAATTCTTTCATCCAAATCAATCCATGCATTATTTTTAGCTTTCCAGTTCAAACAGAATGGTAATGAGTGCATGGTCTATATGCCAGTGCTTCTCAAACCTCTCCTGGAGGTCCACCTGTCCTTCATGTTTTAGATTTCTCCCTGCTCCTGCACAGGTGATTCAAATGATCAGCTCGGTAATCACCCCCTAAAGCTGATTGATGACAACCTGATCATATGAATCACCTGTGCAGGAGCAGGGAGAGATCTAAACCATGCAGGACCGGTGGTACTCCAGGAGAGGTTTGGGAAGCACTGGTCTACACCGTATCTGTTGATGAATGGAGTTTATCGAAGCTTAAGAATATTTACTTAACATTGCAATATTAGTGCGTGGCTGACTTTCCCAGTGTTCATTTAGGTACATCATTTTGTCTCTTTTTTGGGAAAAGTAAACATGCTGCAGTCACATGTACCTCTGTTCATTTTTATATTTATGTTTTATAGGATTGTATCTGTAGATGCCTTGTACTGTAAGGGCTCAAATTTCTCTCGGTGGAAAAATCTGTGATGAATATTAACCCACAGAGTACAAATACGCAGTACATTGATGTTCTTAATTTATCTTTGCTTACATCAGTAAATCATTTATTTTACCATTAGAATTCTTGAGGAGAGTAGAAAATATGAGACCCATTCAAGAAAAACCAGGCATAACGACGCATCTGATCATCTCAGACTAGGCCCAATAGGCCTATTGTATGTATTACGTAATGCATAATTTCCAAAGATCAAACGGCTCTCAAATCAGCCATCAAACTGAAGCTGAGGACTGAAGAATACAAATATGGCTTGATTACTACTCAGTTTTGATCTTTGATGTATTATGCCTAGTTTGCTGGAATGGGTCACATATGGTGTCACATGATCATCATTTTCTCACTTTCTCTTTGTACACTTTTGGGGGGGGTCAGGTCAAAAGAGTACTCTTTGTACTCTTGTGAAAATGATGAAACAAAATGGATGACCCCCAACTCTATAAATGTTTTCCCAAGAATGAAAGTAGCATTGCTCATTAGTACTGTACAATATACTTCAATTTTTTTCTGTGCCAAATGTCTGTGAGGGGCAGAAAGAAGTGTTTGATGAGGGATGTACAGGAAAAGGCAGAGTACATTTTTTGGAATGTTTTCATGGGTTTTCTTTAATTTTCTGGTTATCACAGACTTGGGTTCAGATCAAAAGGAGCAGCTCTGCCTGTCAAAAAATGTGCCCCCAACCTCACTACCCTTCACTTATTCTCTCTTCTCATGTTCTGTACTTCTGCACCTGACTCTCATTCTTGTGCTCATTATACACGCGGCTCTCAAAGCATCTCAGGCTTATTTCTTATCATAATTCTTCTTGTCTAATTGCTTTGTCAGATTCACAATCCATCTTAAAGATCCCTTTGCGTGCTGTTTTTTTTGGCAAGAGTTTATGTTCTTGGATATCCAAAGAGGAGATTTATAAAGTTTTTAATAAGGTACCCCATCAAATTCTAGAATTTTGAGGCCATTTCCTTCCTGTCACCCTCTTCACTCTGAAAAAAAGTCTATTTTGACTGGGTGTTCCCTCTATGATAATGAGCCCAGCTCTTATTGGCTATTGATAGGAGGGGGTTAAGTTGAAAGTCTTCCTGATGTCAAACCAATTATAGGTACCTGTAAGAAAACTGTCTCTCCTGTAAATAAAACGGCTAGCTTTAAGTAACAAGTATTACTATTGTGTAAACTCCTCTGCTTCTGGTTATGGATGGTGCGGGGCTGACTGTACAGTATAGCCCAATTTGTTTTTGTTCTGAAGCTGTGTGTGTTCAAATATATTTTTTTCATGACATTGCATTTCCTGGGCTCTGTAGTCTAATGAGGAGTATTAATGTTCCCCTCAGTTATGTCACTTCAATTAAAGGTTAGATTTTTGTGAACATTTTAAATTTAAGATTGTGAGGATAAGCAATAAAGACGAGTTTCACATCGCGTTTTGCTCATTTTTGTTAAAGGGAGCCAATAATGCTGGAGCACATTAGGAATATGCTTCTCAATTGGCCTTTTTAATGCAGTTTGCTTCACACGGTCTCCTGTTTTTGATTGGCAATGCCCACATTTTTGGTCTGAAGGAGAAATGCACCTATTTTTATAGCGCTTTCACACCAGGATAGTCCAGGGACTTGGTTCGATTGGGTGGGGAATGTCGAAAAATTTCACACCTTCATTTGGTTTGGTTCACTTTCACACTGCACTTTTGAAAGCGGACCAAACCGTCTGGACAACGTCATGCAGTTACAAAAGCTGCTTGTTTGGGGCGGTATTTCCCGAAGCGAGCACTGACCAGGAAGAAAAAAAGCATGAGGAAGAAGAAAACCCGGTTCATCGATTGGTCGGGACCGAACATTTCCTTCAGCCGGCTTGTTCACAACAAAAACAAACAATGGAGCAACACCAAATTTATACAGTCATCGGGTTTCTGTTTTTACTTTGGTGTACAAACCTAATTGTTTTTTCACAAGAAGCTGCCCAGTATGAGCAGCAGGCGAGGCAGCGAGCTATCTTTGGTTCACTTCCTCTCTTTGGTTCACTGGATAGTCCATTTGTGTTTCCCACAGTAAGTGAACTGCACCAGGGTTTACTTGCAAGCGAACCAAGACCCACGTTTTCAGGCGGACCAGAGTTAGCTTGTTTAGTCCGCACCAGAGTGCGGATGAGCTTTCACACCTGCCCAAACGAAGCGGACTATCCGAGGAAACAAACTCTGGTCTGTTTAAAGCGGGCCAAACAGCTCTGGTGTAAAAGCGCCCTTAGATATATGAAAGACTTGAATATGTGGTTTTTGGATATGCGCGAATATTTCAACGCCTAACTATGAGAGGGGAGTTTGTGTTTGCATGGTCAAGCAAGTCCTCCAGTAGTGGAATACTGAAAAATCCCAGTTTAATCTGAGTGTGCACAGCTGCCTGTATGAGGAAATATTGGTGGAATATTAATTTTCATGAGCCAGATAAACAGCTTGGTAGTAATATTGTCTTTTACGTTATAATGGTAAAAACCAAAAAATGTTCTGCTTGTGAACATGATCAACTTCAAACCCACTTAAGTTTGGTAGAAAACTGTCAGCTACGCAAACTATTAAGCTAGCCAACGTTCTTCTGCCACCAACTGCTAGTCTACTGATTTGCTCAGACAAGAGAAATTGCAAACCGGAATGCTATAGATTACCTTTAAAGAGAGTGGCATTCAGACGTTAACCTGCTAGCAAACTAGCTCTAGAAATGCCATCTTGCTAGCCCAATAATGTCAGTACTACTCCCAACAAGCTAACTCAAGCATTTCAGTGATGATTTGCAAATCATTTAAACCCTATATTTAATTGAAAGTAGTGCAAAGTCAACATATCAAATGTAACTGAGAAATGTTATTGATTTTTGAAAAATACTTGGGTCACACTATAGATGAAGTGTTGCTCATTAAGGCTCATTATACAGCATGTATAATGCCTTCAAAAATGAGACAATGTCTTAATAAATCATACATAAGCAAATGTCATGCGTTGTGAAGGGTGAAATAACACATCCTATTCAGCATGCGATGCCTGATGTCATATAACTGACAATGTCACTTAGCTAGTGGCTAAATACTATAAAGGGTGACATTGTCAGCTAAGTGACATTGACATTGTCACATCTGGCATCACAAATTTTATGACAGTAACATGTTTCAATAAAGTTGGGACAGGGGCAGTGTTTACCGCTGTGTTGCATCACCTTTTCTTTCAACAATACTCTGAAAGCATTTGGGAACTGAGGCGACACACTGCTATAGTTTTGGAAGCAAAATGTTTTCCTTTCCTTGCTTGATATAGGCTTTATGCTGATATACACTTCACAGACTCCTTTGTCAAATTTTTTAATCATTACGTGCCAAATATTTTCAGTGGGTGACAGGTCTGGCATGCAGGCAGGCTAGTTTAGCACCCAGTCTCTTTTACTACGGAGCCATGTTGTTGTAATATGTGCAGAATGTTGACTTTGGTGTTGTTTTTTCCGAAATTAGCAAGGCCTTCCCTGTCAAAAATGTCTGGATGGCATATGAAACTCCAAAACCTGTTGTTTAGCATTAATGATTTCGTCACAGAAGTGCAAGTTACTCATGCTATGTGCAGTAATGCACCCCCATACTATAATGGATGCTGGCTTTTGAACCGTGCACTGGTAACAAGCTGGATTGTCCCTCTCCTCTTTTGCTCGGAGGGCGCGGCGTCCATAATTTCCCAAAATAATTTCACATTTTTAATTGGTCAGACCACCGGACAGTTTCCCACTTCCCTTCAGTCCATCTTAAATGAGCTTGGGCACAGCGAAGGCTGTAGCATTTCTGGATCTTGGTTTAATATTTGCATGGCAGAGTTTTAACTTGCATTTATGGATGCAGCGACATATGGTGTTCATTAACAATGATTTATAGAAGTGTTCCTGAGCCAATGCAATGATTTCCACTACGGAATCTCGTCTGCTTTTAAGGCAGTGCTGCCTTAGCGTCTGAAGATCATAGCCATTCAATATTGGTTTTCAGTCTTGTCCCTTGCATACAGTTGATGCTCTGAATCTTTTGATAATATTATGTACAGCAGATGCTGAACTCCCCCAATTCTTTGCAATTTTACATGGAGAAATTTTAATTGTTGAACTTTTTGCCCATGTCGTCTTTCCTTGAGTGGTGAAGCTGTTGCCATCTTAATGTCTGAAAGACCCAATCGTGTTACTGACCTGTTGCCAATTAACCCAATTAGCTGTGAGATTTTCCACCAGGTGTATTTTTTTTTTTTTTTTTGCATCAGTCAACTTTTCCATTCTTTCGTAGTCATTTCTTTGAAATGTGTTGCTGGCATCAAATTCAAACTGAGGAGATGTTTTTCAAAAAACAATTAAATTTCTCAGTTTCAACATCGATATGCATTTTTGCACTATTTTCAATTAAATATAGGGTTGAAATGATTTGCAAATCATTGCATTCTGTTTTAATTTACATTTTACGCACCGTCCCAACTTTTCTGTAAATGGGGTTGTACTCTAATGTATATAAGTCCAAAACATGAACATATTTTGAGTGTTTAGTGTTATATTCAGAGGTGACAAATGATTATTGTGTTCCCCTATCACTAAAGACGTTCTCCAAATATATCAACCCCTGCACGCTTGTAAGTGCACTGAAAACTGGAAATGATGGTAACAGGATTCAAATGCATAGGAAAATGATTTTATATTTATTACTTTTGAATTCAAAAATACAAAATAGGAAACAGCAATTCACTTAAACAATGACAATGAGATAGCTAGACTGACATAAGTCTGCTAGAATAAAGTGCAAAGAGATATACAGGTGATACGCTATTCAATAGGCTTATGAGACTTCGCACTAGGCTCATATAGGCTTAATGAGATAATGAGATGATTAGACATGATTGCAGACAGTTGAGTGGTGAGTGGAGGAGCAGGCTGGTTCCTCCTAACTCTGGTGATGCGGAGCGCTAGGGGTGTGGCATGACAGTAACCAGCCCCCCGAGGCATAATTCCCGGGGTGTTTTGGCGACGGCTAGGAAGGCGACCCCCAGGTCGAGGAGTAGGCCGATCCGGATGGTTACGGTGGAACTCTGCCAGGAGCTGGGGGTCCAGGAGGGGGGGTTGTCTCCGCCAGCGGCCCTGCAAATCACCGGGCTGAGGAGAGAAACCTGGAAAGTGTTATTAATTTTGTTGTTTGCCAGCAACAGAAGGGAATGTGCTGACTCATTGACACTCCAGAGGACTTTGAATGGGCCAGTGAACCGTGTGCTGAGTTTGCGGCAGGGCAGGCGGAAGTCTCTGGTTGAGAGCTGGACCTGATCCCCTGGTTGGTACACTGGGACGTCCCAACGTCCCTTCTCCACCTGGATCTTTTGACGGTGGAGGGGTCTTTGGATCTGTATGTTGGTCTCCATTAGGGGCGTAACGATTCTGAATCACGATTTTTTAAAAGTGTAGTACCACCAAATACTGCCATGGGGCGAACATCTGAGCTTTCCCTTTTCCTTTATGAAACCCAATGCAGTCTTGAACGAAAGTGCCAAACATCAAAGGGCATGAATAATGCTTCCGGAAAAAAACTTGACTGACATCAGTATTTTTTGGCTACGTGCTGAAAGGAGGCAAGCAAATGAAAGCAGAATTGTCTCCTATTAACCAATTAGGCAACTCTAAGAAAAGTAAACCTGTTCCCGTTCACTTTGCTTGATTGGCAATCAAATGGTGGATTCGTTTACTCTTAAGGCCCGCGGTATACTTGCAGCATCATGGTTGTCATGCGTATTCTGCGTTTGTTTGAGGCGTCAGACGCACATTTCGACGCGAGGTAACGCGACGCGTACGCGAGATGCAATATTGACATGACTGCTAGAGGCGCTCGTGCAAATGGACACGGTGACCATTGCATGCACTACCCGCCCGGCAATATGGGCAATACCAGCTTTTCACGATTTCCGAGTTAATTTCTGTTGTTTGCCCCAAGTGGAGACTTCCAGTATTATGCGTTTTGGCTGTGTACTGTTGAAGTAAGTATGTACACAGGCACAGCGCATTGTGTACGCGTACATTTGATCAAGCGTTAAGTATACCGCAGCCCTTAAGTTGAATGAGTAGAGCTGTTTATTAAGACAACAAGTTTGATTGCTGCATTTTAAAATTTAAATGGCCATAGAACAGCAGATTTGCATGAACACGATTGCCATTACCATGCCATTTCGTGTGACTGTGATAATTTATATCTCACATTCACTCTTCATCCGCTTTTCAGAATGTTTTCCACCTTGTGTATTTGTTAGACGCTTAAAATCCTTGGCGATCTTGTAACAAATCTATTTTAAATTAATCTTGAATAATGTCCTAAAATTCTACAACGAGAGATGTAATTCAGAGGAAGATTTTTTCAAATTATTGGCATTCTTTCACTCTAACACCGTAGCCCAGTTAGGTTTGTCTGCTTCTCACCATCACATCTTAATCGTTATAGGCTACTGAAATTGCTTGATTGTTATTTAGGACAAGTACACGGGAGCAGATTTAGGGAAGGGCGGAGCACCTGCAATTAGCGAAATCTAAACTCAGGCTTCTTCCTGACGGCATTTTAAATCGTTTAAGCTGCTTCAGGTGTGTATGTTTCAAGAAATTACACGCGACTGCCTACACACCCCGCGACTGCCTACACACCCCATGACTGCGCAAGTGGTCTCATCACACTTTTAAAAAATCCTCGTTCAACATCGCCACATCCCAACTCAGCATTTCATCTCTCATTGTAGTATTTTTAGGGATCTATAATGATAAAAAATAAAAATAAAGATTTATTTTCAGATTGCCCTGGATTTCAAGCGTCTAAAAATACACAAGGTGGAAATGGCCAAATACCCGTTCTTGCAAATCCGTGCTTTTCTATGGCCATTTAACTTTCAGAATGCGGCAATCAAACATGCTATCTTAATAAACAGCTCTACTCATTCAGCAAAGTAAATAAGCAAATCCCCTGTTCGATTGCTAATTGAATAGTGTAAACAGGGACAGGATTAGAGTAACCTAATTGGTTAAAAGGAGATGATTCTGTAGTCCTTTACTTGGCTCCGTGCAGCATGTCACCGAAAAATACTGATGTCAGTCAAGTTTTTTTCGGAAGCATTTTCATGCCCTTTGATGATTGGCACTTTCGTTCAAGAATTTCGGGTTTCATAAAGGAAAAGGGAAAGCTCGGATGTTCGCCCCATGGCAGCATGTTGTGGTACTACGCTTTTAAAAAATCGCGATTCAGAATCGTTACACCCCTAGTCTCCATTCACACCTTCTCCGCAGGTCTGAACCAGGCGTCCACCGCCGGGACTTTGGTCTGGCTCAGATCCCACAGGCACAGGGGAGGTTGTTGACCGAGGGGGTTAGTCCAGTTTATGTGCTCTTGAGGGAGTTTTGGGTGTACTCCGTCCAAGGGAGGAGCTTTGCCCAGTCTTGTTGTCGATGGGGGCAGTGTGTCTGGAGGAACCTCCCCAGATCCTGGAGGGTCCTCTCCGCCTGTTCGTTCGATTCTGGGTGGTATCAGGTGAGGCTTGAAAAAGGCTCCACACCTTGAACTGCGCCCACGGTCCGACATGACACGGGTTGCGGAAGACCTGCTAGAAGAGAGTTTCTGCCACCAGGAAGGCAGAGGGATGGCTTGGAAATGCTATGAATTTGCAGAATTTTGAGAAACTATTAACTGTCACCAGTATTACTCCCTTCAGAGTTGAATAAATCTGTTACAAAGTCCATTTGTTCTTGCCAATATGTGACTGTTTACGCTGTCTTTCAATGAACGTAACAGCCCAAAAATGCAAAGTCATGCACCAGACACGCGCCTTGGCTGTACTTGAGCCAACCCTTGGTAACTTTTTGAAATATAGTGTTCAAAAATTAATTTTTAACATCACACATATACTGATGGACTTTAAAACTTATAAGTCTGACTAGACAGAAATAGCATAGTTGGGTTTGGGGAACTTTAATTAGATGATTACATAATTGATATGCAGTTGTATTTGACTGAGGAGACACAACAGTGTGTGAGGTCATGACCTTGTTTGTGTCTTTTGAAGCAGGATTTGAGGAATTAGTGATGTAACCTCGTCCAGCTTCACTGATCACAATTGCAATGCTGTCAAATGCCTTAAAACAATCCTTGAGGTCATTAAGGCCAGAACCTGAGAGCATTTGTATAAAGACACTACGTGGCGCCATGGCTCGCCTTTCCAGACCTAATAAGCAAGCCATTGGGCTGTGGATGGCTGAACATCCCAAAATCGATAACATCAACCGTTTTGGGGGTAAGCCAACCCACAATCTCTAACCTTGTGGCTTGTTACCAGGAGACTGGAAGCACCAATGATCGACCCTGACCTGGTTAGCCTAGGGTCACGACCCCAGCCCAGGACGATTGTCCACCTGAGAGATTGCTTTTGAACCTGAACCAGGACAGCTCAGGAGACCCTAGGAATCCACAGACTAAGGATCAGCAGAAGAACAGTGAGTTGCAGACTTGCAGAGCGAGGGATCAGAGCCCACAAGGCATGTCTTGGAATGCGGCTTGATGCACGGCGCAGGGCTAAGGCTTCGCTGGGCTTGGTCAGAGAAGAGTCCCCAACCGATTCTGGAGGAATGTTGTCTTCAGATCGCTTTGGAGGAGGCTCGGTGATGATTTGGGGTGCCATTCGGTGCGGCTGGAGGTCTAACCTGGTCATAATCAATGGAATTCTTAATGCAGCCTGCTACGGTAAATCAGAAACGCGGCCTTTCACTGACCACCCTGAGGTCACGTTCATGCAAGACAACATTCACCAGCATGTGACCCAGCAGCTCCTGGCCCAGAATGGTGCGCAAGTCATGGAATGGCCACCTTTCTGCCCTGACATGAAGTGCATCAAGCAAGTGTGGGACCTGTAGGATCGGCGGGTTCGGCAACGCACTCCAGCGCCCAGGACGAGGGCGGATCTCCAAGAAGCCCTTCTCCAGGACTGGCAGGCCATTCCCCAGTAACAGCTCAACAGAATGGTGCTGTCCATGCTAAGACAAGTGATGGCTTTGTTGCAGGCACGTGGCGGTCATACTCGGTACTGAGATTGGAGTTGATCTTTGTTTTTGATTTAGTTGTTAAACTTGTCATTGCTGACTCTTTTGGCGTTCTTTTTTTGTTCATGTTATCTGACATTTTGTTGAAGTTGTTGTTATGGGTAAAGTCACTAAATGGTTACAAATTTGAATCTGAGTTTGGCTACAATTCTAGTTATAAGTTTTTAAAGTCCATCAGTGTATTAAAGTTAATGAATTTATTGACACAACGTTTAAACTTTTTGACGGAGTAATACCGGAAGTTGGTTTCCACAAGACTCATTTCAACTATGGTTTCAATCAGCTTTTAATTTACCTTCGGCGGATAAACACCCTATAATTTGATTGTCATTCGGTTTAGGAACGTCTTTTCTACCATTGAAAATGAATGTAGACGATAACATCAAAGTGCACCATTCTAAAGACAGTCATTGTATGGCCGAAGAGTTGCGAGGATTTCTCCATGGATTGCGTCGCATCATGTGTAACGAGATACACATTGTGACCCCAATGGTCACTTAAGAACTCAAATTGGACTACTCAGGTCCTGAGGAACAATAAACCAAAATTTAGAGTGTTGCGTTTTCATTACCTTTGAGTATATAACTTTTATAGATGAACGTCTTGTGAAGCGAACCAGCCTAGTTTGAAGACACGTCAGGCCACCTCGGTCAATATTAGAGATATCGGTTAGTTTTTTTTCACAGAATATTCCTTATGTGATGTAGAATGACTTTGTTTAAAAAAAACTGTACATCGCCAAAAACTGACAGTCCCCGGGTTTTCACAGGCGGGGTCACATTTGATCTATGCTGCATCAGTTAGTCAACAGCAAACATTCTGCAGAGAGATTTGATTACGTTTTCGGAACTTTGCCACAACATTGCATCGGTACAGAAAGGTTAGAGTTTGTGAACTTTTTTTTCACGTTCCACTCGGCCTGCAGAAGGCGTAGGGCAGTGGCTAAGTGTATTTTATTAGCGATTTTTTTGGAAACATGTCAGCATCCAAGCATGGGAATATTGCACCGTATTTCGCCCTGGCGCCTGAATGTGAGACTTTATAGCAAAATGTTACAGTAGGTAATGATGTAAAGTAAAGATAAAGGCCATCAGTGCAGTTGTACATTTGTCACAATTCGTAAAGTAATACTTTGGGTTCACCATTTGATTTGGTGAATAGTCAGTCAGACATCATTTCCTTATGCTCTGTATGTACATTGTAATGGTGAGAACTTGTTTGTATTCTTCAGAAGAATAAAGTTCAGTGGGCTTTCTGCAACTCTGTCTTGCATTCAATATTATTGGTCACACTTGCAGGCCTTCAGACCAGATCACACTTAGAATAGGTTCCTTGTTTCCAAAAAATAACTTGGTAGGCAGAGAAAAAGATGGGAGGACAATATCTCAGAATGGACTTGCCTGACTCTAGAAACAGTAAGAAGAACAGAGGATGGCGGAAGGGTAGAGAAAACTGATTGCCAGATCATCCTTGGTGTTGAACAGTCATATAGAAGGGGTTCCTGAAGTTAAGTTCTCTCGCTGTGAGTTTCCTTGAACTTGAATATTGTGTCAAGGCCCTGTGCAAAAGGTTATTAATTGCCAAGATATCATTAATCAGGACACTCAAAATTGAAGAATAACACCTCCAAATGTGCTAAAATGCCAGAGCTTCCGGGGGGCTTTTGCACTACCCCTGGACCCCGCAGGGGGTCTAGGTGGCCCCCGGACCCCCGGCCAGTCCTTACCCCCACACTGCAAAAAAATCCTGGTGAGAACACTGCCATGGGTGATGTGGAACTGGTAGTGGGAGGAGTTTACTGGCTGGAAGCTGTCTCGGAGTCTTGGTGATTGCACAGGTACTGCATAAGTTGACCGCCCTCTCCACATCAGAGGCAAGGTGGGGCCACAAATACTTTCGGGTGATGAATTGTGTAGTTCACACCGGGATGGCCTAGGAGATTACCCCATCCCGCAGGGTAGAGGGGACAGCCACTGGCTGCAGCCAGGGTCCTGAAGGCGAGGGCATAGTCAGCCACTGACCTGGACCCTTTGTTTGAGATCCAACAGTCGTTCCCCAGCCTGCTTCCTCGGGTGATCGAAATCTGCCTTGAACTGGGTTATGAAGCTATCATATGTTGGGAAGGCAGATTGATTTTAATTTATAATTAATTATATGATTTTAATTATAGATGTATAATTTCTGAGCTTGTGCAGAAAAAAGATGGGGTGTTCTCTAAGGGGTTACTACCGCTGGCTGCATGTCAGTTGGTGAATAAAATAACTGGACCAGGAGGCAATTGTTTGACCAGTTAGTGTTTGATCTTTTTTTTTTTTTCATTCAATTAATTAAATAAATAAAAATAGTTTGAGAATCTTAGACTAGTTGGTCTGACAAATATGCTAAAATGAAAGAATTCAGGAAGGGGAAATTATTTTTTCACAGCTGTGAGTGCATGAGTCTCTAACATTACAGAGCGCAACAATGTTTGTATCCAATATCACAGTTTAATATTGAACATAAACCACTGAAAGTGCCTGTGCCCAAATGCTGATAGCTGGAGAAATGGGTATAATTGGGTGTTGTAGGTTAGCAGGGTGCAAATGATCATTTTGACAGACTACAGTAAGACAGCGAGGTGGGATGTGCAAAAAATAGTAATGGGTTCCTGCTGATAGCAGACGCTTAATGAACTGCATGTACACACACAAGAGATGATGTAACAGGGTGAACATGTACTGTGTGAGCATTGAGAGACGAGCTTAATCCTCTGTAATTTCCTCTCTTTTCGTGTCTTCCTCTAATTGGTTTTGTTTGAGCTTGATTTATTTACCGGTTGGGTTTTTCCAATTACATAGGAGGCATCTAGGGAAATGGAATATGCTTACTGTTTTTTTTTTCAATTGCATGGCACCAAAAAAATGGATGCCTAATAAATATGCAAATATTGTGAGCACATTGTATAAATTAGTACTGATACAGATACATTATATGCTTGTAATTATTTTATTTATATATATATATATATATATATATATATATATATATATATATATAATTATAAAATACAATTTGTAATCTTTTGAAATAAAGCCCCAATTCTGAATAGGTTAGCACATTCTGGTAAATACTGATGAGATCAAAAAAGTGTGATTTGAAAAGTTCATTCACCCTCTACAATGCTGAAAACATGACAGCAACGCATCACTTGTTGCTTTAACATCTGATTGTTGTCAGTTGTTGATTGAAAATTGAATTGAAACAGGTGATGTTTAATGAGTGAGCTAATCTTGATACAGAATAAAAAGACCCTCCCACCAAGGCCTTGTCCTTCAAGAGCAAAGATGGCTTGAGGTTCACCAGTTTGCCAACAACTGCGTAAGCTTATAATTCATCAAGACTAATGGGTAGGATGTTCTGCATTTCACCCTCCACACTGCACAATATAATTAAAAGATGGAAGAAATTCCGATCGAGCCTTGGTGTGGCTGTAATGGATATCATGACATGGATCAGAAACACCTTGAAAAACCTTTGTCAGGCAACACCATTTGCTGCTTCTTTCAGTTAAGGGTTTTCTTTGCAAAGCCGAAGCCATTCATGGACACTGCCCAAATGCTCCACCATCTTATCTTGGTATCATCTGAGATGGACACCTGCACAGGGGATGCCTGTTTTGTGGTCTGACGAGTAAGCTTGGGCCGATTTCCGGTTTAACCGGTTCGATCCGTTTTACTTGATTGAACTAGTTCATTTTATATGGACCGTCGGAACCGGTCCGTCATTATAAAAAAAAAAAAAAATTTGAAGTGTCCAGAACGTGTCCAAAATGTTAAAATATAGCTCACAAAAACTTACTGCTGACGGCGACGGCATTAAATCCATCTGTATTATATTTATTACGTTTGTCGTGTGTATAAACTGAATGTGCCTGAGCCGAGCGCAACAACAAATAGCAGGAGATCAGGTTTCAAGTGAATGTGGGGTCGGGGGATGGGGCCGGGGGCGAAAGTTTTTTTCCTACGAACTTTTTGTCCTCATTTGCGTACGCGCATGCCCACTCTAGAGAGTTCTTGAATAATATCAAAACATTGCCACGTGAATCGCCCACTCGCAATTGCGTGCTTTTATGCTTTGAAGCGCACCTCCGAACGAATTCTAAACCCACCCAACTATACACTGAAAAACGTTTACCAAACCGTCAGCTCTTTATCAGTTTATTTTTTTTAGCTCATCATATTAATCTTCAGCAGTTAACCCTGAGCTAGCCCAAGATCATAAATAAATGCACTCGCTAATTTCTAGCGTTTCTTCGGCGTAGTAAATAATGCTAACGTTAGTCACGACTGAGTTACTTTTTCTCCCAATCAGTATGTTTGAATGTATTTAGCTGGCGAGCCTACACGTTTAAGCTCGTGGGCTTCAAGTGTAATGTTATATTCAGTCAAAATCAAAATAATTAGATAGAGCTGTTCAGAACTTAAACTTCAACTTCATATGGCTTAATGGTTCAGAATACCTGGAGTCATGACATACCCGCGAGGAGAATTATTAATATTAAACGCTCCAGGTTCATTTATAGCTGGCTAGCTATATCCGAAAAATTATCTACAGCATTCACGGACACGTGAAATGCAATGTAAATTCGGTGGCTCCTCGGAATTGAGTACTTTCTACTGATCATCGGCAATGTCACTAGTTAGGTCTCTGGCAGCGTCTTTACAGAGAGTGAGCGATGTCCGAGATCTGCGTTTTTTTACTTCAGCATATTCCTTCAGGGTTTTGTGAACGGGGCTAGAAAAAGATTATCTAGCTGCCAGAGACTGAGCTAGTGACATTACCGATGACCAGTAGAAAGTACTGAATACCAAGGAGCCAATGAATTTCACCGAAAAAGTTCTGAACAGCTCCATCTAATTATTTTGATTTTGACTGAATATAACGTTACACTTGAAGCACACTTTGCGCGTATGCAAATAAGGACAAAAAGTTCGTTGGAAAAAAACTTTTGCGGGCCGGGGCTATTTTATATTATTATTGTTGTTGTAGATGTTTTGTTTTCATATTATTTGCACTCTGAACATTATAACCACTCTCAGGTGAAACAAAGATAATCTTGATAATCTTGTAACAACGCCAAATGTGAAGGTCACCAGACAAGTCATAGGTGGTAAGCAAACGGTCAGCTCTTTTAGTCGACTTGTTGGATGTTTGATAATGGGACCTGATAGAATGCGACAAGGGGTATAAATTAATTGCCAGGGTTTAAGGGGTTTTAATGCTATGCCATGCGTACCAGATACTTGCTCCATCTGCCATTACGCAACTTTATTGAATTACGCCGATAGCAGAGGATGATGTTTTTGAGCATCATTCCTAACTATAAATACCTGCACTACATTTATTCTTTTTGGTGCTCATTCTGTACTTGCACAGCTTCCTGGAGGAATAAAAAGTTATGCAAAAGTTATGAGAGCAAACTGAAGAATGTGCTGTTTAGAAATTGAAAGCCATTTCCTATGTCTTAGAAGTGCTAACTTGAGAATTATTTTTCTTTAAACCCTGACTGGCCCTTACAAGAATAGTTTTTTTGACAGTACACAATTTTGATGTTCCGTTTCAGAAGTGCATAAAATCCTTTAGCCACTGTGTTGTATTCTATTTGTGGTTTCTGGAAGGTTGAAATAATGTGCCGCTGATTGTTCTACAACATGTTACTGCAGGTGAAGTGTTGCTGTAATCAGTAGTAAAGTAAAATGCTCTTTTATCAAGCCAATTTTGCAGTATCTAATTGTGCATTGGCAACCTTCAGAGCCGGATCCTGGGGGAGAACTTTAGCAGAACTGACAGGTGTATGAGTCACATGGGCTTAATTTCAGTGTGCAGCCACAGCATCAAGATAGATGAGACTGGAGGCAGCTCCCATTTTCCTGTTTCATGTGAGCTATTTTAAGTCGTAGAAAAAAGCCATTCTTGGGGGCTTCCATGGTTGGCTATGGGGCTTTAAGGTACCAGAACATGCACACTGGTGCGTTCTTTGCTCTCAAGGATTTACACCCCTTAATTGTGCACATGAGCATAATTTAGAAAAAGTCAAGTTTTCATGAATTGATGCGTTTCTGACCCCCCAAATATTATTTGTAGCTTGAAAAACCTTCCCATATTTATATAATGATTGTGCAAGCTACTGGGTGCAGTGGTATTTTATTGGTGAGGAATACAAATGTATCTAAAAGATAATGAGACACCAAAATGTCAAAAAAATAGGTATCGTACTGTCAAATTTTTGAGATTTGACATTTTTTCATCAAATAAACGGCTTCTGTAGATTAGTCAATGATAGCAGAACTTAAAATGAATGAGATATGTCTCCTTGCTGCTAATAATTTTCCAAAAAAAGCTAAATTTATTCATATTTTAGAATTCACCCCTGATTGAGAAACAGCCCCAATATCACAAGTACATTGTCAGTGTAGCCCATCTGTGATCTCTTTGTCATTTCTTAATGATTTCTTAGTCATTATAGGCCAATGTATTCATCTTGATTATTCTGTAAATAAATTGTTTGATTATTAATCAGGCGATTTTAAACAGGAACAGGTTGAAAGCAATTATGAACTGAAGGTCAGAGGCTGACGGCACGCCACTGAAAATCCCGTAGGGCCGGTGTAACAGCTGGGGAGATGTGAGGGTTTAAGAGGTAAATAAATCTTTTGGGACTGAAGACACTAAGTGATTAGTGCTTCAGGTGCAATTTTGTCCCATTTTTCCAGTAAACATGTCTTAATGTGTGTAACAGCACAGGTTCTTCATTGTCGCATTTTGCATTTCTTTAATTTGGGACAAGTTAGGACTTGCTGGCAGGCCAGTCCAGCATTTGCGTGCTGCCATGCCTTTGAAATAAATGCAGAATATGGTTTTGCATTGTTTTGTTGAAATATGCATGGGTTACCTTGGAAAAGATGTCTTGAAGACAGCGTATGCTGTTCGAAAATCTTGCTGTACGTTTCAGCAATAATAGTGCTTTCACATTTGTGCAAGTTACCCTGGCCAAGGGCACATATGTGGTGGATCATGAATTTTTGACTTGTTGCTGGTAATAGCCTGGATGTCCCTTTTCTTTTTTGGTTTGGAGAGTGCCATCTCTTCCAAAAAAAAAACCTGAAATAATGATTTTTCTGAAATACACAGTAAATATCCAATTCTATTAATATTTTTCTTCGTGGACCTTTCACCGTTCAAACTATTTTCCTCATTAACTAGTCCCAACTTGCCCCTGTCCTAACTATTTTTGGAATGTGTTGCAGGTCTGAATGGCAGGAATTGATTTATATTGACAAATAAAATAAAATGGACCAAACAAAACATCAAATATCTTGTTCATACTGTCTGCAATGAAATACAAACGAAAGTAAATCTAAAAATCGTTGCTTTCTGTTCATTTTCCATACCATGCCAACTTTTTATGAGTTGTGGTTGTACTTCAGAGGTGTGTAGTTGTGGGAAAATAGTGCAAACCCTTAGAATGTCCTTCAACCAGTCACAATTGAGTATTCAACACAGTCATGGTGTAATGATATGGATGTATATAGTTTGTACGTTCAGAGGTTGCTAACATAATTTGGTACATATTAAGATGACATTTTTTGAAATTGTGGACCATTTTGGCTGGACTTCTACTCATGCCCTTAATGTGGATCTGGAATACCAATTTTAGCAGGAATAGGAATAGAAAATGCCTTTCCAGAGACTGAAGAACCCTCAATTGAAATCTGTTCACTGTGTAATTAGGATAGAAATCATGCCTGAAAATACTTTTTGCTTCCAGGCCACAGTGCTGCCATGTTTTTCATGCTCTTACTGTCCAAAGCGCCTACACACAGACCATCCACAAAAGCACAGAGGCTCAGTGGAGCAGTGTAATGCCCTCCCTTCCACTGAAATGCTGGGTCAGGAATGAATCTTGATAAAGTTCTGGCCATCTCTATTACCTTGGGTAGATTGCACCGAGTACAATCTTTGTATGGCTTATCTTTGTCCCCTGGGCTAAATAATGCTGGAAAAATTAGAGGGCTTTTTCCTCAGTACAGGTGTTCCAGTTCTGTCCTTACTTTTCTCAGATTATTGGCTTCATTCACACCTGACTACTGAAGTTCTGTCATCTGTCCATTGCCTGTTATTTTGTTCCTGTTGCAGGTTTATTTTGTCTCATTAATAATTCGGATATTGAACACTTTCAACTATTTCTGCTCACTCAGGTAGGGAGGGGTGTCCTGTGGGAGGGTACCATTGCGAAATATGGACCAATAAAGACTTCTTATGGTTTGATCTAGTGCCTACAGTTTACCTCTGGCACTGTAACAGAGTATAATTAGTTTCCTCATTTGTGGGTAGGTGTGCAGCTTCTTTTGGGAACTTTTTGATGATGATGGACCAGGTCTGAAAACAACAATAGAAATAAAAATAAAAAACAAGCTCCTGTTCTACTGGCTGTGGCTGAATGCGACGAGTTCAGTGAAATACAGTTTTGTTAATCCATAAATGATTTTCATGGCACATTCACCTACAGTGCTCGGTCATAAAGAACATATGGAGGTAGTGAGACTTGCAAATAATTACATACTTTCTGTGGACACGCATGTGATTCTGCTTTCATTTCTCCTTGGATTTTGAAAACAGAACTGTGGTTCAGATTCAGTAACTGTATAAAAAGCACTGCTGCAGACATTCTTTTCAGCAAAAACAACTGATCATCTTTCTCAAATTTTAATTAATAATAATAATAATAATAATAATTGTGCACAATTATTTATTTATATTTGATAAGCGGAAGAGGTAGTATTTTGTCTTTATGACATACATGTTCCCTTGGTCTTTTTTTCTTCCCATGGAAAGAGAATATAGTTATTTACAGTCTAGGCACATTGAAATCAAAGAGATGAATCAGCTTGAGTAGGTGTAATTGAGCCTTTGATGAATTCCAAACAAACAAGTGTTTTCAAGTAGAAAGGCTACTGTATATCTGATATTAGACACTAAGATATGTACCAAAAGCAAGTAAGAGCTGAAAATATTAAAGGGCAGATTCAATTACAAGAAGGAACTTCACTGGCTAGTCTATTTTGAGGCAAAGGCAGAAAAGAGTTGAAAAAAATCATTTTAATGTTGGAGAACTGAAGATGCACTCACCTCGTGATACTGATACATTACGTGATATTTTATTCTGGCTTAGCGGTCTTGAGGTGCCATGAACCTGACTGGCATTTCTGCAAGTTCTGTGAAATAAGGCAGAACTGGGTACTACTCCATGTTCTGTGACCATAAATCAAGGAACAGGGACTCTGTTCCTCTGGGTAGCACAATTTCATTCATAACAAATGAATGGAAGGAAGTGCATTTGTACAAGCCGTAACCCAGGGGTTCCCAAACTGGGTGATGGGGACCCACAATGTCTGCTTGATTTTGTTCCAGCCACAATTGAACACCCATAATTTTAATGAGTAGCTAATTTTTCTTAACTGTGCTACCCATACTCATATGGATTATTTACACTTTTAAGTCGCATAATGTCTTAAATAGCTATTCAAGCTATTGCTGAAGAGCTGCATATTAAAATTCTACTGTATTATAAATTACTTTATTGCATAAAAAGAAAGAAAAATTGCGACGCTTGAAATTGTAGAATCAATTTACTTTTAAATGTTGAGACTGTGGACATGTGATCACTAAAACGAAACATTTATTAGGTAATTAAGATTTCAAAAACAAAGCAAGTTATGATGATTCAAACCTGTTTGGTGTTATTTTTGTGATTGTTTTTAGGAAAACTATTTGGAGAAAACTTGAACACGTGTTCAGAAGGCTAATTAGCAGCTTATTGATTCACCACATTCTAGATTTTGATTTTTTAAAACTTATTGCCTCCTTGACGTGGCTTGCTTACTAGAAATGTCACAAAATAAGCACAATGTAAACGTTGGGCTTTTAAACATAATGGAATGCCATTTCTGTCAAAGCAGTTTACAAGGGTGAGACGGCCTGAAAAGCAAGTAATTAGGAAATTAACAGCTTGTCAATTCTGGGATTGTAACTAAGTGTGGTTGGAACGAAAAGCAGCACATACAGTGAGTTTGGAAATTCCTGCAGTAACCAATGTTAGGCTCCCTGATGCAGCCCAAAACGCAAATGGCAAGCATTAGACATGAGATTGCCTACTCAGGAGGGTTGCGGGGTGTGCTCGTTTTTGTTTGCACTAAAGTCTTTAGGCCCAATAAACCAGATGAGCTACGTTCAGTGTGTAATCAACTGCTTTAATTGATCAATTAAGAGCCGAGTGACAACAAAATCCAGCAGATGCTGTGACTCTCCAGGATCAGGGTTGGCCACCACTGTGCTAGATTGTATCTGTTGAAAATGTTGCTTGCACAGTATGCTGGCCTGTGAGCTGTTGTTTGTTGACTCACTTAGTTGAAGCTGCTAGTTTCAAAAACTGGGGGAGCTATACTTAGTTTGGTATTTGTTATGCCTGGGAGTTTGTTAATTTTCCTTCATCACTCAAATGCGTAGCTATTTCTTTAGAGCTTCAAGTACCGCAGAGATGAGTATATAGAATTAGAGTGAAAGCCGTAATAATATAATTTGCATTTTGCTGTTCTCAAGAAAATATGCAACCCTGCTTTCATTTTGCTTCTTATTCAAAGCAGCCAGTTCATCTTGGAGCATCCCACACACGTCTTTGCACAAATAGATGGGAATCCAGCTTGTAAAAAGTAAAAAAAAAAAAAATCTAAAAGAGAAACAGCGATGTGCTATTTTGCACTAAAGCAGGGAATCTGGGTGTGTCTTTTGGTTGTCTTTTCCTGGGGGCAGTCTCCATTGTCTAAGCCTTGGCCAGGAGCACTCTGGAGGGGAGGCCGAGGAGGCAAGGAAAGAAAGAGGACATATTATTGAATTTTTTTTAATTTCATGGTATTTATCATGAAAGAAATGCTATTATTTTTTTAAGAATATAATACCGGCTTCATGAATATTTTACAAAACAGGTAGAATTATCGGTTCATGTATAACCTGGAAAAAGATATTCGGTTATGCCTCCCCTTTGCCCTGTTCCATCTTCTTAGCGGATGGGAACAAAGCTCCTCCTACTAATCATATACTAAGCTAATGTAAATTAATCTGCATCATGATGCTGGCTGGCAAGATGTCTGAGCAAAGAATTAGAAGAAGGTAGAGCGAGGGAAGAGAAAAGCTAACGGCATGCAAACCGGCAGGACAAAAAAGCCGGTCAAGCAAACATTAAACAAGCAGAGGACTGACAGCAAGTGGTCTGGGATGCCCGGCATTCTGATAGGCCCCTTTTTGCCCTAGGTATTTAATCCGGTTGAGAGAGTTTACATCCTGTTAAATCTTGAAAAGAGAAAGGTCGGATATAATAGCCCTTTTGAAGATGGAGAGATGGAGTAGAAAAACCCAGTTATTGGCTACATGATGGAATGATGGATAGAACAAATAATGTTGCTTAAGGGAGAGAGGGGAGGGGAAGTTGCATAGAATTTGTGGAAAATGTATGTAAAATACAGTACAGTTCCAAATGGAGACTAACTCTGGGGTTTCTTAAAATATCTTGGAAAGCACTGCTGCTATGCGCTTGCACCTGCCATAATCTGAATCTTTGTTTTGAACAGTTTATGCAAATAGTGCCAGTGTGTAATTTTAAGATAAGTGAATTGTTTACTGCATATTCACAAAGTAAGACCTTTTTTTTCTGAGATCAAAATATGCAAGTCTTCCTCCCACTGACCTGGAAGAGCAAGCCAGGGTGTGAAGTATGAGTTTTGCCCAGCTTTGCATACATTTCCTCTGTCTCACTCCTACGGAGGAACGTGTGGGTAGTGGGACAGCAGTTTGTTCACTCAGTTATAAATGTGCACATAGTGAGCTAATCTTTATGAAGAAGATAAGATCTGAATAAATATGGCTTTGATGTGAATCTTGCTGAGAGTCATTAGGTCCTATTTTAAGGCCTGTAATGCTGCTAATTGCGCTGAGTGGGCTATATTGATTCGTGAATAGTCCTAATTTTCTTGTTCAAAATAAGATAAAGAGGAAGGCAAAATTCAGTTTTAGAAGACCATGATCATTGATTTTTTTCTGTTGTCTCGTCAGCCATAGTTATAGGGTAAGAGGAGAAGTGCGGTCAGTAGTTAAAATGAAGTTTGTGTCATTTTACCTCATCGCCCAGAAATTTTTAAAATTTTAAACGTTGGTCAGCACTTCAGGAAGCACCGTTATGAATCAGAGGATATGGTTGCAAACCTCTACAGGGAGACACTCGGTGTTCCTGACCAATGCCCACAGTCCCTTCAACACCGTTGGTGGACGATTTCTGAAAAATTACCATTTTGTGACCTTTGACATTCCTTCACCCTCAGACACCTATTTGAACGATCCATAACCTCTATCAGTCGCAAATATTGATCATATTTCCTGAAGCTTTGCAATCTATATCTTTAAGAAATAAAATAGTTTGATCTTATAATTTCAGCCTTGTATACCACTCCCTAAATGGCCTGGCATGGTGGCAGACCAAATGACCTTCGGATTCACTTGAACCTCTAGTTTTGCAATAGGATTACCTGGAGATTCAATAGCAATTGCAAACAAGAGGGGGTACACTATCTAATTGCCAGTCTTTGTTAAATCAACACTGTTGGAGATTCACGTTAAAATAGCAGAGCCACTCTGTTGATGTTCTCAATGACTAACCCCAACCTTACGCATCCAAGCTGTGGCTATATTACGACCAGCTGGAGATATGCCACTTAACAAAGAATCTTCTCCACCTGAACAGCTTCTGAGTGGGGAATTTACTAACTACTGACCTGATGTTTAGTTAATAGGTGTTCTGTGCAAAAGGAAGATTTGAACTTCTGCGCTTAATTATGGTAGATGTCCAGATAGCAGCCTGTGTATCTGTGTGCAGGAAGGTTTTTGTGTGAGTGTATGTAAGTCTGTGTTTCTGTATGACAGAAGTATGTGTAGAAAGTGTTGATAATGCCTTTATCTGTGTGCAGGGAAGTACAGTGCTCTGAAAAAGTAATTGCCTCTTTCCTGATTACTTCTATTTATGTATATTTGGTGCACTTAAGGGGTGATCTGGGGTTAAATGAAAAATGACACCAGGAAACAACTCAGAATTAATCTAAAGAGGTATATGTAATAATCACCAAAAAAAGATCCAAGTTGGCATTTTTCTGTTTATGTGGTTGCCATGGTAACCCAGCAAGCTCATTAAATATGCAGAAAACTTCTGGCACCAATTCCTCTTTAACTCTATGATAGAATTCAGTTTTTCTTTCATCATTTAAAAGCCATTGCTTATACAAATGCAATGACATAGCCATTCTTTGCCCAATTTATCAGTTTTGTGATTTTGGGGCATTTTACTCAAATTTTGAAATTATTTTGCACAGAATCTGACAAATACTCAAAATATTCAAAGTATGTAACAGATAGGTAAAATTTCCCTATGTCATTGCATTTCTAATGAAGTAAAGTACCTGCAGCCCAAATTTCTTTGATTTTCAATGATGAATAAAAAAGTTATGGCTGCCACAAACATGAGAAATGTGGAAAAAGTAATACCTTAGGAAATCAATGGAAAACGCATTAGACCGCATTGAAAAGTTGAGTTCAGTCTTAGTCTATGGTTTACACCCATTTTTCAGACTGTATTATCTGATTATTCAAATATTTATCACTTTCCTGGAGTGAAAAGCATAAATTTCATCATCACAATTGCTTTTAAATCATGATTTTATGGCAAAATTCAGTTTTTAATCCTTGTAGCACTTAGTGATTATTAAAGGTGGGTTATCATCGAATACTTTTATTCAAAAAAGTTTTTTTGGAAAAATAATCAAATTTTGCCCATTGAACCCCTGATCACCCCTTAAATGTGTCATATCATCAAATCAATTTTAGTATTTGACAAAGGTAACCCAAGTAAACACAATTGCAGTTTTTAAATAATGGCTTCATTTATTGAAGGAAAAAAGCGACCCAGCCCTACCTGGCCCTTTGTGAAAAAGTAATACCCCTGTTAGTCTCTAAATCAATCAATTAAACAAACTTGATCGATAACTGGATTGAATTTCGCTAGACCAACTCAGGCGTGATTACTGCCAGTCCTACTGAATCGAAAGATCACTTAAATAGATCAAGTCAGGCAATGTGCTGTAGGCAAAAAGCAGCATGTTGCAGCAGTGTAAGGAAATTCCAGAACAGATGAGTGGCAAAGTTATTGGCATCTATCAATCTGGAAGGGCTAAAAAGCCATTTCTAAGGCTCTGGACCTTCAACTATGGTGAGAGCCATCATCTACAAATGGAGAAAAGCTGGAACAGTGGTGAACCTTTCCTTGGGTGGCTGGCCGACCAAAATTCTCCCAAGAGCGCAAGGACAACTCACCAGGGTGGTCACAAAAGAGCTCAGAATATCAGCTAAAGAAATGCATGGCTACCTTGCCTTAGTTCAGTTCAGTGTTCACAAGTCCAGAATTAGAAAGAGACTGGGCAAAAAATGGTGTTCTCGGGAGAGCAGCAAAGCGAAGACCTCTGCTGACTAAGAAGTGCACAAAGGCTCGTCTCACATTTGCCAAAAAAACATCTTGATTACCTTTAAGATTTTTGGAATAATAAGTCACATCTGGTGTAGTGCAAACACTGTATTCCAAAATTAGAACGTCACACCAACAGTCAAAGACGATAGTGGAAGTGTGATGGTCTGGGCTTGCTTTACTTTTTCAGGACCTGGGTGTCTTCCCATGATTGATGGAACCATAAATTCTGCTCTTTATTAGAAAATCCTGACGGAAAATGTCTGGCCATCGGTTTGTGACTAAAAGCTCAAGCGCATTTGGGTTATGCAGCAGCACAATGATCTGAAGGACACAGGCAAATCCACCTCAAATCTGGTTAAGGAGCTGTGGTGGCATGACCTTATACAGGCAGTTCATGGTAGAAAACCCACCAGTGTGGCTGAATTAGTACACTTCTGCGAAGGGGAGTGGGCCAAATTTCCTTTACAGAGATGTACGTCACTTCCTGTCACTTCCTGACTACCTCCCCGAGTCGGGAGTGGGTAATTTGCGCGCCTGCTGCCTTCCTTGGTCGCGCTTCCGTGTCGTGTGCAAAGAGCAGACTGCTCGTTGTAATCACCCAGATCGTTTGCTGCTTCGGAAGCAGATCGTTTGCTGCTTTTATTGTCTGTTTTTACATTTACTGGAATATTCGTGAAAGATCTAATGCAGGTTGTTCAATCGTGGACGAACTGTGCGCATCAGAGTGAACATTAGTTACCCAAGAAAGACGTGGAATCCGGATCAGCAAGGGTGAGACTGAAGCTAATTCCAACTAACGTTACGGAGCAATAAGTTGATATCAACCGGCTATTTTTATGGGGCATTTTCTGTCATGAAACTGATGTTATTCAGCGACATTCCGAGCATTTATTTTCCCAACACTGGATAGCTGTAGCTGCCTGAAAGACATTGAACAGTAGGTGTTTGGTGGACGTGTTTTGAAAATTGCTCTTCGCATTACTCTTGGAAAATACAAACTTTTCAACTGGAGACATGTTCTTAGTTTGTAAGAAGTCTCCCAAGAAGCTCCGCTACATACCGGAGAAGAGTTATTGAAGTTACCAGAGCTGTGAGAGCGATTTCAGCGACATTGTCCTCCATTATCGCCCAAACATCAAAACAACACGTGAGTGTACGATGATTCTCTTGATGAAATGACCGTCTTATGATGCCAAAAACACCACAAAAGAAGTCAAAGAAGAGCAAGAATGAGAAAAATAAGGCAGCAAGTGACAAGACTGTCAGTGAGAAGAGTACAGAGAGTCGAGAGGACAGGTGTGACCTCTCTGATCTTGATATTGAGGGCTCTAATTTCTTGGCGCAGCGCAGGGTGGCGCAGCGTGGCGTAGCGTGGCGCAGCCCACGCAGTGGTAATTTGATCGGTGCAGCCCGCGCGAGTGGTAATTTCGTCTTGGTGCAACACCATGCGCAGCCACTTTGGCAATTTGGTAGACGGACGCGGCGCCGAGATGGGTGTGGCGGCGTAGTAGGAGGAGGTGTCACATATTCATCAAGACGCAGTGACAATTTCAGAGAAAAAGTCTTCGCTGAAGTTGCGCAGAAAGCTCGCCAGCTCCAACCTGGTTTACTTTCTGTGCAGTGGTAATTTGGCTGACCCGGCGACACAGTGCGCGACACGCCACCGAAACCTCACAGGCAGGTTTCCAGAATGTCAGGCACATTTCAATGCAATAAATAATTACAGCAACCACTATTTAATGTAACTATCTGAATCAGGACATAAATTATAGTATCTATATCGATTGTCCTGATGTCAGATAAAAAGGCGGTTGGCACGCAGCGTAATGGAAACTCCACCTGGCTTGATCAACGCAGCTGAATCTGTGATGCAAACTAACGACTTCACATCTTTCTCAGCCGACCACAAACTGCCTATATATAATGCTTGTGTTCTATGCTCAGTAAAGTCACTTGCACACTGGACGCGAAACGAATTTTTCCCACGACTGATTACAGTCAAAGTCAATGCAAAGACGCGAAAGTCGGACAGGGTTTTAATATATCTCCGTGTCCAAAAGTCATAAAAGTTCTAATTTTTCGAGTATTCCAGGAATTATTAGACGTGCAAACTTGGCCATATTTGTGTTCGACCTTCACAAAATGCAAATTGATAGCTATCGACTTTTCTTGGTCTTTTTATTCGTGTGTTTTCTTCCGTTGAAGATATACAACAGTCTTTATTCGGTCTCTCTTTTGAAAATTAGTCAGATGGATCGAACAGATTCACGCTTTATTTCCACGCCGGAGATAAAATAGTGCTTGTAGTCAGTGAGCAAATCAATTCCATGACCATTGACAGTGTGAATAAATTATCGCATGCACGATCAAGACTGTCCGAGGCGAAATGCAAAATACTCCATGTACGGCAGCCAGCAAAAAGTAAAAGCATTAGTATGAGAACATATTTGAAACGAAATAAAGAATAAAAATATATCATCAACAAACAGAGCATCCAAAAAAAGATGGCCCGCAAATAAATAAATCGCAGTGTTCATTGGATGTTCTGTTTGTTGTTAAAATGTTTCTTTTTATTCTTTATTTCGTTATCGATCTGTTCTAATCGTCCTTTTTTTTTTTTTTTTTGGCTGTCAGACACGGAGTATTTTGCATTTAATGTCCGACAGGCATTGTACATTGTCCCGCGCCAATGTCGACTCACTTTATTGAGCAGAGCTTAAACAGCAACATTGACTGAAATTCTCGGTACTCATCTTGAAGAGCTGAGCCCTCTTATCAAAACATTCACCTTTAATATCTAAAACATTCAGTAGATTTGAAGAAATTAAAAACAATAATCGACTGTCGGACACTGAGATATATTAAAACCCTGTCAGACTTTCGGACACGTAGACACTGCGTTCAACGCAATCTGTCGTGCGAAAAATTCGTTTCGCGTCCAGTGTGCAAGCGGCTTAATACTAGGCTACTATTTATTGTCACTTATGTTTTATCGTTTTTAGTGGGGGAAAGGAATACAGCCTGATCGCTATGATCTCGTACTGAGTTAAGATCACATATTGAAAATTAATGTGTAACGTATCTTGCATTGTTGTCCATGCATGTTAATCCCAAAATTTTAAGCAGCAACAGGGTGTAATAATAGGAACACGCTATCCATCGTTTCTTTTCCCAATGATGCAGGCAGAAGAAATAAATGAGCAACCATCGTATTTCATTCCAACTTCATAAGTTTGAATGATCTGACGTAGTTTCGTTTTGAAATTCCATTCAAGTTCGCTAATGGTTATTATTCGCGAATGCCCAAGCTAGCCAGCTAACTCATATTCGTAATGCTTAATATAGACGTAAGCGGTGCAGAAAACATGCCTGAAGCAGCAAAGTAAAGTGCAACATTAACGCATCATGCAGACATAGGACAGAGGCTTCTATATTCCAACACATTAAAGGTGAGGAGAGGAGCACATTTGATTGGTGAAGATTTGACTCGGCTGTGTTATACCCAAACACGCCTTCTTTGCCACTTGCGCCGGCAGGAGGGACCGAGGCGGGACAGAGGAGTACTTGCGCCAGGCTACGCCGGGCACAAAATTGCAACATACGCCTGGACACACCCCGTTGGCACGGCGCACCCCCGATTCGCCGCGCCTGCGCCACGCCTGCACCTGGTCTACGAATTTAGAGCCCTGAGTCTGACGACATGAGTGCCAACACGACATCAACACTTCTCCAACTTGTCACCAAGGTAACTGAAGTGCTGAGTAAGAACTTTGAACTGCAAGAGCAGATTCGCAAACTGGAAGAATGCAACAGACATCTCACTAAACGCATTGAAGACCTTGAAAACAGAAGTGGGGAACGGACAGCACCTGGCTCCACTCAGCTCCCCGCCAACCACATGACAGTCCCCCTTGCTGACATAAAAGCCCTGACCACAACTGTAGCGGATGAACTGCAGTTACGCAAGGAGAAGGAACGTAACCTTGTGATTGTGGGTCTTCGGGACAGCGACCCCGAACACACAACTGCAGAACAAGAAACTGGCCGCATTAATGATCTACTTGGTGAGATTGGTGTTACAAACCCGAAGATCTCACGGACATTTCGCATGGGAAAATCCAACCCTTAGAGAGCACGACCCATCAAAATTTTCTGTGATGACTTAGCTACACGCTCCAACATACTCGACAACGCTAGAAAGCTGAAAAATCTCCCTGATGGCCATGTCCACCAAAAGGTGTACATTAGGCCAGATCAAACTCAGCTCCAACGTGATATTGGTTTTAGAAAGCGACAAGAATATAGAAGACAGCAGGGCGAGAGAAGAATTAACCAAGCAGTGTCAAACTGGTCATCAAGACAAGTCCCAAGCTACAGTGCCGACCCCAGCCTGGGACCCCCTGCTTCTGGTCCAAACTGGTTTGCCCAGCTCTCCGATGGCATTCCAGCTGGCGCCAGTGGTGGCAGTGGCCACGCCTCTGCCGCCCAAGTCCTGCAGCTGACTCCTGACCGCGGAGCTGACCAAGACGAACATTCCATCTATGACCGTAGAGATGGCAACCGCTCACAAGAACCCCGCCGCTCTAATCGCAACGGTGAGCAGAACCCGAACACTCGCACGGGTCGTCAAGGTACTCAGACTAATCGCCTAAGTCGTCCCACGGGAACTAGCAACAACAATGATGAACATTAGGTTAACGCTGCTCCCTCTACTTTGAACCTACTATGTTTCAACGCTAGGAGCATAGCCAATAAACAGTCTGAACTCACAGAGTTCATCACATCACATAATGCTGACATTGTGGGAATAACCGAAACATGGTTAAAAGACAGTATTAAACTCTCAGCTTTTAACTCTTACTTTAATATTTTCAGAAATGATAGGCCTAGTGTACTCGGTCAAGGTGGTGGATCATTGTTAGCTATAAATAGTAAACTTGATTGTAACCTGGTTTCAAAGCTCAAGGTAAACAAATGTGAATGTTTATTTGTTGATGTTAAATGTAACAACTCAGAATTCACCAGGTATGCTCTGGTCTACAGGCCACCTGACACTTGCCTTGAAGACTCTGTGGAGTTATTCAGTGTTATTCATGATCACCTGAAAGATGTTAAATTGTATGTGTTGTCTGGTAATTTCAATTTACCTGATATATCATGGAATGATCTTACTGCCAGGTCACAGGTATCACGAGAATTTTTTACTTTGTGTTTTAAGTTAGGTTCTGAACAATATGTTGTTGAAACTAGAAATGCTCATGTCTTAGATCTTATTCTGTGCCCTAACAGGCTAATGTTAAATTCTGTGACTTGTGAAGCACCTTTCTCCACCAGTGACCATGCAGCCATCCTCTGTAAGATAAACAACCCTGAAAGTTACAAGCATGAAGTGTCATCTAAGCCCTGTTTCAAAAAAGCCAACTATGAACTTATAAATGCCTTTTTATCCACTATTGATTGGGAAGAAGTATTTGCAGAGTGTAGATCTACAAATGAGTTCTGGCTAGCCTTTAAAGATGTTATAAATACAGCAATTTGCAATTTTGTTCCCTTTGTTTGCCCAGGTACACGTAAACATGTACCATAGTTCAAAGACAAACTGAAACACCTATGTTCTGTGAAACAGCGCAAATGGAAACAAAATATCTGATCTCAAAATGTGGTAACAAACGCGCAGTATAAAGATTCTGCTGTTAAATTTAGGAAAGAGTTTCTTAAAGCAAAATGTAACTATGAAAAAGTTTTGTTTTCTACTGAGAATAGTAGTGGTAAATTTTATGCATATGTGAAGAATCACACCTCTGTTAAATACTCTATACCTAGTCTGAAATGGCCAGATGGCTCATTAGTAGTAAATGATTTCAAAAAAGCTTGTGAATTTGGCAAATATTTCTCCTCAGTATTTGTTAAAGACAATGGCATAATACCCAGCTTTGATTCAACTTGTACAGATAATTTGGAAAACTTCTCATGTGACCAACGTAGTATTATAAAAGTTATTAGAAAATTGAAAAGTAGTTCCTCCGCTGGTCCAGATGGTATTAATGTTTTCTTTATTAAGAAGGTTCTTGCTGTTATTACAAATCCCTTCTGCCAAGCTTATAACAAGTCACTGAATGAAGGAGTGGTACCAGATGACTGGAAAATAGCCCACATATCCCCTGTTTTTAAGAAGGGAAATACTCAACTACCTTCGCAGTACAGACCCATCAGTCTTACCTTTGTTATCTGTAAAATACTTGAAAGAATTCTCAGAGAGAAGTTCCTTGATTTTCTTATCGAAAAACAACATTATTCCAAAAAACCAACATGGTTTTGTTCCCAAAAAATCCACGGTCACAAATCTACTTGAATGCATGAATGATTGGACATCAAACTTTGATAAAAAACTTAATTCTGACATTATATATTTAGATTATTCAAAATGTTTTGACACTGTCACAGCAAATTATTGTATAAATTGAAGAAACATGGTATACAGGGTTCCGCCTACAAATGGCTTGAGAGTTTTCTTGTTAACAAAGTTCAACAAGTTAAAATCAGTGACTCTTTATCTCCACCTTTGATTGTAGAATCTGGTGTGCCGCAAGGCACGGTTCTAGGCCCTGTTTTATTCCTTGTGTATTCTGCTGATCTCCCTAGAGTTGTCAAGAATTGTAAACTAAGTATGTATGCAGATGATACTAAAATTTACAAGTCCATTAGATCTGTAAATGATTGTTTACAACTGCAGGCGGATCTTAATTCTATTTTTGAATGGGCAGATTTATGGCAAATGACTTTGAATCCAGAAAAAACAAAAGTGTTAACAATAGGTAACAATAATGTTGATTTTGACTATTTTCTGAAAGGTGCTAAGATAGAAAAGGTAAATTTTATTTAAGATGTTGGTGTTGTTATCCAGTCAAACTTAAAATTCACTATGCACTGTTCAAATGTTGTTAAGAATGCATACTATGTAATCCGTACTATTTTTACTACATTTAGAAATCATGATTCTGCATTTTATCTGAAGTTGTATACAAGTTATGTTAGACCTATATTAGAATATGCAAGTCAAGTTTGGTCACCTAATTAAAAAAAAAAAATATATAGATAGAATAGAAGGTGTTCAGCAATATTTACTAGGCAGATTTGCCCAAATTATATGTCATATTTAGAGAGATTAGATTTTTTTAAGATTAAAACTTTGGAAAGTAGAAGAATTTGTTCAGATCTAACTTTGTTTTCTAAAGTTACAAATGACTTAACGTGTCGATGTACATGAACATTACAGATTTGTTAATAGGTTACGAGGTCAAAACAAACATTTATTTACATATTATAGTAGAACAGATAAAAGAAAGTTTTATTGGATAAATAAACTTATATATTTTTGGAATAATTTAAGTAGCGACATTGTCAACTCAAGAAATGTGAAAACTTTCAAAAGAAAACTTAATATGATACTATTGTTGGTAGGGGGAGCATTTATATCTTACCTTAGCCCCTCTTTGTGTTTTTATATGTGTTATGTTTTTACGCAAGAAACTATTCTTCTTCTTCCTACGTAAATGACTCATTGCCAGTTATTGCAAATGTTTGATTACAGCTGTTGCTGCCAAGGGTGGCTCAACCAGTTATTTGGCTTAGGGGGGGCAATCATTTTTTTCACATGGGTGATGTAGCCTTTAAATAACTCTTTACCTTCAATAAATGAAACAATGACTTAAAAGATGGATTTTTTGTTTATTTACGTGTCTTTGTCATATATTGAAATTGGTTTCACAATCTGAAATCCATGTACTTAAGTGTGACATAGGTTAAAAAATTGAAGAAATTGGGAACGGGCAGATACTTTTTCACGCTCTGTATGTGAGTGAGTGTTGATACCTGTGTGTTTTCTGAGTGCTGGTAGGTATGTCTATGAGTAGGTAACTGCCTTTGTTTCCATATGCAAAAAGGTGCGTGTGTTTGAGCGCAGATAACTTCCTGTGTTTCTGCGTGCAGGGAGGTGTGTGTTTATGAGTATATCAAACTGCCTTTGCTTCTTTGTGTATGGAATTGAGTGTTTGATTGTAGATAACTCCCTGTGTTTCTATATGCAGGGAGGTGTGTGAGTCTGTGTAACTGCCTGTGTTTCTGTGTACTGGGAAGTGTGTGTGTATATGAGTGTAGATAACTGACTTGTTTTTGTGTGCAGGGAAGTGGCACAGATAGACCAGTTCCTGCAGGAGACAGCAGCGCGGGAGGCCAATGCGAAGGTGCGATTGCAGCAGTTCATCGAGGAGCTGCTGGACCGGGCCGACCGGGCCGAGAAGCAGCTGCAGATTATCAGCAGCTGTGGGACCACACCGAACGGCAGCCTCGGGCGATGTAGCGTCCCCGGCTCCAAAGGCACTGGCCGACAGGTAAGGAGGGAGATGGACAGTCCTGTTTCACTGCAGTATAAATCTGAATTTTAAACACTGAGGTTTTTATATTTATAAACTGCTCAAAAAAATGAAGGGAACAATTAAATCACATATCAGATCTTGATGAAATAATAATTTAAGTTGAAAATCTTCACTCTTGTTCACTACAGGCCAGAAGTTCGGAAGCAAGATCAAATTTGTACAAAAAAAGATCATAGTTTCACTGGCATACTTTGCAACAAAATAAACATGTTTAATATATAAAGAGTCACTTATCAGAATACATTTTTACTCAAATTATCAGGCCCTTATTACTAGGCCCGTGGTCCTAGTGCCTGTCGGATTGCCGTTGGCATCCAGTGGGCTGTAAACCATGACATATGTAAACTGTGATTTGTTTTTTACTTTTTCACTGAAGTTGTGACTCTTGCAAATCTTCTCAACCCAAAAACTATGCCCCTTCTTTCTTTTGTTAACATTTATTCAGCAATGGTCTGGTAACATCAATGTATACAGTACCTAAAGGTAAATAGAGGAAAATGGTGCATATCAATGAAAAAAAAAGTCTAATCATGCGTAAATACATCCCAAAATCCATAGGTTTCATACTGGTTTTTAAGAAAGGCATTGTGAACAGAAACTTGAAGTTGCTTCCAAATTTTTGACCTGTACTGGCCTTGCTTCCAAACTTCTGGCCTGTAGTGTACATTGTATAATTTGTTAAGAGCAAATTGACGCAACAACGGTCAATGGAAACCAAAATTATCAACCCATGGAGGGCTGGATTCAAAATCACCCCGAAAATGAAAGTAAAAAATTGAAATCACAGGCTTATCCAACTTGCGTAAATTTTATCACTGGAACTCATGACGTGACTCGGTTGTGTTTATGGCCCCCGTGTGCCTGTATGCACCACCGACAACATCTGGGCATGCTCCTGATGAATCGATGGATTGTGTCCTAGGAGATCCCTTCCCAGACTTGGATCAGGACATCAGTGAGCTCCTGCAGTTTGTGACGGTACTTGGCAGCATTGGATGTACCCATACATAACGTCCCATAGGTCCTCAGTTGGATTCAGGTCAGGGGAACAAGAAGGCCAGTCAATGGCATCAATGCCTTGGTCATCCAGGCACTGCCTACACACTCTGGCCTCTTGAGGCCAGGCGTTGTCCTGCACCAGGAGAAACCCAGGACCCACTGCACCAGTCTAATAATCGCTCAAAGGATTTCATCCAGATACCTAACAGCAGTCAGGGAACCGTTAGCTATGACCTGGAGGTCTGTGCAACCCTCTAAGGATATGCCTTCCCTGACCATCACTGAACCACTGCTAAATTGGTCATGCTGGATGATGTTATAGGCAGCACAACATTCACCACGGCGTCTCCAGACTCTGTCACACCTATCACATGTACTCAGAGTGAACCTGCACTCAGGCAGTGCGCCTCCTATTCCTTCTCGCACAAAGGAGGAGATGCTGATCCTGCTGATGAGTTGATGCCCTTCTATGCCCATGTCCAGCTCCCCTCATGCAACGTCCAGTCTCTTTGAATCTCCTCTATGCTCTTGAAACTGTGCTGGGAGACACAGCAAACCTTCTTGCATCTGCACATATAGATGTGCCATCCTGGATGAGCTGGACTACCTGTGCAACCTGATTGGGCTGCAGGTACTGCTTCATGCTACCAGCTGTGACAAGGACACTAGCGGAACACAACACTAGAGAATAATCTGTCAGGAAGGATAAGGAGAGAGCAATTGTATGTGGCCACCACACGTACAACCATTCCCTTTCTGGAGGTTATCTCGCTTTTGCATCTCCATTGCACCTGTTGTCATTTTCATTTGCACCAAAGCAGGTGAAATTGATTCACAATCACTTTTGCTTCCAAATTGGATGCATTGATATCCCTGAAGTTTAATTGACTTAGTGTAATACAATGATTAAGTGTTCCCTAATTTTTTTTTGAGCAGTATATTTCCATTAATTATGGGAGAATGAGGGGGACATTATATACTCTCATTTACTCTCCAATTTTAACAAGCTGCGCTTTGTTGTACGGAACAAAATTCAAATAAAACCTTCATTTCAAAAGAATTGGGACAATGCATGGAAAATGCAATTAGAGAGAGAAATAAGTTATTTGTAAACTGTCTTTTACCTGCGTCTGTATTAACTGGAATGATAGGAAAGACAACCAAGGAGATATATATGTATGTGCTCATTGGAGACACTATGTTAAAAATGCCCAGAAGTCCTGTCAACTCTGGGCTCAGAGGCATCTCACACAATGGAAATGAGTATTGTGGTCAGATGAATCAATGTTTGAGATTTTTTTTTTAAAGAAATGGATGCTATGTGCTCCAGACCTAAAAAGCAGCGGGCCATCCAGGCTGGTCATTTGTACTTCTGGAAAGGCACCATGAGATTAGCTCTGATGACATCTCTTCAAGGGATGCCCATGTTTATTTCAACAAGACAATGCAAAACCATATACAGCGCCTATTACAAAAGCGTGGTTGCTTAAGAAGGTGCTGGACTGACCTGCCTGCTGTCCTGACTTGTCCCCAATAGAGAGTGTGTAATGCATTTTAAAAGGTACAACTTGACTAAGATGACCCTGTTTTGTTGCACACTTGTTTGCAGCAAAAAATGGAACTAAACTTCACCTGAAACGCTTAATCATTTGATTTTTGAGTCTTTGAACGTATATTATGTGTTGTGAAAAGTAATGGCAACACTACAGAGTGGTAAATACTTTACAGTCCCAATATGTTGCAAGAACAAAAATTGAATTAAGTGTTTATTTTGAAAAATCGATAAAATTTATGTGGTGAAACATAAAATAATGTATTTGCTTTATTGTTTTCAAATAAGTACAAGTCAAAGATAATTGATAAATTTACAAATAATTGATAAAATTACAAATAATTGAAAATTTACAAATCACTGCTTTCAGTTTAAATTTTAATTTAATGTACCATCCCAACTTTTTCTTATTTAGTGTTGTATATATTAGTCTCTCTTGATTATTCAGCAGATAAATTGTTAGATTGTTAATCAGTCAAAGAATGTCACAAGAGGTTGAGAGTAAACCTTCATTAAAAGTTAGAAGTTGCTACCTGAACTGACGTCAGGTTTGTGAGTACTATCAGCACAAGCAGTCTTGTTGCACACTATAGTGCTTATACAATATAAAAACATGAGTGTACGAAATATGAACATTCAGCTCATTTACGATATAATCAGGCATGGTGAAGATAATTATCTCAGAGCGATGGTTATTGGATGGGCGCATTTAAGCACGGCTGCCCAAAGTGATTTGGCCTTTAATTCATGCAACTCAAATGTTAAATATTTATTCAGATGGTTGGGGCTGCGCTGGGCTGTGAATACCAAAATCTCTGAGCATGTTGTCTTATGGTCATTTAATCAGTTTTTTCTCCTAAATTACAATCTTGAGGCTATTTTATGGCATTTACCAAGCAATGGAATGTGACAGTCAGTTGTACATTGCTCGTAAATTGGGTGGTTTTAACGTCGTACATGTTTTCTGTGGTCCCTGTGTGCTCGTATCGTGTTGATGCAGACAAGCATCTCTGTGGTACCATGAGCTACGCTGGCATTATAATGCTGTTTCCATGGATACCAGCAGCCGTATTTACCCAGGTTGCTGAGAGAGAGAATGTGTGCAAGGACGTGCTTGTAGGTTTGTGCTGTGTGTATGTCAGTGCTTGTATGAGTGTAGAATTTGTGTCCCAGCTTGTATATGTGCCAGTATGTTTGCACAGCTTCCATTTTATTCAGAACCTTGATTTTGGAGACCCTTTCCTCACTCACTGGTTTGGATTTGAGAGTCGTCTCAGCATTAACTGGATTTATTATGGTTTTTTATTAAGATGTTCTAATCTCTGTTGTGCGTTGTCGTCGTCTGTCGTTGCCATCTTCTGTCATGTCTGTTGCCTTCAAGCCATAACCTCTAGCAGTCAGAAATATTTATTAAATTTGACAGAAGTCAGTTTGCAACATCTTAAGCACATACAGTAGACTGCTCTGGGACTGTATTTTAGCTCCAGACCCCTAAAAATGGGCGTGGCAGGGTGTTCATATTTATTAACTGAAGTTGGTCATGTTATTAAACTGAAGTTGTCCATTTCAGGCCCTACTAATAGAGATAAAAAGCTGAAACTTGCTATGTTAGTAATGTGCGTCTCTACATATACATGACAGTTTTTGGCAATTTCTGAAAAATGGCTGCTTTGTGACCTTTGACATTCCCTCACCCTCAGGCACCTATTTGAATGGCCCGTAATCTCAAATGGTCACAAATATTGATCTGATTTGATCAAACTTTGCTCACAGCATCTTTTGGACATGAACTATTTTGATATTTTAGTTTTGCACCCCACTCCCTAATAGGCTGGCCAAGGTGGCAGAACAGTTGAGCTTCAGGTTTACTTGAACCTCTAATGTCCTGTTGAATTGGTAAATAAAGCTCTCTCGTGAGGAGTTGGTTGAGAGGGGTGCGGGAGGGAATGTAGGATTGACGAGACTCTCCCACCAGCTCCCAAAAGCAACCAACCGGAAACCACAGTTTAAATTGTACTGTAGGTAAGATCAGAAAACTTACCAGGATTTGTCAACTGTGGCTGTTCAAGCTTCCTGTGAGGTTATTTTGGCACCACTGCAACACCTAGAAAATTTGTCAAACATGAGGTTACTGTTTTGTCAGTAACCTCTTTGGGCATGGAACCCTCTGGTGCCAGAGTAAATTTATTTTAACTGTTACTGACTTCCTTTGCTATTTAAACTTTTCTCATTTCAAAAAAATTGCGGAAGTTTGACAATCTGTATACCTCCCTAACAGTACAGTAAAAGTGAAGACCATTGTGTCATGTTGTGGTGAGATACTACCACATGGTTATGTCCATGTTCCGGTTCTGAGTTTCCCTTCCTATCTGATGATCCCTGTGGAAGGGACAGGGTTTGCTATTGGCTATTTAACATAGGTTTGCGGCCCAGCCTGGAGTGTTAACGTTTCCTCAGGTCTGGTCCACATTACTCCATACCCGAGACCTGACCGGAAGACATCCATCACACCTGCCCACGCTCTCGCCCGTCTCCTGGGAATGGAGCTGGGTTGGGTCAGGCAAAAGCCCACCATCTCCCTCTGAATCTCACCCTTCACTGCCTTATGCTGACCAGGGCTTCACTGCCTCATGCTGACCAGGGGATTTCTGATCCCTGACTGTGCAGGCTGGCCTTTACAGAAGCGATAATTCAAACTGCATGGTCCTCTGTGGTTATCAACTTGCCTTCCTTTAACACTGAACAGCTGAAATTCAATCCTGGAAATGCGGGTCTGTTGTCTCATATTTTATCCTTTGTGCAATGAGGTACTCAAAAAAATCAGCATAGAAAGCATCTGAATAATGGAATAATGATCACATTTGATGTAAAAATGATGTTTTTGGTAGTTTACTGAAGCATTGGCCGTACTGTAAGCCCCATGCTGGGAGATACACCGACTGAATTCTCCATCTTGTTTACTTGTGTGCTGAAACTTGATTAAAACCAATAATATTTATCTCACTTCTCATCTCTGTGGTTGTCTTTTGGCTTACTGAATACTCACTGTGTTGATGGTGTGGAGTTAGTTATAGTTTTTTTTTTTTTTTTTTTTTCACATGCAGTGCTCCTGGTATAAGGATGTAATATTTGTTGCGATCTGTCATTTACCTGTCAACCCACAATGCACCATGAAGTACTTCACGCTTCTCTTGTCACTCAGCTCAAGTCATTTCTTATTTTCAGTTGTGACAAAACAATGTTTTGAAGCTCAAGATGAATGAAAAATATGAATTTAATGCATATAGAATGATTGACAGGTACTTGCTGCGTTGTACTCTTTTCAGTTTGGCAGTTTTATAGCATAATGAAATGACGTTGATGTAAGCATAGCATCAAAACACAGAGGTTTACTTAGTGTTGACACTAAACAACAATACCTATTATATATTTCACAGTTTCAGGAGTACTATGACTTAAGTATTACTTGAGGTAGTATTCATTCTCTCTAATTCTCTTATTCTGGTCTACTCTATTTTTGATTTTACCTGCTAGAGAAACTCCAGTCTATCTGGGACTTCCAGGGGAATGTACCAGGTGTCAGACCGCCACTCTTCTCCCAGTACGGGGTAAGTCCATCCCTCACACATTTATCTGGGGCTCCTGCTCCTGTTCCAGGACCAGCATCTACACGGATACACGCTCTGCTGCTTTGTCAGGACACTTATTAGCAGTTTGTTCAAACCTCATCTGATGAAGTTGTTATTTTGAACCAAATGATCTTATTTTCTATTGAGCACATTTTTATGAGACATTGACCTTAAAATTGTGGATTTAGCCATTTCATATCTTGTTGCAGATAACTGTTGCAGTTTCCATGCTTTCTGAAAATGCTGCTCTCGACAGAGAGCTAACAGAGTTCTCTTTTGAGTCCCTTAGGGAGTTAGTATACTGCTCTGAGCTAAGGAACTGTGCTAATGCAGACTGGGCCTCTCCAACAGGCCTCTGATGACCTCCTTCCAGAAGAACTGTAATGGGGAAGAGTGGGCACAGGGCTTCCTGATTGTTTTTAAATATGCCTTCACTGAAATGTCTGCTCCACTCAGCAGAATTTTTCTCTAAGGCCTACTTATTGGAGCTTCCGCCATACAAAATAAAGTCTTCACTTTATGAATATTATTTCATTTTAAAACATTTAAAATGCACAGTGGTGCACAAGTGAAGATAAATGGGCAAATTACATTGAAATGAAAAACCAGTCCCTTTATGTGCTGGAAATTGTAAAACCCTGACAAAAAAGAAGTATACTTAAAATTCACTTTACTAGTAAACTTCAAGTGTATTTGCCAAGCATACTGGTAGAATATTTGTATCTGGCAAAAAATTGTAAAACACTGACAAAAAGAAGTATACTTAAAATTCATTTTACTAGTAAACTTCAAGTGTATTTGCCAAGCATACTAGTAGAATATTTGTATGTGTACCACTCCACAATTTCTTGGGACTAAATTGGCCCACTTTTAAGTTGAAAAAGTAAGTTTTGAACCACACTTTCAATGGAAATGTAGTAACCATTGAGCACACTACTAGTCTACTTAATTCAAAAATTTCAGTCCATGAAAGGGTACTTTGCAGTATACTATAAGTATAATATCACTGCACATTATCGTATGATTATACACCACCACTTTCATTTAAAAAGGGTCCTAATATTTTACTTCTCTATAGTTTTTTGGCTGAAATGTATTGAAAATCACCATTGTAGGCAATGAGAACAAAAAAATCACTAAAAATACAGTGGTGCACGCACATCAAATGAATACAGGTGCTGGATAAAACTGTACCATAAGAATAGAGAAAAAGATGCCGCACACTGTAGCTGTTGCTCCGCAGTGATTTATTCCCAGGCGTTTTCGACCAAAATGGTCGAAACGTCAGGTGTAAACCTGGCGGAGCACCAGCCACAGTGTGTGCAGGTATCTTCTTTTCTCTATTCCAACAAAAAAATCACTTCCGCAATTATATTAAAGGTCCCCTATTATGCTGTATTTATTTGTTTAAAGGGGACCTATTATGCTGATCCTTCTTTTAATACATATTAGTAATGCTATAATGTTGGTTGTCCATACTCAACCTCTGAAAAGTTTCTAAACATAAGATACAGAGGTTTTGCCGTAATCCAAGAACGTGATTTCGTGAAGCGTGATTTCCTCTCTGAACAGCTCCTCCGAGATCTTCGCGAGATCTGGGCAAAACCTGATGTCAGGTTGTGCCGTCCAATTAGTACAGACCTAGCCAGAGCCAATCACGGCGCTGGACCTGCCCACACCGGAAACTATTCTAGCAGGCACTAACAACGGCAGATCATACTATGCCTTAGTAGCGTCTACACTTTTGGAAATACAAAAGAAGAACCTCAGATCATTTGAGGTGCAGTTTTGTCAGTATCTCTCCCAAAGCTGCTTGTCTGTTTACTTTTGGACGCGAAGAAAAACACCCATTTCTCTTCCAAAAGAGGATGCCACCAGAAATCAGTGGGTAGCTTTTTTTTGTTTGCTGGCAGCAAACAGCCACGGCCATAGGGAACGTTAGCTGTTTGTGATCAGTATTTCACCAAAGACAGCTTTGTCAATAAAGGATAATTCGACTCAGAATAAGCGTTTCAGCTGCTTCTCAAACCTGAAGTAGTTGCATCGATCAAGCGCTCGGAGCCACAAGCTGTAAGTAACGATATAACAGCAAATAAAGTAAGTGAAGCTAACGTGTTACAGGTGGCCAGCAGGACTGCTAGCGATAGTTAGCACTAACAACTGGCCTCAAACGCAGGCTTTGTAAAATATCTGAAGATAAAGCCTGTATTGGTCGCGACTGTCCGTGGCTCACAGACACAGAAGCTGTAAGCTGCTTTTACTGCATAAGCCAACCTGACGTGATAGCCAGTTGATTGTGGCTGTAGCACAGCGGCTAACGTAGCCAAGTTACTGTTGCGAATGTTTGTGTCCTAAATATGCAAGAGTAATATCAGGGGAAATTCTACAGAAGGTGTGTGAACATAAACCTCATTTGAAGCTAACTTTTAATACTTGTTTGTAATTTGGATGCTTGGTACAACTGTCCACAGTAACGGAACATGCTATCTGTAAAACCTGTATTGCAAGGGTTTGCCTCCGTGGTTATGACCACGCGGTTACCAGTTACTGCATGTTAGTTTGCGTGCTGTGCTAATTAAAAATGCTCCTGATTAACTTATATGCAGTAATTCTGATCGGTATGCTTGTGTTACTTCGGTAAGCATCAATGTGGCAGTTTCATCATAACGTTGCCCGATTGTAGCCACTACAGTTGAAGCAGCTGCATGTGATCGCTTCACTTATCCATGACCAGGATCAGCCGGATCCCTGTCACAAATATCTGGGCAGGCTCTCTGATTCTACTTTGAAGCAATCGCAAAACACAGAAGCTCTAATGTGTCTGGTATAACAAAGGATTTCTCTGCACTACCGTGACATGATTTCATCCCCCTTTAGAAATTGTTGTGGGTAATAAAAAGCCGAAAAAGGCGGAGATTAAATAGGAAATTCTTTCCTGTAGAAGTGATCGATTCGCTAGCTCCACATAAGCAACTTTTCCGCGCTAACAGAACTTAAGGTCTGCAAAACCTGTATTATGTTCATAACATAACTGAGCTCTCTCTAGCTGTCGCATACTATCCATAAAGCTGCTTTCACATCGGACACGAAACTAATTTTTCGTGCGACAGATTACATTCAAAGTCAATGCAAAGACTCGAATACACGCATTATGGGCATGTCAAGCCGCTTTCACACCGGACGCGAAACGAATTTTTCGCGCGACAGATTAGCTACATTCAAAGTCAATGCAAAGACGCGAATACACGCGTTATGGGCGCGTTAAGCAGCTTTCACACCGGATGCAAAACTAATTTTTCGCGCGACAGATTAGCTACATTCAAAGTCAATGCAAAGACGCAAATACACGCGTTATAGGCGCGTTAAGCAGCTTTCACACCGGATGCGAAACTAATTTTTCGCGCGAGAGATTACATTCAAAGTAAATGCAAAGAAAATGCATTGACTTAGAATGTAATCTGTTGCGCGAAAAATTTGTTTCGTGTCCGGTGTGAAAGCGGCTTATCGCACCCATTTTCTGCGAGCAAACGCTGGTCATTCCGACGCAATAAGTAACCATTACCACGGGAAATTTCCAAAAAGGCCATTTAACCTGGAGCTTTCGCCCCTTCGTCATACACCAGCTCAGAAGCTGTTCGTTACTCCAGGCTAACGACACACCACAGCTATGCACACGAACCAGCAGGTCCTTATGATGCACACCGAAGCAGTCCATAAGTTGTTGGTCCACTTTTCGCTGCTCCTCACTGTCCATGTTTCCCTCTAAACTCAGACCCACCGGATTTCTACGGTCTCCGGTCTACACTTGGGTTTGTCGACCCGTTCTACAAATGTGTCTATATGGGGTGGATTCTAGCTTTCCCTCAATCCTAGCTATAGAATAGAAACACCGGTGTACTCACCATAGTAGCCGTAGGTAGACAGCAAATTCGAGATTGAGCTGCCAGACATTCGCACTGCGTCCTCCACTTTCGCCGTTGTGTTTATTAGAACAAGTTAATTTCATTAGATCTATACACATGTACTGCGTTTGATTGCGGATTATGCCCGTCGATTCCTTCGGGAGACGCGTCTCAGTTTCACTCTGAGGAGTCGGACCCGGAAAACTGCGTTCTGCTGCCTCGTCCCGCCTAGATCCGCCCTCCACAGAGCTGGCCAGTCAGAAGAAAGTGGGCACACGGGGAGTGGGGGCCATAGCGAAAGAGCCACCCCAATGAGGCGTTTCAGGCAGAGACTACAATGGACTACAAATGGGGTTTTTTGAGGATGGCAGTATGAGCTAAATAAGGACCCTGTTTAGGACTTTGAACAATCAGGAGTACTCTAGGGGAGTCCAAGATCAAAATATAACCTTGGAAATATAGCAAAATAGGTCCCCTTTAAAATATGTCGAGTGGGTCTTTAAAATAATGTTAAGAATTCAGTTACCAAAAAAAAACCCACACACATCCAGGCCTAGTGAGACCTCTTCTCTCACCCCGTCTGTGCCGGCCTGAAACACGAGCTGTTTTGAGTGGGCGGGGAGGCTATGCTAATGAGGCGCTGCTCTGATTGGCTGCCTGGTCGCTTTGATTCTGGGGGAGGGTGCAGACCCGAAAAACCAGGAAACCAAGATGGCAGGTATTTCAGGACAGCTCTCTGCGACATCTATTGCTGTAAGACCGTACTTGTTTGATCCCGAATCCGACCCCGAACAGGAAGAGGAAGCAATCAAAGTATTGCAGCAACGTTTACAGCAAGACATCAATGAGTGGAAAGTTGAAATTTTAGTGTTTTGCTCATACTGTCTCTCCTTGCATGCATGTGATTGTAGCTGTACTGTTATATACTCATGTTATATACCCACTTAGCTATCTGGAGGAAACTTTGCTAAAAGCTCCTGTTAACTATTTCTACTAAAACGAAACACAATTCTGACACCAAGCTACTGAATGAGTTCGTAGCAAAAACACACAAACTGTGTAAGCATTGCTTATGTGGAGCTAGCGAATCGATAACTTCTACCGGAAATCCTTATCCGACCTCCACTTCTTTTTCGGCTTTTTACTAGCCAGAACAATTTTCAAAGGTGGATGAAATTCCGCCACGGCAATGCAGAGAAATCGTTTGTTACTCCAGGCACGTTATAGTGCGTTTCACGATTGCTTTTACTGCGATAGGATCAGAGAGCTAGCCCACACCGCAGAAAAGTACTCGGCTGACCCCGGTCATGCATAAGGAAAATCTTTTCACAGCAGCAGTAAACAAACCCAAACACGTACCCTAAGCTCCGCAAAGCCTACGTCTGGTTTAACTGCAGCCTTATCAGCCAAACTTTGCTGACATGCACAACTCCTCTCCTGTTAGCTTCAACTGTAGCGACTACGGTCAGGTAACATTATGATGAAACTACCACCTTGATGCTAACCAAAGAAACACAAGCATACCAATCTGAATTACTGCATATAAATTAACCAGGAGCATTTTATAAGTAGCATGGAACGCGGACTAACATACGGTAGTAACCAAACGGTCATCATAATGACAGTGACAAACGTTACCCTGCAATGCAGGTTTTACAGGCAGTAAGTTCTGTTTCCGTGAACAGTTGTACCAAGCATCCAAATTACAAACAAGTATAAAAAGTTAGCTGCAAATGAGCTAATATATCTTCAGATATTTTACAAAGCCTGCGTTTGAGGCCAGTTGTTAGTGCTAACTATCATTTAGCGGTCCTGCTAGCGACCCGTAACACATTAGCTTCACTTACATTTTTTGCGATTATATCGTCACTTACAGCTTGTGGCTCCGAGCGCTTGATCGATGCAACTGCTCCAGGTTTGAGAACCAGTTGAGACGCATATCCAGCGTTGAATTATCCTTTATTGACAAAGCTGTCTTCGGGGAAATACCGAGCACAAACAGCTAACGTTCCCTTTGAGAGTGGCTGTTTGCCGCCAGCAAACAAAAAAGCTACCCACGGATTTCTGGTGGCATCATCTTTTGGAAGAGAACTGTGTGCTTTTTTTCCGCATCCAAAAAAACATGTATGAACAGCTTTGGGAGACATACTGATAAATCTACACGTTAAATAATTTGGGTTTGTTTGTGCCTGATAGAATAAATTCCGGGGTGGACAGGTCCTGCTCCGTGATTAGCTCTGGCCAGGTCGGTCCTGTCAGGTTTTGCCCAGATCTCGTGAAGATCTCGGAACGAGCCGTTCAGAGAGGAAATCACATTCAGGAAATCACATTCTCAGATTCCGGCAAATCCCCTGTATATTATGTTTAGAAACTTTGCAGAGGTTGAGTATGGACATCCAACATTATAACATTACTTGTATGTATTAAAAGAAGATTCAGGATAATAATGCGCCTTTAAGGTAAAAATATGGGTAATAAACAAAAACACTGAAAAATTGAAAGGTTTTGCAAATATTTTTTTTTTGACTCTTGCATAGCCTGAAGCATGTTTGAAGGCTCATTCCATGATTATTGATGCAAAAAAAAAAAAAATGTTTGAACTGATTTGAAGCAAAATTATCCTGCAAAATATACCTCTGATGGTCAGTTGTTCCAGTATGTGAAGTGACATGAACTTTGAGCAGTCACAGTGTTAAAGCTATGGTCTACAATTTCTCCGCTACACACGCCTCCCCCATCCCCTCTGTGCTTCTTCCGACGCCATGCGCCCTCCCCTGAAAGCACCATCTTATCCCCTCGGAAACCGACACGCCTCCTCCCGCTGAGAAGAGAGCAGGTTCGCCGCACACAGAGCGCCGGTTTTCAGTGGAGAGCAAAATTTTTCAGTGTCAACGTCAAACTGCATCGGAGTTATAAAAAGTTATAAACATTTCTGGATGAATATACTTCCCCAGCAATAAAATTAACAAAAATATTGTAGAGTCATAATGTGTATTCATCAGAGAAGCTCACAGATGCAGACATTAGCTTGTAATCAAAACAGAGACAGCCATGTATAGATTTTACACACAACATATGTCAACATAGCAGGCATTTTAGCCTATTGGGTTGACGTGGAGGCAAAGAATTGCTGACGTTAGCTTCTTATCTTCATAATGACAACAGCGCTGAGCTCAAAAACCAAACAAACACGGTGATTTTGCGCACACAATATGTAAACATGTTAGCTATATTAGCATATAAGGTCTACATAGAGGCTAACTGTAACTAGCGTTGACACTGCAATGTGGATCTCTATCGAGCAAATAAACGCATACACCAGAGGTCGCGTTATCCGAATATTTTCCATCATTGACGGATTTTTTTTAATAACAACGGAATATTTTGAAGGCCGTCCGTCATTTTGACAGAATGTAATTCACACTCCCGTCCAATTGGTGGTGGGTGTCATATTGTCTCAAGCATTGTCTTTGATCTGTATGATAGAGATGCCAAGTCTCACGCATTCAGCTTAGGTCTCACGCATTTTTTTGGCTTATTCACCGTAATCCGCAATTATTCAATGAACGTTTATTAATGAGATTCTCACGCGGAATTAAAATCCTTGTGCATTGAAGTTTCAGTTTCACTTGCATGAAGGTGGACCTCACTAGGGAAAGTGATTATGACTCCGGGCTTCTCGTGCTTCTCTTCACTCAGGGATTGGAAACAATGCATGTGTTTCATGATCATTTAAATTGTTTAAATGAAATAAGACCATTTGAAACGTCTTTTTCAATTCCATTGCTTTCAATCCTTTAGTAAAGACAAGTGTGAGAATTCCCGAGACATAATCAATTTCCGTGTCACTAATGGGGAAATCTACCATAATGCATGTGAAACTGATTAACTTAATGTGCAATGACTTGAATTCCGCAAGTGAATTTCTTCAGTTCGCGTTGATTGAAAAATTGCTGACTACGGCACAGGAACGTGAATGCCACTAAGAGGCGAGAGACTCAAGCTGAATGCGTCAGACTTGGCATCTCTGGTATGATCCTGTATTCCTCATATTTTTGTAATATGATCATTTTCTCTTCATTTGTAAAATATGCTGCTCTGCTGCCGGTAGACGATTGGTCATATGCTACAAACGCCGTCTCTGTTATGTGAACATGCAGATATCTAGGTGGGGAAAGCCGCGGTTGACATAACGAGTTGATAAGCAGCTTCGTAGGACCGCTTAGCGAGACTGCGGTTGTTAGGCTTAGTGCAGCCCAGCAATAACTGAAAGCATTGTTCATTTGCGCACTGTTACTGTGTGGGGGGAGAAATCATTTGTGATGTTTTATAAAGTTCACACAGCAGTAAGTTCGAAAATCCATACAGTGCTGTATTTAACACAGTGCGCAATGCGTGTCAACATGAATCCCTGTCGGCATCAGCTAATGCGTAATCTATAAATTATTCTGTTTATTTTATTTAAAAAATATATGATTATCATTTTAAAAAATAAAATTACAATGACAGATAATAATTGATTATGACGGAATTTTTATGCCCGTCTGTCACAATGACGGACAATCAGAAAGTGTAATGTGACCTCTGGCTCACACAGACTTTGCACAACCAATGTGTAAAGCATATTAGCAGATAAGTCCAGAAGTCCAGTGTTGTGTCCACCATCGAGATTTGTTTCCTGTTCTCACAACCAATGCTCACAACACACCGGCATTTAGAGGCTAACGCTAACGTAATTTCAATAGTAAGTTGGCTGACAGAAATAACGCTACTAAGGTTAGCTTTCAGTAAGCCAGCACTGACCTAATCAACCGTGACGTCTCAGCAGGGTGGCTTCGGGTTTGGCCCGAATGATTCCTATTGGTCGATTTCTTTGCGTGCTTGCAGCCTCCAGAGAGAGTGGATTTTTTTTGGTTCCTTTTGCTATGAGTAGTGTGTAGGAGATACTTTAGAGCAATAATCATCATCAAACTGAAGATAATGATTTTAACCTTGGGAAAAATCGTAGACTATAGCTTTAAATGGTAAATGGACTGCATTTATATAGCGCTTCTCTAGTCATACGACACAAAGTGCTTTACAATTTCACCTCACATTCACCCTGACGGCAGAGGTTAAACACAATGGTACAATGGAAGGAGCTCTCTGAGATTGTTCGTAGCTGCATTGTGGCCTGACATGATGCTGAAGACATTAAATGCTGCCGTGGCACTGTAAGAAACACCGTCAAGTGTTTCAAAGAGACCGGTTCACCGAAAACTACAGTAGTGTCAACAGAGGTACAAACAAAAGTTAAGTGCCTGTAACATTTGTTATCTGCGTATGACAAGTGGAAAAAATCAGCGGGCAACAGGGTGACAACTCCGGGATGATATTAATTGTGTCAGAAATGAAGAGATGAAAGTATCAAGATCTACTATTTCCAGACGCCTGTGTGAAAATGATGTGATTGGTCGTGTCTCTGCCAAGAGCTGGCAACATCAAAAGAAGACTTCAGTTTGCCTAGAAATTCAAGGATTGGACACCAATGGACTGGGAACAAGTCCTTTGGACCAATTAATCAAAATTTGAAAATTTCTCATCCAAACGCAAGATTTATGTACACCGTAGACCCAGAGTACATTTCAAAAATGACTGTTTAACCCCTTCAGTAAAACATGGGGGAAGGTAAAATTATGGTTTGCGGGTTCAATCTGCTCAAAAGGAGCAGGTGATCTCATAAAAATTAACAAAATCATGGATTCAAAAGAAGTATCACTGCATCCTTGTGAGGCACGCATTGCAATCTGGAAAGGGACTGATTGGTCGGGGATTTTATTTTCAACAAGATAATGACCCTAAACACACTTCTAAGTTGTGCAGGAATGATCTCAGTCGGAAAGAACCATCTGGTGACATTTAAGTTATAACTTGTCCTGCTCAAAGTCCAGACCTTAATCGTATTGAGCATCGAAATAATCTCTTCAGAATGAGTGGATGGTTTTGTCGGTTAGGAAATAAAACTAGAGGCACTCTGAGAATTCAAACCTCCGCCAAGGCAGCAAGATGGCTGCTGTGGTGGCCATATTGTTTGACTGATCGCGGTCAAAATCAATAGGGTCCATTCCTAATGTAATAGCAACTCATCCACAAAATTTCAGAGATATCCGTTCATTACTTTTTGAGTTATCTTGTTCACAAACAGACCAATAAACAGACAAACCAACGCCGGCAAATACACAACCCCCATAGCGGAGGTAAAAAAAAATATGTGAAAACTGTACCTGAAAGATTAAATGCTGTAATCAAAGCAAGAGGTGGCCACGAGATATTGAATTTTTCTCTCAAACAAACATTCTTATTTTTGTTTTACTATATATTGTTATCTGTTTACTTATTTTCATATATAATCCAATATTACATGGATGGTGTATAATCACTGCACACTACTGTATATTACTAGTATGCTTGGGAAATTTACTTGAAGTTTACTAATAAAATGAATTTGAAGTTAACATCTTTTTTGTAAGGGAAACTAAATTTGGTGCATTTAGCTTGTCTACCAAATAGACAGTCATAATAAAACAGTCACAGTGGCATACAGAATGGGACTATAGTAGGATCTAGAGGGGGCTGTCATTTTTACGTGGTACACCTAATATATGTATACATGCCAATTTAAGGACGTGCATCCATTTTGAGTGATCCCTGTCAGAGTAATGGCCCTAATTTTAATTGTGTCACTGGCCAAATGTCTACAAATCTGTGACGGTCTGGTGGCCCAAGGGTGTAAATAGGGCACCAGGGAGAGGAATGGAATATAGAAAGATCCAAGTGCAGGAATGTAGATTTATTAAATGAACGAAGTGACTAAATAACACAAACACAAAACATCAAGGGAAATAACAAAAAGGGAGTGCTCTCTACTAAAGAGTGTAACAAATTAAGGCTGCCACAGTGGGAGAAAACTAAGGTGTCTATAGATGAGGGAATGATATTCAGCTGAGGAAAACCAGGTGTGATAATTAGGAGAGAGAACAGAGGAGGTAATTGAATAACTAATTGAATAATTAGATGAGGACATCTAATTATTCACCTTAGTTCATCAGATTTCATCCGATTCTGCTAATCAACCCGTAAAGCTTTTGCCATAGACCCTTGAATAGTAGATTCAGGTGTGAAACTGCATGGTTAGAATGAAAGCCTGCACCCACACCGACTGGAAAAGAGTGAGTATCCCTGTTCCAGGGTAATATCCATCAGATTACAGCAGCTGTAGATTTTAAAAGCAGTGTTCAGATTTTACTTTTCTGATTTTTTAAAAAATGGATTTAGCATGTCTGAAGTGAACCTTTTCTGTATGAAACCATGTCTTTATTGAATTTTATTTCAATAGTCTAAAACACATTGTAGTAGCATAGATCTTAAAGCTCTTTCCATTCAGAGGAACCAGTGTGACTCCCTACATCTGCCACCGCCACTGTAACCTTGGAGCTGAGCAGTAGCCATAATACAAATAACACTCTATTGTATGCATTAGCTACAAGGGTGATGTGTGCTCTAAAACATTTACAGACTCGGGCCTTTATGTAATTAAGATATTGACTGGTCATCAAAGCTGAGAGCCAAGTTAAAGGGATAGTTCACTTTTTTTGAAGTGGGGATGTATGAGCTACAGGTTGCCACTACTTACATTAGATGCAGTAGAAAGCTCTCTGATCTCCTCCAGGTAGCCGCACCAGGGCATAGTGCTGGGTGGACATTTAGGCGATACACTGTTGTGAACGGAAACACAGAAACAGCGTATTTTCACGGCCTAAAAGAGGTCCTACCTGAAAATAATACACCATTTCAATTGTACGCTATATTTCAAAAAATTACAGCACTTTAGCTGCTCAGAAAAAAACACAGTTGCTCTTGAACTAACCAACTGGTGTATTCCCTCGCCGAGGCGCATATCGTCGATTCACTGTGCGCTGTAGCGATCAGCTGTTTGGGTCACAGTAAAGCTGCTTGCACAAGCGTGTGTATTCACGTCTTCGCATTGACTTTGAATGTAATCTGTGTGCGAAAAAATTTGTTTAGCGTCCAGTGTGCAAGCGGCTTTACTGCGATTTGCGAGGTCAGACGGCCGTTTAACTTGTGCAAATATTTCGAAAATGGTCCGTGTGTGTCGCTTTCTTGGACACGAAAGCAAAGCTGTATCCTGGTGCACTTAACAGCTTCCACGGCATTCCTCTGCGGAATATTGGACTTGTAGCTGTGGCTAGTTGCCTCAACACGGATATTGATACGCCACCCATATCCCTAAAAGAACTCCATGTTTGCAGTATTCATTTTTCCAAAGAGGATTTCATTAGGCTACATTCAGGGAAATCTCAACGGTGCACGCTGAAGAGCACTGCTGTACCCAAGCATCAGGTAAAGGAGTGAAACACCTGTGAAAAAGTCTAATGTAACATTGCAGCACAAATTGATATCACATAGAATCTACGCAGCCACATACTGTGTAACTGCTGTGCTGGTTATTGTAGGGATTTTTTATTTATTTTTTTAAAAATTTGAGACGTGATTCTATGCCATTGAAAATCCGACTCTGCCGCAAACCGCTCAGAGTCTGACCCAAACAGCTGATCGCTACTGCGCGCAGTGAACTACGATGCGCCTCGCGCAGGAATACGTCAGTTGGTTAGTTCAAGAGCAACTGTGTTTTTTTCCGAGCAGCTAAAGTGCTGTAATTTTTTGAAATATAGCATACAATTGAAATGGTGTATTATTTTCAGGTAGGACCTCTTTTAGGCCGCGAAAATACGCTGTTTCTGTGTTTCCGTTCACAACAGTGTATCGCCTAAATTTCCACCCAGCACTATGCCCTGGTGCGGCTACCTGGAGGAGATCAGAGAGCTTTTTACTGCATCTAATGTAAGTAGTGGCAATTTGTAGCTCATACAACCCCACTTCAAAAAAAAGTGAACTATCCCTTTAAGAATTGGGCCTGTAGATAAACATGAAGTCAAGACTTTCTCTCGCTAACATTTCAGGAAAAAGGCTATTAATTCTATTGAGTCCTACAAATGTCCCCCCGGGGCCTATAAATCTTCCTTACTTACTTACATGTCATCAGACTATAAATCTGATGACAGGAAGAAGCTGCCATCAGTGTCATACAAAGTACTTTGATTCATATGAAGCTTGATTAGTTGGTATTTTTAATCACCGTTTTGACATTATTATGCTTGCAGCCAGATTATAATGGTGAGCATTTTAGCTTTCCTTAGCTGTAATGCACGGGTTACAGTCAATTTATTTGTACTATTAAATAAATGAATAATTAATATGCTGAGAATCTGGAAATACTCTGAAGTTGTGCATCAGTGTTGATGTAGGCTGGAATGACATTGGTGCATTAGCTTCAGTTCATAGACTGTATTCAGATCTATCTTTTGTTCCCTCTCGTTCGACACTGTGTTCCATTTCTGAAGCACCCCTGCAAAGTGCTTATTCTGACGGAGCAAATTAGCGATTGAACCCAGCAGCCCCCCCTTCTTCAGTGAAAAATAAGTCCTGAAGCGGCTGTTTGCACTGTTGACTACTGTGACAAAAGCGACTGAGATGCTATTTTTGATCCTGTTTGACGGGAGGGAGATGGATGGAGCGAAAAAGAATGAGTTTTGGGGACCGTGTAAGAATACCTGAGTTTGACAGGAGGAGGGGCTATTCTGTGTTAGTGTCAACGAAACATGAACTGTAAGTGACTCTAGTGCAGTATATCTGGCTCTCTACAAAAGTCCTCCATGGCTCAGGGGACAGGTCTGTGTTTTACTGGGCCAAGCAGCTATCGGAGATAAAATTTATCATCCTACTGTATTTATGGAGCCATTTTAGAGATGGGGGCTGGGGTAGGGGAGTTGGGCTGAGAAAAATACATGAGAAACTAGAGGCACTCCTAGAGTGCAAACCTCCGCCAAGGCAGCACAGTCCAAATCTACGTGAGTGGGAGCAAAGTTCAGTTATCGTGTGTCATATGTTTTCAAGATGGCTGCCGTGGCGGCCATATTGTTTCACTGATCGTGGTGAAAATCAATAGGGTCCATCTCTGATGTAATAGCGACCCACCCACAAAATTTCAGAGATATCCGTTCAGTACTTATTGAGTTATCTTGTTCACAAACTCACAAACAAACAAACGGCACCGATCACATGACCTTCTGCCAACTTCGCTTGGCGAAGGTAATTATCATGTAGCATCTACTATCTGGCACCTTTTTTTCCCTCATTTTGGCATTTTGCATACATGTAAGATGAGACGCAGCAAAGGCAGAGCGTGCCCATTTTTGAGTGAATCCCAGGACATCCCCTTGTTTTTTTTGTTTTTTTTTTTACCTCCGGTAGGAGGTACTATGTTTTCACTGGCATTTGTTTGTTGGTTGTCTAAATCGACAACCGTGTCACTTCGTTCCGTTAGTCGTCTGTCTGTCTGTCTGTTTGTTTGCAGGATATCTCAAAAACGGCTGCATAGATTTCAACCAAACTTTGCAGGATGTTACAGTAGCACAAGAGGAACAAGTGATTAAATTTAGGCATATCTAGGCCAAAGTACAGCTGAGATATAGGCCAAAGTACAAATCCAGCTATGCTGGCGGACATTTGAAATCTCGAGTCAGACACCAGACGATTTCGACAACGGTCCTGCTAGGCGGGAGTCTTTTGTTTGTCTGTTTGTCCATTTGTTCGTCAGTTTATGAGATATTTCAAAAAGTTATGGATGGATGTCAATGAAATTTTGTCTGTTGATAGATACTGTGCTAAGGAGGAAGTGATTCAGATTTGATGACAATTCAACTCTCATTCTTGATCCAGGATTCAAAAGAATTTCTGTGCGCATAAAGATGGCGCTGTCGAGACTCATTTCACACTCGCATTAAGTGATAATGTGAAGGTGGGGGAAATGCGCTTTCCGAGTGCCATCTAGTTTATCTGTTCAATGTTACACTGCTAAGTTTGGATGGGCAGCATGGTGTTGATTGCTTTCAAGTGCTGTTTTATGGCTTAACTAGGAATATTAATACTGTTTGGAAGATCGTTTGGAGTATTTCTACTCTGCGCCAAAGTTCAGATCAGGCTTTTTGCCATAGACAGTGTTGTAATAATTTTTTTGAGGGTGGAGATATACTGTATTCAGCATATACTCAGGAGGTAGATTAAAAGAATTGCTCTGATGTGCAAACTTTGAGGAGGTCTAAATCAAGAAGCTCTTGGGTTTGACAGTTCAAGAGGTATAAAATGAGATACGACAGCCAGCTCTGTAGTCATGCAGTTATTATTCCTACAGCCTGGAAGCGCTTCTCAATATATCTGTGCTTCTGGATTTTGGCTGGGTCATTTATAGTTTTAATGTCTCAGCATTTTCCAGCGCTCTGTGCCTTGTTCTCCAGTGAATAGGCTACAAGCAGCAATATTTAAAGAAATATGGGCACGTATATTTTTGCTGCTCCATTCGTATTTATGATTACATTTCAAAAGCCAGACGAAATCAACAACTGGCCTAAGTTCAGTTTTCCTCCACATGTTAAATTGCAGCTAGGAGGCCATTAGTGTAAAGCAATAGAGGAGCTGAATAAAGAACACACATCATTGGGGCTTGATGATCAATCAGGTACTTCTAGTCCTGAGCCCTGTTGTCATACTAAGATATTGCTACTGCATAAGTTTAACCTGGCTGACAGTCAACAGAACAGCAGGGCTGCCCAGTGTGGTTTTTTTACCCCTCGGCCAAACTTTGGCCAGAGGGGTATTGTCGTCACCTGCGTGTCTGTCTGTCGTCTGTTGTCTGCCCATGACTTTGTGCGGGTCAGTACTCAGCAACTAATGATCGCAGCTTCACCAAATTTGGTATGGTTACTCACTGTGACACATAGATGTGCAGCGTCAGGTTTTTTGCTGGATTTGACCTTTGACCTTAGCGCTGTGACCTTGATCGTGGAAATCTTGTCCGGCCCAGCACTCAGTAACTATTGATGGCAGCTTCGTCAAATTTGATATGGTAACTCACTGTGGCACATAGATGTGCAACGTCACGTTTTTTGCTGGATTTGACCTTTGACCTTAGCGCTGTGACCTTGATCGTGGAAATCTTGTCCGGCCCAGTACTCAGTAACTATTGATGGCAGCTTCGTCAAATTTGGTATATTAACTCACTGTGACACATAGATATGCAACATCAGGTTTTTTGCTGGATTTGACCTTTGACCTTAGCGCTGTGACCTTGATTGCAGGAAATCTTGTCCAGCCCAGTACTCAGTAACTATTGATAGCAGCTTCATCAAATTTAGTATTGTAACTCACTGTGACACATAGATGTGCAGCGTCAGGTTTTTTGCTGGATTTGACCTTTGACCTTAGCGCTGTGACCTTGATCGTGGAAATCTTGTCCGGCCCAGCACTCAGTAACTATTGATGGCTGCTTTGTCAAATTTGATATGGTAACTCACTGTGGCACATAGATGTGCAACGTCACGTTTTTTGCTGGATTTGACCTTTGACCTTAGCGCTGTGACCTTGATCATGGAAATCTTGTCCGGCCCAGTACTCAGTAACTATTGATGGCAGCTTCGTCAAATTTGGTATATTAACTCACTGTGACACATAGATATGCCACATCAGGTTTTTTGCTGGATTTGACCTTTGACCTTAGGGCTGTGACCTTGAGGCAGGAAATCTTGTACGGGCCGAGGGGTATTCAGCAACGCGATATGTTTTAGAGATGGATTGTTTGGTTTTCTCTCAAACCTTTACAAAGTACAGCTAATTTAACAGCCAGAGATTTTGTTGAGGCACTACGCAGGTGGATCAGGTGTACAAAATAAGGATTTAAATGAAAACCATTGGGAGGGCAAATCATCAGGAACAGGGATGAGCTGAGTTATCTTCACTAACCCTTCCCACACTGGTCATACAGTATTATCACAGCATGCATTAACATCATGTCCGGGAGGCATGTATTTTCTCCTCTGTTACATTGTCTTCATTGAGGATGCTTCAGGATTCTCAATCTCCTAATATCCACACTGTATATCACTGGTATTCTAAAAAAAAAAAACATGGTTAACTTCAGTACATACGCAGATCTACAAAGTATTGGCTTGACTTGCATTTTAATTCAACCCACACTGCAACTCAGATAAACAGTACTACTTGGCTAAAAATAAAAAATGGCTAAAAATACCTTTTGCATTATTTTTATATAAATTAGCGGGAATGGGGACACCTGGGCTCTCTGCCCTCAAGGCCAGCCATTACAGTCCCTCGGTTTATAATATTGAGTCAACTTTGACGAGTCTCTTGCTGCTCATTTGATTAAAATGCAGCATCTACAGGGCTAAGCACGGACCCATATGATACAGCATGAAATCTCTCTCTGAAAGAATGCAGTCATGTGTTATTTTAATCTTCATGTATTATAGTAATCCTGTTATTTTAGTACCTCAATGGCAAGATCAAATGAGTTTCCAGGTTAAGGTTATTATATATGACTGAGTAGTTTCTCATTCTCGACCCTTGGGGACTACTCCGTATGCTGGATTTCACTTCAACCACAGTCACTATCCCGGAGTTCTATCAAGATGTTAATTTTTATTTTATTCAACCTTTATTTAACCAGGTAAACAATTGAGATAAAATCTCTTTTGCAATTGTGACCTGGCCAAGAAGGCAGTACACAGCAGGTTACATATTCAGACAAAAAACAGGACAATAACAATAATGTGACACTAAACACTATTACAAAACAATACAAAACAATTAGACTACCAACCAATACAATTTGTCGGATTGTCCGATGTCAGTTGGATTTGAAGAGTTTGTTTCCAAAACGCAATATATCCATTTTACTCATTTTTTTGTAAATCAGCTTTTATTATGTTAGCGCCTATTGCATTTTATAGAAAAACAATAACTTTGACCATGAAAAAATACACCTTAAGTATGAATTTCTAAAAACAGATTTTTGCACCAGGTGTAAGAAGAACAGGGCTATCGCTCTATGGTGTTATCTCAATTTTTATAACTTTGGCACTTATTAAATTTTGGAAACAAACTCTTCATTTTAAGTTCACTGGGGTTATTTACCCCATCAGTCCACATTTAAAGAGAAGGGAGATTCCACAGTAATGTAAGCCTGAGTGTGAGAAAGTAAACTTATCTGCTCCCCAAATAAATGGTTTACATGTACCCTTAGTTTCTGTACTTTGGTTGCAAATTTCATTGGACCACTGCATTAATGAAACTGCATGTTATTACCATTATAGTTTTGGATTAATACTGTAATGAAGCTTTAAAAAAAAATGATGGAACGCTGTTGTTTCACATCCATAATACTGATTTTCCCCTCACAAGACCAAAAATGAAAATACGACTATTTTCAAAATGGATATTTTCATGTTTAGCCAGGCCTCCTACATTATGAACAGTGCATTTAGAAAGTGTTCAGAGCCCTTCACTTTTTTTGTGAGGTTTCAAACGTATGTTTAAAATCATTTCAATATTTTTTTCCCCTCATCAATCTACACTCGATACCCCATAATGACCAAGCGAAAACAGAATATTAGAAATTTCTGCAAATTTATTAAAAAGGAAAAACTGAAATTTCACATTGACATAAGTATTCAGACCCTCTGCTATGACACTTAAAATTTAGCACAGATGCCTTTCATTTCTCTTGATCATCTTTGAGATGTGCCTTTATTGGAGTTCACCTGTGGTAAATTTAACTGATTGGACATGATTTGGAAAGACACAAGCCAGTCCATATAACTGTCTTGGCAGTCAATGCATATCAGAAAAAAAAACAAAGCCATGAGGTCAAAGGAACTGCCTGCAGAGCTCAGAGACTCTGGTCTGATGAAACCAAGATTGAACCATTTAACCTCAATTCTAAGTGACATATCTGGAGGAAACCAGGCACCGCTCATCACTTGCCCAGTACCATCCCAGCGGTGAAGCATAGTGGTGCAGCATGATGCTATGGGGGTGTTTTTCAGTGGCAGGAAGTGGTGGACTGGTCATTGTTGAGGGAAAGCTGAACTGTGCAAAGTACAGAGCTATCCTCAGTGAAAACCTGTTCCAGAGAGCTCAGAACCTCAGAATGGACCAAAGGTTCACCTTCCAACAGGACTATAAACCTAAGCACACAGCCAAGGCAATGCAAAAGAGGCTTGGGGACAGTTCTGTGAATGCTCTTGAGTGGCCCAGCCAGAGCCCTGACTTGAACCCAATTGAACATCTCTGGAGATACGTGTAAATGGCTGTCTACTGACGTACCCCATACAACTTGACAGAGCTTGAAAGGATCTGCCGAGAAGAATTGCAGAAAATGGCCAAATCCTGGTGTGCAAAGCAAGTTGCATCATACCCAAGAAGATTCGAGGCTGTAACTGCTGCCAAAGGTGCTCCAACTAAGTACTGAGTAAAAGGTCTGAATAGTTACTATGTTAATGTGATATTTCAGTTTTTTCCTTTTTCATAGATTTGCAAAAAATTCTAAAATTCTGTTTTCGCTTTGTCATTATGGAGTATTGACTGTAGATTGAAGGGAAAAAAATAATTCATAGGATTTTAAGCTTAAGGCTGCAACATCACAAATGTGAAAAAAGTGAAGGGGTTGGAATACTTTCTGAATGCTTTGTAGATATCAAACTGTCTGCATTAGACTTAAGTTTGCAGAATTTTTAAAGTGCACCTATTATGTGACTTTTCACTGATCATTCTTGTATTCTTGAACTCTATGAAAAAAGATTAAAATGCGTCATTGTTAAAAAAACACTTGAGTTTTCTCATGCTTGCCAATCCTGCAGTACCTGTCTGTGAAATGCTCCATTGAAAGTCCTGCCCCCGCCCTCCCGAAAACCCCAGTGTGCTGTGATTGGTCAACTTGATCACTCACTTGTGATTGGTCCACCGTGTGCCCCTTGTCACGCCCCTTACCATAAATGGATTTCCGCTTTAGACACAAATACCGGTTAAAGGGACTATGTCAGCCGGGATGCAGGCGCGTGACGAAGCGAAACTTCTTGCAAGCATTTGGTAAACTATTTCAAGATCTTCGGAGATTTCATGTAAGCGTTTCAATCTGTTTATATCGCGTTCATCCTTGAGAAGTTTGAAATTTTTACCAAAAAATTTTATTGATCTTAGAGCCTGTTCGTACCATCAGTTTGTCATAGTTCGGGTTTTTGTAGCGTTATTATTGCTTTTAAGCTAGCCTATGGTGATTATTATGTCATCCCATGGCGGCTGTCAAACTGGAAGAGGTCGCAAAAGGATCTATGACAGCTGCACGTCAGACAATACGTTGCGACAAACAGGTTCTGCGAACATTAAAGACAGTTACTTGATAAAAATTTCCCCAAACGTCTCAAGGATGCACGTGATGCAAACAGATTGAAACTCCACCACAAATTCACCGGTTTACCTTACCTCACACTTTCAATGTGTTTTCACCCAAAGAAATATGGATAGATAGTATAATTTATTCTTTGTGGGTTTCGGCAAAGATAAATGCGGTTACTCTAGCAACTCCGCGTTTGCAGGCCATCTTCTGTATTTAAAACAGCAACGAAGGTACGCTTTACACACGTACTCATAAGCTTGGGGTTTGTATTTCTGCTCCCTTGATATCAATCTGCATGTGTTAAAATGTTTAGCGACTGGACTCTGCTACACACGTGCCCCAGCTGACATTGTCCCTTTAAGCCTTGTGGGCGAAACCCACTTGATTCAAGGGCGTGCCAAACTATCTGCTTGGTGCGAAAATTCAAATGGTGACATCACCAATTGATGAAGAAAATGGGCAGAAGCGATTGGGGCATTTCAGTCAGCTCTGGAGCAGAGAGTTTTGCGGCAGAGAGAGCTTCTCATGGAGGTGACTTTGAGTTATTTGCCGCCACAGGCCTCTTAAATGCGCGTAAAAATGATAAGATTCACGGTACGACATTAAGATAATGAAAAACCATAATAGGTGCACTTAAAGTTTTCTTCAGAAAATGCCTGTCATTTTGTGTCATCCATTACACAGAGTACTTGACTTTTTTTCTGACATGACAATGTTTTTGTTGTTGTTGTCTCATCCAGGTGGTTGTGATGGGAATATGCAGACCCACACGGAAAGAACCTATTTAAACATATAGGTTTCAATATAGGGCCACATATAGGTTTACATATATATCGACATACATAAAATTGGCGTTTTCATATATTATAGGTACATATATGCAAAAACATATATGTACCTATAATATTTAAACCTATATGTTTATATAGGTTCTTACTGTGTGGGAATTTAAGAATCCTTGTTATTTCATCCCTGTAGGAAAAAGTCTGGGACCTTTAGTTGCTATACAAGCATCTCAGATAAAAGACAAGTGTCTGTTCATTAAAACTGTGAACAGAAATGTTGACTTTGTCTTCAAATTCATTAACCACAGTGAAATGTTCAGATGGATGTGGGGTTGAAAATGACTTTTGAAAGGCATGTTTACTTGAATGTTTGTTCCTCTAAGTACTTCTATTTTGTTATTTTTATTTTGCTACACTTAAACTAATGACCTCTGAGCCATATTCATCTAGAAACTGTATTACAGACAAGATAGAAAACATTGCATTTGGTGGATGTAACAGTGTAGTGTATTACCTTTCAGTGGATGTGTATGAGCTGTAATGATGTGAATCCAATTTTATCTAATGTGGTGAATCTGGCAGTGACTTAAACTTGAAAAAATGCTTAATTGATGAAATAAACATAATCAAACCATTTTGTTTTTATACATTTCCTTCTCTTCCACAATACACAACTCAATCTTCATAGAATGGAAATAGGTATGGTCAAGGAAGAATTGATGACCTTGTTATTGTTAATGTTTGGGAAAAAAATGTAACAAATAGTATTAGATATTTATGTTGATATCATAGCTTTTTGTCTCCTCTCATTTGCCATAGTTAATAATGACTGGTTTACACATAACATGCTGTTGTCACATGTCAACATGTATTTAGGATCAAATGTGATGCCAATTTCATGTGTTCACATGCGATTAATAAGTTTTTTGCGTGGAATTCTTGTTATTTCTGTAAGGGACTTAGGACTAATATGCAGATATTACCTTGAGAATAAAAATATGAGCTAGGCATCATGTATGACAGTTGCAAAAGTGAGATATGAGCTATACAATAGGTATGACAAACAGAACCTGCCACTGGGTATATGAGCTATATAGGAGACATATACCTTGTATGTACATATAGTGCCTATATGTGGATATAAAGAAGCGATAAAGGAGACCTATATGCCCTCTATATGCACATATATGTACCTGAATTTGGCCTATATGCGGCATATATGTGGCATATCTGCGCATATATGCGGCATATAGGTTGCATATATGCGCATACATGTTCATATAGATTCTTTCCATGTGGGGATATAGTTTTTATCTTATCACAAGAGTACTTTTTCTAAGTCTGCCATGTTGTTTCCTAATATCACATCCATAATGCGGAATTGCTCAGAAATTGCTATTCCTGCTTGGAAAATTTAAAGCCACATGTTCATTCTGTGATTATTGCTATAAAAAAGTAATGACTCAAGGCCCTGAAAGGCGTTTTTTTGATTAACTGGCACAAAAAAATAACACGGTGCAGGTTTGAGTCATTATTTTCTTTGTTCATTACTTGGTTGATTTTAGTGATCACTTGGCCATACTTATGCTAATATAGAGCCTCTTCACTTAAAAGTTGATTGATTGCATTTTTGATCAGTCATTTTTCTCTATGCAGTTGTTTCCAAAAATACAATGTGAATATGAAACTTTTAATTATTCAAGGCGCGCATATTTATTTTTGACAATGTTCTGCAGGGAACTTATGAAAAATTAACAGCACATTCAAATTCAAATTGCCAGTGTGGTTGGAACAAAAACAAGCATACACAGTGGTTTTCCAGGTCAGGGATTGAGAATTACAGACATTAAAATACAAATACAGTGGGTCATTCATTTGGCATTTAGGGTTTTGGTAACTTGGAAATGTATCAGATCTATTGGATGAGTAGGTTCTAAAGAGCAGGAGCACTTTTCTCACAAAGGGGATCGTTCAAAACTAAAATGTTCCATTTTTGATTTCAGCTCCATTAGTTCCACTTCCTGAGGAATATTAGTTAGGTGGTATTGTTGCATGGAGGCATTTACATCACTGGGGAGCCAACTGGGAGAATCCCAAAGTGGGAAAATCTGCATCCTTTCTCTGTAGCTCTTAGTACAGCTTATTTGTTTTCTAAGAGTTCAGTTCCTGTGAGAGGCAGTAAAAATAGATCTGATGCCTGTCTTTATCCATAGTGTTTGATAACCGGACAGATCTGCTATGCATTTCATATTGGGGCAGATCAAATGTTTTTCTCTTTTTTTTTTTTTTGGTATGAATTGAATATATTCACCCTAAGGTGATGCTGGATAAGTGTGTACATTAAGCTTTTCCCCTGTGGGATCTGTGCACAATATGATTTCCTATTTCTGATTTAGCAATGTCAAAATGAATCTAAGGCTCTTGCTTTTCCATCATTTCTCCTTCTCATTCAGTTCAATGCCTGGCGACTCTGTTTTGTGCTGTCATGCTGCTGTTTTTGAGTTGGTAAGGCTGTTTTTAGCCTATATCAATAGGAAATGGCTCGGTCTCAGCCATATGCTACGGAAGACTTATTCGACAGATAAGCTCATTGAAGTGCTATGAATTATCTGTCTGTGGCAGGTTAAAAATGACATGAAAAGGTCAGCGCTAAATCAAGGAATGCTTCTTTTGAAGAAAATGGTACCATGAGCCAGTTTTTACTCAGATGAAAGGAAAGAGTGGAAATTCCATGGGATGTGGTTGTAAAAACAGAAGTTGTGCAGACTTTCTCTCTCTTTTAATTTCACACGGTCCTCCCAGCTCATTTATCAAGCTATGTCTCAGTGTATTTTGTGTATTTCATGAACACTGTGGTTGAAAATATCTGCAGTTGCATATTAATTGCATGTTAGGCCTACTAAAATTATGTTTAATTTTATGTGTATGTACGTTGTATTTATTGCTCAGATACCCTACCATACATTTCAAATGCTCCCTTAAGTCAAGTATAAATATCACTGAATACATGGAATTAATGAGAGTTGTCAGATGAAATCAATTTCTAGGGCTAAACGCACCTGCCTCATTTGAAAATACAGGCACATATGTCTTCAGTACTCCTGAGGCTGCTCTGAGCCAACATTTATTTACGATAAACGGTAGTCAGACTTAATGCTGTTGACTGTTAATTACCTTAGCAAACAATAATAAATATATGTAAGCGTGGAGTAGTGCATGTTACTTAACACGGGAGATTATGTCTTTTAGAGGGAGGAGTAAGATGGTATCCCTTTATGCTGAATGAGAGGTAATTATAAATTAATAGCCAAGTTGTGACTAAGTGCCTGGAGCATACCCCTGGTAGAAATACTGTGTTACTGTGGAAGCCCTGGAGCATAGCACTTTACTGCCCACTGGCCACTGTTTAACTCAGTGCTGTGGACCGTGAGAGAGGCTGTGATTGAAAAAACATCAGCCATGTCAATCAGCTGAAACCCTGACAGAAACTGTTTTTTGCAGTCCCCTCACACCCAAGCCATCACTCTGGATATAACCAACCAAATGAAAGCATTGTTATTTCTCCTATTTTATAATTTCAGATGTATTCAGTGCACTCTGAAGAAAGCAATAACTTTGAGGGCCATAAAAATTTGTACGGGGCGGTAATTCCAGCATGGTTCATGCTTATGGTTGTTCCTAATACTTTTGGCCATCATTGCATACAGCTTTTAACATTGTCATTTAAAGGATTAAATTGCAACCAGTATCATCTCTTTCGGAAAGTTGTTCCCAGCAACTGTTCCCAGTTGTTTGTGGTGCTCCACCTAAAGCATACTTGATCCAACCAGTCAAGGGCTTGATTTGTTGCATCATGCGTTTCAGAGGGGAAATATCTGGATCTGGCTGGTGATCTTTATGAACAGGGCTTGGAACCGCCGCTTTAGCAGAAAGTATTCAGTCTTGTGCAAATTAATTGGATAAAGCTGCTTGTCATTTGAATGAGCTGAATTGAGTGCCAACAGCTGTGCCAAGTGATGGATGTTTTACATAACCACCTCAAAGATCACTGCATAGTACCTTTTAGCCACGTTTCTTTGATTTCCTTGACTAGTATGATGCAGCTAATGTGATTGCACCATCAACACAGTACTGTAACTGTGTTGGACTGGCCTGGTAATTCACCTGACCTCAATCCCACTGAGAATCTCCATCATCAAGTAAAGGCTGCAGCAAAAGGACTGCACCACAAAAGCCAAAGTCATCGATGCAGTTGTCCAGGTGTGGCATCACAACGAAAAAATCAAGACAACCTGCAAAAACCTGGTCAGCTCCATGCGAAAACGGGTGGAACAGTTTATCAAGAACTGTGGAGGACACAACTTGTACTGATGGCTGAATGTAGATGCTATTAAAGTAATATAAAGCCTGTCAACATTTGTTGTTTGGTTTTTCCCACACCAGCCTACTTTATCCAATTAATTTGCGCAAGACTGTATGACAGAGTGATGACGTTGCATGTGTATGAGAGGGCGGTGAAGCAGCAGATGTATGACGGGCAGATAGAGCAGGTCTTGGTTTGGCCCTGAGCCTGACCGGGCTTCTCTCTGCCGTGTTTTAGGGCGTCGGGCCGAGCCAAGTCTGTGTCCCAGGGCTCAGGAGGCTACGACAGTGACAGTGTGGAGATGCACCCTCTGGAGGAGTGCGCCGAGGCCCAGTACTACCATGTGCAGTGCCGCATGGGCGAGGGCGGCTATGAGCGGGCTGCTATGTCCCGCAGCTGGGGCCTCCGAAAGCAAGCCATCCAGAACTGGCAGCGTCGGCCCTACCGGAACAGCACCGAGGGGGAGGAGGGCGATGTGTCCGACGTGGGCTCCCGCACCACCGAGTCGGAGGCAGAGATGTGGGAGCAGGAGCGACGAGCATCCGACTCACAACATGTCCCTCAGAACAGGGGGGGATACCGCCCAGGCACAGGTAATACACTGAACTACAGATAGTGCTGGTACAGCATAGGACTAATGCTGTTGTTATGCATGAACATCTCAAGTGGTTGAATGTTGAAAAAGACTTTCTGACAATTTACTTATATTTTTACAGAAAGTTATTATAACTTACATTCCCAAATTTATCTTTCATAAAATAATTTACAGCTCGAATGTGCATATGCATTTCACCAGAGGGGCAAAGAGTGGGCTGATTAGTGTACCCCGTGCAAAATCTAACAGCATGCAAAGAACTGTTTTATCGGGCTATCAGGGCATGGAATTGTCTTCCAAGTGGTACACGTAACATTAAAGGTATAGCAAACTTCAAAAAGCAATTATCACACAAGTGAGCCAATGAATATGAAAATTTAGAGTTATGCAATATTTTCTCTACCTTGATGTGTTTTGTTATCATTTGTTTGTGTGGTAATGTTGTTATGTTTCCTTAGATTGTGTGTCTCAGTATGTTTTAATCTTGTTTTGTTGTAATGTTTTAATGTTGTTGGACCCCAGGAAGACTAGCTGACGTCTTGGCATGAGCTAATGGGGATCCTTGCCAATTAACAACTAAATAAATAAACACACCCACACTGGAAACACTGACACACATACCTGAACATGCAAATCTGACACACCCGCACAAGTCACACTGACACGCATGCTATGCCTGTGTTTGTAACTTTGACACTTCTGCACAGGTAAGACACACACCTGTACATGTAACTCTGACACACCTGCACAGATAGCACTGACCCACACATACACACACCTCAATTATACAGGTGACACTTTCAGACATATGTATACATGTAACTGACACACCTGCGCAGGTATCACTAATGCACATACCTGTTCATGTAACTATGACGCATCTATTCAGGTTACACTGACACACATACATGTACACATAATTCTGACACATGTACAGGAAACACTGATGCACATACTTGTTAGGGTAACACTGACACGCACAATCTGTACAAATAAAATGTAAACTCATATTTGTGCAAATAACACTTAAGTACACTCAGCTTGTTCAAGTAAAATAAGCACACATACCTGTGGAGGTTACACTGGCATGCACAAAATATGCACAAGTGATATCAGCACACGTACAGTGCCGTGAAAAAGTATTTGCCCCCTTCCTGATTTCTTACTTTTTTGCATATTTTTCACACTTAAATGTTTCAGATCATCAAACAAATTTTAATATAAGAAAAAGATAATCCAAGTAAATGCAAAATGCAGTTTTTAAATGATGATTTCATTTATTAAGGGGAAAAAGCTATCCAAACCTACCTGGCCCTATGTGAAAAAAAGTAATTGCCCCCCCCCTTGTTAAATCATGAATTAACTGTCATTAACCACATTTTTTGAGTCTAGTTTCACTAGCCACACCCAGGCCGGATTACTGCCAGACCTGTTGAATCAAGAAATCACTTCAATAGAACCTGTCTGACAAAGTGAAGTTGGCTAAAAGATCTCAAAAAGCAACATGTCATGCCGCGAACTAAAGAAATTCAAGAACAGATGAGAAACAAAGAAATTGACATCTATCAGTCTGGAAAGGGTTGCAAAGCCATTTCTAAGGTTTGGGACCATTATCCACAAATGAGAGCCAAAACTTAGAACAGTGGTGAACCTTCCCAGGAGTGGCCGGCCTACCAAAATTACTCCAAGAGTGCATCAACTACTCATCCAGGAGGTCACAAAAAACCCATAACAAAATCTGAAGAACTGCAGGCCTCACTTGCCTCAGTTAAAGTCAGTGTTCATGATTCAACAATAAGATAGAGACTTGGCAAAAAATGGCATCCATGGGAGATTTCCAAGGCAAAAACCACTGCTGACCAAAAAGAACACGAAGGCTTGTCTCACATTTGCCAAAATACATCTTGATGATCCCCAAGACTTTTGGGAAAATATTCTATGGACTGATGAGACAAAAGTTGAACTTTTTGGAAGGTGTGCATCCCATTACATCAGGCGTAAAATTAACACAGCATTTCATAAAAAGAACATCATACCAAAAGTCAAACATGGTGGTGGTAGTGTGACGGTTTGGGGCTGCTTTGCTGCTTCAGGACCTGGGCGACTTGTCATAATTGATGGAACTATGAATTCTGCTCTCTACCAGAAAATCCTGAAGGAGAATGTCCAACCCTCAGATTGTGATCTCAAGCCCAAGCGCACTTGGGTTATACAGCAGGACAATGATCTGAAACACAACAGCAAGTCCACCTCTGAATGGCTTAAAAAAAAAACAAAATGAAGATTTTGGAGTAGCCTTGTCAAAGTCCGGGCTTAAATCCTATTGAGATGCAGTGGCATGACCTTAAACTGGCCATTCATGCTCAAAACCCCTCCAATGTGGCTGAATTAAAATAATTCTGCAAAGACTGGGCTAAAATTCTTCCACAGTGATGTGAAAGACTCATTGCCAGTTATTGCAAACGTTTGATTGCAGTTGTTGTCGCCGAGGGTGGCACAACCAGTTATTAGGATTTAGGGGACAATTACTTTTTCACAAAGGGCCAAGTTGGTTTGGATAGCTTTTTTCCCTTAAAGGAGACCTATTTTGCTACATTTCCAAATTTATATTTTGATATTGGACTCCCCAAGGGTACTCCTGATCATTCAAAGTCCAAAAAAGGGTCCTTATTTAGCTCATACTGCCATCTTCAAAAAACCCCATTTGTAGTCCATTGTAGTCTCTGCCTGAAACACCTCTTTGGGGCGGCTATTCCGCTATGGCCCCCACTCCCCGTGTGCTCACTTTATTCTTTCTGGCCAGCTCCGTCAAGATCTGAGCGGGACGAGGCAGCAGAACACAGTTTTCCGGGTCCGCCTCCCCAGAGTGAAACTGAGACGCGTCTGCCATCTGATAAGGAATCGACCGGCAAATTCCGCAATCAAACGCAGTACATTTGTATAGATCTAATGAAATGAACTTGTTCTAATAAAAGCAACGGCGAAAGTGGAGGACACAGTGCGAAAGTCTGGCAGCTCAAGCTCTAATTTGCTTTATAAAACGGGTGCTTCCCATCCTTAAATGTGATTGGCTGAGCCGCGTTCCTTGCCGGTATAGAATCAGTGTAACCCACTGTATACTGAGGCAGACGGCAGCACAAAATATCCCTGCGCCCCTGGCCTAGCAATCAACTACTGCGCTCAACTGACTCGTTCGGTTACGTTTGTTTCAAGACTTTTAGCTCGCTATTTCAGTGTTTGCGAAGTTTAGCCTTTTAACCCGCTAACCAGTTGGCTATCTACCTAGCTAGCTATAGCATAGAGTTCAATGTCACTTTAAGCTTGCTAGCTACGTTGCTAACTAGCTCGCTATTTCAGTATCAGCGATAAATTGTTGATTTTTTTTTTCTTATGTGTTTATTTTATGGGCTATGTGTAGGGTAACCACATCTATTGTCGTGAACGCTAGCTAGTTGACTAGCTGGCTACCAAACTAATGCACAATCCAACATATTTTCCTGGACACCGGCAAGTGTGGAGGACAAACGTCAATCTTGTTCCCTACTCTCGCTGCTGGTTGTAATGATATGGCCAATCGGCGCGAGTAGAGAACAAGCAAACTTTAAAACCGAAACGAAAGTAAAATTATTTAACGGGGCCTTCGGGAGACCGAAAGAGACATTCCAAATAGCCTGCTTTCATAGTATATCTACATTAACGAGCCCAAATAGCCTGATGTGACATGATAATGGCGCTAGATGAAAAAGCAATCTTAGCGTGTGTTGCTTGCCAACCATTCTGTCCACTCGATCTTGCTTGGTGGAAGAACGAATAGTTCTCCATTTTATTGTTGCATTATTACCAATAAATTGTTGATTTTTTTTTCTTGTGTGTTTATTTAATGGGCTATATGTAGGGTAACTGTTTTATAAAAGTAATAAGCCCCTTGAAGCAGTGGGTTACAGTGATTAACCCACGCTGTGCGTCGTGCCTTAGAACGCCCCTCCGCCGTTATAAAATCACTGTAACCCACTGCTTCTCGGGACTTATTCCTTTAATCTACCTATGGCTACTATCGTGAGTACAGCGGTGTTTCTACTCTATAGCTAGGATTGAGGGAAAGCTAGAATCCACCCCATACAGACACATTTGTAGAACGGGTCGATATACCCAAGTGTAGACCGGAAACCGTAGAAATCCGGTGGGTCTGAGTTTAGAGGGAAACCTGGACAGTGAGGAGCAGCAAAAAGTGGACCAACAACTTGTCGACTGCTTCGGTGTGTATTATATGGACCTGCTGGTTCGTGTGCATAACCGTGGTGTGTCGTTAGCATGGAGTAACGAACCGCTCCTGCGCTGGTATATGACGGAGGGGCGAAAGCTCCAGGCTAAACAGTCTTTTCAGAAATTGTCCGTGGTAATGGTTTACTTATTGCGTCGGAATGACCAGCGTTTGCTCGCGGGAAATTGGCGCGATAAGCCGCTTTCACACCAGACGCGAAATGAATTTTTCGCGCTACAGATTACATTCAAAGTCAATGCATTGTCTTTGCATTGACTTTAAATGTAATCTGTCGCGTGAAAAATTAGTTTCGCGGCTGGTGTGAAAGCTGCTTGACGCGCCCATAACGCGTGTATTCGTGTTTTTGCAGTGACTTTAAATGTAATCTGTCGCACGAAAAATTCGTTTCGCATCCGGTGTGAAAGTGGCTTATCGCGCCCGTAACGCGTGTATTCGCGTCTTTGCATTGACTTTCAATGTAATCTGTTGCACGAAAAATTTGTTTCACGTCTGGTGTGAAAGCAGCTTTATGGATGTTACGCGACAGCAATAGAGAGCTCCGTTATGTTATGAACATAATACAGGTTTTACTGACCGTATGTTCCGTTAGCATGGACAGTTGCTTATGTGGAGCTAGCGAATCAATCGCTTCTAAAGGAAAGAATTTCCTATTCAATCTCTGCCTTTTTCGGGTTTTTATTAGCCAGAACAATTTCTAAAGGTGGATGAAATTATGCCACAACAGAAATCGTTTGTTATACCAGACACGTTAGAGCTTGTGCGTTTCGCATTGCTTTCACCGCAGTGGTATCAGAGAGCTAGCCCAGATATTGACGAAGTATCCAGCTGACCTCGGTCATGGATAAGTGAAGCGATCGCAAGCAGCAAACCTACGTCTGGTCTAACTGCAGCCTTTTCAGCCCAACTTTGCAGACACATACAGCACCTGTCCGGTTAGCTTCAACTGTAGTGGCTGCAATCGGGCAACGTTATGATGAAACTGCCACATTGATGATTACCGAAGTAACACAAGCATTACCCCGATCAGAATTACTGCATATAAGTTAACCAGGAGCATTTTATGTAGCGCAGCACACAAACTAACATGCAGTAGCTGGTAACCGAGCGGTCATAACAACCACAGAGACAAACCCTTGCAATACAGGTTTTACAGACAGCAAGTTCCGTTACCGTGGACAATTATACCAAAAATCCAAATTACAAACAAGTATAAAAAGTTAGCTTCAAATGAGGTTTATGTTCACACACCTTCTGTTGAATTTCCCCTGATATTACTCTTGCATATTTAGGACACAAACATTAGCCACAGTAACTTGGTTACGTTAGCCGCAGTGCCACAGCCACAATCAACTGGCTATCACTTCAGGGAGGCTTATGCCGTAAAGCAACTTACAGCTTCTGCACCTGTGAGTCACGGACAGTTGCGAGTCACGACCGATACAGGCTTTATCTTCAGATAGTTTACAAAGCCTGCGTTTGAGGCCAGTTGTTAATGCTAACTATCGTTAGCGGTCCTGCTAGCCACCTGTAACATGTTAGCTTCACTTACATTATTTGCAGTTGTGGCTGCGAGCGCTTGATCGATGCAACTGCTTCAGGTTTGAGAAGCAGCTGAAACGCTTATCCAGCATCGAATTATCCTTTATTGACAAAGCTGTCTTTGGTGAAATGCTGAGCACAAACTGCTAACGTTCCCTTTGGCCGTGGCTGTTTGCTGCCAGCAAACAAAAAAAAGCAACACACTGATTTCTGGTGGCATCGTCTTTTGGAAGAGAAATGGGTGCTTTTCTTCGCGTCCAAAAGTAAACGGACAAGCAGCTTTGGGAGAGATACTGACAAAACTGCACTTCAAATGATCTGCGGTTCTTCTTTCGCATTTCTGGAAATGTAGATGCTATTAAGGCATGGTACGATCCGCGGTTGTTTGTGCCTGCTAGAATAGTTTCCGGTGTGGGCAGGTCCAGCGTCGTGATTGGCTCTGGCTAGGTCTGTATTAATTGGACGGCACAACCTGACGTCAGGTTTTGCCCAGATCTCGTGAAGATCTCGGGAGGAGCTGTTCAGAGAGGAAATCACGTTCACGAAATCACGTTCTTGGATTATGGCAAAACCCCTGTATCTTATGTTTAGAAACTTTTCAGAGGTTGAGTATGGACATCCATAGGTCCCCTTTAATAAATGAACTAATCATTTAAAAACTGCATTTTGTATTTACTGGGGTTGTCTTTGTCTAATATTAAAATTTGTCTGATGATCTGAAACATTTAAGCGTGAAAAATATGCAAAAAAAGAAGAAATCAGGAAGGGGGCAAATACTTTTTCATGGCGCTGTACTAAAGGAGGTAATGATAACACACACCTGTTGAGGTAATAGTGATACTGATAGATACATTTACAGGTAACACTATCACATGTTCTGTGAATCAGGGCTTTCCACAATTGAAAATTTAAACATGTAAGCTGATGAAAAGTTGACATCACGAGCGCGAAGCGCAAAGTCCTTAAGCGGGCCTTGGAGGCTCTAAGGTTTCTAGATGCTCTCTGGCGCAATCTAGACCTATTTTTAAACATAATATGTTGGATAAAGAATCAAGATTTGAGGAAATAATTTTGCAAATTCATGTATTTTTCCTCATTAAAATGTAATGCAATGAATTGCTTTCTTTCTGAGTGATCAAATTTTATGTGAATGTGTGATTCAGATGTTGACAATAACAAATAGATTCTTCAATAAATGATCAGAGATAGAATTATAACACAGCCCTGCATTTTGAAACCTTTTCTCTGCTGATTTGATAAACTGCGTTGATTTTATATAATTCGAAGGCACTGATTTCAAATTTGCTTTAAAAATTTGTGTATCACGTCAGGTTTTTTGACAAATCACGAATTCTTTTTTTCATATTGATATATCTAAGGATACACAATGATAAATGAAAGTAAAATAACAGAGTTAGATTTTAAGCATTCTGCAAGATGTAATAAAACAAATTGCAGTTTAGCTAAGGATTAAATTTTCTTTTCTTTGATTTACGGGAATAATTTCGTTCGGGGCAGTCTCTGTAGGCACCAACAGTTATGCCAAGGGCAGTGATTCATGACAAAACCTGACATGATAGCTAAAAACTCGTGATATTTGGATTCAGCACCCCAAAATTACTTAAAATCAGGCATCAGCTCTTACTCAGCAAATTTCATGCAGGGCTGTGTAATAGATTTCCCAGTAGTTCCTTCTTCCTAGTAGAATTTTTGAAACATCAAGAATCAAGATCAATACAATTATACATATTGAAGGTTATAAAAAATTATTTAAAAAAATAACTTGAGAAAATTTTGTTCGTCATTTCTCCCGAAGTCATAAGTGAAAGTTTATTACTATTAAAATATTAGTCATCTTTTTTTCTTTCTTTTTTTTCCTGGGCAATACGTCTGCTTAAAAAAATACAAAACCCCGCTCATGTAATCTTTTATCATTTGTTTGCATATTCAATTTAAAATCTTCCTGCATGGCCTAGTGCGGGGTCGGCCCAGTTGACCGAAGGTCTGCATAAAAACGATAGGCATAACTTTAATGAAATTTTTGCTTCCGGCAGCTCGCTAAGATAATGGGGCGAGGTAATGTATGCGGCAAAGTGTTGAAATATTACCTCATATCCATTCGAATTTGAAAATGGAAATGATAAATGCCGTATCTAATAACTTTATTTTTGTTTAAAGTAGACACTTTCGGTCTCACGGACCTTTGGTCAACTGTGCTCTAACCCCTAACGAGCATAAGTGTTGGGATAGGCTACATCAATTATTTTTTTCGTTTGAAGGTTGAGCAGCTCACGCTTAATTCCCGTGGTCCAATCTCGTTCAAATTAATGTGAAAGATTTGATGCGTATTGCTTACTTGAAAATATTCAGCTAATATTTGGTCAAGTTTGGATAAGTAGATTTTAAATATCGGCCTGGGTATGAAGCTGCAAAGCCATTAGTGCCAGCTGTTGTGCCAAGGTAGTTATCCCCGATAGATATTTCCCCTATCCGCGGGAGCGCGCACGTTCTTACTATTGAATGAAAAATACGAATGAAAACATTTATTTTGTGTTCATTTCTGATCAAGCCTGATAATATTGGAGAGTATGCACAGGTTAGCTCACTTCTATCCTATGTTACAGGGGGATACAAATTATTTCAGACCATATTTTTGAGCCTCCTATAAAGCGTATCCCCCCTCCAGAATGCTACAATCATGAACTACCCTCATAACATTTATTTTGTGTTCATTTCTGACCAAAGCGGATAGGGGAAACACTTTCTATCGGGGATAACTACTTTAGCACAACACCTGCTGTTCGGACAATTTCTCTCTCTCTCTCTCTCTCTCACTCTCTCACACACACACACACACACTCTCACTTAGACTAGTTTATTCCTAACTTTATAAATAATACCTAATTTGATTATCTGTTTCGTCTTACTTTTTTCTTAGAGTATTCATTGGTTTTTATCAGCTCAGTGGGCACAATGATTTTAATCTTTTTATGAATCGTGATAATTGGAAGAAGGAAAAAAAAACTTACCAGCTCCCTCCTCGTATTCTAGCCAGGCATAGCGACAGAGCCAGGATTTCGAAAAATCCACCCTTCGCCTCTGCAAATAGGCTCGGTGCCGGTGTTCTGACAATTTGTGCTACCGTAATGCAAAGCGATCGTAAAGTCTTTGTTTTCGCCTTTATATTGCAATGTGAATCAGTTTACAGTAGTAACTTTGTTATTTGTTAGCTTATTTTATACCATGGTCTGGGTGAATACTTTTTTCTGATTGGCTGGCAGGTATGCATTAAAACCCTGGAACCGCACAGGTAGTTCGGCTACGGTAGTTTCACCATTCGAAATTCATCCACTAGCCAACTTGTAACCCTAGCAACGTTAGACCTGGTATTCGGCTCTATAGTATATCTCTGCAGACCCGGAGGCTGTAGATTCAGACCCACCCGCAGTTCTGGGACCGCATTTCTAGGACCTTAGGTTTTCTGCGACAGCGCCACCTATTGAGGGTTAGGGTTAGGGATAGGGATAGAGATAGGGATAGGGTCCTAGAACTGCGGTCCTTAAACTGCTGCCTGCAGAGACATCCTACTCATTCGGCTGGGTACAACAGAAACCTAGCTGCTCATTTATCTACAGTAAATTTGGCGGCGTCATATAAGTTGCGTCCTGCGGGGCGGTTAACTATAGGTACTCAAGCGATAATGACCAGAAATATTATAGCAGCGAAGTTATCAGGCTTTATTCATTAAACGATTGTAATTGTGTACGGTTACAAAGGAAGCTAACGTGTCCACTTCATGTAACAGAAACTGCTGACAGTTTGCTAGCTACGTGCTATGCCAGCAGACTGATTTCAGTTCGCTGACTGCGGAAACCGTCGTTAAGTTCATTGTAATTGTGGGTAGCAAGTTAGCTACAGTCTGCATAAACGCGCATAATGTTGTGTTATGCATAATCTCGATTTCAGCTGGAATCCGTTATCAAATCATCGGCTGGTGAACGGATGTAAGCGTGTGCAAAAAATTCTTTCTCCATGAACGTAAGATGAACTAAGATAGCTGGTTCAATTTAGCTTGGCCTATAGTACTGGGTATGAGAAGGCGCGGAGCCCATTAGCTCGTTTTTTTTTTTTTTTTTTTTTTTAGTGCAAAACTTATACCAAAAATTTCTGAATGCTGTGATTTGATATTGCTGGCAAATGACTATGGTATAAGCGGGATAATCAACTTGTAGGTGAGCATTCCACGGTTTTAAGGCACGACGCGGAGGCAAATAACCACCCGGCGCGAAGCGGAGCCTTCAACGCATACCTCCGCGTTGATTATCCCTTACATAACGTAAGCTGCCGTTAAGAGTTGGATAAGTTTGTTTGAAGATATATGCCCATATACGCCATTATCATTTAATTTCTGCGTTTACAGGAAAACCCAGCGTGTACATGCAAATATATTTACGCTTCTAGGTCGAAAGGCGCACTGTAAAAAATCTATTTTTATGATTTTTGAAGATACTTGAGATATGAGCGAAGAAACAGCCCGAGATTTTAGGTTTGAGCAAGCGCAGAACCGCGAGGTCGCATATTTTAATAGGTAGCAAAATTTGACAGAACACTGACAGTTCCAGATGTACCGGGACGTTCAGGAGTATCCGGACATTGCTGGTCATTTCGCTTGAAAATGGTTGTTAAAGTGAGCTGCTTCCGTTTTTTTTTTTCTCCATGATTTGATGATCAAGTTGAACTTAAGAACAATTACTGAATCAATAAAGGCCACCATTCACCGCAGTGACTGCACACTATAGGAATACGATATGGGAGTTAGGCCGACTATATGCGTGCACGGATTGGACTTGTAGAACTCTGGATCACGGTGCTCTGTGGGTCAAATCCGACGAACAGTCAGATCAATATAATTTTAAAAGTACATGTACACCGTACACGTGCATAGGTCAAGCCAGCTATTTAACTGCGCTAGCGCTCAGAATGACTCACCACGAATGCGACGCTACGAACGGGCTGTCCCTTTTCTCTTCAAGAACCCCGATGCGGCTTTGAGTACCGGCACGTTGCATTCCAGTGCCTTACGTGTCCGGCTATCTTGTCAGCCACACGTCCGCTAACGTGAACTGGAGCCCCGAGATAAAGCACGCACATTTGAGCCATTTGTTTTCTCGATTTCTTTTGAACTTTCATCACTTCTGCCTTACCTAACGTGACTGAAACTTGGCTGCATGTATTTTTGTATGCTATAACGGTTTTATTATGCTTTGATTGTGAAAATTTGCGAGCCAGTCAGTGTTGATGACTTATTTAGAATCATTATTTTGTAACCTGTCGCTCATGATTTTAAACATGTCGCCAATTTTTTTAACATGTCGCGCAAAATTTCAAACCTGTCGGGCTTACATGTTAAAAGTCCTCGTGGAAAACACTGCTGTGAATACTGCTGAATACAGTCCTGTCTTTGATTCTGGACTGTGGGTCTTGGGAAAGCACCATTAATCAAACCACAGAGTCTAAGGTCTTTGACCTTGAAGTTGAACCCAGACAAACAGACTGACAATCTCTGACACACACAAACACTAGCACATAGATAATGAGTCTGATTGTCCCCAGATAGTGATGTTTGATGTGAAACATGTTTGACAGTTGATGTGCTCCTCTCGTCATTTGTATCTACCGAGTATCAGATAGGTCAGGAGCTGGGCCGGGTCTGCTATTTCGATTGACTCACACACAGGATGAGTAATCACTGACTCGGTCTTGCACAAACTCATACACACATTCATCATCCCTGAAAAGCTGTGCACAATGCACGCAATAAAAGCTTGTGGGTCGTCCAGCTTAGGTGCTTCAATACAGCCTTCACTGATGTTACTTCATTTTACTTTATTATTATATTTTATTTTATTTTATTTTATTTTTTTAAAAGGTTGTCAGTGTTCACCTCAAATATGTGTCTTTGACAGGTCTCATAATTTTATAAAAACCGTCATTAGGGGAAAAAGGATATACTACGTGCGCTTCTTGGATGTTGTATTTTTTTTTTTTTTACCATTCATGCTCCCTTGAAAAAAGAGGTAACAAGGTTTATGAAAATAAAAATTCAAGGCACTTATGTCATAGTGTTTGGAGGCCTTTATTCCATGGGATTATGTTAGAAAATACTGTGGTTAACTAACAGGTTTTGGCTCAAGAGCCTCCATTAGGGTGCAAACTGGCAGCACAAATTAGAATAGCTTTATATAGGTGTTGCAATAGACAAGTCGATGAGCTGACTATTGAGTTTACTCTAAGCAAATGCAACAAAGATGCTATCAAATTAGATTATATCACAAGTTTGCTGAATACTCTTTTGATTTGCTAAGATTGTGCATAATTTTCCAGTAAATGCACACCTATGAAGTAGTTCCAAACATGTAAATCTTTTGACATATTTTTATTGATTTACCATGTATTAATTCCAGGCTAAATTTAACTGACACCTTGAGTCACAAAGTCACAATCATCAGGCATGAAGGCTAAAATAGACACAGGCAACATTTCATTTTTTAGCTTATCGGCCCTATGGGGGGAGCTAAAACCAGGTCGGTTGGTTATTGCGAAATTGAAGAGGTTAAAGAACAGGGCCCACCTGGCTTGACGAGGATTCAATCTTTTACCCTTCCATAGGTATTCTGAGTTTCGGTAATCAGTTAGCACGGTAAATGGATGGAGAGCCCCCTCAAGCTAGTGCTTCCACTCCTCAAGTGCCAACTTCACCGCCAGTAATTCCCGGTTTCCCAAATTGTAGTTTGCTTCTGCTGGGGGGAGTCTGCAGGAGAAGGATGTATTTGGGCAAGTTTCTCAGGTGTACCATGCCGCTGAGACAAGACAGCCCCGACTCCAGTACTAGAGGCGTCCACTTCTACAACGAAGGGTTTCTCAGGGTCAGGTAGTTTTAGATTTGGGGCTGTAGTGAACATCTGCTTCAGGGAGTCAAAGGCGTGCTGTGCCTCCAGATTCCATGCCAGTCCCTTAGGCTTCCCCTAGAAAAGTGCAGTGAGAGGTTGAGCAACCATGCTGAAGGTTTTGATGAACCGGCAGTAGAGGCTTGCAAATCCCAGGAAGCGCCGGAGCTCCTTAATGGTGCGTGGAACTGACCAGTCTGCTACCGCCTCAACCTTCTTCTGTTCCATAGCCACCCCCTCTGGTCCGATCATGTACCCCAGGAAGGATATAGTGGTTCTATAGAAGATACATTTTTTTGCCTTGACGTAGAGCTGGTGTTCCAACAGTCGCTGGAGCGCTTTCTTTACGTGTTGGACATGTTCCAAGTATGTAGGAGAGTAGACTAGGATATCATCTATATAGGCAGTGATGAATCTTCCGAGCATGTCCCACAACACGTCATTGATGAAGGACAAGAACACTGATGGAGCATTGACAAGCCCATAAGGCATCACACAGTACTCATAACAACCAGTGGTGTTGCTAAAGATGGGCTGCGTCCGAATAGTCAAAAAATTACATCCTATCCACTAATTCCTTACCACTTTTCTTTAACCTTTATGGAAAACGTCATAAGGTAATGGAAAGGTGTAAAAGGGAATTCTTAGCAGCTTAGAAAGACAACCACGCTCATTACAGAATCCGAATGCACTTACACTAGGCAACATGATCATGAGTCCCCTGCCCATCATATACGTTTCTGTCCGCGATTGGCCGGATGAGTGGTCGCTTATTTAAATATTGCTTTGTGCAAAATTGTGGGATAGCGTTCATTCCTTTCTTTTTGAAAAGGATAGTTCTGTGTACCCTATGCTAAAGGAGGTAAATTAGGAAGCACTGAGACACTTTCCATAACATTTGAAGAATTTGAATCCACTTATCATGGCTGCAATGTCATTACTTCTGGATCATTTTTTTGCCTGCTTGGCCGCCAGGCCCAATCGAGCTTATGCTATGCTGTGCTTAGGGTCATTAGTGGTGGTCTGTTGTGCGTCCGTGCGAGCGTGAGTGCGTGCGTGTGTGCATGCGTCCACAATTGTCGTTTCAGCGCGATACAGCATTCAGTTTTCCACGGATCCTTTTCGTATCTTATATGCATGTATATGGGCCCAAGATCTAACCCAAGTTCGATTTTGGGCGTGCTGCGGTTGTTGAGTTGGCCACGAGGCGGCTTTTTCTGCAAAACTTCAAACAGCTGTAGCTCCCTTATTCTACAAGCTAAGATGCTCAAATTTTTATTGTAGGTTGTTCTGCAAAGGGTTCATCATGATGTAATGGGTTTTTCATTTGACCTAATTTCAAAAGTTATATAGGTCAAAGGTCATAAAATGTGCCGATTTTGTTTCAGCGCCATAGCGCCCTCAGTTCTCAACGGATCCTTTTCATATTTTATATGCATTTATATGGGCCCAAGATCTAGCCCAAGTTCGATTTTGGGCATGCTGCGATTTTTGGTTTGGCCACCAGGCGGCTTTTTCTACCAAACTTCAAACAGCTCTAGCTCCCTTATTCTATGAGATAAGGTGCTCAAATTTTTACTGTAGGTTGTTCTGCCAAGGGTTCATCACATATATACTATTCAAAAAAAGTAGGGGATATTTTATTTTGAGATCAAAATTTTCACATATACAGAGGGATACGAAACCATGTTGTATAGTTCCTTACTGAGGAAGCATTTCCAAAGAAATTCATCACCCAAACACATCAATGACACTCTCACGATCTGCACGGGATGCTATTGATGATCAAGGGGGTTGTGCCACAAATTTGCATGACTCTGAATTGGAAGGTTAGAGCCACTGTAAAGGAAGATTTTGAAGAGAAAGCATCAGATTATCAGTGGTTGAAGTCGTTAATTAAACAGAGACCATGCGCCGTCTAACACAGGAGGAGAGGTTACGTGCCCTTGGCATGCTACAGGTTGGCACAAGACAGGTCGTTGTGGCAAGGGCAATGAATGTTTCCCAGTCTGTCATCAGCAGATTATGGTCCAGACATCGTGCTACAGGGTCTGTTCAGGATAGACCACGATCCGGTTGACCAAGGGCAACAACTCAGGCTCAGGACAGATTCATCCGCACTATTGTCTTGAGAAATCGTATGGTAACAGCAAATCAGATAAGGTCTCAACTTCAAAGGGATACTGGCTTGGTAGTGAGTGGCCAGACCATCAGGAATCGTCTGCACAGATTTCACTTACACGCCCGGACGCCCTCGTGTCATTCCCTGTTTGAGGGATCGTCACATTAGGGCCAGACTCAATGGTGTCGTCATCATCAACGCTGGGATAATTGCCGATGGAACAACGTAATGTTCTCAGATGAGTCGAGGTTCACTGTGGACTTCCTTGACAGACGCAGGAGGGTTTGGCGCCCGACGTATCTAACGTTTCCATGACGTTAACGCTATTAGACATGATCCGTATGGGGAGTGGATCTGTAATGGTGTGGGGAGGCATCACTGCTGCCGCAGAACAGACTTGCATGTTGTTGCTGGACGTGTCACAGGACAGTACTACCGGGACAACATCTTGGCACCCCATGTTGTGCCGTTTGCACGCCGTTATGGCCGCCGTTTCATTTTCCAAGATGACAATGCCAGATGTCATAGGGCCAGGATCGTTACAGATTACCTCCAGCAGCAGAATATCACCACATTACCATGGCCAGCACTCAGTCCGGACCTTTCCCCCATCGAGCATGTCTGGGACATGCTTGGACAGCGGCTACGCCTAACGCCAACAACCTCCTGCCAATGTCCAAGAACTTGCTGCAGCATTGCAACAGGAATGGAATAACGTTCCCCAAAATGACCTGGGACGCCTCGTTAGGAGTATGCCACGCCGAATTCGAGCTTGTCTAGCCAACCGAGGGTTTTTTACCGCTACTGACTCTGTTTCACAATGGTGGTAATTTGCTGTGTGACCCTGTGTTTGTGTCGACCCTTATTCTGGAGAATCTGTCCTTTACTGACTGTACACAGGGTTTCGAATAAATTGACAAATGTTTCCTTAATGTTTTTATGTCATTTGTTTCCTTCCTGACCTCATGATCTGCATTTCATGGTACTTTTAAATCCAATATCCCCTACTTTTTTTGAATAGTATATTACGGGTTTTTCATTTGACCTAATTTTAAAAGTTAAATAGGTCAAAGGTCATAAAATGTGTTGATTTCCTTTCAGCGCCATAGCGCCTTCAGTTCTCCACGGATCCTTTTCCTACTTAATATGCATATATATGGGCCCAAGATCTAGCATAAGTTCGATTTTGGGCATGCTGTGTTTCTTGATTTGGCCACCAGGCAGCTTTTTCTGCAAAACTTTAACAGCTCTAGCTCCCTTATTCTACGAGCTAAGATGCTCAAATTTTTACTGTAGGTTGGGCTGCCAAGGATTCATCATCATATATGTCATGGGTTTTTGATTTGACCTAAATTTAAAGGTTATGTAGGTCAAAGTTCATAAAATGCTCAGATTTTGTTTTACTGCAATAGTGCCTTCAGTTATCAACAGATTCTTTTCATATTTTATATGCCTGTATATGGGCCCAAGAACTAGCCCCAGTTTGATTTTGGGCATGCTGCAATTCTCGGTTTGGACACCAGGGGGCTATTTCTGCAAAACTTCAAACAGCTCTAGCTCCCTTATTCTACGAGCTAAGATGCTCGAATTTTTTGCCCGCTTGGCCAAAAAGCCCAAGGGGGCTTATGCTATGCACGGGGTCTATAGTGGTGGTTTGTCGTGCGTCTGTGTGTGCGTGCATAAACTTTTGGCTTGTCTGCGCTCTAGCGTCTTCAGTTTTTTACCAATCCTTTTCATATTACATATGTGTATAAAGCGTCATAAGGTCCACACCAACTTCGATTTTGAGCCCAATTGGACCGATACTTTGGCCAATAGGGGGCGTTCCATTTTGGCCACGTTTGGCCAAGCAGGCACAGTGGCTTTGCCACTATTTTTATTATTTTTAGGAGTTAGGAACTTTCCAAAGCAAAAAAGACCAATTGGATGTCGCCACCGTCTTCCACTCGTCTCCTTTCCGGATTTGAATCAGATTGTATGCGCTGCGGAGGTAGAGTTTAGTGAAGAACTTTGCACCTCGGAGCTGCTCCATTGCACTGGGGACCCGAGAGAGTGGGTTTTGGTACCTTACAGTGACTTCATTCAACCCTCAATCGTTCTTTTGAACAAGGAAGAAGCTGGCTGATGCTGGTGAAGTGGAGGGCCGAATGAAGGCTAGCTGGAGTGCCTCTTGGACTTACTGCTCCATGGCTTGAGTTTCTGCCACGAATAGTGGGTATACACGGCTTCATGGAGGGGTGAATTCGGATAGCTGCTCTATGGCACAGTCCTACGGACTGTGAGGGGAGAGTTTGGTGGCATTGGTCTTGCTGAGGACCTCCCAGAGGGGCCAGCACTCTCTGAAAATCTCGAGGTTGGTTGCGGTGTCAGGGCTTTCCACTGTAGTGAAGGCAATAGAGAGTGGGCTACAGTGCTGCCGACTGTATCTGGACTGGAACGAGATGTGGTGGTGAAGCCAGGAGATGGTGGAGTTGTGTCTCCTTAACCATGGTAATCCCAGGGTGATTGGGTGGTTAGAGATGGGGAGGACGAGCAATGGGAGCTCCTCCCTGTGGCTGTCCTGGAAGCAGAGTCAGATTGGAGCCCACTGGAAGAAGATGCTTCCATTCCCCAGAGGCTTGCCTTCTAATGCTGCAACATTGATGGGGTGTTGAGCTTGTGCACAGGGAGCTGGAGCCTTCGCTTTAACTGGTGGGAATTGAAGTTTCTCGCCGCGTCGGAGTTGATCAGGGCTTCTGCTTGGATGTGTTACCATTTGCCTCAGGCACTGGAATCAGGAACTTCTGGGCGGATATAGCAGATGGAGATGTGTTTAACTTGACAGGCGAAGTAGGCTCCAGCTCTAGTTTCCTGAAGTTCTTTGTTAGATCTGAGGCAGGTGGTGTATGCAGTTCGACACAGTGGGTACACGGCCCTGACTTCCTCTAGTTGCGGCGGTCGGCCGAGGTGGACTTGGATGAGCCGATCTCCATTGGCTCTGGCTCGGGGCCTGGCAGCTGAATGGGGTCTCTGGGGCACCCTCGCAGCCTCTCCTGCAACAGCTGGTTGTGCTGGATAGAGGTCTCGATGAAGCAGTCCAAGGTAGCAGCGTGGTCCAGGCACGCCATCTCCGCCTTCAGGTCTGGCTGCTACTTGTTACAGTAGATGTTGAGAAAGGATTCTAACCACTGGCTGCAGCCAGGGTCCAGAAGGCGAGGACATAGACCGCTGCTGACCTGGACCCTTGTTTGAGCTCCAACAGTCAGTCCCCAGCCTTCTTTCCCAGGTGATCAAAAACTGCCTTGAACTGGGTTATGAAACTGTCGTGGGTTATAAAGGCGGATTGATCCCAGACTGCAGTTGCCCATTCGAGGGCTCTTCATATCAGATGGGTAATGACAGCTGCGATCTTCTCCGCATCACTGAGGGTAAAATGATAGGTTAAGTAGAGGGAACACTGTTGGGGAGCCCTCATAACGGTCAGGCAGTCAAACCGGGGATTAATTTCGGGGAGAGACCAGAAAGGACTGTGGAGGTGCAGGAGAGACAGGGGCAGTGGGTGGCGGGGGTTAACGGGAGATGTTCAGCTCGCGGCAGCAACTGACGAGTTTTTCCATTGCGGCCCCCAGCCGGACAATCTCCCTCTGACGCGCCGCCACAACATTGAAGAGGTCGAGGTGAGGAGAGTTCGCTGTGATGAGCTGTCCTCCTTCTGGGAGTGGGATCTCTGCTGAATACATGGCAGGCAAAGTCTTCTGTAATGTCTTTTCAGTGCACGCTTGTAAGTGCACTGAAAACTGGAAATGACGGTGACTGGATTCAAATGCAGATAAAAAGGATTTTGTATTTATTACTTTAGAAGCGAAGCTTCAAAAGTGAGAATTCAAAAATACAAAAATGGGAAACAACAATTCCCTTTAAACAATGGCAATAAGATCGCTAGACTAACATAAGTCTGCTAAAATAAAGTACAAAGAAATATACACGCAATAAGCTACTCAATAGGCTTACGAGACTTTGCACCAGTATGGTGTGAAGCTCAGGCTTATATAGGTTGAATGAGATATTGAGATGATTTGACACAGTTGCAGACAGTTGAGTGGTGAGTGGAGGAGCAGGCCGGTTCCTCAGAACTCTGGTGATGTGGAGCGCTGGGGGCGTGGCATGACATAAAGTGTCAAAAGGCTAACATGCAAAGGACTTCTTTATAGGTGTTCAGTCCTGAGACAATAAAGCACACTGTTTTAAACGCCCTTCAACTAATCACACATTCGACGGACATCTGGTATGAAGTGCAATTTATATGTATATACCTCTGACAAAAACAGAACATCAAAAGGCAAAGAAATTAAGTCGTCACTCAACATAGGCCTACAAAGGAGAAAAAGCTTCACAAGGATCTACACAATGGTGGAAAGTCCATTCCTTGACTGTAGTACATACTGTAGGTGCAAACTGCAATGCCTTATTCACAGTAGAGGGCAGGCAAAACGCAACAAAAGAGATGGACCAAATTAGATGCATCTCCCAGATTAGTGACATATGGTAGGAAGAACGAGGCAGTTGGCAGAACGATTCATAGATTGAAAGATAGATACTAGATGAAGGTCCAGAAGAGAATGGAGGGCACAAAAAACCTACAAAAAATGTGAGAAGTCTATCCCTTCATTAACTCTGAGCAATGTTGTGCTACAAAGTTTTATCCAGTATGTATCTCTCTGTAGTAAAAGTTTCAATCTGTTTTTACCCCAAACTGAATTAGGAATGGATTCAATACCAATCACTCTAAGTAAGCTTCCATTACAGTGGTGTGGCCGCTTAATATTGTTTTGCTGTGGGATATTGCTAATTCGAAGTACGCATGGGGTACTTAGGTTTGGCCACTCTAGTTATAAATTGAAGACCTGTGTGCAAGAAGTACCTTAGTCACTAAATAACACTTTTGTGATTTTGGGGGTCAAAGTTTTCAAAACATGTTGTAGTTAGTATAATATAATTGTATATAATATATTATATAAGATGATGTATAATATATCTGCAACATGTTTTGAAAACTTTGACCCCCAATATCACAAAAGTATTATTTAGTGACTTCTTGCACACAGGTCTTCAATTTTCTTTTTGTCTTTACAAGATAAAAATGGCCGTTCACATTCCAGCTTGTTAACAATACGTGAAGAGCTACAGTCCATAAAAGATTTAAGTTGGTACACCTTGGTTGCAAAAACATCAGAAAATGTTTGTCTTGACCATATTATTACAGTGATTGCAGTTGCCACAGCTATGTTTTTTTTCTCAGGAGCTGGGGGATAACTGCATAAGTTTGTCCTTTATTGTTAGTGACATGTGTAAGACTGACAGGTGACAGCTCCAGAAAAACATCATGGAGAGCACAGTCACTATCCACAATATCCCAGTTGCATTTAATGATTTGTTTTATGTGTGCTGCCTCTCGGCTATAAGTAGTCACAAAGTGAACGCAATTGTTTGACTGGCGTTGTCTTGCTTTTTTTCCCTTTTTGTATTTACTGTCTATTGATGGATTCAACCTTTTCAATGACTTTGTCAGTGTCTATGGATCATATCCTCTCTGGATGGGTCTTTTGTGCATATCATCCAATGAATTTCAAAATCTTATTGTGAGTCACAAATTTTTTAAGGCTTTGAATTGGCAAAATGGTTTGTTTTCAATCAGCCGAGGAGGACGAAAGCTGTTGGCTCAGAGAGTGGTTTTAAAATCTGTCAGTTTTCTGAGTATTGAAGTATTCAGAACACTACTGGAAATTTTAAGACCCGGAAAATGAATCTCAGTCCATGGGTATTCTAAGGTAAGATTCAAGTTAGTGTTAATAGCATTAAGGAAACTTGTGGAATTCACTCTCCACAGAACAACTCCTACATCATTCCTTCGGTATAAAATAAAATGTTGGAATTTAGCAGATTTTCCAGAATAATTTGACAATATTAGTCTAATCTTAACAAGATGCACAATGTAACGGGTCTCTGCTACAGGAGAGACAACATGAATAGTGCAGTACCGCCACAAAGTGATTGGACATTAAGTGGAAGAAGGAGACAAAAGTTTGATATCATGTGAACATGCTCATTCATTGGAGCATATTGATAATTTAACTGAATAATATCTAGTTCCTGTTGGTTTTCAGTATGGTTGTTGGAGAGTGCTGTCTTCATTCCAGTCGTTCTGAAAATAGCAATGCTGGAGGTACACTGTTGACACAAGAAGAAAGAAGTTTGAAACGAATTTTAACAATGCAATCCCTCTCTCAATCTTTGTTTTTTCATGCTGGAACATTTGTAAAGAGGTGTACCTAGTTGTGACTTCAGGCGCAATAGTCTATGAAGTGTGTGTTTATTCGTATGTAGTTTGCATTAAAGTGAATTAAAATTGCCTGATATAGATTAACTTGCTAGGCTTTAGAAAGAAGGTCCTATCATTCATGGTATGGATATCCGTTTTGCTTTTATTATGGCTTAGTATAATCGGCAGTCTTGCTTGCAGCAGAACATAAACACTGCTTATGCATAATGAATGAAACTTCTATATTATTCAGTCATAAATTACATTTATATATTACCGCTCATCTGTTAAACAAGCTAAATGTCTGCATAAATTTTATTGAAGGGATATGTAAGTTGGTAATGTGACTGAGCTTGGTTAGAGTGAGAAGATCGTCCCCACTGGCAAACCCTGTCATGTTGACACTACATGTTAAGGTAACCCAAATTATTATATATATATATTTTTTTTTAGCCCGCTTGGGCCAACTGGCCCAATCGGGCTTATGCTGTGCTTTGGGTCATTAGTGGTGGTCTGTCGTGCGTGCATGCGTGCGTCCACAATTGTCGTTTCAGCGTGATACAGCTTTCAGTTTTCCACGGATCCTTTTCATATTTAATATGCATGAATATGGGCCCAAGATCTAGCCCGAGTTCGATTTTGGGCGCGCTGCGATCCTTGATTTGGCCACCAGGTGGCTTTTTCTGCAAGACTTCAAACAGCTCTAGCTCCCTTATTCTATGAGCTAAGATGCTTAAATTTTTACTGTGGGTTGTTATGCCAAGGGTTCATCATATATATAATGAGTTTTTGATTTGACCTAAATTTCAAGGTTATGTAGGTCAAAGGTTATAAAATGTGCCGATTTCGTTTCAGCGTCATAGCGCCCTCAGTTCTCAACGGATCCTTTTTCCTATTTTATATGCATGTATATGGGCCCAAGATCTAGCCCGAGTTCAATTTTGCTTATGCTGCGATTCTTGGTTTGGCCACCAGGCGGCTTTTTCTGCAAAAATTCAAACAGCTCTAGCTCCCTTATTCTACGAGCTAAGATGCTCAAATTTTTACTGTAGGTTGTTCTGCCAAGGATTCATCATATATATAATGGGTTTTTGATTTGACCTAAATTTAAAGGTAATGTAGGTCAAAGGTTCTATAATGCACAGATATTCTACGAGCTAAGGTGCTCAAATTTTTTGGCCGCTTGGCCAAAAGGCCCAAGGGGCTTATGCTATGCTCGGGGTCTTTAGTGGTGGTCGGTTGTGCATCTGTGCGTGCATGCGTAAACTTTTGGCTTGTCTGCGCTCTAGTGTCTTCAGTTTTTCACCAATCCTTTTCATATTTCATATGCGTATATAGCGTCATAAGGTCTAGACCAAGTTTGATTTTGAGCCCAATCGGACTGATACTTTCGCCAATAGGGGGCGTTCCATTTTGGCCACGTTTGGCCAAGCGGGCGCAGTTGGCTTTGCCACTATTTTTTTTTTTCTTCTTGGTCTACTTGTGACACGCCTGATTTTTTTCTATGAGCATTCTGGACACAAACAGCAGATTTGGCGCACTTCCATGCATGGTCCTAGATCGGATGTATACAGTACATGATTTGTGAGAACGGTCAGAATATACACTGTATGGCTAAATGAAACAACCCTGTTTTGATTGAAATAAGCAAATACCTTTGATCCTATGATTGAGTCACTATTGCAGTGCTTGATACGTTTCAGCTGGTAATGCTTTTAACCCTTTGAACCCTTTGTTATATAACAGACTGTGACCCCCACGTGTGCCAAAACACAGCTTACTGTGATGGCGAAACCACCTGATTGTAAACAAGGTCACATGACAACCAAAAGTAATGTGATCAAACTTGTGTTTGGAGGCCGGTTTTCTGGCACTGAGGGTTATTGCACGTTCTCTATGCAAGGCAAGGCAAGGCAAATTTATTAGTATAGCACAAGTCATACTCACTGCAATTCAAAGTGCTTTACAGAGACATAAAAATACATTAAAATAAACAATTAAAAACAGAATGTAGTATAGATAGAACCAGCTAATAAATATAAACCAATAAAACAATATAAAAATTTCATTTAATGCGACTGCTAAACCGTCTTGTAGGATTCAATCCTCATCCAGTGCGTAGCTTCTCATTTCTGACACAACCATAAAGACTTATCCCATAGTTGTGGAAAAGATATTACAGTGCTTCAAGTGGGGCAAATTATTGGCCTGCATTAAGCAAAGAAAACAACTGATCAGAAAGCTGAAATGACGGAAATTGGGTTGAGAACTAGCCAAAGCATTATTAAAACCTGGAAGGATGGTTGTGAACAGTCAACTTTGCAGAAGAAATGGTTTAGGGAGGAAAAAATCATGATTGATCGTGAGCGGAGTCTCACAATGATAGACAGTTGAACTCATGGCTATATTTATTGTGAAAGTGAGTGCATTTCCACAAGCACAAAGTAATAAAAACTTAAAGGATCGGGACAAAACAGCCGCGTCGCCACAAGAAACCCTTTGTTTTAGTGAGGCTATGGGGCTAATTGAGAGAAACAACCACAATTTACAAGAGAGCATAAATATTGAAGAGTGTAGCAATGGAAACAGGTTATGTGGTCTGATGAGTCCAAATTTACCCTTTTCCAGAGCGATGGGGCACGTCAGGGTAAGAAAGGAAGAGATTCACCAGTCATGCGTGGTGCTCACTGTACAAGCCTCCGGGGGTTGTATTATGATATGACGTTTCTTTAGTTTTTCAGGTGTCTGCTCAGCAATATTATGCAACAATAGAATGAGCCCCTAAGAACCATATCAGGCCAACCCCTGTTGGGGCACTTCTGAGAAAATGGGACTCAAAGTTGCCAGCCTCTTGTGTCACCTAGAGTAACTGGCAACAAAAACACTGCATGCGTTACATACTCAAGATATTTAAAATTATGTACATGCCCTTCTGTTTCACTTGAAGTGAAACCTACCTGCTTCTGAAGAGGAACCACCATATTCTGATTCATTTAGGACAAACTCTTGGTCTCTGTCATCTTCCACTTCACCTTCATCATCAATCATAGCAAGCAATTCCCCATCAGTAAGATATGAAGCTGTCGTGTTTACAATGAATTATGGGAAAGTTGTGGGATGGCCCACTATGGCTTAGGCAGTGCAGTGAATGTGTACAGTAGCAGAGAAGACGTTCGCATGTATTAACAATCTATGGGTTGGCCCATTTAGGAAATGTAGATCTCAGTTTTCTGCACGTGCTGACAACCTAAACTCAATTTCGCCAAAAGTGCGGGATGATGACAGATATCAGATCTGAGCAAAAGATGGGTATTAAGTGTTTTCCGCTATAATGTTAACATAGTCTTAACTGATCTCCAGCTTGTCCCTGCTGCGAGGGGCCTGGGGCTCCAGGCTGCAGTGGGAATCAAATCTCTGCTGTCACGCTGTGTGTGAGATACTCCTCTGGCCTGCTGCAGGAAAGGACACCCATTGATTTTCGTGGAGATCCTGGGCCAGGTTTCATTACAGTTATGTCATGTTAAAATCCCATTGGGCCACAGAGTACAGTGTGCTATTTTAAGATTTGTTTAAATCCTTGCATTTATTGATCTAGTCAGTGAGCTTCACAGATTCAAACTTACAGTTTGCCTTTTATTTATAAAATAAATGTAATTCAGTCATTTTCAGATAGCAGGCACGATTGCAAATACAGGTCCTGTATTGCAAGAAGAAACTTTTTATTTTCGATTTCCAATCTTATGGTTTTGCATGGGGAATTTTCTTAACATTAGCAAGTTTACGTACTAACTAGTACCTGAAAATGAATTTGAGTATTTGGTTTTGCTGTGTACTTAATGGGAGCTCAGTGAAAGTAATCTGGTTGTACTCTTTTGCCTTGGAGAAACTTGTTAATGCTTTTTCCCAGGCTGGTAAATCATCCCACCTTAGGAGTGGCCAGTAGTGGCTGCTTAGATGTAATCAAAGGAGGCACATATATCCCTTTTAGTAGCTAAGTCAAGACCTGTTTTAAATTTTTAAAAAAAGCCTCCATGAAAACCCTCAAAACTGCCAGATGTTGCTGAAAATCTTTGTTAAAGGGGACCTATTATGCAGTTTTTTTCCTACTTATAATATCCTTGCATGTTCTAAAAGGAGTTTTTCAAGCTTTTCTGTAAAAAAAGAAACATTAATAAAAATACATGATTTCAAGGCCTTTTGGTGCCTGGCATTCCTAACCCCCTGAAAAACAGACTGTTTTGAGTGTGCATTCCCTCAATGAAATGTGCTCTCGTTCTGATTGACCAGCGAACAGCCCCACTGGCCCTGTGTCTCGACGGAGTGTGATCACTGCAAAATCCCCTGCTTACTAGTTCACTGAAAGTTTATATTAAAGTTTAAATCAAAGTTCCCTGAGTAGTTTATATTATTCCTGTAGAGCGCATTTAGTCAATAAAACATTTTTCTGATTTGAATTTTCTGTTTGACATTGCATTTAGAAGGAAGCGATGTGTTTAGCTGCAAATTGATTATTCTAAAAATTGATAAACTTGTTAATCGAGGAAAATGATTGAAAACAGGTCAAGATGGATGTTTTGTGGCCTCCGTTAATTTCAGCCAAGCAGCCACCACTGGCAGTGGCTAAATTCTTTTTAAAGGGCCAGTAAACCTAGTTGAGAAGACTTTTTAGTTCTGTGTTCTACAAAATTGTTACCATCCCAGCAGTCTTGCATCTTGAGTTATTGAGCCGGATGCCTTTTGACACATTTATGAATGCTATGGACAGTGACCTCCACCTTCCTCTGTACTGCACATGGCTCAGTTGCAGGGTTTGGCAGCCATATTGTTTTTTATCTTCCTCTGCTTATGGTTGCATTGAAGATGCTAAAAAAAAACTCCCTATCCTCTTCGGCGCCACTGTGTGGAGAGTGCTGAGACATTTGCTAATGCAGGCCCACTCATGGAGACATCTTATATTGTATATTTTCATAAAACTGAAACTTTGCAGCTCATTATTAATATCTTGCTTGTTTTCATACTACTGTTTAGACCCCATAACATTAAGCCCATCAAATACAGTCCTCACTGTAAAAAAAAAAAAAAAACATTTTGCAAATTAAAATTCAGCCAAGACAGTAGGGTTGTAGATGCATGTTCATCATGTTTTGTAAAGATTGAGATATCAGACAGAGTCATGGGCTTTTGGTGCTGATTATTGTAATACATAAATGTGTGCATATTTATCATGCATTTTTTATTTCATATGGCGTTTTCATGTTTCCCTTCCCAGCGAGGTCAGCTAATTCTGCTACCGTTAATGAGCCATGCAGTGGAAATGTTGCCAGGTTGGTTTCTCATTACCCTCATAACCCTGTGTGACTCACCCCAGGCCGTTCCGAAGGTGGTTGCAAACCCTGCCGTCATGACAAGGGCAGCCCGTCCAAGTCCAACGAGGTAATCAGCCCGGAGGTGCTGAAGATGCGGGCTGCCCTCTTCTGCATCTTCACCTACCTAGACACCAAGACTCTGCTGCGGGCCGCTGAGGTCTGCCGCGACTGGAAGTTTGTCGCTCGGCACCCAGCCGTGTGGACCCGGGTCCTACTGGAGAATGCCCGCATCGCATCTAAGGTACCATACCTCCCGAAAAAGGCCCAGAGAGGCCTAGAATTAGCAGGTTTCCTCATGCTATTAAAAGCCAAAGTAATCAAGTCGGTTTTGTTGAAAGATCTGGCCGGCTTAAGATCTACTTTTCCTATTGTGTTTTCCCACTTGTCAAGAACTGTATTTTTAGGTGTTGTGTCACCTCTGTCACCTGTTTGTCACACAGTTTCTCTTTCCTTAAATGTCAGTTTGGTGCCACTTTCAGGAAAGGCTTCATTTTTGTGGTTGCAAAAGAAGGGGGTGCGTTTCCTTCTTCATTATCCAGAGAAGCTGTCCGCGTTTGGGAAGCTGTGAAATGGTAGCGATGAGAAATGCCAAAGGGTAAAGGCAAAGCTGTCCTTCCCTTATGTTAGTACAAGCTGTAAAGTGGAATCATTGCCAATAGATTCATCATTTCATTCTCAATCTAATGGGACCAAACATCAGCATTGTCTGAGCCACACATGGGCCATTAGCAAACACCTCTTAAAGATTTCTGACTGCTTCTAATACCAGAAGTGGTGTTCATAGCCAAGTAATCATTAAATCCCAACACTAGTTTTTTACATTTTCACCAAAGAAAATCTTGGTCACAAAATCCAATTTAACGTGCGGAATTCTGACTTCAGAAAATGAATGTTCCACCTGTCCAGCTCCAGCAATCATTATCTCTATTCAGTTTTTTTATTCAGCTTTTATTGGTTTTGTTTAGCACTTTTCATGCTTTAGATTGACCCAAAACGCTTTAGGACAGGGCCTTAATATAGGCAGAAATATGTGCCACTGGAAATTGAATTTGAATTATTGATATTTGAATTTGAATTACTCAGTTTGAATTTGAAGTGCACTATTTGAATTTTATCTCTCAGGTACCAAACTGTATAACTCATTTTATTTCACTTGTATGTCACCACAGGCATACATTCCATGTAATTACAACCATTTTTTTTTTAATGTTTTTTTTTTGTTGTTAATGCAACCAGTCCTGTATACATTTTCCCATTCAAAGAAAATACATACAAAGGAAATGACGTTTGACTCCACTGGCACAGATTAATTTTCAATAAAACAAACAAATAAACAAAACTTTAAATACAAAGGTAAAGGTAAGGTAAAAATTGGTAGAAAGTAATAATAGCAATCACAACAAACACCCCAGCAACTATATTTGCAATTGTGTGCTGCTCAGAAGAGTGCTCAGACCAAAACTAATGATGGCACAACCCAGGGTCAAACATGAGACAACTGTTACGTAACGCAGTGCCCTAACCTACTGAGCGAACTCAGCTTACAGCAACATGATTGGCCTCATCGCCATTCGAAGAGTCAGCCGGCAAGCACTTAAAGCACCCCGGCTGCCGCAAAGTTGCCATGACTACTCCAAAAATGACTTTTGAATATTTAGAAGACAATTATGGCAAAAAAAAAATCAAAAACAAACCAGTTTAGCGACTATGGCACTGCGTTCCCCAATGCGCTGCGTAATAGTGCCTGGGCAGCCAGTGAAATGCAGTGAAATATACTGTATCGGGCTGTGATTGTTCGATTTCAGTGGTTCAGGGCTTCTTCTAATCCTCAGAGCCAATAGAATTCAACAGTCACCCCCAAAATCAATTTAACACTATTACAAACTAATCACTGGGAAGAAAATACATTGCGTGCAAGCAGAAGGCTCGGGCATGACCAGATTTAAAGCAGTGCCCTGGAAACAAACATGAATGAGGACTGGCATATCTTGTTTCAATGTAACACAGACCCATTCGACTAACTATAACCAGCGCAGATTTACCCTCGAACAGTTTTTTTTTTTTTTTTTACGAAATAGCAAAGGTAATGTAATGTGTATGCGTGTCTTTCGTTAGCTGTTGTTTTGAGTGTGGTGTTGGTTTCAAAGTGAAAAGGCTTACATCGTTGGAATCTGTGGACTCTCCTCTTTCATTTGTTATACAGTATCATTTGTGCACATAACACAAATTTAACAACTGCCAGTGCCAAATATGCAATTGTGAGCTGATATTGTTTTATTTTATGTTTTTTACATGCTAATTTATTTGCTTGGTGCTTGAATGTGTTTTGTTTAGGGAAAAGTGGTCATCATGAGCTTTTAGCCAAGTTTCTTCTCGTTAAGTGGGTGTGCCGCATGACTTTGTCGCTGTTAATAAATAAAAAAGCTTGTTACTCAAGATATTCTCAGCTTGCTCCCAGTACCTGGGGCGTACAGGTTTATGAGGTCTGCCTATCAAAGGCAGTTGTAAAACTAAGTGACCGCCAATTTTTAAATATGTTGTTGGGTAACTGCTGTGGACAGACTCACGGTTATAGTAACAGTGTTGCAGGCTGAACTATCCTGATGTTACCTCTGTGTTTCTGGGTAACTTCTATAGACTGACTCTGTTGGACAGTGACTGTTTTGGAAGATTACCCTGTTGCAGAGTAGCAGTGTTGCAGGGTGCCCTGGTATGGTGGAGTTATCATGTCGGATGACTTTGTGTTGTCTCTGTCTAGTAGCATAACTGTTGTGGACTGACATTGTAGCGGTATTACCCTTTGTGGAGGAATAGCGGTGTTGTTACCTGACCTGATGTTGTAGAGATATTGTGCTGTTGGATGACTTGGTGTTGTGTCTGTTTTGTACAGTAACTATAGTAGATGGACCCTGTGTTTTAGAGTGGCTGTGTTGGAAGATTACTCTTTGTTGAAGAGTAGCGGTGTTGTTATTTGACCCAGTGTTATAGAGTTATCGTGTTGCCGGATAACCTGCCGTTATCTCTGTGTTTTAGGATAACTATAGTAAATTGACCATGTGTTGTAGAGTGACTGTGTCATAGAGTTACCTTGTGTTGAAGAGTAGTAGTGTTTTAGGCTGACCTGGTGTTGTAGAGATATCGTGTTGTAGGATGACTTGGTGTTGTCTCTGTGTTGTTGGGTTACTATTGTAGATTGACCCTGTGTAGTAGAGTGACTGTGTTTTTGGCTTGCCCCTTGTTGAAGAATAGCAGTGGTGTTGCCTCACCTTAGGTTGCGGGGATTAAAGTTTTCCGTCGTTAGACGGATTTCCGTCATTTGGAGTCCATATAGGCCATTAACTGTATGTGAGATCAGTGTGAATCCGAGGAAAAAAGGAAAAAAAAGGATAAAGGGGGAGGGGGGGGCGCGAGTCCGGAAGGTTGGCATCCATTGGTACCAATTGCGCCACGTTCGAAGTGCCCGCGTGATAATTGTGTCCGATTTGAGTTTTCTACCCTGATTGTAACCACAGCGAACACAGCACATTTAGCTAAATGGGAAAGTCGGCTTTTTTTTTTTTTTTTTTTTTTAAAGAAAAACATATATTCATGGTTATGATTCATATCTTTTACCGCCTACTTCATTTTGTCCCTGGACATCTCCATGTTGTCGCTACATAATTCATTCCCGTACACCAGAGATGGCCTGAAGGCTTACAGAGTACGGATGCCTTATCAATAGAGACCAACACTCTGGCATCTGGGGACGTAAAATGTCCAAGTGATCATAAAACATATAAGTAATTAAACAACAATTATCAACTGCTTTATCTTGGCGGTGGATAAGTCTAGAGTGCTACTATTGTTTGTTCTGAAGTACAGGTACGACTTTTCCTGTACAGTATAACGGCCATAGGCCTATGTTTATCTTAAAAACAACAGACTACCACACATTTTTGATTAGCATACATTTCATTTGTGTTAGCGTTTTTGATTAGCAGTTATTTGAACGATTGTGCACAGTTGCAGATTTAGCAGTTTGATAATTTCCTCTGCATTCTGTCTTCTAATCCAATGAAGATAACCTGGCTAGGTAATTCTCCAGGCTCTGTTTATTTTAACTGGAAGGCCTAGCAAAGCTAACTCACCACTATTTATTCCTTTGAAAAAAGTTGCTTTCTGTGTCAAACCATTAAAAGCGAGGAATACATTTGCCGGAAAAACATTATTAATAGAAACATGACGTTAATGAATTCAGTATACCACTGTGCAGTCTACTTTAAATGAACGTACTGCTTAACGAAACTAGTGTTTGTCAAACGCAACAATTCTAGCCTTTTACTTCGTACTACGGGAAAATGAAACTGCCAGGTGTGTGATTCTGTAGCTATGGTTTGCCACAAAAGAATACAGTATGGCAGTAATACAAAAAAAGTGCGAGCTCGCCATCCGTCTGAAGCATGTCACAAGGCTGCTCTTCGCGCAATTCAGACGCCTCTTCCCTCCCGGGTGCGACAGCCACCGCAACGGCAGTTCAACAATTCATTGCCGGCCGTGTGTGCAACCAAAAAGCTATAAAAAGTCTTTTATAGCGAAACATGACCTCTCACTGTAGTGTTGTAAGTTAAATAAAAACATATATATTGAAAAGTTGTATAGCTGGTTGATTATTTGAAAGAGTAAAAACTGAAACAAGCTTTGCAAAATAATAATAATAATAATATTATTATTATTATTATTATTATTATTTATTATACAACCTCACTTTCAAAAAGGATGGGATGCTGTTTTAAATGTACAGAACCGAATGCAATGATTTGCAAACCACTTACACTGTTATAAATTGACTGAATTTAACAGTTAAATTAACGCATTGTTATTTTAACTAAGTAGAGTCCTGCATGCATTTAACTGGTTTACAGGTAATATACACAGAACGTCTGTTATAAACTGATTGTAAAATTACAGTTAAACTAACTGGTAAAAAAGCTGCCAGTTAAAATAACTGGCAAAAAAATGTGCCAGTTTATAACATTGTAAACCCTATATTTGATTGAAAATAGTACAAATACTAAGACAACATATCAAATGTTGAAACAAAGAAATTTTATTGTTTTTTGAAATATATCTGCTCATTTTGAATTTGATGTCAGCAACATGTTCAAAGAAGTTGGGACAGGGGCAACAATGGACTGGAAAAGTTGTGTGATGCTAAAAATACACCTGGTGGAACATCTCTCAGCTAATTAGCTTAAAAAGCAACAGGTCAGGAAAATGATTGGGTCTGAAAAGTCTTTCAGAAGTCATGATGGCGAGGGTTTCTCCACTCTGTGGAAAAATGCATGGGCAATTAGTCCATTGATATAAGAATAACATTTCCTGATAAAAATTGCAAAGAGTCTGGTGATTTTTATACTCTATGCTACATAACATCATGAGAAGATTCAGAGAATCAAGAGAAATCTCTATACAAGGCTCAAGGCCAGAAACCAATATTGAATCGATCAAATTCAAAATGAGCATATATTTACAAAAAAAAACAAAATTTCATCTGATGTGTTGTCTTTGCACTATCTTCAATTAAATATAGGGATTAAATGATTTGCATATAATTGAATCATTGAGTTTCCAGAGGGCTCAACTCCAATGAATTAGAGGTCTACATATCTTTTAACAAAAAGGGAACTTTCTTGTAATTTCAGCCAAAAGTATCCCAATGACACTCTCTTGCAAAGAAATAAAGTAAAAATCTATGGGTCATAACATGGGCAAAAAATAAATAAATTTTTCCCTCTCTTTAAATTGTGCGTGTCTTGGAGTTGGGCGCTTTGGAAACTTAAGAATTCAATTAAATTCTGTTTTTATTAACAGTTTACACTGCATCCCAACTTTTTGGGAAATGGGGTTGTAATAATGATAATATATCCGTGTCCTTTCATCTATCAAAAATTACATTGGAAAGACAAAGAAAACTGGCAATAGAAAAGCTATTCAAAAGCAGCGTCTTCCCCTCAAACATTATTGGTCTGGAGTATTTAAACTTGATGGCTGCATAAGAGAACAGCAGCATTGGTTGTGTGTGTAGTGGCGCTGAAATCTCAATTTTACATACTGTGTTCTTTCTTTAGTAGGTGTCAAGTAATGTAACATGTAACATGTTTTACAAATTGCAGATGGGAAATATGACTTGGCTGCGGCTTGAAAAAATTTCAGTCAAAAGATTTTTCTTTGCTTTAATGCCTGAGGTTGTCATGTAATCATGCTGTAGGATGACGATAAGCTGTGTATATGTTATGGACTCACCGTGTGCTGCCTCTGTTTTTCAGTTCTTATGCACGCTGTCTCAGTGGTGTACCCAGACCCACTCCCTCATTCTGCAGAACCTCAAACCCCGACAGAGGGGCAAGAAGGAGACCAAAGAGGAGTACCTGAAGAGCACACGGTGAGAGGCCAGCGAGTGGTTTTAACAGCACCTCTACATGTTAAATTTCAGTACAGCAGGCGTCTCAAATTCAATCCTGGAGGGCCGCTGTGGAGGCTGGTTTTTGGTTTTTCTCTGCACTTAACTGCTTAATTGAAGTAATTGATTCGCTAATGAGTCTTCACACCTTGTTTATGAGGTCTGAGTTTACTGCTCATTGAATGGAAATCCCAAAAACTCGTTGATATGCGAGTTTGAGACCTCTGCTGTACGATGTCACATAGAGTGAGTATAAGTTTTTTAGGGAGCAAGGTTTTCAAAAATCCAAGATTTAGTCTCATCAAAGATTTAATCGGCCTTTTCAAATTTGGGTATATTGAATTAACTAGGGTATCGTTCTCAATGAGTTTCAACTTGGAATGCAGTATTTCCCATAGATGTGTCTCTGAAGAGCAGCACACTTCACAGACTTCATGACCCAGGCTATCCCACAACAACTCTCCAGTTTAAATCGGGTGATTGAGATGGGCACTTCATACTTTGTCATTTCCTTTCCAGAAAGCCCCTGAAGATTTTTGTTTTGGGTTTTTGTTTTGCTGCAACATGAAGTTTCCTCCATTTCATTTGTGAGAAAATGGCTTGTTATTGTAACTTTATAGCGGTAGTGCACATTCTGACCTGGCTTTGGCCTCTTTTCTTAGTAAGGAGATTTATGTTCGTTCTGTGTTGAAATGGGCCAGGCAAGATTTGATTTTATCTGCACAATGAGATCAATTAATCTGCAGTAGCAGAACTGGATATCCGTCGGATGCTCTGAGCAAAGCTTTGGGCTTACTCACCCAAAGTAGCATCCTGCTTCAATATCTGCTTCAATTTACCTGCATTAGCCTCTGTTTCTCTGTGGTGCAGTCTTGTCACTGTCTTAGCTTCGATTCTGTCTATATACCACTATGTTATTTATGCCTGCATCAGTCTAGCCTCTGCTCTCTCTACTTCAGTCTTATCTGCAAGTTTCCACCATGTCCCTGTTTCTCAGTTTCTCTCCTGTATCCCTGCTTCAGCAAAGTCTGTCTGCTTCATACCCCTCCCTATTTATGCTTCAGTCTGAAGTGTGTCCTGCTTAAGTCTTATCTTGTTTGAAGTGAAGGAGAACCTTTGTCTGCAGTGAGCTGCAAATGAAAAAAACTGCCTCTTAGGTACTACAAAATATAATTTTGTAATGTTAAGACAAGGCTGAACAGAATGATGATTAGTTAAACATCCAGATTAAAACATTAACAGCGATGTCCAATGTCCTATAGGTCTTCTATGACGAGGTTAAAAAAGCTCTTGTTGAAGACCCAAATTGTCTGTTTTCCCATGAGTGTTCTTCCACCCAATAGCCAAGCACACTGGCAATTTCATGATCTGTGACAAATCCTATTAACCGTTACTTCAAATGCTCTGCTATATAACCAAAGACACATGATTTTAGCATTAAGTAACCTACTGCACATGCTGAGTAATCTAACAAAGATGCAGGCTAGGCTAACCACATTAGCAAAAACATAAATAAGTTTACTAAATATGCTAGTATTGTGTAATAATCAAATGTGCTGAGAACTTCCCAGATCCCAGAATATAAATGGAGCAACATATAGCTAGTAATGGTAATACCTGCATTAATGTAAATATCTGCTCAATATAATGAATACAGAAGAGAACTCAAGTATCACTCACGTATACTTCGTTGAATAGAAACTAACCATAAGAGACTAAAGGAACATAAATGAATCTCTCGTTGCAAGACAAGCAACACTGAAAGGGAGGGGAAGCACCAGCTCGTGCATAAATCAAAAAAGCTTAAAAAAAAAAAAAAAAAAACTGCTCAAAACAAGTTGGAATTTTGTACAAAATTGTCACAACCCTCATGTGAATGCCTTTCATTTCTATTCCTATTCAGCAAGTTACATGCCTATTAGAAGTATGTCCCCTTTGATTGGTTTACTTCTTAAGTCTATTTCCCTCCCTGGCTGTATCTCCTTTCATGGTTACTTCCTAATGGTCCTGTGACGTGTATTTAAACTTCCGGCTTTGTGTTGCAGTTGCTGGATTGTAATTTGCCATTTGTGCTTAGAACCAGTCAGTATTCTTGGTAGAAACTCTTCGTCTTTATTAAGTGTAATGTTTAATTTAAAATTAATGACAGCAATTCCCAAAAGCTTTCCTGTCAACTCACTTAAAGCAAATAAGCTTCCAAGCCTACTCAGGATCCAGGATTGGGACTGCACTCAAGTTAACTCAGCTCAAGGCAGGTCGTCTGTCCAGTTTAATTGGTATGAGCTGCCAAGCCTAATGTAGGTCCAGGATTGGGACTGCATTCTTGTTAACCCTCCCAAGTATGTTCCTCTGTCCAGTTTTTTAAGAACCAGTTCCCAATCTTATTACGGACATCAGGATTGGAACCAAGCTCGCCTCAAACTAGTCCATCTTCCTGTGGTATAGTTCGGCTCTGGCAAATATGTGCTGTCCACCTGGCAGTTATCCCAAAAGCCAGTGGCTGGTGATTGACTGCTCAGTTTCGCTTACAACATCTGTACTGAACTGTGCTATACTTATCTGGGATTCCGTCCCCACCTCTTCCTCAGGGGTTCCATCCCCAAATTACTGCATAAACTGTCAATAAAATTACCCATTGGATTGAACTCTGCCTCCGCCCTTGATTCCTGGTTTGGAACATAACATAAAATGAGTCAAGGCTATACAGACTTTAAAAGCTTTGGTCTGTCGATGTCACTGTCACATGACAGCCAAGGCATTTCTCAGCCTGTCATTAGCTAAACTTTTTCAAGGGATGAAAAAATGGTGACCTCCAGTTTTTTAATGGCTTCGTCACTTTTTCAGTATTTGAAACTTTGTCCAGGTTTGCAGAAAAATTGCAAAAAATCTAAGTCATAATATCTTCATGTGGGGAATTCTTATATTTAAACATCAAATGTACAGGTTTTAACCTATGCAAAAGTTTGATGCGTAGTGTTGCAAACTGAATATTAAGCATGAAATTTTGCTCTAATACATCCTGGTAAAGAAGTAATTTGGCATGTTTTGTGTATTTTTCACAGCTCCAAAAGTTCAAACTTTTTCCCGGGCCCACTCGGAAACTATCGCTGCCTGACATCACACGCATCAAACAACCGACTGAACAGAGCTTCTTACTCTCAGTCTTGCATTATATTTTGATAACACAAAAAGCAATGGTTTTTAGCCACATGTAGCCTCATTAATTTTAAAAATCTACATTTTTAAAATCATCTTCTGCTTTTTTTCCCCAAATTTCCATTGAACGCAATGCAGGCTTTCGGCTACCGCTTTTAGGACAGTCAAGCTTGTAAACTCAAGTCTGTGGTGTTTCAAGAGAATTTCACGAACGCAGTTATGGAAACTTAACATAAATTGTCCGGTCGTCTTTCTAATAACCGATTCGGTTAACTTTGAGTGCATAGGCTTTTAGTGGTAGTAATAATAATAATAATAATCCATCGACAATGGAAGTAATGGCTTCGGTTTCCATGTGATCTATCGGCGACTAAATGATTGGCTAAATGCAGATCAGAAAAATTATTTACTCAAAAATAAGCCTGCGCTTTATGAAAGACAAACTGCTTCCGCACTGCCTTTTCCATGCATCAGGTGATTAAACTTGCGGTTCATGATCGTTTAAATTGTTTAAATGAAATAAAAGACCATTTTATGCGATTTTAAAGCTTCCAACCCCTTAGAAGGGAAAAACGAGAGAAGTCCGGGATAATAATTGGTTTCCATGTCACCAGTGGTGAAATCGACTGTGATGTATGTGAAACTGAAAAACTTCCATGCACAAAGACTTCAATTCCACTTGAGAATCTCTGAAATACACGTGATTGAATAATGACTGATCCGCGTTCCAATGAAATATCGGCTTTCGCTCTCGGTTCAGCGTGGGTTGATTAAAAAGTGGGACTCAGCAATTAAATATAATATAGTTTGCTGTTTTAAAATTTTCTATCTTCACTTTTATTTTTAAGTGTAAGATTGCTGACAACGGCATGAGAGTGTGATATGCTACTAAAAAGTGTGAGACTCACGCCTTATGCGTGAAAGTTCACAGGTATGCAATTTTGAGCAATGCGAATGTCAATCCACGAAATTACGCATCTAAATGAATGATTGTCATCTTACCTAAACGGGGAGAACTAGCAAGACCAGATAGTGTGCTCTCGGACTGAATCTGTTGTTAATTATGAAAATGATTGAGAACAAGCCAGGGCTAATAATTGTTTTATAGGGATGATCTGTGCCCCACCAAATTTTCAGTTCTCACTACGCCACTGGTTGGTTGGATGACCTGAGATTGACAGTATTTTCCTTAACTGCAATTAAATTACTCAGATAAGCAGGCGCAACATCATGCAAGGCTTTAAAAGTAAATAGTAAAATCTTAAAATTCACATGATACTTGCCAGGCTGCTAATACACTGTAATAGGTCTGGGAGTAATATGAGTAATATGCCAGGTGGATTTATCTTTTACTTACATCCACCTCATATAGGTTTCTGTATATAACGGATTCACCCAACCAAGAGAAAGAGGTCACTGGGCGATTGCATTCTCATGGCATTGGAAAGATTTCTCTTCAGAGGAACTGGCTTGGCAAACATTTGATGCTAATGACCTCAGGAATGTAGCAAAACCCAAAATCAGGTAGAGATGGGAAAAGCATGCAAATAGGTTATTTTTTACCTCGTTTTCCTTGATCCAAATTAGGGTCAGTGAAATAGCTTTTTTGGCAGCCATGTGCATGCTTTCACCTGGAAGCATAATCTTTAAAAAGTCGGGAACTTGTCTTTTTGACCTTTAACGTTGGTTTTGTGTCCATCTTCAGTCCTCAGCAAATCATCTTGCATCATTCCTGTCTCTTTATACACTCTAGAACTATCTCGCCAATTGTACAGATGGACCCTGTTCATTCTTATCATATTCTATCCCATAACCACATATTCAGGCCTTACTGTCAACCATACAAAAAAAATCTTTTTTTTATTATTATGACCCATGTACGCAGATGACAGTGATGGGTTAGCAAGAGTTATGAACAGCTGACCTAAGGCATGACTGTATCTGTCCTTTGCTGGCTGTTCTCTGACCAGTGGATGTTTAGAGGAAGGGCTGGAGGCTCTTCTGAAGGCCGCAGGGGGCAACCTGCTGATACTGAAGGTCTCGCACTGTCCAAACCTCCTGACGGATCGTTCTCTCTGGCTGGCGAGCTGCTACTGCCGTGCCCTGCAGGCTGTCACCTACAGGTTAGCTCTGCTCGTAATCCAGCAATCACTGATCCTGGATGGATTTTAGCTTTTTCACATGATAGGTTTGGTCTGTGGTGGTTTTCTCTGAGCTGAGCCTGGATCTATCACTACAGGGTGTATCAAAAAATGTCCCACTTTGAAAAATTGCCCTAAAATTCATGTTCTATCATTTTTTGAAAATCCTTTTACATAGGTTGATAGACAATGGTTCCGTGCTTTTTTGTGCAATTGCACATACTCAACGTGTCACGCATGAGTGAGCACAGGCTAATTACGTAAATTGCGACACATCTGTTTTGCGCGAAAAAAGTGCTGGGATGAAAACAGGATCTGAAACCATAGGAAGCAAAGTTAGGTATGCCCTTTGTTTATCACTAATTGCCATTACTTTTGAATTAACCCTTTCACACATCCTCAACATGTCCACCATTTCTTTCCTGGCAGATTTGGGCCCTCCTCAGCATATTGTACACTGCACGGCAGATCAGAGCTCTGTCCCCTCTGAGAACATTGACTTCTGCCGTTATGCATTCCTAAAGGTCATCCAGGTCCCTAGGTGGAGTAACGTACACTTTTCACTTAAGATGACCCCACAAGAAAAAGTCAAGAGGGGTTAAGTCCGGTGACCGCGGGGGCCATTCCACGTCGCGGTGTAGGGCAATCACTCGTTCTCCGAACAGTTCTGTAAGTTGAACTGAAATGTGTCAAGGGATGTGCTGAGATCAAGAAAGTGCAAACACCTGGTGCTGCACCATTCTGGCGATATCCATTCATTGATTACATAACATGACATAACAGGACTGTTTGCCACCTGGAGAGCAAAGGTTAAAGCAATTTCCTGAAAATTTTTAGGACACTTAAGGGCATACCTAACATTGCTTCTCATGGTCTCAGATCCTGTTTTCATCCCAACACTTTTTTCGCGCAAAACAGATGTGTCGCAATTTACGTAATTAGCCTGTGCTCACTCATGCGTGACATGTTGAGTATGTGCAATTGCACAAAAAAGCACTGAACCATTGTCTATCAACCTATGTAAAAGGATTTTCAAAAAATCATAGAATATTAATTTTAGGGCAATTTCTCAAAGTCGGACATTTTTTTGATACACCCTCTATATAATCCATTTTAAGTGTCTGGCAATGGTCAGTTGAGGTAACTATGGGAGGTGTTAAACTACAGCTGAGGGACTGAATGTGCGTTGCAGGAGTGCCACTGACCCTGTTGGGCAGGAAGTAATCTGGGCCCTGGGTGCAGGCTGCAGGGACATAATCTCCCTGCAGGTGGCACCACTTCATCCCTGGTAAGTAGCAAACGAACGGCAAGGTCTTGGCAGCACAGAGAAGTACTGTTAATAAGTTTCACTTTATAGTTTGCTGGCCTCATTTTGTTAATAATCTTTGCGCAGTCATTGGTTAACAAATCTTCCTGAGCACATTTCTTACTATGTCATCTAGCCCGGGATAGGCTGTGCGATAGCAGCCCTGTCACTTTCCCTGTCATTATCCAGTCAGCAGCCGGCTCGCTTCAGCAACCGATGCCTGCAGACCATTGGTCGATGCTGGCCACACCTCCGGGCCCTTGGAGTGGGCGGAGCTGGATGTGGAATTCAGGGGTTGGCTTCATTGGGTGAGTTGGACGGCTGGCAGTTAGTCACATTTTCGTATTCTGGCAATGCAACTTATTAGAGAAGAACAAGTAAAACACTCCGTAACTGCACCTGTTTCCTTGCTGGAACAGAATTTGAAAAACCTAATAAAGGAATACTTTGGGGTAAACCAGTGTTCAGTTATTTCATTTGAAAACCAGTTTGTAACCTCTTCACCAGAAGGGAGGTGCTGTATGATAGATAGAAACAGGAAAAATGACATTGTAAATCTAATTGTTGCACACCTTGTCCTTCATTTCTAAGTAAAAATAAATTTTTTCAGTGGGTAATTTTATATATATATATACTGGTTGTGTGTGAATGGTGTGTGTGCCCTGCGATGGATTGGCGAGCTGTCCAGGGAGGGTTCCTGCCTTTCGCCCATAGTCAGCTGGGATAAGCTCCAGCTCCCCCCGCGACCCTAGTGAGGGAGAAGTGGCATAGAGAATGGATGGATGGATGGATGGATGGATGGATGGATGGTTCTGTGTGAATCATCAGACCTGCTGAGTGAAAGGCAGATTCTCAGATGTGATAATTTGCGTAGGTTGATGATGGTAAAGGATGCATCACTATGTCCTTTCGCTTTTCATTATGGAGGCAGGTTGAAGGCAGCTTGTCCTTTCAGCGGCCATGACCAGCATTTTAATCATTGCCAGACCATGTCGATAGCACATTACTTGGAAGTCGATCGCATAAAAATTTGCAACGCCGCTCCAGTCGCCTTGTGCTGGGTTGAGCTCAAATTCTCAGTGCCATCCGGCACAGACCGGATTTATCTTTAGTGCACCGAGTTTGTGCACTGCCATGGCCTCATATGTAGATCATATCCTGGTAGCCACAAATTTGGCCCAATGCAAGAAAACCGGTAGAGCTTTAACAAAGCGATTGTCTCCCCTCTCACGCTCCGCTGTCTGTGAATGGGAAGACAGGAAATTGCATTTTCCTTCATGGGTGGTGTACCTGCAGGGTCTCAGGATAAATAACGCGTTTTTCCTGAGCACAGATAGGGGATGGGGAATGAGCAGATGTGATAGAGCTCTAGAGAACCTGCCTCTGCTGCTTCATAAGAGCTGAGGAATTTCTGGTAATTGCAAATGAACGTTTCATGCCTTGGAACAGTTTATCGTGAAATATTTCTTGATGTTCATGCAACTGGTATTTTTCACATATGCAAAGAGTGTGTGTGTGTGTGTGTTTATTGCATTTTGTACAGGAACAAGGAGCTAAATTGAATCTCAGTCCAAGCATTTATGAGGCACGTGCGGTGCCTTTATTAAATGTTCAGTGGACACAGAAACAGACAAAAACCATTTAGTACAGGTTTGACTGTGACAATGGTTGTGCTGTCAGGTATGTGTAAGACTGCTCCCTGTCTTTTGCAGCAAGGAACTGCATGCGCCTGCAGGTGTTAGAGCTGGACCACGTTAGCGAAGTCAACCAGGAGGTGGCAGCAGAGGTGTGCAGAGAAGGGCTGAAGGGCCTGGAGATGCTGGTGCTCACGTCCACCCCTGTCACTCCAAAGGCTCTACTTCATTTTAACAGTGAGTATATAACTTCAAAGGCCCTGCTACTCTTTAGCAGTGAGTGTACATTACTGCATTACTGTACATTACGGCTCTGCTTCACTTTAACCGTGGGAATATATTACTGCAAATACTCTGCTGCACTTTAAGAGCCATATTCTGAGAGAGTGGCACTGGTAGAGGTGTTGACATCTCAGAATTGCATGAAATTTGGCAGAATGGTGCCCATACATCTGTAACAGGAAATCCTGGAGTTTGAGCTCACAATTGCTATCGATATGGCTACAGTGCCACCTATAAGTGGAAAAGTCAGGTACCAAATTGAGCATTTTTGAGGAAAAATGCCAATTTTTGAAGGAATATTGTGGATAACTGCTTCAATGAGCAAAACAAGTTATGATGGTATTTGATACTGGGGTACCCAAATTTTTGAAAAGTGAAAGTGCCACCTGGTGATCATGTTGAGTATACATGCAATGATAAGTAATCTGTGTACAATGGGAAAAATATTTTTACAATTTCAGGCTTATTTTTAATTTTTAAACCAGACCAATGCCAAACTCATCTTAACTTCTTCGTTTTCAGACATTAAAGGTGAGAAAAATTTTGAGGTATTTAGTCTGGCGCTTTTTAGGTTTTTCGAGATATTTGCTCCCAAAGTTGGGTGTGGGCTAATTTTTTCCTGTTTGTACAGTGGATTAACATTAATAACCAGACACCTGTGGGGATGGGTAGACCATTAATTTGAACCTTCCTTTGGTCTGAACAAAGGACACCAGAAACATCTTTGGCACTGTGCTCCATCTTGGAGCAGCAGCCACAGACATTTTGACAAAATCTCCAATTTGCCTATTTGCAGTGATGTTCAGGAGCTCATAAAAATGTTAACCAAGAAGACAGAGCCTTGAAATTTGCTGAGTCTCCAGCCCTTTCAGGATAATTTAACATGCTAAAGGAAGTTTTATGGCACTCTTTGCCCATGTCTGGATATAAGGGGACAAATGTTCAAAAATATATCAGTGTAGGGGGCGTGTTACCAATATGTCAGATCTGACAAAACCACATGTGCCATGGACAAGTTTCTTGAAGTGGCATATGTGTCTGATGTACATCGTGAAAACACTGCTTTTGTTTTAGCACGATGTTGGTTTAACTAGTAATCCCAATAGGTGGCGCCCTTCCATACCACCTTGTTTAGATCTTGCAAAACCGGACATGTGCCGCAGAAAAATCTCTTGAAATGAAATATGTGCAATGTATACATAGCGAAAACACTGCTTTTGCTTTGGCAGATGGCTGGTTTTACTAGTAACAGAGATAGGTGGTGCCCATAGAGGTACTGGTGCATGATAATTTTTTAGGTTTCAAACAGAGGTAAGCAACATATTATTTGGTACATTTGGATAGTATATTGGAACAATAACTACAACAGAGAAATTCATGAGAGTTGAGTTTGTTGGTTGTGGTATATGTAAAAAATCTGTCAATTCTAGACACAATTAACATTGTGCAGTCACTTAATACTTCTGAATACAAGCCTTTTCCCTGCTATCCCTTGAGGTTTCAACTTTTTACTTTTATAAAGGTTTTGCTATGCTGTAACATTGAGTATACAACTCCAAAGGCTCTGCTTCACTTAAAAAGTGAGTTTATATTACTGCAAAGGCTCCGCTACACTCAAACAGTGAGTATATAACTCCAAAAGTTCTGATTTACTGAAACAGTGAGTTTTTATTACTGCAAACGTTCTCATTCTCTTGAACAGTGCGTACATAACTCTAGAGGCCCTGCTACTCTTTATTAATGTATATTATTGTGAAGGCTGTGCTGCATTTTAACAGTAAATATATAGCTCCAAAGGTTTTGCAACACTTTAACAGTGAGTCTATATTACTGCAAAGGCTCTGCAACACTTAAACAGTAAGTGCATATTACTGCAAAGGCTCTTCTACACTTTGTGGATGAATTTGTCTCTGTAAAGGCCTTGCTACACTTACAATGAGTATATGACTGCAAAGGGTCTGCTACAATTAAAACAGTGAGTGTATATTACTGCAAAAGCTCTGTACACTTTAATAGTGAGTACATAACTCCAAAGGTTTTGCTTCACTCTAACTGTGACTGCAAAGGCTCTGCCACAATTCCACACTGATGACATATGTTGGTGAAGGCCCTGCTGCACTTTAACAATGATTATAGGACTGCAAATTCTGTGGTACACTTAAACAGTGACTGCAAAGGCCTTGCTACATTTCAAAACTGAGCATATATTTTTGAAGGCCCTGAGTGAGTATATGACTGCAAAGGCGATGCTACACTTCGCATACAGTATAGCCATGAATTTTTTGTTTCACTTCAACAATGAGGCAATACAATGAGTACATTGCTGCAAATATGCGTGATATGAACTCACATGTATTTCAGTGTGTACTAAAAGGCTCTGTAACACTCGAACAGTGCTCACAAATACCATCCTCGGGATCACCTGGGTTCACACCTGCTGCGACAGCAATGCTGGTATTGGTTTTAGTACAGCAGTCATCATTATGACACGTTCAATGAGAGAGCACTCGGGCCACATCTATCTTCGAACTCAGCCTTCCTTTTTACCTCAAGTACTCACCCGTAATGTTTTGTGACCGCTTCTTGAAAGGTTGCTATGCTGCCGTGTTCACAGTAATTGTCCGCAAACAGACTCCTCCGCATACATATTAATACTGATCAACTGAAAACAATACCAGCATTGCTATTGCAACTTGTAATTATGTGGCCCTGCAAAACTTTGGCATGTCCATTCTAATTATTTTCATGCCAAATATGTCATTGATCATGTCCCCATTTGTCCACTTAATGAAATGGAATATGCGGTATATTCACGACAAAGCCATAATACATTCACTCACAGTTAGATGCAAGTGAATACATAATGCATAAATTCATTGTTTAATATTTTATATAGGCTTCAGTCTGTCCTTCATGAATATTGATGAGTAAGAATAAAATGGAAAATAAAAAGGATTTATGGCCATTGTAATGATATGTCTGCAGTTGGCCTTTGTATAACACACCGCAAAAAGTCAACGGTACATCCACTCCGCAACAGGTGTGTGCCGAAACCTTAAATCGATCGTGGTGCAGATTGGGATCGAGGACTACTTTGAGGACCCGAACAGCCCCGAAGCCAGGAAACTGTTTGACGAGATGGTGAACAAGCTACAGGTGACGGGGCGCCGCAATATGTTTTTCTGTTTGCAGTTACACACCATATGTTCAGCATAACACTGAACATACCTCCTGGAAAACTATTTCCTTACCGCCACCCCAGACTCTATTTTCAGAGCACTTGTTTTCGTGCCTGCTGGTTTAAACATCCACATGACTATTTTCCACGCGGGTGTGAGGGAATAACTGGCTTGATGATGAGTTATGAGGGCATTTGGATCCTTAAATATAGTCAGCTGGCACAAATAGTTTTGAGAAGAGGTGCAAACTAGACAGGAGGTGCTGGTTCACAGCTGCTGTAAGGTGGACTGAGTCATTGTGGGTATAAACCTCTGGCCTGTCCTCTGACTGTAAGTGAGTTGGCATATTTCTCATATTGGCCAATCCTTATTGGATTGCATTGAAACAGCGGGGGGGGGTACGGGATGGTTGTGGTTAAACATATAGTGTAATACTGGATTAGCCATGCGCTGCAACTTGGTGTGTAATCCATTCTTAGAGTTTAAGCGACTAGCGTTGATTTATTTAATTCCAAACGACTTCAGTGTAAAATTGAATTATAGTTTTATGTGTCCGGAGAGCCAAAAGGCTGAAACGTTTTTTTCTTTTTTTTTCTTTGTTAGGCCCTGAAGAAAAGACCTGGGTTCTCCAAGATCCTGCATGTCAAGGCAGATGGTGTTTGCTAACCTCCAACCCCCACCCCCACCCCACCCCACCCGCAACATAGATTCTCCCACCCCATCTTAAAAAAAAAACAAATAAAAAAAGCTAAGGGTTTCAAAGTGGAGGTGCACAGACCTCCGAAACTGACTGCGTCTTCCGCCCTTTTCCAGGAAGAACTTCGACCAACAACTATCCACCACAGATCCAGACGAGTGAAGTTGGAGCTGATGAAAGCGTAGGTTGCTGGCATTAAGCCGCCAGTCTCGCAGATCTGCTTCGAAAAAGATTTTCTTCGCACATGTTCAACAAAACACTGGCGCAACCGAAATAGAGGCTGCTTCAGTGTGGCAGTCCCACAGTAGTCTCACAGTTTAACTGAGAGGCAGTTCTCGCAGAAGCTCTCTATTAACAACTTCAGCTGTTTTTGTCCCTGCACGCTGTCGCTGGCTGCTCTTACTGAATGGACAGACGAACGTCTTTCCCCATAGCACAGAGCTGTCAGATATTCAGAGAAGGAATTAGAGGTGAAGCCACTTTTCTACATGGTTGGCTTTGTAGACTGTGTTTCAGTAGCTTTTTTCAGGAAGTGAAACCACAGAGCACATTTTTGGAAACGCACATATTGGAGATGTGAGGAGTTGAAAGGCATTTAAGAACAATATCCACGGTTTTGTAGGAATCACCTGTTCTTTAACCTGCCGTGCAGGAAGTGCCCAGCTGCTCTGAATGTCATGTAGATTACAACTTCTTTTGACCACAAAAGAGCTGCAGACAACAAACATAGCATCCTTCCTACCACTCTCCATATCCGTTTACGGTGTGTCTGGGATTAGCATGGCTGTACGTGTGTGTATCTGTGTGTGTGTATGTCTATATGCGTGAGAGTATGATTGCTTTTCCCATCTTAAGTTGAAAGCCCTGGTTGAAAAAGCAGTCTGCATATTAATTTGTCATACGTTCACGCAATGCAAGTTGTGTGGTTTGAAGAGCACTCAATGGATGTTGCTACTTCGTAATTAGCTACCTTTCTTGACAATAAGATGAATCGTGGTATTATTTTATTGCAAGCCAAGACAGAAAAAAATTGGAGTGAAGACAGTGCGCTTTCTGATTTCATGTTTTCATTTCGCACTATTTTAGTGGATCAGTCCAGTCAGCTACCATGGAGGTGATTAGGCTAATGGTAAACGCACATATTCGCATGTGGTTTAGGTGAGGCCATTCAGCCTGGTTATATATCATTGCATATTATTGTGCGTTTGAGACATGCAAACTCACGCACATCTACACGCACATGTCGCTGCAGAGAAAACACCAGCTGCCAACTTTCTGTGTCAATCATCACTCAAGAGCATTTTGCCAATTCTTTCATCTAAGACAAGAACCACAGTGGTTTGCTTTGTCTCCATTGGGCCACTTCACGTCACAGAGTCTTCAAGTTAATGGGAAGCACTGTGGATGCAACCCAGTGCTTCCTGCTTTCCTTGTCAGATCCATCTCCTCTACAGGATCATCAGCCGCTCCAACGCACATGCCATCCTCTCTTTTCCTCATTCTGCATCCCCATTGATTAACACTGTCTATCTTGGGACCTGCTCTTCATTTTTATATCTTTTCAGGATCTGTTGCTCTCAGAAAGGGGTTGCAAATGATTGTTATTAATGCCTTATCTTGATAATGTGCCATTTATTTGTATTTTTACTGTCTGTTGTTGCGTCTGTGCCATTGGAATGCCTGTCAATCAGGTGAAAGTGCTCTGTTTCAGTGCTGGTGGCGTCTCTTCTAGAAATTGAGAGAGGTTAGATGTTCCCCTATAAAAGCCACATGATTCCATTAATTGCTAGAGTGCAAGATGGTTTCTAACATAGATTATCTTTGATGCATTTGTGGTCAGCCTTTTGCATAATTGAGTCTGTAAGTGTAGTGTTGAAATTATATATTTTTGGACATGCTTTAATAATCTGTAATTTGCAATCCCTATATGACTCAATAGATCAGCCTTTACTTGAGGGGAGGGGGGAGGGGGGTCCAAGCTCATATTGCCCAAAGCCTTCTGTGAAAGGTGCTGAAGGTGTATGATCTGGTTTGGTCTTCTGGTGGGCATTTCTACACCATCTCAGGTGACTAAATAACAGATGTCCGGCAGTGATATGTAATCAGTCATGTATCTTGTGATTTGTGTTTTTGACAAAGAGACGTATTTCTACACCCCTTTATGGTCTCAGGAGAAAAGAAGCATTTCCTTGCTTGCATACTGTATAAGTCCATGAGAGGTGCTTGAAATTTGAATACATTGTTTGGATACAATGGAAACCTACGGTTACATATTTATGAATATATAAAAACATCGACTGTGTATTACCACTAGAAGATGAAAATCAGATTGAATGCCTTTGTTCTTTAGTCTCTCCTGTTTGTGTACTGTGCAGTGATGGAAACAATTATCACCACCTCTCCCCCCTTTTACACCACTTCAGACGGTAAAATGTTCACTGTCTAATAACCTATCACAAACTGCATATGATCACTATTGATCTCACATAGTTGTGTTCAAAAAATAGCAGTACAACATCAATAACCCGATGAACCAGTGTTATTAGTAATAGTGATATTTCTGCATGGTAAATAATGGTAGATGTAGTAGTGTAATAGCAAAACAACAGACCCAGCTTTCATGACATGCACGCTGCTTTTTTTGAGTAATTGGCTCATTCATTGAAAGGGGCGTGTTCAAAATAATAGCAGTGTGGAGTTTAATTAGAGAATTCATTCATTCTGTGAAGAAACAGGAGTCATTAATTGTCCTTTATTAAAGAAGAAGGGAAGCAAATGTTTCACTCATTGTAATAAAATATATTTCCTTCTGAATTGCGAAATAAAAATGGGCCGTTCCAAACATTGTACAAAAGTGTAAGGGTTGGTGCCTTACAGCCCCTCCCCTGTCTCATTTTTTTCACCTCCACCTTAACGGGCAACAGATGCAGCCCGTTAAGGTGGAGGTGATTGCAGTGTATAAAAGGCTGCCTGCCAGTCTCTGTGCTGCTTCATTTTTATCCTGTGCTCCATTCTGCTCCCGTGGTTTTTAGCTCTGGACTGTTTTATTTTATTAAATCCCCTGTTTTTACCAGCCCGTGCGTTTGGGTCTTTGCATTCTTTTAGGCCCATGGTCCTAGTGCCCGCCGGCTGCAGTTTGCATCTGGCGGGACAAAACCATGACAGAATGAAGCAGCCCAGAGACTGGCAGCTGCCAGCCTTTTATACACTGCAATCACCTCCACCTTAACGGGCTGCACCTGTTGCCCGTTAAGGTGGAGGTGAAACAACGAGACAGGGGAGGGGCTGTAAGGCACCAACCCTTACAGAAAGAACAAAAAAATTTGATTAAAAAGTTGATTGGAGAGGGGAAAACGTATGAAGAACTGCAGCAAATAGTAAGATGCTCAGTTAAATTGATCTCAAATGTTTGAAAATGGTGACAAAAACCTGAACGCATGGAAGGAAACAAGCAACTTCTGTTAAAACAGATAATACGGAAGAGATAATACTATTGTTAAAGCAATTCTTACCTTTTTGGCATTTTTACATTTTTTTTTTGTAATCTTAAAATGCTCCTAATAAGCGTATGGCACACTAGGATGTAAAAGAAATCCACCAGGTGTTGAAACTGTTCAATATTCAATTCTCATATATTTTTGATAAAAGTCTGACCAACCATTTTCTTCGGTCTGAATAAAATGATTTGCCGAGCTTCCTGTCTGTCATCCGTAGCCGCGCCCCTTCCAGTTGTCACCACTTGCGAGTCGCGCGCCTCTCTGGCAGAAAAAAAAACCGACGCATTTGACTGTAAACAAATGCGCGCTGAAATGCTATAATTACGATAATAAAGTTAATGGTAGTTCGTCAGACTACAAAGGTAACTAAACGTTACGAAGGCATTTTATTTTATACAGCATATAGAATTGAATATTATGTCATTACTGTTGGTTAGTGTTCACTTACCGGCGCCTCTGAAATTGACACCACTGACCCGTTTCACTCTCCTACAAAAAAAAAAAATAGCATGCGACGCGAGGAAGTGAGCAGCGCGAGTGAAACGGGTCAATGGAGTCAGATTCAGTGGCAACGGTAAGTGAAAACTAACCAACAGTAATTACATAATATTCAATTCTATTTGTGGTATAAAATAAAATGCCCTTGTAACGTTCATTTACCTTTGTAGTCTGACGAACTACCATATATTAGCTATATTTTTTTTCGTAGGAGAAGTCTGGCAATCGGGGGGAAGAGGGTGGGACTTTGGAGGGAGGCAGAGTTGTTCATGTTCAAATTTTTACTAAGTGCTGTGCGACATGCCAGAAAGGTAAGAATTGCTTTAAAATGGAAAAATAGAATGGCAGAGATTCAGCCAATGATCACCTCCAGAAAAATCTATAAAATTGATATATGATATGATATATGATGATATAAAATTACCTGTAAAGCACCATTGTTGAAAAAACGGCTTATGCAGAATCGGTTAAAATTTGCCAAGGAACACATGGATTGGCCTAAACAGAAACTTTGAGACATTCTGTGGATGGATGAGAGTAAAATTTTTCTTTTTGGGTCTAGCAGTCGTCGACAGTATGTCAGACGACCCCAGGATACTGAATTCAAGCCACAGTACACTGTGAAGACAGTGAAGCATGGTGGCTCAAAAATCGTGGGGATGTTTTTCATACTATGGCGTTGGGCCTATTTATCGCATACCAAGGATTATGAATCAGTTTGAATACGTCAAAATACTTGAAGAGATTATGTTGCCATATGCCAGAGAGGAAATGCCCCTGAAATATGTGTTTCAACAAGACAATGGCCCCAACCACACGAGTAAGAAAGCAACATCTTAGTTCCAGTCAAACAGGATTGAGGTAGTGGAGTGGCCAGCTCAATCCCCTGACCTCAACCCCATTGAAAACTTGTAGGGTGAAATTAAAAAAGCAGTTTCTGAAGCAAAACCCAAAAATTCACCGAAACTGTGGAATGTAGTTTGTTCGTCCTGGGCTGAAATACCTGTTTCGAGGTGCTAGGAGTTGGTTGACATGATGCAACGCAGATGCGCAACAGTTATCAAAAACAATGGTTATGTAACTGAAATATTAGTTCAGTAATTTAAAGTGACGCTAACTCTTGAGTTAAATTTAGTGTTTGAATTTGAAGAGAAAATTGTCAACACTGCTATTTTTGTAAACAGATTTATATTCCTTTTCTTTGCTTCCTGTAAAAGAATGACATAGACTTGATGAAATTTGTCAATGTGTTGATTTGGAAATGAATGTTTAATGTTTCCACTACATTTGAAATATGAAACTGGAGGCTATTAAAATATTTGCACTTTATTGGCATTTTTTTTAACAAACTGCTATTTCTTTGAACACAACTGTACGTACTGTATGCTATTCAACTTCATCTTTGTCAGAGAACTTTTACCAGCACTGAAACGGAGATAGATGAGTCTAACATCACATGAATCACCTCAGACTATGAATGTGTAACAAGCGACATTTTAAAGCACATTTGACTAGCTGTTTCTTGTTTTTTGTGGGGAAAGGGAGGGGGTGCATCCTTCATCATTAATGCTGAAGGGTAGGGAAGAGGCTTCAGAGAGTGGATACACATGATCTGCAGTTGGGTTTGCTCAGCTAAAATAGGGCTCAGTATGCCCCCGCCCTATCATCAAAATCTATCATCCAGCGGGCTACTGCAAAAATTACCAATGCAATAAGACATTGTTTCCACCACTGAGTCAGGTCACAGTACTGTATCTGTCATCAGTCTAGTGCCGATGTTCCCCTCAAGATGAATTTATCGGACCTGAGACGTGTGTTGAGCTCGACAGGGGCCAGCCAGTGACCCTTGACCGATCGAAGCAATGCTGCACTTCCTGTTGCCATGTTAGCATCTTCATAGGCAGAGATACAGTTTCAGGGTGGATCTATAATATGGACCTCAGTCTCATTCAGTTTAAGATCTGATCTATTTAGTGATGAGATCTTAAAGAGTGACCATTCATATGCTGTATACTTTGTAACATCTACAGCATGCTTCAGGGAAAATTATTTTCCTTGCCATGGTGCTTGCATACTTACATGTAAATTTGACGTGTGTAATGCATATAGAAGATTTATGTAACCATGTTTTTTTATTCTACTGGTTGGTCTCAGCCAAGCCATGGCCTAGCCATACTGAGGTACCGGGAGCTTAGAAGAGGAGCGACCTGGTTCACTTAGAATTAACATCGCGGCAGCTTTTCAAAGTGGCCTTCGCTACTCTGCTACGAAGGCTACAGGGATGCATGGGCCTTTGCCAGACAGGAAGCCTTTCCAAAATTCACACGGTCATTGCTGTCATATATAATCAGTCCCGGGGATTGTTGGCCTCCTGAGGTGAAATTTCCCCAAATTTAGGGAATCACTTTGTCATGGGCAGTTATCCCTAGTTTAACTGCGTCATCTCCCTGTCACCAGCAGTTATTCCGTGACTCATTGCACCATTACAGTGTGATGAGAATTTTTTTTTTTTTCAAATTGACCGTCATCTCCCCGTCACAGATAGTTTTCCCCAAATACGCAGCCGTTGTCCTATCATTGGTAATTATCCCCAAGTTCACGGTCATCACCCTGTCTCCAGCCCCAGATTCAGGGCCCGTCCACACGAGAACGATTTTTTTTTGAAAACGCGTAAAAATTTTATGATTTCAGCCTGGCGTTTACACGGAGACGGCGAAAACGCAGCCTGAAAACGGTATTTTTCGAAAACCAGAGTGAGAAGTTCCATAGTGAGAAAATCTGAAAACGCCACCCCAGCGTTTTTGTGTGGACAACCAAAATGGGTTTTTTTGAAAACGATGACGTGATAGCCCCCATCACAGCCCCCATTCCCTCCAGTCTGTACAAAGAGCGCAAGCTTTATACGCATGCTCACCGCCGCCTTCTCCGTTTTTGGTCTATTTCAGTAGAAACGTTACAGCGCCATACAGCGCCACACTCAGGCCTGGAATATTTACTGCAGCATTTTGGGTCGTTTTAGGCATCTGTGTGGACGCAGATATTTTTAGAAACGATGCCGTGTGGAAGGGAGATTTTTTAGAAACGACCAAAAAAAAGACCAATTTCGAAAATCTCCGTCTCCGTGTGGACGAGGCCTCAGAGTCACTGCACTGCTACAGGCGGCTAATGCCTGAGGCATCATCCTGTCACAGGCCCCTCATGCTGTCTGACACACACTCAGCTCCCCCTCTCCAGGTCCTCCCGGTTTGAAGAGCCTGTAGGATTATGCCGTTCCCAACTGAGGCATTGGGGGGGAAAAAAACATCATGCCAGCATCAACCTTACTGTACTTCTGCAGCCATGAATCTATTTGCATCAGTATAGTGGTTTATAGAGATCCAGTGCCCACGCTTTCTTTTGGAAAATGAGTGAGGAGGTGACACTTGAGGGCTCTCCCCTTTCCCACAAAGAGGAGACAGATTCAGGCAGCTCAGATCGTGCGCTCAACAGTCGGCGCCCGTTACGGAATGCCAGGTCATTGCTATGCAGCCGCACCGCTCTTGATTTCTCAGCAACCAGGACAAAGATGCTGTCATGAAGTGGTGGCTGTAACAGCAGATAAATTGTTGTAACTATTCAATGGGCTCCTTCGTTGATTTCCAAGTTTTTGACAATCTGTCTCGTGAAGACCGTAAAAGCTGTATATAATGCTTATTTCTATGGAAGGGCACTGTTTGATGTTGCTGCATCTAGGTGGTTATGGAGAAGAAACTACATTTTAAAAAAAAATTTAAAAGGACCCAAGTCCATAGATGTTATATTGTATTTGTATGTTACTCCAAAGGTCAAGACTTGTGTATCATAGATACTTTATATTAAATGTGAAACAAAGTCCTATACAGATGGATATTATTTAATGAGAAGATTAAGATTTGAAATATTTATTTCTATAAAAAGAGATGTCTATACTGTTAGCATGTATGTTCAAACATTTATCATCATGTTGCCTTTTTAGCTGTACTGTAGTTGATAGAAAAATTGGTGTTCAGGACTGAATTGCTTGCCGCAGTGATCTGCATTTAACTTAATTTTTTAGTCAACTGTTGCACTAGTGAAAAAAGGAATATGTTTTGTGCAGTACTGCAATGCTCTTAGATGTAATTCCTTTAGAAGTAAGGTATTTCATAGTATTTGTTATATATGAAGCACTTTAGAGTCTTTTTGCTAGGGCGCTTGTAGAGATCTGGACTGTGGCTGTAGATGACAGGCAAATCAAGCTTCTTTTCATTTTGGGCAATGCAGTGCCTGCCTTTTCTTGGTTTTAGTTCATAGTGCCAAGCCCGCACCACATGGTAAAATCACCCTTTCCAGTTGCATTCTTAACCAGTGAGAGAATGTAATGTGAAGCACTTTTTTCAGTCTTACTGGGCCAAATTTTGTTTCCTGTCCAGTGTAGGATATGATGAAAGGCCATCAAGGGTGTGTGCTTGTCAGAGAAGTTGCAGACCTTCTGGCCTGAGGCGGATGTTGGAGGATAGTTTACATGCGTTTAAATGTTGTGGCCTTGATTTGGGTGTGTGTATCTTTGCTGCTGCCGCATTGACAGCCTCAGCTAAATACTGTGTAACTTCGTTCTGACCGTCAACATAAATTTGCTACTTACCTGAATTGTGTTTTTCATGTGAAAAAGCTCAGTACCTGATATCACGTGTGCAGTATGTGTGTGGCTCACTCACATTCAAGTGCATTAGTAGGTGAACACCAACATGACCTTATGAGAACAAACATAAGTAAAAATGTTGTTGATGTCAGCTGTGTTCTTCACTTTTTTTAATGTAAAATATAGAAAAAGATAAGGCTGTTGATAGTCTGGGTGTAGAAAGAGTTCTCTACATGAGAGGAGGATGCAAAGTTGGATGTCTTGAATTAATGTTGAGGTGGTTGTTTGAAAATGAAGCATGTTTACATGAAAATGAGTAAGTGTCTGCACTCACTATACTGGGCATAACTGAATATACTGTGTCAGCTTAACCTCATTTACTACACTTGGACTTCCATTATTCCAAGGTCTCATTTCAATGGTTTTGTATCTTTGTGTACTCCAACCATCCTTACAGAGTTGTTGAACTTTGTCATGGTAGTTGTATGATTCAGGATTAAACTACGAGGAAACTGGATGATTTCAGTTTTTTCCAGCAAAACATCAGAAAAATTCTCAATTTCATAAATTTGTAGTCTATAAAGTTTACAGTTGCCTGATACCTTATTTCAGTGAAATAAAACAGGAGGGATTTACCAATTCATTGCTTATAATTAATATTGGCTCTTTGTTTTGGGCCTTTTGCACAAGAGGTTGCATAGCTCTTTCAAGAGGCTATTTGCATGCAAAGACCTGTAGAAATAATTTATGAATTGGCCACTCTCAAACTCAAGTATTGTTTACCCAAGGCAGTTATTCCATGTATGGGTTTTCATATCTCCATTTATATCAAGAGTGTAGTGGAACCACCGCAGTATCATTGCACAGAACTTGTCAAAATTATATTGAGGGTTTTTGATTGCATTATTGCCAATGATCTTCCAGTATTCCATAAGGTCTCTCATGGGCTTAAGACACTGGTACATTTATCCTACCAAGGGGCATCCTTGCTTTGCCTCTGGTCGCTGTATCTGAAATACTGCTGCCGTGATGTCACTGCTTTGACTTGATGAGGAGGCGAAGTAATGTGACTTTCCAGCAAATGCATACTTGCACACTAGAAGAATAATGTTACAGGTCTCAGTTGGTGACATCAATTTTTATGCATTTACAAAATAGTGACCTTGAACAGTCAGGATATCTGAAAGGATCTTTATTGTTTCAGACTCTCTAATTTGTATTTGCATCGTGCTGACGTAGAAAAAATAAATAAAAACACAGGTAATTTTTGGAGCTTTACAAAGTAATGTGTATTGCTAACTAAGGCATTTCAGTACATATTTGAAAAACTGCACTGGAAATGGCACTCATTGTAAGACAAGAAGTCTTGTAAATTTGTACAGCAGTTTTTAAAGAAGTGCGGATTTTTAATGTGGGACTTGAGCAATGAGACACTTTGTGGACAAAGGGATGGGTTGTGTTTTGAAGTGGTATGATTTGTCTGTCCTTGGGCGATGGAATGTTTTATAGAGACAGGCAAAGCTACTACTATGCTTTACTGGTACTTTAATTCAGTGCATTTTCTAATTTAGCTCATGCTGTGCAATATGTGCTTGTTTTCCTCAAAGTGTAATTTAGCTGTACTGACTGCAGTCTGTGACTGTTCAAAGGTGTGGGCTGCAGTCTAGTTTCAACAGTAGTTCATGTGCCTATATATAGATACCTGTTCACCATTAAAGGACCAGGTACATTGTTGCCAGTTAAATGTTTGAATCTGCATTTGTGTGCATAGTGATATAGCATTACTGGAAATACACGAATGTTCTTGGATTTGGATATACTTCCATGGATATAATTTTCATGAAAAATAGCCATTTTGCATCACCACAAGTGATTGCTGTTGTTCATTTCAACTTCAGTGTTACATTGAATGCTTATTGTATGAATGTGTGGCCACGGATATCATCTGATAACTTTAATCGAAAATTATGTGAAGTGGGACATATTTTGTCATTCAGTTTCACAGATCTCACAAACGTTGGGAGAATGCATCGATATTGCAAAGAGAAATGACCATTTGCTTCAACCAAAATGTTTTTTGAACAATCAGTTGACTGTGAAATAGCATGTATTTTATTGAGCATATTAAAGTCACATTTTTGTCTTTTATTTTTGCTAGTGAATCTCCCAGATCTCTATAAGTTTGAAGATTTGAAAGAGGAAGGACCAGTAACATAGTGTCATGTGTGGAGAAGATATTTTGGTGTGTGAATACAAGGTCTTGTGTCTGCTTTAGGTGAAAATCACAGTAGAAAAGGTGGAGTGCATCTTCAGTGAAATTCTTATGGGTGCTGTTGGACAGAAGGACACAGTCCCTTATCTTAGAGATAATAATGCAAGATTTTAAACCAAGAACAAGAGGGGAAAATAGCATGGATGCCATGTGATGTTTGCTCCAGTGCTTGATTTAGTTCCAGTTTGGCATTTTGCAAGACAGGTTGGATGGACACTGAACAAGTATACCAGATGACACCAAGTGGCACAACAGAAAGGTTTGTCCCCGCCTTCTGCCTCAACAACAGCACTGATGAAACCACCTGGCTCTTACTGCAACCTACCAACAGCCCCGCACATGAAGGGCAGTATATCTCATAGGCTACAAGTTCTTGGACAAATATAATTGGCTACACGTTGCGTAGGAGTGCCCTTGGGGTAAATACTCTCTGTTGTGGGTTTGAATTAAATAAAGCAAGCAATTACAGAGATTGAATAGTTTAATGGCTTCTTTCCTTAATTTAAGTCAGAGTTACATGCCCGCTGTGTGCTGCGGGATTGTTACTCTGAAACTGAGAAAAGTAAGAACAAGATTAGCCCCACTTTCAGTATAGGACAGGAAAAGGTCATCTTCACTCATTACCCCATGTAACATGGGTTCACCAGTGATGTGTCACAGCCCCATCAGAATCACCGAAGATACTACTGCCTTCTTCCTGTGTATTAAGCCATGCAGAATGCAAGCACAATGGTTTTGACATAAGTGAATCACTGACTCTTTGTAGGTACATGTTAAATAAAGATTGTGAAGCAAGCGGGTCGAGTTGATGTTTTTGTTTTTACCAAAAAAAAATAAAAAATTCTTCCTCTTTTCTGACCGGATATGCACAAGCTCGATTTTGCTAAAATAAGAGAAGCAACTGCTGAAATCAGTGGATCCAGTTCCTGTATCTGTAAAAATAAAATTAGTCCATTTCACAGAAATGATGTGAAGACGCATCAGTCAGTTCTGTGCCAGAGTACAGAGTTGTCATGAGATTCTTGCCACTGCTTTTACGGCGACATATCGAAAGCTGAGGAACGGGTTCCTGTTCCTATGACAACGAACTGGCCAATACCTGTGCAGCACGGGGAGCCTTCGATGAGGTGTGGCTGTAGACATGGGTTAGGTAGCAGCTGCTGAAGCACAAAGCTTTCTACAGAAATCTGACAGGCTGTCGACCAGGGCTGAGACTGAGGAGAAATTGCTGTTTTTTACACATCAGCTGGAAGCACGGCTGACTCGGATCATCAGACCTGCTACAGCTCCATTTTTACGCAGCCATGAAGTACTCAGCAGTCAATTTTCTTGTCTAAGATCCTGCTGGAAGGAAACAGTGTTACTGACTGCAAAACCCTTCCACCCTATAGTTGGAAAACTAATGAATGGATGTCAGTTGCATAGAGTGTTTGTGATGTTGGTGGTGCTATGTGTTGCAAGCAATCATGCTAAGAATAATTATTCTGAGTAGTCATTTTACATGTTAAAACATACAGTTCGATCTACAGGAGCATAGGTCACATTAACCAATCATGACAATGTTCAATATATACTCATTTAAGAAAAAAAAATCTGCATATTTATGAAGGATTGATGCATTTTCACTTGCACTATGTCATTTTGGGAGGTGTAATGGTAATGAATAATGTAAGTGTGCACTGGATAGCTTTGGCCACACAGTGGCAGTGCTGCCTAATAAAGTGGTTGGAAAAAAATAATATCTGTAGCTTAAAGATGCTTTTAATATCTGTAGTTTAAAGATGCTTTTGTAGCTGATGCTATCCACATTGCCACAATAAGTTTGATTTCATGTTAATTCCTGGATAAATAGGAATGTTATGAACCAAAAGCTCAGGATTGCTCCACAAACTTACTGCCCCCACAGTCCTCGAAAAATTAATTAATTTCATCCTGTTTTATGTCCTCTAAAAATAGCGAGAAAAACTTTTGCACACCAGTAAGTAGACAGGTGCGTAGGAGAAAGGCCAACTAAGGACTAAAGTAACGAAAACTCCTGCACACGGTCTTCTCACCTGCAATTAATTTATTAGTCAACATTTCGGTCAACCGACCTTCCTCAGGACAAAAAGCAGAATACACTGGAGAGCACATCTTAAATGCAGGCTGCTGGGAGGCTTTTTTCAATCACTATAAAATCAAATGACCACTAGTAAGCCTTTCTCAAATAAAAACATCAATACAAATAACCATATGGTTATTTGTAATATTGTTTTCATTTATGAAAGACATAATACAGTATTTGCAATTTTATCAAAATTGGAAAAAAGTAGGCGAACCAGCCTGGAACTTTTTCTATATGCTCTCCAGTGTATTCTGTTTGTTAGTGCTGGTGAGATGAAGCTTCATGAAGCGTTGAAGCTTTCCAGCCAGATGTGTTGAAGTGTGGTTCATTTCTTGATGTTTCGAATGCACTCTAGAGACCCCTATTGGTCAATAAAAACACATACGAATTGTGCTTCGTAGGAAATGGTAGGCAAGCATAAGCCTTCATCGCGAAAGTGGCAGAATCAATAAATGCAAAATAGAATGAAGTATTTTGACCACATGTTATGTCATAACGAAACTAAAAGAGACTTTCGGGGACAGGGTAGAGGGCAGTGAATGCGCATGTGAAACAAAGAGCTTTGTATTTTTGTTCAAAAATAATAAGCGTTTCCCCTAATAATAAAATGAAAAACTATCAAATTAAGGGAATTTATTATGTATTGGAAATTATTTGAAAAGGTTTGAAAATATGACATCACATAATAGTCGAACAATTTGGCCTAATAGCCTCACTAAGCGACCTTATTCGGTGAAATCAAACCAAAGTATTCCCGAACGGGAAACAACTTTCTCTTTCTTGATGGCTCCATCGCACGCAATCGCAAACCGCACTGACAAACTTCAACTACTGACAACCCACGAGCTGCAGAAGAGAACTGGGACATTTTATAGTCGTCTGACTGACTGACGTCATTTCGCCGAGACGATACAAGCCTCGACACGGAGCTCCGTTAGGAAGTGCTTCACATTTTTGATACAGGCTCCGAAGCCTTGGTATCGACGGTAACAGCACTACTGTTTGTTGTCCTGAGGAAGGTCGGTTGACCGAAACGTTGACTAACAGGCTCCTTAGAGCCTGTACTCGGGCCGGGTCTAGGCCTGGGCCAATCCATAGATATATATATTTATAACACTAGATTGCTGATGATGTCATTATTTACCTTATCCAAAGTGAAGCACCCGGCCGCCATATTGATACTTCTTCATAAAAATGAATGGTTTCCTATGAGGCCAATCTCAAATAAGTCAATATAAGCATTAAAATGCCAACTTGTGCGGCTGCCTTTTGCAGCAGTAGTCATTTGAAGGGCTTTAATAAAATGTTTCATGCGTAAGTTAACGTAGAAACGCACATTTGTCACTTTAATAGAAAAAATAGTGTTTGCTAGCTAGCTAATTAGCCGTCCCATTGACTTAAATATACCGCTGACTAAAGCAAACGTTAGCGATCGATAACGGTCTCCAGCGAGCTACCTTGGTACCCTTAGCGTCGCGGGGACTACATTGACTTAGCAGATAAGTTAATAAAATTAACAAGGTGGCTAACTAGCTAGCTACTTGTAATTGACATTGAAGGACAATGTTTCTTACCAGCATAATATTTAAAACAATGGACAAGTCGCTTTGCCTGTTTATACAGAGTTCCAAAAGACAAGGAGGGGAGAAAGGCTTGGCTGTCAGAAATCAGGAGAAAAAAACCTTTCCCTATCCCCTCGATCCATGCTGTGCAGTGGTTATTTTTTGAGAGCAGTGTTATAACGGGACAGGGGCAAAGATGACGCTTAGTAAAGGGGTAGCCAGAGTTAACTAGCGCCTCCCTTTAACAACGCTGGTATTAGCCATATGATTCAGTACGAACAATTCGGTCAACGGCAGATATGCTCAATCAGGGTACAATGAAATGAGGAAACCAGAGAGTAATTTGATAACGTACACGGACATTCATCGAAGTTGCTTAAAACAGCGAAAACTTCGAAGCAATTATCTTATCAGAGGGTCATTAAAAGCCTAGGTCCCCTTAACTGAACTTTTCTGCTCGCACTTGAATGCTGAAACCGAGTAACATTTCGATCTTCCCTTTAGTAAGTGTGCCGCTTTCCATCCTCCAAAAAAGAACATATTTAGGGAGAGAAAATGTTGCTCTGCACAGCGAGACCAAAATCACCCCGACTCGCACGCAAGTGTTTTTGAAAATATAATTTTACAGTAGGCGAAAATAAATGGGAGTGTACGTGAGAATTTGACTTCCCGGTGTATACACTCCTGGAACAGATGCTTCTCTTGAGCATACCCTATCAGCAATGTAGCGCTTTAACTATCTATGGGCCAATCGCGAAACCGCGTGCGCGCATGAGCAGGACAATCGCCACCCAAAAAAAAAGAAGATTCGGAGCCGAAACTGAGACTCGTGGCCTACCGACCCAAGTAATAAATTAATTGCAAGTGAGAAGACCGTGTGTGGGATATCCTCTAAAAGTGAAATACAGTGAAGTTAAAAACATTTACAAAATGTGTGAACTTGATTTAAAAGGCAGAAATGCAATATGATTGACAGGAAATTAGATATGGAAATCTGCTAACAACCTTTGACCTCTCATTCCTTACACATCTGTTACCATTCTCTGTAGAACTGGCTGGTCTGAAGGGAGGTTTAAGTTATTTGTATTGAACGGCAACAGGTTGACTTCCCCGTCTGCTTCACAAGCACTGGCAGACTATAACATCTATGTAAATAAAGCCATTGGCAATAAATACAAGGTGGGACAGAGTGCAAGTGGTAAAAACAGTATTGTCAGAGAAAAGACCAATGGCCAACATTAGAGCAACTTTTTTATAAAAATGATCAAGCAGCTTATATGTTCAAAAACAGATTCCAGTTTAGTACCATAGTGACAAAGTGGGTGAATATTGACTTTCCAGGGTAATTTATTAGCAGGGTGGTTTTATCTATTGACTTTTCCGTGTTACTTCAAGTGCAAAACCATCACCGGTACTGACTTGTAAAAAGTCACCATGGTGAAGCTTTTCTTTGTGGAGAGCAATTAAGGCTCAAGTGGCAATGCAAACAATACAGAGAGATAGAGGTCCAATTTCTCTCAGTAACTAAAGTTTTGTGAAAACATGCCAACACTGAGGACACCGTTCCTCAAACAGGATATTTTCTTCTAAGGTCGCACAACAGCAAGGCGTTTTACATGTGACCAGCGTGCTTCAGTCTTGTGTTATTGCACCAATAATTGGAAATGATTTATCACTCCATAAAACATAAGTCCAGCTCACATTTAGTTCTCATCTAAATCTAAATATAGACAAAACCCTGAGTAAGCTGCAGGATCACCCAAGTTATTGCCAGGAATGGCGCTCCATGTGGTCAGGGTATTCCTATTGCTGACATAGCTGCTCACATGGCTTCTGAGATGGGGCTGTTTTTTAGATATCAGGTTCAGAGCCTGCTTTAAGGCTCACTTTCTGCCCCTATTCTGCCTCATACCTCATCTCACGACTGCTCTGGCATACTGACACATTCACTGTCGTTGAGGCTCAAGGCGTTTGGTAGCTTAGGTTCGCAGGAAGTTAAAGGTTTAGTTGAGACACAATGTTAGTGCAGTGTGTAAGTATTTAAACGGGGTTGTGTGTTTTGTTGTTTGAGCCCTGTACTTCAGCAATGTGGATTTGAAATGACTATGAGTTAGACAATTTTACAGCATTTAAATACAAGCCAGGTAAACTATGCAATAATTTCAATGGTTTTCCCTCTATTATTATTACTATTATTATTCTTATTATTATATCAATCCATCCTTTATCTACAGAGCTTCTTCCTCAGTAGGGCCGTGGAGCAGCTGGAGCCTATCCCAGCTGACAAAGGCCCAAAGGCTGAGACTCACCCAAGACAGCTGGTCGATCCCTCACAGAACACATACACCATTAACACACTTCTTCCTATGGGCAATTTAGTGTCTCCAGTTAGCCTAACATGCAAGAATTTGGACTGTGAGAGGAAACTGGTGTGCCGGAACGAAACCCACTTGAATAAGGGAAAAATTGCAAATTTAACACAGGATTCAAGCCCTCGACCTTCTTGCTGTGAGGCGGCGGTGCTACTCACTGTGCCAGTGTGCCACCTGATTATTAACTATAATGTTCATCTCCGCCATTTTCTTGCGTTTTTCAAAAATTAATGCTGCCCAAACGCACACAAAAGGTATCAAAATGTACGGCTCGATCTGGACATTTATGCTATGACTTTTGTAATCCGTAACTGTAATTGTTTCTGCGATATTCGCATTTTTCCAACAAATTTTTCCCATAGAAATCAATGGGCGAAATGTTCGCGCACTCTAGGATTTAGAGTGCTGAAAGGCAAAAAAATGACTCGGGGAAAAAATTTTTAAATCGCTCCCCCAGCTACAATTTCCAACGTACACACACAAATTCAACATCAAAACGTAGGAAAATTTGTGCAGGCCTGAAAAATGTCACTTTGGAAGAAAACAGACAAAGGGTTGAGACTCTAGGCGCCCCCAAGCAACAGGAGCACCGACCAACTGCCCCATAGGCAGCCATTATAACAGGAGCAAAAACGTTTGGGAAGAAAGTTGAAAAAGACCTTTCTTGAAATCGCCATCCTGACCACATACTTAACACTACAAGAAAGAAAAATACATGGGGATGCTCAGCAGAGTCTCCTCTTGCGCACAATGTTTTTGTTTACACCAGGGGTTCCCAAACTCGGTCCTGGGGCCTCCCTGTGTATGCTGGTTTTTGCTCCATCTTGGTTTGCAATCATAGGATTTTAACAAGCTGTTAATTTGTCTTAATTAGGTGTATTTTTGTTCAGGGCAACAATTTATCCTCTCTTGACAAACAGTATTTTGACAAATATGCATACAAACAGTGAGGAATAAATTCGGCATCCACATTGCAATATATGAGTAACAACTGCTTAAAAATAGGGAAAAAATGTACCCAATCAAAGGAAAAAAATCAATGGGTTCCTAATTGGTGAAACTGTGGGTACATGGTTGCAAAAACTAACAATTTACCAAACAAGCAAATGACAAAGTCAAACCCGTTTTATGTTGTGTTTTTGTGATTGAGTGCAAGCAAATTATTTTGAAAGAACTCTAATCGCCTGTCTTCAGCAACCTGATTTGGAGGTTACTAATTTTCTCAGTATCTGATTTGATCTGTTTAAAAATGTTATTACCTGAAATTGCTTGCCACACAGAAAAAAAAAAAAAAAAACTTGATATGCAAGGGTCTTTTATTCGGTCTTTTATTCTTTGTGGCACAAATGGATATTTCTATTAAAATTTGGCTTAAAACAGCAAATAACATATTTAAACACAAAATGCACCCAATTTGGACAAATTAACAGTTTGTTAAAGTCCTATGATGGCAATTTTGGTTGGGACAAAAACTCAGCATACACAGGGAGGCCCCAGGACTGAGTTTGGGAACGCCTGGTTTACACCATAGGACCTACGGTCTGCCAGAAATTGGCAGTAGTTCGGACAGTGTCATTGACCAACTGCCCCATAGGCAGCCATTATAACAGGAACAGAAAAGTTTGGGAAGAAAGTTGAAAAACACCTTTTTTGAAATCACCATCCTGACCACATACTTGACACTACAAGAAAAAAAATATATTGGGACGCTCAGCAGAGTCTTCTCTCGCTCACAATGTTTTTGTTTTCACCATTTTGTTTTCTACGGTCTGCCAGAAAATAGTAGTAGTTCGGACAGTGTCACTGAAGAGTTTTTGCCTAACTTTCTGTCTCACAGCACCTGTGAGATCACCATGGCAAGCACACAGGGGTTCTGCTGTCTCCATAGAGACATGCACACACATAGAGGAGCTGCTGTGTCAGACTCAGGCACACACACACACATACACATCTGTCTGTGTTTCTCACTGGTACAAATACAGCATCAGCGATTAAACAGGCCGGTGAGTAAACAGCACAGCATTCACACCCACAATTTCTTCCAAAATTGCAAAATTTTAGTTATTATTATTATTATGACTACCACTACCACTACTACTACTAGCAACAGCAACAAATTCTGTTGAAAGAATGAGTACAGCATACTGTGCATGTCACCATGGATACAGGAATATTAATATAAGGAACTTTAAGTAAAAGCCTGGGTGTGGGTATCAAAGAAATGGCTCATTTATGGGGAGTGAGGGTAACAATAATTCATGAACACAGAGGAAATGAAGTGTTTCATCTTGCATTGGTTGATCTGAACAATCAGATATGTGATGGTCATGGCCATAATGACATTGGCAGAGGGACCAGGGACTGAAGGAATCAGGCAAAATTCATCACTGGTGGCAAAGTTCCGCCTGTTTCTCAGACTAAAGTCATGACTGAAGTTTGTGTCCTCCATTGATACACAGTGAGTGAGTGAGGGGAGGGCTGTGCTGTACCTCTGGTGATACTTTAATAGATGCACTGGTAGTTACAGTATATGCATCAGTTGGGAGAAGAAGGAGAGGAAGTAGAGGAAGAAGAAGGGGGAGGAGGGGGAGCGGGATGAGCAAGATAAAGAAAGGGGAGGAGGATGAAGAATCAAGTAGAAAAATAGAAACATAGTGACTACACATTATCAAGAATTCATGGAACTGAAGTTGCATGTGCAAACTTGCCTCAACCTTCAAGGAGAGAGAGTACCACCCTCCAGGCTTTGGCCTGGCAGCAATTTTATGCTAAACATTTCAGCTAATGCATGGGTAGGGTTGGAGATGAATTACAGCTAGCTGGAGATGTAGTCAGGATATACATAGAGTCAAATTCTGTGAGGTAAGCACAACAGGTTCCTTGAAAAGGGTGAGCGGACAAGGTGACAAGATCACCGACCACATTCTGGCTCTACAGACCGCCAGGTCTTCCATTTTCCACAAATACTTAAGATTTCCAGGAAGAACTTGTATCATATGAGACAAACTGGATATTGCCTGAAAAAATTGGTCTTCTTTTCAAACATGCTGAGCACCTCAAAGGGAAACCTGCCAAAATACTCTAAATTCCTTGATAGAACCTCTTTGGAGTGAGGTTATTTTTCCCTGAACAGCACTGTATTGTCTCTGTATCTCTGCACTGTGATTCTTTTGTGAGCACACGTTCCCATTAATTTTGTTCAGAGGGAAAACCATCTCTCCTCGTTCCTTTTTTCCCTAAGGACCACACCAGGGGGTTTGTGAAATACCAAAAACATAGTGCAGCAGATTTAATCTGCCCATCAAAAACACACTCACACTGTGCATTAAACTGAACACACTGATCTGGTCATTACCTTAGAAATAAATGTTACATAAAGTACTCAGTAAACAATAGCTGGCTGTACAGATCACGTTGAAGGATCTTGTGGACTCGGCTTTATGGCAAATGGTGAGTCATATCTGAATCAAAATGGTGAGCAGCTCATTTCAAGCGTGACTCACTGCATGCTTTGAAGCAATCATGTATTTTTAGAAGTTATTTAAATTATTATAATTGAATAATTATTCAGCAGTCATAAATGAAGATTTTCAATCAATTTGAAGGGCAAAGGAGCATTGTTAAACATGTTGTAGAGGAAGAAATAGTGGAACTACAAGACCAGCACAAATTACTTTTGATAGACAAAATGTTCAGAGCAGAACCCACAACAGAATGAAATGCATCACCACGATCTGAATGGCATTACATAACCTACAAATATTACATGCATTCAGCAAACAGTTTGAAAGCTCTCTGTCATGTCTTCTCAATTGCACATGATGTTTCTTGGTGCGAGGTCACACAATCGTGAAAAGGACAAGAATCCTCTCCCACTAATTAATACCCTGACAGCAGGTTATAACTTAATGGCAGTCAGCTGTGTTGGGGATGCGCTTATGAAAGAGAACTGGTGCTCCCCCACTGCTCTGCCCAGCATCTGCGCTGTAACTGGGAGCAGCTCAGAAATGCTGTTCTTTCAGCTCCATTTCAAATTTCTTGACCCTGCAGTTCTATTAAACCGTATGTGAATTATAAGATGCATTTCTGGTCTTTGCCAGGGCTTGATGTATCCCAAATGCCATCAATAAACTAAACTGATTTCCTGAAGAGCAAGGACCCAGTGAAAATTCTAGAACCGGGCTCCCTAAATCTGGTCCTTAAATCCAAATCTAAATCCAAATCCAGCACTGGTTTTCTGTCCTTCCAGGCAATTAAGTGAAAAGTTATTGCTACTGATTGGCCAGACTATCATAACACCTGACTACCACGCAAAGGTAGGGTGGAAAACAAGCAGTTCTCTGCCCTTAAGGATTGTGTCATGTGGAGCCATGTTTGAGAATAAACCACCTTAGGGAGCCGTGCACACAGGAGACGTGTCCATTTTTCAGCGCTTTGTTTTTTAATTATTTACCAATGTTGCCATTCGCCAGAAAAGCATCTTTTCACCCAGCGTTTCCTGTGAGCGCTTACATTTTCAGATGGTGTCCAAAATTTTTATCTGTGAAAAGCGCTGCACATCAATAAGGTTCACGCCAGGTGACCGATCACACGAGAGAGAGCTTGACTTGTATTTCTGTTAGTCCACTTTCATAAACAGTATTATTGAAAATGTCATAGTATTAAGAGCCATTCCGTGAGAAAATGGCACTTTTTGAGGAAGTTGGAATTGAGTGAAACTTGGCAGATAGGTAGATATGGTAGTCTCACAGAAAAAGCCAAATTTTTAGGCTCGTATCTCAAGAAATCTGCCAGTGGCGCCACCGGAAAGCCACTAAAGTGGCTCAGTTTTGCTTTTGACACCACATTTTACATCAATTATTATGACTTAAGGGTACACAGTACCGGATGTGTTATACTTTTATTATGACCTGTCATGCTTCAAGTCTGGATAGACATTAGCACCACATCAGTGCCAAGCTGGGTAACTATGTTATTGAGCCGCAATTATTTGAGAAATCACGGTAAAAATTGAAAATGGGAATAGGAAAAAAATAATATCCCAGACATATACCAAACTAGAATGCTTTATTATGTGTTTACTCACTACAAAACTATCATTTTCAGTTAATACTCCCTTGGTATCTTTCTGGGTTCGTGCAATGGATGGCTGGAAAGATGATCGAAATTGATTTTGGTTCATGTTTGCGGTATATTTTCTCAGTAACCCAGATATGTTCCATGGTGATATATGCTGTTTGTCGTGGTTTTGGAGCGCTGTTGTCCGGAATATTAAGAATTTCTTTGGTAGTATCTACACTTTCAAGCTAGACGGAGCCAAAGTTGGAGGAAAACTCAAAATGGACCATTTCATAGCAGATTGTGCCTATGTTTCGGTGGCATTATTTTGTTTACCCAGCAAGACGGAGATCTGAAATACTCTGGATACATAGTCCTTTGGGGTACATTACAGTAAAATCTCAATGGTAGTATTTTCAGTGAAGATGATTTTAAACATCAAAACCCAGAAAAATTCGTCTCCAGGGGGCACTGTAGGCTGGATGCAAGTGCCGGCCATCCCCAGCAATGTACCAAAGAAATTTTTTTGAATTGTGATACACACAGCTAGTTTTCTCAGAAAGTGAAGAGCTTGGTTTGGTACTATGCTGGGTACATAGCTTTCTGACTAAAGGTGGCGTCTCTAAAGAGCTAATGTTCTACTGACCTAATATTCCATATTCCCAGACGTATGCCAAAGTTCTGTCTTGAAATATATGAAGCACATACACAGTTATTCATAAAATTTGTAAACCCTTTGGTATAAAGCTTGGTTGGTTGTAAACTGGTGGTGACTGTGAGCATTACAAACGCACAATACATAGGTTATTACTAAGTATGGGTACAGCGCAGTCAGAAACGTACAGCACGTTATAAAACATGACCAGTCCGAAATTTTTAAATGCCAAAAAAGAACTAATGTAAAAGGCGTACCACCGTAAATACGTATGTAGACATGCGTCAACAGTATACGTACACTTACATAAAATAAGTCCATAATTTGAACTCTGAAAAAAAATCTTCGTCAGACAACCGTGTACATGAAGACAGAATGTATAGTATAAAAGTTAAAACTGTTTTTTACTTTTCATGTTATCCGAAGCTAAATTATGTTAACACAGCATGTGACTACCTCTATCCATCAGTCTGTTTTTGGAATTGGATTGTGAGTTGGTGGCACCTGGTGGTGCGCACCAGAGGTGCTCCTTGGCCTTGGCCTTGAGCAGCCATCCATGGCCTTCTTCATTGGATCCGGGTCGATGTTACCCACGGAGCCAGTCGAGCCCGAGGCAAGCCCTGCTACACTGCATCCTGGGTCTCTACAGGGCTGCTTACAGGCTGTTGATCGTGAGCTTGTCTGTCCCTGAATTTAATAGCGGGCTGCAGCCTATATGGCACAATAGTTGCGTCAACACCCATGGCTTGGTACACACGGAAATGGGAAGTCTGTAAAAGAAACCCTACCCTCTCACCCAGCGGGCATCCCATAGGCTAGACTGGTGTTATGGGCTGGTGTTAGGAATGAAGGCATGCAAGTTACCACTACAAATGAACTGCCCTTTTCTTGGCAGGGTGCTGCTTGCTTGCTAGGATTTCTGTGCCCTTTATTAGGATAACCACTCGCTAGACGCGACTGCTGTGCCCTTTTTCATATCCAAAGACCATACCATAGGGAAATCCTAGAATTAACACTGAAGCCTGCTTTCTGATTCTAATAGTAATGCAAAAATGCAGAGAATTTGTTATTTTCGGAAACTCCAGCACTACCAAACTGTACACTGTACTGACTATTGGTAAAAGTATTGCATGTTGACACAATGCTACAATCACCACAAATATTCTTTTCCAATATACAACCAACCTAGCTTTATACCAAAGAGATTACAAATTTTATGTTTAACTGTGCACGTACTTTATATATGTGAAAAGACAGAACTTTGGTTTTATGTCTGGGAATACTGAATGATAGGTCGGTAAAATATTAGATCTTTAGAGCACCACTTTTGATCAGATAGCTCTCCACCCAGGGGTGCGTTTCCCAAAATCACAGATGCTAACTTACATAGTTGGACCCATTGACTGTGAATGGACGAACTAAGTAAGTAGCTAACTTAGTTAGCAACTACGCTTTTGGGAAACGCGCCCTAGAATAATACCAAGCTAAACTTTTCATTTTCAGAGAAAACTAGCGTGTGCATCACAATTCAAAAACAATTTCTTTGGTACTTCGCTGGGGATAGGCAGTACTTGCATCCAGCATACAGTGTCCCCTGAAGGCGAATTTTTCCAACTTTTGATGTTTAAAATCATCTACGCTGAAAATACTACCATTGAGATTTTACTAATGCTGTAATGTACCCTAAAGGGACTATGTATCCAGAGAATTTCAGATCTCCGCCTTGCTGGGTAAACAAAATAATGCCACCTAAACATAGGCACAATCTGCCATGAAATGGTCCATTTTGAGTTTTCCACCAACTTTGGCTCCATCTAGCTTGAAAGCATAGATACTACCAAAGAAATGATTGGCATTCCTGAAAATAGAGCTCCAAAAGCACAGCAAACAGCATTTACCCTCACAGTACAAATCTGGGTTACAGAGAAAACATACCGCAAACATGCACCAAAAATGAATTTCAATCATCTTTCTGGCCATCTATTGCACAAACACAGCAAGATACCAAGGTGCTATTCACTGAAAATGAAAATCTTGTTGTGTGTAAACACATAATAAAGCATTCTAGTTTGGAATATGTCTGAGGTATTATTTTATTCCCATTCCCATTTTCAATTTTTATTGTTATTTCTAAAATAATTCTGGCTCGATAACATAGTAACCCAGCTTAGCGCTGATGTGGTGCTAAAGTCTAACTGGACTTGAAGTGCAGAGGTGTATAATCCAGGGGTCAGAAAGTAAAAGTCCTGCCAAGTTTTTCTCCCTCCCACAGAATGAGCTGATCACTCACATTGGCTCCATCTCCTGTCTGAAGTAAATCCAGGTGGTTGGAATAAAGTTCTAGGGAGGATTTTTACTTTCTGAACCCGGGCTTTACACCTCTGTTGAAGTGTCACAGGTCATGATAAAAGTATAACATATTTGGTACTGTGTACCCTTAAGTCATGATAGTTGATGTAAAATGCGGTGTCAACAGCAAAACTGAGCCACTTAAGTGGATTCCAGATGGCGCTATCGGCAGGTACAGTGAAATACGGACCTAAAAATTTGGCTTTTTCTGTGAGACACTCATATCTACCTATGTGCCAAGTTTCATTCAATTCTAGGGGGGTCAACTGCGCACCGAATGTCAATCTCTCATGGAATGGCTAATGCTTTCCCAATGGCACTGCTAAACCCCAGTCAGATAAGACCAGCAAAAAAGGGTATCAAACTTACCGGCAATCTATTTCTTCATATTACAGATTGTCTTGTGTTATACATCAAAAGAAAGCTGAGAATCTGCTCTTCTCGATTAGGCTTTTACCCAAATATGAAAATGAGCGGCTACCATCAAAATATTTTGGCTCCTCGAAGCACATAATGTCATTTTACCGGAAATATCCTTCATTTACAATCGCTCACAAAAGGTGAACGACGTGTATGTACAGCAACCTGTTTCATTGCCGCGCATCATCACTAAAAAAACATAAATCAAAATGATGAAAAGTGACACCAAAATGGTATCTATTATGGATTCTGAGGGGGAGTTGGACCTAAATTGTAAACCAGAAATTCTTGGAAATTCTGTGGAATGCAATGATATTTGGTCAGAAGTTGAACAGCATATGACGTCAAAAATAGATATTTTAATTATTTTTTTTGTGTGGCCGTGCTTTTCCTTAGTTGGAGCCCAGCTGGGAAAGAGCTGAACATAATCAGTGGAGCTGTCATCTGTTGTCATAGCAACGTTTCAAAGCTTGTCTTTTTCTCCTCACTTTTAAAAGATGCATGCATTGTCACATCTCGCGTATTTCACACGTACGCACATCTCCTGTGTGCACGGCTCCTAAGCAGCTGAAGCACGTACGCACATCTCCTGTGTGCACGGCTCCTAAGCAGCTGAAGCACGTACGCACATCTCCTGTGTGCACGGCTCCTAAGCAGCTTAAACATGTACGCACATCTCCTGTGTGCACGGCTCCTAAGCAGCTGAAGCATGTGCACACATCTCCTGTGTGCACGGGTCCTAAGCAGCTTAAGCACGTACGCACATCTCCTGTGTGCACAGCTCCTGAGCAGCTGAAGCACGTACACGCACATCTCCTGTGTGCACGGGTCCTAAGCAGCTGAAGCACGCACGCGACATCTCCTGTGTGCACAGCTCCTGAGCAGCTGAAGCACGCACGCACATCTCCTGTGTGCACGGCTCCTAAGCAGCTGAAGCACGTACGCACATCTCCTGTGTGCACGGCTCCTAAGCAGCTGAAGCACGTACGCACATCTCCTGTGTGCACGGCTCCTAAGCAGCTTAAACACGCACGCACATCTCCTGTGTGCATGGCTCCTAAGCAGCTGAAGCACGCACGCACATCTCCTGTGTGCACGGCTCCTAAGCAGCTGAAGCACGTACACATCTCCTGTGTGCACGGCTCCTAAGCAGCTTAAGCACGTACGCACATCTCCTGTGTGCACGGCTCCTAAGCAGCTGAAGCACGTACACACATCTCCTGTGTGCACGGCTCCTAAGCAGCTGAAGCACGCACGCACATCTCCTGTGTGCACGGCTCCTAAGCAGCTGAAGCACGTACACACATCCCCTGTGTGCACGGCTCCTAAGCAGCTTAAGCACATCACGCACATCTCCTGTGTGCACGGCTCCTAAGCAGCTGAAGCACGTACGCACATCTCCTGTGTTCACGGCTCCTAAGCAGCTGAAGCACACGTACGCACATCTCCTGTGTGCATGGCTCCTAAGCAGCTGAAGCACGCACGCACATCTCCTGTGTGCACGGCTCCTAAGCAGCTGAAGCACGTACACACATCTCCTGTGTGCACGGCTCCTAAGCAGCTGAAGCACGTACGCACATCTCCTGTGTGCACGGCTCCTAAGCAGCTTAAGCACGTACGCACATCTCCTGTGTTCACGGCTCCTAAGCAGCTGAAGCACGTACGCACATCTCCTGTGTGCACGGCTCCTAAGCAGCTTAAGCACGTCACGCAGCACATCTCCTGTGTGCACGGCTCCTAAGCAGCTAAAACACGACAACACATCTCCTGTGTGCACGGCTCCTAAGCAGCTGAAGCACGTACACACATCTCCTGTGTGCATGGCTCCTAAGCAGCTGAAGCACGCACGCACATCTCCTGTGTGCACGGCTCCTAAGCAGCTGAAGCACGACACACATCTCCTGTGTGCACGGCTCCTAAGCACGGACATCTCCTGTGTGCACGGCTCTAAGCAGCTTAAGCACGACGCACATCTCCTGTGTTCACGGCTCCTAAGCAGCTGAAGCACGACGCGACATCTCCTGTGTGCACGGCTCCTAAGCAGCTTAAACACGACACGACATCTCCTGTGTGCACGGCTCCTAAGCAGCTGAAGCACGTACACACATCTCCTGTGTGCACGGCTCCTAAGCAGCTGAAGCACGTACGCACATCTCCTGTGTGCACGGCTCCTAAGCAGCTTAAACACGCACACACATCTCCTGTGTGCATCTCCTGTGTGCATGGCCTAAGCAGCTTAAGCACGTACGCACATCTCCTGTGTGCACGGCTCCTAAGCAGCTTAAGCACGTACGCACATCTCCTGTGTTCACGGCTCCTAAGCAGCTGAAGCACGTACGCACATCTCCTGTGTGCACGGCTCCTAAGCAGCTTAAGCACGTACGCACATCTCCTGTGTGCACGGCTCCTAAGCAGCTTAAGCACGTACGCACATCTCCTGTGTTCACGGCTCCTAAGCAGCTGAAGCACGACATCGCACATCTCCTGTGAGCACGGCTCCTAAGCAGCTGAAGCACGAAGCACGCGACATCTCCTGTGAGCACGGCTCCTAAGCAGCTGAAGCACGTACGCACATCTCCTGTGTGCACGGCTCCTAAGCAGCTTAAGTTGATTTAGGCTGTTTTCAAGACATCTAGCTGGTCAACCAAGGTATTCGGCAGCTGGTAACCTCATAGTCAAGTAGACCTTCTATTTGGCTTCTGTGCAGAATCACAGCATTCTACAACCCCAATTCCGAAATAGTTGGGACAAACTATAAATTGTGAAAAAAATCAAAACGCAGTGACTTTCAAATCACACCAGCCAGTATTTTATTCACAATAGAACAGAGATATCATAACAAATGTTGAAAAATTTTACAATTTTATCCACAAAATGAGCTCATTTCAAATTTGATGGCTGCTACAGGTCTCAAAAAAGTTGGGACAGGGGCCTGTTTACCATGGTGTAGCATGCCCTCTTCTTTTTAACACAGAGTGGAGGCGTCTGGGCATTGAAGAGACAAATTTCTTGAGTTTAGCCATTAGAATTTGATCCCACTCTTGTTTAATACAAGCTTTCAGCTGCTGGAGAGTTTTGGATCTCCTTTGACGGACTTTTCGTTTAATTATGCGCCAAATGGTCTCAATCTGTGAAAGATCAGGACTACAGGCAGGCCAGTTCAGCACACGGACTCTTCTACTACGAAGCCATGCTGTTGTAATAACTGCAGTATGTGGTTTTGCATTGTCCTGCCGAAATACACAAGGCCTTCCCTGGAATAGATGTTCTCTGGAGGGGAGCATTTGTTGCTCTAAAACCTTCATTTACCTTTCAGCATTCATGGTGCTTTTTAAAACATGCAAGTGTCCCACACCATATGCACTAATGCATCCCCATACCATCAGAGATGCTGGCTTTTGAACTGAACGCTGATAACAGGAGGGGTGGTCTTTCTCCTCTTTAGCCCGGAGGACACGACGCCCATGATTTCCAACAAGAATGTCAAATTTGGACTAGTCTGACCACAGGACACTTTGCCACTTTGCTACAGTCCATTTTAAATGAGCCTCGGCCCACAGAATACGGCTGCGCTTCTGGATCCTGCTCAACAATGGCATCATTTTTGCATGATAGAGTTTTAGGTGGCATCTGTGGATGGCACGGCAGACTATGTGTACAGACAATGGTTTCTTGAAGTATTCCTGGGCCCATTTAGTAATGTCAATGACAGAATCATGCCGGTGAGTGATGCAATGGCATCTGAGGGCCCGAAGATCACGGGCATCCAGTAAAGGTCTTCCGCCTTGTCCCGTACACACAGAGATTTTTCCAGTTTCTCTGAATCTTCTGATGATGTTATGCACTGTTGATGATGAGACCTTCAAAGCCTTTGCAATTTGACATTGAGGAACATTGTTTTTAAAGTATTCCACAATTTTTTTACGCAAGCCTTCACAGGTTGGAGAGCCTCTGACCATCTTTACTTCTGAGAGACTCAGCCTCTCTAAGACATCCCTTTTATAGCCAATCATGTTACACACCTGATGCCAGTTAACTTTATTACTTGCTAAATGCTCTTTCAGCTGATTCTCTTATATATTAATTGCTTTTTCACCCCTTTTTTGCCTGTGTCCCAACTTTTTTGAGACCTGTTGCAGCCAAAAAATTTGAAATAAGCTCATTTTGTGGATAAAAATGTAAAATGTCTCAGTTTCAACATTTGAAATATTATCTATGTTCTATTGTAAATAACATATTGGCTCGTGATCTGAAAGTCATTGCATTTTGATTCTATTTACAATTTACACTTCGTCCCAACTACTTTGGAATTGGGGTTGTTTTTTGAATTCTGCTTTTCAGCTGAAAAAATTACATGGACTTGCTTTGGGCGTTTGTTCAATGTTGCATGAAAATTTTTGCAAAGCTAACCATTTTGAGGTGCTTTCTGTGCTCTACAGTGAAACTGCATTTGTCCTTCAGTCGAATGAACATAGCATGCGATCTGAGGAAACAAGACCTAAGGCCTAAGCTAACCGCCAGTTGTAAGCTGAAAGCTAAAAACTACACTATTTGTCTACCATCTCCTGCTTTTCTTTTAAATCTTCATAATATTCACTGGGAGCAGCCTAGAGCCTCTGTGTGAACATTATGCCATATAAACCGAACAGCAGCCGTCAATTCTAAAAAAAATATAGAAAAAAAAATATAAATAGTGTCATCATGATGTTGTCACCATCTCCCCTTTAAATGCACTCAAAACTTGGGTGGCAAATAGATGACAAATAAAAGGGGAAAACCTGAATGAATGGAGAATGTAAAGGCAGATACTTACATATGCATGTGCTGCGTGATACATTTAAAAAGCAGTTGGAACCCCATCATGCTCAGAGGCAAATGTAAAAATCCCGCACTGACTCGGCTGACTTTGATTTTGGATCAGAATATCAAGGGGAAAGGATCCCCTCATTACAAAGATGACATTTGTCATGTTCCCCTGAACCATTTGTTAATCATCTCTGCACCAAGTATTGCAGGATCTCAAAGGATCTTTCTGATTATGAGTTTCACAGAATCGACAAGTAATTTAGAAACCAGCGACTCTTGTCATGGTGCTGGTAAGAACTAAAGCAGTTTAAAGGGCCATTCACAATTTTCAACATCACGGGGGTGGGGTTATCTGTGTACACTTCTTACATTTAAAAAAGAGGAAATATTGAGGTAAAACTGAATATTATTACAGTACATTTTTGGGGGGAGGAGGATCTGAAAAAATATACTCTTTGTACACTTGTGAAAATGTTGAGAATTGTGAACGACCCCTAAAAGGGGGTTAATTTTAGAAGAAAATTGAAGAAAATGACTCAACTTTTTTTAATGAAGGTATACTAGTTCCATAATGAAATTTATTTTGGTGGCAGTGCATATCAAGAGCTTTCCAAAAATATAGGTTTCATTACTATTTAAGGATACCCACATCCTGAAAAAAATGGGCCGAAAAAGGATCAGTATTACCAAAGAACTATAAATGCTACAGAATATTAATTGGGGGCGATAGAATGCTCTTGACCATTACTAATAGCTGATGTTACCACAAATCCACATATGTCATCAGATGGGTGTGAAAATGGTACCTTAAAATGTGTGTTTTGATACCGGTTTGTAAAAGTAGCATTTTTGAGAGCCTATAAAACCACAATAAAAGGGTTAAAACTACTTTGATTGGCAATAAAGGGAAGTACAGTGCCTAGAGAACTAGTCCTGAAAAAATCATGGGGTTAGCTTACTTATCTCCAGAGTTGCAGCCTGTAAAAAATGGAAAAAATGCAAATTTCACCAACTGGGGTGCCACACCTACTTTTTTGACCCCCCAGAAAATCAAGACTAGTGGGCCAATTGGGCTAAAACTTTGTTTGTCTTCATTTGGCACCCAAAGCAACATTCTATCAAAGTTTGAAGAAAATCTATGACTATGCCAATGGGAGCTCTAGTTGACTTCATGTTCAGACAGGCTTTCGGCCATATATAGCCAAATTCACTGTATTTCCCTGCCTTCTATGTTTTCTCCTAGTTGTTTTTATTGTGTCCGACTGCGTACTTTATGTATTTTTTATGTATTTTTTATTTCACCTCTGTGAAGCACTCTGTGCATTCATGCTGGGAAGAGTGCAATACAAATAAAGTTTTACTTACTTACTTACGAGGAGTCATAAAATAGTCAGTGAAGTATGTTGAGGGCGTTAATGATAACCCATCGAGTTATTAGACAGTGCCCTCCACCACTACCATAAAAACACCAAATGACAGGGCCTCTGAGTGGCTCACAGTTAAGACATCGTCTGGCACTCCTGTGGTCAGATGTTTGAATCCCAGCCAGGCCCACGTGACTGTATGTGAACATCACACACTGACTGCGTTATGCTCCAGTAGTGTAAACAGTGTGTGATTAATGGTAAAGGGTAAAGGAATTTGGTCTGGGATATGGGATGTTTTCCATTTGATTTCTTCAAATGCTTAAGCCTTCTGGATTAACTTGCAGCTGGCTTTTTATCGGTGCCATAGCATGACTAGAACAGAAAAAGTGCGGCACTTGAAGGGAGCGTGGTTTGTAGGCTTGCATCGGTATTGACTCTGTGGTAGATTTTATAACCAACTTCCACACCACGCTAACCCTCCGCACAAACGTGCAAACAGAGGGAGAGTGGAAAGGGCAAGAAAATAGAGGCTGATTTGGGATTGGGCCAGAGTCAATGCTGTTGCACTCCATACTGATGGTTTCAAAAAGTTGATGAGTAGTGGTCAGTTTGTGTCATTCTGAATAGCGCTCGAATCTGGACTCCGACTGGGCCAAAAAATTTGAGGCAATTTGGTAGAAAAATTAAACAGTTATCAGCACCACAAGTGTTGAAAGTCACCAGATTTTAGCTGACTTTTGAAATTATTTGAGGTGGTAGAGCTTAAAAAAAGTCATTTCTTAACAAAATTGATGAAATGAATGACAAAATGTTTTGATTTTCTTAAAGTACACATCTTGGTGAACCTTACAAGAGAAAAATTGAAAAAAAAAAAAATCATTTTGAACATGAGAAGGCCCCTTAATACCTATTGAGAAGAGGAATTGATGATGGCCAACCAGTTTCAACTGGCTTACTCCAGCTGACATGAGTATCCACCCACTAAGAATGGCAAAACCGCAAATTCGAAGTACTCCTATTGGTTGAATTCAGAGCTTCATAATGCAGCAGGGGGTGGGGGATGTCTGAGGTAATTCAAGCAGTTTGCCAAGTTCAAGGCTGGTCTGAGCTGGTTAGAGCTGGGTTACTGTCAGGAAGTAAATCATGTCACAGCAGATCCCCATGACTGAAATGGGTCAACTTATAATTTTTCAACTCTTACATGGTCATATGACTTAAAATCTGTTCACACTCTCTCGCACACGCACGCAGACACACACACACACACACAAAAACATCAGAGAAGACTTTATTAAATACCTGTACATTATTTGAATTTATCAAAAAACGGAAACCAAGACATCTCTCTTACTTCCAAAACTGGGTTTTTTAATTTACATTTCAAGTCAATCACATGCAACAAGTTTATTTAAAATGAATAAAACAAGAAATTAGCAAAAAAGTGCATCTCATTTTCCAAGATAGCAATTAAATATACAAAAATAGAGCATACAAATACTGTACAGCGAGTCTCCAAAAATATTCTGCTGCAGAATTTTTAGTTTACAAACATGTCTGAGCTCGACATGTATTATCAGTGTTAGCACTAGGGTAAATAGGGAGGAACAGTACGCTCTCTGCTCAGGACAGTGGATGTGTGAGGGTGTGTGTGCGCACATAAAAGGGCTGGTGTTTCACATAGATGACTGACAGTGAAAACTTGCAGAGAAAATGTGCATGAAAAAAATGGCCCGGTAACCCAAGGCCGGAAAAACTAGAACTCTGACGCTTAACCAGAGCCCACGGCTACAAAAGTTCCGTTGCAGATATTACATAACCAAAGCAGACTCTTATATCACAGCTATGCCTCCTGGTCAGGACTGCAACAGGAGCTCTGACCCAGCACTAATGGGCCACCAGTCGGCATTCAGGGAAGGAAGACCAACTCCCCCCATCTGCAACTGTGGTTTCAACCTGCGATGGCCATTTGCAGTTCTGGGTCACCACATGATTGGGAGTTTTGGGAGGGTGAGCGGGGGTTGGGGATAGGGAGAGTTGGGAAACCATTTGTGTGAACTGTCAAATCTAAAGTTCGGGGGCGTGTCAATTCTATCGTTGTATATTTTTTCAATAAAAGAAATTTTAATATGAATACTATTTTTCAAAACAATTAAATACGTAATGTTGTTCTCCTTGGTAGAAATTCAATTTCAGTCAGTAAAATAGCAATTAATACATCAGCTGCCAAACTAACCAAAGTTCTGAAAAACCTTATATTATGCAGTGCGACCTTCCTCACTGGCATCATCTCCATCGATATGAAATAATGAAGTCCTGTAGCTTTACAGAGTGCCGGAAAATCTGGCTGCAGCCAAACAGAAATCAGGACTCTTCCATGACTTGGCACATCACTGTCGCCAAATACAGGAAATAACTGATTGCTGAAGCAAGGAAGCAGTTGGGTGCTGCACGTGTGGTAAACTGTAAGGGTGGAGCACAACAACTGAACACAAATGTACAGGTGTATTTAACCAGTAAAATAAACTTTTCAAGACAGAAGTAAGGGTTTGCAATCCACAGGATTCTGGTACAACTATGAAGTTGAGGGTAAAAGAAACAAAACATTGAAGTTGAGGAAAAAAAACAACACTAAGACTAAGAGGAAATTTTGAATGATTGGTTTTCCTTTGTTCAGGCGAGGGTGATACAGGCGACTGAGGAAGAGTGAGGGATGGATGCAAGTAATAGCATCAGGACTACAGTAGTGTCACCCAACCTCCATGTATTTAGTGAATTCCCAGGTAGTATTACTGAGAAACATACCTATGCATTTTACATACATGCACCAGTAACATAGATGGTCAAACATCACAGCTTCACATCATGGCATTCATCTCATGCTTTTCTGATGAAAAATTTCAGACATTCTCAGACACAAGTGATGTATTATTGTAACAAGCATCTCCGCAGCTACTGTAGACCACCGTATCTAATTTTAGAATGATGGAAGAGGCTGTGACTGCTTGAGCAGTATTTCTGGAGGAGAAGACACAAGCCTTCTAACACAGGATTGGTCTGAGTAAGCTTTGGATTTCAGTTATTGGTACACAATCTTGGCCTGATGAACCTTCAAAAAAGGCATGGCAGTTCGATGGCCAAAGCAAGACTCAAGTGAGAAGCTGATCCATCTAATTCAATCAGGTCTGAACTGGCACAAATACCAGTTACACCGGTATACCCTCAAGGTCGCATACATGACAACTTCGCTAGAAGCTGACCGAAAACGGTTGCTCAATCATACACACACACACACACACACAATACAGGCCACTAACTGTAATACACTTAAATTACAAGTTACTGCAAGCCTATGATTCAAGAAATGGGCTTCAAAACAAAGCCCACTCCTGTTAGCAAATGACCCAAAGGAAAAATGATAAGCCAGTGCTAACCAGACAAATACTGCTAAACCTTTCACCATCTCAGAGACCTTTTATTGTGAGATGCTAGCATTGCAAAAGGGGTACTTTAGTAATGTGTGCCAGTCACAGAATCAGATATTAATGACCAGACCTACACAAAAAAAAAAAACTTGCAAAGATCAGCTATCTTCTCCCCACCTTGCTGAAGATAACAGACCTGTGTAGCTCAGGCAGCTAAAATCTTGTTAACTGACCCTCCCAGCAAAGCATTTCTGTGGACATGGAAAGAACTGCCAGCCACATGTAACCACTACGCGAGGGCCTGCAAGACCCTCCTCCACATTAATCTTTTCTTTCAGTAAACATAGAACAGCTAAAACCCCCTCAGTCCTCTCCCATTCCTCCACAGCAGAGACGACACCACCGCCTCCATGTTCCATCACACGATAATCCCCTCTCCATATCTCCCTCACACATACATTTCACAGGTTTCAAACCCATTGCGCAGCTCTTTTCGCATGCCGCGACAAAGGAGAGCGAACAAAGGGTTAGAAAACCCACCGCGGCCAGGCCGCCAGGAAAGAGCCAGAATGAAGTCAGAGAAAAAAGCTTACCTTCCTAAACGGCCCAAGGCAACCTGCTGACACTGGCCGTATTTTTCTCTTAGGCAAGCTATATGTTAGCATACTGGGGCCAATGAACCAAATCATGCTTCAGTTATGCTGATACCTGTGCATTGGTGGAGGGTGGATACAGGGTCTAGCATGCATGACATTGATGTCTGAATATGCTACACTATATTGGAATGTCAGGTCAAAGCTAGAGCTTTAAAACCCAGTTGACTGATCTTCAAACCGTATTGATGAATAAAAAAACTGCAACTGTGATGCAGGTGAGAGTGACAAAAAAATGGATTAGCCTTTTGAAGAAAAAAAGCTATGCTGCAATGTGCCCAATTCTGACATGATATGAGATACTACATAAGTAGACCACAAACATACAAATGATAGATATTTGTTGCTTTGCATAGAGTCATAACTTGACCAGGCCTGAGAGACAAGTCAGGCAGAGTTCTCATTTGCAGGTCTCAACCTCAGTTTTTTGCAGGAAGATCACCAAGAAAATAAAAAAAGCAGACCTTTCATGAAAAGATCTCAGAAAGTATGGAGGAAAATTTTCTTGATAAAATGCAACATTGTTCTGAGAGTTTGCAGTTTTTGACAGAGTAGTCACAAACCACAATTTTATTTTACTGAGTGGTTCCCTTATATTCTTGTCCTTCAGCCTAGAAAGCTACTTCCATGTGAGCCAGATTGCAAAATATGAGTTGCCAAGAGTTTGCCCTTGTGTATTTTGGCAGCCACTTTTCCTCGAAATGAACGACACCCAGAAGGTTCTGAGGGGCCTTTCACAGAGCTATGTAACAGACAGAGGGCTCCTGATTGGCTGGCGCTCAATCAGCGCCAGGGGACTGAGCTCTTATGGTGTCAGGTTCCACCGAACTTCCTGTCAGAGCCTGAACAGGAAGTGGCAGGCTGCAGAAGACGAGGTAGTCTAAACACTCACTCTGATCTGCATGGGCAATGGAGCTGATCAGAGTAGGCCCCACAGCTCAGGCAGTAAACTCTCGGGGAGTATACATGTATGCATGATACATCATATACCATATACGTGAAATGCCATGACCTTGGTGATTTTGAGATCTGTTAAAACTGTTTTGATCTGTGACTTAAATGATTCATGACTACCCTAATTTTTGACATCAAATACCTTATAGCAGATGCAGTGATGGTCACAAAGTGGAGATTTAGAAGATATTACTATATATTGAGAAGGGTAGCTTGGGGGAGGATGACTAAGGGTGGTATGAATCAGCTGCTGTAAAGAATATCCAATGAGGGTCAAACAATCTCCCAGTTATGAGTTCACGCACGTTCACATTGGTGGGATAACGGATGCCAAGTGTCCGGACTCCTGGTCGGCTAGCCCGATCTTCGACTGCAAGCCACAAAACCAAGGCCCCTCCACTCCACTGATGAACAAGCGCGCACCACATTCTGTTCCATCCTTGAAAAGCTGCTGTCCCTTTAACGCCATTTTAGATGTCTTTTGCTGTTAATATGTGGCTCTATACACAAGAAAACAAAAAATATGATAAATGATAAAATACAAAATATGACCTTGCTACTAACTTCATAAGCAGTTAGATTTAAGAGTCCTTGTAAAGTGCTGGTTAAAAAAAAAAAAAAAAGTTTTTGTTACATAAAAAAAAAAAAAAAAAAAAGAAAATGCAGCCGGTGATGTTCAAATGTTTTGTTGCTAGTTAGCATTTTATTTGTAGTTTTGCTTTCTTTTTTTCTCTCGTGCTGGTGACCCCAGGGGAAAAAAAAAGTGCTTTGGTTGTGAAAGTCACATTCAGGCCCAGTTCGGCCTGATAAAGAGTCCTCTTCACTGTCCCAAACAAAAAGAAAAGTCATCTGAATTCACCAAGGCAGAAAAAGGTTGAAGATGCAGATGAACATGTGGTTGGTCTCTGCATAGTAACACCAGTCCTCCTGTCCTCTGCCATTTGCAGGTGAATCTGTACAGGGGCTACAGGTAAGGCAGTCCACCTGCGGGAGGGGGCAGGGCGGCTAGACCAGGTTCTCCACCCCAACCCCGGGCAGGGGCTGCTGTGTCGGCCCCTGGACCTCTGTGCTGCCCTGCTGCTGGGCCAACTGCAGGACTGGCATGTTACAGAGCGGGCACACCTTCCGCACTTCCAGCCACTTGATGAGACACCTTTACCGAGAAAAGGAGGAGAGGAGGGGGAAAGAAGGGTAAGGGGAGAGGAAAAGGCAGGGGGGGAGACAAAGAAGAGACGGAGATTGAAAGACTGAGGTTAGCAATACTGCACAACGAGGATATCTTAATTCCTGGCAATTGCCAAAATGGAAAGTATAAGCACCATAACACCTGAAATCAGAGCCTTGCTGCATTTCAGATAAAAGTGTGCAGGGATGGGTGTGCACAAAACTTCATTCCATCAGTACCTGCTCCTAAATCCCCTTAGCTACCCTTACTGATTTTTTTTTTTTTTTAAATGTGAAATCCCCAATCCCAAACTAATCTGGTGAACCAAATCCATGAACTATGTACAAGCACGCTTGTACTCAACTCATGCTGCAATCTCGGAAGCGTGCGGACAGTTTGCGTTTCTGCATTGAAACACACGCCACTCAACCGCTGCTTCTTTTCACTCATGGTCACAGTCCTAGGATGCACAGGACAAGGGTGGAGCAACGCCGAACATGAGCTTGCTCAATAAGCAGAGGTGCGTGAGCCACGAACAATGCTTACCAAAACCGACTGTATCCCTCCCATTCCCCTGATCGGAGAGAAGCTAATGATGCGCTGCCCTCGTGAGGCTGCTGGACTCTGTTGGTACTGGCCAGACTGGATTTGATCCGTGACCGCGATAGCTAACCTTGTTCTGCTAGCAGTGCCTTTACCGAATGAGATGACCCGGCACGCACTCCCTATTGAATTTGAGTCCGCACACAATGAGAGGCCTGAACTTTACTGGAATGTTTTCTCAACATCGCAACACTTCCCCCTACATGGCAGCAATACTGAGAAAAGATTCTGAATTCCTGGAATGTCAACAGGAAACGTACGGAGAATCCACAGGCAAACCACGAGAAGCTTGGAAATCTGAGCTCATTTCCTGTGACGTTCAAGTTAAGGCCCAGCAAGCAGTCTGCAGGTGTGTAGGCTTTGGGCCTGCCTGCCTAATGCGTGTTTTGTGCTGCTGAATAGTTAATAGTGTGCTGAGGCTATTTTTGGCTCTGAGGGCCTGGGGGAAGGACAAAGACTGAAGTAGAGTGACGTCACCATGCTGCAGAGTGTCATATTGTCCTCCGAAATTCTGACTGCTACTTGCAACCATTTGGTTCCACCTCAACTGGGAACAATAGCAAAAATAAGCCCAAAATTATTTTTTCAATTCTATTAACCAAAGCAGTGACACTACCCTATCAATAAAATTTAATGAGGGGCACATAATCATTTGACAGAGGCTTGGAGCAAATTTTGAGGTAAATCGCCGAAGACAATACTAGAGGTTCAAGTGAACCGGAGACTCAATTGGACTGCCACCCTGCCACACTAATTTGCAAGTGGGTACAAGTCTGAAATGAAAAACCAAACTAGTTGATGTCCTAAAGATGTTATATGCAAAGTTTTGTCAAATTTTATCAATATTTGCGACAGTGGACAGTAACAAGTCATTCAAGTAGATGTCTATGGGTGAAGGACTGTCAAAGGTCGCAAATGGGCCATTTTTCAGAAACCGGTAAAACCCACCATTATCATGTCGAGACATACTGCATACTACGTACATATGGAGTTTAAGCAGTTTATCTACATTATAAAGGTATAAAATGGACAACGTCAGTTTTTCAGTATGATTACACAGCCAAACCAACTTTTGGGAGTATGTGGCTGAAATGCAATCACAAAGTAGTTTATGTGCTAAATATACTGGACAAAGAAAGTTAGGGATCACCCAACTTTTCAATATTAAAATATGATATGGAAAAAAATACAAACTATCTCATATTTCAAATTCAAAATTTGGGGTGATCCCTAACTTTATTTGTCCAGTATATTTTGCATACCAAGTGCTGTCAAATTCAATCAATATTTGTGACTGCTAGAGGTGACAGACCTAATTGGTTACGCGCGAAAGATGATGGGCAGCAGAGTGTACACCATGTTAACTCAGCTGGTCAATGAACACTTGAATAAATAAAAATTAACTCATGTTGCAACAGTTTAAGTAATAAATTGTTAGGCGATACAAATTCAAATGTTCTGGAGAGCTCACATTCTGCATTGCACAGTAATACAACTGCAGGCATGCAGTTAGTACGCATTCTAATTAAACTACAAGACCCAAGTACTGCGCTGTGGGTGGGCGTGATACTTACTTCCTGTGAAAGGCGTGTTTGCATGGACATATCCCCAACTCATCTTTCTGTTTGAACTCCTCCAAGCATACCGCACAAATCTGAAGGAGAGAACAACATTTCATTCTGAGAGCCAGCACACAGTCAGACATGGCAGAGGTATTCTCAGTGACTTAAGTGTTCAACTTCAGCAGAGACAAATTATCAATCCAACAACCAATCAGCCATCAACTATGCTTATTCCTATGCTTATTCCATGTTTGCAAGGTGGAGAGCATTGGGGGAAGCTTAAACCCATCACAGCATCCAATAAGATAGTATCAGCAATACCCTTAGGACAGTTTTTCAATCCATCACAAGACATACACCATGCACTCACACACTAAAACTTATAGGACATTCACATTTGGCCAGTCAGACTCATATGCAGGTCTTTGGACAGTGGGAGGCAACCGGAGAAGCCAGAGGAAAGTTATGCAAACATGAGGAGACCATGCAAAGAAATGTTTTGCAAGTGAATCCTGAGATCAATCAAAAACATTCAAAGAACAATGTGCATGAATGGAATGTCCAAGTTCTGGCCCAAGGGCTAAAGACACCGGAGGACAGAACCAGAACGGCTACACATAGCAAGTCTTTGCACTAGTAATTATTTGTGATCAGTGGTATTAACCGCCAGTCTATGAATCAGTAATTACTTGGCTATATTCGGCATACAACCACTGGGTGGGTGAGACCTGCTTCTTTGTTCCAGGTGGAGATCAGTACAGTATCCCTAGACAGGGACTTCAGGGTTGGGAAAGCTAACACTGCACGGCAGGAAGCCCTTGGAGTCTACTACGGATACATTCGAGTCTAAAACACATTTTTCTCAATGCAGGTGATTCCAAGAATCATCTAGACCTGGAACTCTCGAGAACATCAGTAATTTCCATCACTTGGCATGCTATGCAGTAAACAGAATAATATCACTAAATGCGAGAGAAAGTGATTTTTTTGCAGAGAGAAAAAAGAGAGGTCACCAAAAGTGGGTGCATTTATCCTGTGACCTTTGACCCCGGTGAACCTGGGCTGCACAACTAGACATTAGCATAAACACATCCCTAAAGTATGAAGGCCTTATTGACAAGCGGTTGCTGAGATCTCGTCTGCACAAGAAAGCATGATGCTAACGCCGTCGGGAAACCTGGGTAAACCATATAGGTACGCCCTTCAGGCGACTTAACAAGGATCACAAGCATGGAGAAGATTAAAACAATCATCTTCTGTTACATTGCTTTTTATGGGCGGATATCTTTTCCTTGCTGGGACTTGATTATCGCAGCTTCTCTTTGTCTGAAGGCAAAGCTCCACCCCATAGTTCCTGGTACCTTTGACACATACTTCTCCAGACGTGCAGAGAAATATATTCTGAGAAATACACGCAACACTCTTCTGCATCCAGAACCAGCCATCTCAGTTTAACAGAAGGGTATGGTGCAATGGAAAAGGTCCTTGATGTAAACTGTCGACCCACACAAAACCCTCACGTTTTCAGCATCCATCTAATCTCCTTTCCTCTTCTGCATCTCAGACAGTCAAGCCTTTCCCTTCGACTCCATGTCCCCCACTCCGATAGGAAAGCACATTCCTCTTCGCAGTTCTGGTTTAGAGCTGCAGACTCGCCCAAATTCCACCCAGCGGTGTCTAAAACAAATGAAAGGGAGTAACCACCTATACTCAAGGGGCCAATGCGTCAGCTGAGAGGACATGCCTAGTAAACAGTGGGACAGATAAAGAGGGATTGACATGTCTCATAAAGGAACTCAGCCATTCCTCTGTTTGTGTGCCACTGAATGATGCCACACCAAGAACATTCTAGAGATGGGAGAGTGAAGAGTCATCTAAAGGTAAATTATATAACAGCTGAAGGTGCCATCTTTGGCATATCTCCCTTTCCTGCCACTCTACTCATCCGCACCTCCGCCCACACAACCCTCTCCCCCCACTCGAGGTTCCCTTGGGCCCCGATCCTGAATTCTAATCACCATTACACTCCTCCACCTAGCCCTGCGCTACAGTTTTGCACCAGGGCAGACATCTTAAAGCTTCAAAACTTCAGTCCAAGTAAACAGGACACAGCGTAGAAGCAGGGGAGCGTCACTTTGCCTCAGCTCGCCACTGCCCTTGATCGGAAACCCAACGTCAGCCTCATTTTCCTGAGAATTTCCATGCTCTCCCTTCCAGTATGGGCAGTGGCCCATGAAATAAGCCAAAAGTGAAAGCTGCCGCAGCATGTCCAGTGCTGTCCAAGCTCAGATGACTTGTTTTTCCCGTTTCTCCACATGACACAAACAGATGCTGCAACTTCCATCAAAAATTCACCGCAAAAAACTCACTGCGGGCCCAATCTAAACTAAGTATGATAAGTATTACACTGTGATGCCCCACCATGCTTGTAAGGTGACCCTTATGATGTTAACCGCCTTGTCGCAAGTAGAACAGTCTAGGATACCACTGATACACCTAAGCTGCAGTAACAGCTTTAAAAAGGAAGACAATAGTGAGGCATTCTAGACTTTGCCAACTACTTCATGCCTTGTAACTAAGTAAGGCCAACAGAAAAAATGGCAGGGCTGTATTTACAGTCAGGGCAGAAGCCCAGCCGCGTGCCCACACAGAGGCCTGCCACAGACTGGCTCTGCACCCGCGCTCAGAGATATGTGTGCGCACTAACAGCACACTAATACTACACAAACAGCAGCTACCAGCAACAGACAGCAACAATTCTGCCACGCCCATAAAGTCGTTAAGTGTCATTAACCTGAAGTTAAAATGTCAGCCAATCGCTGGCCGCTGCCAATGGGACATGTACGGGCATGTATTCACCACTAACCACCCACTGGATGTCTCTGAACTGTTGACAAAAGCAGGTTGTTGGCAACTGGTTGTCCTGGTGGCCTTGGGGAGTGACAATGGCAGCATTGGAGCCTGCCTGTCTTCATTGAGCCTTCTCAACATGATCATCACTCAGCACCGGTGACCATAAAGTGAGTCACCGAAATGAGCTCTAATACCACCAGTGTGTGAACGCTGGGTCAAAAAGGGTGGCCTGACGCAGTAATCAATTTTTTCTGGCATGGGCTGCTATAACCCACAGGGGCACAGGACATAAATAGTTATTGTATGAGCTTCTCATGCCATCACATCGCGCTCAGACAGGCGGCCTGAAATCTTCAATTGGTAGAACTCCAAGAGGCGACAGGTCAGTCATTGACAGGCTAAAATTCCCCAACAGGGGAAGGATGTGACGATACAACATTGTCTTCCAGGTCAACTCCATGACAGGCAGAAATTCCCCCGCAGAATAATTCCCCAAGCAGGGACCACCCAACAGGTTAGCCCACAGCTGGGCTGAAATTCCCCAGCAGGCCAGCAGGCATTCTTGAGAACGAGGGATTGAGAGCTGAAGGAGATCTGGTTTCAGGGTTTGGAAAAAGGCAGCAGTTTCCTCAATTTTGCTGGGAGATGCTGACTTCAAACGTTTTACGTGCAAATCGTGTTTTTCGTGGCGTAAAAGAACCTGCGAACCTGTGTCACACGTTTTGCACATGCATCTCTAGTTCTCACAGCATGCAAGAAACCACTGCACATATGTTTTACATATTCTCCCAGTTTTTCTGGTGAATAAGAAAATCAAAGAAAAATTCAGAGGGTGTTTGAGAGCATGTCCTCAAAATCCCCAATGTCCTCATACAACGCAGTTCACATTCAGGTAAATGGAAGCAGCACAGAAATACTGTGAACACTAGTCCACAATGATTCTTTTTTTTTTTTTTTAAGTCATCTCTCCCACATGATAAAACAGAATTAAACACATACAAAAAGACAAATCCAAAGAGGTGGAAAGTTCCCAATTTTAAAGAGGAACTCAAACATACCTGACTTTTTCACAGTTTTGGCAGTTTTAGGTACTTTATATAACTCTTTCCCCGAATACATTAGTAACCGAGCTCAATCATCCTATTTGTGTTGAAAAAAGATAATCAAAAACCAGCCCAGCTGCAATGCAATTTCCCCGATTTCCGAAAAGCTAATTATGTATTAATTTATGCATGTGACGTTATTCTGAGACTTGTTGCAGCTCTTGATTTGACGTGGATATATAAGTGCATATATTCTGTGTGAAATATCCAAGCTAAAGCTTCGCCTTTGGGTTCGTTTTTAATACAATTTATTCGACAGATATAGAACGCCTCGATCTTATGTAGTTGGAGGCTGTACGAGGAACCGTGTAAAAAAATCTGACTATCAATGTCAGTGTGAGATCTTGCTCAGTGTGAAGATGTTTACTGTGCCAATGACTGAAACAAGTGACATCACCGATGACCAGCAGATACATCAACAACTCCAAAAAGCGATGAAACTCATATTGCATTCGTGAGTCAATGCTGTAGAGCCCGGGTCTTGAAATCAATATCCTCAAGGTCTGAAACCTGCTGGTTTTCCACCCTCCCTTTACCTGGAGGTCAGGTGTAAAGACAGTCGGGCCAATCAGGGGCGCTAAATGTTCATTTACTAACCTGAGATAAAAGAAAACCTGGACTGAATTTGAATCTGAGGTCCAGATTTGAAGATCCCTGCTGTAGAGAATTTATTGAATACGGCTAGCTGGCTATAAAACCGGAGAATTGGCGAGTTACAGAACTATTTGAACGTATAATTAAATCTGTTCAAACGCCGTATTTCAGCAGAGCGCAAACAGGCTACTGGTGAGTCCCCATATTCGAAACTGCATATTTTCGTGAATGAGTTAATTTGCATGTGCGTGAAATAATGCTGAAACATAGAACGCAATGCTAAAGTACCCTCAGCCGTATGGGCATAAGACAAGGAATGACAACATATAAAGGGTTTTTTAATGTATGCCTATGTAACAGAATGTGTTTAATACTTTCGGGCTTGAGAGAAGTTTCAAGAGTGAAAAGGAAGACAGAGGAATTGTCTAATTTCATCTAGGACCTGGCAGGTTATATGGAAAGTGTGGAACAGGACAGCTGGGACTTAACATCGTTTGGCATTCAGAATATGAAGTCTGACATGATGCACAGTCATCAAAATTCGATGTTATGTTAAAGGTGACTGAACAGTTTGGTTGATAATGTTGCAACATGAAATTGTCATTAGAGGGTATTTAAAGTAGGTAAAGGCCATGTAGCTTCCATGTCCTCCAGCATGATTATCCAGTGAGCACACCTTATGAATTTGACATAGCTACACCAAAAAATGTCATGGTAGTGCTGCTGCAAAGGCGTAATGAAAGTAACACTGTTCAGAAACAATGTGACCTTTTGACCCCATTAACCAGGTCAAAGTCATCCACCTTTAAAGTTCTGCAAGATGATTATCCAGAACATACATGCTGTAAATTTTACGCGGCTACAACAAAAATAGTGTATGTAATCAAGGAAATAGTGTTTACAAACAATGTGACCTTTTGACCCCTTAAAGTAGGTCAAGGTTACCCATTTTCGAACTTGTCCAAGCTATATGTCCCAAGAACAGTCCCTGCGAATTTCATGACCCTGAGATTAATAGGAAAGGAGTTATTGTCTACACAGATGGACAGACAGACAGACGCAAGGTCTTCGCAATATCCGATGGCCATACTTTGGCCTCGGGTAAAAACACATTTGTTTTGTTTGCCAAATAGGAGGCAAGTTAGCTAGCTAGCAAGCCAATTCTAGTTCGCGGTGATTGCCATTTCTTCCCCTCAATGGCCTGTCATCATTTAGTGACTTATGCTATTCTGAACCATTAGTCAATGCTCTGAACAGCTTTAATCATTTAGTTTTTCTCAAGCTAACATTTGTTATTATTGTGTTCTCTCTTCGAGCTTGTGTAAACAGATAGCGCACTATCCCTCAATTCGTACGTAGCCTCTACTTTTGACTCTGACTTGAGTAGCTACAGCGGCAACACAAACCTTATTTTGCATTAAAAAAAAAAAAAGAACGATGTATTTTCCAGCTTTTGTTGCCAGTGATTTTTTGTGAAGACAAGGCGAAGACATAACAAACAATCTGATAACAGGTCGATTTAAGCCAACAATTATGTGACTATGTAACACCAAGGCTTGCTTCTACACTGTAAAGCTACTGCACACAGTGCAACTGAGTCTCAGAATGACGTCAGGCGTTCACAAACGGTCGCGTTTTTTGGATTTCTGACAATGTAGGCGCAGAAGCAAAGTGCCTCTAAAAAGGTCTTTCCCACCCAAATCTCTCAAATCAGTGTTTTGGAATTATTTAATCCATAATCTACCACTAAAACACAAAAAAAAGTCAAACCCCTTTTTAGTTCCTCTTTAATTTCCCAGTTCCACTAAGGTGCGTTTGAGAGCTATTCTCAAGAAATACAACAAGATGGGGGCTTGTTAGTTCCAGTCTTCCTACCCAACTTTACAAAGTATTGCCATTACTCCTCCAGCCAGGGTGGGGGTCAATTCTGTTCTATCAATTCCAATTCCACTTAAATTCTAAAGCATATATATTCCCATTCCAATTTTACCTCAGATTTATCAATCCTATGTCCATTTCCAATTGCAGAATTGACCCCAACCCTGCCCCCAACATTGTGCATCGTGTTTATCAGACAGCTAGCTAACCTTAACACAACACAACTTCTCTGAACACCAGGTCATATGGCTCAGGAGTGCATTCTATTTAACAGTGTAGTCATTATAACATTTTTCAGCAGTGACACATTAACTGTAGTCCCTAAAGGGTGGCTAATACTAAATTTTATACCACATTATTAACAAAATATTAAGTTAAGCAAACTAGGAGTTCATAAATCATACTGGAGCTTCCAAGTTGGAATTCCCACTAAGAGAGGTGTTCGAGAGGATTTTTCCTATTCTATCTTGGAATTATACCCAGGTCCCAGGACATCTCCAATACACCAGAAGGAAGCAGAGGAATGTTTCTGACGAATCTAAATCCTTTTCCAAACAGAAATCAACCTTAAATTCACAAAATAGAGCAGAAAATGTGATGTGATGAGTCAAAAGAAACGCCATGCTATTATAAAGAACTTCACAGTCTGAGGGTTACAATCATGGCAGAGATGAGGTCTGTGATGTCAGGTGAAAACCAAGAATTTAAGCTGGTGTAGAGAGTTTTTTGGTGTCTTGGGTAAAAAAAATTTAATAATAACCTTTCAGCATACAGTGGTCGGAGGGAGAACTAGACTTCTGCACCTGTTTTTCAGGCTTTAAAAAAATCTAGCCCGCAACAAGAGACTTGGGCCAATCATAGGTCATTTCAGAGAGGGCTTTCCTATTGGCTGTCCTACAAATGCAGAGTTGTTTACAAGTCCCCCAACACAGTGAAAGCTTGATTCAATGGGGAAATCCCTAAAAAGAAGTTGCAACTCCAGCACTGGCAGCAACTGCCAACACTGCAACGCAGCCCCCCCCCCCAAAAAAAGACAAAAAAGCAAGTCAGAAACCGTAAAAGACCTCCGCCAAAGGAGGTCACAGGCCAAAGGAACACTCAAAAGGCAAAACTATGGGAAAAGGCCAAACTACACAAGCAATTTTGAAAGGACACTGTGTACAGTTAGCCTCCATTGCAGACGTCTTATGTGGTTCGGTTCCCTCATACCAACGTCCGCGCGCTGAGCTGGGTTTTGTATTCAAGCAATCAGAGAAGCTCGGACATTTTGAAGATATAGGCACATGCTGCTGTGAGCGGTAAGCAAAGAACATAAAATGTCTGCAACAGAGGCTCACCAACACCAAAATGTTGAAAATGTTCAAAAGGTGGAATTTCCCCCGGCTTCTCCGGCATGGAAGTTTCTTTAGAGGAAGAGTTCTTTAGCTGCAGAGCAGTGCACTTCGGTCAGCGCTTTGGTAGTTAGACGTTTGACATGAGTCGCTATCATGGTAAAGTCGCTTGATTTCCTTTATGTTCTCATCCCATCTCTTTTTGTTCTTGAGATCTTTTCTAACAAAACAGTACTCGAAAAGGCCATTTTGTAGTAATTAGCCATAATGTGAATCTTCCGACTTCGTCATTTACGACGAGTTTTGCGGCCAAAACAGTGTTGTAGTGCTACCTTAAGAAGTGGGGGAGCGCACGCTACGGTTGCAAAGGTAAATTTACTATGGAATTGCCAGTCTATGTAAAAAGTTGCTGATAATTTAGCCTTTGGATAACTATAGCTAAAGAATGAGTATAAAAGATGCCCTTGGAACTGAGAAAACTCCCAATTCCCACTCGGGAAAAGTGCTCACGAATGCCTCTCTGAAGAAAAAACAGATACCTCCCAAGCCTAAGCACCAGCACTCCGAAGGGGTTCAGCCGTGAAGGGTATCACGTCCTGTCATCAAACTTTTTCAGCACAGGGTTGGGGGAGGCCCAGTGGGCGATGAAAAAAAAGGCAATGTGGTGAGTTTGTGCCACAGTCAGCTAACGCTCAAGGGCATGCATGCCCACTCCTTTAAAATCATCTCTCGCACATATTACACACAACACACACAGCTACTGTCCTTCAGGTCATTTTCAGAGGATAAAAAAAAAACCAATACATCCCATTAGGAACATTCGTGTGTTTTTTGCTGTAGGGACAGATTAATTACACAGGTTCCTGATTATCACAGGAACACTGATGGTCGGCATTAGCCTTGTACTGTAAACACTTCACTACGCACCTCACTTGCCAATGCACCAAAAATGTAAATCACTCTTAAGCCTCCTGAAAGTGCTTAAATTACTGATTCATGCAACCAAACACCACAAAACAAAATTAATTAATTAATTAATTAATTTTACAGTTGGCAACATCATCCGATTTGCAAAACTATGAAAGGGGAACTTTCAATTCCCTTTTGAAACACATGACGAGCTAAAAAAAAAAAAAAAAAAAAAACGTTGTTCCAGTTTTAGTTAATCAAGTGGGGGGGTGAAACATTTTAGTTTTACATTAAGAAAACACTTTAAGACTAATTTCCTGGCACAGGGAATGTCATTGTAATGAGTCATGTATTTATTTGCAATTAATGCACATTTCAGTGTCTGTAGCCTTTCAGCAATCTTTAAAACATTAATTTATACATTGCCCTGCATTATCTGGTTCAATATTTACCCAGAAATGCAAATAAGCTGGAGTAAAACAATTAAACCTAAGAGATCTCTCGTAAAAACTAGAGTTAAAAAAAACCTCTCGCACTACACACAGATAGAATTGGGGACTGTTGTCCTGCCTGAGAAACAATCAAGCACAGCGCATATTTCTGTTTTTCTGGATCGTACACATCTCCAGGTAGTAAAACCAGTACACCACGTGACTGAAAAAATTCACATTATTCACCTTTATTCCACATGCCAGGCAATCTGGTTAACAGAGTACAGAGTGTTTGTTTACTCAGAGCAGACCCTGCGGAGTTCCATGGGGCCTAGTATTACAGTTCAGTTGGAATGGTCCCTCCGACAATCAACTAGAGTTTTGTGCGTTGCGTGAATGCTTCATTAGAGGGAACACGTTAAAACACGCCCAAAGGCCAATGCCAAGTTATACAGTCCCCCTGAGGGAAGTCAGGGTCCTGTCCAAAATTAACAAAAATCCAAAATCACACAGGGCGCTAAATGTGTATCTGAGCATTCAAACGGGCAACGCCTTCGAACATTCTACAATGGACAAACAGGCTCCTTTTTTGTGGTTACTGATCTACTACCAAGATTTCCCATTAGGGGAGAGAAGGCCAGAGAGGGAAGGGATCCAAGTTAAGGGGAACTGCAATCTGTGATGCCTCAGTGAGAAAAATCACACCATGGCATCTGATTAAATATGATTTGTGATACTGGCGAGACTGGTGGAAGATCACACAGGTATCATCAGAATAGTCTTAATCATGCAACTGTAACAATTATTTAAAAGGGATTAAAGTTCAATAACAATTAAATAGAATTTTGAAGAACACTCCAAAAAAAAAAAAAAAAAAAAAAAAAAAAAAAAAAATCTACACATTCAAAGATTTGCAGTTTCTGAGAATGAATTCCTCTGTCTCAGATTTAGGAGCGGTCACTGCAATAGTCTCCAGCGGCTCAGGATTCCCACCTTTTCCAAACAGTCCCATTCCCACAAAATACCAACTTGCCCCGTCATCAGGAAGCACAAAGCCCCTTTCCCTGTTATCAAGCACAAAGGCATGTCCTGAGATGCTGACTGTTACAACAACCACAAATAATTCCCATATAGTCACCTCAAAAGGATGGACAGAACGCTAAGCCAATAGGGTAACATCAGCACCACACAGACTCTGGAGCTCTGGGCTGCCATCTTCTGCCCCATCAGCTGGATTATGTCACTGTGCTCTCAAAACACCTCAGTTGCTTTCACCGTTTCACAGGGAAGAAACAATTTAGCTGATAAAATTAATAGGGAATGCAAGCAGAGACCTCCGTGGCACAGGCAGGCCTTCTGAAGGAAAAACACCACTGCAGGATCAAATGCGGACAGGACCGCAACAATCAACAACAAAAAATTTACTGCATTTTGAAACACGATTCGCAGGTTCACCACAAGAGCATAAGGGCAGTAATGCTCTCTTGCTCAGAGGAGGGTACAACAGTTTCCTTACCTCATGCAGATTTAACTCTTTGACCTTTTCTTTCTGTATAACCTATGGAAAAAAGGACAACAAAACATGAGTAGACGCAACAAAAATTGAGTTTTGAAACATTTCCTCATGATTTGGCTTCCAACTTTCAGAGGTCAGTCCAGGGTCAATACATTTGGCCAGATTTTGGCAAAAGTTTATTTTGTAGTAATTCATGCCACGCTGTTACAAAAGAATAAAAGTGCACATCAAGCTGCCATGAATGGCTACTCCATGAAATAATACACTATTCAAAAAGCAAAAACACTGTCTTGCTCTGAGAATTAATCACATTAATCAATTTAAAATAATACGCTCTGAACTGCGTCCAGAAACTGGATCAGCCACACATCAGGAATATGTCTGGCAGACAGACAGACAGCAGACTGAGAAGTAAATAAGCCTGTCAACAATTCGGGGCGCAGATTGATGGACACCCTTTAAGAGTTTAACCCAAGACACACAGCATCTGGAAATCTCCACCAGAGAGCTTACATAACAGCACGGGGGGGAAGAACCACTCCCTTTACTGCATCCCTAATTAGCTCCTGGGGGGTGGAAACTGGCAGCAGGTCCCCTAGCTATTTCACGTGTGATAAGCCTTCCAATGTCTCCTTATTAAAAAACAGTGCTATGAAACTTCCAGCGCATTATGTAAGCCAGGAGCAAAACAAGAGCTCTAGAGCCCAAAAAAAAAAAAAAAAACAGAACAGCCTTAGGCCAGCCAAGATGAGCATAATATGGGCAGAAAGAATACAGAACATTGGTCTCATTCATCAGACAGCCAAAAAAGTTTATCGACATAAACATACCTGTTTGTAGGCGTAGAGCTCTTTGTGTGCCTGATGCCGTAACCTAAAGAGCACCCAAAAAAAAAAGAGGCTTTTTTAGCACAAGGACACCACAAACCAAAAAAAAAAAAAAAAAAAAAAACCTGAAACAGGAAATTATGAGAAATTATCTGTGCCATTTCTAAATAAATAAAATATACTCTAATTGAATTAAAAGCTTAAACTAGTCAGGCAAGAGGGCAAACACTGCACAGTGTTGAGAAAAGCCAGTTAGTACTGAAGCAAAATTGTCAGATTTGCATTTTGTGATTGTATAAGACAGACAGTAGCCATTTTCAGACTTGGCTGGTCTTGGCCGTCAAACTGCTTTGAATGCGGTTTTCAAGGTGTTACAGCTGTACCATTCTATGGAGGGATAACTCCAAGAGAAAAGCAGTTTGACTGCATGAAAACCAGCCCCTTTGGAATCTATGTGAAAGCATCTTTCTGTGCTGCATGTGCCATCTTTTTGCTATACACGAGCGCAGTATCAAAATAATGAATAAACATGATGATTAACCTCAAAATCCAAACCTTGCCAAATAACTTGATGAGTTGGCTGCCTTCAACTAGAGCACATTGTCAATTAATGTGCATGAACTTCTGGCCATCTCCCTTTCTTTTGAAATTATACTTCATTTATAATAAATGGATTTAATTCATCTGGTGCAGTCATGACCAACCCTGTACCTTAAGATCTCCTATCGTCTGCATTTTCTAATTCAAGGCAAATTTGGCACTCCTGATTCCGTCAATAAGCGGCTCAGCCAGAACTCCACCGGTTGGATGAGATGTTAGGGTTGGCTGAGAACCACAAAAACAACGTTGGTGACTACGGATTTAGCGCCTCGTTCTGCCATTACTGAGCTGCACAAAAAGAAAATAGTTGTATTTTCTGGAGGTGATGTCCTCCCTCCCTCCCTCTCCACTGTACAAGACTTCTTGCTTGGTAAGCAAAGTCATTTCATAGCTGCCGTTCCCTCTGCTCACCTATCCATAGCCGTGACAGCCTGCAGACCCCATTTCTGCTGATGGAGTCAAATGTGCCGCAAGACTCACAGGCGATGAAAGAATCAACTCCCACGAAGAAGGGAGGGAGGATTAAGAGGACCTCTTTAAGTATATCACACAAAGAACACAAAACCCTCACAAGCAAAGATTAATGGTCATCCCAGTTAAAGGCAGCCAAGCATCATCAGGTAACAGCACCTCTGGGCCCTATCAATTCAATGTGTGGTAAGAGTGTGCCTGCGGGAGAGGAGGGGTTCACACGAGCACCTCTGTTGTGGAAACCAACTAAAATCTTTAGCTACACTGCCAAGCTGAGCTGACACAAACAAGACTGCAGCTGGTAAATACCAAGGGAACTTATGGAGGGAGCTAGCACCTTCAAACTGTGCACATGTGCAAGTGTATTTGTCTGTGTTTGTGTTTGTCTGTATTTGTCTTATTTTTGTACGCCAGCCTGCAGTACTGCTAAAGACAACCCTGAACCTTAAACAAGCAGACTTACAAACTACATTTGAAATCAGTCAACATCAGTCAATACCCAATTTCAGCAAAATATGATAACAGGCAAAGCCGTTAATTAGTAAGCCCTTTCATAAGTACAGCTAGTCATCTATATAACATTAAGCCAAGTGACAGAACTCTGTTCTTTTTGGAAAGACAGGCAAACCTCAGTAAACATAAATTATTTGGGGTAGTCAAAAAATAAAATAATTAAAATGTCCAAATAAAATGAACAACAGAATACCAAGCATTTCTGAAGGTATCACTACGAGAGAAATATCAATTAGGCCGAAATTTGACATGAGTAGTGTGGTTGATTTCTGCAAAAGACCAAGCTCTTTTTGCGGAAATCAACGCACACAAATTTCAACAGAACAAAATGAGAGAGAAAGAGAGTGAGAAACATGGCTTAAGATTTACCTCCATAACAAGTACACTTAACCTCTCGCAGCAGAGAGGGTGGGATCTGTAAAACAGGCAGCACAGTCTAGGAGAGACACTGACATTCTGAAAAAGACCAGCAGGTAAAGGTGCAGAAACTCCCTTGTCATGGCATGTAGGGCAATGGGTGGCCATTCCAGCGTACTAGGGGTGTTGTCAGCCATGGGGAAAATTTTCCAATCAGTTTTGCCCCTACCCATCAAAAACAGTCAGGCGTGGATAGTGTCCACAATTAATTCTTGGTAAGGGGACCTCTTACTAAGAAGCTTCTTGAAAATGAATAATAGAAGCACTCTTTTGTTTTAAATATAAAATAAAGCAACTTTTTGGAATGGCACAGATGTGAATGCAGACTTTATATCGAGACTCAGCGAGACAAATGACATCCTCTCTCGGAATGTGCCGGCATGCCCTGAGAGTACTTTGTGAGCAAGTGCAAGGTCTGATGGCAAACTTGGCAGAGGGAGTCAAGATGAGGTGCCAAGCTGCGTGTCGGCTCTTCCTGCTAATCTTTACTTAAGGTAAACAAGAAAACTTTTCACAGGTCCGCCATAGCGCACGACTCCCTCGTCCCGTACGTGCCCGCTGACATCACTTAAAGCAGCTCACCACTAATGTCTGCCCAATCTGTGCCAGCTGGACACAAAATGCCAAATTTACTTTCAGGACCTAGCATCAGTGCATCAAGGCTTGCAATTAATGAGTTTGTCCCATCTTACGTGGAGCCAAGTTTATCCAATAAATAGTTTCAGGGGTGTATGTGAAATATGAGATCCTTCCAGAGTGCAAGACTACTGAAAGCTAAAAATTTCTACTCATACATGCCTTGAACACTAAATGACTGAGGCTGACCCAGGTAAGTATGTGGCAGATAAACAAAAATTCAGGAATGGCTGCAGAAACTGCATTGGCCATATCTTAGTGAGGCTGGTTGGTTAACAATTAGCATTAGTTGGCCAATGTTGCAGGAGGGAGACTGCATCTTTAAAAGCTTCTCAGAGTTCAGCTCAATAATGATCTTTGTACACCAGTGACTTGGTAATCTGACCACCTTTGTATAGTAAGACACAGCGCTCCTTTCATACAATTTGTGGGACCGGGCAGCAAACCCAAAACAGGTCAGATTTTGAATAAATCGGAAATGGACTTACCAACTCCCCTGCTGGATAGCTTGGGTTTGATTGACAGCAGCTGGTTCTCACTGTCATTGGTAAGAGATGCTACAATAGCATGTTATTTCTACGGAAAGCCTGAGCCAAGGCTCGCTGTTTGGCAACACTAGGCAGAGCAAGGAACTGAAAAGCCAAGTTTTAACAGGAAAAGACAGCCTACACCAGGGGTGGCTGCCATTGGGCCAACAGGACAATCATGATTCCTTGCATTGTACTGAAGTGCTCCAACTTTTAAAAACACCAGGGGTTGTATATTAAAAGAAAAAAATCTCTAGCTATTTGATTTTCAAAAAATTCAGTTAAATCCCCAAATACTGAGCGCACATGTAGTGTTAGTTTGAAGTAATTGGTTTATTTCACCAAACCACTTAGGAACTAAACATTTCCCTCCTCGCATACACAAAATGAGGGAACTCTTTCAGTGTCATGGACATAACCATTTTATTGGCTTTTAGACTGCTTCGGGCCATGTTACTTAAGAAAGCTCGGTCCCTTTTCTAAGACCAAAGTTACCCTTTCAGTAAGTTTCTTGTTTTGAAACAAGAAGCAGAAACTGAAAAATTTCCAAGCTCCACACACTAAGTTGAAAAATAGCCAGTCGCTCCATGATACATCTGATAAACAAGCTATCAAGTCAATTCATTTGACCAACTTGCCATTTTGCATTGAGCAAAAACCATTGAAAGATCATTGTTAAGGTTTTCCATTATGCATCAATCTGTAAAAAACTTTACATTTAAAACTTTTTTTTTTTTTTAGAAACCAGCATTGTTTCTCTAGCTCAGTATTCAAATGTAATATTTTTGCATGTATTTATTAACTTCAGCTTTGTATAAGATTATGGACCAAAATTTTATCATCGTAATCATTTCAACCAAGCAATGCATAAATAGCTTTATGAACATACTTCTGAAAACAACCCCAGGTGCCTCTAAAACAAGGAAGAAAGATTTTTGATTGAGAGAGGGGGGGTAGGACATACGCCAATCAAGCTTGGAAGTTTGCCAGAAACTTAGACTGGTATGCTCTCTCAGACGCTGAAGAACAGCATGACTGATGGAAGATGACATAAGTTATCACAAGGCCGCTGGGCCTGAGCATTCCCCAAGTTCACGTGCAAGTGAATTACAGTGAAAACAACAGTCCGCACAGACTTATCCTTAGCGAATGTTATGGTATACAAGGTTGTGCAGCTGCTTACAGTTAGATTATTTTTACAGGTAATGCAACTCGACTGTGGGGATGAAGGACTATTTTTTGAAGTGTGGAAAAATGGCTTACTAGCTTACAAGTCATTTCCAGCTGACGTGTCTGCGAATTCTGTGCTGCTAGATGGCTTTCGAAAGGTGGATTTCTCAGATTATCAAGTCAGTAAAGGTATTACCTTCTCCAAACTGTGCTGTTGAAACCTTTTACCCCTCTGTGGAAAACCTTTGTTAATGGTCAACACACAGCAATACCACAACAAATGAAAACAAAATTGCTGCAGAGCGAAATAAAAGGCATAAAAATAATCCACACATGTAGATTATACAAATTGTTAGCTAGAGATATTCAGATACTGAAAAATCATATATATATATATATATATATATATATATATATATTTTTTTTTTTTTTTTTAAACAATAGTGTTTTTTTTTTTTAAATGAAGGTAAAAAAATTCTACCCACTGAAAACTCCACAAAACCAGCAGGACCATTTATAGCTGGTCATAGGTATGGCTGCTCAGAGCTAGTCAAGACAAGTGTTAACTGGAGGATGACCAGATATAATGGTTGAAAACACAGCATAAACCAGCTTGACCAGTTTAGTCCGGCATAAACTGGAATTTTCAGAAGGGAAATAACCACGGTTGTGGTGACAGCTAAACCAAGCGGCTGTATATCCAGTACTGAACTACACTATAAACATAACTCACTTCAGATGGCTAACCCTTTTCATTAATAAGCAGGTAAGCCAGGTACAATACTGGCTTGACACACCTGTAAAACTTTATTACAGAGGAGGATAGAATGGCATTACTGAATAAACAAACTCAAACAAGCAACCATTAAATTAAACCAGTGAAGAACAGCAATACGTAGAGGCAGTATCCATAAAAATGGCACAAGAAAGGCGCGTAAATGTATCACATAATCCCAATGTGATTTTTCAATACACAGTCACCCAATCCTGAGAAATGCTACACTGCCAGTGCGAGACCACACTCCTCCTGTGGCACATTACACATACAAGACGGCGAAACATTGGCCAACTTCGCTCCAGCAAGCTGACTTGGGCTCTTTGAGTGAGCAAAAAAATTGACCAGGGCAATTTTAAGCAAACATTGCAGCTATAACCAAGGGCATTGTCGCTTTCAAGTCTGCACTCTGGTGTTAATCAGTCCTAGAGGGACTGATTTTCGCTTTAGTTCGTGACAGAATATCCTGGGGAGGCAATTCTATATTCTCATCAGTGAACTTATATAATATACAACAATTTTGCAGTAACCTCATCAAAAGTCATAGTGCGCCCCTGTAATGTCATGAATGTTGGATATCCTCCCACCAGGTTATATCTACTTGCACTATCCATGGATAGGGAGATTGCTGCAACCAACCTACAGTCATCAGTAGCACCCAGAATAGAAGACCCATAGAGTAGACATTTGAACTGCAACAGCTATTGTCTGGCTTTATTTTCAGCAAAAAAAGGCAGCGACAACCGTGGAGAGGCTATGTCCATGCCAGGGGGAAAGACAATGTTCACGTCTATGTCAGCAGCCTCTGTGCTGAACTTCCAAGTACCACAGCAGACAGCCAATGTCCGAGCGCCCTCAAAAAAAAAAAAATCACGATTTTACAAGCGGCAAACGGGAACAACTTATTTTTAGCAGTATCAGACAGTGCAGGCATTCTCCAACCTGGTACACACACTTAGTTCAGGAAATTGCAGGCAGCAATCTGAAGTGAGTTTCGAAATTCTATTATGAAAGAGTCCTTAGACGCAAGTCTACAGTAAGCCCCATTAATACCTGGACAGTGAGGAAACTTAAAAAGGCCAGAAATTTGGGTGAATTTGGTTATATGGATGAAAATGCCCAACATCAAATTAAAATGCAAGCCATCGGCTCTAATTGGAGGGTATTCACATTCGTATCAGGTCAACTGAGTAGGATTTATAGCCCTTTAAAAATTGTTTTGCGGCAAAAATACTTATGGGTCTCAGTGAATGATAAACTTGCATTAGCTGGATGCGTGTAACATTAAAAAATGGGTGGCGCGGGGAGCACTGAAAATAACAGGTCATGTAAGACTCAAATTCCTGCGTTTCGTATTGAAAGAGTCCATCGTAGACTGGCTTTGGGGCTCTTACCTTATGAGGTAGCAGCAGAAGAGGAGGCTCAGGATGAAGACAAATACAGCTGTCCCGAACACCACGATGTAGATATTGAGGGGCAGGTTCTGAAAACCTATATTCGGCATTCTGAAACTGTAGTGCTGGAAATCTGAGCTCATGGATATGCTGCAGGAGGCGAGGAAGTATTGCCAGAGAGGGAGAGAGAGGGATGAAGAGGGAGGAATAGGGTGGGTAGAAAGGGAGGGAGAGAAACAAGAGATTAGCAATAGCGAGCCAATCAATGCACATAGGTGCAGCTCTTCTAGTAAATCTTTCCTCATCTGCTTGATAAATATATTAACACATCATGGCTCGTAATATTTATAATGACTCACAGGCTTTTTAGTACAAATACATCTTCATCATCTTCATCTTCCAAAATTCATTCGTTCAATTTATCCATCAATAAGCTGCACAGTTCACAAGCAAAAATGACCACATCCACTCAAGCACCTTATAACATACCAAGCTTTACTGACAATATAACAAAATGAATCAATCAAATGCTGAGCACATTTCACAGCATGAACTACTGAAAACGTGTCCTGACGTGGCAAAAACACTGCTTTTAAACGAGCAGCCACGCCACATTAGATAGTCACCTCTTAGGCATGTCGTCAGCATGTTAGCTTGCATCTACACTTGTTCCAATTATCCAAGACAATGTGTTCCTTTAAAAAAAAAAAAAAAAAAAAAAAAAAAAAAAGGCAACCACATAACCGGTTAGGACCATTCTGAATCTGCCTTGCATCTTTTCCCACAGATCTGCACTTCTCATGAAAGCACAGAAAAAGCAAACTCACTTTCAGGTGCCACAAAGCAGTGGCATTCACATTTCTGCCCAGCCAGAAATGAACAAGGCTGCATCTTGAGCCCTTACTTTACCATCCCATTCATGCCTGTTAATTTTCACCCATATAAGAAAGCCCTCGGAATAAGAATGTTTCCCACAGCAACCTGTGGGTACAAAGTGACCAGTTATCTGTGCCATCATGCCAGCCTCTCCCCTTGTCTATTCATTACAAGACAGCTTCGGATGTCCGTTACCGGCTATCCGGCAAATTCCACACACCCCCGGCCGGACATCCAGCCCCCTGCTGCCCACCCACACCTCCAGAGGAAGAACTATTGACATAAGACAAGACAAAGGGGGACACAGGGCTTCTGGTAGACCTTAGACTCCAGGGGTATTTTTCTGGGCAGAGTGTTTCCCATGGGTGAAGACATTTCAAAACACTATTTTATGAAGGGTGAACCATCAAGACGGCGAGAGAAGGATCTGGACATTGCTACAGAATAGTTTTAAAGAAAAAATTATAATCAGTTGTCAAATCACCTGACCCTTCACAGCTGTCATCAGGCCAGATTAGTGACAGCAACTTGGTGGCAAAAAAAATAAATAAAAGAAGGTGACAACGGTGAAATACCTCAAATTCTGACAGCCTAAGCTAGACATTAGGACAAAAAATGAAATCCAGTATAATCATTTTATCTAGTTCAATATTTTGCAGTTTTAACAGCAAAAAACAAAGCTTTTATTTATACATACATACATACAGTGCCGTGAAAAAGTATTTGCACCCTTCCTGATTTCTTTTTTTGCATATTTTCACACTTAAATGCTTCAGATCATCAAACTAAATTTAATGTTAGACAAAGATGATCCAAGTAATTACAAAATGCAGTTTTTAAATGATGATTTCATTTATTTAGGGGAAAAAAGCTATCCAAACCTACCCGGCCATATGTGAAAAAGTAATTGCCCCCCCGTTAAATCATGAATTAACTGTGATTAACCACACTTTTTGAGTTCAATTTCACTAGCTATATAGCCATTACTGCCAGACCTGTTGAATCAAGAAATCACCCAAATAGAACCTGTCTGACAAAATGAAGTGGGCTGAAGAATCTCAAAAAGCAAGACATAATGCTGCAATCTAAAGAAATTCAAGAACAGATGAGAAACAAAGTCATTGACATCTATCAGTCTGCAAAGGGTTACAAAGCCATTTCTTAGGCTTTGGGACTCCAGCAAAACCAAGGTGAGAGCCATTATTCACAAAAGAAGAAAACTTAGAACAGTGGTGAACCTTCCCAGGAGTGGTCAGCCTAACAAAATTACTCCAAGAGCGCATCGACGACTCATCCAGGAGGCCACAAAAGAACCCAGAACAACATCTAAAGAACTGCAGGCCCCACTTGCCTCAGTTAAAGTCAGTTTTCAGGATTCAATAATAAGAAAGAGACTGCGCAAAAATGGCATCCATGAGAGAGTTCCAAGGCGAAAACCACCGCTGACCAAAAAGAACACAAAGGCTCGTCTCACATTTGCCAAAAACATCTTGATGATCCCCAAGACTTTTGGGAAAATATTCTGTGGACTGAGGAGACAAAAGTTGAACTTTTTGGAAGGTATGAGTCCTGATACATCTGACGTAAAACTAATGCAGCAATTCATAAAAAGAACATTATACCAACAGTCAAACATGGTGGTGGTAGTGTGATGGTTTGGGGCTGCTTTGCTGGACCTGGATGACTTGCCGTAATTGATGGCACTATGAATTCTGCTCCCTACCAGAAAATCCTGAAGGAGAATGTCTGACCATCAGTTTGTGATCTCAAGCTCAAGCGCACTTGGGTTATGCTACAGGACAATGATCCGAAACACACCAGCAAGTCCTTCATTGAATAGCTAAAAAAAAAAAAAAAAAAAAAAAACCAAAATGAAGGTTTTGGAGTGGCCTAGTCAAAGTCCGGACTTAAATTCAATTGAGATGCTGTGGCATGAGCTTAAACAGGCCGTTCATGCTCGAAAAACCTCCAATGTGGCTAAATTAAAACAATTCTGCAAAGTAGAGAGGGCCAAAATTCCTCAACAGCGATGTGAAAGACTCATTGCCAGTTATCGCAAACACTTGATTGCAGTTGTTGTTGCCGAGGGTGGGTTTAAGGGGCAATTACTTTTTCACATAGGGCCAAATAGCTTTGGATAGCTTTTTTCCCTTAACAAATGAAATCATCATTTAAAAACTGCATTTTGTAATTACTCGGGTTATTTGTGTCTCGTATTGAAATTTGTTTGATGATCTGAAACATTTAAGTGTGAGAAATATGCAAAAAAATAAGAAATCAGGAAGGGGGCAAATATTTTTTTCACAGCACTTTACATACACACAGCCAAGTTGAGCAATTGTGACAGTCAGGCCTTCAGATTCCACACCCTACATAAAGACTGGGATCTGCCACTTGCAAGCTAAATTGGATGATGACCATTTAAAAGTAATAGATTGAAGATAGATTGAAGAATGGTGAGATTTGGAATGTTTTACTCCCATGTAGTGTGTCTGGGGAGAATTGCAGTCGCGAACTGCTTGCCATTTGGCCATAGGTTGCCATTACCAAGGAATATATGGTACGATTACTGTGCCTCTGCCGAGAGGTAAAGAATTCACTGGCATTTGTCGGGCTGTTCGTTTGCTCGACAGAATGTTGAAACATTTTGAATTTTAAGGAGAAAGTGATTACATTTTGGAGAAAATCCGACTCAAGCTGTTGATCCAAGAACCCAAAGACTCTATGCGTGTAAAGACAGCACCGTCATTAAACACTCTCGCTCAACGATAATACGATGATGGAGGAAATACACTCTCCAAGTGCTTTAACCTTACTTATTGGCTTCACTTACTGTATGTTACAGGCTATGCCGTTGGAAATGGACACAAGCATGCACAAGCAATTAATAAAGCGTATCCTGTCAGGACATTTCAAGCAACTGTTAGCCTAGACTTATTCCACAGTATCTCACGTGCAAATAGACTTTTCAATAGTTAAGAAAGCTTTGCACCGCGAAAACCACGAGGAAAATATTTTAGCGCCCACTATAGAGATGTACAGCAACAGGGCTGAGCACGAACATTGGCATTGATTCAGTGAAATGAAGGAGCGTAAACTAATTATTACAACAACGTTGAATCAGTAGTGGTGATTTGTGTCCAGTGGTCATCTGTCAGGTGCAGTTGGAATAATTCTATGCATGCTGGTTTTTTTTGTCCAAGAATTCACATGCGTAAATTAACTGCCATTCAAACTTTTGAAGCGCATTTTACCCGAGCTCTTGGGTCAATGGTAGCTCAGGGGACAAAGGCATTTCTTATGGGTCAGAAAAAGGGAGGTAAGGGCAGTTCTTATGGGTCACAGATAACATCAGGTTAGCAGGCACCCCCTCTCGGGGGGAGGTGGAGTCTGGACTCATCTTGCATCACTACCCAAAGCCTTTGCCCTCAAGTCCCAATCCCAACACCTGCAACCAAAGTGTAACCAATGGGCAGGACTGGCCAGTTTCTCAGATTACTGCAGTTCAGAGGCAAAACTTTAAATAGCCGTTCCTCTGACAAAAACTGCCATCTCATATATTCTTTCTGAGAATAACTTTTCTTAGAATTTGGTGACAGAGAAAAGATGCAAGCCTGCTCTAAAGAGTAGAACAGGTTTCCTGCAGTCGCAGAAAATCAAATAACTGGCGGCGATGTTCCATGCTTTGGCAAGTTATGCTGACTTTACTGGGAGATCAATTCCAAAATGTGGTGCCATTTACTCTGCAGCTACTTTCACATCATCTGCTTTTGCTTATTTCAAATCACTTGACTTTCATTTGCAATTCAAAGGAGGCTTCTTCTGAGTATGCCGTTTCATATGCAGGGATCAGCATTTTACAATACAGCTTTGCGGAAAGGGAACTGCGCTGAACATCAAATTTCACAAAATAGGACCAAGGATCCTGTATTTTACCGGTAAGCAATCTTAAAGTGATGAAACTAGTTATGACAATTTCATGTGAAGTTTGACCTTCGAATTATTGAAGGTCAATGTCAAGGTCACTAAATAGAAGTTCACATACATTTATAAGACCCCCTGAAATACTAAATCCTAAGCTCTGAAGCAGTTTTGGTGATACAAGTCATTGAAAATACACTATTTTAATTGTGAACTTTAAAGGTCACAGAGGGTGAAGTTAAGGTCAGCAAGCAGACTTCATATATGACTTACTAAATGTCTCTATACAAAGCTTGGCTCCATCTGTGACCATTTTCGTGATACAAGTCAGGGAATTTTAATGCCGAGTTTGACTCTCAAAGGTCTCTGACAGTCAAGTTGAATGCCACCAAATGAAAGTTCATATGTGACTTCCTAGATTCCTGTAACACAAAACTAGGCTCCATCTGTGACCATTTTAGTGATACAAGTCATTGAATATTCATTTTGTTACATTTGACCTTCGAAGGTCAATACGAAGGTCATTAAATGAAAGTTCATATATGACTTCTATGTCTCCAATACAAATCTAGGGTCCATGTATTAGGTCAAGTTTGACCTTCAAAGGTCACCAACAGTCAAGTTGAATGTTCATGTGTGACTTCCTTTAAGTCTAGGATACACACTTAGGCTCCGTCTGAGACCTTTTTAGTGATAGAAGTCATTGAATTTTCATTAAGTCAAGTTTGACCTTCAAAGGTCCATATGAAGCTCACCAAATGAAAGTTCATTGAATGACTCATTTCATTCAATAAAAGACTTCCTATATGTCTCCAATACAAACCTACACCCTATCTGTAACAATTTTGCTAATATGTCATTGAAATTTCACTGTTACGCTAGGCTGTTGAAGGTCACTGAAGATCCAGTTCAAGGTCACCAAATGAAACTTCATACATGGCTTCCAATATGCCCACAATACAAACCTAAGCTCTATCTGTAATAGTTTTGGTGATAGAAGTGATATGATAGAAGATAGAAGATTGAAATTTCACAATGCTAAATTTGACCTTCGAAGGTCACCAAAGGTCAAGTTCAAGGCCAGCACATGAAAGTTCATATATGACTTCCTATAAGTGTTCAATACCCATATGTTCCCAATCTTCAATATTTTCAAGCCTAGAAGCCTTTGAAAATTGTAACGTTTTACTTGACTTCAAGTTTGACCTTTCAAGGTCATCTGAGGTCAACTTGAACACATCCAAAATATAAGTCATATATGACTTCCTGTATGTTGATAATACAAACTTAATCTCTATCTGAAACCATTTACCTTCCACAGGCGATTTTGCCCATTCTCCATAAGACCCAATGTTAAAGTACAGCGCCCCCACTAAACCCACTTCCATCGATTCAATCAAAATGGCACTCGCACTGAACAGAAAAAGCATCAAGGTGAGCCGATTGCCAGATTTAGAAAAAAAAAAAGCTATCAGACAGTTTGAGAAATTTTTTTTGAAATTTCAAGTCCTATCTTTTAACATTGTAAATATTTTCCTTGACCACAAGTTTGACCTTTCAAAGTCATCTGAGGTCAACTTTAACACTTCCAAATTATAGGTCATATATGACTTCCTATATGTTGATAATACAAACTTAATCTCTATCTGCAACCATTTGGCCTCCACAGGCCATATCCATAAAGTAAAGAGACTAGACCCACTTTCATCGACTCAATCAAAACAGTGCTCGCACTGTACATTGACGGTACCAGGGTAAGTTGATTGCCTGATAAACTTTTTCCTTAATCAAGCAGTTTTTGAGAAATAATTTAAAAAATTTTTTTCCTATCTTTAACACTGGGGCCAAAATTTCAAGGGCCCATAAAACGGACAAAAATGATTCAATCAAAAATCCGGAAAAAAAAAGACTGGAGATATGGTCTAGTAGTATGCTATAGCAAATTTATACGAAAATTCACCGGGCCAAAAAAAAAGATAAAAAATGTTCCGGATAATGGACGACAATAGCGATGCATCAGAGAAATCCATGAAGTTAAACTCATAAACAGGCGGAAATAAAAATATATCCCCCACCAAAGTTACATAAATGCTGACTTTCAGTTACATATGGGTAAGTCACAGTTTTCATATGCTTTCATCTTATTAAGCCTTTATTTTCTTCAATTTTCAAGGACTTACTTTTTTTACACATATTAATTGCTTTCTATTGCCGATGAGTGAACAACCCAACTTAAAATGAGACCTACCCAACTTTCTCGGTTGCTGAAAACAGCCTGTGGAAGATGTTCGTGTGGAGGTATCAGGTTAGATTTGCCATAAAAATCCAAAGGAAATACCTTTTAGGCGCACTCTCTACTGTCTTACCTGCCTGTCTTCCCTCCCATATAGAATGGAGTCCACTAACCTTAAAGACGACCGGTGACAGTAACACTGAAATAAGCAATAGTCAGCTGTGCTGACACAAAGGTAAACCACTATGATAGACTAAGTACTCATCATTTAATGCATGTTACAGGAAGATGTCAAATAAGTCTGTTCCTTAGAACCTGCTACATTACTCTGCAGCTACATTTTAGGAGCGTCATCTCCAGTTTAGCATTACTCATCCCACTCCAATCATCTGTTTATAACTGACATTAGTTTAGGATTAATTTACTGTTGTCTCAACCCTCTGCCAAACCCAATTCAGTACAGTAAGATTAGTTGACAATACAGAAGGTATGGTCTATCATGCTGAAATATTAGTGCATCCACTCAGCAAAATTCGAGACCTGGTGGAAACCATCATGTCAATACTGACGTGATGCAACACATTTATAATAATCCGTCTACTTCGCTAATCATAAGTGCCATCATCCAGAAAATTTAGCAATGCTGACACTGCTGAGGCTCTCAGTAAAAGCTAGACAAACAGCAAGCTGACCAACACCCACTCCACATATCGTATAAATGCAGTCAATGAATATGTTTGCATATATAAAATATTCCAGTTTTTGCCGTTCTTTTGAAAAAGACAGTATTCCTATTAAGCCATTTACCTGGCTAATGAAAATGAGTATTCCTCAAATAAATTGTATTTTGTTTACATGCTGCCATGCACATTCCAATGAAACCAAACATTTTTCTATGTTTTCCACCGATGGCAGACTTGTTTGATCATGAGAACTCTGCCGCCCTCTTTCATTATTTCTATCACCTTCTTGACCTGGTCAACGTTAGGATATTTGCACAAATCCGAAAACCTGTTGAAATGTCTTTCATAATTTTAACCATATGCGCATTCTAACCAGAAATGTGCTTTTTTTCTTTTGTGCATGCATCTCTACCCCAACCTCACAAACTGTTGGCTAGTTTGTTAAAATGCAGAATTGACTGTACAGGCAAAAGGCTGTGTGTAGCAAACTGCGTGGAACACACTCCACTTGAGACGCACATTGTGAATATATTGTGGCCTGAAGATGACTGCTTCTAAACTCAAATAATTCAAAATAACTACATATTAATCAGAATATGCCACACTTGAAATAAAGGCCTAATTTCCAAACTAAATTTTCCATCAACATGACGTGTATAAAATTCCGAATACAGTCATATTCCAAGTAATACAAAATTAGTGTGTATATGTTGTAACCAAAGTCAATGTTTCATTCTAAGGTAACAACTCCCCAAAAATTGATTACTTCAACATAACTAATCATGTCAACTAACAATATTACACTATATAAATCCAATAAAAAAAGAAAATATGCCAATAATAACAGCGTGACTTAGCAAGGTACCCGATATATCACGTTCAGTCTTGTATGCAAACACTAGTCACAGAGAGCTGACTACAGTTCTCTGCCTGCTCAACCTTTTGGTAGGGCCCATTCTGAGTCAGTATCTGATTGGAAGGTGTGTTGAACTTAACTAAATCTGATTGAGCCATCTCAAACACTCATTTGAGGTATTTGATGCTGAAAAAAATCCAATCAGTTAAGTTCAACACACCTTTCGGTTAGATACAGTGACTCAAAATGACATCTACCAAAACGCTCAGCAGGCAGCTACAGGGTTAACATCTACTGGTGTCAGCCATGACAAGGAATTTCTGAAAGTAGCACACAGCCCCTCTTAGACTGCTTATAATCATCTTATCCTGAGGCTAAGCTCCATCTGGGTGAGAAAAGTTTGGCAAGGCTGTATGACAAGCAGTTAATTATGAGAACTGAATGGGTCACTTGCATTGCACCAGTCTGGACACGTTAAATCCTCTTGAGTAAAAGACATGTCGCACAACGGGAGTGAGATGAAGCACTTCAGATCTTCAGTGCTGTCATTACCTGAATTGTATTATACGTTCCCTTTAACCATTTACAGACCATGTCCACAGGAGACCACGACTTACTAAGCCCTCAAGGTTTTATTTTACGACATACATTAAAAAAAATTTCTCAGCCTCTGAAGCAGATGAAGACATAATAAAAGGCATTTGAGAACTTACAAGTGTGGCTTAAATCAGAAGTGGTTATCTTCCACAAAAAGTACATGTGCCAATACTGTATTCGTAATTTAATACAAGAGTGCTCTAAGAGCACTATATACCCTGGCTGAATCGCGACTGCGATATGCTTATCATCAGTCTATCTGCAGTATGTGCGCAAAGTTTCACGGATGTCCAATAAAAACTGCAAGAGGAGTTGATTCCACCGCCAAGTGTCTTCCGATACGGACAGACGGACTGCGCCACGACATAGTCCCCCTTATGGCCTTGTGCCCAGCAGGGGATAAAAATCCTTAACAATAGTTTTCAGAAATCATATCACGCTTGGCATGGTCACAATGGAAATACTTAAGTTCAGCACATTGTTAGTCAAATGCAAAGTGTGCAAAACAGTGTACATAGTGATCCCTCTGAAGACCAAAGACTGCACTTGCCAAATCACACATTCATATAACAAAAGTACTAAGGAAAAAAGTTGACTTCGTTCCTCACAATGCAGTTCATCTTGTCTGATGTGTTTTAAAGCATGTCTGATTATCACGATGTGTCCAAACATGCATTTGTATTAAAAGGCAGTCATGTGATCAAATGCTAAATACATGTTGCATCTGTCCTTAAAAGCTGTACATGTACATTGCACCCATCCATAATATGGCAAAAAGCCTTTCTATAGACCTTGGAAAAGGTCAAGGCCTGTGGTCAGCGCATAATGTGAAGCTGAAAGGCTCACTCCAAGGTGGTTCTGTGCTGATCAACGAGACATGTCTACTCATATCAAAACAGTCTGTAACATGCAGGTGATGTGGGTTGAGTGATGACAGATCATGAAAATATTTTCATTATTTCACATGAACCGTCTGTGCATTCGCCACAGAGGAGACAACATGATGACCATGACTGATAGGGGTTGTAGAGTACATCAGCAACACGTCACACCACCCGACATCAAGTTGAAGACCAAGACTGGATATCTTCCTCAAAGCCAAAGTGGGAAATTGAGATGAACAAAGGCAAAAATGCACTCATGACTCAGCAAAACCCCTGAAAACAAAAGGCAAGGCGCAGAAAAAGTCCCTTGTTTTTGAAAAAATAATTTTTATCTTTGTTTTGTTGTTGTTTTTTATCTTTGTTTCACAGATCTTAAAAAAAGAACATACTGTACTGAGCTGAAAGTGCAGCCCACTTCAAAAGTACTATGGGCTACTGACTCTCTTATTGCATATTTTTACTACCTTACTTCGCACACAGTTGAAATGTTATAGGGTAATTGGCTTTCAATCATTGTGACAAGCCCCTGAATTCTAGCCAGAGGTGGCAAAAAAAATTCCAGCAAGGCGTGCTAAATATGTCGGAATAAACCACATGCCGCAAGAAACGTGCCACAATATGAATTTAGCAATGCTGCCAGAGGAAAAGATTTTGATGTGTTCATTTGAGCATCAGTGTAAAAAAAAAATTGCCTATTAAAATGTCTGGACATTACGGAGATGCCACTCGCCTGAAGTTGCTAAGAAATTCTTTTTCAGGCTGTTTTACCGCTTTGTCACTTGCCAAATGAAGCTAGAACCAAATCCCCACTTTTTCACCACCTGCTTTATTAAAATCATGCTCTGTTGAAACTAAGAGAAAAAGCACATACCATCATATATTGCCATCATCCAAAATTTTAAATAAATTTAGACAAATTTATACCATATACCCTGGTCATATTGCCCCGAATGAAAAATTTGGGTTTTATATAGCTAGCGCCGAATGGTGCGGTGTTCATTTTCAGCGCAAACTGCGCGTGCAAACAGAAGGCAATGAGAGCCGCATGAGGAAGAGAGAGACCAAAACCTGGACCTCAATATCCAAAATTTGAACTTCCATTCAACTTTGACCTGTTCCGGGTTAACTGTCAAGGCCAGAGTAATGAGAAGGCACCCCAGAAAACAAATAAAAAAAATCAATCAATCAATCAAGTTGTCAGCTGAGCATCCCCCATTCAGAAATCCTTGAACTAGTTTGTCAGCAGTGAGACAATGCAAATTCAGGTATCTGCGGTATTCCGCAACCGTGCTCAGAGAGATCAGTGGATTTGCCTCCCTACGTCATTAACCATTTGGAGTCATACTTCCATAGGTCCCTGTATCACAAAGATGAGACTACCCAGCTCTTTTTAAAAGGTATAAATCGCACAGCCAGCATTGAGGATTCAGCATAAACTCCAACTGCTCCCTCCATTCAGGATGAAATGAGAACAAAGATGCTATTTATTGAAATAGCATGGCCGAAATGGCAAAAACCACCAAACATCTGGCAGCGACAGAAAGAAATATCGCTTTAGAGTTGTAGTCAGGGAAGCCACTGACATGATGCCAAGAATTACAACAATATGTAAATAGCCAGCAGATGCCAGTACGCACAATTCAGTTTCTCCTTTCCTGTGATGTATCTTTATTGTCCTTAAAAACACAGCTCAAAAACTTGCTGTGTACAATGACCTTGCGGGTTACTGAATTCTATGTTATGAGGATCATATTATGAAAAAAAAAGCCCTGCAATGGGGACAAGAAATTGGGCAGAGGGGCGAAAATAGATTAACCCCTTTGCGCAGATACTGCGCAGATAGATTCTGTAATTGAATTTCTAAATGTCTTGCTTCACTGGAATAATTTTCCAGAGTCTCTGTGACACAGTTATAAAGCCTTAATAGGCTCATGCATAACAGTAAAAATTGACATTATTTTGTACTCTGCGCAAAGGGTTAAATGACATCAAAGTATCACTTCTAAGACAGGAAGAACAAGCTGTCATTGGCAGTAGCAGTCCCCCCTGCGTCGCCCCTCGTTCAGCATCACGATTCGCTGAGTAGGAGCAGCTGTGGAACACCAGGTCATTACAGTAACTGTATCTCCCGACGGTAAACAACCGGGGGTTTGAGGGTCTTCGCAGGCTCCGCCTTTCAAAGCAGAGCCAAGAACACCCCTCCCCCTCCCGCCTCACCCCGTGCTCCCGCCCCCCTTTCAGTGCGCAGAGAGAAATCTGTGGTGCGCCTTTGTCGGGCTAACTCCAAGGGGGGAGGGGGAGGGGAATAAAACGCACAAGCAAACAAGCCATTTTTCGCTGCTGAATAGCGCTAAGGCAGTCCATTCAGCTGCGAGGCAGAAAGCGATTCAACCTGATCTGGGGGCTTTCGGCGGCCTGAGGACAGTCTCCTGCTTTTTGCTTCTAGAAGGTTCTGAGGGAAGGCTTACCTCTTGCTGGGATATTGTGCAGGGGAGACTGCTAAGCTTATAGCTGCGCTATGAAAAGCCCTCACACTGGCTGCAACGGGCTTGGACTCCCCTGGCAGCTCAGCCACAGGCCGGCAGACATCTCTCGAGCCTTTTATGATGCGATGAAAAACGCTCTGTTGTGACAGGAAGAAAGTGACACCGGGAGCAGTGAGGATGTCTGCTTTTCCCACAGCCTGAATGGGCTGAATAGCCTTTTTCTGACATCAAGCATTCTCAAATGCTCCTCTATTCTGTGTATCCACTGATTTGATGGTTCAATGAAGAGCATTCGCTTGTTTAGCTCCTGCAAAAAAGATACAGAGCAGGAGAATGCTAAAAACCTGAGAAACCAAATAAATGGCTGGCCCCAAACCTGACAGAGCCAAGCCACCATGGAAAGGGCCGACGTCACCACTGATGTCAACTGCCTGACTATTTCAACAAGAGTGACTGCTCCCCTGGCAATCCACAGGGAGCCTGCTCTGAGTTACAGAACAGGATGGTCAGTCATATAGTAGTGCCAACCCAAGTAAATAGATGACAATGTACTGAACCAAATCTTATAGAACGCTGGCTTCCAAGCCTTTTTCCTAGGAGGCTGCATGTCCGGCAAGTTTTCACTCAAACCCGAATAAAGAACTTTATTCAACGGGGCTGAGGACCTCATGAGCCTGAAGATTGGCTATTTAAAATTACAAGAGTCAGGTGGGTCAAATTACAATTCAAACCAGGTGAACAGCCAGTATTGGGCCTATCCGCCACTGGCCCAACCGTACCAGTGTTCTCGCCAGTGTATTTCAGCGTAGCGGCCCGCTATAAAAAAAGCCAAGTCACACAACGCCAAATGCGTGACCACACACAACTTATTGTGTAGCTCAGTAACCCAATCTAATCGCGCCACACGTTTGTTATGACAAACCATAACGTCACTGGCTCTGCTTACGCCAAACATGTTAGCAACACTTCACCCTCAAGGCTGAAGATAGGACTGGTATTTTCTGGGATCACGTAGTTGTCCCGATAATCTTCAGCATGCACCTTTCACAGTACTTCGGATAAAAGAGGAAGCGCAATAGACTGCAAAGCTATCAACCCCCTTAGCCACTACTGGGATACGTGCGGCTGAAATGTGATGACTCTAAGAGAGTAAGCCTCAAGTCTGCCAGTGATGTCAAATGAAATCAGGTGAATTGGAATGAAATCCAATAACAAGATGAAGTCTGCACCTCTCTGCACTCCTGTCATTGGGGGGGGGTGAAAAATTTGCAGCAACAACAGGCCACTTGCTTCACGTAAGTTGCTACTGCTGTGACCCAGTGGCACAAAAAAATTCAGCGGGACAGTTTCAGTGGGAAGCACATGGCAGAACTGAGCAAGCGCAACTCGTCCAGATGTGTACCGGTAACAACTTCAGCTCGGCTTTACCAAAGACGGCGTGGGCATCACAGAACACGTAGAAGAGTATTCTGGATAATTTTCTGACATTCGGCGCAAGTTAACAAGTTAGTTGGTTTTGCCTTGTTTCGGTGCTGATGCTGAGAAAAGTCAGTGGTGTGCGCTACGTGAGCAGAGGTGTTTATACAGCCGGCCCTGATGAGGAAGTGGAGAAGAACCGCTCAGCGTTCATGGACACATGCATGCACTAATGTACAAGCACATGGGCAAGCGCACACAAGTGTACATACACGTAGACGGCAAGCATAACTACCAGACACGCTAAATACACGCAGACACACACATACTTAGAGGCAGGAAAATGTACAGCCATTGGTACACCAGCAGACAACACACAGACACACACACAGAATACACACAGACACAAAACGATAGAAAGACAAGCGCACACAAAGGTTCAGTCAAGCGTAGCCTGGTAGCAAGAGAGGCGCAGCCACTCCAAACAGCACTGAAGGGTAAGCGGATGTCCCCTCCACCAAATTTTATCTCAAACGTTTATTTTCTCTTCATGCCATCTGGCTCATTCAAACCCGCACGCTCAATTAGCCCGGCGAATACAGTTCAAACACAGGCATTCACCAGCTCACACCACTTAAATCCCACCCAAAGAGCCAGGGCCTTCAGCTTCAACCCGATGACAAATTGGGCCAACAACTTGATACCAGCAATATAAAAATGAAGGCTGCAGAGGGCACAGACTCTTATGGGCACATTCCATGCATTTCTATTACCTATATGGAAAGCTACAGCCAAATGAAAGGCAATTAAGCATGATAGGAAGTTTTGCCTGCATCGGTTCATAAATTTGCCATTAATCCCTTTGCGCAGAAGTCAAAATATGGCTATTTATGTGTTACCTTATTTTAGGCTTTATAATTCAAGATTTCAGCTTCACAGAGAGGAAAGGAATGGCTCACCTAAGTCAAGACACTTGAAGCATTTAGAATTCCATCATATTTCAGTTTATTTTCATGATTTTGGTACGGAAAAAGGGCTGCAAACATAAAAAAATCATAAACATACCATAATGATAGTTCATGTCAATACCTTTATTATTAGTCCTCTAGTCATTCCCCATTCAGCTACACGACACCGGAGATGAGCACTCCTCGAGGGATGACTGTTAACTGCAGAAACCTGTGACCACAAACTGCTCAGCAGTGAGAAGCCAGGATCACTAACAATTTCTTGCAGGTATTTAAACAGGGAAGGAGGCTACCAGTGGCAGAATACTGTTCACTGACATAGCACAGCTGCATCCTCGAGGTGTGCATGTGGTGAAGTTTGTGGTACTCCGCAGGTTAAGAGAAGGGAATGGCGGTAAAGGTTTGAAGGTATTATTGCCACCGACATGCCTGCCCAACCCCATTACTGGAGGTATAACTTGTACAGGTATTTATTTCAAGTTTTAAACCCTAAAAAAGGACATATGGGCTGTTTTACAAACAGGGGTAAATTCTAAAATATTGCATAAATTTAGCTTTTTTTCTAAAATTATTAGCAGCAAGGTGACATATATCATTCATTTTAAGTTCTGCTATCATTGACTTATCTGCAGAAGCCGTTTATTTGATGAAAAAATGTCAAATGTCGAAAATTTGACAGTACGATATCTATTTTTTTTTACATTTTGGTGTCTCATTTTCTTTTAGATACATTTGCATTCCTCACCAATAAAATACCACTGCACCCAGTAGCTTGTGCAATCATTATTTAAAAAATGGGCAGGTTTTTTAAGCAACAAAAAATATTTGGGGGGTCAGAAACGCATCGATTCATGAAAACTTGACTTTTTCTACCAAGACATTCTGTCCGTCAAAAAATGTCTTCTCGGGAAATGTTTTGTACATTATTAATATTTTAACAGAGGAGGGGGGTAAGTTTGGATGGATTGTATGATTTTGACTCCACATATTCGTATGATTGCACATGAGGAATACGGTGTCAGTATATGCACTGGTCATTACACTGTGTACCATGTCATGAGTATATGTTCTTTGTCCGTCAAAAACATGTCTTCTCCGGAACTGGTTAAAAATAGAACCAAGGGTCCTGTAGCTTACCGGCAAGTAATCTTATAGTGATGATACAAGTTATGAGTATTTCATGTGACGTATGACATTCGAATCATTGAAAGTCAATGCAAAGGTCACTAAATTAAAGTTCACATACATTTATAAGACTCCTGTTATATAATCCTAAGCTCTTAATCAGTTTTGGTGATACAAGTCATTGAAAATTCAATGTCAATTGTGAACTTTAAAGGTCACAGAAGGTAAAGTCAGTAAATGGACTTCATATACGACTTTCTATATGTCTCTACACAAACCTTGGCTCAATCTGTGACCATTTTGGTGATAGAAGTTGTTGTAATTTCACTGTCGAGTTTGACCCTCAAAGGTCACCGACAGTCAAGTTGAATGTCACCAAATGAAAGTTCATATGTGACTTCATATATGTCAGTTACACAAACCTAGGCTCTATCTGCGACCATTTTAGTGATACAGGTCACTGAATCTTCCCTAGGTCACATTTGAGCTTCGAAGGTCAATATGAAGGTCACCAAATGAAAGCTCATGTATGACTTCCTATACGTCTCTAATACAAACCTAGGCTCCATCTATGACCGTTTTGGCAATACAAGTCACTGTAGTTGTATTATGTCAAGTTTGACCGCGAAAGGTCACCAACAGTCAAGTTGAATGTCACCAAATGAAAGTTCATGCGTGACTTCCTTTAAGTCTGTGACACATACTTATCTACAAACTGCTCTATCGGTGACCTTCTTAGTGATAGAAGTCATAGAATTTTCACTCAGTCAATTTTGACCTTCAAAGATCAATATTAGAGGTCGACCGATCAATCGGCCGGCCGATTATTAGGCATTTTGGCTTAATCGGCATCGCCCAATGCCAGCCCTCACAAGGCCGATTAAAAGGGTTACCTATTAAGGCACGTGAATTAAACATTTTTATTGAATTTATTATTCACTTGCTTTGACATTTCATTAAAAGAGAAACTGTGTACTTAACCGCAAATGGATTATTCATATTGCTGGAAAACGTGTTAACCAAAAACAATGATTAAAATCGGGTCAATAATCTCATCAGTTTCAAGGTATGTTTCCGCCCCTTCGGTTTTCCGTCCACCAACCGCCACTGTTATTAAACACTGATAGATTAACATGTAAAGAATGTTACTGTCCTCAAAAGAGATTTATTTAGCTTTGCTGTCGTTTATATAGCAAGAAAACTTTTCTCTCGGCATGCAAAGCACAGCGCCACAGAAATCAATCACCATGCCCTGATTATAATTGCCTATATTTCATTAGATTGAGACAAGTGCACCGATAATTTCCCCACAGCCTCAGATTTAATTCGCCATGAATACCCAGCACACGCGGGCTCGGATAGCACTCGGTGTTTCCATCACTGTTGGGCAGGTTTTTCAATATCAATGACGACCAGCGCAGACGGGGCGTGGGTCGGAAACGAAAGTTCGCTACTCTGAATAGCAAGAAGGGGGGAGCATATTTAGGGTTAATTATGTTTTGTTTCTAGAAATTTTATTGGACACTGGATGCAGTCATTTTAACTGATCTTAGAAAAAATATTGCCGGTCGGGAAAAGCACTGTTTGGACTGAGTGGTGGTCGGTGCATTCCGAGTGCTGGTCGCTGCATGTAGCTAATATGTGCACTACACTAACACTGTTCATTTTCATTTGTGCAAGGATTTACAAATTTTAGTTCTCTTTAAGAAACAACAAGCAAACAAGCTGTTATCTGTTGATAAAAGCTGCTGTTAAGTGCACTCAAATATGTTTACACAAGGTTTTTTTAATTTATTTGTTATTTTACAGTTTTTTTTTGGATTACTTGTGGACATATTTTTATTTCAAGTGCAGAGTGCATATCTAAGTGATCAAAAGGAGACAGTCATTTTTTTTTTTTTACATTTTCAAGCTTTTCTGTGTTCAAATAAATTATACACCGATGTTAACCAAGCCATTACTTCCATTTTTTTTTCCATCTTTCTGTGTAATAATGCATGTATATTCTCAACCCAATCAAGCACAATCAAGTAATAAACGTGTTTTTTGGTTTGTTTTTTGACAACCTAGGCTATCACAAATATGTATGCAGAAATGATGTCACATGAATGTAATAATATTCACATAACTATGAGACAAAAGAAAAACATAACCGAAATTGAATGTCATAGAATTTAATTAAAAAACACAGATCAACAATGAACAAGCTTGTTAATTTTTGAATATGGGTCTCTCAGGCCTTGGCTATAAGGAGGAAAAAAAAAGCAACACTAACAGCTGGACTGAAAATCTTTTGGAAAGGATATAATTGCCTGGAGTCCACCGTAGATCGCCAAAAGAGTAAGCTTCTGATCACAGTTTTCCCCATTAAGTTCCACTGTGTGGTTCCAGAAAGATATGAGACAAAATATTAACACTGCTGCCGGGATCACCAGCACCCCAGCGGAGTTCTGGGGGTTAATAGGACCGCCCTGTAATTTATCATTAAAAAAAAAAAAATTGGCATTATATATCGGCCATCGGCTGCCCTGCTATCTAAATATCGGCATCGGCCACTGAAAAACCCATATCGGTCAATCTCTAGTCAATAGTCAAATAAAAGTTCATATTTTATATGTCTCCAAAACAAACCTATACTCCATCTGTAATGATTTTGTTGATACAAGTCATTGAAATTTCACTGGAAAGTTCGGCCATTGAAGGTCACTGAATGTCAAGTTCAAGGCCATCAAAAGAAATTTCATATATGACTTCCTATAAGTGTTCAATACACATGTTCCCAATCTTAAATATTTTCAAGCCTAGAAGCCTTTGAAAATTCTAACATTTTGCTTTGACCTCAAGTTTGACCTTTCTTGGTCATCTGAGCTCAACTTTAACACAACCAAGATATAGGTCATGTATGACTTCCTATATGTTGATAGTAGAAACTTGATCTCTATCTGCAACCATTTTGCTTCCACAGGCCATTTTGCCCATTCTCCGTAAGGCCCAATGTTGAAGTACAGCGCCCCCACTAGACCCACTTCCATTCAATCAAAATGGCACTCGCACTGTGCATAAAGTGTATCAAGATGAGTTGATTGCCAGATTTAGAAAAAAAGTTATCAGACAGTTTTTGAGAAATAATTTTTTGAAATATCAAGTCCTATCTTTTAACATTGTTAATATTTTCCTTGACCTCAAGTTTGACCTTTCAAAGTCATCTGAGGTCAACTTTAACATAGCCAATGTATAGGTCATATATGACTTCCTATATGTCAATAATACAAACTTAATCTCTATCTGCAACCATTTGGCCTCCACAGGCCATCTTGCATATTCATAAAGTACAGCGCCCCCACTAGACCCACTTCCGCCGATTCAATCAAAATGACGCTCGCACTGTACATTGACAGTACCAAGGGAAGTTGATTGCCTGATTTAGAAAAAAATTTATTACGTGGTTTTTGAGAAATAATTTTTTTAAATTTCTCAGTCCTATCTTTAACATTGGGGCCAAAATTTCAAGGGCCCATAAAACGGACAAAAATGATACAATCAAAAATCCGAAAAATAAAACCTCTGGAGATATGGTCTAGTAGTATGTTATGGCAAATTTACACAAAAATATATCAGGCCAAAAAAAAGATTAAAAAATGTTCCGAACGACGGACGCTACACCACGACAATAGCTTATCGGCCCATTGGGCCGCTAAGCTAAAAAGGTGGAAATAAACCAGACACATACTGTTTACATAGACAGAATTACATTAAATCACTCAAAAGCATTAATATTTTCAGAAAAAAATAAAAGTGTGTACAAATATAATTTAGATGTCCCAAATTATCACTATATGTTGTAATGTCAAAAATATGTCTTCTCCGGAAAAAAGCTTTGACGCTTATATTCATAGATGGTCATGAAGCAGGCATAATATTTTTGCACAATTTTAGTGTTTCTGTAAGCTATACATATGAAATTAAATACGCCACACAATTTCTATGATGTCATGCGACATTGTAATGTTACAACAAAGCATATCTAACATCAAAGGGTAAACTTGCTTCAAAACTCGAAAAACTTTTTCTTTGTCATCATGAATTAACAAGCAAACACAGTGTTTTATGAACATATACAACTGAATAACACTCTGGACTCATAATTCATTCTGAGGATATGGTCCATAGAATTTACAATGTAATGACTAATTTTCCGGAGAAGACACATTTTGACATTCACTATTCATGCAATAAAAGCTATCACGGTAGTGCTGTACTCTTATTTTTGCAGATTTCTATACTGGTGGTGGCTGGTGTTGGTGTTGAAAGCCTTGGAGAGACCAAATAATCCTCATATTTAAAGTTGGGATTCACTGGAAAAATTGAAACTGACTTTGTTTGTCATTTGTATGAATTTTAGGAGAACCCGTGAACCCAATGCTCCAAGATTTTCAGCATGTTTCCTCAACAACATATGTAAACAAATAGGCATCAATTTGATTCTATATTCCACATTTGATTTTTGGGGGTCCATGAGACAATCTTTGGTCCCTGATTGTGAAACAGCCCGTATCTGATTCAACAAAATATCACATCCAGTCAACGGTCAAACATTAGGTTCTGCTATGCATATCTGCAAACTTCCTATCAACACTGCTGTGCAGACATGAAATTTACTTACAGAAGGGGGGAGAAGGTATTTAATGGCTCTCCTATGTATCCATTTAAAAACATACTGTATCTCTACACGGCATACTGTATCCCAGCCCGTAGAAGGTTATAAACAGAAGAAGAAAAAAAAAGTGTGGAAGAGGGCTCCACATCACTTCCAGTAATCTTCCATCACATGCCAGTGAGGCGCCAACTACCAAGCCATGCAGCGCGAGCCAAGGATAGAGCCTTAATCATCTCCACCCTCCAAAATGATATTAGTCATCATGTTCCCCCCAAGTGCAAGATAAAAGGTTAAACTGGGGTTCTCACCCAGTCGTGCCAATGTGCTTTCCTTCAGCTTGGACCTCACAGCTATCTGCATGATTTATTATCATTTAAAAAAGCAAGCCCTTGGTAGAGTACGCTTTTTTGAATGTTCCCTCAGAAATCAGAAGTCAGACCAGTGGTCAACTGTCCGATTGCGGTGGGGTTTGACCAGCGACCCCAACCCCCATGCCCCCCCACCCCCACCCCCCAATCGATAAAGAAGCATAATACACTTGAACTTGCTGCGTCCTTGCCATTTTACTAGTTGGGTCATTCCATGTCAAATGTCCAAATTTCAGAGAAATTTCCCACTTGACCATCTCAGATTTGGCAGAAAAAATTCCAGCGGGTGCATTCACCTCCTAATAGGATAAATTCAAAATTTTAGCTCTCAACTCCTAATAGTTCAGTCATAAAAAAATATTTTTGTTCCGGCCCTTTATGAACAGCGTTTCTGAGGAGCCACTTTCACGTGGCTATATCTAGAAAAGTATTTCAGCTAAATCCTTCAGATTTTCAGGGGTGAAAATATGCTACTCTAACTTGAGGAATATGGACTAATAAAGGTGTCCCTTTAGTTCATCATATATTTTTGGGTGCTTAAAGGAGGATCATCACGCTTACCTATTTCGACCTGTATTAACTGCACTGAAGTTAAACAGCAGCCACTTCAAGTATTTCCGCAAGATAATTAGTCCTTTCCACGTAATTGGCAATCATTGCCCGTAATTTCCATGATAAAATCCAAAACGGAGGCCGCCATGGTTTTGAACTCAAGCTACGCGAGACTGAGTTTCAGCCGGTGAAAGCACGGAATTGTGACGTGAATGCGGCGGCTGAGAGTGTAAACAAAGCATCCCTGAACAGTGATATGCATTGTTCCATTGTGCGAGTTTATAACCCAACAGCGAATTAAATCCCTGTCCTTTGGGAACGTGTGCATTGTCACACTGGCCATCTTCTGTTTAGTGTCGTTGACACAATCGTATGCCTGATAATGCAGCATTTTCAAAGCGATTTCAGATCTGTTCACTGACGAGAAAATCTCATTAAATCGAATGCATGGCCATGATGCCTGGAAGCGCCAGACCTCCGCGCTGATGTCATGATCTCGTGCCCCAGAATCAGATGCGACAGGTGCTACGGAAAATAATAGCGCTGCCCAATGGGCTCAATTAAATTTGATTTTTTCATCAATTAGCCAACTGAGCTATATGAATGCAGTTTAACTAGCAGGAGATTAACAAATTGAAATAACAGGAGGGCAGAAATTTTTTGATGATAGTCCTCCTTTAGAGTTGCTCGAAAATTTAGCTCTGCGTTCTGTGATAGTATATTTGAAGGACTGTAAAAAGCCTAATTTCAAAGACAGGAATTTGATATTGCACTAGGGTTGTACCGATCGTGAACCGCAATTTTTTAATTTTTTTTTATTTTATTTTTATTTTACCTTTATTTATACAGGGGAACCCATTGAGACCTCAGTCTCATTTGCGATGGTGCCCTGTTAACAACACAAAACACAAAACAGAATTCAATGCAAAAGGCGTAGTACCACCACCTGCTGCCATGGGGCGAACATCCGAGCTTTCCCTTTTCCTTAATTAAACCCGACGCAGGTTGAACGAAAGTGCAAAACATCAAAGAGCATGTGAAATGCTTCCGGAAAAAAACTTGACTGACATCAGTCATTTTCGGCGACATGCTGCACGGAGCCAAGTAAAGGTCTACAGAATCGCCTCCTATTAACCAATTAGGCAACTCTAAGAAAAGTAAACCTGTTCCCATTTACTTAGCTTGATTGGCAGTCAAATGGTGGATTTGTTTACTCTCCAAGTTGAATGTGTAGAGCTGTTTATTAAGACAGCATGTTTGATTGATGCATTTCGAAATTTAAATGGCCATAGAACAGCAGATTTGCATAAACACGATTGTCATTGCCACGCCATTTCGTGCGACTGATCATTCATGTCTCAGATTCATGTTTCATCCTCTTTTCAGAATGTTTTCCACCTTGTGTATTTTCTAGATGCTTAAAATCCAGGGCAGTCTTATAACAAATCTCTTTATTTTTATTTTATCATTACAGATCTCCTAAAAATACTACAATGAGAGATGAAATGCAGAGTTGGGATGTGGCGATGTTGAACAAGGATTTTTTTTAAAGTGTGATGAGACCACTTGCAGTCATGGGGTGTGTAGGTAGTCGCGTGTAATTTCTTGAAACATGGCCTACACACCTGAAGCGGCTTAAACAATTTAAAATGCTGTCGGGAAGAAGCCTGAGCCCCCGTTTACACGTACATGGTTATTTTGACAAACGGAGACATTTCCCTGCGTTTGTGCCCTTCGTTTACACGCAAATGGAGAATTCGCCTCTGAAAACGATATTTTCTAAAAACTCCGGCCAGAGTGGAGATTTTGGAAAACTTCGGTTGCAAGTTTGCATGTAAACTGAGAAAAACTGAGTTTTAGGCAGCTGACGTCACAGTATGCGCCAGAACTTGCACCTGCGTCAAAAGTGCGACCTATGTTTACAATTTCATTTGGCTGTGGTGATCATGGATGATCGTGATTCCTTTCTGTTGTTGCCATTTTTGGGATTCTGATTGGCTAACGTGGGCTTGAGCTTATCGTTACACTGCCACCCACAGGTTTGATATGCTCTTGAAGGCATGTACACGGGTACGTGTAAACGAAAACTTTTCTGAAAACTGGTATGTGTGCATATTATTTTTGAAAACGGAGACGGTGAAATGTTTATTTATGAAAATAGCCGGCCACGTGTAAACGAAGTGTGAGTTTAGATTTCGCTAATTGCAGGTGCTCCGCCCTTCCCTCGATCTGCTCCCGTGTTTTTGGTCTAAATAACAATCAAACAATTTCAGTAGCCTATAACGATTAAGATGTGATGGTGAAAAGCGGACAAACCTAACTGGGCTACGGTGTTAGATTGAAAGAATGCCAGTAATTTGAATAATGAGAAAAAACCTTCCTCTTTCCCAAAAGCGGATGAAACGTGAATGTGAGATATAATGATCAGTCGCACGAAATGACATGGCAATGACAATCGTGTTCATGCAAATCTGCTGTTCTATGGCCATTTAAATTTTGAAATGCATCGATCAAACACGCTGTCTAAACAGCTCTGCTCATTCAACTTAAGAGAGTAAACGAATCCTACATTTGATTGCCAATCAAGCAAAGTAAATGGGAACAGGTTTACTTTTCTTTGAGTTGCCCAATTGGTTAATAGGAAGTGATTCTTTAGTCCTTTACTTGGCTCCGTGCAGCATGTAGCCGAAAAATACTGATGTCAGTCAAGTTTTTTTACGAAAGCATTTCACATACCCTTTGATGTTTTGCACTTTCGTTCAACCTGCGTCGTGTTTAATAATGGAAAAGGGAAAGCTCGGATGTTCGCCCCATGGCAGCAGGTGGTGGTACTAACGCCTTAAAAAAAAAAAAAAAAAAAAAAAAAAAAAAAAAAATCGCGGTTCACTATTGGCACAACCCTATATTGCACATACAGCTTCCCATGTATGTTGTGTATTTTGTATACTAATTCTGCCCTCTTATGAATGATCTAGAAAATATAAAGGCTTGAAAATGAAAAAAAAATTAAATTTCTGCTATTCTTAACATTTTATGCCAAAAAAATGGCACCATCCACCAACATCAGAGTGACTGTTTTAGAAAGATTCAATGCCTGTTATTAACATATCCAAAATTTGTGATGGAGTTCTGCTTTATTTCCTCAAAACAAATTTTTGAAAAGATGGTATTTTTGTGGACACGCAACATTTAATGGCATCAAAGGCATATTCAAACATTATTTAATAAAATGTACATAGTTAATGATAAAGCTCAAACTCAGCAAAATGCTTTATTTCGTAAATGTTAACTTACACTTGAAGAATAACCCATATGCAGTGTTTAGATATTGAAATACTACAACTTTAACAGGGCCAAAAATTCAAGCTTGTTATGAATTCGGAAGTGTAATAGTAATTAATTATCCAATACAATATAGCGGTCTTCCAGAGGATGTGTTAAGAATGCCATTTTCTTTGGTCACAGATTAAATAATTTATCCTAATATAAACTTTGTATTGATTTATTTATTAATAAACCAACCTATTAAAAAAAAAAAAAAATTAATTATAACTTTTTTAAGCTGTAAGTTTAGAAACATGTTTGGTCATGCAAAAGCTATAACTTGTCTGAACAGTTCACGCATCCGCACGGCCCAGCAAGAAGTTTTTTCTGGCCCAGGAGGGAAGACCTATGCTGGGTACCAGTGCAACATATCATTGCCAAGATTGAAGTTCCAAGCACTACAACTGGATGTAGATATGCACTAAAGGAGCAGGACACCAAAGTAGCTCAAAACTTCATGAAAGAGTTCAAATAATTTGTGTATTACCTGTGCTAACTGCTATCAACTGGTCATTTAAAATATTTTATTATTTCCAAAATATTTTATTATTTCCAAGTCTGCAGGACTGACAAAAACTCTTTTTAACACAGGTTACTACTAATTGAAGCATACAGGTTAATTTTTTCTACTTGGATTTAAATGTTCATTGATACAATAATTTTAAGTAATGATTTGTAACAAGTTTGATCTTCCACTGATGCTGGGACTACAGTATTTCAATACATATCTGAAAACTGTATATGGGTTATAATTCAAGTGTAAGTTCACATTTATGAAATAAAGCATTTCGTTGAGTTTGAGCTTTTTATCGTTAACTATGTGCATTTTCTAAAATAATGTTTGAATATGCCTTCAATGCCATTAAATGCTGTGCGTCCACAAAAATACCATATTTTCAAAAATTTATTTTGAGAAAATAAAGCAGAACACCATTACAAATTTTGGATATGTTAATAACAGGCACCCAGGCTAACCTTTCAAAAAGTCAATTTGATGTTGGTGGATGGTGTCATCTTTTTGGCATAAAATGTTAAAAATAGCACAATTTTTTTTTTTTTTTTCATTTTCAAGCCTTAATATTTTCTAGATTATTCATAAGAGAGGGGCAGAATTAGAATACAAAACACACAACCTATATGAGAAGCTGTATGCGCCATACCAAACCCCTGTCTTTTATTTAATCCCTGTCTAAAAAATTAGGCTTTTTACAGTCCTTCAAATATGCTACCGCAGAGCGCAGAGTAAAATTTTCAAGCAACTTTAAGCACCCAGAAATATATGATAAACTAAAAGGACACCTTTATAAGTCAATATTTCTCAAGTTATAGTTGCAGATTTTCACCCCTGAAAATTTGAAGGACTTAGCTGAAATACTTTTCTAGATATAGCCATGTGAAAGTGGCTCTTCAGAAATTGCTGTTCAAAAAGAGCCGGAATTTAGTTGCAAAAATATTTTTTTATGACAGAACTATAAGAAGTTGAGAACTAAAATTTTGGATTTCTCCTATTACGAGGTGAATGCACCTGCTGAAATTTTTTCGGCCAAATCTGAGATGGTCAAGTGGGAGCCATTCGGACACTCGACATGGAACGACCCAGTTGTTATTGCAAAAATTTACAATATCATATTTTCCTTACAAAAAAACCATGGGAAAAGTAGCCAACTCCTTACAGATATGAGGCAGTAAAAACACTCACACAAACATGGAGGCTTGATGAAGCACCTTACGGGCATTAGCCTGTAAAATATACCCCTATAATTGTAAGCCTGAAATACTTCTAACAGGCATGCTGTAAAATACACCTGTATTATCGTCAGCCAAAAAAAAAAAAAAAAACTTCTCATTGAGAGGAGACTGTGTCTGCTTCTAAAAATACAGACATTTTTTCTTTGCCATAGCCTAATTTTCCGTTAATCTGTCCAGTACGCCGCAATTTCGCTCCTGTGTTTAATGCGCGTTTACCTGGCAACGATTTGCGCAAACCACGCATGCTTGGCCTGCAAAGGATAAACAAACCTTTGTTTCTTCTCGGAAATGACACAGCATTTTTTTAAGACGCAAAGCAATACTCGTCCGCATTTTAAAGGGACTACCAAACACTCAGAAAACATTAAAAACATTGTATTTATCATTCATGTTTTAGCATCTTTGTTTTTAAATCGATGTTTAAATCCAATAATTTTGTGTCAGCCCACCACAACGATACATCTTACAGCCGCGGCAGCCTAACGGTAGAGGAAACGCTGCAGTGTTCAAGATCTCAGTTACCTTTCATTACCAGAAGTGATTCCTTGTTCATCAGTGTAAGAATCACGAATGTGTGATGCTTAAAGGGAGCTGACGGTGAATCACGCTGCAGACCCAAAAATTCCCCAGCTACCTCTCTCAGCTGCAACCAGCATGACCAGAAATAATCATTCAAAAATGCATCATGACTACAAGTCCTATGACTGGACAATACACCCAATACACCCATACTTCCGTAACAGAACCCAGGGACTCTGTGGAGTTTCCATGGAAAGTAACTAGACAACAATAAGAGAGATTTGGATTGATGACAACTGCAAAGGGAAAACTGAGCTGCAACCTGCTGTTTATGAAACATTTGGAGAGCACATTAGAAAAATACTCCCACCACGAGTTTCTGATCGATCTACTCCACCTTTAAATGCACATTAATATCATAGCAGAGAAACCAGCCCTGAATAATGATCTCAAAACTACTCCTGCGGTCGTTCCTGCCAAAACCACAGAATTCCCCGCCCCTCCCCCTTTCCTACACTTGCTCCTTGACAATGTGAAACCAGAGCAGTCCGTAACGGTTCTAAAAAGATAAAAAGAATTTGATTTGATGCGAGGTAGCTGAAGCGTGTTCCTTTCAGCTACACATTTCTGCCCTCCCCCCCCAAATCGCTGACTGTTACGGTCTTTTGCAACGGCAGCCAAAGCCAATTTACAGTGACTTGTGGCGAACCTCACGCGCGCAAACCAGAACAAAGGCGGAACTCTAGAGTGGAAATTTCCACCGTCAGAGCAGCCAGCGCTCCGAGCAGCGCATTCGAAACTTAACATGCCGAAGCACAAGGCCATGCTGGTGTGTATTACAACCAGCCAGCTTCAGACAGCTTCTAATGGCACAACAGATCTGACAGCTGCTTATTAAGCATTAATTCACAGAGGTATTGAATGATGACAAACAGAGCAACTGCCAAAGAGAGGCAAGACGCAGAACTGCAGAGGCCTCAGTTTATTTGATGATCTGGTGTTCCAATGAGCTTTGAGGATTTAATAATCACAGAAAAGTGTGTTTCAATGAGCCAGCAACATATGACTACGTTGGTCACTAGAGACTCCAAAAAGGTCATCCAAATTCTATCTGAAGCAATACTAAGACTATCTGTATCATGCATCTGTATATGCACAGACCAGCAAATATGACACACATAAATCAAGAAAGCCTGTTTGTGCTAACTGCACATTTAAATAAATGAAGCAAAGGCCTATACAAAGGGAGAGTCTATTAAGAGCACTGAAAGGCCTAAAAGTCTAGACCAGACTGGATCGCCATCCTCTGAATTTGTTCACCTCTATACTTCTACTTGTCCTCACCCACCGATATGCAGTCCTTTACGTGAGAGAATTGCAAACATTCCCACCTGATTGTGTTAGCTTTAGTCTGCAGGTGCTTAGAGGATGGGCATTTTTCCCAAAATACTCAAAGGTTATCCGGAGCCTTCACTGGCACACACTTAAGCAACCAACGCTAACAGCACAGCATATTTAAACAGCAGACAAGCCAAGAGCCAGGAGGTAAAATATTTATTTTAAGCAAATATTAATGTAAAACATTAAATATTGAAAGCAGGTCAAAGGACGTGCAGCTCCTGGTTGGAAGGTGGAAAACCATGAAGAATTCAAGGTGATAACTAGACAGAGAGGTGAACAAAAGCCACCTGGAAACATCCACTCTCAGCGGGTAAACTGCAGGATGAATGCCCCGCTAATGCAGGGGCAATGGTGTAGCGCTCGCGGCTAATTAATCCACTTTGCAGGGCTAATCTGGAGCCCTGGGATCAGGCCGAGGTCAGCAGGAGCATCAGCCTTTAGTTCGGCCTGCCTGCGTTCACCACCCAGAAGGAAGCAGAGCAGTTCTGCACAGACTGTCGCAGAGCCCGATGACCTTTACGACCTTTACCCTTAAACCCTACCTGCCCACACGCCATACCCTGCCACCGAGAGCATCACCGCCTACACCCTTGACAGCCGTCAAATTCTATATTGGCCTCCTCCCCCTCCTTAAATGATCCGAGAAACACAAGCTGGTACAAAACAAGCAGGTGACTGACACAGGCAGCTGTCGCCCTGGTGTCCCCACCCGAACACGCATATCCCGCAAGCTTCAAGGTTTAAACTCTTAAATGCTACACATCCAACCTGGCCGTGACCCCATTTTTACGCAGTCCTACTTTTGCATGTACTGTGCAACATAACCCCAGTATCGGGGCACACAGTACTGCAATATTAACAAGCAGACATCAATGAGGATTTGCCCCAATGGCTCCATTTGAATGAAACCTGAAGATGTAATCACTCATGAAGCAGAAATACAACAGTTAAACAGCATCCCTCGGGTTTGAAATCCAGATACTCAATTAAATTGTATGGCCTTATTAGCTACTTGATTGAGCTATGAACATATTTGGGAGTAGTAATTTTGCATCAATCCTGGACCATATACAGCAAGAACAAATTGCTTAAAGCTCTGGAGGATGCAGGGTCATTAGCTCTCCGCAACAAATTGAGGTCAGCCCATATGAGCTTGGCAGGACCCGTCTCATAATATTAACGGTAAAATCAAGGACTGCTTCAACACGGATGTAGGCATCCAACATGTAAACACTTAGCTTCGAGTTAAAAGTTATGTTCTGCAATTATTTCATATCACTCTTATAAAAACTAGGGTTGTCCCCAACTAAAGCAAATCTTGGTCAGTCAACAGTCCCCTGTTTTCTCCTACTGATTGAAATTTTTAAACTTCGCTCAGAGCCTCCCCTTTGTGTTACCCTTGCACTTGCGAAATTGAAGTAGAGCAAACATAAATAACAGCCTGAAGCTTTTATTTGACCAATAACACATCCTAGTGCGTAGGCAATGTTTTATTCGATAAACCTGGTTGGTCTCATTGAAGATTTAAAATCTCTTCGGCAAAAATATTGTTTTATTGCAGGCTATAACAGTCTAGCCATCTAAAATTCTCATGCACTCCAACTGTGTCTCACAAATAGACGCAAAGTGGAAATAACATTAAAGAAAGAATAGGGCTGATTCAAAATGATGTTTTTATTTCCATTTAGGCTATTAATTGCTTTTGCTGTATTTTGTTGTGTTTGAATGTGTGCTTACATAAAACAGATGGCACTACAGACCATTCCAACAGACAACCGTAACGGATGCCTTGTTTCTCCACATTAATTGAAACCACGATATCAATTAAACCAGTAAAAGTCTGCCTAGAGTCTAACAATATAAAGTTGATATTATTAATAAAGAAATGACTACTCAAAGAAATTACTAATGAAATAAATAGGATAAAACGAATTTGCACATAATACCTCAAATCCCAATTCATAAATTGCAATGCTGAGTGAACTTAAATTGCTATCCATCCAAAAAAAATTTACCCTACTCGGCCACTTACTGTTTAAAATCGCCGTCACATAATAAACTGTTCAATAGTGCTAAAAATGTCATAGATATGCCTGTTGAATGTTCCGCGACGTGAAGTTTTACACGGTGTAAGCGTGTTCTGTTAATCAATGAAACAGGCAAAAAAAATACACATTTATTTGGTTAGTTGGCTCTAAATTTCTCTCAGTCAGACAGGCTTTGGTGACAAGCTTGATTCACATTACTAATAGCAAACAAAAAACTCAATTTTAAATTTTCACCTATAAAGCACAAAAAAACACGTTTATACACAGAAAGAAGTATTCCAATTTACCATTTTCAAGCGAAGACTCTCTCCAGTGGCATTAAGCATGCGCAATTTGGTTCGTCTCTTGGTTTGTTACAGGATGTCTGATTTTATGATTTTGGTTCTGGTGAAAATGTAACGACTTTAAAGTATTGCGGTGCGAAGTTTTGCAGAAATGTGACATGTTTTTGATTTTGTAGTGCTGGTTATTTGAAAAAGGTAGACATCTGACCAACTTTTGTGACAGCCTGGCCGTTTTCTTTGGTAGGCCTGAAGTGATAGCCTATATCATATTTGTTGCTGAACTGAGGTGCCGTTAAAGCAAACGTTGCTTGCAAAGTCAATCCAGTTTTTTCGATAGTCAGAGACTTAAACAAAATGCTGCCATGCCGCATATTTTTTCTTTTAAATTATGTTCAAAGGTTTTATTGAAATGAAGATTTATCAAATTTTTTTTTCGTCATTTATAAAACAGTTTTTGTTTATTGCATATTTAAAACAAACACTGGAAAAAATCATGTCATAAACATTTTAAATTAACGTAATTCTGCAGAGACCTTCAGATGTAAAACCTAAAATTAGGAAAACCCACCAAATGTCCGACATTGGCGGGCAAATGAATGCACTTACCATCCTTGCTAAGCCTGCAGACGTTATTCTTTCCATATTCACTGTGTTGTTTAATTGCAAACTTAGCTACTTATTCAAGCATCAGTATTCAGACACTTCCCACTAGCCAGAGGATTATGACAGAGTTGCTCTCCACTGAAACATGAGACTGGCAGCTCTGTTCACTGGCCAGTCAGAACGGAGCAGAGTCAAAATCAGCTAAGGTGTAATATGGCAATTCATTAAAACTATCACATGATAAATTATTCCCTATTTGAGTAAATCAGTAAATTCTGTTAGGTGGCCTGAATTTAAATATTCAAGAGACAGGACAGATAGGTAGAGCACCATCAATGAAGTCTTGAATGAAGGAAAGAAAATTAAAATTCAGGGGCCACTTATTTCAGTGCTTGGCAAACATCAAATCCTCAGGTAGCCATATACTTGGCTGGAAATTTTTAACAATTAAGTCCAAATTGCAATAACTATTTGCTTACATTTTAAATGGGTTTCAAAGCTATTGAGACACACAGAAACACAGCACCTATGGCTCATAATTTAAAAAAAAAAAAAAACTCCTCAAAAATTCCCCTTGCACGTGTTAGTGCGTCCGTCAAACATATCAGGGTGATGGCCGAGGGTTTTTTTCCAACATCATCAGTGACAGCTCCATAATGTATCCATGGTAGTGTTTTCATTCGAATATACTAAAGTTAGTGAGTCTTGTCTCTGCTCATCAGTAGTCAGTCTTTTTAGAATCGAAGTCCAGAAAAAAGTCCAAAAAAGTCCACAACAATTAGGAGGCCCTGTGACGCCTGCATTTCCAGGAAACCTCCCCATATATGGCTTGCTGTCTGCGTCATCATTTTTTGTGGAAGAAGTCAGTAGTAGCGGCAGGTAAGCTGTTTTGACTGTCTGTCAAAATCACTAACATACGAATGATGTGACGTGTGTTAGTATAAACCAGGGCTCAAATTTCCCTTGGATCCGATGGCCAGGCGACGTTTTTTAGGCATTCCGGGCCAGTACGGACCACCACACTTCGCATTTCACCGGTCCGGTCGGGCCACTAACAAATAAAATCGCTTTCAAAAAAATTATTCATCTTACTGCGGTATAAACAAGCAAAGTGCAGCTCAAACTTGACATTGCTTCGTCCATCTCAGCTCAAGAAATTAAAATGGGGTTAGGATTCATCCACATAAGATCTTGCACGTACAATATCTTGTGAATGAAGATCATTGAGTGTTTACTGCGAGGAACTGGACAAGCGGTAACAGCTTCCTTTTATGGGCGGTGTACGCGATAACTCCTCCAAACATGAAAGCGCATCTGAAATGGTTATAGTTCGAATTCTCATTGGAAAGGAAACTGGGTAGGAGGTACAATTTGAAAAAACCCTGCGTGCATTTATTCTGGCTACGACACGAAGCAGAACCAGGAACAAGCTAGCGTAATGCATTAGCTTGTAACAGCTCGACGTTGGGAATCGAGAATGCACCACAAGCTTTAATTTAACATCTTAGCTAGCCAGGGGTGCGTTTCCCAAAATCACAGATGCTAACTTACATGGTTGGGCCCATTGACTGTGAATGGACGAACTACGGAAGTTGCTAACTTAGTAAGCAACTACGCTTTTGGGAAACGCGACCCAGCCTAGGGTGCGTTTCCCAAAAGCTGAGTCGCTAATGATATCAGCTACTAAGCTGCATAGGCTGAACCATTCGATCATAGGTTGCAGCCATGCACGTTGGCAGCTACAGCGTTGTTGGGAAATATACCCCAGGTTACTTTTCTGTGTTTCTAAGTTATGACTTCTCGCAATTGACCGTGTCAATTTATTTTTGTTTCCTTCACTTGTTCAAGGCTTGCTTGAGCGAGTGAAAATAGCCAGCTAGAATTAGAATTAGCTATAGGAAATGTCTAAGGCCGTATTTACACTAAGTCTTGATGCCCAGATCGGATTTGCTGCCTGAATCCGATTTTTTTTTACCGTGCGGTTACACTTATTTTATCAAGTGACCCCTATCTGATTCACAGGATAAACTTGCCTACAACATCTCAAACATCGCGCATGACTGCTTTTAGTTTTTTTTTACTAAACTTTAGGCCACGCCTACTTCTGCAACAAGTACTAACTGCTAAGCCAAAACAATGGATGATGCTGACATATCGTCAGCCTGCTGATAAAACCTTGTATCTCCAATTGATAAGAAACAAAAACTTGTATGTCCACTATTCTTACATGCAAAATTAAACTTATTTTATTTATATTTTAACTTATATTTACGTTATTTTTTTATTTTTTATTTTTTATTTTCCTGTAAAGTTTATCATTTTGAAGATACAAGGTTTTATCAGCAGGCCGGTATGATACGATATGTTTGATGATAATGTTGCGGTGCATGAAAACTTCGCCTAACATTGCCAGGATTTTTAGGCAGAGAAGAAGGAAAAGGGCATATGCTGCAATTACTGCCTCTTCAGTTGTTCATAGGAATATCTGGGTGCGAGACAGCCTCCATTCAGTCTGCCAGCTTCTCAAATATAAAACCTCATTCATTTACCGTGCATTCACCGTTTATGCGACAAAATAAGCTAAATGGTCGCAGATTTGATGACGATAGAGACGCAATGTGTAAGAAAATCCAATCAGCCGTGGTCGCATTGGCACATATCCGATACATATCTGATTTATTTCCACATATGAATGAGGCCTGTATCCGATCTTAAAATATCCAAATGCATGCGTCTTTTTCCTGTTTACACTGTAAATGAGCATATCCGATCTGTGTCACATAAGAGCAAAAAATCGGAATTGGGTCACATTACACGGACAATGTAAATGAGGCCTAACTGTCCGACGGATCCCGATCTTTTCTGCCACTTTGCGATCTCTTCCATTTTACATGCGCAATTGGCACATTTTTTTAAAAATCACGGAAACTAGGTAGCTCATATACTTCAGAGATAATGATATTCCAAATTGATAATTTCGCTGGCATCAAATTAGCTACAAGTAATTGGACTAAGATATTTTCAGAAGAAGCAACAGACGTTATTGCACAACACTTCCTAGCAGTTATAAAATACTGCATTGTCATTGACTTCATCGTTAGATTGGTTACTGAAATAGACATTCATATAGTGACTTAACAGCCCTGTAGCTTGATTACTGGCTGCACCTATTGTAGGCTACGTTGTAAATTCATGCCAATTGCCTTACTTACATTGACTGGCTACACGCACGTCGCACGAGTCTGTGTGCATTTACAGAAGGCTCGGCTCCGAGCAATAGTAATTTTAAATGACAGTAAAATTGTCCAATCATATTTCCCCTATGAATGGGAGGGCTTTGTTATCGCTGTTATGACAAGTCCGTCTTTTGTCCCCCATGTGAATCACAAGCTAGCGAAATAAAAAAATGAAATTAAAACAACCGGCGGTAAAGAACCTAGCGAGCCAGCCTGAGTTGTTGGTTAGTGATAGAAGCTGAGAATATTGTTTCAAGTTTATTAATATCGAAAACGCGCTTAATATTCAATGAAAAGTTGAAGTTGATCAGCATGGGAAAACCTACACCAGACCCTAACTTGATGCAAAAAAACCAAGGCTTTTGAGAGGCATTTCAACACCAGCAATTATGCGCGATACCTATGGATGAAGGAGGAAAATCTGTATTGCTGGGATTGGGTCCTAGGCCAAAGATGGACTTTCTGAGCAGGTGAAAAAGGCAGTTAAATGATCATGAAACGATAAGCTATTTTAATAGGGCACTGTGCTAAGTGATTTTTGTATTTTGCCGTCGCTGCCAGTGTTTTGTGTATGTTATAAAATTTATTTGGGAAAACATGCGGCATTACTTAGCTGAGATGGTGAAATGGATCAACCGGTAATACAGCACGATGCTTTTACCCAAATTAACTTTACGGGGGAAACGGAATGAAACTTTTAGCCTCTGAAATTATTTTTGTGACCTCACGGATGCATAAGAACACAAGAGATTTCATTACATATTAATTGGATCTTCTTGACTGATCCTGTCGGCGTATCTGTAGTCTTAGTCTTTCTTGCCTCGGTACACTGAAGGTAACAAATGCCATCGGAAGATGACATATCCCCTCGGCCCCTGATTGTTTGCGAAAGTCATGTCAATCCTACACCTTCAAAGAAATTCAAACAAGAATGTTGAGGTGATTTTCCTCTGGAATGATCCGGAAGTATGTACTGGCAACATCTAGCAAAGACTATGAAGCACACATTGGCAAAGGCAATAAAAAAGCAAGGGTCATTAATGAACAGTGTTTTAGTTCTGCTCCAGAAACAAACCCAGCCCTGCAACTGAGTCCAAATCCATGTTGCTTCCATGGAAAGGAAAAAAATAATAATTTCAGAAATGTGAAAATATGAAAAGGCACCACTTCAGTACTTGGGTAATGCACATACAAAGTTTCAGAAAGATATAATGAACGGTTTTTGAGTTCTGCTCCGGAAACGAACCCATCTCTGTACAGAGTCCAGTCCAACTTGTTTCCATGGAAACGAGAAAAAAAATTTTTCAGAAATCTGCAAATATCAAAAGGCACCACTTCAGTATGTGGGCAATACACATGCAAAGTTTCAGAAAGATATAATGAACGGTTTTTGAGTTGTGCTCCAGAAACAAACCTATCTCTGCACCGAGTCTAAATCTAACTCGTTTCCATGGATACGAAAAAAAAAATTTTTTTTCGGAAATCTGAAAATATGAAAAGGCACCACTTCAGTATGTGGGTAATACACATGAAAAATTTCAGAAAGATATAATGAACGGTTTTTGAGTTGTGCTCCGGAGACAAACCTATCTCTGTACAGAGTCCAAATGCAACTGGTTTCCATGGCAACGAAAAAAAGAAGATTTTCAGAAATCGGAAAATATCAAAAGGCACGACTTCAGTATGTGGGTAATACACATGCAAAGTTTCAGAAAGATATATTGAACGGTTTTTGAGTTGTGCTCTGGAAACTAACCTCTCTGTACAGAGTCCAAATGCAACTGGTTTCCATGGAAACGAAAAAAATAAAATTTTCAGAAATCTGAAAATATCAAAAGGCACCACTTCAGTATGTGAGTAATACACATGCAAAGTTTCAGCAAGATATATTGAACGTTTTTGAGTTCTGCTCCGGAAACGAACTAGGCCTGATGTGCACTAAGTCCAGATTTGTTTCCATGGAAAAGACAAAAACAGGAATCCCGAAATTTCCAAAGTCGCATCTAGACTATACATAGAATACATGTACCGAGTTTGGTGCTGATATCCTGCATAGTTTCCGAGTTCTGCTCCGGAAACAGAATGATTAAGGACGGACAGACAGACGAGGTGATGCCTATATCCCCCCGCATTCTATGCTGGGGGGATAATAAAAATGGGCATACTACACTGCTGTCTCGTTATATTAGCGTTGCGCTGTGACAAACTTCCCAAAGTGAAGAATTATTCGGGGCTAAAGAAAAAAATACTCAGAGCTACATCTTTGAATACTCCGGGCAGACAATGCCACTCATTGAATTTTTATTCGTCATAAAAAAACTACATTCGCCACTGTGACTACTGCTAGTAATTTCATACCCATCACTGATGGATCTAGTTCATCAATGACGATAGTGACGAGTGCCAGCGGGAGCTCTGCATTAGCCTATGTAATGCGTTCGCAGTAATCCGGGCCTGTGAATTTTGAGTGTGGCCAGTGGATATTTAAATCTTCTGGCCCGGTGGGCCAGTGCCTTTTTTTTCAGAATGTCCAGCCCTGATAAACGCAGCAGTAACTCGACAGAAATGAACTGTTATGTGCAGTGACTTCTTAGAAACAGAAAGCAAGTTAAAAGAGGTTAAATAAACACCAAAAACAAGTAACCCCCGAGAGCTCAGTGCACATCAGATTCTCGTGTTTCTGACAGACTCTGTGATTTGAGTGTTATAATTTGACAGATTCTTATATGCATTGTAATTATGACTCTGGTGTCAGAAAAAGTTACTTAAAAAAAAAAAAAAAAAAAAACTGGGTAAATTTCTATTTTTTTTAACAAATGAACTCTGTTCAGTAGTTCAGCTTTTATAAAACAGTCAGAAAATAAATGATTGAAGAAGTCTATATTTTGATGTTAATGTGACAATTTGTGACACCTTAGCTGATAGTGACTCAGCTCATTACATACGTGGGACGCCCACTCAGAACAGCTTGTTTCTTAGAAAGTAGGGAATGACAGCCTAAATACCGTAAATTTTTATTCCTTTAGTTACAGTTATAGTATTGTTCAAGGGTGCCAAGAATTTTGCGGCATATGTTTTTGACAGAATAAACTATACCAAAGATTACACAAAACTTTTGCAGAATAACTGGTTAACAATTTCCCCAAACGTGAGGAAAATTAGAATTATTATATGCATTATCTATAATATAGAAATGTTTTGGCTTGCCGTCTTGAGCGGCACCAATATATCTGGAGCTGACCATTGTGTTTACAGTAAGACAGAAAAACAAACTACCACAGGTTATTACATAAGCTCCATGCAGCTTCATAGGTGAGGCCATCAACAGTGGCAAGCTTCAGACTAAACGCAGAATTAAGCATGGAATCATTATAGATGCATTGCACAACTGAGGCAGCTGTGCTTGTGACCTACATCTGGGAACATGCATACCAAACCCACCAATTTTGGCAGTACTCTGGTGGTGCGAATGATTTACTGAAAGAATGCAGGCCGAAGCAACAAGAGGCTGTGTTAATAACATCCAGCAGGCACTTAGGGCGCTGAAACACCTCAAACTCTTGATTCCAAATGACATGATAAGAACAGTTATGCGTTTTTAGCTGGCGACTTCCTAAAGTGACACCTACTGTACAATTTGAAAAGGTCTGTCTGTAAGCCACTGATTGGGAGACATGACATACTGGATGCATGGCACCTTCTTATGAGTGCACCAGCACCAAATCATGCTGTACCATCAAGAGAACATAAGCCTCCTTAAAAGTGAAGGATTGTAACTGCCATATACTGCAGCATCCAGAATGCATCATCTATGGATTTGGATTATTTGCAATTGCTCGACCAAAAAAAAAATCCTGGTCAACCAACGGCCCATCAACCGAACAATCGACCAGCTGACTAAATGGGGTCAGCGCTGATAATCCACACACACACATTTTGCTCAAGAAAGCACGTGCATGCTCTCTCCCAAACACAAAGATTTACACAAGTACACATACACATACACATGCATTAATATGCACACATGCTGATCTGTGTATCTCAATGGGAACTGTGCAGAAATGTACACCAAAACGAAGCACATACACAAAACAGATCAACACCTGACTACATGCTTCCGCTGAATAGAAAGATGTTAAATTTCATTTCTGCTTACTTCGCCCCCTGCAAGCAGATTATGGTACCCGATTGACCAGACAGTAAGTAGCACGAGAGACGGGCAACGGCAACAAATTGCAAATTGCAGTATGCTGTTCCTGTACAACAGAAGGATGAAAAAGTTCCCCTGTGGGCAAATTCTCCGTAAAAACCTTAACTCTGGCCACTTCCTATTGAGCAATGTGGATGGGTGGAAATTCCCGTTCTCAGCTGTCAAGACTCAACAACATGGCTTGCATCACACTTTTACTTTTCACGCTGATACTAAAACCACGGTGTTCAAGGAGAAGCATTGCTGCACAAGGAGTAGGTCTACTCTGAACAGCACTCACTGACACAGGATATGCTCCTGATCATACCTTATACCCAAAGCATATTTACCCAGCAAATTCACCTCATGGTTTATGCCGTTTTGCCAAGTCTACTCCAGCCCTAAAACAAGGCGCAACTATCTTAGATATGGGACAACCTAAATCTTGCATAGATCACAATTCTGTTCCAACTGTACATTTCCCTTCCTTACTAGAATTTAAACCAAGCAAAAAAAAAAAAAAAAAAAAATCAGGGCTTGGGAGAAAAATGCAATGCAACATTGTGGCTAATCACCTCACTTGTAACCAAAAACACTGAAAAAGTTGAAGCGAGTTTCACAGTGACGTGTTTGTCTACATCCTGGTAAAATTCAGATGAAGACGTACACATTTACTTGGAATCATGTTGCCAAGTTCTGTACAGTTCTGTACGGTTAACATGTTCAAGTTACTCTAGTCACTCATCATTAAACTAAACAGCCATTTACTTCCGATGCTCGCATACAGTATGAGGCGGTGATTTCCACAAATGTTGTGCAATCTACTGGTCATACGTTGCCAGCCTTAACTTGAATGGAATTATCCCTTAAAACTGCCAAAGCCCATTACCATGAGAACTGTTTTAACATAAACTAAAGAATTAGCTACAGTACGTGGATTAGCCCAGCTGCGCAATTTGATCAGAATCTAGAGCACTTCTAACAAAGGCACAACCATTAAACGCTTCAGGAATACTGGCCAGGGCAGAGGCCAAGTTCGGTAACTTGACTCCCGTTTTAGAGGTCCTGCATTTTCACACTCCTATTCAGTGCGGTAGATCCAGGGGACCCGTTTCCCGCAAACAAGAGTTCACTGGGGAGAACTGATTAGCAGATTAGTCATTTCAGGACTGACCTACTAGTGATAACGAAAAATATGCGTTTGAACTGCTGTACAAGTAAATAAACACCAACGTTTCACCAGTATGAATATTAACAGTGCTATGGCACTTTTCAGCTGACATAGGAGATGAATGGGAAAATGTTCGCCCCACCAGAAGATGGAAGGACATCAAATCTCAGTTCATCCCAGGAAAAATGTAACTGCCGTTAACTTTATTCCAACAATCGTGACATAAAAAGTTAATACCCAACTTTAGGTAGCCAAAACATTATAGCTAGAGCCAGCGTTGAACGATTTAGGGCTAATATTCGCCATCTTATTAAAATCTAACTGACATAAAGACCTAGTTAACTAGTCAATCAGCTGCAAGTTACTGTTAGCCTGCAAAAGTATGTGGCGCCAGCTTCCCTGAATACTCAGTAGGCAGGTTAGATGATATAGCAAGCAAGTATTAAACTGGTAACGTTAAAACATTAGCTTGCGAACCAGCTTCAGTAACACGTTTGACCGAGCCAGCTAGCTTACCTACCAATACTATGGATGAGCTCACTGCATTAGCTAGGTAGCAACCCAGTCTACTAGCCAGCTAACCATACACCGGCCGCTAATAGCAGCTCAGTTAACCCTGTGGACGGGCAAATGCTCTCATCAACGTTAATGGCTTAAAGCTGCTTTCACACCGGACGCGAAACGAATTTTTCGCACGACAGATTACATTCAAAGCCAATGCAAAGACGCGAATACACGCGTTTGTATTCGCGTCTTTGCATTGACTTTGAATGTAATCTGTCGTGCGAAAAATTCGTTTCGCGTCCGGTGTGAAAGCGGCTTTACGAAAATAACATTAGCAAGCAATACAACAGCTCACCACACACGCGTGCTTTATGCACAAATTTTCCAGTTCTTCGTGCAGTTGGCTTGCTGATCGCTACGAAAAATCACACGATCACACACCATCTATTGAAATACACTTATTGACCACCAAATAAACAATGCAAAATGAAGGCAAATTAAAATTTTTAAAAGATGTGATGTTAGACGAAGGGTAGCTACCGTTACGTTCATAACTAGCCTGCTCAATATCATATTCACTTACCAGTGTATTTTGGCTTTCACGCAGTTTTCCCGAATATCGCCGCAGGGTTGTAAGTGTCTGGCTTATCTGGTCATCGATGCTGGATGAAATTCGTAAGGAAATGATAACGTCAGTCTATACAGGGACCACTGCATGAATAGCTCGCTAGCCAGGCTAAGTAACTTGGCTGGCTAGCTAGCAACTCTATTTTAACTAGATAAATCAAATCCTTGAGTTAACCTTAACTGAAAGACGGGGTGGGTGTTCTTGAATCAAATAGGCTCGCCAAAGCTAACGTTACTTGAACGTCCAGCTAGCTGAATGATGTACCTAACCACGCAACAATTAATAAGATAATCGACGATCGAGATCAGGTTTTCTTCGGATTTCGGTCAGCATCACTGATCTGAAATGGTGGGTGGTCGGAATAGTATTCAAGAACGGCTGGTTTCGACTGAAGCAAGCTAGCACGTAGCGCCACAACCAGCTCGGTCACTTCTCCTCCCCGAGTCGACACAGAGTAGACTAAACGGCACAGTGTTGGATTGACTGGATGTCACGGGAGTGGGCGGGGGCGATAGGGAGGCAGGCTCGGAACGTACCCGAACTAATTTAGCTAGCAATGCAGCAAGTACTACATCACTCTTCCGAAGCATTTGGTTGCACGTGTATTTATTTATTTATTTATAGATGTCCAAGCACTGTAGGTGCATAAACCCTGTCATTCAGAAGGCGCATGCCATCAAAGTGGGCAAAGCCCTGGTTATTATTATTATTATTATTCAGCCCTCCGTAGTTATCACGAAAAATAGCCATCATAACTCTCACAAATATTGGTAACTTTTTGGCAGACACGTCGAGGACCCCACTCCATACCTTCACAACGATTTGGACGCAAAAATTCCAGAAGGGGGCGCTATAGCAACAAGTTGAACTTTTTAACTTTGAGAGGCCATTACTTCTGAACCGTTTATCACTGAGACACCAAATCAACCCCAGCAGATCCACTTCCTCAGGACGAACGAAAAGATACATATGTCATAATATATTTTCTGCCATTTCGAATTTTGAGGGGAAAATAAATCTTTAAAAATATACCGTTAGTCTGAACAACATGAAACTTTGTATGTAACAGCTACATACCAAACCTGAACAGGGCCGGCACTAGAACAGGGCATTGGGGGGGCACAGACACGTCCCTTTATGACAAGTATTAGCCCTGGCAAGTTCTCAATCATTTTCCTTTATTGACGCGTTTTCCAATTATCGTAATTGGCATCTGAAGACATGGTTTCTCTCCATTTGCGATCTAACAGCGATGAAATCATGGGCTAAATTCAGTACAGTGGCGGAACCAGAACTGATTATTGGGGTGCACAAAACATCCGTTTAAAACAATAATAAGTCCTGACCTGTTCTCAGTCATTTTCATGATTAACAAAAGGTTCACTCCGATAGCACTCCACACTTAACAGGTGCTGCTTGTTCTCCCCGATTAGGTAAGATGACAAGCATTCATCTGGACGCTGTATTTAATTCAATGTAATTCAAAATTGCATACCTGCGCAAGTAGCTTGAGCCGCATGCTTTTTATAGCCTATTTAACTGCTGAGTGCCACTTTTTTTTTAATCAACCCACGCAATACCGAGAGTGAAAGGCGATATTTCATTGGAATGCAGTTCAATCAACGCAAAGCATTGGCTTATTAATGAGCAAACTATTTTTCTGTACTGAATTTAGCTTATGATTTCATTGCTGTTAGCTCGCATATGGAGAGAAACCGCGTCTTCAGTTGCCAATTACGATAATTGTCAATAAAGGAACCGCGTCAATAAAGGAAAATGATTGAGAACTTGCCAGGACTAATTCTTGTCATAAAGGGACGTGTCTGTGCCCCCCCCCAATTCCCTGTTCTAGCGCCGGCCCTGAACCTGAACAAGTTTCTGGATGAAAAGTTCCCGAGTCAAAATATTAATCAGAGTCAGTACCATACTGAATATTTGCAAACGAGGCTATTTCGGCCATTTTTAGCCAATGAATATGAAACTTGGTGTCACTCAAGACAATTCTTACTGTATAGACACGAACCAAATTTGAAGAGGATCAGATAAATAATATGGCTCCCACAAACAATTCAATATTCTGCCTTTTTGAATAATAATAATAAAAAAACTTTAAAATGTTCTGCTCACGAAGCGCAAGCCAGACCAACACAGATTTACTTCCATAGTATGCAAGCATCGGTCCCCACAAAGTCTTCAATGGTGGACTTCCTACATTAATAAATTACTCTGCCACATGCTATACCATGCTGAACCATGTGTCATGAACAGTTGAACAGAACCAAATGCAGATCAATGATGGCATAAAATCTGGCCTTTATTCACAAAACTGAATATAAACTTAAAGGGCTTTCAAATAGCAGAGTGAAAACTGGATGGTTCATGGTTAGGCAGGTGCACACAGGAGCATGTATGCAAAGGCTAGGCTTCGTCGAAGGTCAGTCCCTCAGATGGCAACCCAAATGAACCAAGGCACACAGGACTGATGCACACCTTCAAACAGGAAAGAAGAAGCTTCTCGACAGGACTGCTGATTCTGAGAAGAATCCCCCAAATAAACAGATGCTTGGATTTTAGTTACTCATTCACTGAAGACGAAAGACAATAAAAACAGACATAATATAACAATCCAGCAAAGGGGAGATGGAGACCGAGACCTCAAGTACACAAGATGATAATCAGAAAAGTGGAAAATGCATGCATAAACACATGGAGTGAAACAAGAAGGGAGGGGAATGGAATAAGACAATAAATGCTTAATAAGAATCAATAAATGAAATCAAAACTACTGAGGACACCTGGATTATGGGGAAAGCCAAATAAGGAAACACTTAGGATGTAACACCATGTTCAGGATTTTCACCATTTGGTCGAAATGGCAAGTGCCACAAAATGTTTGTCCACAAGTTTGTGGTAAGTACAGATAAATGAACATTTTGATATTCACCACATAACATTGCACCTGAAATATGCTTCTGTATGTCTTTTCTGGAAAGCCAAGAAGAAGAGAAAGCTAGCTGTGAAAAGCGTTTTGTGTTTGATGAAATATATAATGGAAATATATATATATATATATAATATATATAAATAATGGAGCTAAGTATAATATATATATATATATATATATATACACTTAGCTCCATTAAAAACGCACGGGTGAGGTATGTACTGTATTTGCGGGCAAATTGAAGACTTGATTGATTTTTATTGCTTTTCCAGTGAGGCACGACAGGAAATAAAGAAAAGCGTGTGGTACTGTAATCCTGACGCGCACCACGTGCACGCGCCAAGCACTTCAGTAATAACAAACATTGAGCTGTTCATCCCCTCCTTGAATCGCCACCTTATCGTGGTGGAGGGGTTTGAGTACCTGGATGATTCTAGGAGCTATGTTGTCTGGGGCTTATTGCCCCTGGTAGGGTCTCCCAGGGGCAAACAGGTCCTAGGTGACAGGTCAGACTAAGAGCGGTTCCAAAACCCCTAATGAGAAAACTCATATCAAGGACTTTTACGTCGCCAGGATTGGCGTCACCGGGACCCCACCCTGGAACCAGGCCCGGGGTTGGGGCTGGCAGGCGAGCGCCTGGTGGTCGGGTCTCCACCCACAGGACCCGGCCGGGCACAGCCCGAACGAGCGACGTGGGCCCGCCTTCCCGTAGGCACATCACCCGCGGGAGGGTTCAGAAGAGGCCGATGCCATGTGTTTTGGGTGGCAGTCATGGGCGGGGGCCCCGACGACCCAATCGTTGAACATGGAACCTGGTTATCGGGACATGGAATGTCACCTGACTGGGGGGGGAGGAGCCTGAGCTTGTGCGGGAGGTTGAGCGGTACCGGCTAGAGATAGTCAGGCTCACCTCCACGCATAGTCTGGGCTCTGGAACCCAACTCCTCGAGAGAGGCTGGACTCTCTTCTATTCTGGAGTTGCCTGCGGTGAGAGGCGGCGGGCTGGTATGGGTTTGCTTATAGCCCCCCAGCTTAGCCGCCATGTGTTGGAGTTTTCCCCGGTGAATGAGAGGGTCGCTGCTCTGCGCCTTTGGGTCGGGGACAGGTGCATCACTGTCGTTTCGGCTTATGGGCCGAATGGCAGTGCAGATTACCCGGCCTTCTTGGAGTCCGTGGGAGGGGTACTGGAAAGTGCTCCAACTGGGGACTCCATCGTTCTGCTGGGGGACTTCAACGCCCACGTGGGCAGTGACAGTGTTACCTGGAGGGGCGTGATTGGGAGGAACGGCCTCCCCGATCTGAACCCGAGTAGTGTTCTGTTATTGGACTTCTGTGCTAGTCACAGTTTGTCCATAACGAACACCATGTTCAAACATAAGGGCGTCCATCAGTGCATATGGCACGAGGACGCCCGAGGCTGGAGGTCAATGATCGACTTTGTGGTCGTGTCATCTGACCTTCGGCCATATGTCTTGGACACTCGAGTGAAGAGAGGGGCTGAGCTGTCCACTGATCACCACCTGGTGGTGAGTTGGATCCGCTGGTGGAGGAGGAAGCTGGACAGACTTGGCAGGCCCAAACGTGTTGTGAGGGTCTGTTGGGAACGTCTGGCGGAACCCTCTGTCAGAGGGGTTTTCAACTCCCACCTCCAGGAGAACTTTGACCAGATCCCAAGGGAGGCTGGAGACATTGAGTCTGAATGGACCATGTTCTCCACCTCCATTGTTGATGTGGCCGTTCGGAGCTGTGGCCGTAAGGTTTCCGGCGCCTGTCGCAGCAGCAATCCCCGAACCCGGTGGTGGACACCGGAAGTAAGGGATGCCGTCAAGCTGAAGAAGGAGTCCTATCGAGATTGGTTGGCTCATGGGACTCCTGAGGCAGCTGACAGGTACTGGCAGGCTAAGTGTGCTGCGGCCCAGGCGGTGGCGGAAGCAAAAACTTGGGTATGGGAAAAGTTCGGGGAGGCCATGGAGGAGGATTATCGGTCGGCCCCAAAGAGATTCTGGCAAACCATCCGGTGCCTCAGAAGGGGGAAGCAGTGCCCTGCCAACAGTTTACAGTGGAGGTGGGCAGCTGTTGACTTCGACTGGGGATATTGTCGGCCGGTGGAAGGAATACTTTGAGGATCTCCTCAATCCCACTGACACGCCTTCCGCAGAGGAAGCTGAGGCTGGGGACCCAGAGGCTGATTCATCCATCACTCGGGCTGAAGTCCATGAGGTAGTTCGGAAGCTCCTCGGTGGCAAGGCACCGGGGGTGGATGAGATCCGCCCTGAGTACCTCAAGTCCCTGGATGTTGTAGGGCTGTCTTGGTTGACACACCTCTGCAACATCGCGTGGCAGTCGGGGACAGTGCCTCTGGACTGGCAGACTGGGGTCGTGGTCCCTTTATTTAAGAAGGGGGACCGGAGGATGTCCTCCAACTATAGGGGGATCACATTCCTCAGCCTCCCTGGTAAAGTCTATGCCAGGGTGCTGGAGAGGGGAATTCGGCCGATAGTCGAACCTCGGATTCAGGAGGAACAATGCGGTTTTCGTCCTGGTCGTGGAACACTGGACCAGCTCTATACCCTCCGCAGGGTGCTTGAGGGTTCATGGGAGTTTGCCCAACCAGTTCACATGTGTTTTGTGGACTTGGAGAAGGCATTCGACCGTGAACCTCGTGGCATTCTGTGGGAGGTGCTTCGGGAGTATGAAGTCCGGGGCCCTCTACTAAGGGCAGTGCGGTCTCTGTATGACCAGAGCAGGAGCTTGGTTCGCATTGCCGGTAGTAAGTCAGACCTGTTCCCGGTGCATTTTGGGCTACGGCAGGGCTGCCCTTTGTCACCGGTACTGTTCATTATTTTTATGGACAGAATTTCTAGGCGCAGCCAGGGGCCAGAGGGAGTCCGGTTTGGGGACCACAGGATCTCATCTCTGCTTTTTGCGGATGATGTTGTCCTGTTGGCTCCTTCGAACCAGGACCTTCAACATGTACTGGGGCAGTTTGCAGCCGAGTGCAAAGTGGCTGGGATGAGAATCAGCACCTCCAAGTCCGAGGCCATGGTTCTCGACCGGAAAAAGGTGGCTAGCCCCCTCCGGGTTGGAAGAGAGCTCCTGCCTCAAGTGGAGGAGTTTAAGTATCTTGGGGTCTTGTTCACAAGTGAGGGAAGGATGGAGCGTGAGATTGACAGATGGATCAGTGCAGCAGCAGCAGTAATGCGGTCATTGTACCGATCTGTTGTGGTGAAGAAGAATTTACCAGTCAATCTATGTTCCTACCCTCACCTACGGTCATGAACTTTGGGTCATGACCGAAAGAACGAGATCTCGGATACAAGCGGCTGAAATGGGTTTCCTCCGCTTGGGGTGGCGGGCGCTCCCTTAGAGATGGGGTGAGGAGCTCTGTCACCCGGGAGGAGCTCAGAGTAGAGCCGCTGCTCCTCCACGTCGAGAGGAGCCAGCTGGGGTGGCTCGGGCATCTATATCGGATGCCCCCTGGCCGCCTTCCTGGGAAGGTGTTCCGGGCATGCCCCACCAGGAGGAGGCCCCGGGGAAGACCCAGGACACGCTGGAGGGACTATGTCGCTCGGCTGGCCTGGGAACGCTTTGGGATACCCCCGGAAGAACTGGAGGAAGTGTCCAGGGAGAGGGAAGTCTGGGCATCCTTGCTTAGACTGCTGCCCCCACGACCCGGCCCCGGATAAGCGGAAGAAGATGGATGGATGAGCTGTTCGTGATGTGTACCGTGACACTTGACTTGTTCTTTTTGGTGTGGTCAATAGCCTACATAAAGCCAACAAAAAAAATGAAAAATGCTACTGCATCAAGAAAATGCATTGCATCATTTGCATTGTTACCGTTCAACAATTAGTCGGTTGTCTATCCGAGAATGGAACACAGGCACTGTCAGTGACTGACCCCGCTTAGGGCAGCCACAAGTGACAATGGCAGCTCAAGAGCGCCACATCTGGTTACAGCCTGTACATGACAGATTCCGGACAGCAACCAAAACTAAACATGAGATGAGGGGTCTGAGACGATTGAGGGTGAGCGCAAGCACCATTTGACGCCGTGTACGTGAGCAAAACATGCGTGCATATGGCCCCTACAGAAAATCCATTTTTTGCCCATCAACAGGAGTAGGAACTCTTCACTTCTGACGTTGGTCACCTGCCTCTGTGTAATTATTTGGCACTTTATTTCCCTGTTTCTGTCTGAGAATGGAAAACAGGGACTGTCGCTGACTGACGATGGTAAGGGCAGCCATGCGTAAATGGGCAAAAACTGGGTTTTCTCTAGGGCCCGTGTGCACGCAATATATACACGCAATATCATAAAAATGGCTTGAATACACCATGTTACTGGTCTCGCAATTTAACGACACTCACACATTATGGAAAATTGTCTGAAACTTCCTCAGTTTTTCACATATATACTTATGTTTGGTATCAAAATGTCCGTTGTGTTGTTGTGTAGCCGATAAAAATCATCTGGTTTTTCAGAACAATCATTTATGGGTTTAAATATGGACCTTTCGAGGCCTTGCCCCACAAAAATCTTGAAATCACTAAATAGGTCACAGTTCACTTCCTGTCTGCAAATATCACATTTCAAATCAATTTTCTGGACAGTCCCACAAGTAGGTACATATTACCAAAAGATGGTTCAAATTGGGCTGTGGGCAAATTTGCCTATGCCCTGCAAAACCTCCTTTGCAGACGGCCAGCCGAATCAATCTGGATATGATGGTTGGTATCGTGGATACCTATCTGCTCTCTAAGAGGAGAACATAAGTTAATTTTGGGGCTAGAGTTATTTAAATGAATAAATAATAAAAAGTCCAATTCCAGACAGCTTTCTGAGTCTGTTAGCAGCTGTGTCTGTGTGTGTTGACATAGTTAGCAGCTCAACAATACGTAGCTGCTTGCTGTTAGCCGGATTAGCTCCCACTTTAGCGGCACTAAGCTAGTAACAAATGGGCTGAGTCCAGACCTCCTCCCACTCCACCAAGTTGACTGATTTTCTGGTCTGGCGTTGTGACATTAAAACAAGCTAAACATTAAAATAGAGCTGTTTGTCCGCTTAAAAAGCGATTATTTAATGAGCGACGCGGGGGACAAGCTTAACAATTAGCCAAGCAGCACCGTGGGCAGAACAATCATCATTGTCAAGCATCGTTATTTCAGTCAGTAAATTAATTCAGTCAGTAAATATTCAATTATAAAAGCTGTGCTGATTTGTCATGTGATTTTGTGCCCTTGTCCCAGTGTTTGGCAAAAAATAGCCATTATTTGACCAATCTCATGATACTTTAACTAGCTAAGTACTGCAAGTTAATTTGTAGCCAATTATTCTTCAAACTGTAGCCCAAATGCTTCCATTGTTAGAACAGCTGTGACTCAAAAATGCCTAGAAAGTCATGGAAATTTGGCAAAAAGTTACAGGGGAAAAAATGGAAAAGTTTTGGGGGTTTTTTTTGGTCAAAAAAGAGTGGGGACCCTGTCTAGAGGCATCAGCATTAAATTTTGGGATTGCCTTCCTTTTATAATCTTCTTTTGTCCCCTAATTTTCCATTTACAGTTTTACTTGCTGTAGTTGTTATTCATTTCATTTCAATTGTTACCATTGATACCTGCAGGCAGCCTGCTTATGTCCAGTCAGTAGGTTAGGAAATATGTTCCCCTAGACTGTTAATAAAAAACATTCAAATGAAATCAAGTCAAACTTAATTCTTTGACAATACCACAACATACAGTAATTCTCGGTCATCAAAGTACGGTCAAAGTACTGTGGCAACTGAAATATGTGCGGGGTGCAGCTTCATATGCGGTATGAATAACTTCAGGCTTGCACATGTGCAAATGTGCATGACCCCCCCACCAATTACCACCGCATCATCAGTGATTGTGACAGTTATGGGAAGCTCCTGCATATGAGTCACTTTTATTGAAAAAATATGTGAATCTACATTTAGTTTGTTTCATTTTGGGCTTTGTGCATATAAAACCACCACCATCAGTACTAAGTTGTATTCAATACTCATTCCAAAAAAGACCATATCACATTTTGCAGGGGTTACGCAATCAAACCTTTAATAAATTGAAAACGATTTATTATAGATTATAGTTAACCAAAAAATAAAATAAAAGTTAATACTAGGTGTGAAGCATTTTAGTTAATTTACAAACCCCAATTCCAATGAAGTTGGGACATTGTGTAAAACGTGAATAAAAACAGAATACAATGATTTGCAAATCTTTTTTATACTATTTTCAATTGAGTGCACTATGAAGACAAGATATATAATGTTCAAACTGATAAACTTTATTGTTTTATTGGAAATATTCACTCATTTTGAATTTGATGCCCGTAACATGTTCGAAAAAAGCTAGGACAGGGGCAAAGTTGAGGAATGATCAAATACACCTGCTTGGAACATTTCACAGGTGAACAGGTTTATTGGAATCAGGTGAGTGTTATGAATAGGTATGAAAGAAGCATTCCCGAAAGGCTCAGTCGTTCACAAGCAAGGATGGGACAAGGTTCACCACTTTGTGAACAACTCCAAAAGTCCAAAAGTTCAAGAACAACGTTTCTTAACATGCAATTGCAGAGAATTTAGGGATTTCATCATCTACAGTTCATAATATCATCAAAAGATTCAGAGAATCCGGAGAAATCTCTACATGTAAGCGGCAAGGCCGAAAACCAACATTGAATGCCCGTGACCATCGATCCCTCAGGCATCACTGCATTAAAAACCGACACGATGCTGTAAAGGATATTACCATGTGGGCTCAAGAACACTTCGGAAAACCATTGTCAGTCAATACAGTTTGTCGCTACATCTACAAGCGCAAGTTAAATCTCTACCGTGCAAAGTGAAAGCCATATATCAACAACCCCCAGAAACGCTGCCGGCTTCTCTGAGCCCGAGCTCATCGGAGATGAACAGACGCAAAGTGGAAAAGTGTGCTATGGTCTGACGAGTCCACATTTCAAATTTTTTTTCGGAAATCATGGACGTTGTGTCCTCCGGGCTGAAGAGGAAAAGGACCATCCAGATTATTATCAGCTCAAAGTTCAAAAGCCAGCATCTGTGATGGTATGGGGATGCATTAGTGCCCATGGCATGGGTAACTTGCACATCTGTGAAGGCACCATTAATGCTGAAAGTGCATGAGGTTTTGGAGCAACAAATGCTGCCATCCAAGTGATGTCTTTTTCAGGGACGTCCCTGTTTATTTGAGCAAGACAATGCCAAGGCACATTCTGCACGTTACAACAGTGTGGCTTCGTAGTAAAGGAGTGTGGGTAATAGACTGGCCTGCCAGCAGTCCAGACCTGTCTCCCATTGAAAATGTGTGGCGCATTATGAAGCGCAAAATACAATGTTGGAAAACAGGATTTTTGGGTATTAGCAATATGAGGTGAGCCAGATGGTTTGATCAATAGGCACTGAATGTGTATTAGGAGATTAAGAGCAGCCGTCGGGTCCGACAGGGCATATCACCTATTTGCTAATTCCATCTGGGATCTCCGTTTGTCTTCAGTTCCGACAGGACACAATTCCCACTAGCGCCTTTTAGTTGGAGGTTCCGTATGCCCATATATGGAGGGTTGGGAGGCCATTGAACCAATTAAGTTGAGAGGTTCAGGTGAGGCCCAATCGTGGAATATTCCTTTTATCAATCTATAAACCCCAGGATCAATCAGCAACAACTTTTGATAACATTAAAGAAGTCATATGAAAATACCTGTACTTTTACATGTATAAAGTTTCTTACGAAATTAATTAATTTTGAACTCTGCACCACGCTGTTGTTCCCACGGCCAGCTGTGTAATAAACTTTTTCCTGCTTTTGCTATGAACATCGGAGTCTGCTTCTTCATCGGGACAACGTTCTTGGGTTTTTGTTAATTAACCAACAACAACAACAACAAAGGAGACCCCGGACTGTTGAGCAACTGAAGTCGTACGTAAAGCAAGAATGGGGAAGAATTCCACCTGCAAAGCTTCTACACTTAGTGTCCTCAGCTCCCAAACGCTTATTGAATGTTGTTAAAAGGAAAAGTGATATAACACAGTGGTAAACATGCCCCTGTCCCAGCTTTTTTGGAACCTGTTGTCAAGTCAAGTCAGATTTATTTATATTGCACATTTAAAAACAGCAGATGCTGACCCAAAGTGCTTCACAAGTAGATACTTTCCACAGTACAGGCTACAGAGATGGTATAATCAAAAGCTGGGAAAAGTGCATCATACTCAAAATTAGGTGCAACATAAAAACCTCATGAAACTCAGAATTAAAAAGGAGGTCAAGCAGAATAAAAGTGCATCATAAGATTCAAATCAAAGACTACAATATCAGGCACATAACAAAATAAAGTAGTGCAGCCATATAATAAAACAAAACAATGAAACAATAGATAAAAGAAATAAGAGATATAAAAGATAAAAGAACAAACACAGCAAAAAGGAAAAACTTAGGTAAAAGCAATGGAGTAAAGATAGGTCTTAAGATTTAAAACATTCAATCGAGGGGCTGGATCTAATATGAGGGGGGAGGTTATTCCAGATTTTAGGGGCAGCGACTGAAAAAGCACGGTCACCCCTCGTCTTGAGTTGTGAGTTTGGGACAGAAAGAAGATGTTGGGAAGCAAATCTGAGTGACCGGGATGAGGACTAAGGGGTTAGCAAATCCGAAATGTAGGGGGGGGCAAGCCTATTCAAGGCTTTAAAAACAAATAATAAAATCTTAAAATCAATTCTGAACTTCATGGGAAGCCAATGAAGTTGAGTGAGGACAGGCGTAATGTGCTCCCTCTTTTTGGTGCCAGTTAAGAGACGTGCAGCAGCATTTTGTACCATCTGCAGTCTAACGATATTAGATTGAGTTAGCACAGAGTATAATGAGTTACAATAATCTAATCTGGATGTGACGAAGCCATGAATGATTTTTTCCAGATCGACTCGAGTTAAAACTGCTTTTAGCTTTTAGATGTTGTGGGCATCAAATTCAAAATGAGTGAATATTTCTAATAAAACAATAAAGATTATCTGTTTGAACATTAAATATCTTGTCTTTGTAGTGTACTCAATTGAATATACGTCGAAAAGGATTTGCAAATCATTGTATTCTGTTTTTATTCACGTTTTGCACAACGTCCCAACTTCATTGGAATTGGGGTTTGTTCATACCTGTGAGTCATCTGCCTTCACGCAGAATTGTATTTGTAGCTATATTTAATACCTATTCTGAGCTTAAATCTTGCCCCTGAAAAATATTAAAAAGCTGTACACACACTACTTGCTAAAACAAGATGCATGCTTTTCTATGGCCTCTTGTTTGTTCGGCTTTGGCTTCTGTGCTGTGTGCGGTGGGAGTGGGGGAAGAGACACATGTGACAGCTGGTCCTTGAACTTGATGGTGGGGTCCAGGCACCACTGCAGAATTTGTACCACCAGATTTTTCTGGAACGTTTGGGTTGTTGGTCGTTCATAGATCTTTTTGGCTACCCACTGTTGTCTGTTTGTAGTAAACCATATTGAATCTAAGATTGACCACCCCCCCCCCAAAAAAGGGAAAAAGACAGAAATAAATAAAAAGCAGGGCTAGACATTAAGGACCATCCGACTGTCCATGACAGGTTGACCCTGTTGTCGCACAGGCTGGGTCTTTAAATCACCTGTCCGAGGGGACGGGTGATATTTTAGGATGACCAGTGCAGACAGGGTTTTGACTAGATTCTACCTAAGTCAAATTAAAATCAGCACTGACTTTTACCGATGATCGGCCAAATGCATAGTTGTCCCCTAAACAAGACTAGAGTTGTTTCCCTTCATTTGAAAAACAAAGCGGTTTGATGATTGGCTGTTAATCCTTCAATCCAAGCAGAAATGCTGTTGCTATCTTGGCTTAGTTTAGTTTAGTTTAGTTCAGTTGGAAGAGTTTGAAATGAAAGATGGCTGGAAAACAAGGTTCGTTGTTTGCTTTCGGAGTTTCATCCTCAAAACGTAGCCAAACTGAAGTTCAAGTGGATTTCCCTATAGTGAAAAAAGCAGAAGTTGTCGTACGAAGAGAGACGGGAGCGACCCTTCAAGCCAAATTGGAAAAAATAATTTTTTTGGCTTGAAGTTGATAACCCCGACACACCAACGCAAATTTTGTCAAGTACGTAATCATTTTTCCAATCAAATGACAACCGTAAATTATTTTTGAGTAAATTATTATATATTCATATTATTACACTCCCATTTTATTATATATGGGAGTGTAAGCTCCAGTGGGGTGCAAAAATTTGGGCACCCCTGGTTTAAATGTCTGTTTCAATTTATCTCCAAGTGATTGAATGCAAACCTGAACACTAAATGGTACTAAATGTTAAATATGACACCTTTCTGAAAATTTAAAAGAAAGCTTTCTTTTTATTTTAATTTTTCTGAGTTGCTAAATGATAAGAAAGGAAAAAGGGCCCTGTGTAAAAGTTTAGGAGCCCTTTTGGATTATTTTTTGTTACCTTTTAAGAAGATGATTACTAAAGCCCAGACCCAGGTGATTTACTCGTTAGGGCTTCAATGAGTCAGGTGAATATAATTCCAGAGTTTAACTACATATATTTTCTGAAGTAACTCCATGCCTTCTAAAGTATCCGACTGTGGTGGGTGTTGTGTCTGGTGTTAAAAACCATGTGTTCCTCTAAACAGTTGTCCAAGGATGTCAAAATCAAGATAATTCAGTTCCACCAACAAGGAGAGGGCTACAACGTTCGCAACGTTTCAAACTACCCATTTCTACTGTCAGAAACATCGTAAGAAAATGGAAAATAAATGGAACAATTGAATTCAAGGCAAGATCTGGAAGACCAAGATAGATAGAATGGCCCGAGATTTGGTGAGAAATGCTCAGAAGAACCCATGCATCACTGCAAAAGAGCAGCAAAAATGAGTAGCAGACGCAGGTCTAGTTGTTCACAGGACAACAATACAGCGTACCTTAAACAACAAAGACCTACATGGCCAAGTTGCAAGAAAGAAGCCTTTCCTACGACCTCAACACAAAACTAAGCATCTGAAGTATGCAAAAGAAAACCTTGGGAAACCTCAAGCCTATTGGAACGATGTGCTTTTGACTGACAAAACCAAAACTGAACTTTTTGGCCACAACCAAAGAAGGTATGTTTGGCGAAAAAAGGGTGAAGCATTTGTGGAGAAGAACACGTTGCCAACTGTTAAGCATGGAGGTGGATCCATTATGCTTTGGGGTTGTGTGGCAGCTGGGGGCACAGGCAATATTATGCAGGTGGAAGGAAGAATGGATTCCACCAAATATCAAGACATTCTAGAGGCTAATGTTCAAAACTCAGTCCAGAAATTGATGTTGAAGAGACGTTGGGTACTCCAGCAAGACAATGACCCGAAGCATACCTCAAAATCCACCATGAAGTACCTCCAGGAAAGACGGATGAAGGTTTTGGAATGGCCATCACAGTCCCCAGACTTGAATATTATTGCAAATCTGTGGAGAGACCTAAAAATGCTGTGCATGCAAGAAGGCCAAAGAATATTTCTGAGCTAGAGGTGTTCTGTCAGGAAGAATGGGGAAAAATTCCAAAGACAAGAATTGAAAGACTCTTAGCTGGCTACAGGAAGCGTTTGCAAGCTGTTATAGCTGCCCGAGGAGGAGTTACAAAGTACTAGCTGACAGGGTTCTCAAGCTTCTGCACAAGGACCTTTTTCCTTGTTTTATTATTTTGAAACTGTAAAAAGTTAAAAATGAAAATTATTCTTGCTTTAAAATGTGATGAAATGGGTCATGTTTAGCTTCGTTGCATTTAGTGTTCAGGTTTGCTTTCAATCACTTGGAGATTGATTTTAACAGATATTTAAACCCGGGATGCCCAAATTTTTTCTCCCCACTGTAAAAGGAAAAATATATATGTTGAGTCGTTTTAACAATTTTAGACTGGGGTCACCTGTTTGGTTGGTAGATCGACTTTGCAACGAAAGTTTGAATCAGATCAAGAATCACGTGGTTGTGGTTTCGAGTCTCAGGCCTTTGAATTTCAATCACATGGTTGTTTTGGGTCTTAGCTGGCCGCATTGCTTGTGTCCTTGGACAAGACATTTCTGATGTCAAGGATGTTCTGAGCAGGTATTTAATTTCACAGAAAACATCAGGGTAAATTTCCAACACAAAGAGTGGTCTCAGTCTTATTTGTATACGTTGTTAACGTTGCTGACAGAGATATCAGTTATAACTGAAGTTGATATTTATAATTTTAGTACCCGGTAATATTTCTGTCACGTTTGGTCTTTACAAAGTGCTCTGAAAGTTTAACTGTTTTTTCCTTGTATAAATTCAAACAATTTGCATTTTGTATGGGTTTTAATTGTTGACTGTACTAATATCTGCCTACTTTTTCACATCTATGATTTTTCAGAGTACTTATTGAGAGTAATATCTGCTTAATTTTCCACATATGTAATTTGTACAGCCTGCGCTAAAGAGTTGATTGTTCTTCCATTGTTACAGGCTGAGCCTGCAGCTGCAACAGGACTCGATCACCCTGACAAAGGCTGTCCAAGCTCTTGAGACTTGTCTTCTCAGCCTCACTGCTTTAAGGACTGAATCTGGGGAGCAACTGTATTCCTACCTGGCAGACAGCTCAACTGGTACTTACTGAGGCATTGAACTTAACAACTTCAACAATGGGACAACTGATGCATTTAACTGGTATGACATGCCATCACAAAAAGCTTAACATGATTTAAAGTGCAATAATTTTGAAAAAATCCTAACGAAGAATACAAATATTCTGCAATTCTCTGGAATCATAAAGTGTCCATGCTTGTTTTTTCAGGGAGAAGTAGCTACTACTTACGTGATTAGTGGACAGCCTTGAGCACTGATTCCAGAGTCTAGAAATGCAACCTGTGCTCAGCAGTGCAGCCAAATTAATGGACCCCAGAGAGAGACCAGCTGATGATGAAGCCCTTGCCACCTTTGGAACTGATTTGCAGCAGACTCTAACAGACCATTTACATAATCCTGGAGTCAAATGGCTTCAATAGTTGTACTGCCATAAAACAAGAATGGCCAGCTTTGAAGGTGGCTGTGAAGCAGCTTCCTCAAGGTCAACAGACCAAGCTGTGGGAAGCCTGTTTACATGACAAAGACAGGCTTCGAGACAAGAGGGACTTTTCAACGATTCAAAGGGTGAAGGCGGACTGGAGGTGTACGTCCTCGGAAAAATATAAGGGTTACAAGACTCTTCGTCCCTGGATTTTTCATCCCCAGACTTCTCGTCCCAGAATTTTTCGTCCCAGGACTTTTCGTCCCCAGACTCTTGGTCCCTGAGGACTTTTCATCCCCAAGGACTTTTCATCCCTGGATTTTTCACCCCTTAATCATAAAAAGTGCCACCATTTTTGACAGACAGATGGACGGACATACAAAGAACAGATCACCATGATATAACGGTTAGGGTTAGGGATAGTGTTATAATGCAGGAGCAGGGCAAAGAATTATTGGGGATGAACTATCCTGGGACGAAGAGTCCAGGGATGAAAAGTTCATGTGGGAAAAGTCCGGGGATGAAAAGTCCACAAGGATGAAGAGTCCAGGGATGAAAATTCCTAGGGGACGAAAAGTCCAGGGATGAAAAATTTGAGGACAAAAAGTCCAGGGACAAAATGCCCGGGGACGAAGAGTCCTAGAGCCATAAATAAGACCTGCCTTTATGTCAGTGGTTCAGCTTTTGTAAAGGGGCTTTCACGTACGTCATATGATTTTTTGATGTTGTACAATTTTAGCGGGTCCACGACAGAAGGGACTGAGGTTTGGAAGAGGAGGATTTGAAGATTGCGTGGTAACGGTCACATAACAATATGTGTCGTACTACCTTCGTAGAAAAATATGTGAAAAATTTTGATACAGCCGTGCGACTGACGTGGGATGGAATTGTTTTCATTCAATTAACTCATGACGGTCGCAGAAAGGACGTCCAATGGTAGAACATTCGTACGTCTGTCGTGGGTTTAACATAGGATGACCCTAGGTCTATCGTAGGAAATTCCAAAGATAATGAGGGCCTCAGATGACCCCAAAATTCGAACTAAATTCGTATGTCTAGCATAACACAGTTGGAAAACCTCGTTGGGCACTGCACGGCAGACCTACGAAATGAGCCTGACAAAGAATCACCTACGATGCCAAAAAAATTTTTGAACATGTTCAAAATTCTACGATGAGGGTCTACGACATCCTTTTCTGTCGTGGAATTCATGAATTTTGTAGGACATACTGACGAGGGTCTCACAAATTACCTCACATTTCTGTCATAGACCTGTTGTATACCCTTCGTACAACATATATGAAAGCCCCTTAAGCCATATGCATTTATACCTTTTCTCCCCAGCCTTTAGAGTCTTGAAGGGGTCTTCAGGAAAAACCACTGAATGGCCAAGAACAGGCCTTATCGCATTCAGCTTAGCTGATGCTGTATTTTGAAGTTGAAATTATATAACTGAGGAAAATTTTCCATGAAAAGTTATCCAAAGTACCTAACTTTCTAAATGTCATGTTCGCCTGGATGGCAAGAAAAATGGCTGGGATTCCCCATTTCCCCCCTCCTACTGCGGACAGTGATAGTTTCCTGTGGCCCTTGCAAAAGTAAGCTTTCGTGACCAAATTGTGCATGCCCAGCAGGTGACTTAGCGCCTTACTTGAGTACCAACTGCTAAATCTGTCTAATTAGTTGATAGTTTAACATATTTAATGCACTAGCCAGAAAATGCTTCCAAATATGAGCGAACCTATGCATGTTTGCTTATTGTGCACTCAGGGCATGGGCTGAGGCGTGTCCCGCAAGACCACGCCCATCCAGGTGAAATAAGTTTTTAGTGAGCCCCTTGGCTATGCAACAGATGGGGAAGGGATGACATGAGGTGCAGCAGAGGAGCTAATTGTCGGCCCAGAAAATAAATGAAAAAAACAATAGCAGGTTGGCGATAAACTATATGGTGGAAAGAAGCCTTAAAATGATGACTCACGTTGCAAGGGGCCATTTTACTGAGAAAAAAAATAATGTAATATATCTTAGGATTGCTTGAATGAACTACCATTCTTGGGGATCAAGATTATGCACTGCTTGTGAAAAATGAAGGGGAAAAATTTCCCATCGGAGCCAGATTTGTGTGAGTAGCTTTCTACAAGAGCAGAAGGAGCACTCTGTGGGGTAATACTTAATTCCAGTATTATACTGTAATATACACAAATACTGTCTGCACTGATTTATCCGTTACTTTACCAAACATTAGTTTACTTCTTCAAACATCCTGCTCGACAGAAAGTAGCTAATTTTACACTTATATTCAGTTCATGACCCTTCAAAACTTTTATTTGCCTGGTTAAATGCATTCATATCTTGCTTTCCCACATTTTTTCCTCATGTTTTACTGGGAAATCAGTATCTCAGCCATAAAAATAAAGGTTTTGGATTTGAAAGCTTTGAAGGACCTTGAGGGGTGCTGAAGAGCAGAACTCACATTCAGTGAGACCAACAAGGGTGCCGAGGTGCCCTGTTGTGAGACAGCCAAGTGAATTTCCACAGCAACAGCCTGGCAAACAAAATGAACATCAGCACAGGGGTTGGGCGGATCTGTGTAGGGAAATAACATGCTAGTTTCCCCTCTGAGAATATTCTCTTTAAAATGTATTTCCCTTTAACTCCATCTAGAGGTTAAACTTAGCATGCCACATATGAGATTTAAGTTGTGACCTTGAACATTGTTGAGTTGAATCGCATCTTTTTTGGTCATCTCCAGCATTAAAAGACAAACATTTATTTGGAAAAACATTCCATTTCTTAATTTTTAGAAAAGCATTAAAACAAGATACATAGAGACTGTAACCCCAGAATGGGCAGTAAACATGTGCGTACAGTACATTTGACTATAGAAGAATAAATGGTTACACCTGGGTGTACCTGGAAAAGTACCTAGTCTGCAACAATGTTTCGGTAGGTAGCACTTATCAAATTGATGTCCGCACGAATGCATGGGCCCGTGAAAACATTGTCCAGAGCATGACACTCCGACCATCAGCTAATCTTCATCCCTTCGTGCATCCAACGGTGCCTCCATTCATTCTCAATTTCCGACTCCTGCGTGCCCATTATAGGCTCTTTTAAAAATGGACAAGTGATAAAATGGGAACTCTGACCGGTCTGCAGCTACTCAGCTCCATACAAAGTAGGGAGCAATGATCCTCCATTTGTGTCAATAAAAATTGCTGCAACTTTTGCCAAGTAGCCCTTCTGTTGCTTTGGACCAAATGGAATGGCCTTTGTTGCTGTCGTGCATTGAAGAAGCTCGGAAGCCCAGCACCCAGTTGCCTGTTTATGGTTTGTCCCTCTACGACTGACTCCATTCCTGGGCCATAATTATTTGGCCCTTGTCAGAGTCATTCAATTCTTAATACTGGCCCATTTTTTTCCACTTCCAACACCTCGACTACGAGATTTTACTTCTCACTTACAATCTCATATTTCCCAGGCTTCGAGATGCATAGTTGTAACTAGATAATCAACATTATTTACGATGTCGATGTGTGGTCATAATGTTTTGGCTCAACAGTGTATTTCATGTACTGTTACCCCTGGTAGATGAATCTTTACAATACAAATGGCAATTTATATACAGTATGCAGTCACAGGATGGCAGAAAACACAATAAATTTCAGATTTACTGCTATGCAATGACCCTCACAGAATTTTCAATGAGAGGTGATGGAGCCAATTGAAGAAGTTAACTATGCAGGATGAACTTAACTTAGGTTAAGTTCTGTTTGCAGATCTAGGGGTTGAAAATGGAAGTCAGCCAGGGGTAAATGTAGAACCAATATGAGGAAGTATTCATTCAGTGTGTGATTGGTTGCCCGGTCATGAGGTAGAAGCAGACATGCTGGGAGTTTTCAACACCAGGCTTCATACAGTGGTAATTACAGTTTAGTCTGTCAGGATCCTAGGTAATTGGTACACTTTAATGATAGGGATATGATAGGCTACAGTATGTTATATTATGTCAGCATACAGTACTGCGTGACTGGCAACCAATGTATGTGCAAGTATGTGGCCACAAGGTGGTAGCAAATATTTTGTGTTGATAAAAATGAACATAGGCAGGTCTGCAAGCATATTCTCTACCGATAATTTGACTTCTTTATCCTGCAAACATGTATACCGTCAGCATTTTTTCAGAGACAGATTTGTTGTTATGATGGGTTCTTTTGAGTCAGCCACAATGACTTTGTCCAGACATGACCCTAAGACTGATGCACACTCGAATGAAGAATTTGTTACCATATCCTTCAGACTTTAATCTCAACCTTTTTAAACCAGGTAGTAGCTTTCATCCTGTGTCTGCAATGGGTTTTGCCAATACCAGCGATACTAAATCAGTAGGACCTTAGATCCATTAAGTTCTGCAGTCTTAAAAGTTTAATACAGTTTAAATGTACTATATACAGTAAACTTAATACCATGTAAAAGCAGAGAGGATTGTAAATAAAGCTGACAGCTAACTCAGTTTGCATGTTCGACTTGTATGAAAAGATGAGCATATGTAATTCAGGCGGAAAGTTCCATGGTATATACTATAACATTTATTTGTACACTTTCCACCCTATAGATGAAAATTATATGGCATTTGCAACGTTGAAAAAGAAGTATTGTTCATTTGCTGTGCTGAAAAGTATGCCTTTATTATGATCCAGACCAGGAATCTAGCCTGGAGGTAGAGTACAATGCAATAGAAGGGTTTATTGATTGCAATATGGTACAGTGGGATGGAGCCCGGAAGAGGATAGCGCAGATCAGTTCAGATTTTATGGACAAAGCAGTGTAGCCATTCACCAGAGCCAAACTGTCCGGAGGCAGGATGGGGTAACTCAGGGGGAACGCAGTTCCAACACATTCTCATTCCAACTCGTCATATAGTGACGCTGTCATGGTTCTGGATGTTTATGTGGTGAAGGACTTTTCTCTGTGGCTCTCGTCCCGGGACGATATCGAATTCCTTTTCCATCAGATTCTTTACCCGGCTGGCTGATTGAACTTTGGTGGCGCCTTCCCACTCTATATGAGCCGGAAGTCCGCCACGCCTCCTTCGCTAGAGTGTTGTTTGTAGTTATGCGCAATAGCCGAAGATATCTGACTGTATATCTTCTTGTTATTTTTGAGTTTCTATTTCTCTAGGGATTTTCCCTTTTCCTTTTTTCCTTTCTAATCTTTGTATCGCCCTATTTTAGGAGCTTTGTTTATCTCGGTTCCCGAGATTCTTCTCCTTTCTCTCTCTCGCTTTGCTTCCGTGTTGTTGGATGGTTAGACATCCTTTTGGAAGTGCGAGAACTGTTCCTGTCGTGTGGTCTGTATCATTCTCTGTGTTTGTATTGAGTCCGTGCTGCTCTGTTTCCCTCTTGCCGCTGCACTTGGCCTCTCAATTCAACCGGCCAGACGCTACCTGACCAAGTGTCGATATACAGTTGTGCTAAAAAAAAAAACCAGCAGTACAACATCAATAACCTGATGAACACTGTTATTAGTAGTTGTGATAGTAGTGAGTACTGAGGGGGGAGGGGGAGATATATATATATATATATATATATATATATATATATAGTAATAATAAATAAAGCATGGGGGGGGGTTGGCGGAAAAAAAAAAAAAAAAAAGTAGTAGTGATATTTCTGCATGGCAAATAAGTTACTTGTAGATGTAGTAGTGTAATAGAAAAACAACAGACCCAACTGTCATGACATGCACACTGCTTGTTCTGAGTAATTTACTCATTCATTGAACACTGCATGACGCTTTATAACAAATGCACATTCATGCACTCACTGTTGCATTTTATAATCTTTAGGACGGTTTTCTTCATACATGAGGAAAAAATTCACATTGTTATTTATTGACAGGACATTGTTATGTAATTGCCAACTCATATCTCCAGTCTTTTATCCTATCATAGGAGCAACTATAACACTTAATCTATTCAGCGGATTCTTTTGAATGTCCCCAGTGTGCAATAGGAGCTTGGAAAACCTGCTTTGTCCTTTTATGCACTCTGGGCATAGAAAGAGCTGCAAAATACTATTGCCTTATGCACTCATTTCTTTACAGTCTTTTAAGAGTCATGTACTAACTGCCCTGTAGGAAAGATGTTACTGATTCACATAATCTTTAACTGGAGGTGGATGGTGTGTTGCAACTGCTATTGTAATAACAGTCTCTATTGTAATATTATTACAATAGCGGGTGTGAATGCATGGTAAACCCAACCACTATTGTACTACATTCTTTTGTCTTGAAATATTACAATAGCAGGTGCAAATGCATGGTAAACTCAACCACTGTTGTAATAAGTTATTACAATAGCGGGCGCGAATGCACGGTAAGCTCAACCACTATTGAAATAAATTCTTTTGTCTTGAAATTATCCTAAAAGAATAAAATATGACACACACTAGTATTTAATTTTCAACCCCAATTCTGAAATAGTTCGGACGAAGTGTAAATTGTGAATAAAATCAAAATGCAATGACTTTCAGATCACAGGCAAAAAAGGGCTGAAAAAGCAATTAATATATAAGAGAATCAGCTGAAAGAACATTTAGCAAGTAATTACGTTAACTGGCATCAGGTGTGTAACATGATTGGCTATAAAAGGGATGTCTTAGAGAGGCTGAGTCTCTCAGAAGTACAGATGGCCAGAGGCTCTCCAACCTGTGAAGGCTTGCGTAAAAAAATTGTGGAATACTTTAAAAACAATGTTCCTCAACGTCAAATTGCAAGGGCTTTGAAGGTCTCATCATTGACAGTGCATAACATCATCAAAAGATTCAGAGAAACTGGAAAAATCTCTGTGCGTAAGGGACAGGGCCGAAGACCTTAACTGGATGCCTGTGATCTTCGGGCCCTCAGATGCCACTGCATCATTCACCGGCATGATTCTGTCATTGACATTACTAAATGGGCCCAAGAATACTTCAAGAAACCACTGTCTGTAAACACAGCCCGCCGTGCCATCCACTGATGCCACCTAAAACTCCAGAAGCGCCGCGGTGTTCTGTGGGCCAAGGCTCATTTAAAATGGACTGTAGCAAAGTGGCAAAGTGTCCTGTAGTCAGACGAGTCCAAATTTGACATTCTTGTTGAAAATCATGGGAGTCGTGTCCTCCGGGCTAAAGAGGAGAAAGACCACCCCTCCTGTTATCAGCGTTCAGTTCAAAAGCCAGCATCTCTGATGGTATGGGGATGCATTAGTGCATATGGTGTGGGACACTTGCATGTTTTAAAAAGCATCATGAACGCTGAAAGGTATATAAAGGTTTTAGAGCAACATATGCTCCCCTCCAGACAACATCTATTCCAGGGAAGGCCTTGTGTATTTCAGCAGGACAATGCAAAACCACATACTGCAGCTATTACAACAGCGCGGCTTTGTAATAGAAGAGTCCGTGTACTGAACTGGCCTGCCTGCAGTCCTTATCTTCCACAGATTGAGAGCATTTGGCGCATAATTAAATGAAAAGTCTGTCAAAGGAGACTCAAAACTCTCCAGCAGCTGGAAGCCTGTATTAGACAAGAGTGGGATCAAATTCCAATGGCTAAACTGAAAAAATTTATCTCCTCAATTTCCAGACGCCTCCACTCTGAGTTAAAAAGAAGAGGGGATGCTACACCATGGTAAACAGGCCCCTGTCCCAACTTTTTTGAGACCTGTTGCAGCCATCAAATTTGAAATGAGCTCATTTTGTGGATGAAATTTTAAAATTTCTTAGTTTCAATATTTGCTATGTTATCTCTATTCTATAGTGAATAAAATACTGGCTGTTGTGATTTGAAAGTCATTCCGTTTTGATTTAATTCACAATTTACACTTAGTCCCAGCTATTTCAGAATTGGGGTTGTACATATTTATAAATTCATTTGTTTTCATATCCGTTCCAAAAATGCATTTTGCATTATATATAATGCAACTATAATTGTAATAAATGAGTCACGGTATTGAATGTCACCTACAATTCTTATCCCCCCCACTTCCCAGGTCACAGTCTGTCCATCTATCCATTGGTCTGTCTTCGGCTACACGTCCGTCTGCTTTGGTTATATATTCATATGGTTAAGTCCACAATGAAAATGTTACCAAACATTTTGACTGATTATGGTTTTGACCAGTTCTGGGGCCTGGGATTAATCTCCTTCCCTAAAAGTAAACTTACAGTGCCGTTAACTAGTAGTAGTAGTAGTTGTAGTAGTAGTTGTTGTGTTGTTGTTGTTGTCATTATGGGCAGTTTCTGGAAACTGTTGAAGCCATCGAAATTCGGAATGAATCTTATTTTCTTTTTTCAAAAATTTTGACCTTTGACCTATCTGAGAGCTGAGTTACTGGTCAGAGAATGCTTAAAGCCCCTACTCTTTCCTCAATTTTTGGTAAAATTTCCTGAGATTGCACAGGAATGGCATCATTACAGAGTTTCAAAGGAATCCATCCATTTGACCTATTTTCGCTGTTTCACGTGACCTTGGAATTTTGAAGTCGGGTCATTTTAGATATTCCTGGCCATAACTTGTAGCTGGTACACGATAGAACCATAGTTACTATTGAAGGCGAATGCTTTTTGTATTGGCATAAATATTTCTGACGTAGCGGGAAGGATGGCGTCATAATGGTGTCATCTATATTTTGCAAAGGCTATAACATGTAAACGTCATGTAAACGGTGCAAGATAAAGCCATGGTTATGACTGAAGATGAATAGTAGCATGCCCTTTCGACTGGAACCAATATTTTTTACGTACAGGGAAAGGTGACATCAAAATAACGTCATTGAGAATTTCCAATCGTTGTAACATCAAAACGGTGCAAGATAGAGCCATTGTTACTATTGAAGACGAATAGGACGTCATACATGGTCTATTAATTGGCGCCAATATTTATGATGTAGTGCGAATGATGACGTCAAAATGACGCCATCAATATATTCCAAGGGCTATAACATGAAAACAGTGCAAGATAGAGCCATTGTTACTATTTTTAGTGTTACTATTGAAGGGCTATCAGTTGTAAACAGTGCACAAGAGAGGGCCAGAGTTACTACAAAAGGCGAATGAAAAGTCGTAGATGCTCTTGTGTTTGACACCAAAATATATGACATTGATGTATGGCGTCATAATGATGTCATCGATAGTCACATGACGCCGGGGGATGGGATCCATTGTGGCCATCGCCCCAACATATTGTGTAGATTATTACAATAGTGGGCCCGAATGCACGGCAAACTCAACCACTATTGTAATGGAGTAGGCCTATAATAAATTATTACAATAACGGGTGCAAATACATGGCGAACTCGACCACTATTGTAATAGATTATTACAATAGCGGGCGCGAATGCACAGCAAACTCAACCACTATTGTAATAACTTATTATACAATAGTTTGCTATTGTGGTTGATTTTGCTGAATATTTCCGCCCACTATTGTAATAATTTATTACAATAGTGGTTGGGTTTACCATGCATTCGCACCCGCTATTGTAATAATAATTACAATAGTGACCGTTATTACAATAGCGGTTGCAACTCGTGCCCGCTATTGTAATAAGTTATAACAACAGTGGTTGAGTTTACCATGTATTCCCACCAGCTATTGTAATAATTTATTGCAATAGTGGTTGATTTTGCTGAATATTTCCACCCGTTATTGTAATAATTTATTACAATAGTGGCTGGGTTTACCATGCATTCGCACCCACTATTGTAATAATATTACAATAGTGACCGTTATTACAATAGCGGTTGCAACAATGGTTTAATGGATATCACTAGTATGTCCTGTATGTCTCTCTCTTCCTTCTATTTCCTTTGTGATAAAATTATTTCATGCTTGTGTTTATATGTAACTGCAAGTGCTGCTGTCTTGAACCGGACTCCCTGGAAGAAGAGGCCCCATATTTCAATGGGGCCTTACTGGCAAAAGAAATTATAAGGTAAAAAAAAAAAAAAACATTCTCCATTTTACTTTGAAAGCGTTTACATTCAAAACCAACATCGATCAGCAATAACATCATGAGCACCTGCCTAATACCGTGAGCACCTGCCTAATACTGTGTAGGTCTCACTGTTGCCGCAAAAACAGTCCTGACCCATTGAGGCATAGACTCTACTTGACCTCTGAAAGTGTGCAGTGGTATCTGGCACCAAGTTGTTAGCAGCAAATCCTTTAAGTCGTGTAAGTTGTGCAGTGGGGCCCCCAGGGATTGGATTGTTTGTCCAGCACAACCCACAGATGTTTGATTGCATTAAGATCTGGGAAATTTGGAGGCCAAGTCAACACCTTGAACTCGCAGTGTTCCTCTAACCATTCCTTAAACATTTTTGAAGTGTAGCAGGGTGCATTATCCTGCCAAAAGAAGCCACTGCCATTTGGGAATACCGTTTCCACAGAGGGGTCTTCTTGGTCTGCAGAAATGTTTAGGTAGGTGGTACATGTCAAAGTAAAATATATATGAATGGCAGGACCCAAAGTTTCTCAGCAGAACATAGCCCCAAGCATCGCATTACCTCTGCTGGCATGCCTTCTTCTCATAGGTCATCCTGCTGCTATGTCTTCCCCAGGTAAACAAGGCACACATACCTGGCCATCCACATGATATTAAAGAAAATGTGATTCATCAGACCAGGCCACCTTCATCCATTGCACTGTGGTCCAGTTCTGATGCTCACAAGCCCATTGTAGGCACTTTTGCGGTGGACAGGTCAGCACTGGCACCCTGACCGGTCTGCAGCTATCTACCCCCATACACAACAAACAGCGTAACACCTTTCTTCCAGAACCAGCATGAACTTTAGCAGCAATTTGAACAACAGGAGCTCTTCTGTTGTATTGGCTCTCATGGCCTTTGATAGCCCCATGCATCAATGAGCCTTAGCCACCCATAACCCTGTCGCTGGTTCACCGGTTTTCGTATCTTGGATCACTTTTGGTAGGTACTGACCACTGCAGATGGGGAAAACCCCACAAGAGCAGCAATTTTAGAGATGCTTTGACCTAGTTGTCTTGCCATCACAATTTGGCCCTTGTCACAGTCGCTCGCATCCTTACTCTTGTTAATTTTTCCTGCTTCCAGCGGACAAACTTTGGGGACAATGTTCACTTGCTGCGTAAAGCTGCTGTAAGTGATTTTTTTGTTTTTTAAAAAAGTGTTAAATGATCTCTGTCGGAATGTGGAGCTATTTATTTAGAGTATCTGGTCAATAACACAGGTCTCTCAGTCACCATCTTCTGCAATAAAGCAGCATATAAAATTCTGGAGTCACTGACTGCCTCTATCCAATCAGGTGAGAGAACGCCATAAAGACGCGTTTCTCTCTGCTTGTGAACGTGCAGAGCTGAATCTGCGTTGTTAGTGCGCCATCTGCCAGAAAAATCATTAGAAGAAAAATCTATGTTGTTGGTAATAGCAAAACAGATGAAGCTTCCGATCGCAGCGCTACGGGAGACAGCGTACACAATTAAACAGCCAAAGAGCAAAAGAACGGAAGAGGAACAAATAAAATTAAGGAGGAAAAACATGAGACGGCAAAGAGCTGTATTTATATTGGTGCCGCTTTCACTGGGGAAAACTGAAGGAATCAAAGGGTTTAAAAAGCAATGCACAGCTAGCCTTGCTGCTACTGGACAGGAAAGCTATGTTTTACTCTACTGTAGTTAGGCAGTTTTATCAGTCTCGGATAGTCCTGTTCGTGGTTTTTAATCCTGCTAATGTCAGTTTATAAATGAACCATCATCGTTTGCGGCCGACTACAGCTTCCTAGCTGTGTTAAGATAGCATGTGTGGCTATAGGACACTGGTTAGCGTTAGCTAATGCCTTCAAAAAGCCATTCATACCAAAGTTTCTGTGTGGATGAAATGTACCATTGGTCCATGTTTTCAGTGAGGCTTTTACAAGACAATCACTGAAAGTGTCTGTTTATATTGTACTTGTATTATAACTGAGTCGCTACTCTCTTCTGCCGCTGTCGGAAACCGATGCGCGTTCCTGTGCCTGGCTTAGGGATGGGGGGCAGGGACTGCTTACATAGACCTCGGACAAGAAGCTACGACAGCGACCAAATCAGTTACAGCAGCTTTAATATAGAATGTGAATCACGTCATTAGTTTTCATCTTATAAACTGTTGAATAAATAGCTTAATTCAGTAAAAATAAGTTTATTATATGAGATCATGGCTTACCTTTGAACAAATATACAGTATTTATTGTAAGTTATTTTGTCAATGTTCAGTTGGTAATGGGGACAGTTAGGACGCTTGATCTATCTTTTACACTTCTTCAAGTTTGTTTTTGTGTTGGTAAGGGCACGAGGAACAATGCACGTCCTGTTTCAGTAAATAATCTATTTGGATACCTTGAATTTTAATTACAAAGTCCACACCTACAAACTTTCACTAAGGTGGACAACTAATATAAGCAAAAAAAACTAGAAATCAGTTCAAATCCACAAAATATTCCAACAGACAGAAACAACAACTGGAGGAACACTGGTTCACTTGCGTGTTAAGCAGACTTGGACAAGTGATCACGTGGGTTTGTTTGTCTAAGGCCAGCTTTTGATGTCACTAAATAATTTTGCAGTTTTTTTAGTTAAAACCAACTGACTGGGTGGGGTTTACATCATTTATCGATAGGCGAATTACCCCCTTAATTTAAAAAAAATCAACTAATTCATCAGATTTAATCGATAATTGGGTTCAATTTCACTTAGACACACCTAGGGTTAATTAGCACCAGGTGTTTTGAAACATCACTAAACATCACTTATTTAGGGCTCTTGGACTCTTTGTTCCTGGACATTTCATCCCCAAGGAATTTTCGTCCCTGGACTGTTCGTCCACAATAATCCTTTGCCCTTACAGTACCCTCCCCACAAGGCACGCCTCCTGGTGTGCCAAGAAAAGGCACACTGGAACCCCCAGACCCGGCACACGAACCGGCCGGAAGCCAGGATTCAGCCGGCACCCGAAGCCAGGATACAGCCGGACCTGGAACACATGGCGCCGCCGGACCCCGGAACACATGGCACCAGCCGCAGCCCGAACGCATGGCACCAGCCGCAGCCCGAACGCATGGCGCCAGCCGCACCCCGAACGCATGGCGCCAGCTGCACCCCGAACGCATGGCGCCAGCCACACCCCGAACGCATGGCACCAGCCACACCCCGAACGCGTGGCATCGCCGGACCTGGAACACAAGGCGCCGCCGGACCCGGAACACTGCTCCCCACTGGCCCCTTCACAAAAAACACTGCTGCTGCTCCCCTAAAAATCAGCCTGGCTGGGTCCACGACTGGCAGCTGCATTCTGTCATGGATTTGCTCCCACCGAATGAATATAGCAATCTGGCAGGAGCTAGGACCATGGGCCTAAAACAAAAAGCAGGACCTAAAGGCACAGGCTGATATAAAAATAGAAAATATTTAATAACAATACTCACAACAAATACGACAGGGGAGCAGCAGCACCACAACGCCAGGCTAAAACCCAGAATGCAGCTGCAATTGCCAGTTGGCAATTGCAGCTCTTAAATACTCTAACCTCACCTCCACTTCAACGAGCAACAGGTGTGGCTCGCTGAAGTGGAGGCGAAGACAGCCGGAGGGGGAAGGACTGCAAGGAAACCCTTACATAGTTTTGCTGTCTCTTGTAAAGACAAAACTCCAGGAAATGATTAAAAAAATACTTAGTAAAAAGCGTAAGTAATCAGTTTACTTTAGTACCATTGAATTGACGGAAAACATATGCTATCATTTATATTTGAATTTTAAGAGAAATCCCAATAGAATGTTAGCAAAAAAAGTGACCTACTCGGGAAAGAGTTCCGTTAACTGCTGTCTGGCTCTCTAGTATCCCCAATATGCCTTTATTTCTGGATGAGAAGCATATTATACTTGGAAGAAATGGCGAGAGCACAATCTGCTGTGAGCTGAAGGGGAGAAATGTTCCCGACAAGAAAAGTGAATCCAGGCATTTCTTCTCCCTTTTGTTGTTGGAAAGGCATGGAAATACAATCCCTTGACTTGCAATGAGTTGGAATTGCAACCAAAGGCAGCACAGTGCGGCATATTCTCAATATAGGTTATCAATAATTTGTCGATGACGATAATAGCTTATACAAATTATCCACTTAAAACACTGGGGACTCTCGTGTGATGTCGAACGTCGGCAAAATGCCAAGCTGTACCGGGAAAATATGCATACGGTTACCAACCATCGGAAAAATGCAGATTTTGATTAATTAAATCAACATGTGGTGTATTTAAAGCATTATTTAACCAAATTTACATTTCTTAACTCAAAATTTGCGCAAAATGTGCACATTTGTAGTTATTTGTCAAATCCTATAAATTGGCAGTTCATGCTTGAAAACTGTCCGGTGTAGTGTGGCTCAATAAAAGCAATTCTGCATAGTACTGAGGGCCAGAATTCCTCTACAGCAATGAGACTCATTGCCAGTTATTGCAGACGTTTGATTGCAGGTTTTGCCGCAAAGTGGCACAACTAGGTATTAGCTTTTGGGGGGGAATCATTTTTTCACATGATTGATTTAAGGTTTGAATGACTCTTACCTTCAAAAAATTGAATGATAACTGAAAAGCTGCATTTTGTGTTTACTGACATTTGTCATATTAAAATTAGTTGGATGATCCTTAACATTAAATTGCGACAAATAAGCAAAAATAGAAGAAATCAGGATGGGGAAATACTTTTTCACAGCACAGTTCGTGAGCTCTCATGTATTTCACCCAATTAACCAGAAATTGAGATTAGCCAGTTTCCCTCAAAGTTGTGTTGAAGGGTGGAGAGAGGAGTTCTTGATGTTCTCTGGGGAGTCCAATGTTTCCACTGCCCACCTACTGTGTTCTGAGGCAGACTACTGCCTGCTGTCATTTTGATATACCGTGCTGTATGTTTTGTTACACGATAGGCCCAAACCCATGTAACTCTACCTGACTTGACTGGACTTTGTGACACCCAGTTACTCAAGTTGCTCCAGACGCCTCAGATGACAAACAAATACAAGTATGGCCAAGGCAATGGTGTATGCTCTTACATTTATAGATGCCTATTCATATTTATAGAAAGAGATTCTGATGCAGTGATAGGTCAAGCAGCAAAAGTAGGACAGGCAGTGATAATGCTGTTCACACTATTACATTTTAGGTGTTCAGCAGTCATTCTTATATTCCTCACCCCTGGTTTTTATCTTTCAAAGATAGAAAGCAACAGTAACAACTGCCTATCAGCTTGACATTTTGATATTCACTAATGGCATTCATCTCATCTGCCACTATTTTAACACAACATTTCCATGGAAAGTGACACGTTGAAAATAAAATCAAACTTTACAAAGTGCTTTTTGTGCAAAGTTGCAATACAAAGTCCTTGGGTTGAAATAAACAACGCAGTGAAGATCATGAAAGCCACATCGAGGACGATATTACACACTAAATTCTGCTCCCCCGTAGTTCTTGGTCCTCAGCCAAGGACCAACTACAAGGAGGACCTGAGTGATCTTGAGGGAACATACGTTAAAAGTAAGTCTTACAGTATTGGGGTGCTAGTTCATTGAGTGATATGAAGACTAATAAAAAGATTTTAACCCTTTAACACTCCAGTAAAATTTGCCTAAAATGCCTATCCAAGGCTTACCCAAAGTAAATTGAAAGCTGTTCTTGAACCGTTTGGAGAATATGGATGGTTTTGCGCTCTTTTGAAAGGAAACACTGAAGTTTTTCCCCCAACTGAAAGAATCACTGTAAGTGCTACTTTCATTGAGTAATCTAAGTTGGAACACACTGAAGTAGAAGGTTTTTATTCTCGCCTGATTTTTTTTTTTGCAAACAGATGCCTGCAGATGAGTGTAGTTGGGACTTATTAGCTGAAAAAACACAATGGGACCACAGCATGAAGCTGTGACACGGGCGTTGATTAAAGCTGCTGTGATGATTATATTTTGAAATGGTTGGCAACAACTGAATCACAAGAATCTTAGCTTTCCGAGGATATGTGGCATGAGTATCTCACGTTACATACAAGCTGTGTAAATGAAATAGTTTGTTTTTAACTTAGTGGATGGGCCGTCGGAGTGACAAGAGGTTAAAATCTTACTAACTTATTTTAAACTGATGGGTAACCAAGGAAGGGATTTTAAGACTGGTGATATGTGTGCTCACCCTCTGGTCTGGGACAGTATGCATGCTGCTGCATTTTGGATCAGCTGTAGCTTATTTCCAGCTTGCAAAGGTAGACCGGAAAGGAGAGCATTGCCGTCATAAAGCCTGCTGGCGATAAAGGCATGCCTAAATCTCTCATTATCTCGCTGGGAGATAAGTGGTTATACAACCCCAATTATGAAACAGTTGGGACGAAGTGTAAATTGTGAATAAAATCAAAATGCAATGACTTTCAGATCACATGAGCCAATATGTTATTTACAATAGAACATAGATAACATGTCAAATGTTGAAACTGAGACATTTTACATTTTTATCTGCAAAATGAGCTGATTTCAAATTTTCTGGCTGCAACAGGTCTCAAAAAAGTTGGGACCCAGGCAAAAAAAAGGCTGAAAAAGCAATTTATATATAAGACAATCAGCTGAAAGAACATTTAGCAAGTAATTAAGTTAACTGGCATCAGGTGTGTAATATGATTGGCTATAAAAGGGATGTCTTAGAGAGGCTGAGTCTCTCAGAAGTAAAGATGGCCAGAGGCTCTCCAACCTGTGAAGGCTTGCATAAAAAAAATTGTGGAATACTTAAAAAACAATGTTCCTCAACGTCAAATTGTAAAGGCTTTGAAGGTCTCATCATCAACAGTGCATAACATCATCAAAAGATTCAGAGAAACTGGAAAAATCTCTGCGTAAGGGACAGGCCGAAGACCTTTACTGGATGCCTGTGATCTTCGGGCCCTTAGACGCCACTGCATCACTCACCGGCATGATTCTGTCATTGACATTACTAAATGGGCCCAAGAATACTTCAAGAAACCACTGTCTGTAAACACAGTCCGCCGTGCCATCCACAGATGCCACCTAAAACTCTATCATGCAAAAAGGAAGCCATTGTTGAGCATGATCCAGAAGCGCCGCTGTGTTCTGTGGGCCAAGGTTCATTTAAAATGGACTGTAGCAAAGTCGCAAAGTGTCCTGTGGTCAGACGAGTCCAAATTTGACACTCTTGTTCGAAATCATAGGCGTTGTGTCCTCCGGGCTAAAGAGGAGAAAGACCACCCCTCCTGTTATCAGCGCTCAGTTCAAAAGCCAGCATCTCTGATGGTATAGGGATGCATTAGTGCATATGGTGTGGGACACTTGCATGTTTTAAAAAGCACCATGAATGCTGAAAGGTATATAATGGTTTTAGAGCAACATACTGTATGCTCCCCTCCAGATGACATCTATTCCAGGGAAGGCCTTGTGTATTTCAGCAGGACAATGAAAAACCACATACTGCAGATATTACAACAGCATGGCTTGGTAGTAGAAGAGTCCATGTGCTGAACTGGCCTGACTGCAGTCCTGATCTTTCACCAATTGAGAACATTTGGTGCATAATTAAACGAAAAGTCCGTCAAAGGAGACCCAAAACTCTCCAGCACCTGGAAGCCTGTATTAAACAAGAGTGGGATCAAATTCCAATGGCTAAACTCAAGAAACTTGTCTCCTCAGTGCCCAGACGCCTTCACTCTGTGTTAAAAAGAAGAGGGGATGCTACACCATGGCAAACAGGCCCCTGTCCCAACTTTTTTGAGACCTGTAGCAGCCATCAAATTTGAAATGAGCTCATTTTGTGGATAAAATTGTAAAATTTCTCAGTTTCAACATTTGCTACGTTATCTCCATTCTATTGTGAATAAAATACTGGCTGGTGTGATTTGAAAGTCATTGCGTTTTGATTTTATTCACAATTTACACTTTGTCCCAACTATTTCGGAATTGGGGTTGTACTTAAAGCAATATTTCTAAGGAGGTAAAAGGCAGTTTTAGTGAGATTGCCAATATGAGATTCAAAATTCAAATCAGGGTCTAAAAGCACACCTAGATTCTTTACAAGGGACTTGGTGTTGAGTGCCAGAGATTTTGAGTTTGTGCACAGTGTCTCTCTATGGACTTTTGCTCCAATAATCAAAACCTCGGTCTTATCTTTATTTAGTTGTATGAAGTTATGTGACATGGTTGATATGGTCAATGCATTGAACCAGTTTATCAAAAGCACTGTGATGTCATTGGGAAAACTGGAATATTTCAGTTACATTTTGGTATTTCAGGTGTACAATTCATTACGGTGTAGGATTATTTTTTCACACAGGTCAGGTCATACATGGCTTGTAAGGTGCACTGTATTGTACCTCAAACAAAAGATATTGACTTCGTCCGATTCACCATTCACATGAATCGATCAAGAGAAATTCACTTCCCCTCTTGGCTTCAAACTGAGAAATAAAATAATTTTTTTTGAGTGATGGAGGGGTGTGCCCTCAGTGACTGGCCAATGACATTCAGGTGGGTAAGCAGATTTCAGTTGAAGATCAGAACAAGTACAAACCTAATGAAACCAGTGAGTTGGGACATTATGCTTCCTATTTTATTCTCTCAATAACAAAAATGGCCGAAGTTAACATTTCAGTTAATGGCAGAATGCATTCTGTTTGTGTTGAGGCCTGTAACAAATCTACTGAAAACCAGTGAAGAAGACAAAAATGTTTCCAAAGGATACATGGAGCAAACTATGAGCACAATGCCGACAGTTCTGTCCGTGTCATAGATAAATAGAGCTGCATGGGTAGCTTGTTACAGGTGCTGAGGTATTCCCATAGACTGTATAAAAAGATGGACGAAGCAACTGTGCATACCGTATAGGAAGCCTTGATTTTGGCGATATGAATAGCGCCATTTTGTCATTTTGAAACCGGATGTGATTGCTATTGGAGGCGCCGTGAATTGAATATCCAGGGAGGAGTGAGGGGTGGATCTGACCGTATCAGATGAGGACCAGAGGATAGCCATGCCCCTAAAGCATATTCTGGCTTTATCCTTTATTCTAGTCTATTTGGGACCATAATTTACAAAAATTAACTTCATGATATATCGAAGGAGACTTGAAACTTGCAATAGATACCATACAGTAATGCGGAAAATCATTATTGAAATAAAAAATCAGGTGGGAAAGTTGGGTCATTTTCTCGTAGACTTCTATAGGATTGAACTTCTTTCTGCAACCACCGACATCGCCATCTGATGGCCATTAAATAGAATGCGAATTCTAGAGATTTCCACATTGGCCTCAGTTTTCAGACCCGGGTGCTTTGTCCATCTTTTTACACAGTCTATGGTTATTCCTCTCCCCTGCTCTTCTCTCCAGTCTCTCTCTCTCTCCCTCCAACCTGCCTTCACCTTCACCTGGAGTTACTGACACCTGCAGGCAATTTCAGTGTGAATAAAAAGTGGAAGATGCTCACGCTGAGACAGACACTCACCTGCCCCGCCACCAAAAGCCTAATTCATTTTCCTTTGTTTTGTGTTGGGTGTCTGTTAGTTTGTTATTTTAGTTTTGGTTGGAGGTCTCCAGTAGTCTTGTTATCGGGGTTTGTTTTGGATAGTTTAGTTTCCCTTTTTCCTGTTTTGTAGTTTTGAGGGGAAGCCTGGGTTCGATGGTCCATTGCGTGGCTGGCCCAGTTGCTTCTCCTCCCTTCTGATTATTCTGGCTGGGTCCTCCAACCCCTTTTGCTTCATATTCTTCTGGTTTAGTAATATGGTTTATTATAATAAACTTTTGTTAAAAGGTACTTTTGGGTTCGGGCGTCCTTCATGTTGAGTCCTCTCTGAGCTTTAAATGTTTATGTTGAGAGGGCATAACATATTGCGGGCTCATCCGGAAGTTGGGAGTTGATCACTGGTGTCACTCTAAAAATGTCACATATTTTGATGAGCTACGTAGTTTAATATTACTTGAAGAATTTAAGAACTGTCTGCCTGACAAAATTTCCATGTACATTGATGAACAGAGAGTTTCCACTGTATCTGATGCAGCTGGGCAATTCCGAGGTATTGTCAACCAAATGTCCCCTCCGTGACAGACACTAAAAAGATCCCCAAATGGAAATGGAGGGAAAAATTGAGCTTTTTCCTCCCGAATATAGTAGTGCACTATTATACCCATAAATAGTCAAAAATACTCTTTAATACATCAATAGAATTTTGTTTGGGGGACGGTTTAGTGTCTCGTCACAGAGGGGACATTTTGTTAAAATACCTCGGAATCGCCCAGCTGTCCTAGCGGATGAGTATATCCTCACTCACAGAGATATATCTGAAAAGTCTCATTCTTTTCCAGAGCGCAACGTTCCTATGGCTAACCTCTGGTGGTGCGGTTACGCTGAGTTTTGATGGGGCGGTGAAGCCTGGTAGTAAGGATGCTGTGGGGTCTAAAGAAAGACCTGTTTGCTTTAATTGCAAAAGGTGTGGTCACACTTTCAATAATTGTTTTGCCCTGAGTAAAAGAAACAAGTCTCTAAAAGCAGTTAACCTGGTGAAAACTGAATCTTGGTCAGCCAGCCCATTTTATACAAGCTTGATGATGTGTACTCTCCTTTTATTATGAAAGGCTGTGTTTCTCTAACAGATGGGGGTTCCAAAGTTCCTGTCCCTACATTGAGGGACACTGCAGCCTCACAGTCATTCATCCTGGAGGGGGTGTTGCCGCTGTCAGAGACGTCTTCTGTCAACACTGATATTTTGGTGCAAGGGTTTGGTATGCAGTTTGTGGGGCGACTTTTACATGCTATCCAACTTGACTCAGATTTAGTTAAGGGGCAGGTAACTGTAGGTTAACTGTAACTGTAGGTGTTCGTTCACAGTTCCCCATAGAAGGTGTATCTTTTATTCTGGGCGACGATTTGGCTGGAGGTAAAGTGCTTGTTTATCCTGAAGTGACTTCTGTTCCGTATTCTGTGCACCCAAATAACTTGGAGTTGAAATATCCAAAGGTGTTCTCAATTTGCGCTGTCACCCGCGCAATGGCACATAGGCAACAACAGAATTTGTCTGGTAATGAAGGGGAAGTAAAATTGGCTGACAGTTTCATGGATAACACTGAAAATTTGCTCACTCCACCTGTTTCTCCTTCTGCTCTAACTGTAATTTCTCCTTCCTTGGAAGGGTGGAACTCTTCAGCGTGTATGCCATGGGAGCAGCTTATTGTTGAGAAAAAACATGATCCGTCTCTAACTTCTCTCTTTGAGGCTGTTTCAGAAGATGAAATTGAAAATATGTCCACTGGTTATTACTTAAGAATGTGCTTATGCGTAAATAGACACCGTGTTACAACTGATAATGTAACAATGGACCAATAATGTAATAACTGCCCAATAATGTAATAAAATTAACTGATAATGTAATAACTGCCTGATAATGTTATAACTTCAACCGATAATGTAATAACTGCCTGCCTAATAATGTAATAACATTTTGACCGATAATGTAATAAAAAGCGTCTGCCCGAAAATGTAATAACACTCAACCGATAATGTAATAACTCAGTTCATTCACTTCATCTGGGTGTGAGTGGGTGTTGCCAGATCATTGAGCCAAATTCATGTGGGCGTGAGTAGGTGACGGTGTTGCCAGATTATCGAGCCAAATTTATTTGTGTATGAGGGCGTGGCAGTTTTGCTAGACAGGTTGTTGTGATTCCAATGTTCTGTGCCGTTCTGCCAGAACACTGGTTTGGGGTTTTAACAGTTTCTTGTGCCAGGTTTCATTGTTCAAAGTCATTACTCATTTTGTGGTTTTAAAAGTTTCTTGTATCAGGATTCATATTTCACAGTTTTCATGTTTATTGTTCTTGTTTTTTAATTTTCCATGTTTTGTTTCTCACCAGGTCCCGGTCTGCCCAGCCAATCCACCTCTCCAGTGTCTGCGTGGTCATTTCTATGTTTTACTTCTCGCACTACATTCGGGAGTGGCTTAGGGTTTCAAACTTCTTTCTTACGTTTCTTCCTTCAGGGCTTCCTAGTCTTCATGCTTGTTAATTAATTAAATTTATTACTTACAACCTACTAATCAGTCACGGGGGATGTTTCCATTAGATGGGCACGTACTAACCATTACTAATTTAGACAGGGATTTAACTCGCATGCTTCCTGCTTTCGCTACTTTCTTACCTGTGCTTTACTATTATCTAGTTTAACACTTTAACTGTTCATAGTATCTTATTGGTGTCTAATATGCTGTAACACGTTCATTTTCCTTAATGAGCAATTACCTGCTTTTGTTGTCTCGTCACGCCACAGGTGTTTTTCCTCTCTCGTCCTCGTGCCTCGTAATCATGCAATCTCGTTTCTCCCTGTCGCTCTACAGGTGTTCATCATTGTCTTGTGATTCCCTCTGCTATATCTGGGAGAGGTTGGAGTTGGCTGGCAGACAGTCTCGTCTCTTGATCGTTTTCTTGCCACAGCGTTACCATTTGTTTCACGTTTGCGTTTCATGCCCTTTTCTTGCCTTTCTTGTTCATAGTCTTGCCTAGTAGTTTTTTCAAAGATCTTGTTTTGTATTTTCGTATGTGCCTTGTGCCTCGTTTGCTTTTGTTTATTGGTTTACCTCCCTAGAGTTTCTGGTGGCTTTTTATTTTCCTCGTTTTGTATTTTTTCGTTACCAGCTCTGTTAAGCTTAGTAAAATTTTTGCAACCCTTTGGGCCAAGTTTTTTGTTGGCCATCGTGCCTGTTTTTGGTTTCAATAAATATCCTCAACTAAGCCTTGCTGTCTCGCGCCTGGTGTCCATCTGAGTCTCGCAAATATTAGACTCTGTCTCCTGGACACCAGCGAGATGGAGAAGTTTGTCCAGCGAGAGGCTGAGTTGCTGCGCCAGTGCAAGCAGATCCAAGACCTGACTGCAGCGCTGGCCACCCTGCAAGCCAGCCTTCCCCGGGCAGACTCCAGCCAGCCCCTCGCTCCCGCTATGCTCCAGCTTACCGCTGTACCTATGCGCCATCCCGGAGCTGAAACTTCCCAGCCGCTGCCAGCCAGATCCCCAAATGTGTCCACCTACCCGAGCCCAGAGCCCTGTCTTCCACCGTCGGAGAGGTATGGTGGAAAACCGGGATTCTGCAGGGCCTTCCTCACCTCCTGCGAGATGTTCTTTGCTCTTCAGCCTACCACCTTTGCCTCAGAGCCAGTTCAAGTCGCCTTTGTCTTGTCACAGCTGACGGGACGGGCCCGCCTGTGGGGGACTGCGGCGTGGCAGGCCCAGCTCCCCTGCGTCTCCACCTACCAGGCATTGGCTGACGAACTACTTCGAGTGTTTGACCGAACCAAGCAGGGGAGAGCAGCTGGCCGAGAGCTGCTGAGGATGAGGCAGGGGATGAGATCTGTGGCAGACTACGCCATCGAATTCCAGACGGTGGCGGCTACATCAGGATGAAGCAGGGAGGCATTGTGCGACGTCTTCCTCCAAGGGCTGTCCGAACCAGTCAAAGACCGACTGCTGTTCTGTGGAATTCCCGATTCACCAGAGGCTCTCATAGACCTGGCCCTTTGCATCGACAGCCGCCTGGAGGAGAGAGCACTCACCCTGACCCGTGGCTCCTCCTCTGGCCAGAACTCCACCTCACCTGGTCCAGTCCAGACCACGAATCCTAGGCGCTCATCGTCCTGGGACCAGCTGATGGGAGGTGCTGCTGCGTCCGCCCCTGAGGAGGCGTCGCCCATGGAGATTGGACGTTCCCGGCTGACTCTTGCCGTATGGCTGCGCCATTGAGCTCCAGCCCGGTACAGCGCCCCCCAGGGGTCGTGTCTTCGCCTTATCCGAGCCCGCGAGGGGGGCTATGGACAAGTACATCCAAGAGTCCCTAGCTGCTGGCATCATCCGTCCATTCTCCTCTCTGGCTGGAGCTGGCCTCTTCTTTGTTAAACAGAAAGATGGCTCCCTGCATCCCTGCATCGACTACCGTGGCCTCAACAAGATCACAATCAGGAATCACTACCCACTCCCACTGATGTCCTCGGCCTTCGACGTCATACAGGGAGCAGCCATCTTCACCAAGCTGGACCTGCGGAATACCTACCACCTGCTGTGCATCAAGGAAGGAGACGAATGGAAAACCGCTTTTAACACCGCTAGCGGCCACTGGGAGTTCCTGATGGTTCCATTCGGCCTTACCAACGCCCCCGCAGTGTTCCAGAACTTAGTGAATGATGTGCTAGGGGATATGATCGGTCGATTTGTCTATGTCTACCTCGACGACATCCTGATCTTCTCCCGGAACAAAGCAGAGCACACTAATCATGTTCACCAGGTGCTCCACCGCCTTCTGGATAATCGACTCTTTAAGGCAGAGAAGTGAGAGTTCAGCACCACCACTACCTCCTTCCTGGGTCACGTCATCGCCCCCAACCACCTGAGCATGGATGAGGAGAAAGTCAAGGCAGTGGTGGACTGGCCTGCACCTAAAGACCGAAAGGCCCTACAAAGCTTCTTAGGCTTTGCCAACTTTTACTAACGGTTCATAAGGAACTACAGCACCGTCGCAGCTCCCCTTAAGGCCCTCAGCTCCATCAAGGAGCCATTCCGTTGGACTCCGCAAGCAGAGAAGACCTTCTATGAGCTGAAGAGGCGCTTTACCACCGCGTCCATCCTCACCACCCCCGACCCCGCTAAGCAGTTCATAGTGGAGGTTGACGCCTCCAATGGCGGGGTTGGGGCAGTCCTGTCTCAAAGATCCAGCAATGATCAGAAGGTACACCCATGTGCATACTTCTCGTACCGTTTAACATCTGCGGAGTCCAACTACGACGTTGGGAACCGGGAGCTGCTGGCGGTGAAACTGGCGTTGGAGGAGTGGAGACACTGGCTCGAGGGGGCCCGGGTTCCGTTTATAGTCTGGACGGATCATAAAAATCTAGAGTACTTCCGCTCCACCAAGAGGCTAATGCCCAGACAAGCCAGGTGGGCGCTGTTCTTCGACTGCTTCAATTTTTCCCTGGCTTACAGGCCTGGGTCTAAAAATGCTAAGGCTGACGCGCTCTCCAGATGTTTCAACACCTCTACGTCTGAGGGATAACCCAGCCCCATTCTACCCAAGGCCTATTTTGTTAAAAACGTGTGCCTCAAGATCGAGGAGCAGGTCCGCAATGCCCAAGACAGTGAAGCCACGCCCAGTGCCTGCCCCGTCACCTGCCTGTACGTCCCTGTGGCCGCACGCTCAGAAGTCCTCCAGTGGGGCCACGTGTCCAACTTGTCCTGTCATCCTGGGGTCGGCCGGACCCTACACTTCATCCGGCGATGATTCTGGTGGCCCAAATGGCTAAGGACATTCGGGAGTTCGTCATGGCCTGCTCAGTCTGTTCACGCGCTAAGCCCCCCCACGCACCACCCTCCGGTCTCCTCCAGCCTCTTCCCATCTCTCACCGCCCCTGGTCACACATCGCACTGGACTTTGTCACTGGCCTGCCCCCCTCCCATGGTCACATGACTGTCCTCACCATTGTTGACCGTTTCTCCAAGTCCGTCCACTTTGTGCTCCTCCCCAAACTCCCCACTGCCAAATCCACTGCCGACCTACTCATCCAACACGTCGTCAGCCCCCATGGCATCCCCATCAATGTGGTGTCTGACCGTGGTCCCCAGTTCACCTCCAACTTCTGGAAAGCATTCTGTACGTCCCTTGGCACATCCTTCAGCCTTAGTTCTGGTTACCATCCACAGACCAATGGACAGACTGAGCGGGCCAACCAGACCCTTGAGACGGTCCTCCGCTGTGTGTGCTCGGCCAACCCCACATCCTGGTCATCCTTGTTGCCATGGGTCGAGTACGCCGTCAACTCCCACGCCGCCTCCGCCTCCGGCCTCTCCCCCTTCGAGTGCTGCATGGGGTACCAGCCCCCATTGTTCCCCAGCCAAGAGGAGGAGGTCGGGGTGCCTTCTGCTGAGGCGTTCATCGATCTGGCAATCTGCACGTCGCGCCTTAGCCAGATCGGGTGAGCAGATGAAGTCCGCAGCAGACAAACCTCAGCGCCCTGCTCCCCGCTACAGAGTTGACCAAAAGGTCTGGCTGGCAGCCCAGGACATCCCCCTCTGTGTGGAGAGTCGCAAGCTGGCTCCACGCTTCCTGGGTCCCTTCCCAATCCTCAAAATCATCAGCCCATCTGCCGTCAAACTCAAACTCCCTTCCACTATGCGAAGACTCCACCCGGTTTTCCATGTCTCGCGCCTGAGACCCGTCGCAACATCTCCCCTCCTGCCTCCCCCTGAACCACCGCCCCCTCCTCGGCTCATCGATGGAGGAGAGGCCTACACGGTCAATAAGCTACTGGACTGTCGTCGCAGAGGCAGAGGCCTTCAGTACTTTGTGGATTGGGAAGGTTACAGCCCAGAAGAGCGTTCCTGGGTCCCAGCCAGACACATTTTAGATAAAACCTTGATCAGTGAGTTCCATCGCACGCATCCTAAGCCATAGCCTCATCTTGCTGGAGACCATTTAAGTATTGTTTATGTTTAGTGTTTAGTGTTTTGGTTTTGTTAGATGTTTCTTGTTCCTTGTTTCTTGTATTCTTAGTCTTGTGGGTTTTGTGTTTAGTATTTTTTAGATGGTTATGTTTCATAGTTGCCATGTTTTTCATAGTTTTCTTGTAGTTATAGTTTTCTTGGGGGGGGTACTGTTGTGATTCCAGTGTTCTGTGCCGTTCTGCCAGAACACTGGTTTGGGGTTTTAACAGTTTCTTGTGCCAGGTTTCATTGTTCATAGTCATTACTCATATTGTGGTTTCAACAGTTTCTGGTATCAGGATTCATATTTCGCAGTTTTCACATTTATTGTTCTTGTTTTTTAATTTTCCATGTTTTGTTTCTCGCCAGGTCCCGGTCTGCCCAGCCAATCCGCCTCTCCAGTGTCTGCGTGGTCATTTCCATGTTTTACTTCTCGCACTAAATTCGGGAGTGGCTTAGGGTTTCAAACTTCTTTCTTACGTTTCTTCCTTCAGGGCTTCCTAGTCTTCATGCTTGTTAATTATTTAAATTTATTACTAACAACCTACTAATCGGTCACGGAGGATGTTTCCATTAGATGGACACGTACTAACCATTACTAATTTAGACAGGGATTTAACTCGCATGCTTCCTGCTTTCGCTACTTTCTTACCTGTGCTTTACTATTATCTAGTTTAACACTTTAACTGTTCATAGTATCTTATTGGTATCTTATATGCTGCAACACGTTCATTTTCCTTAATGAGCAATTACCTGCTTTTGTTGTCTCGTCACGCCACAGGTGTTTTTCCTCTCTCGTCCTCGTGCCTCGTAATCATGCAATCTCGTTTCTCCCTGTCGCTCTACAGGTGCTCATCATAGTCTCGTGATTCCCTCTGCTATATCTGGGAGAGGTTGGAGTTGGCTGGCAGACAGTCTCGTCTCTTGATCGTTTTCTTGCCATAGCATTACCATTCGTTTCACGTTTGCATTTCATGCCCGTTTCTTGCCTTTCTTGTTCATAGTCTTGCCTAGTAGTTTTTTATTGATCTCGTTTTGTATTTTTGTATGTGCCTTGTGCCATATCATAGTTCGTTTGCTTTTGTTTATTGGTTTACCTACCTAAAGTTTCTAGTAGCTTTTTATTTTCCTCGTTTTGTATTTTTCGTTACCAGCTCTGTGAAGCTTTTCTTAGTTAAATTTTTGCAACCCTCTGGGCCAAGTTTTTTGTTGGCCATCGTGCCTGTTTTTTGTTTCAATAAATATCCTCAACCAAGCCTTGCTGTCTCACGCCTGGTGTCCATCTGAGTCTCGCAACACAGGTCGTGTAAAAATTATCCAGGGACGAGTGGACAAAGTGCTGCCAGATGCGTCTTTTGAAAATCCATCTATGCATAGTCATCTAGCAATAGAATATGGCCAGCGATAAGAGTAATGGTGCCATAGGGCATGTGAGGGCAGCGACCAGGGTCGCTGATGAGGGTACCATGCTATCATTCTATGTTTGTGCACGTGACCTAACTCCAAGTGACTGTGACGTCAACAGTTCGCCCGTCATTGCTCGGGCAATGGCTGAACTCTTGACATCACAATTACTTAGGACTTAGGTCACACGGTACCCTCACATGCCCAATTAACCCCTTTGTGCAGAAGCCGAATATGGCTATTAATGTGTGACACTATTTAATGCTTTATAATTCAAGATTTAAGCTTCATAGAGAGGGGGAGTATGGCTCAACTGAGACAATACACTTGCAGCATTTACAACCCCAATTCCAAAATAGTTGGGACAAAGTGTATATTGTGAATAAAATCAAAACGCAATGATTTTCAAATCACACCAGCCAATATTTTATTCACAATAGAACAGAGATAACATAGCAACTGTTGAAACTGAAATTTTACAATTTTATCCACAAAATGAGCTCATTTCAAATTTGATGGCTGCTACAGGTCTCAAAAAAGTTGGGACAGGGGCCTGTTTACCATGGTGTGGCATCCCCTCTTCTTTTTAACACAGAGTGGAGGCGTCTGGGCATTAAGAAGACAAGTTTCTTGAGTTTAGCCATTGGAATTTGATCCCAATCTTGTTTAATACAAGCTTCCAGCTGCTGGAGAGTTCTGGGTCTCCTTTGACAGACGTTTCATTTAATTATGCGCCAAATGTTCTCAATCGGTGAAAGATAAGGACTGCAAGCAGGCCAATTCAGCACTCAGACTCTTCTACTACGAAGCCATGCTGTTGTGATAGCTGCAGTATGTGGTTTTGCATTGTCCTGCTGAAATACACAAGGCCCTCCCTGGAATAGATGTCGTCTGGAGGGGAGCATAAGTTGCTCTAAAACCTTTATTTACCTTTCAGCATTTATGGTGCTTTTTAAACATGCAAGTGTCCCACACCATATGCACTAATGCATCCCCATACCATCAGAGATGCTGGCTTTTGAACTGAACGCTGTCCATCCAATAAAGGTCTTCAGCCTTGTCTCTTTCGCACAGAGATTTTTCCAGTTTCTCTGAATCTTTTGATGATGTTTTGGGCTGTCAATGACGAGACCTTCAAAGCCTTTGCAATTTGACATTGAGGAGCATTGTTTTTAAAGTATTCCACAATTTTTTTACACAAGCCTTCACAAGTTGGACAGCCTCTGGCCATCTTTACTTCTGAGAGACTCAGCCTCTCTAAGACATCCCTTTATAGACATTCATGTTACACACCTGAAGCCAATTAACTTAATTACTTGCTAAATGTTCTTTCAGCTGTTTCTCTTATATATTAATTGCTTTTTCTGCCCTTTTATGCCTCTGTCCCAACTTTTTTGAGACCTGTTGCAGCCAGAAAATTTGAAATACGCTCATTTTGTGGATAAAAATATAAAATGTCTCAGTTTCAACGCTTGAAATGTTATCTATGTTCTATTGTAAATAACATACTGGCACATGTGATCTGAAAGTCATTGCATTTTGATTTTATTCACAATTTACACTTCGTCCCAACTATTTCGGAATTGGGGTTGTAGTATTCCATTGTATTTCAGTTTATTTTCATGAGTTTGGTAGAGAAGAGGGGCTGCAAACATGAACAGTCTTTGAAATGATAGCATTGAAATGATAAAAAAGTAATGCTGAGGATTGAAAAATGGCTGGGTTAAAACAATGCATTTCTAGAATCATAAACTGCTTGACCACAAGCATTCTTCTTCAGAGCATGAAATCTTATTTGGCTTTGAAAGAGGAAGCCACATAAGACAGCTCCTCAGGTGACTCCTGAAACACTAATAGCCCTCAAAATGGCGCACTGTCAAATCATAAAATAATCATATTTATAACTCAAATCAACTTTTGACTCATGAAATTCAAATTGAATTAATGATTTTCTGGTTGAATGTAGCATGCGTTTATCAATATAGGTGCAGCTGGACATCATTGGTCACCAGTAACCTCTCCAAACCGAAAACATGCCTTTTCTCTATGATAAAGTTCAGAGTTTCATCCATTATTCGACAAAGCTGCATCAGCAAGCACATGTACTCATTAAAGGAACTGCTTATTTTATGGTCAAACCGTTCACTCAGATGGAAAGCCTGCCATTCCGATCATCCAAGCGAAACGAAAGCCTGTAACAATGCTTTTCACACCCTATAAGGAGCAAGTATAACTCACAACACAGAAATACCTGCTCGCATTTTAAACGAGCAAAAATCCAAGGCATTCTATTTTGTTGAATGCGGTGTAAATTCTTAAACAGATCACCTCATTAAGCAAAATGCCAGCACCCTGCTTGATCGACTACTCTCGATAGCCAATGTAATAAACTAGCTCTGTGATCATGGTGGTAGACCGAAAATAGCTGGCTAGAAGTAAAATAGAGCTGCACCATACAAAGACAGTTTGACTCATACCTCAGGAGGAAAAACTCTCCATCATTGAATTCCTCATCCAAAAAATCAATCCTGTCAGCCCTCCATTCTGTTCCATTCAGAATAACTGCCATTTTCCATCTCAGAATCACATTTCCATCCCGCAAATATAAGCTCAACACTCCAGGGTCCATTCTGGAAGTCGTTTTTTCCATTCAATCATGTCATTCTCAGCTGCGCAAAGTTGAGAGAATACAACCTAACTGATATTATGCAATTGCTTAAATACCTTTCTGATAGTCCAATCAATGTCTTTCAGTTACTGTGGAAAGTTTATTCTCTTTGGATTTGAATAAGAAATGTGTTAATCAATACATCATTACCGGGGAAGTTTCACATGGACGTAATCTATAACTGCATTATGCAGATGAGCCTAAGTATATAATTGAGTGACTGGCTAATCATCGAGAGTACTTATAAGGAAGTGCTGAATTTGTTGATGGAGGATATCACATTTTTGTCATGTGATTACTACAATTGACAGTAGAATGACATAATATCAATACCATGTGGAATTTTTGCTTCAGAAAACTGATTTTCCTGAACTATTAATTGGGATACTCTTGGCTCACTATAGCTGAAGTGGTTGCTACAAAGGACAATGATTTTTTTCTGTGGCAAGAGATCATTTTTTTAAACTGCTGGATAGATACTATGGGCAAGTATATTAGGCAGTTTGCACATCAGGCTTGCTGCGGCATTTAATTCATGCAGCTCCAGAAAAACGGGGATTGATTGATTGATTGAATTCTTTATTTATACAGGAAGACACATTGAGACCTAGGTCTCATTTGCAGTGGTGCCCTGTTTACAATTCAACACACATTACAAATCTTTTTTTTTTTTTAAAAATCATCATTGTACAATGATACATTCAATATGTATAAATAACAAAGTTAAGGCAACATTATTTAAAGCATACGCAAACCACAACCTCAAGATCCTTCAACACTTTTTTGAATTTCTCCAAGGAAATTAATTTATCCAGTTTTGAAGTTTCTTGGAACCTGTTCCAAGCCCTTGGAGCACAGTAGCAAAAAGCAGTTTTTCCGAGCTCAGTTTTTACTCGGGGGACCTCAAGGACCAACCAGTCCTGAGACCTTGGCTGGTAGGGACTTGAATGCCAAGTAATAAGAGAGGTAAGATAATTTGGTAATCTATGCAGGAGTGCTTTATAAATAAAAGTCAACAAATGGTGCGTTCTCCTAGTGGCTAAGGATGACCAACCCACAGCTTTATACAGCAAACAATGATGAGTTCTGAAATGATCACCAGTAATAAAATGAAGAGCTGCATGATAGACTGAGTCAAGCTTTTTTAAGGTGGTTTGGGCAGCATACATATAATGTCACCGTAATCAAGTACTGATAAAAAGGTGGACTGAACTAAAAGCTTCCTATCATCACGAGAAAAACATGTCCTGTTTTTGTAAAAGAACCCAATTTTATGTCTTAACTTTTTTGTTAGTTCATCAAGGTGTATTTTAAAAGACAGCTTTTCATCAAAAATTATTCCTAAGTACTTGTAGCATGGCACTAGCTCAATTTCAGAGCCATCCAAAGTGCAAATTTTAAATGTACATTCCCTCAATGAACGAGATCTAGAGAAAAGCATACATTTTGTTTTTGCTGCATTTAAAATTAGTTTTAGTGCTAGAAGAGAGTGCTGAAAGGACTCAAAGGCTTTCTGTAAGGCAGATAATGCCTCATCTACTGAGGGAGCAGAAGTATACAGCACTGTATCATCAACATAAAGTGCACTTCACAGCCATTATCAAAAGTGACCATGTTGTTAATATACAAGGTAAAAAGCAGAGGTCCTAATATCGAGCCTTGCGGTACCCCTTTAGTGACCTGCAGAAGAGTTGATTGCGTAGTCTGCCACAATACGTTGCGTTCTATTTGAAAGATAACTTAAGAACCAATTGCAAGCATTCTGATCTAGGCCTGCAGAGGCTAGTCTACCCACTAAGAGAGCATGATCAACCTAATCAAAGGCCTTGGATAGATCAACAAATAGGGCAGCACAGTGTTGGCCCCATCAAGGGCACAAACAATATCATTTACAACAAGGGATGCTGCTGAAATAGTACTGTGACCAGCTCTAAAACCAGACTGAAAGGTACTTAAAATGCCATTTCTATTTAAAAACAAACATAGCTGGCGATTAACCAAGGATTCAAGAACCTTGGCAAGTTGTAAGTTAGCAACTTACATAGTTCGTTCTTTCACAGTCAATGGGCCCAACTATGTAAGTTAGCATCTGTGATTCGGGAAACGCACCCCAGAACGGGGGATCAGTGTTCTGACACCATCCAGATTTCGTCACAGGTCCTCAAGTGTGTCTGGAGACAACAAATATTCAATACCCTGTAAATTTCGACCACAAGTCTCTAGTGAACGAAGCTCTCGTTTGCCACAAATTCCTTGGTGATAAGCTCTTTATATTTCATGGCATTTTCTAACAATCTTATCCACAACAGCAACCGCCATTTCTTCTGCTAACGATAGCTAACACTGCACAACAATTCTGACTAGTCATAATGACGTTTGAGATATCTTTAATCTTCATTCTGCCTTGTCAAAACTGAATTACAGATATCTGTCAGATATTTGTCAGTTAGGATGTGTGACGAGTCGAGTGTCGCTTTCAGCGACGTCTGCTGGTATTTGTAATTCAGTTGTGACTAGTCAGAACTGAATTACAGATATCTCTAACTATAGTTATCACTAGTCAAAATGACGTTATAGATATCTTGACTGAAAATTCTTACTAGTCACAATGTAATCACGACGAGTGAAAATGACGTTGTTGATATCTGCAATGTTAATTCCGGATAGTCAAACTTAGCTATTAAATGTTAAAACGGCTTGCCATAATGCTTCAGACTTACTGCCTGGAGTTTAACAAAGACTGGGATGAGGGTGTTCATCTCCTCCTGTTTGCTGCTCGTGAGGTGGTTAGAGAGTCCTAAGGCTTCAGTCCGGCAGAGCTGGTGTTCGCCCATATGGTGCAGGGCCCCCTCAAACTCTTGCAGGAAAAATGGCTTGGTGATAGTAAGCTGCAAAACTTGATAGACTATGTTTGTTATTTTCATTTTAAACTTCACAGTGCTTGCGAATTGGAAAAACAAAATATGTCTGTTGCGCAGTCAAAAATGAAGAAATGGTTTGATAAGGATGCAAAAAGCAGAATTTTTAGTCCAGGTGAAAAGGTTTTGGTGTTCCTATTCCTGGTTCGACTCTGCAGGCATGGTACTGCCGTCCTTATGTCATAGAGGAGAAATAATAAATAATAATAATAAATTTATTTATATAGCACCTTTCAAGCAATACAGCACAAAGTGCTTCACAAACAGGTAAAAATACATGTACAACTCCAATTCTGAAACAGTTGGGACAAAGTGTAGATTGTGAATAAAATCAAAATGCAATGACTTTCAGATCACGAGCCAATATGTTATTTACAATAGAACATAGATAACATTTCAAATGTTGAAACTGAGAAATTTTACATTTTTACCCACAAAATGAGCTTATTTCAATTTTTCTGGCTGCAACAGGTCTCAAAAAAGTTGGGACACAGGCAAAAAGGGGCTGAAAAAGAATTAATATATAAGAGAATCAGCTGAAAGAACATTTAGCAATTAATTAAGTTAACTGGCATCAGGTTTGTAATATGATTGGCAATAAAAGGGATATCTTAGAGAGGCTGAGTCTCTCAGAACTAAAGATGGCCAGAGGCTCTCCAACCCGTGAAGGCTTGCATAAAAAAAATTGTGGAATACTTTAAAAACAATGTTCCTCAACGTCAAATTGCAAAGGTTTTGAAGGTCTCATCGTCGACAGTGCATAACATCATCAAAAGATTCAGAGAAACTGGAAAAATCTCTGTGCGTAAGGGACAAGGCCGAAGACCTTTGCTGGATGCCCGTGATCTTCGGGCCCTCAGATGCCACTGCATCACTCACCGGCATGATTCTATCATTGACATTACTAAATGGGCCCAGGAATACTTCAAGAAACCACTGTCTGTAAACACAGTCCGTCGTGCCATCCACAGATGCCACCTAAAACTCTATCATGCAAAAAGGAAGCCATTGTTGAGCATGATCCAGAAGCGCTGTGTTCTGTGGGCCAAGGCTCATTTACAATGGACTGTAGCAAAATGTCCTGTGGTCAGACGAGTCCAAATTTGACATTCTTGTTGGAAATCATGGGCGTCGTGTCCTCCGGGGGAAAGAGGAGAAAGACCACCCCTCCTGTTATCAGCGTTCAGTTCAAAAGCCTGCATCTCTGATGGTATGGGGATGCATTAGTGCATACGGTGTGGGACACTTGCATGTTTTAAAAAGCACCATGAATGCTGAAAGGTATATAAAGATTTTACAGCAACATATGCTCCCCTCCAGACGACATCTATTCTAGGGAAGGCCTTGTGTATTTCAGCAGGACAATGCAAAATCACATACTGCATGGCTTCGTAGTAGAAGAGTCCGTGTGCTGAACTGGTTTGCCTGCAGTCCTGATCTTTCACCGATTAAGAACATTTGGCGCATAATTAAATGAAAAGTCCATCAAAGGAGACCCAATACTCTCCAGCAGCTGGAAGCCTGTATTAAACAAGAGTGGTATCAAATTCCAATGGCTAAACTCAAGGAACTTGTCTCCTCAATGCCCAGACGCCTCCACTCTGTGTTAAAAAGAAGAGGGGATGCTACACCACAGAGGCGTTGCCAGGATGCCAAGCTTGGGTGGGCATTTGTCCTCTTTGGGGGGCAAAAAAAGAATCTCTAAATCGGCGTGTAAAATACAACATGTACACCATCTTGAAACATATATACCATCCAAAAAAAGTAGGGGATATTCCATACTTCTAGCAAATGCAAATGAATATGAGGGAAAGTAATATATATCCTTACAGATTAACCATTTCCAGTGAAATTGAGCACCCAAACACAATAATGACATCCCCAGGATTTGCACCTGATACAAATGATAAAGATGGGGGTTGAACCCTAGATTTGCATGCTTTTTGAATTTGAAGATTCTAGCCATTGCGAAAGGAAATGGAAGTCTTGAAATGACTCGGGACACCTCATAGGGAGTATGCCACGTCGGATCTGTGCCTGCCTGCCAACAACAGGGGGATTTACCCATTATTGACTTTGTTTTGAACTCGTGGTAACTTTGATATTTGACCCTTGGTGTGGGTTTGCCCCTAGCATGGAAAGTCTCTGCTTCACTGGCTGTATCAAATGAGTGGAATAAATCCTCAAATGTTCCCTTAATTTTGTCTCACCATTTGTTTGATCCTAGCCTTCAAAATTTGCTTCATATAAATCATTTTAGTCCAATATCCCCTACTTTTTTTGGACGGTATATATATCAGTGGCGGCTGATGAACTGGCGATAGGGGATGCTCAAACCCATCCCTTGAAAATAATGATAAGTCATGACCTGTTTTCAATCATTCATTTAAATTACCATTACAAAAGCTCAGAAAACTCTCAACATTAACAGGTGTGGTCAGTTTTCATTAATAACGCACACCTGTCAACTCTCATGCATTCTGCGACAGTTTTAGTGGTATATTTACGTTCCTCTGCTGTAGTCAGCAATTATTCAATCAACGCATGTGTAAGAGATTCTTGCATGGAATTGAAGTCCTTCTGCATGGAGGTTTATCAGTTTCACCTGCGTTATGACTCCGGACTTGTCACGCTTTTCTTTACTCAGGGGTTGGAAGCAATGCATGTGTTTCATGATCGTTTAAACTGTTTAAATGAAATAAGATCATTGGAAACAATGAAATTGCATGAAGACGTTTCAAATGATCTTATTTCATTTAAACCACCTAATTCCTGTTCTAACGATGCCCGCCGCCATGAGAACCCTGACAGTCTCCTACGTCCGGTCATTGCTCGCTGTACTGAAGAGAGATCGACAGGCTGAATGCGTTCAGGCTCCGCTTGTTCCGTTGTTGGTTGTACCAATAACTAAAAAAACATGAAACGTTTGTATGGAAACAGCGTGCCTTATTTACAAGGTGATTAGGAAAGATTGCCCTTGCCCAGCACCTTACAGTCTACACTCGATGCCAGCGAGTAGGCGCTTGGAGTGGCTAGCTGTGCTAAGACTAAAGTATCCACCCAAGAGGATAAATGTATGCTCACACCATTTCGTAAAAAAGCGCCCGATGAATGAACAGGATGATCATCCCGATCCCACTGTGTTATACATTATACAGTCCCCTGATAATTCAAAGATCCGTCGAACAAGTGTCCTTTTTTCGAACAAAAAGCAGTATTGTCAGCCAGCAGTCAGTTAAGCTTTCTGGTGAAGTAACCAGCGTTTGCCATGTAATTAGTGGCCATCTACAGTCACATGAGGGATGCATACTGAAACCCACACATTTAGCAGTTACACAGGCTAACGTTAGCACTTTTGAACAAGTTGACATTGAGCAGTGGAGGGGCTTACCAGTAGCATTAGTGAATATTGAAAGGTGCATAATCGTAATCCTGGCTTTTGTAAAAACCTCAGCTTTAGTCGACTATATTCTTGTGGGAAATATTTGGCTTGTCAGCTTCAGCAGTTGTGAAGGATTGGACTGTGATCTTTATTTCGTTCCGTGCATTGGTGATTTCCAGCATGCAAAGTAAAGCTTGGGGACTGTACTTTCGTGCTCTGAATTCATTATTGTTGCCCACAGCTAATGAAATATCATTCAGTAGTGGAGCAGGTGACGGCTGGGTTTTTATACCCTTATGCATAACAAAGAAACTGCCCGCCAGACTATTTGCTGAATCAAAAGCATTTTGATACGCAGTTTGCAAGCTAATCAGTTCCTGCATATGAATTGCAACTCGCCGTCTTGTCACGCTTTTTTTTTACTTTGGCTGTAGGAACGTGTTTAGCCACCCAAATAAATATCACGTCTTCGTCAAGCTAAAGAATGTTTTGACCCAATAAAAAGTAGGTTAGCTAGCCTCTACATTTGAATATACACTGTATGTTTGTGTATGTACACATCCCACTGTACCACAGACGCTAGCCGCAAGCTACTGCTCGGTTCGATGAAAACGGATGTAAGCAACAGTACGACAAGAAGGAGGAGACCGGCGAGTCCGTTGAACCACTATGATGGATATGAGCAGCGTAGACGTGACCTCAGACTGAGTGAAGACGGCAGTCTAAGAGAATGGGAGGGTCCCTAGTAATTTGAGAGTACCCATTGGTTAGTCTCACATCAGAATAGACTGGCAAAGGAATCCACCAATCACACATAGTGATAGATACATGAAGCATACGTTAAGCTCTCTCTTAATGGCTGTCTTCCTCCGGCTGTGAATCTCTTGGGATATCGCATGTTTGCTGTCAAATAGTAGTAAATCAGTTTTTTATCTTGAGTTTTCATTGGGTGGGCAGAGCTTTTCTCCTTCCCCCCCTTGGTAACGCCCCTGCTACACCATGGTAAACAGGCCCCTGTCCCAACTTTCTTGAGACCTTCAAATTTGAAATGAGCTCATTTTGTGGATAAAATTGTAAAATTTCTCAGTTTCAACATTTGCTATGTTATCTCTGTTCTATTGTGAATAAAATACTGACTGGTGTGATTTGAAAGTCATTGCGTTTTGATTTTATTCACAGTTTACACTTTGTCCCAACTATTTCGGAATTGGGGTCGTACATAAAATAAAACAAAATAGGGAAAGTTGAGAATTAAACATCAAATTAGGAAGAATTAAGATTATAAAAGGAGACTTAAGATGAAAACACACCCATTCAATAAAAGAATTTGAACCGTAAAATCAGCAAAAGCAAGCCTAAAAAAAAAAAAAGAGTCCTTAAAAGAGATTTAAAAGACAATTAAAGACTCAGCATTTCTAACATTGTTTGGGAGGCTGTTCCAGAGTCTTGGAGCCTTAACCGAAAAGGCTCGATCACCCTTTGTTTTTAACTTGGACTCTGGAACAGCCAGTAATGCTTGCTTGGAAGATCTCAGCAGTCTTTTAGGTCTTTAAGGATTTAAAAGCTCACTTATTTATTCTGGTGTCATGCCATGGAGTGCTTTGAAGGTAATTAACAAAATTTTAAAATCAATTCAGAATTGGACTGGCAGCCAATGCAAAGATGCCAAAATTGGAGTAATGTGTGTTAAGAAGTAGACAGGTTTATTACAACACAACACAACACTCGGAGGAAATAGGCGCACAGGCCAGAAACAAAACATTGTGCACATGCACTGAACAACAGGAGAAACTAAGGTACACTGCCCGAGGCAGGGGGGAACAGAAGTACTCACTCAAGGAGTGGCTAGACTTAGGAAACAAAAACTGGAACTAACTACACTGACGGGAACACTGGGAGACGCAGACAAGGCTGGGGGAAAACTCAGGATGCAAAACAAAGTCCCGTCTGACATCTCTTCAATCTTCCCTGCTTAAATACACATGGGAGAAGGCGGAGATATGGAAGGCAATCTCAGGTGGAAACAGAAACACATGAGATTAATAAAACAATTACACGAGAACCGGGTTAACAAAAATGACTCGAGACAATCACGCAAACTAGACAGTTTAGATTGAGGTAATCTAAACGTGATGAGTAAAAAGCACCACGAGAGAAGCAAAGGAAAGCATATCTTTAAACGCAGTTAATCAGGGAGAGCTTAGGCAGGAATTACAAAAGCTAGAAACGCTCGCACTCGCTAATGAGTTAATTAAGGTTAATACTACGTGACGAAATATTTACAATCACCCTCAAATAAGTGCTGGTTAGTACGGTTAGTAATTATCCTATCAGAGAACGCATTCACTCAGAGTTTAGCGAGACCCAGAATCAAGCACAGGTGGAAGCAATGAATGAAATACCACAGCCGAAACCAAAAGAGGAAACGTAATTGGACAACGAGACTCAGGCATGCTGAAGGCTGTCACCCGACACCACTGGAATTTGGGCAAGAGAGAATCGAACGTCAGACGCCTGGAATGAAAGCTGAAAAATAAAACGAAAGTAAAGCACAAATAAGCACAAAGACAACACACATGAGGCAAAACCATAACAGTGTGGGCTCTTTTATTTGTTTTAGTGAATAATCTTGCAGCTGAATTTTGAACTACTTGCAGTTTGTTCAAAGATTTCTTATTCAGACAAGTAAATAAAGAGTTGCAATAGTCTAATCTTGACGAGATAAAAGCATGAATAATTTTTTGGTATCTTCAAATGACAGAACAGACCTAATTTTAGCTATGTTACGGAGTTGCAAGTAGCATGACTGTACAAGCTTCTTAACATGGAGCTCAAATTTGAGTTCAGTATCAAATATCACACCAAGATTTCGGGAAGAGGGCCTAATATTAGAAGCAAGAGGTCCAAGAGATGATTGGATTTTATCAGACGCCAACTTTGGACCAAGTATAATGACTTCGGTTTTATTTGAGTTTAACTGCAAAAAATTATTAGCCAACCAATTTTGAACATCAGCTAAACAGTCATGCAACACATTGCTGAAATCAGTGGATTTTACTGAAATTTACTACTGCGTGTCATCAGAGAGCCCGCCCCAATTTCTCAGCCTATCAATCATGATGACATGATCAACTCATAGGCGGCATTACCTATGTTTCAACTGTTTCAATTGAAACGGGCCCCGCCCCCCAGGGGGCCCCCAACTGCCAGGCAAAAATTAACATCCTAAACATTGACTGTATGAAAAGATGCAGAGCCGCACCGCCAGGAAAGGCAAACTGGGCAAATATTTGAGGCCCCAAAAAAGGCAAATGTTTGGGATCCCTGATAGCCACTCAAATTAATACATTTTGTAATGACATCTAAAAACTGCATTAAGCCTTCTTGGAAGGCATTATAGCACACCCCCGGCCGTTACTCCTTCTCGGAGATGTGGCGAATGGGGAGAATACTCTTTCCATGATCGAAGTTGCCGGTTTTCTCCGTCAGATATATTATTTGCACAAAGACTGAGCTGGCTAAGAAGTTAAGTAATTTTTCATTGTCCACAAATGATGGCAGCTAAAGAGCTTTGGTAGCTGATACTCTGAAAATTTCAGAAATGTCATCACCTCAGCCAATTTTCCGAGCACCTCGGACTTATCAGTAGGTATGTGAACAAAAAAAGTAATGCGCTTGCTTCATTCTGGAGGTATTTAATAATTAATGTAACAATGAGCTTTAATGTACACATTTCAAAGCATTGTCTAGCAATTGTATGTGTTTTTTACGCATTATATTATCAGTGAACCTTGTAGAGATGTCTGGATTCAGGCCAGGTCACAGTCCGGTAGCCTCCGGAAGCGGCCCAGTCAACATAGTTTCTGATCGACAAGGTGCGTTGATAATTCGCAAAATTGAAGTTGCGAAAAAAAAAAGGAAAAAAAAAACTCATCTTCTTAGCTTTTATTGGTGTCAGATCAGTAGCCTATTTGACGGAAATTGGGCACCTTGAAAACAAACGTAGGGCTTCCAACCTTTCATCAAAAATGCATAATGTGCGCAGATTTCTAAAATTAGAAGTTATGGCGATAAGTTAACTTCCAGCTACTCAAGGAGTGTCGGGACATAACCCAACCAAAGCCAACGAGAAGCATGTTTTCTGGGACAGTCGCAGATAAGGCATCTCAGCGCTGAAACAGAAATCGGGCAGAAAATTGCAGTAGCGGACCTGTTCGATTTTTGCATATCTGTTATCAGACTATAACATTAACGTTACACACTGTGCCACGTTTTAATATAACGTTAGCTAAATGTAACCTACTTTGGGCGAAAAAACATGCTGTTTTATTCACATGGCATCGCAACTGAATGAAAACATTAATACGGAGTAATTTTTAAAGCTACCAGGCAAATTTGAATTCAGCTCAGGCAATACAAGTCGTCTAGTGCTTCTAAACCTAGTCCACTCAAGCGACAATAAATTATATTGGTGGGATGTCGAAGTTTGAATTACATCTAAATTTTACCGTATCATTATCCCAGTGATTATGTTATAGAGCTATCCAGTAACTCCGTCCCCTAAGAAGAAAAGAGAGAATAAGTTTGCTGTGCAGTTTGCAATGCTGTTAGCTTGTTGGTCTGAGTTGCACATTGCAGTTTTTGAGAAATTTATCACATTCACATACGCATATATTTTTATTGCCAATATTTTCATAAATAATCACAAATAAACATCAGGTTTCAGCCAGAAAAGTTGAAATTTCACTGGATAGGCTAAGGTGTAAGATTTCATCCAGCAAAATGATGAAGCTCTTATGTTTTATAGGGCCCCACATTTGCTTTTGAAACGGGCCCCCAGATGCTTAAGGTCGCCACTGGATCAACTGTATCGAAGGCAGCACTAATATCCAAAAGCACCAATAATGAGCAGTCACCAGAGTCAGCATTCATCAAATGATCATTAGTGACCCTGAAAAGAGCCGTGTCTGTACTATGTTGACGTCTAAAGCCTGATTGAAATTTCTCAAAAATATTGTTGGTTTCCACCACTTCTAAAAGTTGCTTTGCAACTACTTTTTCCAAAACTTTCGAAATAAAAGGCAATTTGATATTGGACTAAAATTACTAAGAATGGCTGGATCAAGATTTGGTTTTTTTAGGAGTGGTTGAATGTAGGCAATCTTAAAATAGTCTGGAAAACAGCCAGAACTGTTCACCACGGAAAGCAGGTCAGGGCCAATAGCCATCATTACCTTTTTAAGGAGCCTAGTGGGAATAATATCCAAGGGACTGGATGAGAGTTTCATACGTGACACAATATCAGTTAGATCCGAGAGAAATTGGTGCGAAACAACTCGGCAAGTTTAAGCGAGGGCACGAAACATTAACAATGGAACATGACTGATACTAGACCGTATGATTGCTATCTTGTTGTAAAACCCCACCAAACAATACCAACAACGGAAATTGCAGGGGGCGAAGGCTCAACGTGTTCTTTTGGGCCGGTGTTAACAAGCGCGACCTCCTGGCTGGTGCAAATCACAATAAAATGGATCAATTTTCTCCGTTCAAAGAACGGGGCACAAAAGCACAACGGTTGTAGTTAATCTGACTCCATAGTAAATTTAGAATACCAAATTTAGTTATACCTTCGTTAAGTATCTGACTCCAAATTAAAATTAGAATTCATAACCTAGGGAAAACATGCGTGGATCTCGAAGTTGATTATACCTCAAACTCTTAAAAGACAACCGCCGTCACTCCCATTAATGTTCCCGGGTTTTAACACCATGTCCGGATCCCAGGTTCGTTGGTTAGATTAGAGGTTGGAAGTCAGCCATCACTGCAACAGCATCTTTTGGCGTGAATACAGCGAACCCAGATCTATGCACGCCCATGGGTTCCTTCAGGGAATGATAACCGACTTTTCGTCCATGGGTTTCCTTAAGGCTAAAATCCCAGAACCGGCAATACATAAACCCTTTATGTAAGTAGATCATGATTGTCTCTCCAACTTAATAAAACCAATTCCCAAACCGGGCCGCTGGCCAGTCGTTCCTCTGTTGGGATTAACCACCTAAGTATCCGCCGCAACGGGGCTAGAAAGAATGTACATGTGTTAAGAGTCACTGAGACCACGCAAGCTTAAAGGAATAACAATAATTTATTCACCAGGTAGGCAAGAGCTTAAATCAAACAAATCAACATTAAGCCAATTACAAGTTACACACAGTTTAGAAAAGGAGAATAAAGTCATACCTGGAGGAAAAGGATACACACGCACTGACGTGCGCGGGAAGTTTGAATTACGATATTCCATAATTGAAAAGGCTACTCACGCACTAACATGCGCGGGGAGAGATCGGATACGATCTTCCCTGAACAGCTCATTTCTCTTTCCTATAAACCAAACCAGCTACCCCCTCCTCCAACCAGAGAGCCCCATAAGTTAACCAGGTGAGATATCGGGTTACAGGTCTCAGAACTGAGACAGAGTCAGGCCATTTGGCTGTAAAGGAGGGGTTATTCAGACAAAAGGAACTACACTTTATTACCCGACAGGAGATTTTACCTTATCCAAATTTAGGGAGTTTCTAAAAGTGAATGAACTATAATTTCATTTGATATGAAACATATGCCATTCAACTCCTCGAATTGTAACAAAAACATACATATCAAACAAGCCAGGAAAGTGTATGAATATGATGCAGTTGTCATGAAAAAGTCTTAAATTTAATTATTATACAAGTAAATTGTGTTGTAAGTATAGAAGTGATTTCTTAGCAGTATATTGAACATATGAGCATATTGTGATGTTCCCAGAGGTTTACATTATTTAAAACAGATAAGTTAGGGTCCAGTCGTACAACAGATGATTGAGGGCAATATGGGGCATTGGGTAAGCCAAAGGCCTCCCATGCAGGGTGACATCAAAGGCGCAGAAACCATGCAAACCCTCACTCCCAGCTCAGAGGCCAGGTCTATTGCCTCCTGTCCAGCCATTCACACATACAGCTTGATCACACTTTGCATCCCCCAGTTCAGGTCTCTAGTCTCTTACGAGCATAAACCACCCCCACTTCCCTTCACGCAAACCCCAGCAAACAACAAGCTGCTTGTCATCAGGAACTCAAAAATTTGTTTTATTGCATGGCGTTGAAGTCTTTTGATGCTCAGAAGGCCCACCAGTCCTGCTGCAGTGTCACAGATGCACTCATCAGCGCCAGCGGTGCTCCAACCCCCCTTTTCCCATCTTACATTGTCAATGTAGAATTTCAAGAACTTCTCACAATCAGCGGGGGATGAAGCTGATGCAACAGCAACTGGAGAGTTCACCAGACCGTCAATTGTTTTGAATAAAAATCTCGCATTATGCTGATTAGCGGCTATTAATTCAGAGAAGAATTTATCTCTAGCATTTTTTACTTCTTGATTATACGAGTTTAACAGGCTTTTCATGCGCGCGTAAAGAACATTTTGTTTAGTGTCCTTCCACTTCCGCTCCGCTTTTCTGAATCCCCTCTTAAGGCTGCAAATTTTATCGTTTATCCAAGGCAAATTCTGTTGCACAGGTGTTGTTCTAATTTTGTGAGGCGTGACAGCATTTAGAGCACACAAGCACGAATTATTCAATAAATGTAACATTTCATTGCTGTCCGTAATGTGCGCTATATTAACACAAGTATTTGAAAAAACAGACGAAAATTTTGAGGCTGTGTGCGAGGTTACCACAGGAAAACGAAAGGATTGCTTCACTTTGGTTTTAGCAACAGGGGCCTCGATATCAAAGATCACACCAAAATGGTCGGGAATGAAAATATCCTCTATCTTGAGGCCATTCAAATTCATGCTGAGAGTAAAAACTAAATCCAAGGTACGGCCGTGTTTGTGCGTAGGGCCAGACACCCACTGGACCAGGTTGAAGGACTCAGTAAGGTTTAAAAATTCAGTGGCCAAAGTGTCTGAGGGAATGTCAATATAAAAATTAAAGTGACCCGCTATTATGATTCCGTCATATTTCAAAACCACTGAGGACAATAACTGAAAATTCTGACATAAAATCGTCAATTGATTTAGGAGGGCGACACACAACACACAGAATTGGGTCATGAAAATGAGCTGTGAGCACACCTGAGGCAGCTTTCAAGAGGATCGCAAAATATTCAAATGAAGCAAATTTACCGAGATCAGTCTCAGTATGCCACCCCCATAAAAAACATAAAATGCAATTTCCTCTCAGCGATAATATAATTAATTAAAAAGCTCTTATTAGTGAGGGATTTGACGTTAAATGATGCCATATTGACAACGCTAGAGGATTTATATGTCTCAGAGGTCTTAATAAAATATTGACCAAGTTACTGCGACTGCAGCCAGCTTTAAACTTGGAAAGTCAGTGATCGAGACTACATCGTCGCCACTCCAGCACATAGGCAACAAAGTAGATTGTGCCATATCAATATGCTGATACCGTACCTGGAAAGGGATGCTGTTTTACAGTCTCCTGCTTGAGCAGAGGTTAAGGCTGCCTTGGTGCTGTCCAGTGTAGAATTTAGTGAGACGCAGGCTGCGTCAGTGTTGTCTGATGAACTTGCTGAAGATGTTATTGCTTCGAGTAGTGCTGTTGTACAAGGATGGCAAAAAAAAATTCTGAAATGTTGTCAAAACATGACATTTGTTTTCCACATTTGATTGGGTTCCAACCTGAGGATGCAGTCAATTTAATTGAATCACACTTGTCTCTGTTTTCAGATGTTCCAACTTGAATGCTTGTGTTACAGCACGATATTGATGTGGGGGACTCTCCTCTGATAAAACAACATGCGTACACAGTAAATCCTGATGTTTCCAGTAGCAAAAGCAGGTAAATTACATGCTGGAGAATGGCACTGTAGAACTCAGCTCTAGTCCATGGAGTTCACCATGTCTTTTAGTAAATAAATCTGATGGCTCAAACCTTTTTTGCACAGATTTTAGGAAAGTGAATGGGGTCATGAAACCAAACTGTTATCCTCTTCCTCGTGTAGATGATGGTATAAACAATGGCTACGTTTCCCAGTTTAGAGCATTCTTAAGGAGTTAAGAAGGCTCCAAAGAAGAGTTCAGCTAAGAGGGAGCCATCTTAGGCTAAAGCGGGGTACACACATAAAGATAATTTGGCTGATTTTGCCCCGATTTTCCCCCTCCCGAACAACGACGACAATCGGAAGATTATCTTACGTCTTATAAGATTATCCGATAAGATTATCCTGTGTTCTGAGGTGTGTTAAGAGTGAATTTGTCCCGATAATCGAGTCCGAAACGGGTCGGGCCCGACGATCGTAAATATTAAATTTGTTCAATATTTACGACCAAAAATCTTCACGTGTGGGGAAAGCCGACGACACCCGAGTCATGACTCCGAGAATTGTGACGTGAAAGAATGTAGCCAATCAAGAAGCGAGCTGACCACCATCATTCCCTCCTCTCATGTGTCCTCTTCCATGTTGCGTCTTGTGTTTGTTGTTGCTATGTTTCTTCTTCGTTTTTGTCAGATCATGTTTGAGCACGCAAGATTTCTGTCTTGGAGGACTAGATTCTAGATCGGTGGTGGAACAGAATCGTTATGTGTGTGGTGTGCTGTGTTGAGATTATCAGAGCACACCACACACAGTACGATCAAAACTGTTCAGTGCCTGATTTTTTATCTTCATGTGTGGGGTCTGTAGCAGATAAAAAATCTCTTCAGATTTAAAAAATCCTTATGTGTGTACCCCACCTAAGAAGGAATCTGGGAAATTTAAGCACTGCTCGTCTTTCAGTCAGTAATCGAGTGTATCCTAGTATGAGTCGATTTTCCACAGACTGGTATTTGTCTGAGGTACTTTTTCTTCTACCTTTAGTTGCATTCGTTCCATTCTTGGCATAAGATTGCCGTGGGACACTAGGGCTGTCTCTCTTTCCTGCTTCATAGTAGGTTCCTTTCTGGGGGTTAAATAAGTGAAGCTTCTTTCCTATCTCCGAGTTGGGTTATGTAGCTATGAGTTCCCTGGGACTAGGGTTTATTTTCACCCAGACCACGCTTTGAACAGTTTCTCTAGCTGAGTACTGTTTCCTCGGAGCTTTCAGTTGGGAGTCCTGTTTTGTTTCTTGGAGCTTTAGTTTTTGAGAAGCAGAGAACTATTTTATTTGTGAATCTAAGATCTATTTGTTTTCATGCTCTGATTGGTCCCCTTATTTGGAACGGTTTTTAGTTCCAGAGCTTTCGTTATTCATTATCGGCCAAGCGTCTGTCAGGCATTTCTTATTCTGGTAAATAGGCGATTTCAGGTTTCCTATTAGTCACATTCGGTTCTCCGAAACCAACCGTGTCCCTCACAATGTTGGGAATGCAAACTATAGTCAAAAAAGAAACTTCAGACTCGTTTGGAGGTCGATAAGTTGAACATACAAGAAAAGTGGTTTTAAATAATGATTTAATTCCATTCTGTACCCATTAAGGACGGTGTACCATAAAAATCATGTTCATAATGTAACCAGTTCCACCGGAAATGCTACGGAAATGTAAGAGAGTAAAAATGGTAAGTTACAACTTGATGAAAGCATGTCAATAGCGTATGCCCTCCATGAGCGTTCACAACTGCGACGCATAGCGTCTCCTCATGGATTGAATGATCGTCTGAACACAGCTTAGGGATGCGTCGCCATAATTGAACCAACATGGCACCAAGTTCCTGCAAATTCTGTGGAGGGTTCTTACCTGACGGAGTCTTCTGCCCAACACATCCCATACATGTTCTATGGGATTAAGGTCGGGAGACCTTGAGGTCCACTCCATGACATTGATGCCAGCATTCCAAAGAAAATTCGCGTTAAATTGGCGTATGAGGTCTGGCATTATCGTGTTGGAATGTCAGACCTGGGCCATGAGCTGCCATGAATGGCAAAAGCTCTGTATCCTGCAGCAGTTAGGTTTCCTTGAGCGACCATCAGTCGGGGAACGGGCAGGACCATTAAAGGCACCTCAAACCATAACACTACTGCCCCCAAAGCGGTCCACTTCCTGCACACAACACTGGGCGTTGCATTCACCGCGTCTCCTCCAAACTCTAACTCTCCCATCAGCGAAGTGCAAAGTGAATCTGGATTTGTCACTAAAAACGACCCTATTCCAATCACGCTGAGTCCATCTCAGATGTCGTTGTGCCCAGAGAAGCCGTTGGACGCCGGTGTAACTGGGTTAAAATTGGTCCACGATATGGCCGGCGTGCATGGAGACGAGCAGTGCGCAGGCGATTACGTATGGTTTGGGCAGTCACACGACCTCTAAACAATTCATTCCTAGTGGATGTTGCAGTGAGAAATCGATTACGCAAATGACGTAAGACGATTTGTCGGTCTTCTGCTTGTGTCGTCACACGTGGTCTACCCGAACGAGGTCGGTCTGCTGTGGTGCCAGTTTGTTGGAGACGTGTCTGAAGATCATGGATAGTCCGTCGACTGCATCCCATAACCCTGGCAACATCAGTGACCGACGTTCCCGTATTCAGCATGCCAATGGCACGTTCACGTTGAATGTTTGACAGTCGTGGCATTGCAAATCAACGGATAATTGACTGTAAGAACTTGTTTTTCCGAGATGTCACTCTACCATGCTAACGTGGGCTCAATTGCACGTGTCTCATAAGGTCACGTGACTAGGAACACGAGGAAACATGCTTTTACCTTGATGTTTGCTCGCACGTGCTGCATGCTTGTGCACATCGGAGTTGCTGCGTGTCATGATGTCTTTGACAACGCATTTACCCCTAATAATAATAATAATAATAATAATAATAATAATATCTTGTATTAAGTTTCAAGAAAATATTTAGAAATTTCTGAGTGTGAAGTTTCTTTTTTGACTGAGTATATATGTCACAAAACTTGACCTACTTAACAAGTGCCACTAACTCCTTAGGCAACTCCTGGCATGAGTTGGCAGGATTGCACTTTCAAGGTAAAAGACGTGGATTCCTTTTTGTTCTCTCTCTCTTATTCTTTTGCACCAGTTGATCCTCTTGTTTAAACTATTTTTTGGCTCTATTGCTAGTTCACGTTATTTTTCTACTCATTGTGTGTTCGTGAGCATGTTAAAAACAAAGCAGCAGTAGCCATCATGGGGCGGACAACAGGTAGATTTGATCTCCTCCCTTTTATAGTTGAGAACGGTTCTCCTTGCTTATCTGTGTGGTGAAGGTTATTACAGTAACCATGGATGGTGAATTGCAGCAGCCTAGGGATATAGTTGCACTGCTCAAAGCAGAAAATAAGCGTTTACGGCAAGAACGACCAGCGCCCCCAGCAGACCCACCCCCTATAGGCCCTTCTGGTAATGTGCCAACTGAAAGATTTGTTTTCAATCTTAGGGACCAGAAATGTCCATACTTTACAGGGAAGGCCAGTATCGGTTTTGACGAGTGGGAGGAGGAGGTGCAAGCCTGCATGTGGGCCTGTCACCTCTCCTCAGCTGGCTAAGCTTTCTTTCTGTTTAACCATCTAGAAGGAGAAGTAAGGGAGGAGATCAGATATCAGTCTGCTGATGAGAAGACAGATCCAAAGAAAATTTTAACTATCTTGCATTAATTATATGGTTGCTCCCAGTCCCATGTGTCCTTACAGGTGGTCTTCTTTTCAAGGAAACAACAGGATGGAGAGAGCTTACTCAAATTTTCCCTCGCTTTGATGAGTCTGATGGGGAAGGTCAGGCAGGCGTCACCCCAGGCTGTACAAAATACTGAGGTAATGTTACGTGACCAGTTTATTGAGTATGTTCTTGAATGGGGGCTCCGTAAGGAATTGGAGCTAGTCCGTTGCCAGCCCACAGCCACTTTACTTGATGTTCTGGGGGAGGCTATGAGATGCGAGCAGGAGGGGATACCAATAGCTATGAGAGGCCGGAGTCAGTCTATCCCTTATGCATACGGTATATAGTATGGGGTGCAAGGCAACAGGCACTCAGCACAAAGTAGCCCTATACCTATCCCTGAATTGGTGGAACTAAAAGAGATTTTGAAACACCAGCAGGAACAACTCGACCTTCTCACTCGTAGTGTTGGCCTCCTCCAGACCTCTGGGCCACAGAATAGAGTCTTTCCTAGTCTAGTCATTTGCAGGTGTTAGGAGCCAGCTCACTTTGCCCAAGATTGTGAGGGCCAGAGGGTCCCACCACGTCCTAGAGTGGCTGCCGTTTCTAATCCATCTTGAACTCCTTAAGCAGCCACCCAGTCCAGTCAGGTGCAGGAAAACTAGCGCCCACGGACCTGTTGAGCCGCAGCTCGGGTGGGGTTTTTAATGGCTCAGGAGTTATGAATGGGGACGTAGGGGCTGCAATTCAGCTGATGACATCATGTCCACAAGTAGGTCAAGGGGGGCGTGGAGGTGCCTTGTCTGTTGGATCCCGGATCCATGGTGTCTAGCATCACTGAGACTTTCTTTAAAAGTCATTTTGAACCACGGGGTCATGATCATCTCAGGCTGTGTCGGTGGTTGCAGCTTCGTGCGGCCTTGCAATTCCATATCTTGGCTACTTGGAGTTAGATGTTAAACTCTGTAACAAGGACATACCAGGGTGTGGAGTGTTGGTAGTCAAGGACCCCATAGGGGGCTCTCAGTCTCAAGCTCCCGGCTTATTAGGGATGAACATTATCAGTAAATGTTACAATGAATTTTTGCCAATTCGGCCCCTCCCTGTTTGAATCATTCACTGTAGGACAGGCCTCTCATCCAGTTCTTGAAGGTCTGCAGCAATGTCACCATGCCAATGTAACTTCTGAGGTCTCTGACAGAACAGTCCGAGCACGTGGAGGGAGGGCTCACCGTGTCCCTGGGGGTGCACTTAAGTTCATAGCCACCACTTGTTCTAGTACAATGTCTGAGGCATCTGCCCTGTTAGAGCCCCTATTGCCAGGTGGTCTTCTGGCATGTCCAGCACTAGTTTGTGACCAGGGGTACCGCTTACATTCCTGTTAACATGGGTATGAATAATGTTTTACTGTACCCCCGTCGCATTCTTGTTAGCTTGACAGAAGTTTACATCACTACCTTGCCTCCAGGAGTAGCTGAAGTGAGGGCAGCACATGCCTCTGTGTCTGAGCCAACAGTCCCTGACTCTGTTCAAGCCAAGGCATTGTCCTGCCTTTGTACCCAGAGTTCATGCTGTCTACCAGTCAAACTGCTTCTGCTTGCTGTGCATGATTGTCTGTTTGACTTAATTTGGTTGTACTCAGGGCCGGCGCTAGAACAGGAAATTGGGGGGGGGGGCACAGACACATCCTTTTATGACAAGAATTAGTCCTGGCAAGATCTCAATCATTTTCCTTTATTGACGCGTTTTCCAATTATCGTAATTGGCATCTGAAGACACGGTTTCTCTCCATATGCGATCTAACAGCGATGAAATCATGGGCTAAATTCAGTACAGTGGCGGAACCAGAACTGATAACTGGGGTGCACAAAACACCCGTTTAAAACAGTTATGAGTCCTGACCTGTTCTGAGTCATTTTCATGATTAACAAAAGGTTCACTCCGAGAGCACTCCACACTTAAAGCTATAGTGCGTAACTTCTGTCGCCCCCTAGAGGAATTTTGCGTTATTAGAACATTACAGCCGGCACTTCCATATGACGTATGCCCAGGTGTACCCCCCCACCCATGCCCCCCACTCCCCACCGCTACCCCTCCACCACCTTGCTGCGCGATTCCACAACATTTTTATTCTGTTTGAAGAAGGATAGCCGGTAAAAAAAAAAGATAGACTCTTCGGAAGAGGAGTATGATTTTTTCTGCCACAGAAACGCAAAATAGTATGTCTATTTAGCCTATTACAAACGGGAGACAAGGTGCCTGCTAATTTATAGCTCTCGCAACACAATGTGGCGAACACCAGGCTGCTAACATTACATTACATTCATAGCACCATTTCCAAGAAAATAATAAAGTACTAGGTCCAGTACATGTGACAGCAACACATCCTACTCATAATGTCTTATAAACCAAGTCACTCACTTATCCAACAGCAGCAAGGCAACAGTACTCACCGAAGCAGTCCATAAGTTGTTGGTCCACTTTTTGCTGCTCCTCACTGTCCATGTTTCCCTCTAAACTCAGCCCCGCCGGATTTCTACGTTCTCCGGTCTACACTTGGGTATGTCGATCCGTTCTACAAATGTGTCTACATGGGGTGGATTCTAGCTTTCCCTGAATCCTATAGAGTAGACACACCGCTATACTCACCACTGCAGCCATAGGTAGATAGCAAATTCGACCCACTTGAATCAGAAGGATGCAGCACTGGATCACACCGCCGAAGGCCGATGACGACTGACGACAGTGTTCGCACTTGAAAGACAGGAAATCCAGCTGGGACTGTGTCTGTGGAAGACTGGGGGGGGGTTATGACGGCCCAGGACAATCAGCAGAACTCTGGCGACGTGAGGTGGGTAACTATCACAGTTACCCCCCCATGAACCTCATCCTGGGCCCTGGCCATGTCTTTCATGAAACTGGACCTTAAACTCATCTGTTTACATTTTCTGACACTATAGTAATGTGAAACCCTTTTCATATATTCCACATACTACTATGCAATACGTATGTGCTCATAACCAAAATTGGCTTATACCATAATCCAGTTTAAGAGCTTTTCATAACAACTGCATCATATTAGTACATATTCATATCATGTTTGGTCTTGTTATTCTCAGGGGAATCCAAGGAGTTGAATGGAGTATGTTTCGTTCCCATTGAAATTATGGTCCATTCCCTTTTGGAAACTCCTGAAAATTGGTCAGAATCCTCTCGGGTAATCATTCTGTTCTTCTCTCTCTGCTAAATTGTTTTATTACATCCTCCAAATGATGGAAACCCAAAAACCAAATTCGACCCCCCTCCAGGTAATTTATGGCCATGCCGCCTGAATCAAAGACGTGATTTGGCTTAAAGCAAAGAGAAACAATCCATTCTGGGAAGATCGTATCCGATCTCTCCCTGCGTACGTTAGTGCATGAGTAGCCTCTTTAATTATGGAAGATCGCAGCCGACTTCCCACACGTGCACCTCAATGCCGTGTGTAGCCTCTATAGCTATGGCAGATCGTCTCTCTGATCTCGCCCTCACACAACTCTGTGTGTGTAGCTTTTGCCAGGTATGACTTTTATATTTGTCTACATTCGTGGTAACTGATGTTTGGTCTGTTGATTTACGCTCTTGCCTACCTGGCGAATAAATCATTGTTATTCCTTTAAACTTGCGTGGTCTCTGTGACGCCTAGTCCTTTTATTCTTTCTAGCCACGTTACGACCGGTACTTAGGGGGCGATTCCTTATCATTCCAGACTAGCTAGCTGATGAATATAGGTAGTGATGGGTTTTAAGTTGGATTGTAAATTACGGTCTACTTATATAAAGGGTTTATGTAGTACCAGTTCTGGGGATTTGGCATTAAAGGGCACTCCTGGGCTAATAAGCCGGTGTCTGTCAGATCCACCTTAAGGAACCCTTGGGTGTACATAAATCTGGGTTCATGATATGTTTAAGCCAAGATGCTACTATCATGGTGATTTCTTCCATCCTCTAAAACTATCAACGAACTAAGATCCGGCAATTATGCTAAAACCCGGGGGCATAGATTGAGTAGCGCGGACCTACACCTACGAGTCCGGGGGGTAATCACCCTGAGGTCCACGCATGTTTTCGCTAAATTATAAATTCTAATTTTAATTTGGAGTCAGATATGTAACGAGAGTAACTAAATTTGGTATTCTAAATTTACTATGGAGTCAGATTAATTGTAACTGTTGTGCTTTTGTGCCCCGTTCTTCGAACAGAGAAAATTGATTCATTTTATTGCTATTTAAACCAGCCGGAAGATTGCGCTTGTAACACCAGCCCAAAGAACACGTTGAGCCTTCGCCCCCTGCAATTTCCGTCGTTGGTATTGTTTTGTGGGGTTTTACACACTGTTATAATGCTTGTATTATTTTGGTTATTATCATGGTGGTAGTTTATCATAATGCTACATGACTGTAGCCGCAACAGTTGATGGAGGTTGAAAATGGAATACTTTCGCCTTTGCGTTTTTGGCCGATTATGCTGTCCACTGCCTATACCACGAAAATTTATCTTTCTCATAACTTGAGCTGCCAGACTTTCGCAATGCGTCCTAAACTTTGAAATATCGCAGCTGCAGTTTCTTTAGTTTGTTATGGCACTGTTCTACTGCTCTGTGGTAACTACGCAAATGCAAGTACTCACAAATTATTCCATCAATCTCCGAGTCCGTAATATTTAACCGATTTAGTTTTTCGACATGTAGGCCAACGTCGTTCGAATTAAAGTGAGTTGTGAACTCAGAAGGCTTGAAATCTGCGGCGCTGGTCTAAACAAAACAAGTCACGTGGGGTCCGGAGCTCTCTTGCTAGGAGGATCTCCACTCTTCCTCCCCCTCCCTTCTCGTTTTGAAATAAAATGCGTCATTTCCTGTGTGCCAGCGCGGGAATGTCGCCGGTCATTCTGTAATAGAAAAACAACAAATACTGAAAAATACAGAGAGATGTTAGAGGAGCCGATCGGCTTAATCAGCATTGTGTCATCTCCTCTAGTAGTGGCTTGGATGAAACGGACATTTATGGACATGTAACAGTTACATACTATAGCTATAACAGGTGCTGCTTGTTCTCCCGATTAGGTAAGACGACAATCATTCATCTGGACGCTTTTGCTGTATTTAAATCAATGTTATTCAAAATTGCATCCCTGCGCAAATAGCTTGAGCCGCATGCTTTTTATAGCCTATTTAACTGCTGAGTGCCACTTTTTTTTAATCAAACCACGCAATTCTGAGAGTGAAAGGCGATATTTCATTGGAATGCGGACCAGTTCTAGCAACGCAAAGCATTGGCCTATTAATAAGTAAATTATTTTTCTGTACTGAATTTAGCCCATGATTTCATCACTGTTAGATGGCATGTGGAGAGAAACCGTGTCTTCAGATGCCAATTACGATAATTGGAAAAGGCGTCAATAAAGGAAAATGATGACTTGCCAAGACTAATTCTTGTAATAAAGGGACATGTCTGTGCCCCCCAATTCCCTGTTCCAGCGCCGGCCCTGGTTGTACTGAATTTATTTTTCTTTGTTTGTTTATTTTCTGCTGTTTTGCCTGGACTTGTGGCATTGTGCCAACTAAATGCTTGCTACTAATCCTCCATATGGTGTAATGTTCTGTCTTTTTGTTCTTTTCAATTGCATGTAACCATTGATTAGGTCTTAGTGGCGCTCTAGCTTGTTTTGGTGCATATTTGTCCTTGTCCTGGTTTAAGTCTGTTATCAATGTCCCCTCATTTATGACTAACTGCTGGCATCTCCTGGTCCAATAACTTTTATTTTTATTCCAAGTGCTGGGTGATTCCAGAGGGAGGCCAAGCACCTGGTGGCAGACCCTCTGTCACTGCATTCGGGTGTGTCGTGTTGATCAGTGTGCAGTGTCGTTGTGTTGCATAGTGTGCTGTGTTGTGCTGTGCGCGTAGTGTGCTGTGTGCTGTTTACCATGGTGTATTTCACAAAGACGATGACTTCCTCGAATGTGTGCGGGTGTGGGGGTGTGGATCTCGGAACATGCCAACTGTTAGTCTGCTTCCCTCAGGTAAGCCCTGCCTAGCCCCATCCTGCTTTATTATAGTACTGTATGGGTCTTATTCCCACGTGCGGTTTACTCCAGTCGAGGTATATTCTCCTCTTTGCTTTTCTGGCATAGTAATATTTAATAAATATATTTTTGTATTTAGCTAACTTGCTTGTCTTCAGGGTCTTAAGTCCTGCTACCCCAATTCCAAAATAGTTGGGACAAAGTGTAAATTGTGAATAAATCAAAACGCAATGACTTTCAAATCACACCTGCCAGTATTTTATTCACAATAGACCAGAGATAACATAGCAAATGTTGAAACTGAGAAATTTTATCCACAATTTTATCCACAAAATGAGCTCATTTCAAATTTGATGGCTGCTACAGGTCTCAAAAAAGTTGGGATAGGGGCCTGTTTACCATGGTGTAGCATCCCTTCTTCTTTTTAACAGAGTGGAGGCATCTGGGCATTGAGGAGACAAGTTTCTTGAGTTTAGCCATTGGAATTTGATCCCATTTTTGTTTAATACAGGCTTCCAGCTGCTGAAGAGTTTTGGGTCTCCTTTGACGGACTTTTCGTTTAATTATGCGCCAAATGTTCTCAATCGGTAAAAGATCAGGACTGCAGGCAGGCCAGTTCAGCACACGGACTCTTCTACTACAAAGCCATGCTGTTGTAATATCTGCAGTATGTGGTTTTGCATTGTCCTGCTGAAATACACAAAGCCTTCCCTGGAATAGCTGTCGTCTGGAGAGGAGCATATGTCGCTCTAAAACCTTCCCAGATAGCAAAATTCTGCTGGTCCATATCCGGCCAACATCTGACACGTTCATCCGGCCCATCCGGCCCACATGCCGCATGGAATGATGGCACTTGGGCGCTCCGCTCCCGTTTGCCAGAACTTGGCCACAGCCAAGCCATCACAATGCCAGATGTCAGCCAAGAACATATGATGCAGCAAATGTGGGCCAGTTTTGGTTCACTTACAGACTGACCATTGTCACTCTGCCAAATATTTGCCCATTGTGGGCCATATTTGTCTTGTGATATTCGGGCCAAATTCAGCATTTACCACATGGGCCACTTTAGGCTCACATCCATTTTGTCCGGGCCAAAAGAATGCCAAAAGTGCCGGATCGTTGCCTGATGTGGCCCACATCCGTATGCTATCTGGGTTTATATATCTTTCAGCATTCATGGTGCTTTTTAGAATGTGCATTTGTCCCACAACATATGCACTAATGCATCCCCATACCATCAGAGATGCTGGCTTTTGAACTGAACGCTGATAACAGGAGGGGTGGTCTTTCTCCTCTTTAGCTCGGAGGACATGACGCCCCTGATTTCCAACAAGAATGTCAAATTTGGACTCGTCTGACCACAGGACACTTTGCCACTTTGCTACAGTCCATTTTAAATGAGCCTCGGCCCACAGAACACGGCGGCGCAAAGATCACGGGCATCCAGTAAAGGCCTTAAGCCATGTCCCTTACATACAGGGCAGTTGCTAGGAATTCTGGGCCCCCTGACAGAATATCAGTGTTGGCCCCCACCCCCGACTTTTCATTACCATTTTTTTACGACTATGTGTCATGATGTTATTCTTTATTTTTCTGTTTCTCAGTGTTCTTGGCAGTGCCTAATGCAATACACCCAATTTTTCCTTTTTTTACGATTTACCACTCAACAAAGAGTCAGAGTATCATTATGTAAATTATTAATTATTAGTTGTTTTATTCACATTCACTCACTCTCTCACCATCGAAAATATCTTCAGACTGCTGGTGGTGAGGGTCTACTGCTGGGTCAGGTTCAGATGAAGTGACCACAGCTGATTCTGGAGTAGCAGTGCCTAAAGGTTTCATTGTTCCATTTCATATTATTTTTGTAAACATTTAAAGTTATGTTCTATGGAACAACTGATGAAGAACTAACCTACCGAGTCTTGGAATAAACAAAATCAAAATGGGATTCTCAATACCATAGCTCTAAGCACTCAGCTTCATTTTGCTACTGTTAAGAGGAGGGCAAGCTCTGTAAATTACCCCCTGCGTGAACAAGACTTATGTCAACTGGCTAAAATAGCAGTTTAGTATTAGTAAACACTAATTTTAAGTGTTTATTTAATTAAATCGCTGCTAATTTTACCAGCCTGGTATTTGAGCCTTATTTTTATCTTTAGGCCCATGGTCCTAGCTCCCGCCAGGTTGTCATTTGTATCCAGCGGGAGGAATTCCATGGCAGAAGGTAAAAGCAATGTCAGCCTTGTCAAGTGATTATTTCAGTTACACCTAAGGTTACCACACTGACTGCATGTAGTTCGCTAGCCAAACCTAGCCTGTACTGTCACTCACAGCTAGAGAGAGCTAAGTATGTAGTAACCACTCATAAGAATGGAGGAACGTGTCCTAGGCTGCTGCTACCGGATTTTCTGACGGCATATTATAATGGCTGGTGAATGATAACCGTACCGATCTTTTCTGTGGATGATACCGTTAATAACTGAGTAATGTCATTCTTGTCAGGCAATTATTTACACAGCTGACTGCATGTTACATTAACGTAACGTTAGCAGCTGAATAGCCAGCCTGAACAGCTAACATAGCAAGCTCGTTTAATACCCTCACCTTTCTTTGAAAAGAATTTTGTAATGTTCTGGACCCCCGCTTTGTTCCTGCTGTCCTCTCTCTATTCTTTTCTGGTGTCAAGATTTGTGTGCATGTGTGGGTTTTTATTTTTTTTTTGTTTTTTTTTTTGGACATCATATTTGCAAGGGCAGTGCTCCCTGTCTGCTGCCTTAGTTCGCCAGCAAAAACGCACTGAAAATTTTCCAAGACAAGCACGAAGCATGGACCGAACCATTTTTTAAGAAGGGGTTACTGAAATGTATTTCATCAATATTGCATGTCTTGATGGCTTTGTTTAAACTCTGATGTATTAGTATGAATATTAGGTAAATTTATGCAGAATAATTTTGTCATGGTGACTACTGTGGGTTTTGTGGGCCCTAATGGACTGTGGGCCCTTAGAATTGTCATCGCCTTTCCCTCCCGTACAACAGCGCTGTTTACAGAGATTATTCCAGTTTCTCTGAATCTTTTGTTGATGTGCACTGTCGATGATGAGAGCGTCAAAGCCTATGCAATTTGACATTCAGGAACATTGTTTTTAAAGTATTCCACAATTTCTTTACGCAAGCCTTCACCGGTTGGAGACCCTCTGGCCATCTTTATTTCTGGGAGACTCAGCCTCTCTAAGACATCCCTTTTATAGCCAGTCATGCTACACACTTGATGCCAGTTAACTTAATTACTTGCTGAATGTTCTTTCAGCTGATTCTTTTATATTTATTGCTTTTTTAGCCCTTTTCTGCCTGGGTCCCAACTTTTTTGAGACCTGTTGCAGCCAGAAAATTTGAAAAACTCATTTTGTGGATGAAAATGTAAAATGTCTCAGTTAACATTTGAAATGTTATCTATGTTCTGTTGTAAATAACTTATTGGCTCGTGATCTGAAAGTCATTGCATTCTGATTTTATTCACAATTTACACTTCGTCCCAACTATTTCGGAATTGGGGTTGTACTCCCCTTATCCTTAATTATCCATAAAATATGATTGAACTGGAATTCTTGTCTGTCACCTAGTGTCTTTGAACCTGTTTTGGCCATTGTGTACAGTGGAAACTACTTTGGGGTATTCCCTGGGGCCCAACTGTATTAGTCTTTCTGGGGTGGCATAGTCCAATTATTAATTGGGGTACAGTCATCCCCCCCCTTATTACCCTCACTACATATATCATTGGCTTTTCTGTGGCCCGGGCATTATCAACATTATTATCATATGTATGAGATTAATAAACAACTTATTAGATTATGGCTTTGTAATCTTATCCAAAATGCAACGAGATGACCCAGACCAATGTGAGCCAACAAGAGTGTGCACTAAGCACTTTGTGATGCAAAACATAAGGCATTGCCCACAGGAGTCTTATGGTGAGAGGGGGAGGGAGGAGTGGTTTTGTTTATTTACAAATAAATTTGGTGCTTTTTGAACCATCTAGGGGTCAGAAATTGCTTAGTGTAGCCTTAAGAGCTGTATTTTTCTACAATTTCCATTGGTCAATAAAAGAGGAGTACAAACTATAAGACTGAATTTATTTGGATTTTCACAACTGTGGTGACAGGAAGTACACAGCTATGCAGTTCATTTGACAATATGGCTGTCTCTAAGACTATGGTTGGCCTTAGTATTGATTTACTGCTCATTAAACAAATGTAATGGAGTCATGCGGGCCCACTGAGGCCATGGACCCCGGGACTTCTGCCAAAGTTGCCCCCCAGTAGTGACAGCCCAATGTGTCCAGTAACACTCCTATGCATTTTATGTTAGTGTCAGAACTTGTTTCCCTAATTTTTTTTCCCCCCTGCAATCCAGCTATCTTTGTCAGTTGCAGTCTTGTTTCATTTTTTGTTTCTTATTATTTAATTGTCTTGTTCTACTCCCCTTCCTCCTTATTTCACTCCCCATACGTGACATAAGCATCTCCCACTTTGTTTGTTGTCTCATGGATTTAAGTTTCTCGTCTTTGTCTTCCCTTTGCTAGTTGTCTTCCATCCCCATATATATATTTAAATACAGAATTCTAGGTACCTATTTATTTGGGATACCCTTCCCTGAGTCTGCTGTCCTGGCGAGTGGCTTCTTCCAGTCTGATTCCTGTTCTGAAACACACAAAAGTTACACAAATCTCTACCATCGTTTTAGTTCAACTATTCATCTACTTTGCAAACTTTAGCCTGACTAGCACAATTGAAATGGACTCATTTACACATTTTTGTAATGTGACCTTGACTATGCATCATACAATTGACAAGACAAATAGGAATTTCATTTTTGAAGCATATCATGTCAAGAACAATGAGAAATGTTCACACAGTGTATTAAAAAGAACTGCAGGATTACAGGCCTGGTGCGAGGCTGTAGTGCCATGGGGCCTTGTACGGTCGCACACTACACACAGCCCATGCGATGGTTCCGCTTACAAGCATACATCTAACCGCAAGTCCAATTCATAGCCATTGGATTAGATCAAAGCCTTGCTGCAACTGTGAGTTTTGGTGACCTTAAGAGACAATATTCTTCTGAGTGCCTGGTGGGGAAGTATGCACATTTATTGAATGACTTGAAGGTATTCTGGCGCTTTAATAAAGTCTGTGTAATAAAAAGCACTATTTGTTTGCAGAATGGCAGTTGCATGGGCCTGGACAGCAGAACGGAATGACCACAGGAGCGCCAGGCTCATCCCTTTCCGCTACAAGCTTCTATAATTAAATCTTGCACTGTGATCGACCCACCAGGACAGGAGCTATCTCCCCTTCCAGCCACATCTCTGTCGTCAGAACCCAAAGAGGCTTGGATTGTTTTGGACACTAACTCCTGACGTTTCCCCTTCCACTACACCATCAGGAAACGGGGCTGTTGTTTCAGTTCCACCCTTTGGGGTTAAGAACCGGAGCTTCAGTTTCCTCACAAGGAGCTGAAAAGGCTATTTTTGGTCATGGTTAACCTGTGATCAGTCGATCAGGCCAAGATGGTCCACTTGCACACTGTGTGGAAAACAGTATGACTTCAAATTTTGTGGACAAGATTAGCTTAGCTTAGAACAAAGCTTAGAACAAAGTGCCTGGCGAGTGTGTAATCTCCCTGAATGGATAAGAGTCAAAGATGCCAGTTTGCTGGGCAGAGAATAGTATTACATATTGTTAATCCAGTTAGTAGTTTTTTTTAGAGTCTTGCTACTTCATCCTGGAGGATCCTTTCATATACGGTTTCCCCTGATGTTATTTACAATTTTTTGTTTGTAGTACGGTATTTCTTTGTCTACCATACGATCATTTGACTAACAGCTTTTAAGAAGCTTTACATTTCATGAAATCATCCAATTGACATATTTTTATTGGGTTTATAAAAGTGAATTTTTCCATGATTACCAAAATTAAACTGTAACCCTTAATTTTTATTGACCTATAGCTGCACCCATAGAATCAGCAACCCGTAAACACTGGCTACGTTTACATGCAGTCAATATTCGGGTTAAGGTCAATATTCCGGTTTATGAAACATTCGGAATAACCCATTTACATGCGTGAGCAAACAGGGTTATTCCTGTATACATGGTTTTTTTTTCTCTCTTTTTTATTTCCATAAACAATGAAGACAACAGCCTTAGAATCCACAACAATAATTGACAACGATAACAACAACAATAACAAGACCTACCTAAATAAATGCCAACAATAACAACAAAAACAATAACAAGACCTACAATAATAAATAACAAAATAACAACAAAAACAATAAATCAGATCTACAACAATATATGATGACAAATTACACTGACATACAAGAAAGGAAAAGGGGATTACAGTGCACTTGTTCAACTAGGACGCAGGCATGATACATGTCAGCATCCATACTGAAGATTTAAGATAAGTAGATAAGTAAAAAGAAAGGAGGGTTGACTAGACTGATGAAGCGCTATAGGCAAGATTAACTTACTTTGGTGAAAACAAACACACACAAAAAAAAGAATAGACTAGCATTCTATATGTACTGTACGCTGGTTATGCAGGGAAAAAATATTTGTGAGGTTGTGCATCAAGAAAAGATCTTAAAGTGATTCCTGTATTCATGGTAATTGTAATCAATTGGGATATCCCGATCAAAACAGCGACGCACGGACAATGCGCGTCATTTCCGCTTCTTCCTGTATCCAAAAACACAAAAGACCAAGATTCCTTGCAAATAGAACATGCGCAGAACACAAATTAATGTTCCTTTCGATGGGGATATCCCGATAGGCGTATACATGACCAAATATTTGGGTTATAAAAGGAGTAACCCAGGGGTCATTTTCCGGTTTTTCAAAAGGGTTATTGGTGTTTACATGGCCGTGCACAACCGGGTTATTGCTAATATTCCGGTTATGAAAGGGTTATTGACTGCATGTAAACATAGTCACTGATGAATTTTGAGGATGTTTCTCAGAATCAGTACAATCGATATGAACTCATTCATGTTGAACAATTGCACCCAATAATGTGATGGACACAACATGGCTCCTTATGTCATGTGACCTGATTTTTCAGGAGCTCTCATGTCACAATTCTATCTTTTTTAACAGACTCTTGTGACGAGAACAGCAATGAGCACCACATGTGAAGATGCTGACAAAACTTATTTTCCGGGCCAGAACTTCTAAACTGTTCAGTATTTCTCAATGAAATTTAATATATGCCTACATCTTACGTCGAAGATGTGCCTTTTCATACTTCCATTAGTCCTGTCTGTCAGTCCATCCATCCCTCCACCATGCTTTGTTTCTAGCTCATCTCGTGGCAAGGATCTGATTATTTCATGTTTGTTTACTTCATTTGTTTATTTCATCTGCTTGCCCTTTATTCATTGTACATTCATTGGTTAAAAGCTGTTGAGTGAAATGTTTCCAACATCAATCAGGGTTCATTATGTAGCATCATATTGAAAACCTTAGCATGTAAGCGGCAGGCTACTGAAGTCAGTCTCAGGATACTCCCAAAAGGTCATCAGATCCCACACCCATACAAATTCTTTCTGCTCTGCTTTCAATATACTAGTGCTGCTTCCTTGAGGTCAAATGACCGTCCTACAAAGGTCATAACAGCAGAGACATTAACACCTGCAAGCGCAAACTGAAGATTCAACTCCACAGGTTGCACTTCCAACTACCCTTTCTTAGCTCTGTAATTTCTGCTTAGTTCAGTAAGTTGATTGTTGCACTTTGCACGTTTATCAGACTTTTGTTGTTGCTTGCTTCATACTACATGTTAAGATTGATTTACATTGTATTAATATTTTTGTTCCAACTGGTAACGCAACAGGGTACAACAGGTTATTATCTATGTGGCTCTTGGATTTGACCTTGAGTGTTCCTTCTTGAGTTTTCAGCACTTATAGTAGGGTCATTCCATGTCAATTCACACTGATTCCAGAAACTTTATAAATTTTTAGTCGTGTAACTCATATGAAAGAGAAGTTATGGGTCTCTAGATATGGTTGCAAACAGTGGCAGGCGGTGGACAGAGAACAAGGGGGGCGATGTCTTTAAACTGCTTATTAGTCTGGATCTGTTCTCAGTCAATTTCCCTGGTAAAAGACACTTGAACTCTCCCCTCTCAGGTGTAGCTAATTGTCTTCGTTAAGACGAGAAATCAAACGCACCAGTTGAATGCAAAAAAGAGCGCATTGCAATCTTTTTCAATTAAACAATCATTACACACAGGTTTTACGACTTGCTTAGGATGTGACAAAATTTAACGCGGAAAATCCACAGTGGTTTCTTTGTGAAGAGTTGCCTATTAAGGCATGTGAATTAAACATTTTAAAGAATTTATTATTCACTCACCTAAACATTTCATTATAAGGGAAACTAAGATGTTGACCAAGAACAATGATTGACACTAATCTCAAGGGATGTTTTCCGCCCCCCCAGTTCTATTTCATCACGCGCATGCACAGATCGAGACATAATACCAACAAAGTCACGTGACCTGGGTGACGCGAGCAACCTGATAAAGGAGGCTGGCACCCAGTGATCATCTCCTTTTCATCTTCTCGCCTTTTGCGCACAGGTTGTGTTTTACATTGACATTTACCTTGCCGCCTACGCCAGTAGCCTCGAAACCACAACTTTTTTTTTGGTTGCGGTTGGAGCTACAAAATTCGTCCTCCAGAGGCTGCGTAGCCGGCGCTCATCCCCGCCGTGCGTACCTGACCACAGCTCGGACTGCAACAGGTAAGTAGCTTGTTTAATTCGCCGGCGGGCGTGCTCATCCACGCTGAGCACCCCTGCTCAGCTCGGGTTCTATACTGTTTGCTTTTGCTTCGTGGGGCTCCGCTTGCTGCCGGCCTCGTGGAGGTGTTTTCGCCCCTTTTTCGGCTGTGTCGGAAATTAGCTACGATATTACTAACGTGCTAGCTCCTCTACGGTGATGTAGTGCTAGGTTTATTTAGTTTGTACCCGAGTGTTTCTCGCTCCGTTGCTACATCTATGGTGTACGTGCTGCTTTGACTAGATTTGTGGCTGAGTGTTTCTCGCTGTTGCTACATTTCTAGCTTTACGGTGCCACAGGTGCCTGTTTGATACAAACTGTTGCCGAGTATTTCTCGCTTTGCTGCAACATTGCTGGTGTTCTATTGTGATTGTAGCTGGGTGTTTTCGCCTGCTGCTACATCGCTGCCCTTACAGCGTCACTGTTGCTGATTTAATTAGATTCGTAGTCGAGTGTTTTGCGCTCTGCTGCTACATTGCTAGTGTTTTACTGTGATTGTAGCTGGGTGTTCTTGCCCGCTGCTACATCGCTGGCCTTACGGCGTCACTGTTACTGATTTAATTGGATTCGTAGTTGAGTGTTTTCTTGCTCTGCTGCTACATTGCTAGTGTTTTACTGTGCTTGTAGCTGGGTGTTCTCGCCCGCTGCTACATCGCTGGCCTTACGGCGTCACCGTCACTGATTAATTGGATTCATTGTCGAGTGTTTTCTCGCTCTACTGCTACGTGGCTAACCTTTACAGCCTTAGGTGCTGTTGGATTGTAACTGAGTGTTCCTGCTCAATTGCTATATTGCTGTGACAATGCTGTCTGTCTGTAACTCCTGCATGGCTCCTCTGAGCCCGGAGGATGGCCATGGCAGATGCCCTTCGTGCCTTGGCATTGAACACCTTAGGCAGGCAGTGACAGAACATGCTTGCATTCATTGCACCTGCATGCCATTAGCAGAGAGGGCTGCGAGGTTGGTTAGATCTGACAGCAACCTTGCTGAGGCTGGTTTACCCCCTTCGGGGACACCTGCAAGCAGCCCCCCTACGGGCTCCCTGCGCCACAGATACATACAGGATGATGCCTCCACTGCTAAGAAGAAATGGAAGAGTGTTGGACCTTTGGCCCTTAAAGTGGACACTTTGGCCTCCAAGTTTGCCAACATTAAAGCCCTCCTTCTTAATCTGCAGCCTAGTGGTCCCGCCGCTGCTGCTGTCATGGTTGCTTCAGAGCTACCGACCCAGAGCCACGATGACAGTGACAGCCTGGCTTCTCTGTTCCCTGCTACCAACCAGCGTGACGAGGACGTACTATCTATTGCGGCCTCCGGGAATCTCGTTACTGTTGATGACGCAAAGGGACAGGAGGAACTGGACCTCCCCTCGGGGTCGGACTCTCATGGGTTGTGTGCAGACTCCTTGAGGGAGGCTGAGGCTGGTCTTTCCACAGTTAAGCAGGTCATCCAATTGGCCATCTCACGGCTTGGGTTGGACGCTGCCCCTGTGGAGCCTTCTTCCTCTAATACCTTTTTCAAGCATGCTCCACAGCCATCTGCCTTCAGGGTTCCACCCTCTGAACCATACATTAATGAACTTCTGAGGTGTTGGCCAGACCCCAGGGCTTTCCTCCACCTGCCGAGTGACTGCAGGGCTTTGGCTGCCATGAAAGACGCTGCCCAATATGGCCATTTTTGCTTCCATCGCTTTTCTGATAGTGTCTCCGGATTAAGCCCTTAGACCTGATCCCAGTTGTCCACGCCCGCAGTGTAGGATCACTGATGACCTCCTGACCAAGAGCTATGATATAGCGGCTCGGATGGGGCGTATTGGGAACTCCTTTTCCCACCTTGTTCTGACTCTGTCACAGACTCCCCAAACTACTGGAGCAGATGCCCAGACGCAGAGCCTGAGTGACGCTTCACTCCAGGCATTTGCGTTCATGACCAGAGAGCTTGGTAGACTGATGTCCACATTGACATTAGCCCGGCGCCAAGTATGGCTTGCCCAGTCCCCCTTGTCGGAGGGATGTAGAAAGACACTCTGCACACTACCTGTCATTCCAGGACAGATGTTTTGGCCTGCAGCCCAGCATGCTTTGGAGCGCAGTGTGCAGGTGAACAAAGTCAAGCAACAGTTTGCTGACTTACGCCGGGCACCTTTACCTAAACCGAGACACGATAGCGCTCCTCGCTCTGCAGCCAATGCTCAGGGTCCCTCCAGAGCCGGCCGCCCCTCATTCCAGCAGGGCCGTTTCCATCGAGCTCCTCCGCAGCCTGCCTTTCAGACGCTGAAGGATAGGGCACCCAGATACGGGGCGCCTGCCAACCGACCTCCCAAGCCACCCAAAGGTCGTGGGGGTCGGACCTGACTCCCTAGAGCCCGGCCCCAGCCGTTTCTCCCCGCAACATCTAAGCCGCTGGGAGGCCTTGACCTCAGACCCTTGGGTGTTGTTAACTCTATCCAAGGGATACAATATTCAGTTCAGACGCCATCCCCCCAGGTTCAACGGGGTCAGGATGACTGTTGTCAGGGACCCCCGCAGGTCTCTGGCTCTAAAGCGGGAGATTTCAGTGCTTCTGGGGAAGGGCGCCATCGAATGTGTAAAAAGTTCAGACCAATCGAGAGGGTTCTACTCGACTTATTTTATTGTTCCGAAGAAGGACGGTGGCTTTCTCCCAATCCTCGATCTCAGACGGCTGAACCAGTTCATAAAGGTTCTTCATTTTCACATGCTTCGCACAGCAGATGTTCTTCAGGCTGTCTCAGAGAGAGATTGGTTTGCGAGCATTGATTTGAAGGATGCATACTTTCATGTGCCAGTGGTACTACACCACAGGCAGTTCCTTCATTTTGCCTTCGAAGGACAGGCATATCAGTACCGCCTGTTCCCCTTCGGGCTCTCACTTGCTCCTCGGATCTTTACAAGGTGTGTTGCAGCAGCACTTTCACCTCTGCAAAGCCGGGACATGTGGATTCTCCCTTATATGGACGATTGGCTCATATGCTCCGCAACCCGAGAGCAGGCCATCTCCGACACAACGACTCTTTTAGCTCATGTGACTCAGTTGGGGCTGACTGTGAATTTTGCGAAGAGCTCTTTAATTCCCAGCCAGCGAGTTCTGTTCATCGGGGACGTCCTCAACTCGGTGATGATGAGGGCCTCCCCCTCCCCACAGAGGGTGGACGACGTCCTCAACCTTGTCTCACGTGTTCAGAGAAGTACAAGGTTAATATATGGTCTATTTCTCCAGCTGCTGGGAAAGCTTACAGCAGCGTCATCAGTCATCCCTCTGGGACTTCTCTCATCGCGCCCCTTGCAGGTGTGGGTCAACGGGTTGGGCCTCGATCCCAGGAGGCAGCAAGGCCAGATGGTGGTGGCCTCAGGCAAGTGCCTTCGGTCTCTCAAACCCTGGAGAAGCAGGGCTTATCTCTCCAGCAGTGTTCCCTTAGGCTCTCTTCCTTCCCGCCGGGCGGTGGTGGTGACAGACACCTCCCTCTCGGGCTGGGGAGCTGTGTGGTACCACAGGACAGTCAGGGGAACCTGGAGTCCTCAGCAGAGGCCCGAGCACATAAATGTGTTGGAGCTGCGTGCGGTACACTAAGCCCTCAGGTACTTCCTCCCCTTCTTGGAAGGAAGGCATGTCCTTGTTCGGTCAGACAACAAGTCAACGGTTTATCATATGAGGGACAAGATCCGGTCACTCCCTACTGGAGGCTCAGTGGCTCCTTCGATGGGCCTCACCTCGCCTTGCAAGTCTGAGGGCAATGCATTTGCCAGGTGTGCAGAACACGGCTGCAGACATGCTTTCTCGACGAAAGCCCCCTCCTGGGGAGGGGAGACTGAACCCAGTGGTGGTTCAGATGATATGGGAGAGGTACGGCAGAGCAGATGTCGACCTGTTTGCTTCAGAGACATCGACGGATTGCCTGCTGTGGTTTTCCCTCTTGGGACCGACTGGGCCGTTGGGGCAGGACGCTCTGGCACACTCCTGGCCAGACAGCCTTCTGTATGCCTTTCGTCCGATTCCTCTGCTCATGCTGACAGTTCACAGGATAGACAGATGCAATCACACAGTCTTGCTGGTGGCTCCCCATTGGACCGGGAGGATATGGTTCCCCCTGATCCGTCAGCTCCTCAACAGAGTGCCTTGGCCTCTCCCACTGAGACAGGATCTCTTGTCGCAGTTGGGGGGGAGCATTTGGCATCCTCACTTGGATCGCCTACAGTTGCATGTTTGGCCCCTGAAGGGCCGGGCTCGTTGCTGAATTCTTGTGATCAGGCTGTTGTACAGTCCATAATCAATCGACTAGGATGCTGTATGCTAACAGGTGGAAACTTTTTTCTGCTTGGTGTGGGGGTCAGAATGTGGAACCAGTGCTTTGTTCTGTACCCGTTCTGCTCAAATATCTGCAGATGTTACTTGACAAAGGGCTGTCTGTCTCCACCATAAAGGTGTATGTCGCTGCTATCTCGGCTTGACATGTTTTTGTGGACGGTCGATCTGTGGGGTCACATATTCTGGTGAGCAGATTTTTGAAGGGTGCTCTCCGGTTGCGGCCTCCACATGCTGTTCGGCTGCCCTCGTGGGATTTGCCTGTCGTCCTAGAAGCCTTGTGTTCTCCTCCGTTTGAGTCCCTGGAACGGGCTGACCTCAGATGGCTGTCGTGTAAGACTGCCTTTCTTCTCGCTGTTGCACCTGCAAAGCGGGTCAGTGAGCCTCACGCCCTGTCCATTGCCAGGGACTGTTTGCGGTGGAATTCTGATGGATTGGGGGTAACCATGTGGCCTAATCCCTCTTTCCTCCCTAAGAGGATTTCTGCCTTTCACGTTAATCGACCTATCAATTTGGCGGCTTTCGCCCCACAGTCAGAGGTGGCAGAACTGTCTCCTAATGCCACCTTACTTTGTCCTGTTCGAGCTCTGAAACAGTATGTAGAGGTATCTGCTGGGTTTCGTAAGTCTGATGCTCTTTTTGTCTGTTATGGAGGGCACAGGAAGGGTTGTGCCTTGTCCAAACAGAGGCTCTCGCATTGGATTGTTGATACCATATCTCATGCGTACAGGCTCGGGGGCCTTCAGATCCCCCCAGTGAAATGTCATTTGACTAGGGGCGTCTCCACTTCATGGGCTGTTTTGAAGGGCATTCCGCTGAATGACATCTGCACTGCAGCGGCGTGGGCTTCTCCCTGTACTTTTGCCCGCTTCTACAGGGTTAATGTGGCCGCTCCCCATCCTGTGGCGACAGCTGTCTTGTCTGCCCCTTCGGTCTGCAACTGAAACTCGGTGAGTGTGGATTCCTCATGACTTTGTTGGTACAGGTCATCCAGGTATTTCATACCGTCTCTGGCGGTCAGGAGGAATGAAATAGAACGAGAGTTACGAATGTAACTGAGGTTCTATGAATTCCGGATGACCGCCAGAGTACATTGTCACTTGGAATCTTGACAAGATGATTCTGTAGGAGATGATCTATGGGTGCCAGCCTCCTTTATCAGGTTGCTCACGTCACCCAGGTCACGTGAATTTGTTGGTATTATGTCTTTATCTGTGCATGCGCGTGATGCTTATCCAGGTATTTCATACCATCTCTGGCGGTCATCCAGAATTCGTAGAACCTCAGTTACATTCGTAACTCTTGTTTTCCGTCCAGCGCCCGCCACTGGTTACAAATTGAGTGTAGGAGTGTAAGTGGGCGTGGCACCCAAATTTCCCAGGGCCATTTTGCCGAAATGACTAAAGGTGTGAAGCTGAATTTTGGGATTTTTTTTTTTTTTTTCAGTCAAATCTGAGAGATGTGACTGGGGAGGGTGTGAATTGACATGGAATAACCCATTAGTATTTAAGCATTTTATTTATATTGCTCTGGGTGAGAGCTTCTGCTAAATGCTGATAATGTAATATTATACAATGATACGCCACGCTTTCGGTTACAAGATTTGCTACTTTGTCACTGTCTAGTACATGCATTTAGGCCATGTCCTCATAAATACAGATATTTTTCTGAAGTGATATTTTTCCCCTTGTGTTTTTTTTTTTTTTTTTTCCAATCTGTCCGTATGGCCTCGCTTAAAAAAATGGAGATTCGACGGAAATTCTGATAGGCCACGGAGTCAAGCTTGCTTAACGTAGGAGGTGCTACCTCCTGGAGAGTCATCTGAGTGCATTTGACTGTCGTCTGACTTTGCATCACATGATTGCTTAGCCGGTAATATGTTGGGCTTATTTAAGTTTGCCTTCCTGAGTAGCTGTTCTTCGGCGCGCGACCTCTGCAACCCTCCCTCACCCCAGCTCCACCTGTATTTTATGGCATGCATTGATTATGTCCTCTTGTGACTAAATTACCATTCAAAAAACAATGTCTCTTCCTTTTGAGGTCATTGTTGCTGTAGGCTCTGTTCTATGGAGGGGGGGTTAGTAGCAGCTCCCTGCCTTCGGTTCCACGCTTGAATGGGTAGGGAGCTCTCAGAAGAAAGCCATGTTGCCAAACCCAATGTATGCTTGTATGCTAATATGCTTGTATGCTTTCAAAAAAAATGTTCTCTTTTTAGACAAAGTGGTCCTATCAGAATAAATGTCCATGCACCATAGAATGCAAAAACTAATGCAACCATTCAATTCAAGCATGCCATGCAATTAGGCGGCGATAAAGTCTCTAATACCAGAAAAGAACTTTGCACAAAGCAACAGTGGGCACTCCATTTACATGTCCACATGGAGAGACAGAAACCATAATTTAAAAAAATCTTCTCTTAAGAAGGCATTTAAAAAAAAACTCTTTCAAAAAGCTATTCTTTTTCAAAAATACCCGACAAAATATGGACAAGGCCTCAGTGGCGACATAGACGTCTGTGCACCTGTTCATTAATTCAAATATCTAATCAGCGTATCATGTAACAACTCAATGCATGATGGCATGCAGACTTGTTTAAGAAAATAATTCGTTAATGACAATAAACATCAGAATGGAGAAGAACCTTGGTCCAACTGATTTGACCTTGGAATGATAGTTGGAGCCAGACAGTGTGGTTTGAGGATCCCTGAAACTGCTGATCTCTTGGGATTTTCATGAGCAGCATTCTTCAGAGTTTGAAGAGATTACTGCAACACAAAAGCATAGAGTGAGTGGCAGGTTTGTGGGTGGAAATGCCATGTTGATGAGAGAGATCAGGGCAGACTGGCCAGACTGGTTCAAGCTGACAGGAAGGCAACAGTAACTCAAATAACTCCATGTGCACTGACGGCAGGGTTCCAAGCCTGTCAGCTAAGAACAGGAATTTGAAGCAACAAGAGGGTGAACGCTCGCCAAAAGTGGGCAGTAGAAGATCGGAAAAAAACATAGCCAGGTCAGATGAATCTTCATTTGTATTGTGGAATGCAGACATTGGGGCCAGTATTTGGCATAAGTAACCCAAATCCATGGACCTGTCCTGCCTTGTATTAACAGTTCGGGCCAGGGGTGGTGGTATAATAAAGCGGAGAGTATTTTCTTCACCCCTTAATATCAGCTGAGGTGCAGTTACGTAAATGTCTTAAAAGATGGCCCCTCAAACAGAGAATTTTCAGATGCAGGCTTCAAGTGAAGGGATCGAGGTAATTTCACATAAAGCTTTGTGAACTAAAGAAATATGGCTGCTGGTGCAAGGAATAAAGCCCAAAAATGTAAGTACATCTGTGCAAATAACCATTTGAAAATGGTAATAATCCATTGAAATATTTTAATGCAGATGCAATGAACTTTGTAATCGGTTCTTTATGACAAGCATGTCACAAAAATTATTATTCACGATGTCATCAGAACCTCGTTGAAATAGTGATTTGTGTATGTTCCAGTACAGTTAATTTCCATGCCGTACTTTTGAAGAGTGTTCGTAAAATCCAGCAGTGAATTTTGAGCACTTCCCCCCTTCTCTGATCAGTGTAGGACTGAGTCTACGTTGTAATGGTAACAAACGGTAAAGCGTTGTCCCATTTCCGAGGTAAAGATTTCTACCCTCACTCCTTGTAGCTGCGTTCTGAAGGACTGCTATCTTCTCAAGGGCACAAAGAAATTAAGGGTTGGGCCAAGAAAAAGGAATGAGCACAAGGCCCGAGTGCTTCATCTGGTGTCATCCAGGATAGTTAGTATGGCGAGAGAAACCTGTCTGTGGTATGAAGCTGGTGGTGTATTTTCACTAAACACACTTGCGCGTGCGCGCACACACACACACACACACACGTTTGTTTTCATGTTTTGTGGGAACATTTCATGTACTTCCATTCAGTCCCTAACTCCTTTCCCTGACCTTAACCCTCTACAGTGCATACCTAACCCTAACCTTAACCCCTAACCCAAAAATAGCAAATTTTTTTTTTTTTTTTTTAACAAAGAAACGCGGAATTCCATGTCTTATCGGGACATTTGGTTCCCATAAGGGTATGGTGAACATGGTACAAACACACACACACACACACACACACACACAGCACTACCTAATTGTAAACATGAGGGTCAGAAGTATGGCACTCAGTTTGCACTCAGTAAGGGCATCTGCAAAATTATGGTACCGATGTACATCATGGTACATCATGACCGAGGTGTAAGTGAAATAATAAAATGCATGGCTGAATAGTGTCCTTGAAAGAGTCCAGGCATGATTAGGTGTAATTGAATTGAGTGATTGGCTGATCATGTGGTTCATTGCAGATATATTGGTGAGAACATCCCTGCCACCTCATTATGTCCAGAGTGGAATGAAAGAAAGTAAATTTAGTCAGGTACAGTGTAAACCTTGATAGTGTGGTGAACTCACGTTTTGTGGAAACTGAAAAAAAAAAAAATTGCGTCGGCCAATTTCATTGCATTGTGTGGAAGGAACTTAAGAAAATAAGGTTAAGTTATTTTTTACGTTTTTAAGTGCTGTAAACACAAGATCATTAAGTTGGCATGCACAATTTTTTGAGATGATCAGTTTCCACTAAACATTTGAGTTCACCACACTTGTCAGGGTTTACAGTGTACTGTGTTTGAGTACAAATTTGAGGCACTTGAACTGTATTTGAGTATTTTCATGTTATGCAAATTCATACTTCAACTGCATTTTACTGGCAAATATTGTGCACTATAAACCCCATATAATGTGGTGCACTTTGTGGAAACTGATGACCCCCCAAAAATTGTGTAAGCCAACTAAGTGATCTTGTGTTCACAACACTTAAAAACAAGGTCCTCAAAATGCAATTTCAGTCAGGACACTCAGATTTAAGCGTTAATCGCAGGACGACCTGCGTTTAAGTTAGGCAGTGACTCTGCCCGGGTGATGCTCTGGAACAATCTGAGCAAGCATGACAAACAGATGAACAATGATAATTATAAGAGGAGGCGGCTGGAGAGGTGGAGGGAGATTAACATTTCTTAGTAAGTTAATTATGAGCGGTGTAGAGGGCACGGCGCCAGAGAGATGAAGGAACACTGCCTTGGTTATAAAAACTTGCCAATTAGGTGGGAGGAGCTAAAGTTAAGAATGTATGGGCAGAAACAGGCTTGTGACCAGCCTGACTAACATGCCTGACTGATCTAATGCTCTAAAGCTGAACAGTTCACCTTTTAGAGATGTGGTTCTCACAGGAGAGTGAAACTACAAACATATGATCCCATAGAATGATGCAAAGCTGTAGATTAAACTATGAAAATTATATGGTATAAAGCAGCTGAAATTGGTTCAACCTTAACTATATAGCAGTAAAATGCAACACACACAATTATGCACCAGAGATTTTAACCCAGAAACACGGTACATAATATGAAAACACTGTCTGGGACCATTTTACTGCACAAGGAGTACTTTCACCTTTGATACTTTCAGTACATAGCTATTTGCTAAATACACCAACTGTATAAAGTATATTTTTACTTAAGCCAGGTTTTGAATGTAGGACTTGAGTATAGTGGAGTATTTTCATAGAGTGATATTCTTTTCTTTTACGTCAGAGATGGGCCTGAATACTTCTTCCAGCGGTGTATCCATGTTCTCAGCCTGGGGCCTGAGGGGCCCAAAATAGATACAACCCCGTTTCCAAAAAAGTTGGGATGCTGCATAAAATGTGAAAAGAATTCAATCATTTGCAAATCTCATAAAGGGCTCGAAGATCATGAGCATCCAATATTGACCTTCGGACTTGTCCCTTGCAGAGATTCAGATTCTGTGAAACTTGAAGATATTACGTACTGTAGATTGAAAGTTTTCAATTTTACGTTGAGGAACATTTTTCTGAAATTGTTCCATAATTTTTAGATGCAGTTTTTTGCAGATTGGTGAATCTCTGTCCATCTTGACTTCTGAGAGACTCTGCCTCTCTAAAATTCTGTTTTTATACCCAGTCATGCTACTGACCTGTTGCCAATTAACCTAATTAGTCACAAAATGCTCCTCCAGCTGTTTTTAATTAGTACCACTTTTCCAGCCTTTTGTTGCCCCTAAATTGGGATATTTAACAATGGTAAACATTGTGTTAAAAAGAGGGGATGCTACACCATGGTAAAAAGGCCCCTGTCCCAACTTTTGAGACCTGTAGCAGCCATCAAATTTGAAATGAGCTCATTTTGCAGATAAAATTGTAAAATTTCTCAGTTTCAACATTTCCTGTGTTCTGTTCTATTCTGTATAAAATACAGGCTGGTGTGATTTGAAAGTCATTGCATTTTGATTTTATTCACAATTTACACTTTGTCCCAACTATTTCAGAATTGGGGTTGTAGTTTTACTGTTCACTTTTCCAGAACTGAGTGGACTTTGTGAGGTTACGGAAGTGCTTTGCTGCAGTCAGTGAGGGTTTCGGAAGGTGAACAAATTTCAAACATTAGCTGATATTGAAACACTTGCCCACGAGTGGTGGAAACGCGAGGGGTGCAGTTGCATGCGAGCCTGCATGTGCTAGGTATTCATGATCAAATAGCATCCGAGGCTGTGGCGAAATGATCGGTGTGATTGACTAAGTATGGAGAAAAATCGAAAAGTTTTAACGGTCAAAGGCAAATTAATTACTTTAGTATTGTACTTTTCAAGGAGAACTGAATAGTTTTTGTACTATGACAGAAAAGCCAAACAAATCTCAGTTGTGGGAAGTAATATTACATGTTAAGCTATCAGTGTTTAAGTATGTAAATATGTTGGGCCTCCGTTAGACCTACGCTATATCATTTTTATTGTGTGGCAAGGGCTATAAAAGAGGGAAGATTTTTGAGGAACTAGAGCTGACAACGCCACCTGGGGAATCTCACCCCAGGAATTAAGATCTAACCTTAAATATAAGATGTGCGATTAAGGCACAGACTCGTTACTGAAAGCCAGACATGTTTCAAAATAACCCAAAATTTTATTAAAGGTAATTTGAAAAATATAGGGATTGGAGCTGCTGAGGAAGAAAACACACATTAATAACCAAAACTACAAACCAATATGGCAGATTAAATTTATTTCCAATACACTAAAAAAGGGCTTAACACCAACGAAACAGCTAAAAGAACCAGTCCAACCCAAAAACAAAACTAAACTGAGCTGAGGCCATAAGTGGAGAGGCAGACTACACTGGGGAGTGCTCTGGGGTGCTACCACATGCCCACCTCACATGTGACACGCCAATACTCACAGGAACTAAACGGTGCAGACCATCGGTGTCCCGGTGCTCTTACCTACAAACACAAGTGTGGGGACCTCACCAAGGGTGCCTAGCCTCCCAACAAGATGGCACTCGGCTCACTGAAATGGAGAGAAACTAACACAAAACAAGTTAACCAATGACCAAACCAAAAACATGAGGGAACAAGTAAACTAATAACAACGCAGTAAACCCAGTTATTTTAACAAAAACTGACACAAACAAAAGCAAAACAAAACACAAAATATAAACAATAATCAAGGCAAAACAAGAATGCTGGCCAAACAATGGGGAAGAACAATGGGGGCAAAACAGCAGCAGGTGAATCTACAAAAGAAAAAAACTAAAATTAGGAAGGTTCACCATACCATTTTAAAAAGATTTACAATGGGCTACCCACTCACCACCTCTAAGGTAAGTAGACAAATACAAAAAGCACAGCAGGGCAGGAGCAGAAAGTGAGCTCAGGGCCAACAGGTGCCTTATACATAAAAGGGCCTAATGAGCTAATTGGCCAAGGGGAGGAGTCAGGCTTGAGCTGCATTCACCTGCTCCACAGAGCTATCTTCTACTGTGCGAGGCTTGCCCCACCACAATTGTAATTAGTGGTTAGGCTGTATACTTTCTTTTGATGTGATGGGAAATATTTTGCTTTCTTTTTGTCAAGATTCATGGGAAAAATTATGACCAATCAAATGTCCAAGTAGGCTATTTTGACTAGCTGTAGGGCAATTCCACCGTGACAGACGTTACATCGGAGGGAATTTTTAGCCATTCCAACTACTCTCTCAGCTGAAGTTTTACTCCAAGGAATTCAACCTTATGGGTATTATTAGCTTAGGTCTGAGGCTGTTTGATGAGGGAAGAAAAGCTATCCAGTGATGTCTGTGTGTTTCGCCTGAACCACAATTATGAACGTGACGGACGTTACATGAAAAAGACATGGAAAAAATTCAGCCATGTTTATTTCAAAATTCTCTGTGTCTCAAAAATGGTACACATGAATGTTCATCCCAGAATTGTACGAGAACTAGGCCACCTAATACACAAATTATAATACAGCTCCAAATGAGAGTCTCTTAGCAGGCAGTTACAGAATTGTGCAAAATCCTCCGTGACGGACGTTACATGACGGATGTTACATTTTGTCCTCTGAAGTAAAAACAAAACTTTCTGCTGAAAAATGTCAATATTGTCCAGTGGAATGATGAAATAACCTCATCTATGCATGACTGTGGAAGGTTATAAGATCATTGTGACTTTGTTTTGGTAGTGTGCATCAGTTACACAGTATCTTGCAGTTAACATTATTATGAAATAGTTTTATTCAGGTTTTTCTTTAATCAATCAAACTCAATAGCTATCCACTTCAGGTGTGGAAATGAAGGTGTTTACATTCTTACTCTGTTGAAAAAAATCATGTTTCTTTAACTGTAAACTGAAGACTGCAGACTCAATCCACTTGCTTAATACATTGCTTACTCAAAACGAGGACTGGAGAAACAATTCTGAGCGATACTCACAAACTCAACTCTGGACTGTAAGATTAGAAGTCACAAAACTAGCATTAAAACTTGTAGTAAATGATAAATCACACAGGTTAAATTCTGTATTCTGACTTTGACTAGCAGAGGTCTGGGGACGAAAATAAACTCACAGGACATATTGTCAATCTAAAACAAAGAAAAAGTCAATGCAGTGATTGATATTTCATCATCTTTTATCATAAAAGTAGAAATTACACAAATAAAAATGCTTACTGAGAAATAAATGGAGGATCTCCAATGAGTGAGCCCGAGATATCAAATTCATGCAATGAGAGTAGTAATTTTCATTAAAATGAAAATTACTATTTGAGTTTCATAAATTTAACTGCTCATTCTCATGAATTTGTGATTATATTTATCCCATAAATGTCAGCATCGTATTATATTATAAAATGGAAAAATAGCATTTGGCTTCTAGTTTACAGTCTATTCAAGTCAATGGGATGAGTAATTCACTAGCAAGCATACTAATCCATTTCGCCATTAAATTATTAAAGTGTTTAAGATTAGTTACATGTGTAACTCATTACTGGCCAAAAGGGTTAACATGCTAGCTAACAAATTATTTATCTCACTGAATTCAATAGCCCGTCAGGTAGATTCAAACACCAGCGATGGTGAACGTTTCCAGAAGAATTGGCCTTGTGAAAACATTGGTTGACGTTTGCCAATGAACGGAATCTGAACAGTTGTGACACGAGCAAGCAGTATTTCACGTATGTGATACCAAACCTTTATCTAATGGGTGGTCTGACACCACTTTATAATCTATTTTGGGATAAACGTCATTATGCCGCTCAGCCGCCTCTGGGGCCCTGAAAGTAGTTTTTTAATCTGCCATTTTCTTTACTTAAGCGCTATACGTGCATCATGGTGCACAGCCTTCCGAATCTGTGCACGTCCCATTAACACAGAAAGTCTGTATTCATAAAATTTTTGTCCTTGTCCATACCTATTCTTTAAACCACAGTATAACTGGATACAGACCTTAAGTTAAGATGATGTTGCTTCATGAAAAGTGAAATTGAGCACTTAAAAAAAAAAGCCTGCCTTCATGGTCTTGGAAATGATAGAAGTACAATAGCATAATGGGTAAATTTTGCCCTGCAGCTGCCACCTTTGAATAATTAGTGGAACTATCATTTACTCAAGAAAGCTGAAAGAGTATAATAAAACCCAGTTAATGTTGAAAATCTTGTGACAATCTTTGATAATCTTTGACAATCAAATGACAATCTGAGTAAAACTTCATCCTTTAGAAATGAGCACAATTACACATGAGCCCCAATTCACAAACATCCATGGAAAAAATACTCTCTTTCCCTTTTATAATCTAGATAAGTTCAGCATTCCTCCTCTCTCTGGGGGCGTGACGGATGTTACAGGACCCCTTTTACTGTGACGGCTGTTACATGTGACGGACGTTACGGATTTTGATCGCCTGCCAAATCTTATGTGCCAAACTTTCAGGCAGACTTTGCCCATTATTGACTCTGCCTTGGCTACAGTTAAGAGAATCAAAAAGTTTAAGTCAATTTCCATCTCAGTTTCTTCCAATAAAAATAATTCAGAATTTCCGTGACGGACGTTACATTGACTGGGATGACTAAGTAACCCCTACCTTTTGGCCATCAAACTGCCACATGAGGGTTCAAGCTCCCCTCCACTTAAAATTGATGCTCTTGGCATCACAAATTGAATGATATGAATTGTTATATCCATTTAGTTACTGGTTATTTCAGAGGTCCTAATTCCTGATTTTGGGCCGATTTCAGGGTAAAATTTGCACCATCTGTTTGGATGTAAAACTCTTGCTAAAAAATAATGGTTCAGCCATAAATGTATATGTTTCTTAAAGTTAGGGGTTTTGTGGAGAGATTGAGACCCTTTGCTGGATGTTAAACAGAGATTGATTTTTTGCTCATCATGTCCCTCTTTTCATGGACTTGCCCTGAAGCAGCCTTTCTAAGCCTTCCAACATCACTGAAAATGCAGTCAAAGAAAAAGCACACAAATGGGAGAAAAAGTAGAGAGGAAGATGAGGCGAGGGTAAAACTGCCAAAATTGGGACTATTTTTTGTCTCATTACGCGATGTGCAGCATGATTACTTTTTTGGGCTACATGCCTCTGATTTATTGCTTTCAGCTCGACCATTTCGCTAACGCAAGGCAGTCAGCGACTGGATGCAAGTACCTAGCTAGCAAACAAGTTTTTGTTTGAAGACAAAGTGGACACTGACTCTGAGATTTTAAATTTACAAGTAAGTATTCAATAATGGAAGGACTGAGTGTTGCTGTGCTATAAATTTGGAAGGGGTCAGAAAACAGTTCTTCAAAAATTCTCAGTGATGACTGTTGTTGAACTCATGTGGGAACTTGGTGGGTTGGGCTTCACAGAAACTAAGCGAGGCATTTCCAAGTCTGACTTGTACAGCCATTAATTGTTTGACTGGCATCAGACTATAAAGTTAGCTAGATCACTACTGAGCGAATTATCAAGCTAGCTAATAAATTACCGTATAATGATTGTAACAGTCCCTAATAATACAACATAATATCATGTAATTAAATTATTTATAAATTGTGAAAAGTTTTATCAATTTTTCAGTATTGTTAAGCTTCATAAGAAATGTTTGAAGCATAAATAACAGTTGTTACATCATATTCAGAAACCTAATCAAAAGCACTTCATATGCACTTCATACAAGATACAAAATAGAAATATAAGTTTAACAGGGTTTGAAATTCGCAGTAGTCTGCTAGTGCACACATAAGTAAAAATTAAGGCGAACTAGTAAACTTGTCTTCAAACTAGTCTGAGTGTCTAGTAAAATATTGTCACGAAAAGAATTCCATCACCAACCTCCTCTTTTTCATCTTTTTATTTGCCAGAACGATTTTAAAAAGAAGCATCAATATATCTTGGGTGGTTTTATTAGTGAGAAGGGGGATCATAATTCAACACTAATATTTAATATCGTGAATGCATATGCTGCGCATACCCTAACAACCCAGTGTGCAATCAGTAACACGGCACTCGCCGTTATATGCTATTACAGCGCTCGATCTTCCCATTTTTGACCACTCGCCAGTCGGGCTAGTGACTTGGCTGTTGCGGTCCACCAGTGAATGGTAAAAAACTGGTGCTTCTTAACCTCCAACACTGCCGGTATTTAGAAAGCTGATACACTAAAAACACTGCAAATTTTGATGGCTGGCTATACACTGCAAAGACAAGCTCGGCGCCATGGGGGTGCCGAAGGGGGCTTTGCCCCCTCAGTTGTATTTTCTGCCCCCCTAGTTTAAGTTTTATATACCCTTAAAACAGCAAAATATTGGCCGAGACAACGCACAGGACAAGGCTTCCCATTGCTCTGAAACGCAGTGCTGCTATTTCAGTTCCCTGGACAGCGCTGCTTGTTGTGCACTGTCAAATAGATTTGAACCTCGCGGCACGCTGTATGTGACACGAAAAAAAAAAAATCAGTTAAAACCGGTAACAGCCAAGCGAGCTAGCTTGCTAAAAAGTTTATAACTTCACCGTTGTGTTAAGTACCTTCCTTAATGTTAGCCAGAAAAGCAGGTTTGAAGATTGATATCTGAACATGACTTTTTAAGAAAAAACAAAACACCTCTGCCCCAGCAGCAGCAAAGATATTGCTGAGTCCGAAACGAATCAGCTTGCTCCACCAGCTGCAGTTGATGTTACCCTGGCGGGTCACAACGAGCACAGCCAGAAAGGGCTTACTGCCCGCCCTAGCTCCCACTGCTCAAGTCAATCTTGGGACAGAGGAGCCAGCCCAGGTGCACCTATGATGCTATAGGTAGTTATTTTGTTGTTTTTAGCAGTCATTTCTCGGTGGTTAGAATCGTTCATAAATTCTATTATTTTGCATCTTGTAGGCCTATGTTCCAAGTGCTCCGATTCCCTAAATAGTGCGAGGAGACTCAGGTTTATAACTGGCTTCATCACTGTTGTGAAATAAATTTATTATTTGATTTTGAAACAGTAGTTGTTGTTTTTAAGTCTTTCAGATGCTTTTCCATGGTTGAATCAATTAATTTAAGCAAACCTACGACCAGAACAATTTTAGGTGGTGACCAGACAATATGCACCAAATATTTCTTTTTCATGTTATTGCCATGATGCGCCAACACATGGAAAAGGTGGGGAATCGTTCACATGGTCAAAGCGCCACTATGTCACCACCCGCCGGCAGCGTGGAAACCATAGACTGTATAAAAAGATGGGCACAGCGCCTGGGTCTCGAAAAGTGAGGCCAAAGCGGAAATCTCTAAAACTTGCATTCTATTTTACATCGGTGGTTGCAGAAAGAAGTTAAATGTTATAGAAGTCTATGAGAAAATGACCCTACTTTCCCACTTGATTTATGATTTCAATAATGATTTTCCACATTATTTTTATGGTATCTATCACCAGTTTCAGGTCTCTTTCGATATATCATGATGTTCATCTTTGTAAATTATGGTCCCAAATAGACTAGAATAATGGATAAAGCCAGAATCTGTTTTAGGGGCCTGCCTATCCTCTGGTCCTTGTCACATCCACCTGTAGATCCACTCCTCACTCCTCCCTGGATCTTCAATTTATGCTCTCATCCAATAGGAATCATGTCCAGTTTCAAAATGACAAAATAGCGCTATTCAAAATCGAGGCTTCCTAAATGGTATGCTGAAAACAACGGGTGACATCATGGTTGCTTCATCCAATTTTTATACAGTCTATGATGGAAACACACAGAAAACTGCACATTTTTTCCCATAAGAAACAGAGCAAAAATTAGTTACTATTAGACAATAATAAAAAGTGGCCTAATAACCGGTGCATCCGGTTGTACCAGTGTTTTTTTTTTTTTTTTTTTCGCCACTGGAGCAGCCAACTAGTGGGAGAAAAAAGTCACTAGCCCACAGAACATTTTAATAGCCTGACTGAAAAAGACTAGAATATCACATGAAATGTAATGGCACAGTTATAAAATTTTTGATTTATATAAAGTATTTTAATAAAGAAATTCAAATAAATGAAAAAAACCTTAATAATTAAAAAAAAAATAAGATCATTTCATACATCTTGTATTCATACACAGCCCAACCAAAAAATAAAAATAAAAAAGTCACCACCTGCACTTCACCACGCAAAAAGGTAAGAGCCTTCCAATGGATAATTACCACAGTGATTAATATGTTTCTGCTGACAACAAGTTATTTAACCCTAGCTGATGCAGTTAGTAGCTTCTCATTTCGTGAACAACCATGTCAGATCATATTATGCGGTCGTGGAAATAATGTTACTCTGTTTCAGAAGGGTCACATTATTGCCCTGTATCAAGCAAAGAAAACTGAAAGCACTGAACTCGGAGGAGCCACTGATGTGACCGTAAATGCTGTACATGATTTGTCAGATATTAGCCAGCTAGCAATGAAAATGAAGTGTTTAATGTGCAGCTACAGAACCAAGTGCACACAGTGGACAAATGCGTTTCAGCATCGTATTTCAGCAGAGAGCAGACTGGAGTCCCCGTACTCTGCAAACTGCAAATTTTTGTGTACAAGTTCATTTGCGTCTGTGTGAAGTCCCCTCCAAAAACAGTATTTCTTTGTGAGTTGTTCAGTTGGTTCGCTTTTTATTGCCACTTCTTCCCCTTGAGGGTGTATCATCATTCAACGACTCTTGCTATTCTGAACCAACAGGCCATATGAAGTAAAAGTTGAAGTCCTGAGCGGCTCTATCAAATTGTTTCAATTTTGACTGAATATAACGTTACTCTTGAAGCCCACAAAAGGGCTGAGCTTAAACGTGTAGCCTCCCTAGCAACATGTATTCACACAAGCACATACCAATTTAGAGAAAATGTAACACAATCGTAACTGACGTTAGCATTGTTTACTACATCGAAGACATGCTAGAAATTGAATGCATTTACCGATGATCACAAGCTAGTTCAGGGTTAATTGTTGAAGGTTAACATGATGTGCTTAAATAAATAAACTGATAAATAGCCTAAGTGTTGGTAAATGTGTTTGGGTGGCCTTTTTATATAGTTAAGTGGATTTAGAATTTGTTCTGGGGTGCGTTTCCCAGAAGTGTAGTTGCTAACTATGTTGCAACTATGCAGTCAGTGGTTCCAACTATGTAAGTTAGCATCTGTGCTTTCAGGAAAGGCATCCCTCTGGGCAGGGAACCATATGACCAGTCTGGCAACACTGCGTAAGATATGAGGATAAGAAGGCAGAATTTGTTCTGACATACCAGTACGTATAAAGATCATGTGGTGGGAAGAATATTCTTAAATACTCTAAAATCAAAGTAGTACAATTATCACAGTTCAACAGAGAGAATGCAGCCAGGTTTTAAACCCTTTAAAATTGCTGAGAGAGAGATAGAGAGTGTGCAGCTGGGGAGCAAATACTCAAATCTGTCAAAAAACCTTATTAAGAAGCTCTTGCAGGCCGCTTAAGGCCGGCTAGATGAGCAAGTCTACCGGACTGACTATATCGGAAGTCAACCAACAGCTAGTCCCCTTATATGAGCATGCGCACTCCATTTTTCTGGAGAAATCCAAGAACCCAACTAACTTGGGACCCAAACTGACCTTCAGATGAATCCAAGGTTTGCGAGGCTCAGGTGCAGTGCTCCAGCATCCCTGGAGGCTTAAAATGAATTTACACTATTATATAACGGCAAACTTGTAACTAAGGGTGGAGTATTACTATATGATAATGTACCCATCAGAAATTAATAATGTTTGGTAAGGTAGAAAGAGTCGTGTTTAACCCCACCAAAAGGGAAGTCCCAGAAGGCTAATAAATACGAGGGTTTGGACAATTGGTGGTCAGTCGGCGTGGGGTGATTGATGAAGAATGAATGCTACTTGGTTTGCGCAGACCAGCCTGGGTTTTTGTGTTTCACTTGGATTTACTTACAATAACCCCAATCGCAACAGACTCTTGAAAATGTGTCCAATCCTTGAGGATAGGATTTACAAGGGTGAGAGGAACACTTGGTCCACTTGCCCAGACTAAGTTTTCTTCTACTACAATCAGTTATATGGTTAGATTGCACGAATATTCAATAAGGATTAAGTGGAATTTTCACTCGCTGGGCAAGGAGTCTGAGCTTATCTGGTCACCCAAAAGAATATTCGGTCACCATGGATCTCGAGCGAGTGCAAAGATCGAGCCCTGCGTATTACCACATAGAGCAGCACAAGAAATTAAGAGGCAATTTTTTAAGATTAGCACAGTTTTGGCAAAAGGTGGAAACTCACCACATCCAAATTTGTTCATTGGGGTAGTTTAACAACCCTAGTTGTTTGAGAGCATTTATTTTTGAACAGAACTGTTGGCCCCTGGTTTTCACTGTTACAGGGTACTACCATGGACCAATGTGTACCATCTCTACTAAAAAAATTTGTGGGCACATGTGTCTGCCTGAAGTTAGCGCCACCTGGATTGCAAAAACACATGAATGTGTATCCAAGATATTTGACCCTAGCTCAAGACAGAATGGAGTGCCCATGGAACTTATGACTATTTTTCATTAAGGGAGTGTCCCTGAATAATAATAATAATAATAGGTAAGTACCTTGGGCCACCTATTCTGCATAAACTAGGACGATAGGCAACCACGCCCAAGTTTGGACCATGCCCATTTCCAGCAGAATCACCACATGCCAAAAATTTGAGTGTAGGATGCAGCTCTGTTGTCTAAATTTTTTATATTAACTGACATAGCGAGTGTCATTTTAGCCCCTTTTAGACGATTACGTTTCACCCCAGCATGTGTATGCAAATGTACACAAAATACACAGGTAATACATAGCCAAGGCAAGTAAATGCAAAATACAAGTTTCTAAACTATTTTCATCAGTTTTTTTCCAGGATAAACAACTTCTTTAGTGTAGGGCAATTCCAGCTGAAGTGCAACATCCATCCATCCATTCTCTATACTCGGGTCGCGGGGGGAGCTGGAGCCTATCCCAGCTGACTACGGGCAAAAAGCAGGGAACCACCCTGGATAGCTCACCAATCGATTGCAGGGCGCACACACCATTCACTCTCACACTCATACTTATAGACAATTTAGCATCTCCAATTAGCCTGATGTGCATGTCTTTGGACTGTGGGAGGAAACCAGAGTACCCGGAGGAAACCCACGCAAACACTGGGAGAACATGCAAATTCTATACAAAAAGGCCCCAGGCTGGATTCGAACCCACATCCTTCTTGCTGTGACACAGCAATGCTAACCACTGCACTGTATTGTAGTATATCCAGATGTATGGTTCAGAAGAAATTTAAGGTCTACGGCAAACCAAATTTTTTCTATCCATCCATCCATCTTCTTCCGCTTATCCGGGGCTGGGTCGCGGGGGCAGCAGTCTAAGCAAGAATGCCCAGACTTCCCTCTCCCTGGACACTTCCTCCAGTTCTTCCGGGGGTATCCGAGGCGTTCCCAGGCCAGCCAAGCGACATAGTCCCTCCTGCGTGTCCTGGGTCTTCCCTGGGGCCTCCTCCCAGTGGGGCATGCCCAGAACACCTTCCCAGGAAGGTGTCCAGGGGGCATCCGATATAGATGCCCGAGCCACCTCAGCTGGCTCCTCTCGACGTGGAGGAGCAGCGGCTCTACTCTGAGCTCCTCCCGAGTGACAGAGCTCCTCACCCTATCTCTAAGGGAGCGGCCCGCCACCCTGCGGAGGAAACCCATTTCAGCCGCTTGTATCCAAGATCTCATTCTTTCGGTCATGACCCCAAGTTCATGACCATAGGTGAGGGTAGGAATGTAGATTGACTGGTAAATTGAGAGCTTCACCTTACGGCTCAGCTCCTTCTTCACCACAACAGATCAGTACAATGACCACATTACTGCTGCCGCTGCACCGATCCATCTGTCAATCTCACGCTCCTTCCTTCCCTCACTCATGAACAAGACCCCAAGATCCTTAAACTCCTCCACTTGAGGCAGGAGCTCTCCTCCAACCCGGAGGGGGCTAGCCACCTTTTTCCGGTCAAGAACCATAGCCTCGGACTTGGAGGTGCTGATTCTCATCCCAGCCGCTTCGCACTCGGCTGCAAACCGCCCCAGAACATCCTGAAGGTCCTGGTTCGAGGGAGCTAACAGGACAACATCATCCGCAAAAAGCAGAGATGAGATCCTGTGGTAACCAAACCAGACTCCCTCCGGCCCCTGGCTGCACCTAGAAATTCTGTCCATAAAAATAATGAACAGAACCGGTGACAAAGGGCAGCCCTACCGGAGTCCAACATGCACCGGGAACAGGTCTGACTTACTGCCGGCAATGCGAACTAAGCTCCTGCTTCGGTCATATAGAGAGCGCACGGCCCTTAGTAGAGGGCCCCGGACTCCATACTGCTGAAGCACCTCCCACAGAATGCCATGAGGGACACGGTTGAATGCTTTCTCCAAGTCCACAAAACACATGTGAACTGGTTGGGCAAACTCCCATGAACCCTCAAGCACCCTGCGGAGGGTATAGAGCTGGTCCAGTGTTCCACGACTAGGACGAAAACCGCATTGTTCCTCCTGAATCCGAGGTTCAACTATCTGCCGAGTTCTCCTCTCCTGCACCCTGGAATAGACTTTACCAGGGAGGCTGAGGAGTGTGATCCCCTTGTAGTTGGAGCACGCCCTCCGGTCCCCCCTTCTTAAATAGAGGGACCACCACCCCGGTCTGCCAGTCCAGAGGCACTGTCCCCAACTGCCACGCAATATTGCAGAGGCATGTCAACCAAGACAGCCCTACAACATCCAGGGACTTGAGGTACTCAGGGCGGATCTCATCCACCCCCGGTGCCTTGCCACCGAGGAGCTTCCGAACTACCTCAGTGACTTCAGCCTGAGTGATGGATGAATCAGCCTCTGGGTCCCCAGCCTCTGCTTCCTCTACAGAAGGCGTGTCAGTGGGATTGAGGAGATCCTCGAAGTATTCCCTCCACTGGCCGACAATATCCCAAGTCGAAGTCAACAGCTCCCCACCTCCACTGTAAACAGTGTTGGCAGGGCACTGCTTCCCCCTTCTGAGGCGCCAGACGGTTTGCCAGAATCTCTTCGGGGCCAACCAATAATCCTCCTCCATGGCCTCCCCGAAGTTTTCCCACACCAAAGTTTTTGCTTCCGCCACCGCCTGGGCCGCAGCACGCTTAGCCTGCCGGTACCTGTCAGCTGCCTCAGGAGTCCCATAAGCCAACCAAGCTCGATAGGACTCCTTCTTCAGCTTGACGGCATCCCTTACTTCCGGTGTCCACCACCGGGTTCAGGGATTGCCGCCGCGACAGGCGTCGGAAACCTTATCACCACAGCTCCGAACGGCCGCGTCAACAATGGGGGTGGAGAACATAGTCCATTCAGACTCAATGTCTCCAGCCTCCCTTGGGATCTGGTCAAAGTTCTCCCGGAGGTGGGAGTTGAAAACCCCTCTGACAGAGGGTTCCGCTAGACGTTCCCAACAGACCCTCACAACAGGTTTGGGCCTGCCAAGTCTGTCCAGCTTCCTCCTCCGCCAGCGGATCCAACTCACCACCAGGTGGTGATCAGTGGACAGCTCAGCCCCTCTCTTCACCTAAGTGTCCAAGACAGATGACACAAGGTCAGAGAAGAAGGTCAGAAGACACAACCACTGGGGCGCCCCGGTGGCTCGTCGGTCTGGGTGCGCATGCTATGGGGGCTGTGTCCTTCCCGCGGCGACCTGGGTACGAATCCGGCTTGGGTCATTTGCTGCGTGTCTTCCCTCATTCTTCTCCCCAACTTTCCTGTCTCTCTGCACTGTGTGACTGTCGAATGGAGGAAAAATTCCCAGAAAAAAATTAAAAAAAAAAAAGAAGACACAACCACAAAGTCAAGCATTGACCTTCGGCCTCGGGCGTCCTCGTGCCAGGTGTACTGATGGACACCCTTATGTTTGAACATGATGTTCATTATGGAAAAACTATGAGTAGCACAGAAGTCCAATAACAGAACACCACTCAGGTTCAGATCGGGGAGGCTCTTCCTCCCAATCACGCCCCTCCAGGTAACAATGTCGCTACCCACGTGGGCGTTGAAGTTCCCCAGCAGAACAATGGAGTCCTCTGTCGGAGCACTTTCCAGTACCCCTCCTACGGACTCCAAGAAGGTCGGGTACTCTGCACTGCCATTCGGCCCATAAGCCGAAACGACAGTGAGGCACCTGTCCCCGACCCGAAGGCGCAGGGCAGCGACCCTCTTGTTCACCGGGGAAAACTCCAACACATGGCGGCTAAGCTGGGGGGCTATAAGCAAACCCACACCAGCCTGCTGCCTCTCACCGCGGGCAACTCCAGAATGGAAGAGAGTCCAGCCTCTCTCGAGGAGTTGGGTTCCAGAGCCCAGACTGTGCATGGAGGTGAGCCCGACTATCTTTAGCTGGTACTGCTCGACCTCCCGCACAAGCTCAGGCTCCTTTCCCCCCATCGAGGCGACATTCCATGTCTCCATAACCAGATTCCATGTACAGGGATTGGGTCCTTGGGGCCCCCGCCCATGACTGCCTCCCAAAACACATTGCATTGCCCCCTTCTGAACCCTCCCGCGGGTGATGGGCCTACGGGAAGGCGGGCCCACTTCACTCGTTCGGGCTTTGCCTGGCCAGGTCCTGTGGGTGGAGACCTGACCACCAGACGCTCGCCTGCCAGCCCCAACCCCGGGGCTAGCTCCAGGGTGGGGTCCCGGTGACGCCAATCCGGGCGACGTAAATGTCCTTGCTGTAATTTTATTCATTAGGGGCTTTTGAACCGCTCTTAGTCTGACCCATCACCTAGGACCTGTTTGCCCTGGGAGACCCTACCAGGGGCAATAAGCCCCAAACAACATAGCTCCTAGGATCATCCAGGTACTCAAACCCCTCCACCACGAAAAAGTGGCGATTCAAGGAGGGGCCAAATTTTTTTTGGTACGCATATTAAACAAAAGTTTGACATCATTCACTCGCTGGAGTTTTGAAGAGACTACTTGGTTTGTTGGTTTATGAAAAAGGAATGTTTCTGGTTGTTCTGAGATGGGGGGGGGTCTCAGTGGGTGGAGGATGGACTTGTAGATTGGGGCCATAGAAATTGGAAATCATGAAGGCCTCTTGAATAGAAATGGCTGACATGGCTGAAACATTGTGAATGATCAGTAAAATGCAATATGATGAGTTCTTACAACCCTCTTGTAACGTGAGTAACATAACTTGAGTAAGAGGACTTTTTTGCTTTAAGGGCCCATTGCAGAAAATTACTGTTGCATTAAGTTGAAACCCTGGTTGTGTTAGAATTTTTAGTAATAAAGGTTCAAACATATATAATCCAATTTATTCTGTAGTGCATCATAGATCAAGAAGATTGGACCAAACGTACATGAAGAAAAGCCATGTTACTTTTGAGTAACGTGAGTAACGCTTGAAAAATCCAGTCTGCCAGCACAACCATTGAAGGGTTCATTCCATGTTTTCTCTAGTAAAGTTGATTATGGTCAGAAGATGCCACAGTGTAGAAATTGAATAAATAGTGAAACAATTTTATACTATAGCCTAATGCAGTAAATGTAATGTCAATAATGCTGGAATTGCCCAGTGTAACAAAGATTTTCTTTGGTCCAGTCTTTTAAGTTTCTGTCAGTGTATCATGTAGTGCACCCTCGAAAGAAAGACCAGGTAATATTTTTCCACATCTGTATCTCTAATGTTTCCAATATTCAGTTGATATTAAACAGCTCAGAAGCTTGGCCTATATCTGAAGTTATTTTAATTGATTTCAATTTTCATTTTGAATAAATCTTAAGCTCTGATTTAACAAGATAGAATTATGTCAGGTCTTACTTTTGAGAATGTATGTGAACATCTACTTACATTGTAATGTCTTCGGACTTCAAGTTTAGTGTAGAAATATTTAGTGTAAGAGGGTTCTGTGTGTGTTCTGAAAAACTGTCCTTGAAGTAAATTACTTGAACAGAGAATGGACCAATGTAAAGTCCATTCTGCATTTCAGTCATAGCATCTTTGGGGCGTGGACCGTATGGCCCACAGTGACCAAAGTGTCCATTGTGTAGGATGCAGTGTCTGTACACTGCCATTTGTGTCACACCAGTAAAGAAAGGAGCTACATTAGCAAAAATGGCCCTCATAAATGATGGGTTGTGCTGCACTTTTCAGATCACATTCAATAACAATTTGCAAAACAAAACCACAGTAACAGACCTTTGAAAAACTTAGTATCTACCTCCATGATTTTGTTTATTTCCCACAGGCAGTTTTACATTGCCTTTTGAAAAGCTCAATCCTACAGTCCAAGTCGGTCAACCGCAAACACATGGGAAACACAGAATGTTGTTTTACAGGAAATTGTAGGAGGTAAAATTAATGAAATGGTCCTGTTTATCTAAAACAAAAGCAACTCAATAAATCAATTATTCAAGCAATCAATCAATCAGTAATAAATCATAAATAATGTACATGTAATTGGAAATCATCAAACTGGAACTATACTTACCAAAAACTATAATTTGGGAAAGATGAAACACTATGCCAAATCCGAGGCTAACATGCTCTGTTATGGTTCTGTGTTTTGCTGCCATGATTCTGTGTTTTTGCCATGTCTTTTCTTTATTCATTTTGCTTATTATACATCCCGGTTTTTCTGTTCATGCCATTACTGTATTCATTGCACTTGTCACCCCTGTCTTGTGATCAGTTTGGTTCAGTCCATTCTCCCAGTCTGCGTGCTTACATGCTTTGGGTGATTTCAGTGGTTTCTGGTGTTTCATATTATTACTTCAATTCTCGTTTACTTCCTTCGCCTTGCTTTACTTGATTACTAATAATACTAACATTTATATTTTGTATCATAGTTTATTAACCTAACTAATCCATGTACATATTACTAACTAACTAATGAGCACTTGGGTTAATTCGCAAAGTTGCACCGCTACTAATTACTACTAATGCAATCTCAGCTCTCGCCCTGTTCTAGTCTCCACCTCCTGCTTCACTTTACCTGCATCTTCCTGTGTTTCCGCGAGATCTCTCGCACGTGCTTAATTGCTATCCTGCACTCCTTGTCTGTGCACGTAGAACTCCTTCTGGAGCTGTTTATCTGTCATAGGTTGTCAGCATGGATCCTGTCCATGTCTTGGCTATTGCCAATTATTTGTGGTTAAGGACCTCCCCATGTGTGCTTGCCTTTGTAATTAGTTCTTATCCAATTCACCTGTTCTTGCATAGCATGTGACTTCCCTCTTGTCTATTTAAAGTCTTCACTGCAGCTTGTTCCCTGTCAAAACGTTGATCAATTTTCACTTGTGTAGAGTTCGTTGTATGCCTTTTGATTATTGCCTCTCCTATGACATTTTTTGTAAGACCTTGAGATTGCCTTGCCCTTGCTGTTCTTGTTTGTTCCTGTTTGGATTTAGACCCATTTTCTGTACGACCACGATTTGTGTTTTTGATGCCCTGTGTATGACCTACCCTTCTGGATTCTGACTATGACTTTGGATTACTGTTTTATGTACCGTTGCACATCTGCTTCTCTGGTTCTGACCCCTGCCTGTTAATTTGACTTCGCTTTTTGGATTCTGACTTTGGCTTGGCAATTCCTGTGTCTTCTGGTCTCGCCCAATTTTTGCAATAAAGGCTTACGATTTTTGGAATTTCGGTTCTCGCGAGTGGTTCCTGAACGCACCGTCACATAATCACCCTCCAATGATCTTCGTCAAAGATACTAGAGCGCATGGCGTAGAAAAAGTACTGTCTGTGTTAATGATTAGAGAATGAATCAAGCTCATAAACAACTCTACCCAGTACCCAGAGAGTAAATGAACATGATGGATACTGTACAGAATCTGTGTATTCTACAGCATGTTCTATAACCTTTATTGGGCCACATAAACCTCACAAAAAGGCAAAATGAAATGCTGGGAATTGTTGAATTTTTACATGTTGAAGGTCAGCAGAAATGTTCATCCTAGAGGAAAATCATTGAAGTTGATAAACAGTTCAAAAACTTGTACCTTTTATTTAGTTGTCTTGGCTATGTATTATATTATGCATTTTGTGTACATTTGCATACTCATACAGTGGTGAAACATAATGGTCTAAAAAGGGTTAAAATGGCATTCTGAATGGCATTCTATTTTAGTTGATATTAAAAATTTAGACATCAGAGCTGCATCCTACACTTAAATTTTTGGCGGATGGTGAATCCGCTGGAAATGGGCATGGTCCAAACTTGGGGGTGGTTGCCTATCGTTCTAGTTTGAGACCCAATCCCAAACTGGTCCCTATCCACTCACCCTATCCACTCCCCCTCCATTTGTGCATTCCTGCAGAGGGTCCGCTACAATTAGTGTCATCCCAAACCAATCCCCATGGAGTGTAAGTGGCTGATTCAACCCTCCGCTGCGAGTCTACACCGATGCAAGCTTTCAAACCACCTTTCAAGTGCAGCACTTTAATCTACAAATGTCAGTTCCATGCGGCTATTTCCGAAAGATAAGTAAAACATTATCTAACCTCAAACGGACATTTGATTGACTATTTCATGCGCATATCACGGAACTAAAGATTACATTGTATTTTGAAATGTACATGTAGATTTGCACGCGAGAAAACACTGAGTAGTTTTATTTTTTGAATCAATGATTGCTCTTTTTCACAATGTGCGATTTCATGCACAAACGCTTTCATCTTTGTCAATTCAACATTTTTAATATAATTTTTATTTAATGACATTACCCTCTCAAAAATATTTTGAGTAAGAAATGTACAACCCCAATTCCGAAATAGTTGGGACAAAGTGTAAATTCTGAATAAAATCAAAACGCATTCACTTTCAAATCACACCAGCCAGTATTTTATTCATAATAGAACAGAGATAACATAGCAAATGTTGAAATTGAGAAATTTTACAATTATGAGCTCATTTCAAATTTGATGGCTGCAAAAGTTGGGACAGGGGCCTGTTTACCATGGTGTAGCATCCCCTCTTCTTTTTAACACAGAGTGGAGGCATCTGGGCATTGAGGAGATAAGTTTCTTGAGTTTAGCCATTGGAATTTGATCCCACTCTTGTTTAATACGGGCTTCCAGCTGCTTGAGAGTTTTGGCTCTCGTTTGACGGACTTTTCGTTTAATTATGCATCAAATGTTCTCAATCAGTGAAAGATCAGGACTGCAGGCAGGCCAGTTCGGCACACGGACTCTTCTGCTAATAGCTGCAGTATGTGGTTTTGCTTTGAAAGGCCTTGTGAAATACACAAGGCCTTCCCTGGAATAGCTGTGGTCTGGAGGGGAGCATATGTTGCTCTAAAACCTTTATATACCTTTCAGCATTCATGGTGCTTTTTAAAACATGCAAGTGTCCCACACCATATGCACTAATGCATCCCAATACCATCAGAGATGCTGGCTTTTGAACTGAACGCTGATAACAGGAGGGGTGGTCTTTCTCCTCTTTAGCCCGGAGGACACGACGCCCATGATTTCCAACAAGAATGTCAAATTTGGACTCGTCTGACCACAGGACACTTTGCCACTTTGCTACAGTCCATTGTAAATGAGCCTTGGCCCACAGAACACCGTGGCGCTTCTGGATCATGCGCAACAATGGCTTCCTTTTTGCATGATAGAGTTTTAGGTGGCATCTGTGGATAGCATGGCGGACTGTGTTTACAGACAGTGGTTTCTTGAAGTATTCCTGGGCCCATTTAGTAATGTCAATGACAAAATCATGCCGGTGAGAGATGCAGTGGCGTCTGAGGGCCCGAAGATCACGGGCATCCAGTAAAGGTCTTCGGCCTTGTCCCTTACGCACAGAGATTTTTCCAGTTTCTCTGAATCTTTTCAGTCGATGATGAGACCTTCAAAGCCTTTGCAATTTGACGCTGAGGAACATTGTTTTTAAAGTATTCCACAATTTTTTCACGCAAGCCTTCACAGGTTGGAGAGCCTCTGGCCATCTTTACTTCTGAGAGACTCAGCCTCTCTAAGACATCCCTTTTATAGCCAATCATGTTACACACCTGATGCCAGTTAACTTTATTACTTGCTAAATGTTCTTTCAGCTGATTCTCTTATATATTAATTGCTTTTTCAGCCTTTTTTTGCCTGTGTCCCAACTTTTTTGAGATCCGTTGCAATTCCCAATTATTTGGGAATTGGGGTTGTATAATTAGGGAACTGGACCGTTGTGTACAATGCAACGCACCTATCGCTAGGCATGGTGATGATTACCTCCACTTCCCGTTGGATGAAGGGGAAGGGCATCCCAAAGTTTATACACGTTTTTGAACCCTCCCCCTTAATGAAGCTCCCTCTATCGCAGTGAGGGAGACTTCATATGGAGTGACACTCGGTAGTGAAGTGCTAGTGGATAGGGGCCAGTTTGGGATTGGGCCCCATTTTCTCTTTGCAGAATGGGTGGCCCTGTTGTGTTTTTGCTCTGTTTCTTTTCTAGCTCCGGTCCGGTCTGCCAGTTGGGATCCACCTCTCCAGTCCACGTTCCATGCCATGTTTTGTTCCTGCGTGCTGCACCTCTCATTGCTTTGGTTTGGCTGGTGGTGTTTCCACTTCCTTCACAGCTGTTCTGAGTCCGGGGCTATTCTAAACTTGATTGCCTCTTGATTTTTTTTTACTCATTACTCACATTTACTAACTCACACGGGAAGTGTTTCTTCAGACAGGCACACACTAATCCTTACTAATTTAGATAGGGTATTGATTGGCATGATTTCCCACATTTGATATTTTTTAGATCTTGCTTGCTTTTCTGTTAGCAGTCTCACCCTTCCTTCTCTACTGCATCTTGCATTGGTACTTAAGCTGAACACGCCCATTCTCTTAATGGGCTCGTTAAGTCTTACTGCTGGTCCCATGTCTCATGCTTCTGTGCCTTGCCCCTCTCGTTTTGCCCAGGTGTTCCTTGTTTCCCTGATCCCGCCCCGAGCCCATATATTCTCAGGTGGAGCTCTAATCTGGCAGACAGATCCTTGTTTTGCCTCAGTCCTGTTTCGCCCATGTGTTGTTCAGTGCTCTCCTAGTTCTCGTTCTTTGTCATAGTCTTTGTGTCTAGTCCTCGTCATTTTATTATTAGCTTTTTTATTCCCTCCTATTTTATCAGCTCTTTGAGTGTAGTTTTTGTGTTGGCCTTTGTACCCCCTTATGTTCTCCAATTTGGTCATTTCTGTTATAATTTTCAGATCCTCGAGTGAAGTTTTTTTTTGGCCCTCGTGCCATGTTTATTTTGTGTGTTATTTAATAAAACCCTTTTATTTTGGATTTACAACTTGCGTCTGGTGTTTCCCATCGCCGCGCCTAACAGGCCCAAGGTACTAACCCATTATTATTATTATTAAGGGACACTTCCTTGATGAAAAATAGTCACAAATTCCAGGGGCACTCCATTCTGTCTTGAGCTAGGGCCAAATATCTTGGATACACATTCACGTGTTTTGTAATTCAGAAGGCGCTAGCTTCAGGCAGAAACATGTGCCCACAATTTTTTTTTAGTGGAGATGATACACCTTGGCCATGAAAGTGCCCTGTAACAGTGAAAACCACGGGCCAACAGTTCTGGCCAAAAAATAAATGCTCTCAAACAGCTAGGGTTGATAAAGTACCCAAAAATGGGCGTGGCCCACACAGCAGGGGATGGGTTAATTGGAACAGATGTGGGGGATTTTTCTATTCCAGGCACAGAACTTCAAAACTGTGAAATATGAACAAATTTGGAGATGGTGAGTTTCCACCCCTGCGCTGATCTACAAAATATTGCCTCTTATGCTCTAAATTTTCATTACTGGATGTAGACTGGATGTTTTTGCTCATCCAAATGTTTCTCTGGGTACCCAAACATCAAGGTAAGCCAGAAAAGTACTGATTTCATAAGATATTGGTGGAGGTTGAATACGTAATTCTTTCCCCAATAAATTGTAAATGTTTTTGCTTGCATTGTGGACGAAGGTCAACTTCTGGAGAGATAATATAACACATGGCTTAATTTGAAATCACTTTGTCATTGTATACTTATGTTTCTGATGTTTGTTTCTGTCATCACGCAACTATGTTATTCAACCTTACCTAACTATTAGCGAGCTAGGTTATAAAGAAGGTTCCCGTAGGTTGGCTATAATTCATAAAACATAATGGAACAATAATGTTATCGTTGCAGGTTTGCTTACTGTTGGCATCTCAACATGCTGCTTGTTCAAGGGGCAACAGATGGAAATTTTCTCATTTTGCTAGCTTACTAAGTTAACCAAAGTTATGCCACTGAACACTGTCATTGATTAGCGAAGGTGTATTCACCCAGTTACTTGTACAACATTATGCAAGTGTGTCTTAACATTAGCATTCTTCGGTTTGGTGTTTGAAGGCTATTTTTGCTGGTCCTGTTCATTTCATAGTTGATAACTGGCGTCAAAAACATGTATTAGTTGTTGAATAATTCTGTCTCTCTCTGTCAGAAAAACTAATGTTTGGCTGCTTGCTTAAAAACATCATGGCATGTGCACTCACACAATGCCTCGGATGTGAATGGTAGGTTTAATTTAAAATTCATTCTAACAGATCTATGCACACGAATTACAAAAGCACTCATTTTTCAATTAATGAAACTTATGTACATGAGCTGTAGTACATGATATTTTAGAAGTCTCCATCAAATGAAAAACCATAACAGGACAAGCAAGATCTGTCCTGTAATGCCAGAAGAGGATGTCCGGTGTCCTAGTCATCCAGTGTTTTTACTTGTGAGCAAGGCATATGGATCAACTTTCGCTACATTTGTTTCACAATGAACCCAATAATGTCACTGGCGGCTGCCTCTTTAAACTCAAAGGTTGACAATATTTGGGAGGCAAGTTGTTTTATTGTCAGGCAAAAACTTCCACTGGCTCCATATCTGCCCTGCATGCAAAGTTTTAATTTAAATCAAACAGTAAGGTCACGGTCGAGGTATCTTTGTTATCCCCCAAGGGGGGGGAAGTTTGTTATACAGCCAACAGACAAACAAACTCAATCAATCATCAGTACGAACAAGATGAAGTATAATGTTGACAGTGACTAAAACATTTGAAATAAAATACATAAATAAATAAAGTAAAACATAAAATTGTAATAATAAAAATAGATAAAAACTTAAATAAGTGAATACTCAATTGAGGGCGTTTAAGAAGCCAATTACAGCAAGTACAATTGACTTCTTGCATCTGTTAGTTCTGCACCTCCTTGAAACAAATCTACAGCCTGAAGGGAGCAAAAAGAACTCTACAAACGGGGTGGCAAGTGTTGCCAGTAAATATGACAGTATGTCAGTAAAAATGACAACATATCAAAAGTAACACAGCACAATGAACACTAGAAATCACAATGGCATAACCACATGGCCAAATTAGGAACTAGCACTACCCAGCTTGGTTAGCAAAGTGCGTCTGTAATTCACGTTAACAGGCATCCTTAGGATGCTAATTTTGGCAGGCAAAATACATGCTTTAAACCAGGGCTGCCCAACCCTGTTCCAGGAGAGCTACCATCCTGAAGGTTATCACTCCAGCCAAAGCGAACCACACCTGCTTTTCCAGTTACAGATCTTGACGAGCTGCTAATGAGCTGAATCAGGTATGTTGAATTAGGGTTGGCGCAGAAACCTACAAGATGGTAGCTCTCCAGAAACAGGGTTGGGCAGCCCTGCTTTAAACAAAATATAGCTACTTGCTGGAGAAATTGAGCAGCTAAATCCTTATAGTGTCTCTTAGCCATGCCAAAAAGCATACCTTGCTTTATCCTCTATTTTACTCTAAATGGGGCCATGATTTACAAAAGGGAACAACTTGCTGAATTGAATCAGTCTTTAAACTAGCGACTAAGGCCATAAAATGATGAGGAAATTGTTTGCTGAGGTAATAAATCAAGTGAGAAATAGGAGCATTTTCATTTCATCTCATTTCATTTATTAGTTTATTTGTCAGGGACCATGTACAGAAACATTAAACACAAAAGATGCTCTGTACCAGATTATAGCGTTCTCGCTAATTTCCATCAGCAGTCCCTGTAGCAGGCAGAAAACATTAAATAAAATAAAAACAAAAAACATCACACTTAAACAGGTTCACATTTCCAAAACATATAGAATACAGTTAAAATGAGGGGTCAATGCTGACAGCCTTGGTTGGAGCCACATCAGATGGGGCACATATGGGGCCAGTCTCTCTTGACGAGGCCAGCACTGCCATCACCTATCACATGGGGGTGGAAAACTAATGACGATGGCAGAATCACTATTCACTGGACTGAACTAAGAGCCATAGCAGAACAATGCCAAGCACTTAAAAAGTGCAAATGCAAATCTGAGTATACAGGACATTGCATATGCAAGAAGTCAGCCCTTCTTTGTACTTCATGTTGTACCTGTCCATGCATTTGATTTCTGCTGGTCTGGGAAGTTAAAATACTATCTGAATTAAATTAGAGTACATGAAAATTGATTGATAATACATACATCAGTTTATGTTTCACATTTGATATATTTGAGATAGTTTTATTATGGCAAAAGTAAGTTCATGCTTATCGCAATGATTGATTAATAACGTATCTTAAAGGCTGTATCAGCGATTCTGAGCCAAAACATAATTTGTCACTTACAGGAGATTTTTCCTCACAAACTGTTGGCAGCTCCTCTCATTAGTGGGCGGTGAAAACTCCGGTCTCTGTAGGCCACCTACAGCCAGGTAGACACTGAGAAAGATACACAAACTCGTGGGGACCTACCCGCGTCCCCAAACATCAACAAAAGTGTTCCGACGAATCGGACGGCAGGGGTGGGTGTTCTGCGCCAGTTCCGTGCTCGTGCACGACAAGTAGGTGGGACTGAGCAACAAAAGGAACTGGCAGTGGCACTACAGATGCGGCAGAGTGAAGCATGGTGGAAGCTAAACTGAAAAAAGACGCTTGAATGAGTGCATGTCGAGGAAAAAGGAACGCGATCGCAGCTATGCAAAGACCCGAATAAACATAGGGAAAGCATACCAACGCTGGAGAGAATTCTGGGAGGTGAATGGTTTTAATTCTGACGCCCAGGACGCCTTGTTTTTACTTGAGGTGAGTAGAGCTGGTGCTAACTCGGCTGGATGTGAATCGTAAATTGTCATCCCAAGCAAAATTGAGGGAAGCTTGTGTACTGTTTTCATAAGGCTATCTTGCATAGATCATGCTGGTCAGAATTAATCAAACAGTAGAGAGATCGATATTTCCTCTTTGGAGCGAGTTAGCAACCTTTGCTAACTCTGGGTTGGGAAGCTAGTGAGTTTGCTAATTCTGTCTGATCAAACCAGAGTTTGTGTTCATGTAATAACATTTTTTCTCTGGTTAGTACTCAGAGTTGAAATTCGTCGATGAATGTATAACCGCGTGATAAGGCTAGCTAAAAGTGGTGATCTATTTGACGTTGTTAATACTCATTTTGTAATGCCGAGCTAAGATACTTGTCAGATACCTTGTTGTAGCTAGCACTAATGGTGTATATTCATCGTCTGGCAATGGTCGTCATTGTTGCTACCGGGCCTTTATCACAACGAGCTGTACACGGCCATTTCCCCAGCTGAGTGAGCCATTCTTAAGCTGCTTTCACACCGGACGCGAAACGAATTTTTCGCGCGACTGATTACTTTCAAAGTCAATGCAAAGACACAAAGTTTCACTTTAAGAAAAGCGCGTTCATGTTCCAAGCTTCTGGAAGGGAGGGGCCAGCGGCTCTGTTGTATTTCAACTGGCAACAATAGTGATGTCATATCGCTGATACAGCCTTTAAAGAGCATGTTTTATACTATAAGTGTGCCAGACTGCATGTTTTTATTACCTTTTGAACGATTTTTCTAAAACCTTCTTCACTAATGGGGTAAATTCTACCCGTGGTTGTTTTTTTCAATTCGCAATGTTTTAATAAAATTTTGAAGTTCCCCAGTTATAGGCTTCTCCTAAAATTGTTTTGTAATGCTCTCAGTCAAGATAAATCGAGATAAAAAACACGGGCATTGAGGCTATACCTTTAACTAGGTTACAGGACTCTTCCTAGACTTTTCATCCCTGGACTTTTCGTCCCTGAGCACTTTGCGTCCCCGGATTTTTCATCTCCTAATGTTAAAAAAACTGCCACCATTGTTGACAGACGGATGGACAAACAGACAACAGACAGCTCACCATGACATAAGGGTTAGGGTTAGGGTTAGAGTTAAGGTTAAAGATAGTCTTGTAATGCAGGAAGAGGGCAAAGCATTATTTTAGATGAACCATCCAGGGACGAAGAGTCCGGGAATGAAAAGTTAATGGAGACGAAAAGTTCGGGGACAAAAAATTCAGGGACAAATCATTGCATTCTGTTTTTATTGACATTTTACACATTGTTATAACTTTTTTAGAAACATGGTTGTATTTTTATAACACTGATAACAATGATATAGATAAGTATTCTGGGGTTGAAATAAGGGTATGATGGACAGTAGAATTGCTTCTGCTGTTGGTCCAGGACTGGACATACTTTAAAATATCTCTGTGGCATTTATAGTGGTGGAGAACCATATTGGTCTTAGCCACACCTATGGATGGGGAATGCCTATCCACTGGGCTGTGTTACTTGATCTGGAACTCGTTTCCCAAAAGCATCTTAAGGCAACGATGATTGTAGAATCCTTCTTACGATGCATTTTACGTATGTGGAGTGTCTCCCAAAACCATTGTAACTTAAGACACTCTCAGAAATCGTCTTAGATCTACGAGTGCTGAAGACCATTCGTAGAAAGCGAAGTGCATTTTAAGACCTGCAAGAGTCAGAGTGTGTGTGTTATTTTAATATTATCAAATTTAATCATGACTACTGATGCTGTTCGTGAATGAAAATGGTAATTCATGGAACTTGAATGGGGATTTTTTATTAATACAAACTACATTCACCAAATACGAACAACTATTATAAACATGATACCAATAAAAATAATTACCCTAACAAATAAAGAAAAGAATAAATTATACGTTTGAACAAAAAAGATATTACCAATATACACATTTCAGCAAAATATTATACCAGAAGAACCATGAAAAGGAAAATGAAGAAAACACAAATCAACGTGTCCCTGTGGTGGTTGATGCAACTAGACTGCTGATCACAAGAGGGGAAAATAGGGGCGTATTCTAAAATTGTTCAATAACTTGTTGACGTGCCCAGAAACCAGCCATATAATTTGCGTTCCTTAGCTAATTCATGCCTGCCAATGTGTTACCGCCCTCCTCTTCCTCCATTCTCAATCGACTGCAGCAGCTAGCTGAAGAGATTTATTCGGAATCTCAATGTGGATTTCGACCAGGCAGATCCACAATAGACATGATATTTTGTGTTCGGCAGCTGATGGAAAAGTCTCGTGAACAACAGCAACCTCTTCATGTTGCCTTTATTGATCTGACTAAGGTGTTTGATCTGGTTGACAGAGCATCTTTGTTTACTGTATTAAAGAAATCTGGCTGTCCTCCAACGTTACTCGTCCTCGTTAAGTCCTTCCACCAAGGAATGAAAGGCAAGATACAGTATGATGGTGATCCATCCAATTCTTTTCCCATCAACAGAGGTGTCAAACAGGGCTGTGTTTTAGCCCCCACTCTTTTTGGTATTTACTTTGCCTACTTATTCAGAATTGCTTACCAAAGTATTCCTAGCCATGTAGGTGTTTCTCTGCTCACTCGCGATGATGGCAACTTTTTCTCTTTAGCTACTGTAGATTCAAAGCCAAAACAAAAATCCAGTAACTTGTTGTTTGTGAGTTCCTCTATGCAGATGATGCTGCTTTATGTGCATCCTCAGCCCCCCAGCTACAAGAGCTTTTGGAAGGGTTTTCCTCAGCATGCGAGATGTTTGGCCTTACGATCTGTCTTAAGAGGACGGTGGTATTATCTCTAAACGGTGGCCAGAGTTTCTTCATCAACAACACCACACTTGACAACGTTGACTCTTTTACATATTTAGGATCTACCATAACCTCTAATCTCTGTCTTGTTAAAAAAAAATACCGTGCTAATCGCACTTAAGACCCCTCGGCTGCATATGTAAGTTGAATCGGGTGTTAATTGGATTCTGATTGCAGAAATAATATATGTAATGAAACCAAGCGCTGATATAAATAACCTTGGCATGGCCATTTTTTATTTTTCACAATATGCCCCCTGGTGGGCAAAATAAGAGTTGAAATTGGCTGGAATTCCATAGGTAAGTGAAGGATCCATAGACGTACCACCCACCCAAAAATGAGAAACCTAGAAGCAAACCTGAAGGTGCTAGAGCGGTAACGTCGTTCAATTTAAAGATTGGCAGCATTTACGCTATTCGACCTAGAAAACGGTAAAAAAAAATAGGTTAAATCAAAAACTGGTCTGATATGTGATGAAGGGTGATCCCATGTACCTTCTGTAAAAATTTGAGCATCCTAACTGAAATAATAAGGAAGTTATGGCAATTTTTCATTTTTCACAATGAGCCCCCTGGTGGCTAAACTAAGAGTGGAAATTGGCCAGAATTCGATAGGTTCGTGAAGCATCCATAGATGTACCACCCAACCAAAAATGAGAAAGCTAGAAGGAAACCTGAAGGCACTAGAGTGGTAACGTCATTGATGGACAGACAGACAGACAGACGGATGCCGCAGGGGACGACAATACACCTCAGTCGACCGACGGCCGAGGGGTAAAAACTGTCTACTAAACTAGGCAAAGCTTCCACTGTTTTTGGGAAACTGGAGAAATGTGTGTGGAGAAATAAGAACCTTACCATCAAGACAAAAGTAAGAGTATATGAAGCCTGTGTTTTGAGCATACTTTTGTATGGCTCACCCTCCTGGACAACCTATTGCCACCAAGAAGAGTGACTCAGTGCTTTTCACACACGGTCACTAAGAGCTATACTTGGTATCTCCTGGCGTTACAAAATGACCAATGAAGAACTTTTCTGCATCACAGACTCTGGACCTTTGTCATCCGTACTGAAATTCACTTGACTCAGATGGGCTGGACATGTCCATAGATTAGAATGCCATACTCTCGTCTGCCTCGCTGCATCCTGCACAGCGTTCTTAAAAATGGATCAAGACCAATTTGCCGACCTCGTCTTAGGTTTAAAGATGTTTTAAAAAGAGACCTGTGATGAACACGAAATCTGATTCTTTTATGGCATAGTCGGATACGATTGAAGATAGCCTATACGTCCTCCTCCTGGTCATGTAAGGGGGCTCTCGCCCAGACAGGGATGTTCTGCAGCATAGTTGGCAGTGATGACTTCACAGTACTTTTTTTGTAATAAATTTGGCATCTCCAATCCCACCCAAAACTAGAATGCCCAATCTGAGAACTATGTGCAAGCCTTGCTCGTATGCAACCCCCTGTTGCTAGGTCAGGAGAGAGAGACAGTTTGCGGCTCTTCTCCGAAGCACGCACCTGTCAGCCCCTGCATCTTTATACTCATAGGTCGAAACTATCGCAATTTCTGTCGAGGGCGGAGGATACTTGAACATGAGCATGCCTAGAATCTCACCGACAAGCGCCCGGCTGGCCAATAGGAGGCGCTTGAGCAACGAACAAGGCAATCATTCTGCAAATGCAGTGCCTTAACTAAGTGAGCTAACCCAGCAGCTCTTCACTGTTCTTTGATAGAGAGAAGTTTAGGCCAAGACTGAACTCGGGCACGCACCAGAAGTGCAACCTCCAGGTGCTTGAATAAGAATTTGGGCACATTATATATTTCACCATATAATAAAATTGAGTCATTTCATATGAGCTCAACCAAAGTACAAGAATCTTCCATGGTCACTGACTCAGATTTGGCTCAAAGGTGGCGTTGCGTCAGTATGCGAAAATTGCCCATGAAAGCTTTTGATTCCTTACCATATTGACTGTGTGGAGAGATGTATGTGGGCCTAGAAAATCCATTAGTTTTTTGTATCATATGTGCTAGGACAGATGTGGGCCAAATTTAGATGAGCACCCCCCTAAAACCAACATATGGGGATAAATCAATACATAACCCCAATTATCACAGTGTTAGTTCTAAAATTTATAACTGTTATTGTTGCTGCCATCCCAAGGAACAATTTGACGCCAAACATAGCCTAATTGCTTCGAAAATATGAGACACAGGAGGAATTGTAGCCGTAAAAAGCATAATTTGGCCACATTTTTCATAACACATTGGAAGTTTAACATTAAAATTAATATAGTTCCCAAAGTGATCCACCCAAAATATTTGGTAAAAAGTAGGTGCAGTATGCCAAGTTTGTTTGCACAAAGTTTCAAGAAATTCTTTCTCTTTCTCATCTAAACTTGGCCCACATCTGTCCTAGCACATATGACAGAAAAAACAAATGCATTGTCTAGGCCCACATACATCTCTCCACACAGTCAATGTGGTAAGGAATCAAAAGCTTTCATGGGCAATTTTCCCATACTGACGCAATGCTACCTTTATTTTGGGAATACCTCTATATTCATAATGAACACATGCAAAATGTTAGGCTCCTACTCCAAGGGGTTTCCAAGATATGGCCCCCCCAAAAATCGGAGGCCATGCCCCTTTTTTTCCCTCGCAAACCGCGAACGTTAATTAATAGGGATTTCGGAGGCCAGTATCTTTGGAACCAGTCATTGGTATGAGCTGAAAATTGCTACTCAGGGTAATTTGGGTCCTGGCTTTCAGAATCTCCAGTGAAAATGTATCGTATTGATCTCTCTCATTTCATTTTCAAGACATTGTCTTCTCAAATATGAAACTTTTTATGGTCAGAAATCAAAAATTCAGTTCTCAAGGGCCCGTTATGAGGCCAGGATCCCTTACAGAGGCTAAATTGTGCTGGATTCCCTGAAAATTCCGGCTTAAAAAAGTCCCTTTTTTTCCATTTTGGATTGGCAAGTTCACCATGGGCGCAAGTACCCATTGTGATGAAACTTTTTATATTATTATTATGCCCCCGCCTTGAATGAGCTGGGGGCATTATGTCAACGCCCCTTCTGTCCGTCCGTCCGGGCATCCGGCCATTAACTTTTCGTTTCCACGCAATAACTAAAGAACGCCTCGTCTTATCCATCTCATTTCTTGGTGGTGTATGCGGGGTGGGTAGAGGAGGGTTCCTTTCGAAAACCAGCGCCGTGCAATATCCAATATGGCTGCTACGGCAGCCATCTTGATTTCAGTTTCCACGCAATAACTAAAGAACTCCTCATCTTCATTCGAAAACCAGTTTTCTTTTAACATGTTTAACTTTCAGGATTATTCACTCTCACTATTCACCATGCTAAACTAGCAACCTATTCAATCTTAACCCCAATTAAACATACGGGCGGGGGCATATGCCACGCTCCACATTGCTCTTGTTCTACATATATATATTTTGGCTTTATTTGTTCAAAATTACAACTCGTTTTCTCATCACCTTCACTATTTAATGATGTTATCAAATATTGACATTTTGGGGTAAAAACGCCCATTATTATCCTCTTTGTTCTGCAACTAGAAGTTTTAAATTGACAGTGCCTATTCATAAACTCATATGGAATGACCCAATACAATAAGGGGTAAGGAGTACATTCACATACGAGAACCTATCAATAAAATTTTTTACAGATTCAAAAGTGTCCACAGAGCTTTTCTATTACTGGCCATATCCAGGGATCAATGTCTTCTTAAGTCTATTATTATTTGTTTTACCACTACATCACTGTTAATTATAATCTGGTTAATGTTCATTTTACATCTTGTTTTCCATATTTTGGAATTTACAATACAGATAATTAACCGGTAGAACTGCTTTGTCTCTTGCAAAAAGTCTTCTTGAAAAACACCGTACATTATCGATTTCATGTTCACATCAAATTTCAGACAATGCAACAAATTCTTCCATATTTCTTTTGTTCTGTAGAAATTCATCAAAAGATGTTCAATTGTTTAATCATCAACACAATTTGCCATTGGACAAGTTTTCGTGGTGACAGAGCAACTCCATTTATCAATCACGCGTACATGCAATCTCCTGACAGATGTAAATGGTATCTGTCAAATTTTCAGACAACACTTTAGAATTAACATTTTTCATGCATTATACACTTTCTGTAGAGCTGAGAGTTTGATAATTTACCATTACACCAAATAAATGATCATTTGTCATTTTTAAAATAAATGTATTTGGGAGACCACACCAGTCAATTTTAAGGTCCTTAAACTTACAAATAAAATCTCCATAAATTAGTTTAAAAAAGGGTACCTCTTCCCTACTTTTCTTTTTTACCCAAATCTACATGCAATATTTTAACAAAAAGCTATCTTTAATTTTCAGCCAAGTTCAACAGCTCCTAGTCCATCATGTTCTCTAAATTTGTTTTTGTTACTTCTCTATTTGTGCCCCATATTAACCGTAGGCACATTTTATATTAAATTTATATTAATGTGAGTTCTATAATTAGCAACTTTATTACTCCACTTTTCAATTTATTTTTTTATTTCTTGTTCCTTTAACTCCCAATTTTTTCTCCCTACAATTTCCATTTTTGATCACAACACCCAAGATTTTCATCTCATCCTTCACGTCAGCGTTTAAATGGGGTGGCCATCCACGACCAAGCCAAACACCCTCCTTATTATCTTGATTTAACTTTGCACCAGAAGCCTCCTCATAGATTTTGAAATAATTACTAACAATATCTAATGAATTTAGATATGCGTGATATCATCTGCATACACACATATCACCTCTCTTGTTCCGATACTTGTGTTAATGCCTGAGACTCTGGGGTCATTTTTAGCTTACTGGCCCTATGGCCCGATAAGCAATTGTCAGGGTGTGTGGAGTCCGTTGTCTGTCATCCGGAACATTTTTTTTCTTTTTTTTGGCCTGATGAATTTTTGTGTAAATTTCCTATAACATACTACTCGACCTTATCTCCAGACGTTTTTTTTTTTCCCCTGGATTTTTGATTGAATCGTTTTTGTCCGTTTTATGGGCCCTTGAAATTTTGGCCCTAAGGACTGAGAAATAATTTTGAGAAAATTATTTCTCAAATACTGCGCGATAAATTTTTTCCTTAATCAGGCAATCAACTTACCTTGGTACCGTCAATGTACAGTGCGAGCACCATTTTGATTGAATCAATGAAGTCGGTCTAGTGGGGGCGCTGTACTTTATGATTGGGTCTTATGCAGAATATGCAATATGGCCTGTGGAGGCCAAATGATTGCAGATACAGATTAAGTTTCTATTAGTGACATATAGGAAGTCATATATGACCTATATTTTGGCAATATTGAATTTGACTATAGATGATTTTGAGAGGTCAAACTCGAGGTCGGGGAAAATATTAACAATGTTAGCACTTGAAATTTCAAAAAATTATTTCTCAAAAATTGCGTGATAACTTTTTTCTAAATCTGGCCATCAACTGACCTTTATACACTTTATGTACAGTGCGAGCGCCATTTTGATTGAATAGACGGAAGTGGGTCTAGTAGGGGCGCTGTACTTTAACATTGGGTCTTATGGAGAATAGGCAAAATCGCCTGTGGAAGCTAAATGGCTGCAGATAGAGATTAAGTTTGAATTATTGACATATAGGAAGTTATATATGACCCATATTTTGGCTGTGTTAAAGTTGACCTCAGATGACCTTGACAGGTCAAACTTGAGGTCAAGCAAAATGTTACAAATTTTCAGAGCCTTCTAAGCTTGAAAATATTGAACATTGGGAACATATGTGTATTGAACACTTATAGGAAGTCAAAAATGAACTTTCATTTGGTGGTCTTGAACTTGACCTTCAGTGACCTTCAAAGGTCAAACTTCACATAGTATAATTTCAATGACTTCTATCACCAAAACTATTACAGATAGAGCTTAGGTTTGTATTGCGGACATATAGGAAGTCATGTTGTCATGGTTCTGGTTTTTGTGTTCATGTTTATGTCTTTTCTTTATTCTTTTTGGTTATTTTATTCTCAGGTTTTCAGTTTATGCCATTTTCAGTTTCATTGCACTTGTCTCCCCTGTCTTGTGATCTAGTTGGTTCAGTCCGTCTCCCCAGTCTGTGTGCCTACCTGCTTCAGGTGATTTCAATGGTTTCTGGTGTTTCATATTATTACTTCAATTCTCGTTTACTTCCTTCGCCTTGCTGTTCTAGATTACTAACAAGATTAACATTTATTTTTTGTATCATAGTCTACTAACCCAACTAATCCATGTATATATTACTAACTTACTAACAAGCACTTTAGTTACTCTGTAAAGTTGCACCGCTACTAATTAGTACTAATTCAGTCTCAGCAATCACCCTGTTCTAGTCTCCGCCTCTTGCTTGGCTTTCCCTGTCTCTCTCTACGTTTCTGCGAGATCTCTCGCACGTGCTTAATTGCTTTCCTGCACTCATTGTCTGTGCACTTAGAACTCCTTGACCGGAGCTGTTTAATTGTCATAGGAAGTCTGCGTGAATCCCGTCCGTGTCTTGGCTTTTGCCAATTGTTGTGGTTTAGGACTTCCCCATGTGTACCTTCCTTTGTAATTAGCTCTCATCCCATTCACCTGTTCCCTGCATAGCATGTGACTTCCCTTCTGTCTATTTAGAGTCCTCACTGCTGTTCTGATTTTGTCAGAACGTTGATCAATATTTCTTTGTGCAGAGTCTCGTGTATGCCATTGATTATTGCTTCTCTTCGACTGTTTCGCCCGACCAAGAATCTAGCCATAGCCTTTTTGTCTTGTTTTGCCTTTCTGGATTTTTTACCCATTTTTGTATGACCACGTCTTCTGTGTTTGGATGCCCTTTGTATGACCCACTGCTTTGGAATTCGACTACGACTTTTTGCCTACTGTCTATGTACTGTCTCACCTCTGTTTTTCTGGTTCTGACCCCGGCCTGTCTAGTTGACTTTGTTTTTGGATTTCGTTTTGTGGCTTGGCAATTCTTGTGTCTGTTGGTCTTGACCCGGCATTCAATAAAGGCATACGTTTTTTGGATTTCCCTCTCTCGCTTGTGGTTCCTGAACGCACTGTCACACATGTATGAAGTTTCATTTGGTGACTTTGAACTTGACCTTCAGTGACCTTCAACAGCCAAACTTTACATTGAAATTTCGATGACATATATCAACAAAATAGTTACAGAGAGTGTAGGTTTGTATTGGAAACTGTTATGAGTATTTTATGTAAAGCACTGTATCATTTGTAAATGGAGATTCGTTACACGCTGCTTTTGCTGCCTTGCTGGTCAGCTATTTATTTTGTTCTTCAGCACCCTCTGGTGGTGTGTCTGTAGCAAAACATGATCTGATGTAATATAACTTCTTTGTAATAGACTAGTGCTTTCTAGAAGCTTCTGGCATCTTCCTGCCTGGAGGGGGGGATTACCCAGGAATCCTGTAGATCTCTCCAGAATGTTACTAGTCTATATAAATGCTGTGATTTTGGTCAGTGGGAGCAGAGTTTTGTTTTGGCAACAGAGTTACATAGTGGCATTAGTGTTATTAGAGGATTGAACAATGGATTATTTGTAGAGGTTTTTTTTTTTTATCAGTGAAGAATAATTTTTTTTAAGTTGTCATTGCTGGTTTTCTTTTTTGTGATTTTCAAGTCATAACAAATTGGAGGTTCCACCGAGATAAACCATTCATTGGATCAATGATTGGATTCACCAAAGATTAAAGCTGAATTATTATTTTAAATCTTGTGACTATTTGAAAAAAAAAAAAACCCAGCAATCATGACTTTTGATAGTGAAAGTTTTTTGAAAACTCCAACTCAAGAATCAATTGTGCTGGCAAAGAAGAAGGACTTGCTGCAAATAGCCTCAACCCTTGGATTATCTGATGTGAAATCATCAATGAAGAAACAAGAAATATTGAACATTTTGGTTCAACATTTCATTGATGAAGAGATGTTTGGGGAAGCAGCAGAATTGATTAAAGGTGTGGAGGTGCCTGCAACAGAGCTGCAAAGACTTGAATTTCAGCTACGCCTGAAAGAACTGGAAGAAGGAAGGTTGGAGAGAGAACTGGAAGAAAGAAGGACGCATTTGCAGTACGACTTGGAAATGAAGAAAATAGAAGCAGGTACTGTTACAAAATCTTTTGGACTTTCTGATCATGTTGATGTGGTTAAACACATCAGACTTGTTCCTCCTTTCCTAGAAAATGATGCAGACCAATACTTTACCCATTTTGAGAAAATTGCTGAAAATTTGAAATGGCCAAAAGAGCATTGGACAATGATGTTACAAAGTGTTCTTACTGGTAAAGCTAGGAAAATCTATAACCAGTAATCTGTCCAACAGTGTTCTGATTATGATTTTGTCAAATCTGCCATTCTGAAGGGTTATGAATTGGTCCCCGAGGCTTACAGGCAAAAATTTAGGAATTCTCGCAAGGAAGCCAGTCAAACTCATGTTGAACTTAACAGGTTGAAAGAACAGTTGTTTGATCATTGGTGTAATTCCATGAAAGTTGAGAAAGATTTTGACAGAATGAGGCAACTTATTCTGGTTGAGGAATTCAAAAGGTGTGTCCAGCCTGATATCAAGACTTTCCTTGAGGAGAAACAAGCCATTATTTTGCAAGATGTTTCCACCCTGGCTGATAGTTATGCATTGTCTTATAAGTCTTCTTTTGTCCAAAAATCCACTTTTTCTAAATTTCAAAGCAAGTCTCAGTCCAAGACTTCTTCTAATAACACTTCTAATGATTCTAAGGCCACTTCTGAGAGGAAACCTTCCAATGAGAAGCAATCCTCTGATTCTTTACCTTCTGTGTCTTGCCAATACTGCAAAAATCAAGGTCACCTTATTTGAGCATAACACTTGAGAGTGTTATGCTCTCAAGAAAAAACAACGAGAAGAAACCAAGCCAACTGCTTTCACTAGGAGAGAATCTCTTGTAACAAAGGTCAGTTCGCCTGATCTTCTACCTTCTGTGTCTGATTCTGTTATGGAGGGTTTTGAGCCATTCATCACCGATGGTTTTGTCTCACTTTTGCATGATTTTTCCTCATCTGCTCCTGTTCGAATTCTAAGGGATACTGGGTCTTCCCAATCTCTTATTCTTGAAGATATTCTGCCTTTTCGGACAAATCGTCTACTCAGGCTAATGTCCTTATTCAAGGAGTAGAATGTGGTTTTACAAGTGTACCTCTCCATAATGTTCATCTCAAATCAGACTTGGTCTCTGGGCCTGTTACTGTTGGTGTTAGGTCTTCTCTTCCTTTCAAAGGTGTTCATTTGCTTCTTGGTAATGATCTTGCTGGGGATAAGATTGTGTCCTACCCTGTTGTAACTGACACTCCTTTAATTGATCAAGAATCTGACTCTATAGAGGAGGAAATTCCAGACCTGTATCCTTCATGTGCAGTTACTCGTTCTATGGCCAAAAAGGCTATTCAAGATGATGCTGACCTGGACTTCAACCTGGCTGACACCTTCATTGGGCAGTCTTTTCATTAGGAACCTTCCAGTCCTGAGATGTCTGGGAAATCTTCAGACTTGTCCTTGTCAGGTCATTCTAATGACATTCTGTCTCGGAAACAACTTATTCAGGAGCAACAACAAGCTCATGATCTAGCGCATCTTCTACCACAGGCTGCAAGTGAACAAGAGGCTACTCAAGTTCCTGTCTGTTTTTACTACAAAAATGGTGTGCTTATGAGAAAGTGGCGTCCACCTGATGTTTCTGCAGATGAAGAGTGGATGATCACCCATCAAATTGTTCTTCCAAAGTCTTATCATCAAGAAACTCTTAGTCTGGCCCATGACAATCCTATGTCAGGTCATTTGGGTATCAAGAAGACCCTTCAACGTGTCAGGAATCATTTCTTCTGGCCTTCCATGAGGTCCGATGTACAGGAGTACTGCAAATCCTGTCATACTTGTCAAATGGTTGGGAAGCCGAACCAGAATATTCCAAAGGCTCGACTAAAGCCCATTCCCGCTTTTGAAGAACCTTTCAGTCGGATCATCATTGACTGTGTTGGACCATTGCTGAAGACTAGATCTGGTTCTGAGTACCTACTGACTATCATGTGTGCTTCCACTTGGTTTCCTGTGGCAATTCCACTTTGTAATATCAAGGCGAAGACTATCATCAAGGCTCTTACCAAGTTTTTCTGCTTTGTTGATCTTCCTAAGTCTATTCAGTCTGATCAAGGGTCAAATTTCATGTCTGGCATATTTCAACAAGTTATGCATGAGCTTGGTATTAAACAATACAGGTCATCAGCTTACCATCCTGAGAGTCAAGGTGCTTTGGAGAGGTTCCATCAAACCCTGAAGAACATGATGAGGACCTACTGCCTTGACACAGAGAAAGACTGGGATGAAGGTGTCCATCTTCTTCTGTTTGCTGCCCGTGAAGCTGTTCAGGAGTCTCTTGGGTTCAGTCCTTTTGAGCTTGTTTTTGGGCATACAGTCCTAGGACCTCTGATGCTTCTGAAGGAAAAGTTGCTGGCCGAAGATGATGTCCCAAAGAACTTGCTTCAGTATGTCTCTGACTTTCGTAATCGTCTCTCTAAGGGTTGTGACTTTGCTAAGTCTAATCTCAAAGAGGCTCAGGGCAAAATGAAAGCCAGATATGACCTTCATTCCCAAGATAGAAGTTTTAAAGCTGGTGACAAAGTCCTGGCGCTTTTGCCAGTTCCTGGAAACCCTGTAAGAGCCCGATATTTCGGCCCTTACACTGTCCTCAAAAGGGTCAGTGATCTAAATTACGTCATTTTAATCCCTGGACGGAGGAAACAAAAACAAATGTGTCACATCAACATGCTGAAAGAATACATTGACAGAGACCCTCAGCAAAAGCCAGTCAACGTGGTAAATACAATTGAACTGGAAAATTCTGAAGAAGATTGTGACTGCCCCTTGGAAAATGAACCTGGTCCAGCCAAACTTGAAAATTCAGACATTCTTCAAAATATTGACAGCAAGTTGTCCCACCTGGACCCTTTTCAACAACAACAGCTAAAGCAGCTCATATATTTGAATATAGTCACATATTCCCTGACATTCCATCAAGGACTGATATGGTTTACCATGATGTCATCCTACAAGATGATGCCAAGCCTGTAAAACAGCATCCTTACAGAATGAATCCAGAGAAGCAGAAATACCTTAAACAAGAAGTCAAATACCTGCTTGAAAATGACTTTGTTGAACCAAGTAACAGTGACTGGAGTTCTCCATGCATCCTAGTTCTGAAACCCAATGGAACATATAGAATGGTGACGGACTACAGGAAAGCGAACGCTCTATCAAAAACGGACTCATATCCTATTCCCAGGATTGATGACTGCATTGACAAAGTTGGACAGTCAAAGCATGTTACCAAATTTGATCTCCTCAAGGGCTTCTGGCAGATCCCTCTAACAGACAGAGCAAAGGAGATCTCTGCTTTCGTCACACCAGATGGATTATACCAATACAAGGTCATGCCCTTTGGAATGAAAAATTCTCCGGCCACCTCCAACATCTGGTAAACAGAGTGATTGCTAGACTACCAGGATGTGAGGCCTATATTGATGACATTATCATCACCAGCGACAGCTTCTAAGAGCACCTCACCTACATCAGAAACTTCTTTCAGAGAGTGAGTGATGCCAAGCTGACTATCAACCTTGTTAAAAGTGACTTTTGTAAAGCTACAGTTGTTTACTTAGGTCATATTGTTGGACAGGGTCAAGTCAAACCAATTGATGCAAAAGTAAAAGTTATCACTGAATTTCCTGAGCCTACAACTAAAAGACAACTAATGAGATTTCTAGGGATGGCTGGCTACTACAGAAAATTCTGTAAAAATTTCTCCATCATTTCTGAACCTTTGACAAATTTACTGAAGAAAAATGCAAAATTTGTTTGGGATGAAAAATGTCAAAATTCATTTGACCAACTGAAAGCTATCCTCAAAAACGCACCAGTTCTCTTATCTCCTAACTTCAAAAAGGAGTTCAAGTTGGCTGTTGATGCCAGTGATATTGGTGCAGGCACATTTTACTGCAAGAAGACACTGATGGAGTAGATCATCCTGTTTGTTACTTTTCCAAAAAGTTTGATAAACATCAGAAAAACTATTCAACAATTGAAAAAGAATGTTTGGCACTTGTTTTGGCTTTACAACATTTTGAAGTCTATTTGACTTGTTCAGCTACTTCCATCAAGGTCTTCAGTGATCATAATCCCCCACATTCTTGCATTAGATCAAAAACAAGAATCAAAGATTACTGAGATGGAGTTTACTTTTGCAAGAGTATGATTTGGATATTTCTCACTTCAGGGGAAAAGATAATGTTATTCCAGATGGACTTTCACGCATGTAAATTTTTCTTCTCTATTTGATTGTGAAAAATGTACATTTTACTTTTCTATTTGATTGTGAAAATTGCACTGGTTGTTATGCATATGATTGTTATAATGATCAATGATACTTTTGTGTCAAGTTCAAGATTATACTGATTATAAAACTGTGTTAATTTTAACAAAAGAAAGCTTTTAGCAAACCTTTTCTTAAAGAGGGGAGGTGTTATGTATGAGTATTTTTTGTAAAGCACTGTATATCATTTGTAAATGGAGATTTGTTACACGCTGTTTTTGCTGCCTTGCTGGTCAGCTATTTATTTTGTTCTTCAGCACCCTCTGGTGGTGTGTCTGTAGCAAAACATGATCTGATGTAATATCACTTCTTTGTAATAGACTAGTGCTTTCTAGAAGCTTCTGGCATCATCCTGCCTGGAGGGGGCGGGATTACCCAGGAATCCTGTAGATCTTTCCAGAATGTTGCTAGTCTATATAAATGCTGTGATTTTGGTCAGTGGGAGCAGATTTTTTGTTTTGGCAACAGAGTTACATAGTGGCATTAAAGTGTTATTAGAGGATTGAACAGTGGATTATTTGTAGAGGTTTTTTTTATCAGTGAAGAATAAATTTAAGTTGTCATTGCTGGTTTTCTTTTTTGTGATTTTCAAGTCATAACAAATTGTATAGGAAGTCATATATGAAATTTCAATTGGTGACCTTCATATTGTTAACCTAATAGCATAGTTGCCTAAGTCATATTTGAATGTTTTCGGAAAACAAGAAAAAACACAATTTTTAGCAAGCACATTGGGTTTTTTTTTTTGATATTGCAACAGTAAGCCAAAAAATGAACTAGGCAATTACGCTATGAGGCTAACGATATTGACCTTCAAAGGTCGAATCTAACTGAGTGAAATTTCAATGACTTCTGTCACTACAAAGGTCACAGATAGAGCCTATGTTTGTATCACAGACTTAAGGGAAGTCACACATGAACTTTCATTTGGCGACATTCAACTTGACTGTCGGGAACCTTTGAAGTTCAAACTTGACATAGTACAATTACAATGACTTGTATTGCTAAAACGGTCACGCATAGAGCCTAGGTTTGTATTAGAGACATATAGGAAGTCATATATGAACTTTCATTTGGTGACCTTGGTACTGACCTTCGAAGGTCAAATGTGACAGAGTGGAAATTCGATGACTTGTATCACTAAAAGAGTCACAGATGGAGCGTAGATTTGGGTTAGAGATATCTAGGAAGTCGTATGAACTTTCATTTGGTGACATTCAACTTGACTGTCAGTGACTCAACAGTGAAATTACAATGACCTGTATCACCAAAATTGTCACAGATGGAGCCATGGTGTGTATAAAAACACCTAGAAAGTCATATGAAGTTCATTTGCTGACATAGACTTGCCTTCTGTGACCTTTAAACTTCACAATTTACATATTGAATTTTCAGTTACTTGTATCACCAAAACTTCCTCAGAGCTCAGGATTGTATTACAGGAGGTCTTATAAAGGTATGGGGTATTCAAGAAGTTCATTCATTCCATTCATGATAATTTGGCAAAGATCTTGTAATCCACATCTCCCCAGCTCACTAGTAGTTGTGAGATTTGCCACCGGGGTAAAGAGGTATGGCCAAAGTGGGTGCCCACTGTCCCCAAGGAAACGCCAGCAAACAAGGTTTCTCGCTGTCTCTTGACCGTGACATTTCACACCCCTTGTTGCGGTAATTTTCTTTGCTTTGTCTTTCCAAATGATGGCTTTATATTTATTAGTAAGGCTACCTTTCAATCAGTTGAATAAGGTGACTTTGTTTGCCTCTACTTCATCCAAAATTATGCATATTTCGTTCAGGCGGAGTCAACTTTGTGGGCTGTTGTTTTGTATCCATAATTGTTCAGAATGTTTTTTCAGTTTCGCTAAATTTCTGATTCTCAGTGGAGATCTTTATATATGGGTGATAATTTGATTACAGAGTGACAATTCCTGAATGTGTCGCCAGTGTTCCCAGAGGTATGAGAAGAACCATGCAAGATTTCTAATTTTCTAATTTTCTACTTAAGGGAAATAGACAAATCAAAGCACAGTGAAGACTGGGGAGCTGAGGAGGATGAGAAAACTTACCTTTAAACAAATGACTGGTTTTGACGTGCAAACAATAATTCATTTGAATTAAAATTGTGTGAAATCGAAAAACATGATTCAGCAACATCAGCTGTGGCCACTTATCCTCGTTAAGGTAAGACAAAAAATAAAAGAAATTATATCGAGGCTAAGTTGCATTTCAATCAACGTTATTGAATTGTGAATTCTTGTTGCGAATCTCTGCATTTTCTATTATAATTTAAATGATCATGAAGCGCAAAAGCAAGTTGCGTAGTTTAGAGAGTCATTCATCTTTTTCATAAAGTGCTAAAAACATTTTTTTTTCCCTGAGTTGCACGATTAACTGGCCACAGCATTGTTTTCAGGTGGAAGCTGTGCGTTTAACTGCAGATAGATTACTATTATTATTGGAAAAATTTTCTATCAAGGAAAATGATTGGAGAGAGGTCGAGACCACTCATTACTTTCAAGGATTTTTTTTTTTTTTTTGTCCCTTAATTTCCGCCGAGCAGCTGTCACTGCCACGTCACCATTACCTTACTTTGTTTAGCCTCTTATGCTTCTACTGTGGAATATGTTTCATTTATTCTTACTACTTTATGTGAATTTTGTTTCATTTTGACTTCATGACATAGCTTGCACAAGCCTACATTTAAATCGGTGACTGTGGCCAAAAATCAATTAATCAAACATCTCAGCACCACTAAAGTGGACAGCGCAAAGCGATGTTACGAATTATTTAACTTCCGCGCACGCTTTCCTGTGGAAGAGCAGCCTCAGGAAACGCACATTAAGAGTGATGAACTTTTATAAGATCGCTCGTAGCAAATCTCTTAGAGCTCTACAATTGATCGTTATTGGGAAATAAGGCCCTGCTCAGTTAACTCTTCACTTTTATGCATTCCAAGGTCAATCTTAATCTTCACCAGATGAAAGCCAAAATCTCACAACCTGTTTATTTTGAATTGATTGAATTGAGATCCAAAATATAACAGCAATAATTAAAAAAAAATTCAGGTGACGAAATAAAGGAAAAGGCACCAGATTCTCCTTGTCTCTGGAACTCTACAGGAAGGATGAAGCAGCAATCTCCCAAAATAAATTCTCTCATTCTCTTATTTTGTATTTCAATATGGCAGCATGATGGCGCAGCAGATAGCACTGTCGCCTGCCAGTAAGAACATGACTTTGAATCCAGCCTTAGGCCATTTTGTTCGGAGTTTGCATGTTCTTCACATGTTTGTGTAGGTTTCCTCCAGGTACTCCAGTTTCTTTTCACAATCCAAAGATATGCATGTCAGGCTATTCAGAGACACTAAATCGCCCACATGATGTCTGAATGGTGTGTGCCCAGGCGAGCTGTCCAGGTGGTGACTGTGCTGCAACCCTATACAGAAATATGTGGTATCAGTAGATAATGGTTTTGTTTCTCCACTCATTTATTTCATTTTTTCTTTATCTTCTTACTTTTCTGTTCATTTCCATACAAGTTATAGTTTCAACCCAGGTTCCATTGGTCAAGTAATCAGGGTATCCATCTGCTCCGTTTGGTGTTCCTTAGAGTCCAGAGGTTAAGAAAATCATCTGTTGACCAGATTACGCCATACACTTCATAGAACTTTGGTCACATTACCACAGCGACAGCACAATGGTGCAGTGACTTCTGGCCAAGTAGTTACCTAACTGCCTGTGTGACTGAGAGAAAAAAAAAAATTGCTTCAATTGCAGAGTGTTGGGGGGAGGGGGAAGTGGGAGTAAACAAAAGACTTAAGAAAAGTTTTGTCTCCGGGCTGGCAATCCTTCCTTGGCAAGTCTTAGTCATGCTTCCTTTTCTTTTTTTGTTCATCGTCATCATCATCATCACCACTGTTTGGATATGGCACAGGACAGGACAAAATAATTTGTCATGAGAAGTCCCCAAATTGAATTAATTTTATCTTTTCTCCACCACGAATGAATGCTGCTGAGACAAAGTCAAGGCAAAGTATTGACCTATTGGATCAAAAGTAACATTAAGGAAAGTTTCAAGCGCCCTGTGATCTAGATTACCCACAGGTAGAATTGTTGCATGGGCCAGAGATGAACAAAAAAGCTTCATATACAGAAATATGTATTATAAAATGCAATGCATTGTATGGGGCCAAAGAGTTGCAAGACTTCTATTCAATCCAAACATCAGAATAAAGTAAATTTAATATAAATAATGAAATTGGTGAGGTTGAGTGAGAACAGATTTGCATGCAACTCCAGCGTTTTTAGCATGTTTACTGCATTTCAAAGACAATTCACATTGTCTGCCAATATGATATACATGTTCGATGATATACAGAGAGTGTCATAATTCATTGGACTGTGGTACTCTTTTATTTTGGTTCTGAACTTTTTGGTCATTTTGGTCTTGAATTTTTACCTCTGATACTCCGGTTTCCTTCCACAGTCCAAAGACATGCGTTTCAGGCTCATTGGAGACTAAAATGCCCTTTGGTATAAGCGCATGAGTGAATATTGTGTGAATGGTGTGTGCACTCAAAGAAGGGTTGGTGAGCTGTCTAGCATGTGTCCCTGCCTTTCGCCCATATTTAGCTGGGATAAGCTCCAGCTCCTCTGCGAATGTAGTGAGGAAGAAGCAGTATGGAAAATGGATGGATGGGATCTTAGCATTTTGAGTTTAAAAGGATGAAATGACAATGATAGTGAAGTGCCGACTGTCAGATTTATTGTTATGTTTTTTTCATTGGATTACCTGTTTAGAAATGACAGCACCTTTATTACATAATCTTCTCATTTTCAGGCATATAAAAAATACTGGACAATTTAACATAAAGTTGAATAAAGTAATCGTTTTGAATATTTAGTCACATATCCTTTGGATGCTTTGGCTGCTTGAAGTTTGAGACGCATAGCTATCACCATATACTAGACTTGACTAAAATAACAAAAAAAATGTGTGAGTGTGCAGTAAAGTGTGGTGCTGACAGTGCATCAATAAACAATGAAAATGATTGTTTTACTTCATAAAGGGGATTTTTGACAATAATCGTGAGTGTTCCTTTAAACAACTGTGAAAAGCTATTTATCACATTTTGATTCCATGGTCAAAAGAGCATTTTAATTATTATTCTGACTCCTCCTGGTAAAGGGTTTTGGAGGGAAAACTTTTTTTAAACCGCAACATAAAGAAATCCAAATTTATGTGGTAGATGTTATATAACAACAGGCTGTCATCAAATGCCATGGGGCTTGCACGTTGCCCAATACTGAGTGAGCACAGGAATTCTTTAATGGGCTAATAAAAGGCAGTTGTAGCCAGCTGACAAGTTTGTTTCTCTCCAGTTCCTGTGCCTGTTTTCCTAGCCAATGAAAAGATGCTCTCTCTCCCCTTCCTTTGTTTGTGATACTGCATTGCCTTCTATCTGGAGAGAGGGGGTGGATAGAGGGCCCAGAACAGGCCAAGCGCACAATGTTTGGTCTAAAAGCCCCATTCAGTAATGAAACAGAGAAGCCATTCTGCTCTTTCCCTAGCCTGGCCTGGCCCACAACTGCATAACTATTCTGCCTATTCAGCAGTTCATGCATGATCCCGTTCCAAAGAGGTTCCTCTCCTTAATTTGGTGTTTTCTTCTTCAGTGACAGAACAGGAATTACAGACTGTGCACATAAATGAGAACATGAAGCTGTGTAATTACGCAGCAGAGGGAGGGAGTAAAATGGAGCATGAGTAGCCTATGTTGGAATGAGTAGAACTGCTTATGCTGTTGCTCTAGGGCAGCATCATCATGGTTTACTTCAATCAGAAAGTTAAACTAAGTGCCCAATCAAAGATAACTGGCATTGCAACATTGGTGTACCCCAGGGCTCAGAACTGGGCCCGCACTTGGTTCATTCTGCATTGGTGGCCTGCACTTTTTTTTCCCGTCAACTCATTTAACATCCTGAAGCCCAACATCCCCCTAGTGGTAATGCCAGCGTTACGGGATTTTCAATGGTGTGCTGTGAGCCTCTGACCCTTAAACGCAAAATTGCTTTCAAACTGGTCCTGTTTTAGATTGCTTGATTAATAATCATTTGATTTATTTACTGAATAATCAAGACCAATTTATAAGCCTGTAATTATTAAGAAATTATTAAGAAATGACAGATTACTGATGGGCTACATTGACAACTACTAAATAGAGATATTGTACAGATGGAAAAAACAAACAAAGAATAGTTAGTTAATCCAATACATTCTCTAATTTCCATCTCCGGTTTTAGTGTTTTTTTTTTTCAGCAGTGTGACCAAATTCATTTTAAGATTACTCTTAATCATAATGTTTTCAGCGTTCAAAAGAATTGGCTGCAGTTGCAGGGAAGCACAGTTGCACACTGGTTGCTTTGATGCAATAATAAAAAATGTATTAAATTACCAACCCTCCTTACGTTGAAGCATTGGTAATTGTATAATTTAGTAAATTGGCTACTAGTGCGTTGTGAAAGTTTTACGCATGGCATGCATTCAAAATCATTCAAAATCATTAAAAATTCTTAGTTGGAAACAGGTTAAGGGTAGGCCTAAACTTGCATTGTGGTAATGTCGCTGGTTGTTGACCTGAGTTGGCAAAAACATATTTTTGAAATGTTTTCTTATGCATATCAAGCTGATCAGACACTGACACAGAAAACAATAAACCATTTTGTGAACTACAGGAATTCATAAGCTTTGAAAGACATTGATGTTTTATGTCACCATTAATGTGGATAGGAAAATGCTTGATAATTATTCAAATGACCAATAATGCTAGCTTAGGGAAAATGGACAGTAAGTCTACCAATTGATCCCCGCAACTGAATGAATCAACACTTAGTTGTTAAGTGGGAAACATAAAGGGGAATGGGTTTGGAGAAGTCATGCACTTTAAGGTGAGGTGAGAGCAGGGCTATAATCCCTCCGATGGTAAATCCAGGGTGGAAGAGGTTTTTTAAACTGAAATGAAATGACATGGCTCACCTTTCTGCCACCCTAAGCAAGATTGCCGACCTCAATCTTTATGATGTTGTGCATAAAATGCACCTAATCCTCCCTCCATACCGAAGGTGACCCCCTTCTGTGTACTACTGATGGCAAAAACAAGACCCGTATATGTACTTTCCATGCTGGATCACCAGATTTCTATCTAATCCAGCGGCAATTATAAACAATTGTTCAGTTCAAATTTAGCACATATGTAGATTGGAATATTGTAAGCAAATATGGAAATTGAGCCCTCTGGAATTAGCCCAGGAAAGCCACGGCAGCCATTTTTCAAAATGGCCATAATTCAGTATCGCAATTATTGGAGATATCTCATTATCTGGATATTTCTGCTTGCAGGAAAGGCAGGATACACCAACTATTCTGCTAGAACTGATTAATGGTTATTCATAATAGTCATTTTGTACAAAATAATCACTCTGGTGGCCACTTTGGCCACTCAATAAATATTACATTATTTGCTGTGGATCTATGTTGTAGTTTGCGTGTTTTAGACGTGAAACCAACAACTCCAGCAGCAGCAGCAGCAGTGTAAGCAGTAATAGAGCGCAAGATGTTTTCATTCCAGTTGTGCTCAAATAAATAAAGAAGGGCAGGCGTTGAAATTATAAAATAGTGTAATGGTTAGTGGTGATGGCGGCAGCAGTGGTTGCTGAGTTGGTGGTAGTGGTGGCAAAAGTGGCTATCGTAGTAGCAGTCGTAGTAAGCTTAGTAGAAGTAGCAGTGAGTAGTAGTGCATGTAACAGGTGGTTTATTGTATTGGATGTAATTTACCTTGGTACAATTAAGGCACCCCCTTAAATAGAAGATATCTCGGTTAAGGTGCCTCATTGCGAAGCAGTAGTGACCATCACGACGTGGGTTCGATCCCTGGTCGAACCAGCCAGCAGTGGTTGGTAGCCTTTTCAGAGCAGCGCACAATTGGCTTGTGCCAATTGGCAGCGCACAAATAAATTGGAAGGGACTGCCGGGTTGGGATATTAGAATAGTAGCTTTGTCCGTTGCTCAAGCGCCTCCAGTTGGCCAGCCGGGCTCTCGTCAGTAAGATTCTATGCTAGCTCATGTTCAGGTATCCTCCTTCCAAGCTATCACTGTAAAGAAGCATTAGCTGACAGGCGCATGCTTTACTCTCCCAAGATTCCAAAATGGGGTCGCATACGAGAAGCTTGTGTATGTACATAGTTCTCCAATTGGGCAGTCCAGATTTGGGTGGGATTGGAGATGCCAAAAAAAAGAATAAATAAATAAATAAATTTTAAAAATAAAAAACAAAAATATTTGGGGATGAGAATTGAAAACAGGAACTTCTTTTTGGAGTCATCTGAATAGGTGAATGTGAGTAAGTAAAATAACAGATTCTGGACAAAATGACCAGTTCAAGCTATAATCACACAGTAGAGGTGGCGGCACATTCTGAATACTGCTAATCACAAAGGTAACTATCCCATTAAATTGGAAAATGGCCAATATGACAATGTTTTTGTAAAAAAAAAAAAAAAAAAAAAAAATGGCTGCCAGAAATAGCTCTGAAACATTTACTGCTCTGTGCCCAACAAGCTATTAGTCCATTGGCTGAGGGGGTCCCCATGCATCCCCCCACAACTCTACTTCTTTGGTATAATGTGATAGCCCTATATCTGCAGTTAAGAGAAGAACATGTTAACATAAAAGAAACCCGAGGCACCTTTAACAAGCTTTTCCAATGGTAAGTTGCTGTTCTACTTTTACCAAATTTTTGGGGGTAGGGGAAACAAACTTAACCATATCTTCTTTATCTGAGGCCCCAGTGCGCTGTATTACCACTTGAAATGTTCATAATAGAAAGCTCTTTCAGGTGATGTATAGTAAATTCAAATATAGACAATATATAGGTCACCACAGGACAAAAAGTCACTGATTTGGGCAGAAAATTAAAATTTCACTCACAAGTGTTACAATAGAACATAGACAACGTATCAGATATTGAAAGTGAGACATTTTACCATTTAATGAAAAATATTAGCTCATTTTGAATTTGATGGCAGCAACACATCTCAAAAAAGTTGAAAGAAGGGCAACTAAAGGCTGGAAAAGTAAGTGGAGGAGCATTTAAAACTAATTAGGTTAACTGGCAACAGGTCAGTAACATGACTGGTATAAAAAGAGTATTTTAGAGAGGCAGAGTCTCTCAGAGGTAAAGATGGACAGAAATTCACCAATCAGCAAAAAAAAAAAAAAAAAACAGTGTCTAAAAATTGTGAAACTTCAGAAAAATGTTCCTAAATGTAAAATTGCGAAGACTTTGAATCTGCGATACATTATATCATCAAAAGATTCAGGGAATCTGAAGAAATCTCTGTGCGCAAGGCACAAGTCCAAAGGTCAATATTGGATGCTCGTGATCTTCAGGCCCTCAGACGACACTGCATCAAAAACAGGCATGATTCTGCGCTGGAATACACTGCATGGGCTCAGGAACACTTCCAGAAATCATTGTCTGTGAACACAGTTCGCCATGCAATCTACAAATGCAAGCTAAAGCTGTATCATGCAAAGAAGAAGCCATATGTGAACAAGATCCAGAAACGCCGCCGTCTTCTCTGGGCCAAAGTTCATTTAAAATGGACTGAGGCAGAATGGAAAACTGTTCTGTGGTCCGATGAATCAGAATTTGAAATTCCTCTTGGAAACCACAGACACCGTGTCGTACGGTCTAAAGAGGATTGGGACCATCCAGCTTGTTATCAGCGCACAGTTCAAAAGCTTAAATCTCTGATGGTATCGGGTTGCATTAGTGCCTATGGCATGGGGAGCTTGCACATCTGGAAAGGCATTATTAATGTCAAAGGTATTATCAGACATCTGGCACTGCACTTCCTTATCGGGGATGGTTGAAGAAGGGGACAGTGGCTCTAGGACTCTTCGTGGCCGGACTTTTTGTCCCTGGACTTTTCGTCTCCAAATTTTTCGACCCCGGACTTTTCTTCCCCCAGGAATTTTCATCCCCAGACTCTTCGTCCCTGGATGGTTCATGCGCAATAAGGCTATGCCCTCTTCCTGTATTATAACACTATCCCTAACCCTAACCTTAATCCTTATGATAGTCCACGGGGACGAAAAGTCCTCAGTGACGAAGCATCCAGGGACGAAAAGTCCAGGGATGCAAAATCCGGGGATGAAAATCCGAGGACAAAAAATCCGGAGATGATGAGTCCGGTAACCGGGGAGAATAAGGCTCTTCCACTTCAGACCACTCCAGCCTCACAACAGTGAATGAGGAAGACATCTGCCACTGCTCTTTCTTATTAGGGCTGGTTGAACAAGGGGAAAATAAGGCTCTTCCACCTCAGACCACACCAGCTGAACCAAGAGATATAGCCTTCTTGGATCCACATGGATAGTATCTGTTCTCAATGATCCAGACCATGGCTGGATGGATGGGAAAAAAGCATTGTAATACTGGTAAATTTGTCATCATTTAGGCTTCAGAAAAAAGGCAAAAGAAGCAGTATTTTTATTAGATGAGCTCCATATGGTAATCTGAAAATGCACTATTCCCTTGGTTTAGTTGTTTAAAAAAAATAAATAAATAAAATGAAAAAAAAACTGTGCTGTACTGTTTTACTTTAAGGCACACTCACGTACTGCTGAAATGCACTCCAAGCATGTAACTGGGATAATACATATTTATCAATGACAGTGTTCTGTGGTTTAACGGTAACTTGGTTAAATGATCTTATTTCCTTGTGCTGATCTGCTGACTTTTGAACAAACAGCATGACAAGATACCAACAGCTGGCAAAACTTTAAAAATGTTAACATTCCCTCATGGTTAATGAATTAACTGCAATGGAAAATAAACATTGTTCTTTGTAATTGCTGTTAGTTAGCTAATGTTAATTAATGACATTGACAAACCACAATTTGCATTTCACTGTCACACTTAGCACACACTAAGTTGAGTAACATAACCTTAGATTTGCCCAATTTTAAAACACAATGTTAAAATATGTTTTACCATTTGTGTTTACACATACTTGTAGCCCCTGGACGAAGTAGGGTGGCTACTATGGATTCACCCGTGTTGTCTCCGCCGCCGCCACTTCCATAGACACTTCATTTTGGATGCTCTACAGGCTGTCATTTTTGACCGATTACTTTCATATTTGAAATGGACATGTGTTATACTTCACTTAAGACACCTATCAATTTTGGTTGCCATGGCCACAGTATTGGCTGAATAATATGCAAATTAGTGGCAAAACATAGAGATTTCCTTGTGGACGCAGTACAGGCTGCAATTTAGGACCAATTACTTTCATATTTGGTATGGATATGTGTTACACTTCAGGTATGACACCTATCAATTTTTGTTGCCATGGCGACAGTATTGGCTGAATAATATGCAAATTAGTGGCAAAACATAGAAATTTCCTTGTGGACGCAGTGCAGGCTGCAATTTATGACCAATTACTTTCATATTTGGTATGGATATGTGTTACACTTCAGGTATGACACCTATCGATTTTGGTTGCCATGGCGACAGTATTAGCTCAATAATGTGCAAATTTGTGCTGAAACATACACACTTCCTTGTGGACACTGTACAGGCTGTAATTTTTGACCGATTACTTTTATATTTGGTATCGACGTGTTATACTTCACTTATGACACCTATCAATTTTGGTTGCCATGGCGACAGTATTGGCTGAATAATGTGCAAATTTGTGCTGAAACATACACACTTCTTTGTGGATGCTGTACAGGCTGTAATTTTTCATCAATTATTTTCATATTTGGTATGGACATGTGTTACACTTAACTTATGACACCTATGGATTTTAGTTGCCATCGTGACAGTATTAGCCCAATAATGCGCAAATTAGTGGCAAAACATAGAGATTTCTTGTGGACGCAGTACAGGCCGCAATTTATGACCAATTACTTTCATATTTGGTATGGATATGTGTTACACTTCAGGTATGACACCTATTGATTTTGGTTGCCATGGAGACACTATTAGCCGGATAATGCGCAAATTTGTGCTGAAACATACACACTTCCTTGTGGACGCTGTACAGGTTGTAATTTTTGACCGATTACTTTCATATTTGGTATCGACATATGTTATACTTCACTTATGACACCTATTGATTTTGGTTGCCATGGCGACAGTATTGGCTAAATAATGCGCAAATTTGTGCTGAAACATACACACTTCTTTGTGGACGCTGTACAGGCTGTAATTTTTCATTGATTGTTTTCATATTTGGTATGGACATGTGTTACACTTAACTTATGACACCAATGGATTTTGGTTACCATCGCGACAGTATTAGCCCAATAATACGTAAATTAGTGGCAAAACATAGAGATTTCTTGTGGGCGCAGTACAGGCTGCAATTTATGACCAATTACTTTCATATTTGGTATGGATATGTGTTACACTTCAGGTATGACACCTATCAATTTTTGTTGCCATGGCGACAGTATTGGCTGAATAATATGCAAATTAGTGGCAAAACATAGAAATTTCCTTGTGGACGCAGTGCAGGCTGCAATTTATGACCAATTACTTTCATATTTGGTATGGATATGTGTTACACTTCAGGTATGACACCTATCGATTTTGGTTGCCATGGCGACAGTATTAGCTCAATAATGTGCAAATTTGTGCTGAAACATACACACTTCCTTGTGGACACTGTACAGGCTGTAATTTTTGACCGATTACTTTTATATTTGGTATCGACGTGTTATACTTCACTTATGACACCTATCAATTTTGGTTGCCATGGCGACAGTATTGGCTGAATAATGTGCAAATTTGTGCTGAAACATACACACTTCTTTGTGGACGCTGTACAGGCTGTAATTTTTCATCAATTATTTTCATATTTGGTATGGACATGTGTTACACTTAACTTATGACACCTATGGATTTTAGTTGCCATCGTGACAGTATTAGCCCAATAATGCGCAAATTGGTGGCAAAACATAGAGATTTCTTGTGGATGCAGTACAGGCCGCAATTTATGACCAATTACTTTCATATATGGTATGGATATGTGTTACCTTTCAGGTATGACACCTATTGATTTTGGTTGCCATGCCGACAGTATTAGCTGAATAATGCACAAATTTGTGCTGAAACATACACACTTCCTTGTGGACGCTGTACAGGCTGTGATTTTTGACCGATTACTTTGATATTTGGTATCGACATGTGTTATACTTCACTTATGACACCAATCGATTGTAGTTGCCATGGCGACATTATTGGCTGAATAGTATGCAAAAAAGGGGAGAAGCGGGCTTGCAGGGGCTACATCCATGCGGTCGTGGCCGACTGGACTGTGTAGTTTAATGTTAACTCGTGCATGGCAACCGAAGTTATAATAACATTACAAGGTTACTCTTCTCATACAAATGTATGTAATATTTGCCAAATGCGGATATGTGTGCAGTTAGCTATTGAGATTACTTTAGCAATTAAGTTTACCTCGAATTATGGAAGCCAACTTTGTTAGCAGGAAATTCACAAGACATAGTCAGGACAGGAGCCTGGTGCAGTCATGGTTCCAGTATAGATGAGCATCCACAGTGTGATTGAATTCTCATTCAGATCCACCCCTCACTCCTCTCCAACTCCACCCTCTCATCCAAATATGGTAATTTCTGTCTCTTTAGAAATACCACTATGCGGATGTCCAATCCCAAATTGGAGGGTTTCTCGCAGTGGTCCAAAAAACAATAGGTAATGTCACAATGGCTACGTACACTTCTTTTATACAGTCTATGGTGATAAACAGTAGTTCTATCGGTGCAATGTTTTATGACATGATTCTGATTTTTACAGCAGATTCTCAAGAAACCATTGGTCATAGATGTCATTATGTCATGTTCAGTGGCTTGATTCCACAGGAGCCCTCAAAAAATATTGAACTTCATATCTTCGGGGCTAGGGGCAGTATGACGCTACTGATGATGCATTGCTGTTGTTCACAAAATTCAGTTTGCACTTTTTAATTTGGCTGTTTGTATGATGTTGTTGTGAAAAGTTTTTATTCAAGCTGCACTACACTACCAGTCAAAAGTTTTTGCAGACCTCAATATTTTATGTAATTGTTACAATTTCTTATATTTTGTTCTTCTGTAATAGTCTCATATTGGTTTTATAACAGAAAGGTAGGAAAACTGAAGCCCAATGTATAAACCATGTATATAAAAAAACAAATTAAGAAAAACCAGGATCAGTCATTTTGTTAATATATAAGCAGATCAGTAACGATGGTCTAATCCAGTGCTTCTCAAACCTCCCCTGGAGTACCACCTGTCCGGCATGTTCTAGATCTCTCCCTGCTCCTGCACAGGTGATTCAAGTGATCTACTCATTATCAAGCAGCTTTGGGGGGGGTGGATAGCGAGCTGATCATTTCAATCACCTGTGCAGGATTCCTTGTGGATTTTTCTTGTAAATTTATTATTTGTATTCAACAAGCATTGGGTTCCAGTGATTTCTTTGTTGTAAACATAAATGTAAGATAAAGACTTGACGAGATCTTAGGGTGTGCAAAAACATTTGACTGGTAGTGTATGTCCAGAAAAATGCTGAAAATTTATTTAAAATAGAATCAGAACATTAAAAAGGTCTGATTAATTTAAAGGTGCATGCTTTTATATACATCCATGAGTGCAATGTAAATGACGCACATCAACAGTACTCCACGTTACATGTACTAATAGTGAGACATCTGTGTCTCTGAGAGAGAGAGAATTGAATTTTAAACAAACACTTATTCAAATTAAGATTATTCTGCATTAACAATAATTTGTAAGAAAGACAAACACTGATGGCAAAATAAAAGACAACAAAAAAAAAATTATTAAACAAGAGTACTCAGACAGTGCATACCTCCACCAAGGCCCAACAGTCCCCCACATGTTCAGGACACTGTCACAACCTTGCATGAATGCCTTTTGTGTCTCGTCCTATTCAGCAACTTGCGTGTCTATTAAAAATACAATTTGATTGGTTTACGTCTTGCATTTTTGTTACTGCCTGGCTGGGTCTTGTTTCATGTGTATTTCGTAATGCCCATGTCAGCAGTACAGCTTTGTGTTGCAAGTTGCTGGATTGTAATTTGCCTTTTGTGCTTAGAACCAGTCAGTATTCCTTGTAGAAACTCTTTGTCTTGTTAAGTGCAACGTGTACTTTAATGACAGCTATTTCCGGAAGCTTTCCTCTTTACTAAGTTAACTCAAACAAGCTTCCAAGACTAATCAAGGTCTGAGATTGGGACTGCGTTCAAGTTAACTAGCTCAAGTCAGTTGCCAGTCCAGTTTAACAGGAACAAGCTTCAAAGCCTAATCAGGATCCAGGATTGGGACTGTATTCTTGTTAACCCTTCCAAGTCTGTTCCTTTGTCCTGTTTCTTAGGAACAAGCTCCCAGTCCTTCTATGGTTATCTGTATTGGAACCCAGTGCCCCTCAAGCTACTCCACCCTCCTGTGAAACAGTTCGGTGCTGGTGAATTGTGCACTCCACCTGGCTGCTGTCCCGGAAGCCACTGGCCATCAATGGACAGCTCCGCTTTGCCCACAACATCTGTACTGAACTGTGCTATCCTACTCTGGGATTTTGTCCTCAGTCCCTCTTCTGGGGTATTGTCCCCAAATTACTATATAAGTTGTCAATAAACTTCCTTTTGGATAGTACTTTGCCTCCACACTTGATTCCTGGTCTGGATCATCACAGGAAACGATGGTGAAGAATCCTTCAAAAAATCCCTGGATGCAGAATTTGAACTTGATCACTCCCAAAATGAAATCACTTCTGTGTTTGGCCAAGACACACCTCCAGTAAAAATTTCATAAAAATCTCTCCATAGCTTTCTGTAATGTTGCTAACAAACAAACAAACATAGTTTCCCACAAACCAAAAGTAAAACATAACCTCCTTGGCGGAGGTAATTAAATTACCGCAACACATCTGCAAAGGTAATTTTCAAGTCCTTTAGAGAACAAAGTATGGCTTCCCGCACACTTTGGAAAGCATCTTAATCCTCTATTTTGTCATATTATTATAGTCTAAGTACACATGGTCTAACTAGACTCTTAGAAACTAACAACATGCCTCTGTCCTCTATTCATTTTTGTCTTTCTTACTCAAACAAACTGCCATCTTTGCTTGACCAAAGAGAAAATTCAATAGTCAGCTCCTTTTCTTTCTTCTTCCATGAGAAAACCCAAATATAAACATCTGTTCAATGAATTACTCCTTGAAAGACCTTAACAAAATACTAACTGTTCCAAATAAGAGCATTAATCTTGAGCATTGTTCAAAACAGTGAAAAATGGTCTCTCTTACTGAACGAAGGGACAAGCATCTAAAACTGCAGGAGCCATCGCTGATACAAGAGAGAGAGAGAGAGAGAGAGAGAGAGAGGCTCCGGCTTTTAATTTAATTTTAATTAATTGCTGTATAGCTAGGAGGTTAGAAAATGATTACCTTAGATTTTTGATTGTTCACCTTGGAAACAGCAAATTCAGATTTTTTTTCTTCAGTGAGTTATTTTTCTTCCGCCTAAATTAAGCGATACAATCAATACATTGAACACTGTCCTTCAATCAGCCAAGAAATTGGTCCAAGATTTAGGTGACTGAAAGAAATTTAACTACATTGATCTTTTACAAAGATATGATAATAGCCGTGTTAACAACACTTTACAGAATTTGCCGTGACACTAAACTTGCTTAGAAAAAATTAGTTTTTTACAGTGCATCCAGCATACAAAACAAGGGCAGGAAGGATGATGATTTGCGCAAAGAACTCCTGTGAATTTTTTTATCGATTCTTGTACAGATGTTGATAACATTTCTATTGGCAGACCCAGTTGATAAAATTATCTGGTTTTCTTGTTTGTATATTTAGTCTTGCTAAAGACTGAACTTCTATTAAATGTAGTCATTGTTATGTTCTTGCTCTGTCTTGCCTAGTGTTTGGTTCTAGGTCCTGTCCCACACTGCCAAATGGAATCCTCCTCATGTCTACGTTCCAGTCCACATTTTTTTTTATGAAGGTATTATTGGTGAAAAAGGTTTGAGCACCTGTAACAGTGGAATTTGTATTTGTGTACAGCGATTTGTATGTGTATCAGTAAATTTGAGGTCACATACTCTATGAGTTGTGTACTTGTAGATTTTTTTTCTCTGCACAAATACAACACAACACTTACACATTCACAAATTCTTAATTACAGGTGCACAAAATCCTATTTTACAAGTCACAGATTAAAAAACTGACACGCTCACATTTTTGCTCCTATTGTAGCAGTATATTAGGTGCAAAACATATTTGTGCACCTGTATCAAACAATGTGAAGTTGTGGACAAAATTTGAATATGTGCAAATCTGAATGTGAATTTGTGCAATAAAAGTTCAATGTAGGTGAATAATTTCTCACGAAAAGATTTGTGTTCTTTTAAAACACAAATACAAATCGATAACTACAACAACTCGAATCTTCCCCACGAGTCACAAATTCTGTTTCCTACAAGTCACAGATTCTGTTTCCTACAAGTCGCAGATTCTGTTTTCTACAAGTCACAGATTCTGTTTCCTGCAAGTCACAAATCGCGCCCCGTCCACTGAGATATGTGGTGCAAAACTATCTGTGCATTCAGTCTAGGAGAAAAAGGTGGGTGGTGATCTGAGATCGACTGATTCCACAGCCAATCAGAGGAGATCGGCTTTCGTCCCACAGCGAATTAAAGGAGAGGGGCTTTTGTCTACATTGCGGAGTGAAAGGAGAATTCCCGTAGGTGGAGTCGATTCAGCACATATACTGTATTATTAAACTAACAGCAGCAGAGACAGCGATTTAGGCAACATTCGAGGTAGGTTTTCAATGGAAAAGGGTTAGCGTTAGCAAAACAGAGGAAAAGTGACAGGACGCTAAATCTCTCAGCTTCGCGTCGGAGTAAATTTATTAATGTGGTTAAAAATTCAACCTACCTTAAATGTCGCCTAAATCGCTGTCTCTGCTGCCGTTAGTTTAATAATACAGTGTATGTGCTGAACAGAGGTGTACAAAGTACTCGAAAAAAAATAAGTAAAAGTAGAAGTGCCATAACTGAAAGTTACTTTGGTAAAAGTTGAAGTCACCTATAAGAAAATTACTTGAGTAAAAGTCTTAAAGTAGCTCACATTAAATGAACTCAAGTACAAAAAGTATCTTGTGAGAAAATATACTTAAGTATCAAAAGTGCAAGTACACCTACAAAGCATTTTTCATAGTACGCATAGAAAGAAAGAAAACAACCACACATTGTTCTCTTCTTGTTCTCTTTAATCAACTTGCAGGTGAATGAAAGATGCAGTATTCAAAAAACAAACAGGCAGTCTGTGCTTTATACTTCATATTCTTTGAGTTTACTGGCAGTTTACAAAACCACTAGAATTGACAATAATTAACAGTAGAATGACATAGTATCAATACCATGTCGAATTTTTGCTTCAGAAAACTGATTTTTCATAACTACTAATTGGAATACCATTGGCTCACTGTAGCTGAGGTGGTTGCTAGAGAGGGCAACGATTTTTTTCTGTTGCAAGAGAGAATTTTTTTTTGAACTGCTGGATAGATACTGTGGGCAAGAATATTGAGCAGTTTGCACATCAGGCTTAGCTGAGGAGTTTAATTCAGGCAACTCCTGAAAAACAGGGATCGGAGTGAACTCGTCCATAATATTCTAAACGTGTTTGAGCTGCTTGCTTGTGAATATTCAATAACTGATCCTGGTGTGCCATCTTGTGACAGAATATTGTAACTGCGTGCATAAATTTGCAGCTCCATGTCTGCTGGCGGGCACATCTGCTCAAAGCGCGGTTAAGATACCGTGCCGAGCACCGTTGTTCTTCTCGAGCGCGCCAAATCCAGATAATCCTTAAATGATTAATTACATTAATATTTTAATTTGTGACGAGTAACGAACTGGCAACTGTCAAAGTAACGAAGTAAAAGAATACTTTTTCTCTTTTAAATGTAATAGAGTAAAAGTAAAAGTCCCGGTTTAAAAAAAAAAAAAAAAACTCAAGTACAAATCCTCAAAAAAACTACTTAAGTACTGTAACGAAGCACATGTTCTTCGTCACTATACACCTCTGGTACTGAATCGACTCCACCAACGGGAATTCTCCTTTCACTTCGCAATGTAGATAAAAGCCCCTCTCTTTTTGATTTGAAGCAAAAATTCGACATGGTATTGATACTATGTCATTCTACTGTTAATTATTGTCAATTCTAGTGGTTTTGTAAACTGCCTGTAAACTCAAAGAAGATGAAGTATAAAGCACAGACTGCCTGTTTGTTTTTTGAATTCTGCATCTTTCATTCACCTGCAAGTTGATTAAAGAGAACAAGAAGAGAACAATGTGTGGTTGTTTTCTTTCTTTCTATGCGTAGGCTACTATGAAAAATGCTTTGTAGGTGTACTTGCACTTTTGATACTTAGGTATATTTTCTCACAAGATACTTTTTGTACTTGAGTACATTCAATATGCGCTACTTTCAGACTTTTACTCAAGTAATTTTCTTATGGGTGATTTCAACCTTTACCAAAGTAACTTTCAGTTATGGCACTTCTACTTTTACTTATTTTTTTCGAGTACTTTATACACCTCTGTTCAGCACATACACTGTATTATTAAACTAACAGCAGCAGAGACATCGATTTAGGCAACATTTAAGGTAGGTTGAATTTTTAACCACATTAATAAATTTACTCCGACGCGAAGCTGAGAGATTTAGCGTCCTGTCACTTTTCCTCTGTTTTGCTAACGCTAACCCTCCTCCCTGCCGCGTGCATTTGTTTTTCATGGAGTGGAGTTTTTCATCGGCCTCATGCCCCCCTTAATCCTGCAGTTTCTTCAGCTTTGATTTTTTCTGCTGGCCTTGTGCCCTCCTTTTCCCCAGCATTATTTCTGTTCATTTGTAGAGTTTTTGTTGGCCCACATGCCTTGTTTGTTTGAAATCTTTCTGTTCAATAAAATCTCATTCTTTGGATTCACGACTCGCTACTGGTGTCCTTTCGCAAACGTTACGGTCATACCTGACTCTGGTCAAACTGGCAAAGATAGTGCCAATCAAAAAAAAAAAAAAAAAAAAAAAAATTACAATGGTATGACACCAACTGGTCATCAACCAGTCTATTACAGATGCCTCCAAGTGCAGAAAAGTCAACAGTGCTACTGGTAACTTAAGGCTTCCTTTTTTGCTCAGTACAGCTTTAATCGGCATTTGTGGATGTAAATATTCATTTTAGTACTTAACAAAGGTTTACCAAAGTAATGTGGTTATATCACTTAGGTCTTCTTTGACTCTGAAGAAGACCTTGTGTCGAAACGTTAGTCACCTGCACCTTAATAAATCGCCTAATATAACTGTGTGCTCCAGGACTTCTTCCTTTAATATTATCACTTAGGAATGATTTGCCTCAGCTCATGTGGTTATATCACTAATGAATAAACGAAGGTTCCGTTCATTAGTGAGGCAGTGCTGTCAGAGTAATGGGAGATTACAAATATTCAGCTTGGTCTTGTGCATTCGCCCTATATGCACAGAAATTCCACCAGATTTCTTGAATCTTTTTATTAAATGTCCAAATCCAATCCCATCTTTTTTGAGTAACATCTGATTTTCTCATTTAATTGTGGGTAAATTGGTGATCCTCAGCCCATCTTTGCTCTGGAAGGACGCTACTTTTATTCATTTTTTTAACCTTATAACTTGTCCTAAATGCCCTAACTTTTTTTTTCTTTTTGAATGCTTTGCTGGCCTGAATGGCAGGAATGGATGTATATTTACAAATGAAACAAAGGTGGCATGATAAAAAATTTAATATCTTGTCTCCATACAGTCTGCCATTAAGTACAAGTCAAAGTTAAGGTAGAAATCAAAGCTTTCTGCTTTTCTGTGCATTTTCTACACCGTTCCGACGTTTGAGGTAGTAGGACTATTGTGCGCCCAACCGAAATCGTCATCACAAGTAGTTTTGTGACTGCAGAAGAATACTGAAGACTTTCTCGCATATGTTGCTAACAGCACAGCGGCCGGCGGCTCAGTAGGCTGCACCTCAATAGGAACGTCACGGCTCCTCATATTTATTCAGTGAGTAGGCAGCGACAACAGAGAACTGGCTTCTTCTGGTTTCACGGTACTCATAAATAGGCTACAAAGCGACGCTCAGAGCGGAGGAAAGCACAAAGAAAAAGAGCGACACAGACGCTTCATGTTGAAGACGACCGAAGTGAGGTAACAATGGGCAACATTCTACTACAGCTTGCTACACTTGGATGACGTCGTCGTATTTACATTTATTCGCAGTCCAGTCGGATTCTATTAGCTGAAACCGTAAACATCAAATAAGTAAACATTACAGCCGACTTGTGACAACTGGTGCGGAACGGTATTAACTATTGTCAGATCTACTGGACGACTTGTCCTGTCATATCGTCTGCGGGTCGACTGTTATTGTCCGTTGTAATATTTACTGTGCTGTTTTATTTCAGAACGGGTATTGCAGCACTAGCATTGTACAGGTTTCGTGATAATAGGCAAAGGATTTTTTTTACGTTTTTATGCGCGGAGGCTTCACTTTTTTATTGTCATCAATGTACGCTCTGGCAAATAGCCTCTGACAGGACCCGTTCTTGCCTCTTTTCCATCCATTTGAACAACAGCCTATATTATAGCAGTAACCTAATAAAGATCTGGCATAGCCAAACTGTTTTCTTCCGAAGAATTTTTATGTGAATGAATACGCTTCGGTTCAGTTGATGTTTTGCTTACACATCATACGCCGTCAGTAGCTGCTGCCACATCGTTGCTCTCACTTTACGTGGCACTGATCGAACTGCTGTGTGCCTCTCAAACTCCGCGGACGAGAGCCCGCAGACTTCCATTGACGCGATGTGTGAAGGATGAAACTTAGCCTAAGTGAAGTTCAATTCATGATGAGCTTGTCTGTGTGAAAAGGAAAACGATCCCATTTATTGTGAGAATGTGATTGTCTATTCTTAAATGGTTTTAAAGCGATTTAATTGGGTTAAAAATCGATTGGAAAGATGGATTAAATCGCACTAATTTTATTTACCTTTATTATGCTGTGGACACTTTATTGATGTTGTACATGTCGTTTTGCGAAGTTTAAATGTCCGCTCGAAAGATTCCAGCCCCTGTATATTTTTTTAGGGTGCATGCAAAGAATGGTCAAACTTTTAGCTTCCTGCATTTGTTAAAGCCAAAATCACTGTGATTTAAATCGCGACTATCATTTTAAGTACTTGCGGCCAGAGACAGGGCGCCATCCTTGTGACACATTCGAGTGCAAACGGATGTGACTCTGACCGATTGACCACCTAACTGAAATGGATGAAGCCCTGTCTCCCACCACACGTCTCAAAATTGAGTACTCTAATAGGGTAGGTCCACTATGCAGCTAAGTTCCGCCAGACGAGTTCGGCACGCATAAATTTACTCAAACCCACGCATGGTTGTCGAATCCGCAGCGCGCCGCCAGTGGCAGTAATGATCCCCGAACTTAAGAGACAGTGGATCTGATAGGGTCAATTCATTATGCAGTAAAGTTCCGCAAGATGAGTTTGGCTCGCGTAAATTTACGTATACCTATGTATGTTAGTCGAATCCTTTGTGCTCCGCAAGTTCCAATGGAGATCCGCAAGCAAGGCAACGGATCTGCAGTCTCGTAAATATACAGGATCCTACACATTCTGCTATGGAGGACTTATTTTCGATCATGCACGAAAATATGTTTATAATGCTGAATTATTTAGCTGGAGGGGAGTCGGGTTTTTTTTTTTTTTTTTTAATATTGATATGCGTCTCATAGATATTCTGACTCACTGGCAGCAGATTACTGCATGCTGCACATTCTTAAGGTGGATTTACACTGGCTCGGCCCATCAAATGATGCCGACGCCTTCCATTAATCTTCTATGGAGAGCAGCCAGGGCGTCCGAAGCAGTGGCGCAATACATGATGGGAGTGGCGCGTCAAAGGTGGAGCCCCATTAAGGGCGTTTTCTGGGAGGGGCCACCCATTCTGGGGCCCCACAAAGTGTCACCAATGATTAAAATCAGGCGCTTATCAATGCACAATTTAGCTGATATATTTTCCTAATGAATGAAAAAAGATTTTGTTGAAATTGATGTCATACGGCTGAGATAGGAAGATATTTGTTCAAAAAATATGTTCTGAAATGGAGATTTCCAGTGGCCATGTGTGTAAACGACAGTTTGGGCCAGAAAACGCCGTTAATGGGACTCCACCTTTGGTGTTTGCGGCGCGTCGAAGAAGCTGGGGGATCTCAGGTTTATGGTAAAGAATCTAGCAAACCTGAAGGGAATATCCAATCAAGGGATAGCAGACGGTGTGTACGTTGTCTTCCAGGCCAGAGAGCCTACGAAATTGGTTCAGCTTCTCGCAGGTTCCCTGTAAAGATATAAAAGAGAAACTGTTTGTGGTAATTTCGTCTTTCCCGATTTTATTAGAGGGTTCCTTGCCAAATTACGGGGACAATGACAAAAGAAACAGCACGAGGAGGAAGGTGGCAGAGATTGTTGGTGTCTCTGGTAAATTTATCATTTTAGCTAAAAATTAAATGAATCCTGTAATACGCAGCTCAATGCTGCCAGGGGAGGGCCGCATGATTGCATTTATATTTGGTGGGATATGCGCTGCATAGGAAGACTTTACATCATTCGGAAGCATGAAAACTCATCATTCTATCTGCATTTGCTTTTAGACATAATTGTAGTCCCTCCCAAAATCAAAATCCAGGCAGGAAAAAATAATAGTTGGTTGAATTAATATCGTTATTGGTGTCAGTTTACTTTCACCAACGTATTGGCAGCAGATTACTGCACGCTGCATATTGGAACATAAACATACGTCATGCTGCGTGGGTGACTTTTTTCCAACATGCTGGAAAACTTTTGGGATGCCCGTTTTCACCCGCAAAGTTACGCAGGACCCTCAATTTGATGCTATCTTACGCAGACTTGCGGTGGATTTACACTGGCGCGGCGCATCAATGCCTGCAGACGCTTCGTTCCCCTTGGTTTGGCGGCGTATGGGCGGTTCATCATTCCCAGTGACGTCGTTGTCTGTGAAATGCTACCATCAGTTTAAGTATTGGCCAATGTAATGTTGACCAAAGTAAACTTATATCGATAACAATATTAATTCAATCAGTTATCATTATTTCGCGCCTGGATTGTGACATTGGGAGGGACTCCAGTTGTGTATGAAAGCAAATGCAGTTAGAATTTTGAGTTTTTATACTTCCGAACGATATATCTTCCGAAACAGTGCATATCTCACCGTGTATAAACGCAATTATGCGGCCCTGCCCTGGCAGCATAAAGCAGTATATTACAGGATTTTTGTAAAATTTTTAGATAAAACAGTAAACTTACCAGAGACACCAACAATCTCTGCCACCTTCCTCCTCACGCAGTTTTGTTTTGTCATCGTCTCCGTAATTCGACAGGGAACCCTCTAATAAAATCGGAAAATACGAAACCACTACAATCAGGTCCTCCTTTGCATCTTTACAGGGAACTTGCGAGAAGTGGAACCAATTTCCTAGGCTCTGTGGCCTGGAAGGCAACATACACGCCATCTGCAATCCGTTGATTGGATATTCACTTCAGGTTTGCCGGATTCATTACTGTAAACCGGAGCTATCCCAGCTTCTTCGACGCACCGCAAGCAGCACATTTGATGCACCGCGTCCATCATGCATTGCGCCACTGCTTCGGACGCTCTCACCGCTCTCAATAGAAAATCAATGGGAGGCGTAGGTGTCAGTTGACGCGCCGGACCAGTGTAAATCCACCGTTAAGCAGCATTCTGTAGAAGCTGATCAACTGGTGTGCACTAAGCTTCTGCAAGAACACAAAATTTCTGCAGTAAGTTTACTTAACGCATTACGTTAACTTAGGTGCGTAAACTTACTGCATAGTGGATCTACCCTATAAGTCTGTTTTTGCTGAAGTCCCCTACTGACGGATAGCGAAGTATCTGCTTTGTCTTTGTCATATAGCGTATTTAAAACACCAATTGCATATTTTCATTAGCTTCTCTCCTCCTCATAACATATAAGTGGTAATATTTCGTATTTGTATTTTTATCTTTTGATATAAACTGAAACATCAATGCCTCGTAGCTTCCCTGAAGTTTGTAAACATGCACTAAACCGCAGATGTAAAAAACAGATTGATGCTATCACGCTTTTCTGCAACAGGACATTCACTCACAGGAAAAACTTCCCAGCTAGAATTTTGAAGCTGATCTTGGTCCTGCTCATTTTTATGTTCGCTGTTCAATGCTTCACCGTCATTGGTATTGGAGGCTACATTGATTTCGAATCTATCACGTTGTATACCAAACTCAGCAAAACTCTTTAAAAAAGTCTCAAGAAAAGATTTCACTCTAGCCATCAGAGTCTCCTGAACATTAACTATTGTCTGACACGATTTTCTGGTACTGCAGTCATAATCAAGGAAAAATTTGTAAAAAAAGAGAGAGAGGAAGAATTCTGGCAAACTGCATAAAACACATGTAAAGAGAGTGTGATGGTCTTTTGAGTTGACGCTATGATATCACGGACCAACTTTGCTGAGCCTGCAATGCAATATGGCGTCGCCCATAGTGGTAGATTTGAGTTTTTAGAATGTATTTTCTCAGTTGAACTGCTCTAAAAATTATATTATCATGGTCTCAAACTGATGAAGTTTCTGAAAAAAATTTGTTCATTTTTTGGACTCAGTTTTCCTTTAAAAGCCCAATTTGAGGTGCATATTTCGAGTGCCCTGTGTTTAGTATGCTCCAGCATGATTGGCATGCTTTAACCCCACAAAACCTGCAATTGCAGTTGCTGTATTCAAATCTGTGGAATTCGGGCCTATTTTAAATCTTAGTGGAAATCCCAAGTTTTCCAACAATCCCAAATATGTCCTGCTGAATTTCAGGGTATTGCATGTAAACTTATGTAATATTTTCCATTTAATGTAATGCCACGGCCATTAAAACATGGCATCCTGGATTTGAATATTTCTGTATATAAGTGTGATCAAGATTCAGTGAAGCGCTGCTACCAGCAGATATAGAACATGTTAGTGATTGACCTACAATATGAAAAAAAGCTTTTTCTGATATTGAACCTACTTACGGAAAACTTAAAGTGGTAATCCGTAAGATTTGAATTGTTTTGTTTATATTGACGTCTTTGACAGTAAGCTGTAATTGCAGGTGCACTTCTGGACCTCATTTCCCATAACTCTTGTCGAGATCCAACAGTGTCGCCTGTATGACGTCGGTAAATTGACGGCTCTTACCAGTTCCACGCCTCCTCAACTCTCATGCAGACGGGAAAGATGCTCTTTGACATGGCAATTTAACTCAATAAAAGTAAAAATTATGTGGCATTAGTCATCTCATTCCAGTAACATGTTAGGCTATTATGATAAATCGATTAACTTAAAGGGCTGCCAATTCTCACACATTCGCCGTGAGAATTTGTGCTTCATTCACGTTCCCGTGCTGTAGTCAGTAATTATTCAATCAACGAAATGCGTGTTTCACGATCATTCAGATTGTTTAAATGAAATAAGACCATTTGAAACATTTTTATGCAATTCCACTGCTTCCAGCCCCTGAGTGAAAAAAAGGGTGAGAATTCTGGAATCATAATTGTTGTCATATTACTAGTGGCGAAATCCATGGTAACACGTGAAACTGATAAACTTCAGTGCACAAGGACTTCAATTCCACCTGAGAATCTCTACAAACGGTCTGATAGAATAATTTCTGACTACAGCACGGGAGTGTGAATATGTCATTTAAACTCAAACCGAATAGGCTATGTGAAAGTTGAGAGCCCTGTGTAAATAATGAAAACGGTAGTTGGTTAACAGGTAACGTTATAACTTTTTTTTTAATAAAAATAATTTGTCGAGGCGGTTAACGTAGCCTTTTTCCCGTTTGCTTCCTGAAATTACGTTATAATTTTAGTTTCAGTAGTAGCCTCAACAGAGACTCAGCTAACGTTAGTTTCTACTGTGCACAGTATAGCTACACAGTATGGTATTTGCCATTGCCATTGGGTAGACGTTAGAAGGGATCCAATAGCGGTACTTTCTGCTTCTTGGAAGGCTGCATTTTTAACGGTCCTCCCTTAATTCCGTCGGTAAAACTGACATATAGTGTAAGGGACAAGTTAGATATAGGGTTAGGGGATAGAGCCAAGGTTCAGGTTAGGGAAAGTACCGCTACTAGATCCCCTCTGACGTCTACCTTGCCATTGCTTCTCCCGGGGTTCCTTACTTCCTTCAAGCTAGCTTGCGGCTCCTCCTACCTTCTGGACAGACCAAACACTGCTTACTGACGTAAAAAGCATCACTACATGTGCACCTGTATTTGAATATAGCGCGGGAATGTCGCCACAGACACACTGATCGCTTTACCTGGCAAAGAATGAAATACAAGTGCTTTCATCAGTTGGTCATAGGCCCAATGACCGTTGTTTTATCCCCCCTCTCTGGTAGACACTGACTTAACAGACAGTAACGAGACGGAAATCTTACGGATTACCACTTTAAGTGAAAAGTTAGAGTTTAAGAGGTTACTAAAAAATGAGTAAAATGTGAAAAATGTCTTTTTTATCATCACAATCTTTCACTCTAAATATTATCAAAAATGTAACCTTTAAGTGAAGTAAGATTATGGAAAGAAACATTAAATTTTTCTCATGATAAAAATATATTTCTTCATTCTATTTTTGATGTCACAATTATTGGCAAGTATACTTCAGTCAGATTCTAAGTGTAGGATTTCCTAGAGGTGCAAATGGGTGTGGCATGCATGTTTTGGGGGGGAAAAAAATTCATTCAGGCCTCGTCCACACAGAGATTTTCGAAAAACGGTCTTATTTGTCGTTTCTTAAAAATCTCCCGTCCACACAGCATCATTTCTAAAAATATCTGCATCCACACGGGACGCCTAAAACAACCCAAAACGCTGAAGTAAATATTCCAGGCCTGTGTGTGGCGCTGTATGGCGCTGTAGTGTTTCTATGGAAATAGACCAAAAGCAGAGAAGGCGGCAGCGAGCATGCAACATGAACACAAGCATGTTATCCGCCATTGTTTTTGTTGTCTGGTGCGCTTGGGCTTGTGGTTAGGTTGGGGGTGGGCGCTGTGATGGGGGCTATCACATAATCGTTTAAAAAATAAACTGTTTTGGGGCGCCCCGGTGGCTCATCGGTCTAAGCACGTGCACCATAAAGGCTGTGTCCTTCCCGCAGCGACCTGGGTTCGATTCCAGCTCAGGTTATTTGCTGCATGTCATCCCCCATTCTTCTCCCCAACCTTCCTGTCTCTCTACACTGTATAACTGTCAAATAAAGGAAAAATTCCCAAAAAAAAATCTTTAAAAAAAAAAAAAACCGTTTTGGTTGTCGACATGAAAAAGCCGGGGTGGCGTTTTCAAATTTTCTCACTCTGGGACCTGTTTTCAAAAAATACCGTTATTGAGCTGCGTTTTCGCTGTCTCTGTGTGGGGCAAGGCCGAAACGATAAAATATTTATGCGTTTTCAGAAAAATCGTTCTCGTGTGGACGGGCCCTCAATATCAGATTTTTATTTCTTTCAATAATTTACTTAAAAGGTAAGATTCTTGGAAATATTATGAGAGAAAAACCAAGAGGATAAACAGCAAAGACATGTCAATCATTGCCTGGTCTGCTCATATTCAGTAAGGGTGTCAGTTGTTTCTGAGGGCTCTGTGTATGTCTGACGAATGCTCCTAAAGCCCAAATAATAGCAGCATATTCCAAATCTTACACTGAAAATTCTACTTTTGCAATAAGGCCTAATTCTGAGGGTCCAAAAGGAATATGCGGTTTAGATGAATCACATCAAATTTTGAATGTTGCTTTATTTGGAATTATAGTGGTCAGTTTTTGCGCATGTAATCGCGCTTGTTTATCAAAAAGCATATTGCTCTTTTTATCATGCAAGATACAAAGAAATGCTCTGAAGTAAAAGGCCGAATAAGATTGACTCTTCTTCCAAGTCAAAAAGTCTTTTAAGTGGAGTTATAGTGACGTGGGCTTGCTGGGTCTTTGCTTTGGAGAGAAACGGACAAGCAAGCTTGCAGTCCACCCACTGACACTGGTTTCATGAAGTGGGTACGGGTGAGCTGGGATATGCAGCTCAGTTTTTGTCTTGTATGTTATGGTGAAATTAGAGAAAAGATAAAGTAAATTATTGAAATTATTTTACATTTTTGGCCAAAAATGTTTTTTAGGGACTCTAAAAAGGCTGAAGTCATTGCTTCATACTATGGTATGTGAATGCTGGTGAATATACTGTCTTGGAGGTGAAAGGATTGTTCCTACAATGTACATCTTGAATTCAATATTATTTGCATAAGACGGAGAAGAAATGGCAATGGCATTCATTTCAATTTGGCATGGTGTGGAGACTGGAATGGGGGCCAAAGGCAGGGGTTTGCAGTGCTCACATCCCACCCCTAGAACACCCACTCCTTCAAAATCCCTCCTCCACCCTTGGCAACAGATACTCTTTGCTAGCAAGGCAGTGCCAGGTTGGTATACCATACACAGCCAGTGAATGCCACGAGACTGGCGCGATTGCACCGGCGCCCGTAAACGCCCGTCAAGTCCTCCTCGCAGCCGCGATATGACACGCCCGCCAGTCACCTCAGGGGCGATTATCGCCTGTTGTTACTGAAACAGGGGCCGTTTCAAAATCACTGCTCCAAAGTGAAAAATTACAGGTGTCCTAAACTGATTAGTGTATTCCCTTCATAATGAGGTTAGAAATAAAAGCAGTTTGGCATGCACTCAGATTGGGTCCGTCTCCCAATTTAGCGCACGTCCCGTAACATACATCGCCGTAATATCAATCAGCAGACACCGAAGTTCCAAAAAAATGAAAATGCCTCCAACTGTGGGAGTGGCATAGTTGAATACGCTGATTCCAGTCTAGAAACCAGCGACAGTTTTTAGGATGCTGGCCATAGGCCGGTAACCTATTGTCGTCACTTTGCGTCCAGCGGTGGCGTCGGCGTCGGCGTCATCCGTTTAAAGCCGTATCTCAAAAATGATGAATTATTTTTTAATTTGGGGGTGTGATCAAATCGGTCATCAAGTTAATGCCCGAGCAAAAATTTTTTTGATTGAATCGTTTGTTTAGACTTGGCGGCCATTTTTATGTCGAAAATGGCCATTTTTGGCACTTCGGGGCAATTTTCTCAAAAACTGTCCGATGAATTTTTTTTAATCTCAGCAATGGAATCAGTATCATGACCTGCTTCAATGGTGTAAGCGGCGTTTTGATTGAATCGCTCCTTCATAGCACCACCTAGGCAATGTTTCTGGACTTCGTCATTTTTTGGGGTGTTTTGTGCTATAACTCTCTTAATATAGCATTTAGAGATTTGGTATGTATGAGGCACCTACAGGTAATCAGGTATGCCAAACATTGTGAGTCAGTCACTTTTGACCTTGGGCCCGTGAATTGTGAAATGACAGTCAGTCAGGTTTCACGCTTATTTGAAAAATAGAAATGCATTCATAATGCTTTTGCACATCAGCGTAAACACAAAAATAGAAGGTGCACTCCAATATTACTGTGCACAGTAGCCTTTGGATATTGGACAATTTTCTTGGCTTGAAAAATGTCTAGATCTATTAGGAAAACCAAGCATGCAGATTTCTTCAGGCAGATTTGTGTCTACCTAACATGAAGGCTGCCTAATCGGTCCCTTTGTCCTTTAGCTGACATGGCAATTTAGTGCCATTTTAAGTGCTTTTCACCCTGGAATATAGACACAGAAGTTGCTCACCCTATAAATAATGACCGACAAAAGGACTAATAATACTAATAATTAATAATTAGTACATTCTTATTAATATAGTTACAGACAAAGAGAAGCAAAGAGAAAATGGGCTGATCAGGGCTGTCACTGGGTGAGGATGCATGGATGTCACATTGGAAGCAGTAGTTAAAGCAAATCCACCTTTTTCAGCTAGGTTCTTGTTGTACTAGTAATCATGGTAACTGGTACAGTTGTGAGGTTAACAAAACAAAATACATGTATGGACAACAGGCTATACTCTTTGCAACATGCTAAAGGCTGTCTTCATGCCAAGGACACCAGGACAGATAAAGAATGGAGTAGGTGGCTTAGTGTTAGCAGGTACCATTAAATGCACAATATGAGTATACTTATGAAGCAGAGGAGAAATAAAATGTGGTACATATACATGTACAGTTAAAGCTGAAGTGCAGTGGGAGCAGGTAAATGAAAAACATGCCTGCCAAACATATGGCAAGAGAGGAAAAAATAGTGCATGTAGGAGAATTGACAGGAGTGACAGATAGTGCCCGTGCAGTTTTCTCCTGGCATGCACTGCACAGCTATGGTACATCGTCGGCCTGCTGATAAAACCTTGTATCTTCAAAATGATAAACTTTACAGGAGAGCATAAAAAAATGTTTAATTTTGCTTGTAAGAATGCAATTGACCAGTGTTCAGGTAGGATGACTATTTTTCTTCCAAGAATGTATCCAATCAATAAAATTTTGTATTTCGCAATGTTGTGGACATACAAGTTTTTGTTTCTTACCAAATTGCAGATACGAGGTTTTATCAGCAGCCGACGATATGCTTTGCGTGAACATATACAATTGTGTCTCCAGAAAAAAAAAAACTAGCTGTTCCAAAACAGAAACTTGCTTTCATTGCCTTTAGCATGAGTATGCAAAGGGAAAATCTGTTTCGTGCAGTGAAAGCAGTGACTGTATACAGTCTATGGCTGAAACTGGAAGTGTGTATCACAATGCAAATATTCTTTCTCCACCCGCAAAAAGGTTTGGACATTTAAATACGATCCCTAGAACTGAATAAAGCCACAAAGATGTGAATTCCGCTATAAAACATTTTATTTATTAAGATGATCCGCAAAAAATGCCAACAATGCAAACACAATGGAAAAACGCACACATTAAAAAGCTGTTATTTTAGGCCAGCAGGAGTGCTAATGGCGTGTATTGGGGTAAGGGAACCACGGCAAGAGCGAGGGCAACTTACCTCAAGGGGAATGGCAAATACACGCAAGGAGTGACATACACACACATACACACACTATGAAACAGTGGAGTTTAAGAAACTTGAGTGTGTAATTCAAAGTCTACATACTGTACGTACGTACGTACGTACACATACTGCAAAATGTGAAATATGTCCACCTTCCGCAGTGCGGTATCACCCCCTTCTCTATCATCGAGGAGTCCCAGACTACTTTGCACTATAAAAAAAAAAAAAAGGCAACACAACGTTGAGCATGCCTGAAGCCCCAAGACCACGACGGTTGGTTTGCCAACACGGAAATACTAACTATAGACAATTTGTACCCCACATTAATATATGACATGAAAGTGTAAAAAGACTATTGAAACCAAACCATCATTAGTTGCAAATAAGTTGGATCAAACGCACCAGCCACCAGCAAAAGTAAATTCTAATTCAGTATATGTTGCTAAGTATCTGTATTGTTCTGCTCATGGTGTTGTTGGCATTAGTGCAAGCTATTCAATAACTAATGGGCAAAACTGCAGCCAGTAATGTCCTGTAATGGAGAACGTAATGAAATGCATAATGGCATTCTGACACCATACTATGACACATCATATCATTCACTTGCATTCTCTTGGAAGCAAAGAGCTATCCCGCTAATTCCGTCACAGTGAATGAAAAACAGTGGAAATACATTTTACATTTTGACAGATATTGAGATTACCAAAAATCTGCTACCACATATCTTGAGGCTCTGAATTACACTCAACTTATGCACCACCAGTCAGTCAAACCTATAATGAACAATACTCATTAGTTCTGTTTGCACCAATACAATCAACAAAACCTCACTAGAAACACCAACCTGCCTTCACAACCCGAATGTTCTGGAGAGGACATATCTTTGCAGTTTTGGGGAGCCAAAATAGGTCTGGTGTGAGCGGATCATGCATGGACTTTTACTGAGGAGCGACATGGGGTTTTTCACTCTAAGATTTCTTTTAAGTTCATTGAAGTTACAAATGCCTGAACTTGAATGTCTGCTTAATTACTAAGGTTACCAACTACCAACTGTATTTTTTTGGAGAGCACCTCTTCTCTTCTGGTGCATTTTGATGCTAACTTTCAGAAGTTTGCGTTACCTTAAAGTGGAAAACCAAAAGCAATCCTCCATCATGGAAGAACCAATGATAGAAATGGAAACTGACACTTCAAGAGACAAGAGTAAATTTGACTTAATCATGCAAATCCAACAAAGGTGATTCTTTCCCCAACACTGGCCAAGAACGGATAAGCTAAGACAAAGAAATTTTAGATGAATGCTTATTATGAGTGATCTCTGAGTGAAGTATAGGGTGATGGTATTTGTGTCCTGATACAACCAAAACTAAAGAAATCAACCAGTGTTAGGATAAGCTGAAATGCATGGTGAACAAAAACAACATGATTGTTGAGGATCTAAAAGATTAATTGAACACTTCTTACCTGAGGTATCAGATCTAAACCAAGAAAATGGCACACTGGCATTCTGAAAATAAGCAAAATACCCTTGAGATCAATCAAGAAGTCTATGAAACTGACTGATACTGCAGAAGATGGAAAATGAGGCTAGAGGGCATCACAGAGAAAATGAATGAGAACAGTTATTCAGAGCTGCACTTCCTGAGGCACAGAAAAATAATGTGCGTGCTGCCATGGATGTTGTTCACTGAATTTAGTGTCATAGGGCGCCAAAATAGAAAATACAACACAATGCCAGGTGATATGGCATTTCAACTCCACATCAGTGAGGAACACCATGTGGAACAAAGAACACCTTACTGAACAGTAACCACCCTTGCTTTAAAGAAGACCTGCCAGCCTCCGAAAAGGCCACTTGGAGCCATCTATGGCTGACCGAAGATAAACCAAGAAAAAGCTTTTTTTGTTTTTATTTTTATTCAAAGAGAATTGGATAGGACGCATGAACAGTGGGGCCTTTGTTTTTGTCTGTTTTTTGAAGTTAAAAAAAATCTTACAGTGGTCTATTATTTGCTTAATTGTTTTTGTTTCACAATATTTGAAACAACCTCCTAATTTACATGAACTTTTGTGAAAACGTTGATTGCAACACGAATAATTGTTTTGTTAACAACAAAACCTTTCCAATAACTTTCCTGTTCAAAGAAACAAAAGGTAAACTATCATTGACTGTTTCAGTGTTCTTCTTCAATGCCGGAGGATTGATGATGAAAGAAGGTGGACTATTTTGCTTGTGGACATTTCACAGATACAGATTATCCTTATAAATTCTTACGCTACTTATAATAATAATTGCAATAATGCCTTATTTTTCAATCTTGAAATTAAGAAAAGTCAGCTAAGTTAAAATTCTCTTTTGGTAAAGTTATTTTGGGAGGAGGCTTGGATACCATTTTTTCACTTGAAGGCACTCAGAGAGCACATGACCTCCGTGTTGTGAAATTGGTTGGTTCAGGAAGTCAGAATCAGATTTATCCTCGCATAAAGTATTTATACTAAAAAGTAATCTAATGGCTGACATGAATGTTAATGTCATGTGACACTGGAACTCAACGGTGCTGACTTTACTCGTGTAGAAATTCTTTTGGATTATGATTGATTGATTCTTTAATGACACTTTCAGCTATCTTATGTCAACATACAATTGTGCAATTTAGAGTCTCCAAGTAGCCATGCATGCGTGTCTTTGGACTGGGGGAGGAAACCGCAGTTCCTGGAGGAATCTCACACAAACACAAACAGAACATGCAAACTCCACACAGAATGGCCCCCGGCCAGATTTTAACCCACAATCTTTTTGCTGTTAGGTGGCAGTGCTAACCACTGCACTGTCAATTTATTCAACATCCATTCAGAACTTTTTGAGATATCCTGTTTACGAACAAACAAACAAATGTTGGTGAAAACATATTACCTTCTGGTGGGGGTATAATCAAACTGTTGACAGATTGCCACCAAAAACAAATGATCTTGCTAATGAACTACATCGTGCGTGCTTACATTTACAGTTGATTGATATTTTACGGCACAAAAACCCAAACCAAAGAATATTTCATTGGAGCAACAAAGATCTTTCAGAACAGTCCAGAATTGATTTCTGGCTCATCACGAATAACATTACTAACAAGGAAGTCTCTATCAATCCAATAATGTGTTCTGAACTTAAAGCCATCTCAATTAAGATAAATATTATCGCTCTTTGTACTAAAACAATAAACACAAATTTCTGGAAACCCAATAAATCATGACTAGAAAATTAATAGTTTTACCTCTTCAACTCAGGCCTTACATGATTTTCAAGGATGAGCTGTCGGAGGTGCAAAAGCCCTTCAGTAACCTCACCTTAAAGCACATGATTAGTCCAAACTGGTTCCCATTTCTTTCTTTTAATTAGCACCTGAGATAGAAAAGAGATGGAGCGTACACCAGGGTTGAAGAGGTGCTGACCACAGAGAAAATGCAAATGTGAAGAAGGGCTGTCAGCCGCAATGCGACGATACATAATTTATTAAACAACCAATGTTTCGACATTAGTCTTCTGTGGGGTATTGAATCATTAATTATTATTGCATTGTGGCTACGACTGTGAAAGTTCCCGTCTTTATATCTCATCAGGAACAATTCACTCACTTGCAAAATCAAATTGGTCAAATGATTAGCCAGTTTGTTTTTATGTGGAATTATTGTTCTTTGTGTCACAAAGATATCAGGCTCTTCCCTATCTTCAATAATCATAACACAAAACATCAAAATGGCTTCTGAAAATTCTGAATTCATGTAGGTCATAAAATGGCGCATATTTGTTTGTCATTGATACCATTTTCCACCAATGGTTTGTTACACCAAAGATGTTGTTTCCCATTTTAATTGTTGACCTTTTCTTTTTTACTGCTGAAAAAATGCAAAAGGGGGGAGATATATTCAAAGAAAGTTTTGGATTAATTAATTATTTGGATTATTGCCATCCTTACCGTGTCAAATGTAGGCTGTTATAGAACATTCTAAATGTGGCCTTTGATTTGATTTATCATTTTTATTCCAAACTTCAATCACGAAGACTTCGGATTTAAGAAAAGGAGATTTATTAACAATGCAATGACATGAAAGAAATTCAGTATTTGGCGATGACTCTGTCTTCGAGGACCCTCAAGCGAGGTGGGGCGCTGATCTGCCTGGGTAGCAGGCAGGAGCAAAGCCATCCCCCATTGGACAGAAGGGTCATACGGATGAAGTTGATGTTGAAGAGGCCGAAGTCAGAAGCTGGTGGTGGTGGGGAGGCGGTGGGAGATGCGGAATCTGTGCAACAGCAGACAGGGACACGTCAGAAGCATATATAAAGCAGACCGAAGGCGCTAATTGTGTAAGAATAATTGCTTGAGAATCCTACGTCTCGTGATTGAACTTTCGTTTACACTCCCATATGTTGAAATAAAATACAACAAAATATATAAGAAGAAAACAAAACAAATTAAAGTAACTGCACTTATTTTGCAGGATCAATGAGGAAACATAATGTTTATTTCATGCTCGGAAAGGGTGTAGGAAGAGGTTGAAAAACTTTTCGAGTCCTACCCTTTTTTTAATAAATCGTGTAAAACATTCCAAACGTGAAAAGTGAAAAAAATTTCCATATAAACAGTTGCAATAATCAAAACAATACAGGTCAAGCAAGGCACTTTACACATTCATCTCATGCCTTTGATCATATATCTGATATCTGTTCAGCATGCTATGCTTAAAGATTTGTTTGAGCTTACACAGTAATGATCATATCTTTATTTCATGGTTACATTTGTCTGTGATGGATTGATTTTTTTTGCATTTGTCCTTACCAACTGTCTTTTGAACATGCATTCACCTCACTCTATAGTCAAACTTACTTTCCCTCCTCTGGAACATCTTCTGGATACTGGTTGGTAACTGCTGATTTTTTGCTTCGTACATAATCTAAATAATTTTGAGGTCAAGCAAATCCAATATTGCCTTCTGTTTGGTGAAGGGTATATTTGTTGGTTCTCTGGAATTGACTTTGTTTACGGTCCTTATGTGATTTCTTAATAATTATTAGTTTATGTATTGATCTTGATTATTCAGTAAATAAATTGTTTGATTTTTAATCAGACCCTCTTAAACAGGAACAGGTTGAGCGCAGTCATGCATTAAAAGGTGTAATCACCGGCTTCTCCGGACGTCACTGAAAATCCTGAAATTCCAGCACTACGACGTTTACCAAGAATCTGATAAAATCATGAAGAAATATTTGAGGCAAATGATTGTACACAACAGTGTGGAATTGTGCTTGGAATTAATGAAATTTTTAATTAGAATTTCGCCAATTGTTGTGAAACAAAGATGCCAAAATCAAGCAGACAACAAATAATTACAGAAATCCCAGATTTTTATTAAAAGCTAGAGCTGTCATCAAATTAGGTATTAGAATTATCCAAACTACAACTACAACTAGACAATCTCTATGTAGAAAAAGCAAGAGGAGCTTTTAATTAGGTGAAGACTTAAATGGATGGAACATGGTGAAAAAAAACTGAAAAAAGTATTTTTTCATTTCGGAAAAGAGAAAAGAAATGCCCTCAGTGGAAATATTATTAATAATATAACCAATGAGAATCCTGACAAAACTACAGATGTTTCAACTTAAGTCTTCTTCAGGTACTGAAGGATGATTCAATACCCTAAAGTGGTATGGAAACCTAGGTAATTAAATGAATTTATTTTCTTTGCATTGTGGCTAAGAGCATGTGACTGCCCCTCTTCAGACCTGGAGTAAAAATGCATTATCAGTTTGTGAATAGCTTTATACCTCTGACAGCAGTAACTGAAAATTTCATAATGAAGAGGTCAAAAGATAATAGGGGCCAGGAAGTCTAAGATTATGAAACATTTAACAACCGCTTTTAAAAAATGGCCTTATAAACTTTTTAATATAACCAATGTAGCAAGTGGAACACCTTTCCCCAAAAACTGTACTTATTCAGCTAGAAATGGGATAGAATTTCATCTTATACCTTTGCATTGAAAACTTACCTGTTAAAGTGGTTAATGTTCACAAAAAAAGACCATTAGCTTGGACATTGGCCCATTAGCACTACTGCTCTCCACACAGATATTATGCATGGAGCAACAAAGATATTCAGTTTAAAGAAAGCTCTATTCATCTAAAAATAATTCTACAACAATAACACTCAAGTTCAGCGACTTTTGAATTAAGATGAGCTGTCATTGTCTTATAATGAATTTATGAAAAAGGTTGCATGTTACACTGAAAGAATATGTATTGGTGTTTTATGCTATTCCAAGAGGTGTTCCACAGATTCTGAAAAACTCTAAGGATGATACAACTGAGTCTTCAGAATGAAGAACAAATCTCCTCATTGTTATGCCTCGGTGTGCATGCGCAAGCGAGGTATACGGTAGTTCGTTTGTGTGTCATTCAGTCATTCTGTCTGTTACCAGGATAGCCGCTACGCCGGTCAAAATTAAGTCCTAGAGTATGGCTGTATGGGTTAAATGCCATGATCACTTGGATTTAAATTTGTCAGATTTTTGAGATGGAGCTTTGTTTTCGAGTTATAGCACTATTTGATTACCACGATGGCTGCTGCGAGCGATCAAGACTTTAACGAAGAAAAAGCTCTTCACAGTGGATCGCTTTACAACTTGTGAGTTTGATTTTCATCACAGCAATAGTTACTGCTGATGGCAAAACTTGACAAACGGAGCATAATGCCGACAGTGATTCATGTAGACACACATTGCGCACTGTGTTAAATACAGCACTGTGTGGATTTTCAAACTTACTGCTGTATGAACTTTATAAAACATCACAAATGATTTCTCCCCCCACACAGTAACAGTGCGCAAATGAACAATGCTTTCAGTTATTGCTGGGCTTCACTAAGCCTAACAACCGCAGTCTCGCTAAGCGGTCCTACGAAGCTGCTTATCAACTCGTTATGTCAGCCGGCCACTGGTGGGTAAATACTTCAATAGCCATTTTTCCATCCACACGTTCTTATGCGAATTAAGTCATATCGAATAAAAAATGCCTTATGGAAACGGTGAAATTTGACTTGATTTTCAAGATATCGACATTAAGTTTATACGGTTGATCTCATTGGATTTTCTTCTTGATCGGTAAAAGGTTTATGCGATAACTACTGATGGAAACTTTATTTGCCGAATAAATCTGCGACTGCATCGTGACAGTATTTCGATGCCGTCGTTGCCTCCTGATAATGGTTTGCATGTTGCTAATAGCTGGCACATAAGCACTATTACAACTTGTGCAATTATCATCATTTGTTGGGAGACGCGATCCATTATTGCTAACTAGTTAATTTTGTTGCCTACCACACTACTTCTGTTCACCCGAAGGTTCTGTGATTCAGTGCGAAAATGAATGGAAACAGCTTCAAATGTCAGAAATCTATTCGATACACCAATTTGATCGCATAGCAGCAAGTGACGTCATTACGCACAAGTTTTTATTCGCTTTAATGCTGTTAGGTAGAAATGCATTTTCACCGCCTTTATTTGCATGAATATTTTTGGCGAACTTCAGATAATTCGATTGACAAGTGGATGGAAACATAGCTCATGTCAAGCATACATGCACAGCTAGGGCACTCTGACATGTCCACACAGAATTTTATAGCTTCATTAAGGGACATACTTGTCACTGCTGTAAGCACCGAGGCATCAGCACCTTCAGTGCTTTCATTGATTCAGATGTCATAAATAAAAAAATGTAGTAACAAACAAATCTGAAATAACTTTGTGGGGAATAATATTCCCCCAATGCAAATGTTTTGATTTTCTATTCGTGGTGACTTGAATTGGGTAAAGGCATGGAGAATAGCAGACATACGTATTAACAATAAAATGAAAGAGATGACATTTAAAATTTTACGAAGGATGTATCATGTAAAGCATGTTCAGGAAAATGTTAATATGAAAATGTGTTATTCTTGTGATCTCTATGGTCTAAACAAAGGAAAGATTCCCCTATTATTTTTTTGCAATGAATATATTCCAAAATATTTTTGATTGATATGCGTACCTTTCTGTCAAAAAATAGGTCAAATGGTCATTCTTTCTGGCAGTGATATTTTAATTTATTTTGAAAATGACTTAATGGCCAAAAATGCTAGCTTTCATTCCAAGTGTTTGTCATTTTTGGCAAAATTCTCATTCATAAATGAAATGGACCATAGATAACCAAACTTTACCTTATGTCTAATGGATATTAACTTGTATTACAATTTTCTAGCCAAGCTGGAAAATGGAAAACCAACAAACCAACAAACAATAAACCAACTAACAGTATTTGAAACATGAAATTATCGACTTATGTTACTTGAACTAAGGAGAATAGATGAAAAATTATCTTTTCTATTTTCTTCTGCCTATTTATTTATTTATTTGCTTTGATTGAATGTAAAGCATTTCTTGCACAATCCCTTTACTATTTGTTTTTTCTTTACATTTTTTTAATGTTGTAACTGAATCCCTTGACGTTTTGTTTCCACTTTCTGCTCTTTAAGCGTAATTTTATTTTGACTCCTGTACTTATACATTTGTAAAGATATTCATGGAAATTATAAATAAATAAAAGGTATAAATAAATGTAAATGGAGGTAAATTAATGATAAATATAAAATTAATGGAAATAAGTAAAATCTATATGGAAATAAACGAATAAATAAATGTTCAAAAGGTGCTCCGGAGAGGTATCAAGTTCCTATCAAGCAGAACGTGAAGAATTGTGCTGAATAATGGTTTGATACAGATCTTTTCCTGTCAATGTATGATGATTTGGCTTTAGGACACTTGGTTTATGCTGCAAGAATTGCAATTTTATGGTCATTTTTGGCTGGTTTTTTTTTTTTTTTTGCTCGACTTCAGTCGTTTTGGCGAAGGCTCTTACAGATTTGTGCTAGCATCCACCGAGTGTGTTATATGGACTAACAAACTTCACCCATCTATCAGCTTGAATGGGGGTTAGGCCTGCACGATAAATCGCCAAAAGATCGTGATCTCGATTCACCCCTACGCGCAATCTAATTTCTAAATGTTAACTATTTTCCAGCATTGTTTCACGAGCCGCAGAGCAAACAAACTGGTTGTTTTCAAAGACAGAGTAGTGAGTAGTAGGCGGTCTCTTGGGGGCGCCTCCAAACGTAGCACTGACATTGCATTCGCTTATCCTATGGCAAAGCAGCCCTACATCACGTTAGTTCATGTAGAAGCCAGAGGAGATAAACAGTAACTGGTGCTGGTCTTTCGAATCGAACGGAGTTGGCTAGCAGTGCAGATTCAGGAGCAGCGAGGGAGACACGGAGAAATGTTGAAGTGCAGAGTGCAGGAAAGTTTCACCTCGGTCCCATGTTCAATTGACAATCAAGCACTTGATTCGCACAATTACAAATTTGAATCGGAAGACTGTCCAACTTATTTCTATATTGTCCTTTTGGCAGTCGCATTTTGAGATTCAAATGACCTGGAAACAGTACAGATTCACCTTCGTGCGTTTGCCAGATTATTTTTATAGGCTTACATTTGACAATTTGACGTAAATACGGAAATAAATCACACCTCACGGTGGATACACTTAATTAAATTTTTTCCACATTGCGTCGGCCTATATTGTTATATTTTTGAAAACCAGGGCTGTATTAAAATGTACTTATTTTTATTGGTTATTGGCACTCTTACACGGAAGCCTCGTTTGGTATGTCTACCTTCATTATCGCTTTTTAATCATTATAGGCTACATGCCGGTTGTGCTTGTTGGCTAAATAAATCGCTTGATTTTTAAGCTGCTTTTCCACCGAACGCGAAACGAATTATTCGCACGACAGATTAGTGCATTCAAAATTATAGGGCCATGTTCAGGGTTGGTTTGGGTTTAGAGGGTTGCCCCAAAACTACTAATCTTGGTTTGTGGTGGAATGCAGTCGACGTGCTGCTTTCTCTCCGTGCAGGCTTTTGTTTGTGTGCAAATGTACCTCGGATGGGCTTGCATCGGTGCCTGCCTGTTTGATGTGACATTATAATTGAGCAGTATCATCTCTTGGGTTGTGGTTTGACATTCTTGCATCCCTAGTTCAGGGCCTTGTGGGGTCAAAGAGCTCTTAAAGCCCCACTAAGTAGGAATCCCAGTTTTGTGCGCTCTAGCGGCCACTAAAGGCCACTAGAGCAAGTAGAAGCGCAACACCGCTGTTGTAAAACACACAGAGCGCTGTTGCCGGCTGACGTCCCCCGTGAGAACGTGCATTTTTTACACCCTGAGACTTGTGGAGCTGGAATCAATAAAGTTATTAGTTACTAGCACTCTGCCCGTGGGGATCCATGGGTTCTATTTTATGTAATTTCGTCTTTATATTATAGTGAACAATGCACCATTATGATGTCATCAAATGCACCTCTATGATGTCATCGCGTTGCTGTGGTGTTTCCATAAACACTAAGGTGGCTGTCACGCAACCAATGTTTTTATAGTAACTAAAACTACGTAACCATCAAGGGGATTACGCTGGGCTGACATTCCACGCTCAGTGGAACACAAAGTCGCCTGCAAGACGGAGCAAAATGGCGTCGCTCACATTATGCTGCAGATTACGCGTTACTTTCTCTTGTGGTCTGGCATCTGTTTTTTTGGGATTCGAGACTCCTGTGGATGAATTTGCTTGGGTTCAAAAGGGGGAATCCCCAGGAGAGGACAAAGGGGGAATCCCCCCTGTACATCTATATTATAAAAGCGTCGCTCACGTTATGCTGCAGATACGCGCCCAGCGGAGTCTAGAACCGATTGGCTAGACACAGTCGCTTGTAAGACGGAGCCAAATAGCGTCGCTCCCGCTATGCTGCAGGTACGCGCCTGGTGGAATCTAGCACTGATATGCACCCGGCGGAGTCTAGCACTGATTGGCCGGACACAGTCGCCTGTAAGATGGAGCCAAATAGCGTCGCTTCCGCTACGCTGCAGGTACGCGCCTGGTGGAATTTAGCGCTGATACGCGCCCAGCGGAGTCTAGCACTGATTGGCCGGACACAGTCGCTTGTAAGACGGAGCCAAATAGCGGCGCTCACGCTATGCTGGAGATACGTGCCCGATGGAATCTAGCACTGAGTGGCCGGACACACACGCACGCACGCACACACACACACACAGAGGCCACTCGGCTATTATAATATAGACGATTTTGTTAACATAGAAGTCTTCAACAGCATTAAAACTATTGCTCTACAACAAAGTATACGCAAGCACCGCTCCGAAGAGTAACGTTAGCAGACGTAGTAGCTATTGTAACCTCAAAACGGGACAATATCAATATAATGACGGTACAACGCCAGCCTACAAAGCTGATATGGCCTGTCTTTGCTTTCAAACAATAGTTGCTAGTAAGTCAACAACTTTTCTCACCGTGAAGCATAAAGTTCGCTATAAAAAACACTCCGAAAAGGTGCTAACTCTGCCAGTGAAATGCTAATGCTACCTCGGCTAACCTTGTTTACATTATTTGAATGGGCTTACAATCAGTTACGTTTTGATAACCCAAATAGTGACTGTGACTACACACGATAACACAGCCAACAAAAACAATGTGTGATAAATACAATGCATGAACACGAGCATGTAACTCACCTCTCAATCAGCAACACTGCCAGCTCGGCGTCCGACTTGCAGCCCTCTTTTGCCATGAGCTCTCTCCACTGTGAAAAAGCCGGTCCAATATTAACTCTGGTTTTGTGCCGTGCACGGTCACTCTCCCTTTTTTTATCCTGGCTTCCACCGACACCGTCCTTTTTCGCTTCTTTGCCTCAGCCATCTTTCGAGACACAATACCGGGCTAGCGGGCTAGCCTAGCTGCCTTCTCCTTATGCTCCTTCTCCAAAAGCTCGTGTGTGCTGTAAAGCAGAACGTACGTCTCGCGAGAGTGCGGGACCCGCGGTCGAAAGTTACATAGTCCCAGATGCAGGCTACCAGGTCCCTCTGTGGTAATGGGAGAGATGCCATTCTCACTGTAATAATCCAGCCCACCAATAGATAGACTTTGAAACTGATATTTTAAGGTGAAATTCCTACCTAGTGGGGCTTTAAAGTGCACTTATTTTGCTTATTTGTCTTTTTACCTTTTTTTAAAGGGTCAGTCCATATCTAAGCATCCAGACTCTCCCAGATGACCCCCTCAGAAATTTCTCAAAAAATTCATATGGGTACCTCTGGTGGACTTATGAAATAATACCAAGTATTAGACCAATATCCCTAATAGTTTTGAAGTGATGGCCTGTCACAATTTTAACCCTCTGTTAACCAAGTACCTTTCCAACTGTGTAAAAATCATTTCCCTAGGCAAATATGTTGATTATGGGCCAATATTTGGAAAAATAGTTTAAAAAAAAATTCGACCCTTTGGCCCACTTTTTTTCCAAAATGTAGCAGATCTGCTACATTGGGTAATAATACTGAATGGAAAAAATTAAAGTGACGGACCATTCAAGTTATTCTCAAATGTTTATTTGGCAATAAGAAACAAAACCAGCAGGGTGTCCAGGCTGTTAACCCTTTCACTTTATGTAGCAGATATGCTACGGTGGTTAATAGAGGGTTAAGTATTTTTTTTTAATTTTGACGAAATTGTGTTTCGTCCAACTTTGAGCTTCCACTGCTCCTCTATTATTTAACCTACAGATCAGATTTTTGGTTTCCCCAGCCAACTTTTCCCCTAGAATCAGAATTTCTGGTCAGATTAGGTGTATCTACCTTGGTTGCTCCACAATAGGGCTCCAAAGTTGGCCGAAAAGCCAAAAATTGCAAAAATTGCTGTACTTTTTAAGTGCTACAGATCAGAAAGTTTGGGGAATTCAAGCTTGAAATTTTTTTTGTGACCATTCCTGACACCTCTCATGGGTAATCCACTTTAATCTTGTTTGTATCTTGGCAGGAATGAGAAGAAAAAATTTTTTTTTATTTTGCTCATTTTTCATTCTACGGAAAAAATAGCAATTTTGAAGTCCATGGTTCACCATGTGCGCAATTGACCACATCCTTCATATCTATACCATAGATTGCTATAGTTGTCAACTTCATCTGACAAAAAAATTGGGATGGTGTTCAGCCTAGTTTATTTTATGTGAATTTTTCAATAGACACACCATATTGGCCATTTAAACGCACCATCGTACATCATAAAATGCTATAGATTTGTTGAAAGTATGAGTATTAAGTAATGTTCAGTTCATCATGTTAAAACTTGAACAAATAATGAAATCATGAGACAAGCACAAACTTGTTTCATTTACATCATCATTAAATCTGCAATCTGAGGTAAGTGAAGTGTGATGACTTAATCCATAATTCGTCTGAACTCGTTTTGGTATTGCGTAATGATGACCAGTATAAAAGAGCTCCAATGATCAGATTATCATAATCACTCAAACCATGGAGGGTAAGCAGGATTTACCACAGTGTGACTTAGGCACCAAATTGGGTGATGAATGTCACAATACACGTATGGCAAGAAAAACTGGCTTCTTCAGAGTGGATACCATAAGCAATGAGGATCAAGAATTGCTCACCTGGAGATCTGGAGTTATGCTTGAGGAAATTGAGCAAATTTGTTTTCATCATGAGAAGATGTTTTTATCTCGGTTCATGAGTGAACAGCGTACATGTGCAGATCCAGGAAATATTCATACCAAACAGATTTCACCTAAGTGTAATTTCCATGTTTTGGTGTAGCAATTGTATAAGTTTACCCTGATTCCATTACAGATTTGCATAATGTGTGATTTTTAGTCCTCTAAGTTCCTGGCAGTGAATGTAAATTTGATAGTTAGCAATGTTAGCAAAAATTACATAATGAGATTAAAAGCAGCATTCTTATGGTCTCTAACAAAAACCACGTGAACCATTCCAATGTAGTAGTCCTACATGTAATCCATTGTTAAGCTTCAAATAAAACAATGATTTTACTTGAAAAATTGTATTGAAGTTATTTTTTGCATGTATTTAGCTGTTTCAAAGAGCCTAGATGTGGCAAATGTGCTGAATTTGGCAATTGATGCTACACGATGCTGAATTTTCATCAATATCTGCTCGAAATAGGTAACATCATTCAAAAAATTGCAGTAAAAAAACTAGGCTGAACACCATCCCAATTTTTTTGTCAGATTAAGTTGACAACTGTAGCAATCTATGGTAAAGATTTGAAGGATGTGGTCAATTGCGCACATGTTGAACCATGGACTTCAAAATTGCTATTTTTTCCGTAAAGTGAAAAATGAGCAAAATAAAAAAAAATTTTCTTCTCATTCCTGCCAAGATACAAACAAGATTAAAGTGGATTACCTATGAGAGGTATCAGGACTGGTCACAAAAAAAATTTCAAGCTTGAATTCCCCAAACTTTCTGATCTGTAGCATTTAAAAAGTACAGCAATTTTTGCGATTTTTGGCTTTTCAGGCAACTTTGGAGCCCTATTGTGGAGCAACCAAGGTAGATACACCTAATCTGACCAGAAATTCTGATTCTAGGGAAAAAGTTGGCCAGAGAGACCAAAAATTTGATCTGTAGGTCAAATAATAGAGGAGCAGTGGAGGCCCAAAGTTGGACGAAACACAATTTCGTCAAAATTTAAAAAAAAAAAAAACTTAAAATTGTGACAGGCCATCACTTCAAAACTATTAGGGATATTGGTCTAATACTTGGTATTATTTCATAAGTCCACCAGAGGTACCTATATGAATTTTTTGAGAAATTTCTGAGGGGGTGACCCAGGAATTTTCTGATTTTCTGGATGCCTTCACTTGGACTGACCCGAAAACCTTTTTTTTTAAACTGCACTTCAGCGGCCAGTTGGGTTTTTTTTTAAATTGATGACTACAATAAACATTTCAGTTTGTGGGAAAAAATTGTGCCAAAGAATCGTGATCTCAATTCTAAACAAAAAAATTGTGATTTTACATTTTTTCCAGAATCATGCAGCCCAAATGGGGGTGAGTTCATAATGACAGAATTTTCATTTTTTGGTCAACTGTTCTGTTAAACTTTGGTCTCTCTTGTGATAGCCTGCCACAAGCGAACTATCATAACGTCGTTGTCGGGCGAAAACCTTCTATATCCAAAATGGCTACTTTTCAGGAAATCAAAAGTACCCTGTATTTTTAAAACAATTGAACACTGCACTATCAAAATTGGTATTTTGTCTTTGTGTGTGGTCAAATACTTGTATGTGTCATTGTAATATTAATATTTTAGCAAAATTAAGCTCAAATGGAGATACAAGGTTTTTTACCATTGAATATCGCAATACGTGTTTTTTGTGTCATTTGTTAGAACAGCCGCATTGGAGACAGGTAGCACACTACATTTCACTGTCATCAACTTAGAGGTTACTAAGTATATTGTACCTACATTGGCTACATTTGGCCAAAATCTCATTATAGAAGATTAAGTGGTATGAGCAGGCTAATGAGGACCTTATTGGCTATGGGTAGATGGCAAATGCTAAACCAAACTGCACTCAAACCTACCGTGACTTGCCTGTACTCCTCTCCCTTGTCACGTCTCAGGCCTCAAAATAGCCTACATAAAACATTTCCCTTTATGGACCTCCTGTTTCTTTGTAAAGAAGACATTACACTTATTCAAACCAGCTCTTTACTTAGCCTTGCATTGCAAACAACCAGAGATTTGTCTCCAAACAACGGCGCACTACCACTGCATACACTCCTCCACAGTTGAGCCAAGTAACTACCGACATCAGGGAGAGTCGGACAGGCGCCCTTGCATCCCTGCTCTGCTCTTTTTGGGACTAGTTACAATGTGTAACTTTCGTCCCGCCCTGGTCCCACTCTATTACAGCAGAAGGTTCATAACGTGAATGGAAAGACTGTGGATCTGTTCTATTCAACACAACGCAGTAGGTTAGCCCAGTTAATTAATTGTCTCTCGAATGCGAGAACTCTGGTTTGCATCTAAGCTGGAGCCACTGCGTCATATTCTTTCTCTAAATGAGTGTAGCGCAGTCATACTGAAAATTTGATTCTTTTGCTCGTGGTGTAAGACGGGTGTGTGTGTGAATGCTTTTATGCTGGTGTCACTGTGGGGCATAGATTACATCCAGCTTTGCCCTTTATCTCAATCGTGACAGCCTTCAAGGGGAAGAGAAACATTTTGAGATTTATGCCTGTAGCAGCAATTAGGCAGTAAAATAATTAGGTTTTGGTGTTTCTATCATCCTTCTTGATTGGTAAAAGAAGAATGAGCTTTTCAAAATACCCACCACTGCAAGCTGTGATCTGCCATTGGCTTCCTCGAGCGGAAGTCTATGTCTGTTATGTAACTGGTTGGAGCCTGCCCTTGTAGTGAAAGGAAACCTGTGATTTCTGTTAAATGCGTCCGTGTCCAGAGCTATTTTCAGTTTGGTGCATCACCAAATAACTCACACGTTGTTGTAAAATGAATAGTTTATTCAGGCCTGTCTCTAGTTGGCTCATACGTTCACTAAGTTGTAGGCAGTGGTGGCTGATGAACTGGCAATAGGGGAAGCACAAACCATCCCTTAAAAATAATGATTGGTCATGGCCTGTTTTCAGTCTTAGTAAAATTTACTTTACTTGAATCCAAAAATCCTAAGGATCATCAGGTGTCGCCAGATCTCCTTGTTAAGTTAAAATGAGCACGAATAGCCTAATTCTTGACCTGTTTTCAATCATTCATTTAAATTAGCATCACAGAAACTCCAGAAACTCTCTACATTATCAGGTGTGGCCAGTTTTCATTAATAAGGCATATCTGTCAACTCTCACTCATTCGGCGTGAGTTTTAGTAGCATATTTACGTTCCCCTGCTATAGTCAGCAATTATTCAATTAGCGTGTATGCAAGAGATTCTCATGCGGAATTTAAGTCCTTGTGCATGGAGGTTTATCAGTTTCACGTGTGTTACGGTGGATTTTACCACTAGTTATAAGGAAACAGATTATGACTCTGGACTTCTCACGCTTTTCTGTACTCAGGGGTTGGAAGCAATGCATGTGTTTCATGATTGTTTCAATTGTTTAAATGAAATAAGATAATTTGAAAAGTCTTTATGCAATTCCATTGCTTCCAACCAGGAAGCCAATGGCAGATCACAGCTTGCAGCGGCGGGTATTTTGAAAAGCTCATTCTTCTTTTACCAATGAAGAAGGATGATAGAAACACCAAAACTTAACTGTTTTACTGCCTAATTATTGCTACAGGCATAAATCTCAAAATGTTTCTCTTCCTCTTGAAAGGGAGAAGCTTGTACAAAGTACGTTGTAGAACGTTGGCTACGTTTTGTAGCCCTAGATTCTACAAGTATACAAGATTCTATAAGCGTAGCCCTTTAAGTTTCTACCCCATGCGCTCTACAATCGTCATCCTCAGCTGAAGAAAAAGCTGTTTGTTTGGGAGTCGAACTCAGGTCATGTGAATGTAATATGCAATGGATGCGGACCTGATTGGGGCCATCCCGCAGGACAATAGCAGGAAAGAAAATCTTCAGAGCTGCACATGCGCAGAGGGATAAACCCATTTACCTCAGTTGGATTGGAGTCAGATGAAAAAATATTGCTGCTACTGCTCCGGTTGTCGTCTGCACCTGTGTGTCTTCACTCAAGATGGCGGCAGGGTGGAGGTATGAAGACTTTGCGATAGTTTGATGATCCAATGGAGTTATGAGGTTTAGTCACAAGCTTTTATATATAGTTTTCATTAGTTAGTCATTGGTAAAACCCACAGACAGACGTAAAGAGTAACAAATGACATTGATTAAAAAAAAAAAAAATTACTGTAGAGATGTGAAGTTTCTGCCTGACAGCAACAATAAAAAGGCTATATGTGACACTCTTTGATGCGCAAGGAGACTATGCACTCATTGGACTCACTATAAAACTTTCACTGTTGAAATACTAATTTATTGCTGGGAAGCTACACTTTCAAGCATACCAACTCCTTTTTTTCCACCTGAGGTTGCCAGAAGTAATCAGGTTGAGTAGGAGGAGAAAATTCTGGAAAGAAAGATGGCGATTTCTGGCACTCTTATCCAAAAAGAGTGTATTACTCTTAGAGTGTTGAGTTGAAGGGCCACATAGATCTGATATATTTCCAAATTGATAACTGGAACATTTGTATTATTTCAGAGTGAGAATAAATAATATCAAAAACCTTTTTTTATTTTGCAACTGTTTAGCACCCATATTAGCAGAAGCACCACTTGCCAGGACCACAGGCACTGGGGATAGAATCTCTAATGAAAAGATCCTTGGAGCCAGAGTTTAAACACCGAAGACAGACCACAGCAGTCTAGCAAAGGGGAAACAAAATCCAGGAACTTAAATACACAAGACAAAAATTAACAAAGTGGAAAGGATGTGCAAAGTATGGGGAGGTGTAATGAACAAAACCACAATTGAAAAACCCGAGGCAATTCACAAAACAAAACTGAAACTGGCACAGAGGGTTATACTGCAGAGAAAACAATTAACACAACATTCAGGACATGACATAAAACTGCAAATTAGTTGCTCCTCTTTTACAAAATGATTTTCCATGCAGCTTCATTTGAAGCTAGAGCAGCTGCAATTGTATTATTCTGTATAAGTCCAAACCTTTGTTTAAACTTGAGTGCATCTGTTGCATCAAACCAAGAATTTTGTCAGTGACTGGCTGTCAAATCTTATAAACCTTACTGCAGCACTACATCTTAACTGCTCTGAATCACCAGAGGGCACTTTAACCCAGACCTGCTGATCTCCTGTTTACATGTTTAATTAACTGGTTCAGAACAACTTTGTGAAGGAAGAGAAATTCTGTGTCAAGCTGCATCTGTGTCATTTTCTGATGTAAAGGTATTTTGGAAGTTAGATGTCTTCTGTTTAACATATGGGAAATCCGGCTTTGAAAGACTTATTTACATGAGGGTGGTTATGGTGTGAAAACATTTGCGAATGGCTCCTCAGACTTTTTTTTATTGGTTCAAGGCCCCGAAGATGCCCCTGCCTCTCACCAAGTAAACACAAAGTAGGCTGAAAAGTTTCATTGTCTGACATAGGCATTGCCCCCCGCCCCCAATCAAATGACGGCCATTGCTAGGAATTCCCCTCAAAGAATACGGCTCTAGGACTCCTTATTTATGTTCTCCTGCAGTAGGCCTCAACAGTTATGGCCCTGTATTTAAGACATTTTTCAAAGTAACATGTTCTTTGTTAAATCAGCTCTTACAGAGCCAAAATAACTCTTATATTGTCCATTTGAGGATACTCAAGTGAGATAAAATAGATTCTGTAAGAGTTGACTGAACTCCTTCTTCTGTGTTGAAGAAGGGTTGTGAAGTGGCTAGTGCTGTATGCACTGTTATCAAATCAAATAGAAGGGGTTGGCCCATGTCCACAGAAAGCTTACGCATTTCGCAGATATTAAATCCTTCCTTAGATTCTTTCCTAAACACCAAATTACATTAAATTTTAGTCTCATGTAATAAAACTGTCCTCAGACTTTTAAAACCATTTAGTTTTTTCACTCTTTCTTGTTCAGATAAGTGTACTCATTCCAATCTGGGTCCAAACAGTGGATTGAAGTGTCTTAAATTTGAAACAAAACTTGCTAAATCATCCCAAATCATCCATCCCCGTATGTCACACCTGAAATACTGATGCAAAATGCAGTTTTACTACACAAATTGAACTGTTTCAACGTTAGAAAATAAGAAAAAAATGGCCAAAAAGAGTTGAAACTAGAAACGCCCAGGTGTCCCATGTTACCCATCGTGAAGTCAGCTGGTGATATGACACCTGTCCATTATGTCTGTATCGTAACAGATTTCTCAGGACCTACTACACTGGCTTTAGTGTGTGACAGAGACATGGATTTCCTTTGCATCATCATTTTTTTATTTGATTTGCATATTTCAAACAGTACACTTGTTCTCAGGTGCACTTTTACCTTGACTAACTTTGTAAACAAATCTCTCATTTCAGAGTAATTTCACTTGGTGCTTTTAAGTCTCTGCTCTGAATTTGAACCTGTGACATCTTGGTCCACCTCAATGTGCTCAAGCTGCCAGGCTGGAACGATGATACAGTGCAATACTGATGTTATTTAGATTGCAGGAATGTTGCAGGACTATGTTATTTTAGTTATTTGTGTTATTGCCTCATAATTGCTGCCAACAAGGGCTTTTGTGTGTCTGCTGTCTGAAAAAAAAAAAACATAAAAAAAACATAATTAGCGGGTAGAGATTATACAGTTATACGGTTAAGTGAAATGCTGGTGGACGGTTTGGCCTAAAGAACGTGGCCTAAGGCTCTCAACTGTCTCTCCAGGCGTAGTTCAGAGTTCATCATTCAATAAATAAAGTTCTGAAATGAGAAAAATGGTGATTCTCACTTTGGTAAACAGCCTTACGTACCATGTTGTCTTCAATTCTAAGTTCATAATAAATGTTTTCAGAAAGCAACGTGAAAAGTCAGAAGTGAAAAAAAATGGCAAAAAAAAAAAAGGAACAAGGCTTCGAGCTTGGTTCAGCCATTGCTTATATTAACTCTGGTTAGAGGCTGTGGCTTTCATTATTATGGGACCTAAGTTGGGGAGCATTGATAGGATTTTAAGAGCACTCTTGTTGCAGAATGAGATTGTTTTTAGGTCAGATGAGCAGTTACTGACAGGATTAGTGATTATAGGGAACAGAACATGCTGATAATGCTTGTGGAGGTTTTTATCCATATCCAAGTAGTAGTGAAACTATAAAAAACACTTTGTTTTAATGAAATACAGTATTGTGCCACAGCCCCATACCCCACTGAGACAGTGGAGTACTGTTGCTATTGTGACTTGTTCCAATAACCATATGCCACCTGCTTGCTCGCTGGCTCCTGATCATTGCTCTGTAATCCACAGAGCTATGCAGCTAAAGCTGCTATGCTGTCAACAGTGAATTCTACACCTCTTTTATGCAATTCTTTATCGAAATCTGGGGCTATGGAGTCAATTCTATGGGCATAAATGTGTATGTGTTTGTACACGATTGCGTGTGTCTGCGTGTGTGTGTGTGTGCGTAAGCGTGTGTGTGTGTGTGTGTGTGTGTGTGTGTGTGTGTGTGTGTGTGTGTGTGTGTGGACATGTATTCCTACTCCTCATGTGTCCCCACAAATGATGGAATACCAAATTTCTTCATCCTTATGGGGACATTTTCTGGTCCCCACAAGATAACAAAGCTATTTTTGAGTTAGGGGTAAAGTTTAGGGTTAGGATTAGGCATGGTCATGTTCAGGTTACAGTTAGGGTTGGTTTAATGTTAGGGGAAGGGGTTCGGGAATGAATGTAAGGCTATGGGATGTCCGTACAAAACATTAAACTCAACATGTGTGTGTGTGTGTGTGTGTGTGTGTGTGTGTGTGTGTGTGTGAGTGCGTGCGTGCGTGCGTGTGCAACAGGCTTTTGGAATGTAACATACTTTTAAGTGGCTTCTAAGCCTTGGCTCAGATTAGCAGACTGGTCAGAACAATGCAGGCACAGAGTAACATTCTGGAATGTGTGGATCCTGGTCTAATTTACCCTGATTTGCATTTTCATGGCTGTTGAGTTAAAGTTTGCCTGATTTGTGCTTTGTGTGCCTCAGAGTGAATGGAAATGTGTGAGGCCAAGTGTTTGGTGTTGCTAGGTGACCGTGGTGTGCATGAGGTTTTGGGAGTATGAAGATTTGTGACATCAGGAAAAGGTTCAGCACGTGTCACTTCCTTTCAGAGGAAGCCTCTGAGGTTCTGTTTAGTCTGTTCACAAACGAAAGCGAGTTTCTTCTGATCTTTACATACTGTGCCAGTGTCTGCTTCTCCTCATAGTCTTGCTCCCTAAACCTATTGGTTTCTTTCACTTTTTTAAATCATTTTTGAAGCTTGCTGTCCACTGAAGTGCTTTTAGTTTGGTTGAAAGTACAGTAAAAAAAAAATATACTGTCACCAGGATATGAAGCCTAGTGAGAACATTCAGTTTTCAATCCAGTGAACCTCGTTACTCGATATCACACATTTTGGCAGACGTCCTCTCACACGGGGTGACTTGTGAAGATGACGATTTCTGTGTTTTCACAGCTGGGCGTTCACAGAAGAAGGGCTAAGCATCATCGAGAGAACAATGGCAGGTCTTCACTGGGATAACTAGACCTCCTTCCTTAGGGCATGTGCTATATTCTGTCACTGCAGTCCCACAGTGCGGTCATGTAAACAGTCATTTACTGGCTTGCAGGCTGTGTTTACCCATTGCTTTAATTAGATACACGAACAGGCATAATGGGATTGTAGGGATGTGATTGTAATACATCCACCCACATCTACTGTACCCAGGCAAAGTTGGACTGAGGTCACTGAGCAGGGCATTTGTAGGCTTGCCCATTGCATCAGACTTGTCCTTGTTGACCGTTGACCACATACTCAGCCTGTAGCTGATATAGCAATGCCTGTTCATCTTTGATCTGAAACACTTGGGATTCTGATGAGGGAATCATCCTGTGTCTTAAATCAGCATTTCCCATGTTTCGCTGACTGCAGGACACTCACACGCCACATGTTGACAGATTTTACAGCTATTGTTCCTCCCTGTGGCACTATTATAATATGGGAGTTGAATGAAGTATTGAGGACAACATGTACTATTAAAGTGTTGATTTAATATGGCAGATTATACTGTGTGTGTTGTTAAATGGCAAATATTAGTTGTAGAACATGTGGTTATAAAGACAGGCTTATGGTTGCTTAAGGGGTAAAATTCTGATTCAAAAATCTACAACTGTCTTGTGAGGAGAAATGGCCCCAGAAACTGGATAAATATTGAAAAAGTGTGGCACAGAAAAAGGCCAAAGCAGTCAGTCTATAGGTGATGAATGGATCACTGAGTTTCTAAACCCTATAAATTGGTTTGCACAGGGCAAAAAAATAACCAATTTATAACAAAACAAAGTTTTCTTTGGGGTAATCATCAGTGAAAACTGGGCAAATTGATGTTGCTAAGATGTGACTGGGTTGTTGTAAGTGGGAAGTCCAAAGTCCGACTGTAAATTAGTGCCTCCCTTGTGTCCTCTCTCGCAGGTCTTTTAAAGAAAGAGCTTTGGCGGAATGCAAAGTTGTGAAATATCTTCAGACAACACTGATGACCCGCTCTATCGTGGCCCACGTGGACATCGACAACCTCGAATAGTAGTCATCGGTGCAGGCTTGGCCGGCCTTGCAGCAGCTAAGACCCTCCTCGAGAACGGCTTCACAGATGTAACAGTCCTCGAGGCATCAGATCGAATCGGAGGCAGAGTTAAGAGTGTTCAGCAAGGTGAGAGCTCTACCCTGCTCCACCAAGCCAATGCAGTCTGGTTCCGAAAATGCATTGTGCTTCAATTTCTGAGAATAAAGAACCACACTCATGTTTAAAAAAAAAAAAAAAGCAAAGGCAATGTGCTAGTGCTTCATACCAAGCTGATTAATTTTGCTCTTTGAAAAAAATAGTGCATAAATTAGAGAGAGGGTGTGTTTTTATTTGTTTCGTTGAATATTTGAATGGAAAAAATGAAAACAGGGTTTGCTTCTACAAATCTTTGCTGCTAAACTGCTTTTCAGTACTGTCAAGCAATCAAAAGCAACGTATTCCTGACAATATCTGAGGCCGGTAGGTGGAGTTATGATCGAGAATAATGTGCCCTGTCAGGGATGAACTGTACTTAAAATGGATTAACACAATAACCTAAGGATTAAAAACAGTGTGACTGAATCGTAATTATGCATGTGCACACACGAAAACATACACAGAAACTGCTTGGAGAGGCAGATGCTATGACCATGTGATCAGTAATTCCTCATTTTTTGTGCAGTACAGTCAGCGACAGGTGTGTGTTCACGCGTTAATTATAGTTTTGTACTTTATAAGAACACCAAGGCACACTTGCCTGCATCACACATTTTCCATTGTCCTTTTTTCATGGCATTTGAGAAACAAGCAATGTCGCAACTGTCCCTGTCTGTTCAGGGAAAACAACTTTGGAACTCGGAGCAACCTGGATCCACGGTGCCCATGGCAACCCGATCTTCCATTTGGCGGAGGATAATGGGCTTCTTGAACACACCAGAGATGATGAGCGAAGCGTGGGCCGCATCAGCCTCTATGCCAAGAATGGCGTGGCCATCTACCAGACCAGCAATGGCAAGAGGATCGCTAAGGACCTGGTCGAGGAGTTCACTGACCTGTACAATGAGGTGAACCATACTCCTTCAAAAAGTAATATTTTATTATGTCACTCAAATAGAATCTTGCAATTAGAAAGGGACAGTGTAAGGATACATCAAAGAGATTATATCATCTGCCCAAGCCATTGACTGTATACTAAGATGGACAACCTAATAACTCTCCAAAAGTGAGGCCAAAACATTTTGATCGCCCCCTAGTGGCTAGCTGCAGCACAAGTTATTAGCCTGCCCCCTCAATGTTAGTGGATGGGACATGGACCTCACTGAAAAATTAAAGTACTTGTTAAAATATTTATTTTCCAAAGATAGTTTTTGTCATTTTCAGCAGTTCTTACTGTGCAGATTTGATACTGTAAGCATGTAAGTGGCTGTAATATCATGATTTAAAGCTCTGATTGACAGCAACTCTGAAGGAAGTAGTCGCCTGCAGATTTATATCTGGGAATTGCATGGAACTTGATTTTGACCTTCGAGAGAGAGTTAACATTACACATACGTAAGTTGCTAGGTCCCCTTACAACTGAATATAGCCCATATTAATTTTTAAAGTCAAACAAAAATTGACAGTTGAAAAGTTTTTGCTCTGAACACTTTTAGCAGCGGTGCCATTGCTGAAAAGTAAAACCAATTAGATTGCAAGATTCTATAACTGGTCACTGTTGGTTTCTAGTTACATGTCAAGCCTGGAATGACCTTAACTGAATGTCTTTGATGACAGGATTAAGGTAGATCTAATGAAGCTAAGTGTTCCTGCTTCACATTGCTCAAGATTTACTGTTAAATACAAGCTACTTTACGGTCTCTACTCAAATATACAAATTATGTCATGGACAAATACTAAAATCTGTGCCTGTCAAGCAAAGACCCACTTTACCTATCTCATTTCACGCAAATGCCATCTTGAGATTGAATTGCTGTCTTGCGCCTGCTGCACAAACATTACACCCTCTAGGAAAACAGGATTTTCATTTCATGCATTGGATATCCACTTGCAAAGCCCTATAATTTGATTTTGCCAAAGACAGTAAAGCAAAGTATACAGCTGTATCTACTTGGTTCTCCGTGATACATTTGGGTGATTCTCACGAAACTGTCCTGACTTTTGCAAAAACAATTTTAGGTCAATTTTGCAAGTTTTTTTCTCTCGTTAGTAGCAAGCAGGGTCTCAATTTACTGGCTCAATTAAAATGAGAGATCAATACATGTTTTCTAATACATTTTCAGAATGTTTTATTGAGTTATTGACCAAATAAGTTCATTACCGTCGCACATTTTCAATTGATGATAACTGAATATGTATGAAAGGTAGACCTTTTATTTTTTTCATGTACGTTCTGTTCATATTTCAGAATAGCCACATAGTGCAAACATTCAGAAAAATGTTTATTGATATAATAACTTTAGTTATTATGTTCATTACCGTAACAAAATTACGTTTTATACTAAATTTTTCCTGTAGTGTAAATTTTACAAATAAATAAAACAATGCCAATTCAGTAATCTGAAGAGACTAGACAAATACTTCCTGTGCAAAAATAAAATTTGAAGTTATCACTCATTCCCATCCAAATATTTACATATACAGCAAGTGTTACGGTAATGAAAAGCTGTTATGGTAATGAAAAGCTTTGTTACGGTAATGACCTCACATGGCATTCATACATCAACTTTGCTTACTCTAATCAATATTGTTAATCTCCTTTTCTGTCTACTACTACTCCTAGTACCAACCAACCCCTAGTAAACCAAACAACACCTACAGTGCCTGACAAAAGTCTTGTCGCATAAGGACATAGTAACTAAAAATAGCATATACCTTCATTTCTAACCAATCAATTGTTACAATAAATGGTCCATTTTAATGTCAAGGGCTTTCACATTAATAATTTGGTGCAAAATGAAACCGTCAAAAAGTGTTCTGATGTTCACAGCTTGGCTAAGCCCATAACGTCTGTTTTTGGTGGGACAAAAGTCTTGTCGTCTCTTCAGATGATGCAACAAATCGCAGATTAGAGTTTAACCTATGACAAATACTGTAATTAACACATTCCCATATGTGTATAGAAATAACCCCAGCACACCAGACTTTTATATGAGGTGTGACTACACCTCTGACAACATACCAAAGATTCAACCACAGACCAAAGTGCTGATCATCAAGAGCCTGAAGACTGAGTCTGCTGCTGAGGTGGCAGACATCTTTAATGTATCCAAATGACAAGTGGAGGGGATGAGAAAAAGATTTGAAGAAACTGGTGACGTTCATGGGAAGCGCAGGTCAGACAGACCCCGGTATGACAACTGTTTGAAAGGACTGTTTGTTGCTTCAACTGTACAAGGCTAGCCCTTCTTCAACTACAACGAAGCTACATGAGGAAATGTCACCAAAAATCCCGGTATCTACAAGAAGAGTTTGTCAAATTCTCTCTCAAAGTGGTTTTCATAGCTGAACTAGTACACAGAAGCCTGCATTAAACAGAAAACATAAAACCTGCATTGCATTTGCCAAGGCCCACAGCTCGCAGAAAGGACTGATACTGGAAAAGTGGCTGAAAGTTTATTTTTCTGGTGAATCATCCATTGAACTGCATCCCAGTCGCCTTACAAGACCTGTTGGAACCCTCATGGACCCAAGATTCTCCCAGAAAACAATCATGTTTGGTGGAGGAAAAATCATGGTTTGTTGTTACATCCAGGATGGGGGTGTGAGAAAGATCTGCAGAGTGGATGGCAACATCAACAGCCTGAAATATCAAGAAGTTCTTGCTGCCCTTCTTATACTGCTGCTCCTTCTCATACTTCTGCCCCCATGTCACAGTTCCTGAAAGCGAAGAAGGTGAAGGTACTCCAGGATTGGCCAACCCAGTCACCTGACATGAACAATTATTGAGCATTTCAGGGGTAAGATGAAGGAGGAGGCTTGGAAGATGAAACCATAGAATCTTGATGAACTCTGGGAGTCCTGCAAGACTGCTTTCTTTGCCATTCCAGATGATTTCATCATCAAGTTATCTCAGTCATTGCCAAGACGTATGGATGCAGTCCTCCAAGCTCATGGAGTCATACGCAATATTAATTTTTTTTCCAAGGCACCATGACTTTATGTTCTGATATTATAGTGGCATATTTGTGTATTCAAAATAAAGTGTATGTATAATTTCCACATTTTTTTTCAATGCGACAAGACTTTTGTCCAAGCAAAATCCGACCTCTCTGTACAAATTAAATTATAAAACTCAATGAATGACACAAAACTCTATTTTGGTATATTTCGCATAATCTAGAGGGCTTTGCCTTTCATGTAAGCCATTTTTGATTCCAATTGATCAACTACAAGTCAGGTTATTATTTGTTGTTCCTACAACTTGGATAAGTGACAAGACTTTTGTCAGGCACTGTAGTACCAACCAACCCCTACAGTATAACCCCTAGAAAACTGTTAAAAGGTAGATGTGATGCAAGCGATCTAAGCAAGATGGAAGCACTCAGGAGGAGGCGGAGATTAGGTTGAGAAGATGAGCTTTTTCTTTTATTTACAGCGTGTCCCAAAAGTTCATGCACCACAGAAAAAGTCAACTCAGATTGTGAATATTCAACAGAATGCATTTATTCAAAAGCCGGTGTATCCGCCCTGCATCTTAATTACTGCCCTCAGCCTGTGGGGCATAGAATGCACTAAGTCGTTTAGAACAGAAGGCTCAAAGTTGCCCACTCCCGCACAGCCCTCGCATTGAGCTGCTTCATAGTGGTAGGTGGTAGGCTTTGAAGACCCGACTGTTCAGGATACCCCAGGAGTTCTCAATCAGGTTGAGGTCCAGGGAGTTGGGTGGCCATTCCTCTTTGCGCAGAAAGCTAGGAAGCTGCTCAGAACACCATTGCTGAGTTGTACGAGCAGTATGTGCGGGGGCGCCATCTTGCACGAAGACCATTTCCGTATGCCTGTTGAACATCTTCCTAGCAGTGATGGGGACCGATTTTTTTTTTTTTCTGGTGAGTATGGGAAGTAGTAATGGCTGGATAATGTTCTTGACATAATACTCAGCATTGATGGTGGTGCTCTGGGGTACAACATGCAACTCCAACAGCCCTGAAGATGACATCACCCCCCAGACCATGCAATGGGCGCTGAACTTGACTTGTTCAGAAGGTGGCACTTTCTTTCGATCATTGGTGTAGATGCGGTCGTTTTGGCTGTTGGGAGTTGGAAATAAGTAGAGTGGGCACTCAGAGAAAACCCAGTTTTCCCAGTGTCTTGGGATTATTGTGGCATACTTCTTTGTAAAAGCCAGCTGCTTCTCCTTCTGCAGTTTGGTAAGGCGAGGAATGCTCTCAGACCGAGTTTCTCAGTCAGAAAACGATGGATGGTACTCTTAGAAACTGCTTCCCAAGATTCTTCAGTCTTCGACTGGTGTCTCTTTCCCTTGGCCTTTCGGATGAGGTCCTTGGCCCTGGAACTCAGGACTGAGGGGCGACCTGTACGGGGCTCGTCTTCAAGGGAGTCACAACTCTGGTGTCTCTGCCACCACTTCTTCACCCATCGTATGCTTCTGCCAAGGTCCTGAGCTCCTCCCTGCAAGCTGTCCCTGCCCTGCGCAAGGCAATGGCTTGAGCACGGACCTGAGGCTCTGAAAGAGCAGGCTTTCCAGGTTTTTTGGCCATCACTGCAGCACTACCAAAAAGGTTCTCTCAGTGACAGTTCTCTCTTGGTTTCTTGGTCAACCAAGAAATTTATAGGCCTTTCGCAAACAGATGAACTAATTAAATAACCTCACAACACCTGGCTGACCAGGTGCAACCCATATTGGAGACAGACATGTTGCCCATTAGGGTGCATGAACTTTTGAGACACGGTGTAGACCCAATTAAGGCCTATTTAGGCATTAAAGCAATCAAAGAAATAAAAATAACAGAGAAAAAAAAACTTTTCAAAAAGGAAAACAAAATGACATCATAGTCAAAACATTAGCTTAAACTTAAATAAACAGGTCGACCAACATTAGGCCAATAAACTGACCAAATAGTCACTAAACAATGACTAGAGCCCAGACAGCATGTCTGCTCACCACCAGCTCCCCTTGAGAATGAAGCTGCCATAGCAAAGTAGGCCTAGAACGTGCCCTGCAAATTGGGCCATACCACCCATTCATAAGCTGACAGGGATGTTTGAGGAGGGCCACACATTAAAAACGTAAACAGCAAAAATACTAATTTCTACACAGCTAGAAAAATCTGAAAACATATTTGGCACATTGCTAACTTACTTTGGCATAGCTAAGTTATGTAAAAACAGCAGAAAAATATTTTTCATTACACATTATGTCACTTCCAGCTGCCCGGAAGCAGCACAGAATTTAAACTAGGCGGAGGTGCCGGTCGCTCTGTCACACAACATAGGAGACGAGACGCCGATAAGACATGACATTTGCTATGATGATAATTAAATCATTTTAACTTAAATAAACGGAACATTGATGAGACAAGACATTGTGTGGCGTGATTATTATAACCGAATAGATTATGAATGGTAAAGGTTCTAAACAGCAAGCGTTTGAAATGATGATGGTTTTAAGAGGCTAGCAAAATCACTGTAGTGTTTGATGGTAAACTGTGCACAAACGAAACAACTACCGGATCATAACGGAGGTGGATGATGAGTGGCGTGGTTAACAGAAATGGTTTTGAGACAGTATGACCTTTAACAGACTACATGAACGCGGTAGACAAACACTCACAGGCAACATTTGCACTGGGACTCTGCACGTGAAATGTAGGTAGCGCATTGCTACTGTGACGGTATCTCTGCGCCCCGTCACAAAAACCAACCACAAAATTTGGAGCCCTGATTATACATATATAATAAATTACCATAACACTTCATTTCATTACCCTAACAGCCTTGTATATGTTACGGTAATGAATGCAGAGCATTACGGTAATGAATGGCAGTCCCATGTTGCTAGCAATAATTAGCATAGCTAGCATGACTCGACAGAAATAGTTTCACAGTTTGGCTCTATAAAAGTTACTTTTCCACAGAACATAAAATAATTATCTTCAAAACTATTTTAAATATACCCTGTTATGGTAATGAACAGTAGTAGCGTGCCAAGGAGTGTATATAATTACAATCTTTAACCTATCTACCGGAAGAACTTGAAAGATGATCTTTCCTGGCAGCCATTTTGCAACTTCTCTTCCACACAATGCATCATAGGACTGAAAAACTTTATTTATTGGAACACAGGGATTTTAATGGAGCCAAATATCTCTGTTACGGAAATGAACTGTTCATGCTCCGGACACATGTATTTGGCCCAGAAAATAATTACTCACAAATGGTTGGCCCAAAATGGTAACACTGCTAGTTAAAGGGTATAACCCCAACCATTTTTTGTATTTTATATATATATATAAAATTATGGGGATGTATTGTGATAATTTTGGGTTTAAGGTAAAAAATAAAAGCCCGGACACGTTACGGTAATTAACTTTTAGGTTGAAATGTTGTCATAAAATATAAAGTAATTCATCAAAAGCAAAGACAATAGTAGTCCTACAATTAGTCCATACCATAGTTTGATATATAATACAAAAGTTTCATTGTTTTAGTAGTTTAATCTATCAAATCCTTACAGACATTACAAAATGCAATTTCGTGAGAATCGCCCATTTGTGCTCTGTACTGCATTTGAAAAAGCTGTTAGATTCTGTTTAATGTTCTCTATCAATGACATTTTAGAATGTTTCCTGAGTATACCTTCCTGGGTTCTGCTAGAGGATTTACAAGCGGTCGTTCCCCCATTCTGGTGACCTACATTCATCCTTGAAGGCCAATGAGGCGATTACCCGTGCATTTCAATGCTCATCATTGTGCGAGAGACATGCTACATAAAAGGCTCTTAATACTCCCATCCCCTTTGTGTGTTAAGCCTGATTGTCTTGTTGAGACCCACGTTGTAATTTCATTAATGGCTTGACAAAATAATCCTTAAAGGGGCACCTGATGTCATTTCGTTCATGCTTGTGATTTTGACTGAATTTGTTGAGACATCACAATCTGCATTACTTATTCATACTCTGAATGATCTAACTACGTTAAATGGTGATAAAGCTGAAGATCCGGTAATGCTAGAGCAGGTCTTTACCCCATGAAACCTACAGACCTTCATATGGGTTTGTCAAGTGTTGCTGCTGCATTTAAGTATGTGGACCTTCAGGTCTATTTTCAATTTCCAACAATCCCAAATTTGTCCCGCTGAATTACAGGGAAATGCATTAAAAATGGTGCACAAGATGGAGTTATTTTCCTTTTGATGTAATGGTGTGGCCATAAAAACATGGCATGCTGGATTTGAATGTTGTTTCTCAATATACAGTAAGTGAGATGTGGCTTCACTGAAGCGCTACAACCACCAGATACAGAATATGTATGTGACATTGTCCTACAATATGAAGATAATGCTTTGTCTGACCTTGAACCTACTGAAGGGAAAGCTGTGTCACAATTACTGTGCTTGCTCGGAACTTTCATCCCAGGAGAGTGAATCTGTGCTTGACTGCAAGTCAGAATCTGATTCCATCCTTGTCAATCCGTCTTCGTTTTCCATTGTATTTTTGTGTTTTAGTCACTTCGGCATTATACTTTTTCTACTAAAGGAAGAGACCGCACCTCGCCAAAGTATATTTCAGCGGAAAGTAGAATTCTTGAAGTGTCTAAAACGCATAGTTTTATAAATTTTAATTTGGTAATGATCCAGTGCGACGCATTTTAAAACCGGCGAGTCTTCAAATCGGCAAACCAGCTTACAGCCCTATTTTAATGATCTAAGCGCTCGGTCTGAAACATGTGGCACAAGTGTATTGAGGGCGTGTCCAAATCCATTTTTGCTTGTTAAACGGCAGGTCATCTGGGCGCGTAGTTAGGTGCTAAGTGCAAAGGGGTTGGATTTAATCTCTTAGTGTTTTTGAGCAAAACATGGAATAAACCAATCAGTGTCATCTCCCATTCTCATTAAAAGTAAGGGGGACTTGGACCTTGGCAAATAGATATTGTATGGGCAGATTTTCTGAGTAGCAGAAAAAAAAAAACTCTTCACTGCATCAGAATGAGGGCTGCTTGTGTGCGAAATGAAAGCATGTGAGCAAACTACTGATCTCCAAAAATGTAATAAAAATATTTTTGAAGTATTGCTCAAAATTATTTAAATCATACCCAGTTGTTAAAAATCATAACAGTGAATCCCCAGGGCTGCAGTTGAACTTTATATTACATTTCAACTGAATAAAACATAAAACAATAGCAAACGCAAAAAAGGTTTTAATTAAGGGTCACCTGTAAAAGTAGATAACTTAATAAATACGCGCTGATGGGGAACGACCAAAAGAAATTGAAATGAGTGAGAAAAACAGCTAGCAAGAAAGAAACAAAACTCATGTTATTTTGATTACGTACAGTAACCCCTTGAATTATATCAAACAGGAGAGAAAAGAACTTGTTTCCGCTTGTCTTACGATTGAAAGTCCAGTCAAATATATGGTGGAAATTCGGATTAATAATAGACGGCGAGTACAATGTCATTCATTGTTTTTTCTCACTTAAAAATGCTGCTTTTTAAGGGCTACTTTGTTTGTCTGCCAAACTGTAAATAATAAAACAATTTCCAAATTAAATGAGGGATTTTGCTTTTGATAATGGAAACGGGACAGCAGGCACTGTATTAATGGATCAGGTTGGATCCAGTTGGTTTTTCAGATAATTGCAGGTAACGGATCTACCCGTGTCGGACTTATTCAGACTTCTGAAGGGAATTTTCAGCACTTTGAACATTCGTTCAGTTACAGTTTTTGTTTCCTGTGATGGACCGAAAATCCATGCACTATTCAGACATTATATGCCATGTCTTTGATCATTTTTTCCAACCACTGTCATCGAACAGCCATCTTCCCAGAAGGGATCCTCTGGAAAACAGCATGAAGAGTTCCCTAATATTAAAGAATTGTGGCTTTATCCAGCATAATTTGCGAATACCTATGTGCGTAATCACGCGTTGAATCGCAAATTACCAGATGGAATAGGTTCCCTTACGATTAAACTAGCCTGTACCACAGCATGCTCTGATGTGCGTGTGTGGAGTGACCGGATTCACCATTCTGATATGTGTTTTTTACATATCTTGAAAATAATCCTTCACATTGTAATTTTTTATTTTTAATTGTTTGCTTGTGTGTGCGCTGCAGCTCATCCCTGTGTAGTGTCTAACAAGCAGAGAGTACACGCGTTATGCACTGCCAACAAAAGACCATTAGACTATCATGATAAAGCGCCCTTAAAATTGTTGTTAAATACTGACTGTAAACCAGGTTTTTGTTGGTCAATTGCACAAGAGCTTTGCACTACCTCAAGATAGCAACAGGCCAGCATTGCACCTGACCACACCTCATTTTAAGACCAACACGCCTATGGGCGCTCAATTTAGCACAAATGAATTGGGTATTTATGCAGTGAGAACGCTGGACAGGATACTGGTATTCTCGTCAGCTGTAAAGTAGCAGAGACACTTGCGCTAGGTTTTGCGCCTCACTGTGCTGGGTGCAAGATAGAGGCCTTTGTATCCTTCAGCTAAAGTAAGAACATAGTGCTTTGAATCCTTTCCATATAAAACGCCTTTATATCAGCATATTGCCTGAGTAACCAAAATAGACAAATACAATGCAAAACAATGACGGGTTTGCACGAATGGGCGTAGATTATGACTTGCAATCGGTGTAGTGATGAGCATGCACAGTAATCGTGACACAGCTCCTTTAAGTGAAAAGTTAAGAGTTTAAGGGTTAAACGTGACGAAAAGAAGTACACTGTTTGTTACATATCTGTTTTTGTCGTAAGAAACTATACCCTCCCCAAAAAAACTGTGAGAAAGGTTAAGAAAAGATTACATGAGGTTCTTTGGAATCAGTGTTTCCTTATCCATTGATTTCTATGGGGTAGAGTACACAGGAGATTCTAGTCAATAAACCTTAGACCTATGGGGAAATATTTATTGCCTGTGCTCCCCTTTTCACCTGTGGACCATGCACATTGAGAAAGAGCAAAGGATACAGAGCTTCAAGACCCCTAAATGAAAGGTGTGCAAACAGAAAACTGGGTTCTGTATTGCTCAGGCCAACCTCACAAGTAAAAAAAAAAAAAAAAACACATTAACAGTTCAGTGAATACACAAAACTGCTTGTGTTTGTTTATGGTTTTGATGCTGGCAAAGAATATGAAGTGTAAACTGTACATTCTGTTTACATTACATTTTACCTCACTGGCATTCAGCAGGTGCTCCTGTGCAGGGAAACACAAATGGCTTTTGTATTTTTGTGCAGTACGCAGTTATGCAGTTAGATGCTGAAAAAATTTAGGCTCAACTCGCGTCAAAAAGTTAAGTAGTTAAATATATTTCTGACCGCATTAAGAATAGTGAATTATATTTTTCATTATCAATGAGTAGATATGGGCAATAAGAGCGTATCTAAGATAAAATGGGCTCAGTTTGTGATAATTTATTAAGTTGAAAAAGTGAATTTTATGAAATGACCTCAGGAAAAAAATAGTTTTAGAAGTATACTTCCCATTATTATTGAGTTCATATGGGCACTTTGAGGATATCTAAAAATGGGTTTGGTTTATGATCATTTAAAGGGGTACTACAGTGTTTGGACAGAATGCTTATTTTCGAGTGGCATTACTCTCGTCATCCACGGTGTCCGGGGCAATACCATGGCTTGGTTTTCTTTTAGGGGAGGGTGCTTTCGCTAATACACCCTTTACTGTCAGGGGTGACGGCTTAGGCCTTGTTACTGTTTTCACAGCCACAGGAGGGAGCTGACATTTCCTCTGGCTGTGCTTGGCAGGTGTATGACCTGACCCAGGAGTTCTTCCAGAATGGGAAGCCGGTCAGGGCGGAGAGCCAGAACAGCGTGGGAATCTTCACACGTGATGCCATCCGCAAGAAGATCATGCAGGAGCCGGATGACTCCGAGAGCACCAAGAGGCTCAAACTAGCCATGCTGCAGCAATACCTCAAGGTGAACAAAACAGCGCCCCCATAACCAATACTTTCATGAGCCTTAATGATGTATTTGTATATTTTTTTCACCCGTATTTACATACAGTGTGCACTACATCGATGGGTAGACAAGAAAGCAGGCCCTCTATAAAATTCTATGGGTGCACATAGGTGGATTGTTAATTTAACCCAGATAATTACTTTATTCCCCTGTAGGTGACAAGAGTCCTTGGTCTTTTTCAGAAAGCATGCTGTATGATACAAAACCGGTACCATGCGGGACATTGGATCAAAGTACTCCAATTTTCAAAAAATTTATGTAAATTTTCAAAACATGTATTTGCAAATTGTTAGCGTAATCCATGACACATTTATTAAGTGAAAAAAAAATTAAGATACTATTTTTATGGTGTCTGAAGAATAAATATTTCACAACTCAAAGAAAAAATGAAGGTTTGTATGAATATATGCCATATTTTAAAATCTGTACAAAAATGTTTTGTTTGTTCATGTGGCTGGTAAAATATTAGATGGCTCATATCGGGTGCCAATTTTTTGCCACATAGCACTAGCTATGAGGTGGCGATTCATTCAAAAGTGAGTCAAGGAAATCGCAGCGTCTGTCGATTGTTTACTCGTACAGTGGATTGAGAATAGCTGGCACAGCCTGTCAAGGTGGTGGCACAGCCTGTCAAGGTGGTTGCCCCGCCTGCCAAGGAGCACCAGTCAAGTGTTTATTCACGCAGTGGATCGAGGATAGCTGATGCAGCCTGTCAAAGAGTTTCATGTCAGGTGTCAATCTTGCGCATCCTGTGAGGAGTTTCAAGCAAGGTGCCTGTCGAGCATCAAACTCCTGTTGCCTGTGAGGACTTTTGTGTGAGGGACTGTCCAGTATTAACTTATGCAGCCTGTCAAGGGGTTTTATGCGAGGGGCCTGTTGAGTGTTTATCGTCTTTTTTTTTTTAATTTGGCATCTCCAATCCCACCTGGAATGGCCAATTGGTGAACTATGTACAACACTTGCTCATATGCGACGCCTTGTTGCCAATTCAGGAGAGTGCAGACAGTTCGCGGCTCTCCAAGGAGCACGCCCGTCAGCCACTGCTTCTTATACACTCATTGGTTGAATCATCCCAAGTTCAGAGCGAGGGCGGAGGATACCCGAACATGAACAAGCTTAGAATCTTCCTGACGAGTGCCCGTCTTGGCCAACAGAACGCGCCTAAGCAACGAACAACGGAATCATGTTATATTACCCTTTCCGGCAGACCCTTCCCAATTTGCATCACTGTAGCGCAATGGCCAATTGTGTGCTACGCTGAAAAAGCTGCCGACCACTGCCAGTTGGTACAACCGGGGCTCGAGCCCACGTCGTGATAGTCACTTCTGCTTCGCAGTGCAATGCTTTAACCGAGTGACCTATTCGGCAGCTCGAGTGTTTAACATCTTAAAGCAACACTCTCTATTGTTATGCATTAACACAAGGGGTTGAGTTCACAAAGGGGCTCAAGAAGTGAGCTAGTTTGCTAACTTACGTAACATAAATTGCAAACAAATGAGGAAAATCATCCAAATCCAACTCACCATATTGAAGTACTTATTCTCAACAATAGTGTCAGTTTTGCAGTTTTCTTTATTCAAGGTTAAAAGGAAAAGTAGAATCACTCCCAGCTGCCTCAACCTCCTGCTCCAGTAATCCCTGATCTATTGCACGAGTTTAACATCGGACAGGCCCTTTGCTTGCAACTCCTCAACTGGCTGTGTGAGTTTAACACTGGACAGGCCCATTGCTCGAAACTCCTCGACAGGCTGCGTCAGCTGATAGCGATGCACTGCGCGAGTGAACACTCGATAGGTGCTACACTGTTCTCAACAAACTTCATAATGTCTTTGCGCCTTGAAACGAGTTTTTGCTCCATGCTTCAAGAAAAAAGCAAAAATCAACCCACGTTGGGTATCAATGCATACACTCAAAACCGTTTTTTTGATTTTGTTTCGTTTGTGAAGCCAGTGCCCTGAACACTTGGGGGCCAAATATAAAGGGTAACGTGGTTATATTGTTATTATACTGTTAAAGCACTGTTAATCTTTGCTTCTCTATATTGGTTCAATTTTTTGTGATTTAGATTAGATTGATTGCATGACTACATACAACAATACATTTTTTATATGTAACAACAATTTGTGGCAAAAATAGCTATATGAATTCTAGTATTGTACAGGTGTGGAAATGGTTTTGGAAACGATTAATATGGTCATGAAGGGCCCATTTTTTGCTCTGTCTCCTCTTGTGTAGGTGGAGAGCTGTGAAAGCAGTTCAGCTAACATGGACGAAGTGTCACTTAGTGAGTTCGGGGAGTGGACGGAAATCCCGGGCGCCCACCATGTCATCCCCGGAGGCTTTGTCCAAGTGGTGCAGCTTCTATCGCAGGACATTCCATCCAGGGTTGTGCGTCTGAATCGGCCCGTGAGCCAGATCCACTGGAACCAGTCTCAGCATGACGAATCCGCCACCGAAAACAACGGCGGGGACCACAACCATGACCAGCGAGCCGCCCCCCTGTCCTTCCCCATCCAGGTGGAGTGCGAAGACGGCGAACTCCTCCCCGCCGATCATGTGATCTTTACTGCTTCCCTGGGTGTCCTGAAAGAGAAGCACAAGAGTCTTTTCTCCCCGAACCTGCCCGAGGACAAGGTGCAGTCCATCGAAAAGCTGGGCATCAGCACTACAGATAAGATCTTCCTGGAGTTTGCTGAGCCTTTTTGGAGCCCCGATTGCAACGGCATTGTGTTTGTGTGGGAGGACGACGCCGAGCTGGAGCAGCTAGCGTACCCGGAAAAGCTGTGGTACCGGAAGATCTGCAAATTTGACGTGCTCTACCCGGCTAAGCGCTACGGCCACATGCTGTGCGGCTGGATCTGCGGTGATGAGGCCTTGCACATGGAGCGCTGCGATGACGAGACGGTGGCCGAGGTCTGCACGGAGATGCTACGACAATTTACAGGTGTGTGCTTGCTTGCCACTACCAAGATATTGGGACTCTTGAGCTTCAGACTCTGAGCTGTGAACAAGGGGTGCGTATCGGTGCTGCATACAGGAAATAACTCCATCGCGCCCAAGGTGTATTTCTCTACACAGGCTAACACAGGCACTCACTTGGAATAAGGCCATATAAAAAAAAAGGTTGGTGATCACCCTTTTGGGCAAAAAAAGTGAGGGGGGGAGGTTTTTTTTTTTTAAGACTGAAACTGGTGGAAAAGAGTTTTAACTGAAGACTGTTTAGATAACTGGCAGAATATTTAATCACGTTTTAACTGAAGTTTTAAAACACATATTTCTTTTGCTTCCCTGGTCTTTCTGTTCTCTCCCTACTGCAATCGTCTTGACATCTGAAGGAATTTATCAATGAAGAGTCGAACAATGCGGCCTGCGGACATTTTCTCAAGTGCTGAGCAATGCGCATGCGCGGTGTGGTTCAACAAACGCTCGCTAGAGGGCCGGTCAGTCATACTAACTAAATCGAAATACCGCAAAGTTTGAATCACCGACGCATCATTTTTTCACGTTTTTACACGATTCTAGACATCTTTTCGATGAAAAAAAAAACTATTTTTTTGAAAATAAAATTTTTTTTTTTTTAATTGGGTCAGCACCGTTTTTGCTAGTCAGGAGAGGATGATCACCAACTAATTTTTTTATATGGCCTAATCTTGGCAGAGCTTGGGCATTGGCTGGATATAACTACTGTGAGAAAACTGAGAATGTTGCCAAATCTTGAGTGTTATAGAAAAACCTAGGAAGTCTAATTTTAGTCGAAACTAAGTTAGGACCAATTTTGTACTTATTAGGCTTTGCCTCATCATATACAGTAAGATACATAAAAAATAATCATTGATTTCATATGTTTTCCTGTGGCAAAACCAAGCAAGTCATCGGTATTTAATCAGTTGTGAAGTAAAAATCAAGCAAGTTGTTCCTTGGTTCTTCCACATAAAATTTTCTATTTTTTAATGATAAAACCTGGTCAGTGAATTAGCCAGTTATGAAGCAGCATACCTACATTATCTGATCTGTGAGGTAAGTCCCCATGCAGAGCATTGAATGTGCAGGACATTCATGGTCAGAATTCGTAATTCACGCAATTCAAGTGCTAATAACAACTGAAGAATGGCTTGAAGAGAGAAGCAAATAGTGGAGTTAATACTGAAAAACTGTCAAATGCCACTGAAGCTGCATAATCGTTAGGTTTTTGTCCATCATTTTGAGATTTGACATTTTATATTTTCAGATGGAAAAATTTCTAAACTTAGGTATATTGCCAGGGACACTGATAAAAAAGAAAAAAATTTCCTCTATAAATATCTCTTATTATGTAATGAACAAATAACTACCATGTCAGTTTCATTGTCGGACAAGAGCTTAACCCCAGAGGGATACAGTTTTCTGTCTTTTTCTCGAAATCAGCTTTTTGTTACTTACTAGGTTTTTCCATAAGACTCAAGAAATGTAGAGCATGAATTGATGAAAATGACCTGGACTGGTTTTTAATAGATGATGTTACTCAGGAAATAGCCCCAGGGCTCTGAGGTGCAGCTTGCATGGCATGCGGTGAATGAATGAATGATCATTGCATTGATTTAGAGCTTTCGCTGTGGGACGCAAAGCACTTTTTTGTGATACGGGGTAGTCTTCTCAACCACCACCAATGTTTAACACCAGGCTGGGAGAGCCAAAGGGACGGGACAGTTTTTGTAACCTGTTAAATCAGGCAATGATTCATCGGCAGTTGAATGAGCCAGGTTGGCAATTTGGCCAGGACACTGCGGAACTTCCAACTTTTATGTTAGGAGTGTCACGGAATTGTTATGTTTAAAGTGTTACAGGACCTTAGTTGACCTTATGTCTCCTCCAAAATCTGGCGACACCTACAGCGCTGTTGTTAGCATTCCCTTTGGGCATTGAGGCTTATTTGATCAGAGGGAAGAATGCCCCCTGCTGGCCCACCGACATGGAGACGGTTTAAAGATGAGACAGACCACTTCGGGGATTTTCAATTGAAAAGTTTGTAACGCTAGAAATGGCAGTTGTATGACATATCGCACCCCTCCCCCTCTAAAGACAATCGTCTGCTTTATACAGCTGTACTGGGAAACACATCAAACCTGCCGTGTTGCTGCATTGATGCAAGCACACTGTTAAGATTCAAAACCGTTTCAACTCTCATGGTTTCAACAGATTTGGTGTTTTTTTTTTGTTCAAGTGCTCCGGTGGGATGAGCCCAATGAGTGTCTGTCATTCATTTTTGTCAGATGAGCTGATGGTGTCATGTCACAGCACGGTGTTAAGGGAAGTTGGTGTTGTGAAACTTTGCACATACATAGAAGTTCAACCTGTGGGAAAAAATATATTTAAATGAGTTTAGGAAGAGTCAACAAACTTTTTTTTTTTTTGGAAAATTCTTTTTATTGAACATTTTCAGAATCATAACAGTCCTGCACAGTACATATACAGATAGCATGAAATATGTAGCAAATCCAAAATACATCCACAGCAATGATCTCAAAAGTCCTTGTTAGGTCTAACATTTCAGGCAGTTGCACTCTGAGTTCCAAGATACTCCAACACTTTGCCAAACTTTACTGTAAAGAGGTCCCTCTGATCATTAATACAAAATCTTAGTCTTTCCAAAGAAATATAGTCTGATATCAACCACTTCCACAGATGTATTGATGGAGGTTCGTCTCCTATCCATTTGGTCATAACATCTTTCCGGCCCAACATAAGCAAAAACTGAACAGTGATCTTATGTGATCTTAATGATTCAGGGATACATCCCAATAGACATGATGATGGATTAGGCTGTAATTGCGGCTTGATTACCACACTAACCTCAGCACATATGGTTTGCCAAAGCTGTTGAATCTTTTCACATTCCCAGAGACAGTGAAATCTTGTCCCTAAAATAGTCTTGCATTTTTTGGCAGTTTGGAGAGGCCCCTGCTGTATATTTACTACACATATATGGAGATATATAGACATTTTGTAAGATATTATATTGCATTTCTCCGAATCTGTTACATATGGATATTTTCAGAGGTAAAAGTTAAATTTCCACCCACATTTCAGTATCTATTGTTATTTTCAGCTGAGTTTCCCATAATTTCCGTAGGAATGATAGTCTGTCTGTATTCAAATGCTGCAGCTTGAAATAAAATTTAGAGACAAAGTGACCTTATTTAAGACTATCTAAAAGAGTCTTTTCTAAAGTTACAGTCATCTGGGAGATTAAGAGTGTCCATTTTAGTATGCACATAGGGGTCTATTCTCACATTTGCGCGTAAGTCCATTTTTACGCGATTCAAGTTACGCGCATTTGAGTTACGCGTATTCTCCCCTACGCGCTTCGATCACGCCCACAGGGCTTATCTTCAAAATGTAGGCGGCCTTTTGAAAGAGGTGTGACTAATATACTGGACAAAGAAAATTAGGGATCACCCCAATTTTCGAATTTGAAATATTTGATAGTTCAAATTATGTTCCATATCATATTTCAATATTAAAAATCAAAGTGATCCCTAACTCTCTTTGTCCAGTATACAAAAGAGAGGCAGACTCTGTACCAAGCTCATTGATTATGGCTATCAGGAAAACATGGAACAAGGATTTTCTGATTAACTATGAAAATGCAGTTGTAGTCCATGGAAAACGCAAACCAGACTTCAAATTTGAATATGCCGCTGTAATAGTAGGCCTATGTATGTTTCAATAAACGGCCCGTCATCCTCCGATTTGGTTGGACTGTCCGACTCTCTGGGACCACTCAAGAGTTGTCCTAAACCCCAGTTGGACAAAAAAATATGGCGTTACTGTTTCATGTTGCCTGGAGGCAAAGACTGCCCAAAACATTTTGAGAAAGGAAAGACAGTATAACCAATGCCCGTGAAACCGATGTATACCTAGAAACGGGGTTCTGTAAAATCTGTGAATGGATTTTTCTAACGACCACAGATAATTTACTTACTATATATGAATATTTCACTTTGAAATCATTAGTGCTTCTGTCCTCAATTGCGACAAAGGTGTATTTTTTTTCAGGCTATGTGAACACTAATGGGACATTGCCTTAAGAGCGGTCTCGGCATGGTTCTCAGTGGTTATAAATCATCGTATTCGTGGTGCTTATGTGCGACTGAGTGGAGCTCTTTTTACCACCCGTCTTAACTTAGCTCAAAACTGTAAAATAAGCAGTTGTGATGATATGAATGTTTTAACCCACTTAAACCGGGACAGCATGTGCGCATTTTAACCTTTAAAACCGGGGACGCTGTTACGCATTTCTACCCTTCAGGCCGGGAAAGCGGATACGTCATTTTGTTGTTTTCATTACTTTTCCGACCATTTCCGGGCTCATAGCTGTTCTTTTACTGGCACTTTATACTAGGGCAGATGCCATAGTAACACTTCAAGACACTTTATTTTTTATATTTTTATGTTTATTTTTATTTTATTTGAACGGACACTTTATCATGCCTGCCACCCAGTAGCGGAGCTACACGGGGGGCAAAGACACATCCCTTTTAGTCCTGGCTAGATCTCAATCATTTTCCTTTATTGACGTCTTTTCCAATTATCGTAATTATCAGTGCAGAAAAATAATTTACTTATTAATTGGCCAATGCTTTGCGTTATTGAACTGGTCCGTGTTCGAATGAAACGCGGACTTTCACTCTCGGTATTTCGTGGGTTGATTTGAAAAAAAAAAAAAAAAAAAAACAGTGGCACTCGGCAGTTAAATAGCCTAGGTTATAACAAGCGTGCGGCTCAAGCCATTTGCGTGAGAGTCGACAGGTAGGCTATGCAATTTTGAATAACGTAGATTTAAATACAGCAAATACATGTCCAGAGGAATGATTGTCGTCTTACCTAATCGGGGAGAACAAGCTGCACCTGTTAAGTGTGGAGCGCTCTCGGAGTGAACCTTTTGTTAATCATGAAGATGACTGAGAACAGGTCAGGATTTATAATTGTTTTAAACGGCTGTTTTGTGCAACCCAATTCTCTGTTCCGCCACTGTGCTGAATTTAACCCGCGATTTAATCACTGTTAGATCGCATGTGGAGAGAAACCGTGTCTTCAGTTGCCAATTACAATAATTGGAAAAGAAGTCAATAAAGGAAAATGATTGAGATCTAGCCAGGACTAAAAGGGACGTGTCTTCGCCCCCCCCGTAGCTCCGCCACTGCTGCCACCTGTTCCAGAGAAAGAAAAAATGTTTGTTATTCTCTAGTGCAGAGCTTATACTTTTATTTATTAGGCCTCTTTATTCCATTTGAGTTGTGCATGTTATATAGATAGAGATTTGTTATTTATTTTATTGGTTTTATTATATTTTATAGTTTGTTCAGTATTTTAAATATTGTGATGAAGATTTGCACAAATAAAAAACATAGTTCTCATGAAAACCACAGGTGTAAGCTCTCAAGTACTTTTTGAATTTTGTTTCTATCTGCTACAGAGGCTGAGATATCAGCTTTTTACTAGACGTTGACACCTGGGTGCTGTTTTCCAGAAAACCTCAGGTTTTAGGGGTTCTTTTCAAAATCGCCCATAGGTTTTCATAGGCGTTTTTTGAATAGGCCTCAGGCCTAAATGGGTTAATGTCTTTTTGTGACGGTGCGTTCAGGAACCACTCGCGAGAACAGGAATTCCAAAAATCATAAGCCTTTATTGAAAACAGGGTCAGGACCAGAAGACACAAGAATTGCCAAGCCAAAAACGAAATCCAAAAAGCGAAGTGGACTAGACAGGCTGGGGTCAAAACCAGTAAAGCAGATGTGCGACGGTACATAGACAGCAGGCCAAAATCCTAGTCGAAATCCAGAACAGTGAGTCATACACAGTGCATCCAAAACGGTAATCGTGGTCATACAGAAAAAAGGTCCAAAAATCCAAAAAGACAAAACAAGAACAGAAGGGCTAGACAATATCAAGGTCGGGCGAAACAGTCGTAAAGAAACAATAATCAATTGGCATACGAGGAGCTCTGCACAAAATAATACTGATCAACGTTCTGACAAGGACTGAACTGCAGTGAAGACTCTAAATAGACACAAGGGAAGTCACATGCTATGCAGGGAACAGGTGAATTGGATAAGAACTAATTACAAAGGAAGGTACACATGGGGAAGTCCTAAACCACAACAATTGGCAAAAGCCAAGACACGGACAGGATCCACGCAGACAACCTATGACAGATAAACAGCTCTAGTCAAGGAGTTCTAAGTGCACAGACAATGAGTGCAGGAAAGCAATTAAGCACGTGCGAGAGATCTCGCGGAAATGCAGGGAGAGGCAGAGAAAGCAAAGCAAGAGGCGGAGATTAGAACAGGGCGATTGCTGAGACTGAATTAGTAATAATTAGTAGAGGTGCAGCTTTACAAATTAACCGAAGTGTTCATTAGTAAGTTAGTAATATATATATGGATTAGTTGAGTTAGTAGACTATGATACACAATATAATTGTTAGTATTATTAGTAATCTAGGAGAGCAAGGCGAAGGAAGTAAACAAGAATTGAAGTAATAATATGAAACACCAGAAACCATTGAAATCACCCGAAGCAGGTAGGCACACAGACTGGGGAGACGGACTGAACCAAACTGATCACAAGACGGGAGAAAAAGTGCAATGAAACCTAGAATGGCAGGAACAGAAAACTGGAATATACAATAACCAAAAAGAATAAAGAAAAGACATAACCATAAACATAAGGAATGACATCAAAACACAGAACCATGACACTCTTGTGTGATGAATAGCTTGGTTACGGTATGTTGCAACTCAATACTTTTAATACAGAATGCACAGTAAGCAAAGGCTACTTTTGATTAGCTGGCTAGCTTGTATTCGGTTAATACTGAAATTGTACGTGACAGACTATAGCGATGTGCGCTGTTAGTTTACTTCTTAATAGTAGTTGTAGATCTACCTAATCAGAGTTATTTTTTCAATTAACGTTGATGTATTTTGAATATTTGAACGCCAAATAGCGAAGCTGTGCATCACTGGAGTCTGTAAATTATGATGCAACTTCGAACGGATGGTGATGAACAGTCAGTCTGCGTCAGACTATGGTCGGACATCCTACTTTTGATTTGTTGAAACACCTGACGGACATGGTCTCTCAAAGGTCTGACTTTTCACTCAACGGATGGTCTGACTCGGTCGGACAAGTTAAGTTTATTGAAACATCCCCCTGGTCTTGTTGTCCTGAAAAAAACTGCCCAGGGGCATTGCCAGGATGGCTGCTGCGTGGCATGATAAGATAAAGACTTTGATGGACACCACTTCCACCAGCAAATTTAGTTTTCCAAGGTGGCCTTCAATCCAAGCACCAAATGATCCCCCACCTACGTCACTTCAGCCATTTGACTAATAAGGGACGAATGGTACTAAACAGCAGCTAACAGGAAATTTAGTCATCAAACCTGAAGTGCCATTTCTCCACATTGGGTAGCTTTAAGTACATGAGTCATGAGGCATTCACTGGGTTAATCTAGCGATTCCTTCCACTTCATGGTGTACTTCCGAATTATGATGTCATGACTGATGTCATTTTCCGCTTCCCTAAACCCAATTGTGACCAAACCTGTTCCTGGGTTGTTCCTCCCAACATGTACCTATTCGTTTAAACCCAAATTAAGCACTCCTGACTCAACTAATTCGGCATGCAGCAAGATCTCTAGCTGTAGAAGGAGCTGAGCTTTGCTCGGGTTGGAGTGAGAACCTGCATTTTTTAATGTGTCACTGCATTGATCGATTTCCCATTTTCCAAAATCAAACTTCAATCACTGCGGAAATGGCCAAAGACATGCGCTGTCACAGTAGCCCCACAAATCTGCTGTAAGAACACTGCAAAAATATATATTAACCCAATTTATTTAGCAGCCTGATTTTCTCTGCAATGGGTACTTTCACATTGGTCGGCTACTTCAAGGAAATTAAGCTGATCATACTTTTATGCGATTTTAGATTTTAACTGCAGGATTTTTACTTGTGATAGAGTATTCTCACACTGTGGTATTGATAGCGGTACTTAAGTAAATGATCTGAGTACTTCCTCCAACACTGCAGTTGACAGAATCTGACAGGTCACCAAATGTGGTGTAACTCCTGTAATACGAAGTGGTAAGCTCTTCATTTAACCTTTTCATTGATGAATTATGAAAGACAAAAAAAGACGGTAAAAATTAGTTTTAAGTAAGTTTTCATGCCAGGCATTTCCTCTTGTGGTGTCTGTCAGCATTTTATATAAAAGTTCGTGTTCAAGTTTTATCTCGTGTTTGCTTTTATATCTGGAGAAAGCATTTGATAGGGTTCCGAGGAAGGTGATTGAGTGGGCGTTGAGGAAGAGAGGTGTACCAGAGGTATTGGTTAGGGCAGTGATGAGTTTGTATGAAGGGGCGAAGACAAGAGTTAGAGTTGGATCAGAGCTGTCGGAGGAGTTTGGGGTGAAAGTTGGCGTACATCAAGCATCTGTGTTGTCACCGTTGGTGTTTGCAATAGTGGTTGATGTGGTGACGGAGAGTGCAAGAGAGGGATTGATAATGGAGATATTGTATGCGGATGACCTGGATCTGATGAGCGAGATGATGGAGGGATTGAGGGAGAAGTTTTGGAAATGGAAGGAGGCGTTTGAGAGCAGGGGGCTGAAGGTAAACCTCAGGAAGACAAAAGTGATGACGAGCGGGTTGGAAGGAGAAGTGTCAGTGAGTAAGGTAGATCCATGTGGTGTGTGCGGGAAGAGGGTAATGGCAAATTCGATATTATGTACGAAATGTGGGAAATGGATTCATGGCAGATGTACAAAAATGAAGAAGGTGACCCCAGGACTGGCAAGAGATTTTACTTGTGGAAGATGTGAGAAGAGAGTTGGTGAGCTGGAGGAACCGATGGAAACGTTATGTGATGAGGTGGAAACGGTGAGAGGGTTTTGTTATTTGGGGCATAGGGTGAATGCAAGTGCTGCATCTGAACCAGCTGTGACAGCAAGAACAAAGCTTGGCTGGGTGAAGTTCAGGGAATGTGGAGTGTTATTACATGGAAAAAGTTCTCCTTGAAGACGAAAGGAAGGGTTTATCGGAGTTGTGTGAGATCTGCAATGTTGTATGGGAGTGAGCAATGGTGTTTGAGGGAAAGTGAAATGGTGATTTTGAGAAGGACCGAGAGAACAATGGTGAGAGCAGTGTGTGCTGTGAAACTAATGGATAAAAAGAAGACCGAGGACCTGATGGAGATGCTTGGGTTGGAGGAATCAGTGGAACAGCTGGCAAGGGCCAATGGAGTGCGGTGGTATGGGCATGTGTTGAGGAAGGATGATGATCATGTTCTGAGGAAAGTGCTGGAGTTTAAAGTGAATCAACCAAGAAAGCGGGGACAACCGAAGAAGACGTGGAAGAGACAGGTGGAGGAGGAGCTTGGGAAGGTTGGCTTGAGAAAGGAGGACACCCAAAATCGGGCGAGATGGCAAGACGGTGTGAAAGCGATTGCTGTAAGAGTGAGGTAAATCCGGCCACCCTCGTTATCGGGGACAAATCCGGATTAAAACTGGATGATGATGATGAGAGATGTCTATACAAAATTGAAATGGCCTTTTTCACAAAGGTAGTTAGCTTTGGGCAGATTATAATAAAAGGTTTTAAACCTGCACTTCCTGATTGTGTAAATTAAAACTGTGAAGACAAAGATGAACTATATGAATTAACAGTTATGAATAGTAATTTAATTACAAGTAACACCCAAATGAGTAGAACCTGGAAGTATTGAGCATTTTTGTATTTAACAAATTGTTAACCCAAGAAAATAAATGAAAATATAACAAGACTAATAATCAGTTTAAATCAGTTTAAAGAGAGGTTTCTCTCCTCCATCTTCCACTCAGCAGCTGCCCTTGGCATGGAGCACATTATTTATATATAGTAAATCCATCAAACTAAGCAGTTTTTAAAGAATTACACCCCATGATTTGACAGGTACCACATTTATTATTTCAACGCTGCTGGCTAAAGAGACAAAGCGTAAGCGTCATTTTTACCCAAAACCAGGTGACTGAAATCCCATCTTTATCTGCCCAAATGTCTCATCAGCCTTTCAGCATTAAACCTCTGTTGAGAAAGACTCGGGCATCACAGTGACATAAGACCATGAGGTCACTACCTGCTGTAGGCGTGCTCTGCCTGAGCTTTGCTGCAGACTCCAACCGGTATTAATTCACTTCCTAAAATTGGATTTGGATCATTTCTTGGCCAGTGCACCTGACACTTATGCTGACTGGTGATAGGGATCATATATTGACAATTGAACTGATGCTCAATGATTGTTTTTTTTTTTTTTTTTTTTTGGTGCCAATTAAGCCAATTTTAACCAGCTTTTAATCAGAACCAATATTTTCTAAATAATTAATTTATCATTTATTTTTATTAACTTATAATAAATGAAAATGGTCTGTTATTTGATTTATTTCAGATCTGGCTCTTGGGCATTTTCAAAAAAAAAGAAAGAAAAAAAGCCAAAAACAAAGGTGTAAAATCCATGTTCAGAAGGCTAAAGTTCTCCCCTTGCATTTTCGTTCCATCCACCTTTATTTGATAGTACCTGGAGGAAGAACCAATCAGTGGAAGCAGCTGCTTCTGAATACGATCGCCATCTCTATTAAATTAAGGCAATGAGAGAGTGGGAATCTGCTATTTCTCTGAATGTTTATCTGAACACTTGTTCATGATGGATGAGAATATGGATGAAATTGCCTGAGCTGGAAGTTATATTCAGTTGTGGTGTGCACAAAATGTGGTGGATTCCTGCTTCCTCATCTCTCCTCTCAACTTCCCAATTCCTGAAAACTACTGATTTGTACCTGTGTGCCTGTGATGTGTCCACTTACCAATTTACTGGAGAATATAGCTAAATTTCATTTACCTCCAGGCACCCAGCATCAGATCAGCACAATTGCAGGGTGTAGTCCTTGCCCAATGCATGCTGAGATGGCACTGCACTGCAACACTGAGAATAAGCAGCTTAAATAATGGATGTAGGGATGGATTACCTTTCGGCCCCTTTTGCAGTTTTATCTGGAACATTTTTAAATGAATGAATAAATTCATGGTAGCGATTGGTAATATAAAATATTTTTGTCTTCTTCCGTATTGTTTCAGGGAACCCCAACATTCCAAAACCTCGCCGGATCCTCCGCTCCTCCTGGGGCAGTGACCCCTACATCCGGGGCTCTTACTCCTTCACTCGGGTGGGGTCCAGCGGGGGGGACTTGGAGCAGCTGGCCATGCCCCTGCCTTACGCCGAAAACACCAAGGCACCGGTGAGATACCGTAACCTCCTCTGCTCATTCCTTACTTTCGTAACTGGCTATTGTACCACCAGACCACAAACGTCACCACTGACCAATTGGGAAACAGCCATGTGTCAATGAATGGTGTCACTTATAAGAGCAGAGATATGCTACATACAGTGCAGCCCCGTAATTATTTGGACTGAGACACTACATAAATAGGACGAGGATTTCTGCTTGGTTTATGAAATATGGAAGTGAACTCCAAAAATTTGAAGTTGACAGTTTGCGTTTCAGTAAAGTCATATTCATTGTTTTCACGTCTGAAATACATTTTTGAATATGGGTCTGTCCAAGCAAAAGGGTAGGTTTGCATACCCCCAACTTCCACCCTCTTTTTTTCTGAATGGGTGGGTCAGATGCATAATTTAAGCTGATAGGTATTTAGTACACATCCCAGAGAGATAACAGAGATAACTTTATGCCCCTCACATAAACCACTGAAAAGTTATCTCATTTAATATGTCTATTTGGGGGCAATTTTTCAGTTTATTTTTGTGACATTCTTGAGTACGTTGAAAGAGAAGCCTTATTAACACCTTAAGGGCATTCCTTTCATATTAACTTTATTTTCTACTTGAAAATAAGTGTTTGAAGATTTTATTCCATACAAAGATTCAAATTTAGGTGTAAGCAGAAAAAAATTGATGTTTTTTTGGGGGGTTCCGTATGTGATGCTGTTCTGTCCATCAGCTACCCCATATATTCATTCTTAACAAATATCATAAAATAAACACTTTGAAAGTAATTTTTCTGTTTGGAGCTTCAAAACTATTCATCTCCTCACAACATAAGTGGTGTGATGGTTTGTTTCTTGCGTAGTTACAAAGAAAAACACGTCTTATTTCAGCCACCCGGAATTCCGTCAATCATCACATTACGTGACTGGCATTTTGGATGCTCCTCTATTCCAAACGCCCTCCAGAAATGGAACAAATTCATTAGCATTGGATGATACCCCCCGAAATGAAGGCATCACCAATTTTGTTGTTTACATCAATAGCGTCTTCCCGCTGTCATACACGGAGGTAGGTTTTCCGTCAACAAAAATCACATACATGACCATCGTCACGTACAATTAAAGTTTGGTTCGCTACTCAGTTATTTGGTGGAATATTCAAGGAGTATTCTGGATTATTCATCTGCCATTTCCAACCCATCTTTTTAGCATGCCGGGCGTTGGAATGCATGCCGATTCTTCACACGAGATTCAAAAGTTGTTTTGACAGTGTGCCAATTCGGTGCCGTTATGTGATTTGGACTGTGACACAGTGGTCAATCATCATGTCACGCCAAATATATCATGGAAAACTGGTAATAAGTGTCTTGTACGCTGTGATAGGAAACCCATCTCAGTATTTTGTCTTTTTTTGATCGCCAGTACGACTGTTTTTGGTGATAGTTTTTGTGCAATTTCATCTCAAATGATCTTTTTGTATGGAGGTTACGTGTGTGATGGTTGACTTGTGCAAAAGTTGTCCAGCGTCATGTTGGCGACGATGATGTTGTATTTTAAATAAAATAGCCTACAGTTTGTGAGGTTCAATAAAAGAGCAGTTTGTGCTCAATGCAGTTGCTCTTCATATATTTTCAAAGTGCTCCACTAACATCGCAAAAAAGGTAAAAGGTTGGAGCAATTAAATTTTTTGTCAAGCATCACATACGGAACCACCCATCTTGACATGCATCACGTAGGTGACCTGTTGGACCACTCTGTGGGCACTATGCCTAGTTTAAATGAAATGGTTTGCCTTTCATTACCTCATAACTTGGCAGTGTTAATAAGATATTAAGCTCTTTTGAATGCTGTTTACCCCTTTTTGAATAGAAAAATATATCTTGTCCTGCCCTCCAGCATGGACATTTTGACGTACTTAAAATCGATTGGAATCTTTGCATTTCAAGTGTTGCCCGGCAGGTTTTGTGCTAAATGTGTGTTGGGATGGTTGTTTTCTATGGTGAAAGATTCAAAACTCAAGCTAAATGCTTTTTGATGAAAAAATTTGGCTTCTCTATTGTCCACATCACATACGGGACCATAAGGATATTTTCAACTTTTCATTGGAATTCCCCTTTTGCTGTAAATAAGTTATCTTCTCATGATTTTGTCATGAAAGTACACAATGTGTGTTCAGTTCTTACAAACTATAATTTGAAAATAATACTGGCAATGTCACACTTCCGTGCCCTTTTGCTTGGACAGACCCATATTAAAATGTTTTCCAAAAACATCACAATGTGGGACACTGTCAAGATAGAAAATGTCCTTGTTTCAAAATGAGAGCTTATTCACATTTGCACTGCGGCAAATTATTGAGAAAAACATTACATAAATATGCTTATATAACATGTTATATATTTTACAGCAATATTTATATAAATATTATGCTACCATGTCTTGCAGTTTTATGTCCATTTTACATTTTTACATTTTACGCAATAACATTGACTGCAATTGATTTATATATGTATAGTTCCTTTTTTTAGATGCCATCTTTTTCAAATGAGTGAGTTTGTCAACACCTCGTGTAAATATTTTAGTTCCATGGGTGAGGAATAGTGAGGAGTTTTTACCGATATCAGACTATTGCTTTCACTGTTATCAAGCCAGAAGTGCACTTCTTAAATATGCAGCACTTACTTGGCAGAAAAAATCAAATTTGCTTTTGCTGGCAGTGGAAATTTAATTTCCTCTATGGTGACCTAAGGCTGTGGCCCCAATTACTGCACCATTAATTGTATGAATCAGCGCAATATACCGTGACACCTTTTTTATGACGGCATGCGGTTTCCATCTTGTCTTATGAATCACCCAGAAGTCCATGACAGAACAGAATAACCTTGCAAAAAAAGCACTGCTTTTGGGTACATACAGGAGTGACCATAATGCCTGAAAATTGCCAGTGGTGTTAGCACAAAAAGAGCACATGTAATATGCTGGGTCATTGTGACTTTGACTACTTTGAGTCTTATGTTGCCATTCATCTTCCCACAGCCTCTGCAGGTGCTGTTTGCTGGAGAGGCCACCCATAGAAAATTTTATTCCACTACCCATGGTGCTTTGCTTTCAGGCCAGAGAGAGGCCACTCGCCTGATTGACATGTACCTGGACTTGAACAATGCAGATGCCACAAAGCCTAACATGCAAAAATGAACCAGTGACTAGTGAAAAGTTTTTTTTTTCTTTTTTAAATTTCTTTTTTAAATATTTTATGAAAAAGGGTATTAAACTATAATAATAAGGCAAACGTTTACTGTATTTAGACCTAGAGTTCCATTGATTTTATTTTGATCCGGATGTACTGTATGAGGTGACAGAGTACTGTCATCTGGTCCTTATTCTGTGTTTTTTTAATTGATGAATGCATTTGTTCTTAACACATCTGTAATTTAATTTGTTTTGTAAGTGCCTTCTGTATGTAATGTTACGTTATTGTATAATGAATATGTAAATGAGTAAATTGAATATTAATATTTGCATTGTGCTTCAGAGTCTTTCTCTTTTCCGTGAAACATTCATACACTGGGAGATTATAACCCAGTAAAACCCACTGACTCATAAATGGGGCCATCAAATGCAGCTGCTGTATTCAAACCTGTGGAACTTCAGGCCCATTTAAAATTTTAGAGGAGACCCCAAAGTTTCCAACAATCCCAAGCATGTCCTGCTGAATTACAGGGAAATGTGTATAAAATGATGTACAAGATCTAGATATTTTCCTTTTGGTGTAATGCTATGGCAATAAAAACATGACATCCTGGATTTGAATAATTCTCCCAGTATAAGTGAGATGAAGCCTCAGTGAAGCGCTGCAACCAGCAGATACAGACTATGTGACATTGTACTCCAATATGAAAAGAATTTTTTTTTTTTCTGATTTCAAGCCTATTTAAGGGAAAACAAAGGGATTGATGTTAGGCAGATGTTAATATGCAGACCGAGTGACATTATTGATATGAGATTGGAATGATAGTGTGCTATCGAGAATGACACCCAGACTCTTAACCTGTAGGGACAGAGAAACTGTGGAGTAATCTGTGCTGAAGGAAAAACAATCAAGTTTTGTCAAGGTGGATTTGGTGCCAATGAGGAGAGCCTCGGTTTTATCACTATAGTTTGAGGAAGTTGTTAGAGAACCAGGATTCCTGAAGGCAAACATAGAGGGAGGTGGGTGGGAGGGTGGAGGTAGGTTTGGTGGACAGATAATGCTGGGTTTCGTCTGCGTAAGAGTGGAATTGGATGTTAAATTTATGGAAGATGGAGCCAGGAGAAAGTAGATAGATGTTAAAAAGCAGGGGCCCAAGGACAGAACCCTGGGGAACACCGTTAGTAACCGGAAATGGCTGGGAGTTGAAACTTTAAGTTGGATGTCAACTTTTCATCACCTCAGTTACCCTACTTGCTAACTTTAACTATTACATTCCTTCACCTTGGCATTCTGTGTTGAAATCATTGATCTTAGTTGAAAACATTATAGCAGATTTGTATGAAAGTGCATCAAAGTGGGACACAGTTATAGCGAGATTTGGGTTTATGTTCCACCATGGCTTTCACTGTCTGTCTTGTTGGCAGCATATTTCTGTAAAGTAAAGTAATTTGCATTGATAAAATGATAAGCTGTTGCTGGCAGCTCCAGAATAATTTCCGCAATGGTAACCTAGCATGGTTCCCTAATTGGTATGGCCTTAATTTTACAAATCAGGGTCAAATAAACAGACACGTTTTTGATTTTTTTGTGACTACAAGCAATTGCAGTCAACTTTTCGGAATCATCCAAATTATTTTCAGATACGTTCCTTCTCCTCTTTAATCATGAAAAATCATTTTTTTTTAAATCACTGCTGTGTAAACCTTCCATCTGTAAAGCAACATCAGGCCAGGTGATTTTTGATGGAAAAATCAATATAAACAATTGAAGACCACAAAGGAAAAATGATCAGTCACATTTTCACAATGTGGAGAAATGATGAGTTAAAAATTCAAAACAATCTTAGAAACAAAGCACTGAAAAAATATGCAAAAAATATATATCAAATATTATAATTTTTTATAATATATAATATTATATATTATGATAAATTATAAATATTATAATACTATATAATATATAATATATACAAAAATGGAATGCATTTGGACTCCGATCGTTTTTCCTTTGTGGTCTTTAATTTTGTTAAGGTCTTGGGCCTCCATAACCTGACCTGGGCCCTTATTCACAAAGCATCTTATCTTACCGCTAGGAGTACTCCTAAGTCGTGCTAAAACATTTTATGTTGGAGTAAAATCTTAAAAGTTATTCACAAAGCCGCTGAGAGCAACTTTTAGTTAAGAAAACTGGTAACTCCTAGACTAGGAGCAGCTCTGAGATAGGTGGGAGTAAATCTCCGTCGCTATGGATGACATCAATTCTCACGCACGAGCCTTGGGACAATGAGCACAGTGATTGGTTGTTTGGTGACAGGGCGGTCCATTGAAAAAAACATCCCACATACAACCCACGGAGGAAAAAAAATGAGGAAATAGTCCAAGCGGCTGGTCTGTCCCATGACATAATAACACGTTGAGCACTCCTGAAAATGCATTCTGCGCAGTACCCACATATCACGCTCTAGGCAAATAAACATACAAAGGAAAGAGATAGTTGTAAAAACACCAATAACATAAAACGAGGCAATAATGAAACGCGCATTTGTCCCCAATAATTGGCAATTTATTATCCAATGGGAATATGTTGCAATCATTTAAATGTCGGGCCTTTCAAGTTGGTTTGCCCTGAACTGTCAGTCCACTTTGTTCAGCAACATTGCAAATATCGTCATCCTCCTCGACATCATCATCATCAACGCTGTCAGCAGCACCATCATCATCTGGTTGAGGCGTGTTTCTTTGTTGGCATAAATTGTGAAGGAAGGCAAAAGTTGTAATTACTATTCTGGTTCTCTCTGGGCTGAGACGCACCTCCACATGCAGCGCATGAAACCGGCGCTTCAGCTGCCCAATACCATGCTCCACTACACTGTGTGTCGTCTTGTGTGCTCTAACATGCACCATGAAAAAGACAGCACCAGACAAAATATTTGTAATTTATAGAATAATGCCATCTTCACATGTAATAGGCTATGCCAATGTGTACAAGGTTATAGCAACAATGACCTACCTGTTATAATTTTGTTGTGGTCCCGAACATGGATTCAGGTAAGCGGTCAAGAGCCAACGTTTGCTGGGGTAACCACTGTCCCCTAGCAAGTGGCATCCCGCAGGCACATAATGCCTGTCAAATAATTGGCATAAGCCGCGTTCCATTAAAATGCGGGAGTCGTGCGTGGATCCTGGCCATTTCGCAACAATGTCCAAAATATTGTATTCGGTATCAAATACTATCTGGGTTTTGATGGAATGAACTTTTTTCTGTTTACAAATACCTCTTTATCTTGGGACGGAGAAATAATTCAAATATGGGTCCCATCAATAGCACTGATGATACCGGGCATAGGCCTACCTGAGATGTGCACGAATTCAAGTTTGATTCTGTGTTGTTGGCGAATGTCCATTGGCAACCGGATAAACTGACGGGTGATATGGGGTTCACACAGCACATTGATTGTTGGTTGAATTGAGCGACTGACAGATGATTGTGAAATCCCTAAATTGTCCACATTGTAAAGTTGCATTTTTTCGGTGGCCAAGTAACAAAGTGTTGTCAAACATTTTATTTTGAGGCTTATTGGGTTGTTTCTCATGGTTGGAGACATAATTATCTCCCTCACCAAGTCAACAACAATTAAAATCCCTTCACGGTCGATCTGATATCTTTTCAACAACTGCGCATCATTCAGAATTTCCAAGTCATTACGTCCCTCAACAGCAGCAGCGATATTCCGATTCTTTGTGAATAGCTTTTAGCAAGTTAGGAGTCCTCTTGACTACTTTTAAGCTCTCCCAGACTTAGGAGCTACTTTTAGGCCTAAAATGCTTTGTGAATAACACTGAGTAAAAATAATTAGGACTCATAAATTTACGACTGACACGCCCATTTTTTTTAGGAGTTTCTCCTAAATCCGGCAGTTAGGACCTACTTTTAGCGCTAAGATGCTTTGTGAATACGGGTCCTGATGATTAAAGTCCACAAAAGTAATAAATACTTAACTGAGGGGAGGGAGTCCCTTTCTTAAAAGGCACTCCATCCCTACAGTTGCTAATTTGGTGTTAAGATGATGGAGGGTCCTTCCATATAAAATCAATAAGCGCCTCCCACCTCCTGACCCCCTCAGAATCAGCTGATTTGTCTTGTACAATAACTTCAGTATATGTAATGAATCCTTGCCAAATTTTACTTTGAGCTTGTGAATACTTTTTCAGTTACAGGCTCTAAAATTACGCGGGGGTAGGTCGAAATTTCTCGCAGCATTTTTTTCCAGCATTTTTGGTCCCTCATAACTTCATGTGTATTAGAGATAGCTGAATGAAATTTTCAGAGCTGAAAGACATATAGGAGCACCATTAAAACGGCAATGAAATCATTTGTATATTTATTCACAGTGTCATAATCTTTAGCCAAAATCTGGATTTTTTTCAACAACATTTGCTCTGTAACTAAAGTTCTCCAAGCTTCAATATCATGGGAACTATGGAAATTTCAAGTGCAACACTGCACCTATTTAATAACTATGATATAGCATAGTAAAAACAAGTATTGGAACCATGGAAATGTCATGTATTTTCTTGTAATTTACCAGAGAAGACTTGAAAAAGTGCATGCTAGGAACACTTCAAGGGGTCATATCACCAAGTGGGATAGGCTGATGATCAAATCAAGTTGTGCATATGACATGTATATTTTGGTTTACATTTTGATACCAAGCTCATCTTCTAGCCATGATTTCTTCTGTGCCAAATAATTTTCACACTTGTCAATGTAGCTCTATCATCATCCTGGAAGAGACTCCTCCCATCATGGCAGGATAAAAAGTTGATCACACAGAATAAATCTGTACTGATTGACAGTGATCCTTCTGCCTTTAAGGAGATGAGTGGACCCCAACCTTACCAGGGAAATTACCAGAAGCATCTGTAGTCATTCAGGTTTTTTTCTTTGTCATTCATCTGTATTAGCTCTGTCATATGGTAATGCATATCCTTGGTTGAAGTGCACATCTGCAAAGGAAAATATTTTCCACTTTGTACGTGTGGATCCTGGAGACTTAACCTCAACTGTTTTTTTTTTTCCCTCCATGTATTTATATTTTCCAGCCAAAATTGTCTTTCCCAAAATTCCATTCAATTCCTTACAAATCCTTTGCTGCCATCTACTGATGATAAAATGGAAAACTCCAAAATAATGCAAACCAGTCAAATCCAAGCAAATCTGGATTGCACATTGTTTCATTTGGTTAATGAGTGACTTTATCGGTCTAATCAAATTTGAGCAAACGGTTTCAACATAAAAAAAGAAGAAAAAAATGCTAATCCAATCATGACAAATCAAAGGCTTCACTTCAAGTGTGATAAAGGTGCAACTTCAACAATCAATGTTAGCTTTAAAAATACCAATGTGTACAGATTTCATGGTTCTTATCTTAGAAGGCAGAATAGGGCAATATGCCTTTTGAACAATGAGCAATGAAGATTTTAGGCCCATTCTGTGTCAAGGAAAGGAAATATGAGTTATTGAACACAAAAATCACTATCACTATCAACGACAAAACTAATGTTAATAATAATTTTACTGATGCCTTTTTTTTTTTTTTTTGCAATGTCTTTGCACAAAGCGCAATCAATAGAAATGTTGATAGAAAAGGTACCAGACCAATTCAAGCATAATCTAATTCCTGTGCCAAATTTTTTCTTGACTTACAAAAAGTGTTCAATCTGAACAATTAAACATGACCTCAAGTAGCACTTCTTGGCTGCACTAACATAAGCAGTTTGATAAATACCATATTTTATCTCCCTTATTCTGTATTCCGTTTAGGCTCCATCTGTGGGGCGAGAATAGACATCTTACATTATTCTTAGAACCCTGCAGTATTCTGCATATACATGCGCAGTCTGGAACAGAGTAATTGGCACCCGCGGTAAAAATAAGGAAACATGCTGCGCTGAATAAACAACACAGTTATGTTCAATAAAAAGGAAAACTATATACTTTTATTTCCATAAACATATTCTAATATGTAAATGTTTTTATTTTGTCATTCTCAATCTATAAAATGAAAACAGCCAAGGGCATTTCTAGGACAAAAAATCTCCCTTTGAGGCTAAGACCTGTGGCTTGTTGTGGCAGCTTGTGGGGGCCCAATACCTTAGTAACACTTTGTGTGTGTTGATTTTTCAATTAATTTGTTGCCTGTCTGCACACTGACCACACTTGAAATAGGATTTCTATAGCAGAGTCCCTAATCTGCCCCTTTGGCAGAGGTTTGCACTGCACTGAGTACATTTTCTGGTTTGTAACTACAGTATGAAAGGAAAATGCAATAGTCTGATGAGACCAAAACTGAATTATACAGTATTATAAATATAAAAAATATCTGGATTAAAAAACTGCTGTTCTTTATACAAGATTATTTTTTCTTCAAAAAAAAAAAAACAACATTTAGGCTGCTAACAATAAATAAATAATTAAATAAAGACACATTATTGACTTGTGAAGAGCCCATCCCTTTATTAAATTAAATTTTTTATTGAGTAATGACAGCAATGAAAAGTTTGAAAAGAAAACTGGTGTCGTGAATCACAGTTATGATGTCACAGACCAGGATGTAATTCGTACAGCATAAGCAGAGATGAAAGACATGCTGACTTACAGTAAACTCACTTTTCTTATACATGGCCATTCCAATAGTGGGCCGTTGGCTTAATCAGTCACTTCTGTAAACAAAATATGCTTGCAGAGAAATCCTGGGCTGAGGATTAACTGGGCCTATCTACACTTTTGGTAAAAAATGATGTTTCACATTAAAAATCATTTCAGTGCTAACAGGTTCCATGACTAGATGTCAATTTTGAATAACACAGAGCAGTTAAGAGAAACATCCAGAAAATAGGCAGCACTTTATTGAAATTTTCTGTCCACCTCACCTCAAGAGGTTCTATGTCCAGTGAGTCCACTCGGAAAGGTGGATCCAGCCTTCGTGATCAGATGACAAGATGGTTGAAGAGGAGAGAACAGGAACTAACGTCTCAAAGCAAAAACCCATAAAACACTGAGAATGTTGTCAGATGATGAAATCTTGGATCTTGGATTAGATAAGTACGGTCAAGATAGAACCTAAAGCGGGGAAAATAGGTATTGAATGCGACAACATTTTTTTCAGTAAATATATCTCAAATGGGGCTATTGACATGAAATTTTCACCAGATGTCAGTAACAACCTAAGTTATCCAAAGAAATCAAAACAAATAAGTCCATAAATTAAGTGGTGAAATCCACCATAACGCACGTGAAACTGATAAACCTCCATGCACAAGGACTTTAATTCCACGCAAGAATCTCTTTCATATACGTTGATTGAACTACAACAGGGGAATGTAAATATGCCACAAAAACTCACGCCGAATGCTTGAGAGTTGACAGGTATGCGTTATTAATGAAAACTGATCACATCTGATAATGCTGAGAGTTTTCGGAGTCTCTATAGTGGTAATTTAAATGAATGATTGAAAACAGGTCGTAACCAATCATTATTTTTAAGGGATGAGTTTGAGCTTCCCCTATCGCCAGTTCACCAGCTGCCAATGGTATAATTATCACTGCACACTACTGTAGAAAGTACATTTCCTGCCTTAATGAAATACTAACAGCTGTGTGTTCATCTGTAGTTTAACAGTGATCTGACAAAAAGTCTTTTTGTGACAAATTATGTACTTTTTTGTTGGAGGACAAGGACAGGCGTTTTTGGAATATTTACAAACAGTAAGTTTAAATAATCTGTGAGAACAAAGCACTTAGTAAAATACCAGTCCAAACTGAGTAATAATGTTTAATTTAATGCTTCTGATCGTCTGGTATATTCCCATAAATCTTCGTGTGAACTGTTTACACTCTCATGTCAGTAAGCTAAACAGCATTTTCTAGGAGGTCCCAAATGGATGCGTCACAAGCAAACTCAGTCTACCGTGAGTGTTGAGTCTTAGAATCGTGAGTGGAAGAATGACTTTTAGCGACCAGCAAACACCAAACCTGGTATGACATCTTTTTAGTATTCCGACGCATCCTTAATTTAATTTTTAATTTATGTGCTTCATTTTAAAAAGTTTTAAATGAACTTGTTATGTCTAGTGGGTCATTTTACTTATAAAGAAAGGGAAGGACTACTTGCATTCAGCGTATGCAAGCATTACTGAATGATTTTGAATGCTTATTAATTCTAAATATGAGTATTCATGTGGGTTTTGTTAATATGCATGAATTACCATTTTTGTTCCATTATATCAACTGTAGAAATGAACATTAATCCTGTGTCACACCGCTTGTGGTTACCCACAGAAATATTGATGAGATGCACAAAATTGATGGACCAAAGTTTCAAAAACTGAAACAGCCACGCAGGAATTTATAAATCCTATCCTATTCAAGACAACATTGAGTGGGGCAGGTACATAGCTCATACTTTGATCTTTTCCACATTTCTGTATCATGGTATTTTACAAATATAATTACAATTCTTTAACATCTTCAAATTAATTCTTCATATTTAGTCTGCAATTAGAATTGCTTTCAACCTTAACTTAGACCTCAGAACACATTTAAGGCTTTGAAAACAAGACATGAAAACCACATTTTTTGTATGTGAAATGAATGGATTCTTTTATGACAAGCTAGCTTAAGGTGCCATTTAAGTCAGAGATAAGGCTCATGCAATGCTCAGCATCTAATGACATTACTTTAACGCAATATTTTTTTTGTGTTATAGGGAGAGAGAAGAACAAATTAATGTGAGTCTCTTAAAGGCAGACTTCTTTTGCACTAGTTCATTGCTCTTAAATGCAATAAAAAATAGTTGAAGCTAAACCCAGAAAGATTTTTATTTCAGGAATAAAATACAGTAAAACAGAGCTCACATCAGTTTCATGCCACTGACACTGAACAGTCAACAGGTTGACTTCCAGTCCAAAGTAATGCACTATCTGAGGAGTCAACTTGCAAAACCTGCTTAGTCAAGTTTTGAAAATAAATGAGTTATCTCCTTTAGCCTCTCTTTCAGGTGCCTGCGCATGTCCCACTGATAGCTCCACTTTCAAAACCTACTAAATCTACTGTTATGAATTGCAACGGAAAAAGCAAAACTCTGCCAAAACCCGCCAAGTCAAGGAGGAAAACTGCCAAATTCTGCTAAGTCATCAGCCAATGTGGAAACATGATTCCGCTTTCATTCGCTAGAAGGAACCAATCACAGTCAAGCTTTTGTAGCCTGTTCAGCTTTTGTTTTCTCTAACTCAAGATGGGGGATGCAGACTCAAGTTTTGTTTTGATCGCAGAAAATGCAAACAAATCTAGTGATACCACAAAAGGGGGATTTGAACCCATTGACCCATGTTTAAGTTGTCATTGTCATAGCAGCTATTCTACCACTGTCATGTCTGTAGCATTGGGTTGCATGTAGAGTGGGTCCTGAGTCAAATAACTTCACCTATCTAGCAACGGGGCTGATTTAAACACTGTCAAAACCTGCTAAATGTCCACTCCACTTTCAAAACCTGCTACGTCAAAACTTTGTGTTGCAAAATCAAAGTAATTTCTTAAAAAAAAATAATGAATTGCCTCATGGATTATGTCTGCAAGGCTAATAGTTTCAGTATAGTGAAAATTGGTATCTATGGAAGATAATTTCTATGCCTACCAAAAAATCAGATTTTTCTAAAAAAAAAAAAAAAAAAAATGGACCAACTTGACTTAGAAGGCTTTGCAAGTGGACTTCTCATTTATTGTATGACCAAGATAAGATTAATCCATTTTGTTTTGCATTGTAAACTGAAACAGGAGCCCAAACCTACTTTTCCCAGATGAACAAGTGAGGCAGGAAAAACCAGCAAGATCACTCTCCAGTACACCACAAGTAAACAATTGCTTACACTTCTATTTTTTGTTCACTGTTTATGTAATAGTGTGATGCTAACCTTTCTGTTTCCTGTGCAGCCCTGAAGAAAATGAGAAATAGCCTTTTCATTGCTCTGTGGCTGGAAGTCCTCTTGAGTTCTGCACCCCTGGGTAGGTGTACGACTTTCACCGTATTGCTTTCCATGCCCAGCAACACCTCCATACCATACAATGTGGGAAGAATTGGACCAGGAGCTTTGATTGCCATCGACGAGGTCAACAGAAGTCCAGACCTACTCCAAGGTCAGTTATGCAAAAACAAAACAAAAAAAAAAAAATCCCCCTGCAACAATTGCTCTGACCTGAATGAGATTTGCAACTAGAGTAACCGCATTGCATTTAAACATAATGTTTTTTTTTTTTTTTAAATATTGAATCAGGTTACGGCAAATCATTAGGCTAAGCAACAACAAGAAATGTGTAACTCTGTGCTTGGTAGTTCTGAGTTTTGATTTATTATCAAGCAACCTTAAAAACACAGGTTATTCCTCTTGCAAATATGACACATCCACATACATATCAGGCCTAGCAACAGGATGAAGTGACTGAGGTGGCCATTAAAAATTGTGTGGGGGAAATTTTTTCATGAAGTAAAATTCATCAAATGGGCCATGCAATAGCCTCAGAAAGGTAACATAACATCAACATAAGGCTACCGTGAAGAATAAATGTATTAATCAGAGCATAGGCACCAATCTCTTTTTTCCTGTAGGTAGGTACTCAAAAGTGTCAAAAAGGCTAACCCCATAACCAACACTGCTATCACAGAACACTGTAGTAGACTTTTCAGTGGCAGTTTTAAAACATTTTGCATTCCCTAGAATTTATTTTGTCACTGCTTCAGATCTGAATGTGTTTAAATGTATACACCAGTTGAAAGGGTTGTGCTCCGCACACTGGTGATGTGCACGGAGGACAGGAAGTTGAGGACTGGACTCAGGTGCAAGGATGGACTTGGTTTAATTTATTATGCCTTCTGCGCAGCAGGGAGGCACACACGAAGCAATGCAGAACAAATGGGAAATGAGGTTCCTTAATAATATTATTAAAAATACAAACACTGGGCTTTAGCTACAATAACAATGTATTACTAAAATAGGAAAACGAAATAGAAAATGAGGTTCCTTCATAAGTAAGTTCAAGATTTAGAATATATACACGCGATACGCAGAGAATAAGTCTATACAAGACTAGAAATATAACACAGGCATGTTGCTTACAAGACTTCGAACACTAAGTGCAAAGCTCGGTCTTAAAAAGCGCAACACTAATTAACAGCACCTGCATACAATGATTGCGGGGCTGAGGATGCGGTCCAGGTCTTGACAGACCAGCGAGTTTGACGGCTGGAGGCGTGGCCTTACTCCAGCATGCAACCTACATTTCAAGTGTTGTTCTAAAGGAACCCTCTGGAATTTAAGGGCACTTTCACACCAGAGCTGTTTTGTCCCCGATAAACCGACCAGGGTACGTTTCCATGGATAGTCCGCTAGTTTGGGCAGATGTGAAAGCTCATCCGAACTCTGGTGCGGACCAAACAAGCAAACTCTGGTCCGCCTGTAAACATGGGTCTTGGTTCGCTTTCAAGTGCAGTGGGAAATGGAAACGGACTATCCAGTGAACCAAAGAGAGGAAGTGGCTAATCAATGAGCCGGGTTTTCTTCTTCCTCATGCTTTTTTTCTTCCAGGTAAGTGCTCGTTTCGGGTGATACCGCCCCAAATGAGCAGCTGTTGTAACTGCATGACGTTGTCCAGGCGGTTTGGTCCGCTTTCAAATGCGCAGTGTGAAAGTGAACCAAACCAAATGAAGGTGTGAAATTGTTTGGCATTCCCCGCCCAATCCAACCGAGTCCCCCGGACTATCCTGGTGTGAAAGCGCCCAACATAAATTTTACCTATTTTACTTGTCAGACTATAAATAAATACTTTCAAGCAACATCATTGCTTTCTAGTCTTTAGTTTTGATTTTATTTGCTCCACAGTAAGGCCGTATCATGGTTTGAATTGCTTGGGGGCCACCATATTTGTAAGCTCTCAAAGCATCTTGGGAGTGCAATGTAATTCGGTTGATTAGCCACATTAAACACAGCTGTTTGACGAAAAGCTGTGTAAAAATCACAGGAACATCTTAGAGTGGCCCATATTTTGCAATATCAATTTTAACCGGAATATTGTGCAGGTGAAGAAATGGAAAATGCTTTGGAAGTGGATGATGACAGTGTAAAACTCAGAGGAATCTGTTACAGTTAGCAGTACAGGCAAAACCTCCACGGTCAACTGATCAGTAAATTACTGTATAATATAAAATATATACTGGCATTTACATTAACAACTAAATATCAAGGAGCAGTTTAACAAACCAATTGCTTTTGAAAGAAATTTCAGGTTGCAGCAACAAACACATCAATTTCTGTCAACATAGTTAAACAGCAACACTGACAGCACAATGTAATGCCTGCAAAGGTCTGGCCAAGCATCTGCCCTCCCGTCCTCTGGACCGACATTTTAAAATTTAGACGAGTTAAAATTTAATTAGATACATATAGTCACACCCAGATACATTTTGTTTTGTTTGTTTTTGGAAACTAGCATGGCTGAATTTTCCATAACACCTCTGCAAAGCCAAGAGGCCAGGCCCGCCCTCCTCATTATATAAATAGATCCAAAACCAGTTGCTTTGCAGACCAAGAACAAAAACGTAGGTGCTGTAGGAATTTTGTCCTCAGTGTTATTTGCAAGCTAGATATATGGGACTGGTGGGACTTTCGCGAATGTCGGTGGCATTATTTGGCTTTATTAATTGAAGAGTTTGTTTCCAAAATGCAATATATCCATTTTACTCAGTTTGAGTAAATTAGCTTTCTCTATATTGGTGCTTATTGCATTTTATAGAAAAACACAAACTTTGACCATGAAAAAATACAACTTATAGTATGAATTTCTAAAAACAGATTTTTGCACCATGTGTAAGAAGCACAGGGCTATCGCTCAATGGTTTTCTCTCATTTTTTGTAATTTTGGCACTTATTGCATTTTGGAAACAAACAAATGACAAATTTGACAATTATCATAGTTGGTTTTGTCGGCTGGCAATGCTTGCTAATAAAAGAGTTGCCAGCAGAAGCAGCCTTGTGCTTTCGTAGTTTCACTGACAAGCAATACTTTCAATTGTGCTTTATCTCTGCTACTGCTAATGAAAATCAATGAAAGCACTGAAGGTGCTGATGCCTCGGTGCTTACAGCAGTGACAAGTATGTCCCTTAATGAAGCTATAAAATTGGGTGTGGACATGTCAGAGTGCCCTAGCTGTGCATCTATGCTTGACATACTCAAGTATTTACCCACCAGTGGCAGTCTGATGAATATTAATGTACAGTTATGGAGGGAAACACCTAGTTGGGACAAAGTGTAAACTGTGAATAAAATCAAAACGCAATGACCTTCAAATCTCACCAGCCAGTATTTTATTCACAATAGAACAGAGATAACATAGAAAATGTTGAAACTGAGAAATTTTATCCACAATTTTATCCACAAAATGAGCTTATTTCAAATTTGATGGCTGCTACAGGTCTCAAAAAAGTTGGGACAGGGGCCTTTTTACCATGGTGTAGTAATGGTGTTTTCTTTTTAACACAGAGTGGAGGCGTCTGGGCATTGAGGAGACAAGTTTCTTGAGTTTAGCCATTGGAATTTGATCCCGCTCTTGTTTAATACAGGCTTCCAGCTGCTGGAGAGTTTTGGGTCTCCTTTGACGGACTTTTCGTTTAATTATGCGCTAAATGTTCTCAATCGGTGAAAGAATAGGACTGCAGGCAGGCCAGTTCAGCACACGGACTCTTCTACTACGAAGCCATGCTGTTGTAATAGCTTCAGTATGTGGTTTTGCGTTGTCCTGCTGAAATACACAAGGCCTTCCCTGGAATAGATGTCATCTGGAGGGGAGCATATGTTGCTCTAAAACCTTTATATACCTTTCAGCATTCATGGTGCTTTTTAAAACATGCAAGTGTCCCACAACATACAGTATGCACTAATGCATCCCCATACCATCAGAGATGCTGGCTTTTGAACTGAACGCTGATAACAGGAGGGGGTGGTCTTTCTCCTCTTTAGCCCGGAGGACACAACGCCCATGATTTCCAACGAGAATGTCAAATTTGGACTTGTCTGACCACAGAACACTTTGCCACTTTGCTACAGTCCATTTTAAATGAGCCTTGGCCCACAGAACACGGCGGCGCTTCTGGATCATGCTCAACAATGGCTTCCTTTTTGCATGATAGAGTTTTAGGTGGCATCTGTGGACGGCACAGCGGACTGTGTTTACCGACAGTGGTTTCTTGAAGTATTCCTGGGCCCATTTAATAATGTCAATGACAGAATCATGCCGGTGAGTGATGCAGTGGTTTCTGAGGGTCCGAAGATCACAGGCATCCAGTAAAGGTCTTCGGCCTTGTCCCTTACGCACAGAGACTTTTTCCAGTTTCTCTGAATCTTTTGATGATGTTATGCACTGTCGATGATGAGACCTTCAAGGCCTTTGCAATTTGACGTTGAGGAACATTGTTTTTAAAGTATTCCACAATTTTTTTACGCAAGCCTTCACAGGTTGGAGAGCCTCTGGCCATCTTTACTTCTGAGAGACTCACTTCTGATGCCTCTCTAAGACATCCCTTTTATAGCCAATCATGTTACACACCTGATGCCAGCTAACTTACTTACTTGCTAAATGTTCTTTCAGCTGATTCTCTTATATATTAATTGCTTTTTCCGCCCTTTTTTGCCTGTGTCCCAACTTTTTTGAGACCTGTTGCAGTCAGAAAATTTGAAATAAGCTCATTTTGTGGATAAAAATGCAAATGTCTCAGTTTCAACATTTAAAATGTTATCTATGTTCTATTGTACATAACATATTGGCTCATGTTGTCTGAAAGTCATTCATTTTGATTTTATTCTCAATTTACACTTCGTCCAAACTATTTGGGAATTGAGGTTGTACAATGGAGGGGGCTGAGACCTGTCATACATTATCATCCCAAAAGTTTTGAACCGATTCCATACTACAGGACATGGAGCGCATGCAGTGGGCTCCAAAATTACTAGCACCCTTGACTGGCAATGCACAAACAATACAAAAAAATACAAACAATATTATTACAGAGAAATACAACCTCATTTTCAGAAAAGTTGGGATGTTGTGTGAAATGTAAAAAAAAAAAAAAAAAAAAAAAACAGACTGCCACGATTCGCTAATCATTTAAACTGTTATAAATTGAAAATAGTACAGAGACAACATGTCAAATGTTGAAACTGAGAAATGTATCGCTTTTTAAAAAAACATATCGGCTCATTTTGAATTTGATGCTAGCAATACGTTTCAAAAAAGTTGGGACCGGGCCATGTTTACCACTGTGTTAATTGTTCTCTTCTTTCAACACCCTGTAAGTGTTTTGGAACTGTTTAAATGAAATAAGATCATTTGAAACGTCTTTATTCAATTTCATTGCTTCCAATGATCTTATTTCATTGAAACAATTTAAACGATCATGAAATACATGCATTGCTTCCAACCCCTGAGTAAAAGAAAGCGTGAGAATCCGGAGTCATAATCGGTTTCCAATTACTAGTAGTGAAATCCACCATGACGCATGTGAAACTGATAAATCTCCATGCACAAGGACTTAAATTCCACGTGAGAATCTCTTACATATGCGTTGATTGAATAATTGCTGACTACAACAGGGGAACGTAAATATGCCACTAAAACTCACGCCAAATGCGTGAGAGTTGACAGATATGCATTATTAATGAAAACTGACCGCACCTGATAATGTTGAGAGTTTTCAGAGTTTCTGTAATGGTAATTTAAATTAATGATTGAAAACAGGTCATGACCAGGTCATTATTTTTAAGGGATGGTTTGAGCTTACCCTATCGTCAGTTCACCAGCCGCCACTGGTCTTGTATAGCCTATATGCAGAAGCTTACCATTGTAGAATCCGAGAGATGGAAAACTTTATAGAACATGACCAAAGATTAACAAAAAAGAATGTATACAATGGGTTGTTTTAAATGCTGCACAGGTCACCGGCTGGAACACGAGTACATGGATGATGAGTGCAGCGCTGTCAGGGGCTCTGGAAAGGTTGTTAGCCTGCATCATCAGCGCAACTACAGTGCGTTCATTGGGCCATGCTGCTCCAAGGTATCTGAGTCTCAGTAATAATAACGATAATGATGATAATAATCATAATGACTTTCCTTCCCCACTCCCCTCTCAATACTGCAGTACCACTTGCTTGAATGTATATAATTATCATTTAACATTTCATGTTAATTTTTACTATTCCATACTGAAATCTTCCAACTGGTATTTTTTTTTTTTCTGAGGTGTGTTCCCAAATTGCCAGACTTGCAGCCTACTGGAACATTGCAGTGGTCAGCCCTATTTGTGCAGACCGGGAGTTTCTGAACAAGAAGGTATGACTTGTACTGTAGTTGAAGCTAACCGGAGAGGTGTTGTATGTGTCTGCAAAGTTGGGCTGAAAAGGCTGCAGTTAGACCAGACGTAGGTTTTGCAGAGCTTGGGATACGTGTTTGGGTTTGTTTACGGCTGCTTGTGATCGCTTCACTTATCCATGACCGGGATCAGCCGGATACTTCACCAATATCTGGACTAGCTCTCTGATGCTACCATTGTGAAAGCAATGCGAAATGCGCAAGCTCTAACGTGTCTGCTATAACAAATGATTTCTCTGCATTGCCGTGGCGTAATTTCATCCCCTTTAGAAATTGTTCTGGCTAATAAAAAGCCGAAAAAGGCGGAGATTGAATAGGAAATTCTTTCCTTAAACGTTATCGACTCACTAGCTCCACATAAGCTTTCACAGCGGTAGCATCAGAGAGCTAGCCCAGATATTGGTGAAGTATCCGGCTGATCCCGGTCGTGGATAAGTGAAGCGATCACAAGCAGCCGTAAACAAACCCAAACACGTATCCCAAGCTCTGCAAAACCTACGTCTGGTCTAACTGCAGCCTTTTCAGCCCAACTTTGCAGACACATACAACACCTCTCCGGTTAGCTTCAACTGTAGTGGCTGCAATCAGGCAACGTTATGATGAAATTGCCACATTGATGCTTACCGAAGTAATGCAAGCATACCGATCCGAATCACTGCATATAAGTTAACCAGGAGCACGCAAACTAACATGCAGTAGCTGGTAACCGAGCATTCATAACAACCACAGAGACAAACCCTTGCAATACAGGTCTTATAGACAGCAAGTTCCGTTACCGTGGACAGTTGCACCAAGCATCCAAATTACAAACAAGTATAAAAAGTTAGCTTCAAATGAGGTTTATGTTCACACACCTTCTGTTGAATTTCCCCTGATATTACTCTTGCATATTTAGGACACAAACATTAGCAACAGTAACTTGGCTACGTTAGCCGCAGTGCTACAGCCACAATCAACTGGCTATCACATTAGGTAGGCTTATGCCGTAAAAGCAACTTACAGCTTCCGCTTCTATGAGTCACGGACAGTCGCGATCAATACAGGCTTTATCTTCAGATATTTTACAAAGCCTGCTTTTGAGGCCAGTTGTTAGTGCTAACTATCGTTAGCGGTCCTGCTAGCCACCTGTAACACGTTGGCTTCACTTACAGTATTTGCTGTTATATCCTTACTTACAGCTTGTGGCTCCGAGCGCTTGATCGATGCAACTGCTTCAGGTTTGAGAAGCAGCTGAAATGCTTATCCAGTGTCGAATTATCCTTTATTGACAAAGCTGTCCTTGGTGAAATGCTGAGCACAAACAACCCAGATAACATAGCAGACGTTGGCCCAACGTTGGCAATGGTTGGCAGCGTCAGAGTTGGAATTCCAACGTTGGGCCAACACTGAACCAACGTACGGCAAACAACCAAATAAATAGGTTGGGCAATTAACGTTGGTTCAGTGTTGGCCCAACGTTGGAATTCTACCTGAGGTTGGTTGAAGGACTGCATTGGTCTTAAGTTAAAATTGGTTGGCCTTAAGGTCATTTCATCTCTATAATTGAGCAATATGGCATATAATAATAATAATAATAATAATAATACATTTTATTTATTTAAAGGCGCCTTTCATGACACTCATGGACACCTACATGTACATATAACAAAAGAACAACTGGAAAAGTGAAACAAAACACACATGAATACAAAACAAGCAATATACAACATACAACAAAAAAAAAAAAATAATGGGCACCGAAAACCACATACTGTATATGTCAGTCCGAAATAAAAGTGAGTTTTTTAGTGGGAGGTCCCATGTTGGAGAACAAGTGGGTGTTCAGCTATTCGAAGGAGGGGTTGTTAGTCGTCTGAGGTTGGCCCCATTTAGCTAGCTATTATTACTATTGTTAATATTAATATTATTTTTATCATCATTATTATTGTTCTTGTTATTGTAATTAAGTTGTGTAATTATTTGATTGTAATTACTTAATTATTAATTGTTGTGTAAATAAATATTATAACTGTTACTTGCAGACTACATCTATATCAGACTCCTCTTTATATTCAAACTTTAGTAATGACCCTAGGGCCTAGGCCAATTAAGTGTGCCAGCAGCCATGCCACTATTTGATCTGCTCCAGCCGCGTGGCTGAAGTTAAGCAGGTGTGGGCTTGGTTAGTATTTGGATGGGAGGCCAATCCCAGTTGGTGGGCCAGTAGGTTGCGATCTTTCCCTTGGGTGGGAGATGCCGTCTTTCGGATGAGACGTTAAACCGAGATCCTGACTCGCCGTGGTCATTAAAGTTTCTATGACACTCTGCAATAAGAGTAGGGGGTTCCCCGGTGTCATGGCTAAAATTCCCAACCTGGCTCTTTCGACCTGCCACCTAATCATCCCCTGATCTAACTGGCTGTGCAAATTGCCCTCTCCCTCCCCACCTCAGCCCCCAGGGCTCCCTTGAAAAAGAGATTTCAATCTCAACGGGACTTCCCTGGTTAAATAAAATAAAAAGTGTATGGGCTAAATTTAAAAGGAAATTAGTTTTAAGTTGGTAATTGGATATAAGCCAATGTATTGCCAACCTTTACACATATGTTGGCAACACAATGTTGCCCCAACGTGTCCCCGGCAGCCAAAATGATGTTGGCCCATTGTTGGCATGTGACGTAAGGCCAACGTCTATGACTACGTTGGGCCAACGTTGGGCCAACTCCGGCATGTTATCTGGGAACTAACGTTCCCTTTGGCCGTGGCTGTTTGCTGCCAGCAAACAAAAAAGCTACCCACTGATTTCTGGTGGCATCGTCTTTTGGAAGAGAAATAGGTGCTTTTCTTTTCGTCCAAAAATAAACGGACAAGCAGCTTTGGGAGAGATACTGACAAAACTGCACCTCAAATGATCTGCAGTTCTTCTTTTGTATTTCCAAAAGTGTAGACGCTACTAAGGCATAGTATGATCTGCGGTTGTTTGGGCCTGCTAGAATAGTTTCCGGTGTGGGCAGGTCCAGCGCCGTGATTGGCTCTGGCTAGGTCTGTATTAATTGGACGGCAGAACCTGATGTCAGGTTTTGCCCAGATCTCGTGAAGATCTCGGGACAAGCTGTTCAGAGAGGAAATCACGTTCACGAAATCACGTTCTTGGATTATGGCAAAACCCCTGTATCTTATGTTTAGAAACTTTTCAGAGGTTGAGTATGGACATCCAACATTATAACATTACTATGTTTTAAAAGAAGGATCAGCATAATAGGTCCCCTTTAAACTACAAGTTGTATGTCAAGGGTTAACTTTCAGCTCAGGAGACGGGTGAGATTGCCGAGGTAAGTCTGGGTTTGAGTATTATGTGCTGATGCATACACACTGCACCTACTACATTGATGTTTCAGTTGTAGGTATCATACAAAATTCAGAATTTACAGATGTAGTATTGGTATTCGGATGGGTCATGCGTCCTTTTCTATTTTCATGCCACTCCAACTACAAGTACATGCTCAAGAGTGTGTGTGTATGAGTGAGGTTTTACCAAGAGTGTAAGGTTTATATGCACTGAATTCACAGACAAAATTTATTTTGGACAGTAGAATTATGTATTACCATATTATAGAAGTCTGCTGTAGGTCTGTTGAGATGACTAACTGACATACCAATTCAATAAAGTCATGAAGCACACTGTGAAAATTAATGAACTGGTGCTGCAGTATAGGAGACCTATAACCAATTCATAACTTCAGCTCCCTCAGTCTAGTCACCTTGCTTACCTTCATGAATCTTTCTCTGTCCCCCTTAATGGATAATTTAGTGATTTGGCATGGAATAGATTATCCTGAATCACAATGGTTTACACGAGTCACTCAAACCACTGAAAGTATTTATCTGTTGTCTTTTCACAATACTGGAGGGATTTCAGGGATAGTTGATGTTCATTGTTTTTTTTTTTTTTTTATCAGCAGATAATGATTGATGCATTTAATTCATGTTCATTTTGCTTAGCACACTGTAAGAGATATAGTGAGGATTAAAGCTCCACCTGAACCCAAGTCGGTCTTTTTTATTCAATTAATTAAAATGATTTTTGGCTCAAATAAAAACACCAGAATGTGACATCATAAATACATTTTTATCAAAAAGGATGTGGGAAATTAAAATTAGTATGTGCATTTGCCCATAAGTTATTCACTCACAGTCCAGTGAATAAATTCCACTTTGTTACAAAACGTTTCTGGTCAGAGCATAGGACGATATCAGGCTGAAATTATTGGGTTATGGTTGTTGCCCGATGTGTCCGCTGTGCTAACGACTGTTACCGCGGCAGGCTGCTGTTGAGTGAGAGGCACTGCTCAAATGCACTGCTACGCCACAGAGGAACTGACTTTCTTTGTGCCAATACACCGTCTTCTTGACCGCTAATTTCCTTGATTTTGAAAAATATTGAATACTAAAAATCAGGTTGTGTCCAGTAAATCACAGCCATCACAAAAAACAATTTTCGATTTTATTCTTTGATTATACGCATCAATTCATTGATTTTTCATGTCCTATGGAATGATTCTGTGCCCACATTTTATCGGTAACGAAAGTTTTCCCCGTGTGCTGCTGTGAGTCAGCTGACTTCCGCGACCGTACCTTTCGTGTCCACAATTTTGTATGCAGCAACGACTGTTATGTGAAAAGGGAATATGATAAAACTCATCTGAATCCATAGCAACTGGCCATCCTCCCGCAAGGTAAGAAGTTACTGACTGCTATTTTCATTACTTTTCCGTATAATTTGCGTTATCGATTTCATATTTTAGCATTATTATGCGATTTCTTATCATGCAGTGACTGATTCGTTCATACACATTTCTTGTCCACCATAATCCACCGTGATGAAAGATATGCTTCAGAATAACATTGTCCAATAAAATATTGAATGAATTAATAGTACAGTTGACGTTACGTGTAAGCAGTGATGACGACTTTCGAAATTCAATATGAATTGGCGTTTTCTTGCTTGTTTCACGGTCATGTTTTTGTTTGCCAGTATTGTGAAAAGACATATATTCTAAGTGTATTCAATCACCAAAGTTGTACTCTTCATCATCATCATCATCATCATCACCATAATCTCCATTTTTTTTTCTTTCCATCCACTCCATTATGACAGGACTTCCCAACTCTTACCAGGGTGTTTGGCCCTTTTACCAAGATGGGTGCCTTCTTTGTTGAGATATGCAGGAAGTTTGGCTGGAAGCGCATCGCCATCATCTACAACAGCCAGCCCACTTGGACCATGCCTGCCGAGGGAATCAGGTATGGAAGCTCAGCAATGTGAGGTGCTGAATCACAGATCATTCATGCGTGGAAGGATTTACTTGCCTTAACTCAGTGAAAATATTTTGAAAATGTCTGTATTGATGTATGCAATTGCTTAATGCATACTGTACTTGGTTGCATATGGATATTTTCACACATTACATTTGGTCTGATTATTTAACCGATTATTTTGGAAAATTTTTTTTTATCGTACATGCCTCAAGATATATGGAAATGTAAGCTAAAACTCAGTTTTTTGTAGACATTGCTTGCCTAATTGGAGCTATTCTCGGGCATCCATTTTTGAACATGCAGTTACAGCTGGGAGCTCTAACATATGGCTGGGCAATTCATCTGTAGCTGCTTCATCATCATAGCCACATTACTAATGAGTGTTTGTCAGAAAACTTTTGTGAATATTTGGTGAAAGCAACTTTTGCTATCCCTACAATATTGCCAAAATATTGATATTGAGGCATTCAGTCAAAAATATTGTGATATTTGATGAGGCCCATAACACCCGTCCCAATTCTAACAGCCTCTTTTTATCTGTCGAAGGTACACAGCGAGAGATAATAACATAACTGTGGCCGAATATCTGGTGTTCCATGATCTGGATGACCAAGAAAATGCCTCTCTCCCAGCTGCCAAGATCCTGAGGAAGGTTACAGCAGTAGCACGCAGTGTGTACTCCCTCTACTACAGCTTTTCAGTTACTGTATGGCTGCATATGCGAGCATGCCAAACAACTGTGGAGGCCTGAATTCAGCTTTGGTGCAGGGGTTTTCAGTACTACACTCAGAGAGGCACAACTTATCCTTGCTTCTTTTGTATTTCATGAACAACATCTAGAGGTCACCGGGTTAAAAAACTGTTGAGGAATGCAATCAGAAGTGAAGGATAACATTCATTGCTGTGAAAAATTATTTTACCACTCCAGATTTCCTCTATTTTTTCATATTTTGCACTCAATACGGTTCCAGAGCTTCATGCAAAATTTCGCAAAAGACTAGGACAACATGAGAAAACACAAAATATTCTCAAAGGATTATTTCATTTATTGCAGGAAAAAAGATGCAACACCTTTATTGCACGTGAAAAAAGTTTAGCCCCCAAAACGTAAAACTGACTGTGCAACTTTTATTGGCCATAATTGCAACCATGTGCTACGATCTGTGTCATTGCTGTAAAGGAATTTTGGCCCAGTCTTCTTTAGAAAAGTGTTCTAACGGTAATTTAATTTGGTCATATAGCAGGGTTTTCAAGCATGAATTTCCCATTTAGGTAATGCCATGGCATTTCATTGTGGTTCAAGTCAGGACTTTGACTAAGCCCCTCCAAATTGCAATTTTATTCCTTATGTGCTTTTCAAAATTGAACTTGCTCATTTGCTTGGGATCATCTTGTTACGTACGAATGTAATTCTGTTGTGCTCGAGCTTCTTATCATGACTTGATGACCAAACATTGTTCTTCACGATTTTCTGGTACAGAGCAGAATTAATAGTTTTGTCAATTAGGGCAAGTCAGCCAGGCCAAGAATCAGTTAAGCATCCCCAGACTATCACACTACTACCACCATGTTTATCTGCTGGCATGATATTCTTATGATGTTTTAGCACCATACAAGATGTAATGGGCCCCATGTCTACCAAAAAGCTCCACTTTTGACTCATTAGTCTCAAAATGCTTGGAGATTCTCCCAAAAAACCTGAATGAATAAATATATGAATGAATGAATGAATGAATGTATAAACATTGCATTTATACGGCACCCTCTCATAGATACTCAAAGCGTTTTACAGTCAAATGGGGTAATCTCATTTCACTACCTCCAATGTAAAGCACCCACTTGGATTATGCGATGACAGAACCAGAACACTTACCACACATCAGCAGAGGTCGAGAGGTAAACAACAATTTCCACAGCCAATAAAATCTGGGAATGATTAAGTTGGGGTTTATCAAGGTTTTTTTTTCGCAAGTCTCAGGTCAGCCATTATGTATGTCTAGGGTAGCAGAGGCCTTTTTCCTGGAACTCTCCTGTGGGCACTATTTTTGCCCAGTGTCACTGTAATGGTGGAATCATGAGCACTGACTTTATCTGAGGTGAGTAATCTGGGTTCCCTTATGATGAGTCCTTGAAGCGCTATTGGAGGAATTTTGGTGGGGTAGCCACTCCTGGGAATATTAATCACTTTGGAAGGCCATCCACTTCTGGGAAAATCCAACGCTTTTACAAGTTTCCACTTTTCCATGTTTCCATTTCCGTTTGGAAATTATGGCTCCGACAGTGGTCCTCTGTATAGTTACAGGACTCTTCATTCCCAGATTTTTCATCCCCGGTCTTTTTGTCTCTGGACTTTTCGCCCCTGGATTTTTTGTCCCCAAATGATAAACAATTATGCCATCATTGTTGACAGACGGATGGACGGGCAGATCACCATGATATAAGGGTTAAGGTTAGGGTAAGGGATAGGGTTATAATTCAGGAAGAGGGCAAAGCATTATTGGGGACGAACAATCCAGGGACGAAGAGTCCAAGGACAAAAAGTCCGGGGATGGAGAGTCCTAGAGCCTCTCTGGATAACTCAGGTCTTATTAATGGCTTTGTAACCCTTTCCGTATTTCAAACTTTTTTTTTGTCCAACGCCTGGATGAACGGCCAAGGGCAAGAGGGTGGATGGACTACTGTCATGATTTGCTGTCCACCATCTGCCATCTGTCCATCCGTCGTTGTCATCGTTAATTTTTCAAGAATCTTCTTCTCTGTAACCCTCAGCCAGAATGACTTCATATTTGTATCTGGTAGGGTTTAATTATGTGACAAAGGTTGTGTGCTACTGGTCTGAGGGCATTTCAGGCACCTTGGCAGTATCATTGCCAATTTCATGCCCTTTGTCAAAATTGGCCCAACAGAAAGGTGGGGTCTGATCCAGCACTATTGAAATAAGGTATGATCAGCCCTGATACACACTGCCCTATGGTCAACTAAAGGTAAGCTTTAAAGTCCCAGTTCAGCCATTTTTTCAAAATGCCACAGATGGCTTGAAACCTCAGGGAGTGTGCCATTGGCATGCTCAATGCAGGAATGTCTCTCAGGGCTGTCACAAAGACGCTTATTGTCCATGTTTCAAATATAAGTCACCTAAGACACTGTTTTGAAGAATTAGGCACGAAAGAATACCGCCCACATGTGCGAAGACCATGTGACAACCCCCACCTAAAACCGTCATATCCAGACTCTCCGTCTTCGCACCCGCCTGAAACCAACAACGGTTGGTCTTCACAATGGCCTTATTTCTGCCCAAACGTGAGAATTTGTGTCAAGGAAGTCCATCTCTGCGTGCAACGTCGTCTTTGTGGATTAGGCCTCACCCCTGCTCGACGAAGAAATCGGCTTGACTGAGTGAACAGATATGTCCCAAGGCCGATGGCACAATGGAGGACTGTTCTCCTTCTGACAAGTCATGTTTCCAGCTTCACAGAGCAGACGGATGGGAGTGTGTCTGGTGCTGCACAGGGGAATGTTATGCTGATGTCAGCGTGGTGCCCCGTATGGAAAACGGTGATGTAGGAGTGCTGGTTTGGGAATATCCCATAGACCTTGCATTTCATTAACAGTTACTTGAATGCAGTTTGATACCGCGATGAGATGCTGCAGCCTATTGTCCTGCCATTCATCCATCAAAACAACGCCACTTTCCAGTATGACAATGCCAGACCCCATGTCACCTATGTTTGCACAGAGTTTTTTTAGACTGAAATTATCCCTGTGCTTGAATAGCCAGCTTATTTCCTGGATATGTCCCCCACTGAGCATCTTTTGGATGTCCTTCACTGACAAGTTCATCATAGGATCCCACTTCCAGCCAATATCCACCGACTCTGTGCAGCGCTAGAAGAAAGGTGGGAACACATCTCTCAAGTCACCATTGACCATTTGGTACAGTCCATATGGTGGACATGTGTAGCCGTGCAGCAGGCCGATGGCAGACATACCAGAGTTTGATCTGTGCCATTTGGACAATGGACCCCATCCGCTTTATCGCTGTGAGATTCTTGCGTGTCTGTTTCAATCACTGATTGAAATATACTGCAATATGATAATGCAATCTGTCCACACTCAATGAAAGTACAGTGAGTTTTTGAACATGGTCACATTCCTCACAATAAGAATTGTTGCATTTATATTTTTGTGCAGTGTAAATATTAAGCCATTGTCAGTGACTGAATGGGCAGGAATGTGGGAAATGGTTCGGCAGAAAATTCACTGATGTCCCCAACTGGGCAGAGATTAGATGTTGTGACCACAGGAGCCCTGAAGTGGAAAACGAAATGCGTCCCTGTACATTATAAAGCACTTCAATGTTCCCTATAGCAGTCCCTAATCCACCATCCTCCATCCAAGCTAATTCATTAAAAACGATAATCCTCTTTTACCCTGTAGATCAGTAATGCTGTCTCACTTTCAAGTTAATAACGTCAGGCACGCTTCTATTTTGACTCAATTAACTTCAAAGCATGTGTGTGCATTTGATCATAATGTATATGGAAGCAGGGCGAGTCAAGCATGAACGACCAGTTCTACACAATCCGACCAGATGTGGAGAACAAAGCCTTGAAGTCATGGACAAGTCCACATTACAATCATTGCTTAAAAGACAAACCTCAAAAAGCACACCATCTTGAGTTTTTCATGGTAAAAAAGCTCCCCTTTCACTAATGACCATGTTTGATCACTGAGAATAGAACACCTTTTGAAGAACTTTTTGTAAAGTCTTTATTTCTGTTTTTATGCAAGATTCTCAATCAGCAACTGTGGTGTTGTGTTCCAGTTCTATGAATGTCTGTTTTGTTGCAGAGCATCAAGAGTGTATTTTTAAATATGAAATTGAGTTTGTTAGTGGAAAATGCACTCCACTTGAGTCTGGGCAGAAATAGATGAGAATCTGGGCTTTTCAGAAGACTATTAATTCTTCAGTAATAATACCCATAATTTTTGGTCCGGTTTTAGAATCCATTTAACCTCATACAACCCTCTGTTGGAGCTTTATCAGCTCTGGAGACAATTTTGTGGGAGACCTCACTGGTTGCTGCTTTTTACCCACAATAATTGTAGGCATGGGAGAGTGCAGCATATAAATGCATGAGTGCTACCAATAATTGTCCTGAAAATTGACATCAGGATGCTGAGGCATCTGTGGGTATTAGAGAGTCATGCTGTATTGCTGCTGTAATATAGTTACTGTGTGCCCACATTGTAGTCATGGAGCAACATTCTCCCTTTGCTGACATCTTTGTTTCTCTCCAGTTATTGTTATCTCAGCTAGAGGCGAGATGGTAAGGACTTTCATGATCGAAGCTTACAAAGAAGGGTGGATCAACGGGGACCTCGTCTTCTTCTGCCTTGAACTCTTTGAGCAGAGGGACATGTTCGGAGACTTCAGCTGGAAGAAAAGTTCGTAAAGCTTCTTAAATTCAAGTTTCTGGGCGGCAGTGTGTTCAATTAATTACATTTACAGTGCTGATTCATGTCACCCACATATAAATATTACAATATAAATAGTACAATATTTTACTTTAGGTATGCATTAGAAGCTTGTATGTTTAAGTAATTTCCGAAGTGCTGCTACGAGGATGGACAAAACACTGAGAGCACCCCTGAAAATGACCTTGCTTGTAGGTATCTATAACAAAATTTTAAAAGCATATAAGCAGGTCATGTTTTTGCATTTGAATGCTAATTTGCAGTATGTGTCTGGTTGAAAGAGGTCAAGCTAGCTGTAGTTTGCAAAGTAAGTTTCAAAGTAAGAGTTCCAATGGGGCCAAATTGTGGCAGGTGAATTTCAAGTGAGTCAGATAGAAAATTATTAAAGCTGGTTTGAGGAACTGTGTCAAAAACTCTGACATCTGCCAGACACCAAGAGCATCAAAAGAAGAACTCAAGACCTAAGCCAATGCTCTCTGACAGGGACAGACTGACACTTGGTAGGACAGCAGCTTATATTAACAGAACTGGAGCTCTAAAAACATTGCAGAATTTAATCTACCCATACCTCAAGTTTCAACAAAAAAGTGCGGGAAAAAAAAAAGCATATCTCTGTAAAATTTTATCAACAGATTTGAGTGGTCCCGAAAACAAAAAACGTCAACAAAAGCCAGTTTGCATTGAAGATAAAGAAGGTTCTTGCACGTGCGGCTTAGTTTTACGACTTATATATTTACATATTCCAGGTGATGCATATGACTACATGGCCCAGAAAGCTTACACAGCTCTCTTTCGCCTCTCCCTGTACAAACCGGATGATGAGCGCTACCAGAACTTCTCCGTCAATGTCATCCGAAGGGCAAGAGAAGACTTTGGTTATGTGTTCACACCTGATGAGAAGGTAGCCTTTCATTAAAATGATCCTTGAATGTCTGCTCATATATTGGTTAGCCATCTTATTCCTGGGCAGGATGATAGGGAGCTTGTGTCTATCGCAGCGCTCATTCTGCGACAGGCATGAATACACCTTGGACAGTTCAAAGCTCCATTCCAGAGAGGCCACAAATTCACTTTCACACTCAGACCCACTGGAAATTTAAGTCTCCACCTCAACTAACTGGCATGTCTGTAGGCAGTTGGAGGAGACTGGAGAACTTGGGGAAGCAGGCTTGGACATAAGGAGAGTGTGCAAGCTCTTAGCTAGACAGTGTTTCTCACTGTGTTATTATGTCACAATATCCTTGACTGTATTTAACCCTTTGAGCGCCGAATACATTCTTAAGGAATTAAAAATGTAGTTATCCTGAGCCGTTAAAAACCTATCATGTGGCAACTTGTTGCGGGAGCTCTTTTAAACAAGTTGCCACATGATAGGTTTTCAAAAGCATCTGACTTTGATATCTTACATCATTGGGCAACTATACGTAGTTGCCCACGGCACTGAAAGGGTTAATGCTGTTCCTACAGATAATTGTTCGAAAGGATATATTTCAGGATATATACTGTTGTAGCTTTAATTTTACATTATCTTCCTGTTACCTGCTTCCTATAATTATTGCTCAGCACCAGCTTTGCTGTACTTGTTGAGAATAAGACAAGTGTTCAATCTGTCTTGTCCGAATAGCCTTTTAAATCATGCTGGATGGCAGAATCTGCCAAATATGTAATTATACTTAAAATAATCTCATCAAGAGGAACTGTCTTTACTGAACAAAACATTGGGGGTTTTCAGTGTAGGTGGGTACACTACATTTGCAGTTGCCTTGATTGCCACTACTATACGTAGTGTAAGCATAAGCACAACCCCAACATTAATCAGGTTTCATTGCAATTCAGCCGGTACCGGAGCAGCCAAGCGTGTATTTTCTTTGCTGAGAAGATATACCATTATGTACGCTACTTTACAAAGCATACTATTATCTCAGATATGAACACTTGACAAGTTTGCACTGAATATATGCAGGAAGATGTTGTAACCATTCATATTTCTGAGGACTTGACTTTTAAATTCCCGGGGAACACCAGGTTTAAAATTGATGTTAAACCTTGAAACTGACTTTCTTTTGAAGTATCCATCAAACTTTGAATGGAAAAAGTGAACATACCTGTGATAAAATGCGTAACAAAAATAGCTTTCTGGCTTTCATTCAGGCTGTATGTGGTGGCCGTAGTGAGTGTTTTAGTGATTTATGTTAACTCAATGATTGGTTCAGCTCCTAGTCAATAAAATTAGGTTAATCACTTGATTAAAACGCGGCATCACCTTGGGATGAAAAGGTTCTCACCCAGTTTATATTGAGGCACTGGGAACAGAAAGTCTTTAGATTTGGAAATGTAATAATGTAATAATCATCTTCACATACGCCTCACATACTTAGTGTTTGTATACTGTATACCACCAAGGTCCAAAAAAGATGCATAAAAGAGAATTGATGATTTGAGGTCCCAGGGACTTTAAACCCATCCACCTCCTTTGACAGCAGTTTTTGTCAATTATGACAGAATGCTTCCATCGCCATTGACGAGACATTCCGGCAATCAGTTTTCACTGTTGTATGGTGGGGAGAGGATGCGGTTTCAGATCTTCCACAAAAATCGGTATCGAAAGATCAATGAATATTGTCAAATATACTGAAAATGGCTAGAAACTTAAGAAAATACACCGCCGAGGAAAGTTCATAGGTTCAAATGTCTCTTTGTTGCTAATGTATCTCCAAGTAGGTAACTTTTGTCTGTTTTTATTTCATCCTTTTTATGAATAGGTGTCTGTTTTAGCTGCTCTTGCCCATGATTCCGTGTGGCTGTACGCTTGGGCGCTGCACGAAACGCTGTCCGAAAATGCCAATCCCTACGACGGCTTTTTCATCACCCAGAAAATGTGGAACAAAACAATCACAGGTTAGGCCTCGGAGATCGATGACTAGGAGTTAGAAAGGAAATCAGACAGCAGGAAATGAGCTTTTAAAAATATAAGCTAGGCTCTCTGTTAATATGGTGGCCCTGCCTTAAAATGAATGTATGTTTAACTCAAGGCATTCAAGGTGATGTGACAATCGATGATAATGGAGACAGGGAGTCAGCTTACATGATGCACCACTTCCAGGAGAGAAATGGGGAGTTTGAGGTGAAGTATTTCAATTTTTCCACAATTATTTTTTCAGCAGCCATAATCAGAACATAAACATCCATCTGTCCAGTATCAACCTCGCAAAAGCCTGAGCTAGATCGTGGAGATGCTGCAGCTTACCACAGTTTTCATTGGACAAGGAGTAGGAATATATACCTTGTTATCCGCCCATCAGTGACTGAGCACATACACACAGATACTTCCTCATTCACTCGTGCCTAGTTGCAATGCAAGCTTTCCAATAACCTGAAGTTCACGTACTTGGACTTTTCAAGGCTGTGCTATGGAATCCCACATGTACACAGGGAGAACATGCATATTCAGATAGATATTCCAACTGGGGTTCAAACCTGGGACCTTCCTGAGGCAACAGTGCAACCCTCAGCACCACTGTGCCAGTCATATTCCAAACAAACTTCATTCCCAGAATTAAAAGTATGCCTTCAAGTGAAAAGTATAATGAATAGTTGTACTATATCGGTTTGCATGCACTTTGTTATTGAATGTTTAGCTTATCCCATTAGTATTCTGGTTCATGAGCACCACCTGCTGGAAACTAGCATGATTGACGGCACTAGCAATCATCAGAGAACAAATGGAAAATTCTATTCTGTTTATTCGTTAGCAATGAGATCAATAAAAGTGAAAGTTTTCCTCTCTATAGGTGATTGCCAGTTACTTTGGGACAAACAAAACATTTGAACGAGTGGAGGGGGTTGTAATCAGATGGCCTGGAGGCAGAACGACCCCCCCTCCTGACACCCCTGAGTGTGGATTCCAAGGAGAACGATGCCCTCGCACTGGTACCCCGCCTCTCAAAATCCTCCAAATTCACTCTTCCAAGAGCCCTCATAAGTCTAGACTGCATGTGCATCTGCCCTTGTTTAGTCCCAGTCAATGCAGTGGTAGGTTGTTTGTCTGGTAACCAAGTTGGGCCTTAGGATTCTGACGATGACGAAGTGAATAACTCTGCCCCTGGGCTCTTGATTAGGGCACTTAACCCCAAAATTTCCCCAGGGGGTCATCCCTGATTCTCTCTATCCCTCTTCACTTGTAACTGTTCTATCTGGTATTTCTCCCAGGGTGTCCTTGAGAAAGAGAATCGAGTTCTCAGTGGAACTTCCTTGGTTGAATACAAGAATTAAAACGATGATGAGATTATGTGGAGGAGAACAGAGAATCAACCATGAGTATGACCTCAGAACCAACCCTTTCGGTTTAGATGATGGATGTTTTCTCTTGGAAGTTAAAATGGCTGCAGTGAGGTGTCTTGACAGCAGGTGTCACTAGAGCTCTTTCTCAGTGGCCACTCAATATCCTGGCTCACCATTTCACAGTGCTGTTCGTCTTTGTTGTGATATTCAGCCTGCTGAGACCTCAAATAAGGACGCCAAGCTCATTTTTTCTCTGGCCTTGGTCCTTGCTTGCCCAAGGTGAAAGAAATTTGGAGTAAATTATTTACAGCTGCCTCCCAGGCCGGAACAGCCATTTCTTCCTCTCCTGAAATATGTATCTTCTGTAATAATATTGCGATATTGGTTTATTAAACTTCTCCCATCGAGCGCTAAGTTTTATTTTAAATCAAGCAGGTTTGGGCAAACTTCAGTGACACTTCCTAATATAGATATTGTTTTTTTTTTTTTTTTTCAAAATTTTACAAAACATTAAATGTAGAATTTAGTAAGATGGAGGTCACACTGTCAGTGTTTATTGACTGTCAGCTGATCACTTATTACCTAATTTTGCTATACCTGCTCGGCCTAAGTAAACGACAACACTTATTGAAATAAAAGCAAGCGAAAACAAAAAATGCACTGCAAGTATAGTGATTACGGGCAATGTGAGGTAAAGGGATCATGTGGAGGCATATGAAATTACCATATTTACCAGGAAAGTCCTGAAGTCAGAGTGTAAATGTCCTGCCACCCATGTTTTCCATCCATCATCTCAGGCTAATCAAAATTACGCTTATGAAGAAATCCAGGCATTTGCATCAGGATAAACAGAATGGTCTTTTCTGGCTTTTGCCTCTCTGGAAATTACTTAACTAAATTTCTTGTCTCCTGCAGATAGGAGTCTGAAGATTGCTATTGGGCTCATAATCAGCTTTTTGGCTGCAGGGACACTGGGCATAAGTCTCCTTTACAGGTAGCTGCACTGTGCTGTTTATGGGCTATATTACCCAGCTCTGAATTACCCAGGATTCAACAGCTAAATATCTTACATTTTACTGTATACTGACAGTGGTGTCATTAAATTCACCGAAGTAAACACCCCTCACCGCCCATCCTATACTTCTCAACCACTGTTCTAGTGGGTTTTAATAACCTTTCTTTCACTCTCTTTGGTCAGTGCACACCCTTCAGCTTTGTGAGTAGGAAATGGTTTACAATTTTGCAGGCAAAACTGAAGGGAGAAAGAGTATCAAGGAGAGAGAGAATTCCTCCGTGGTATCAAAAAACACAATGTATGTCTGAATTTATACATCTATTTCTTTACTCAGGAAGTACAAAATTCAGGAGAAGGCTTCAATGATGTCATGGAAGATCAGCTACAGTGAGGTCACTATAATGACTGAGCCAGGAACGACCACGTCCGCATGCCAGGTGAAAGGGCTGGCTTTTCAAATATCATCTTTTATATCACTGGAGACAGGCAGACTGCTCAGCCTGGCTAAAGTATCAGGTGAAAAGGTGACACTACACTATATGACTTCGTATCATTGTTCAGTATGAATATAGTAACACAATATTTCAAAATGGCGAATTTACAGTGTTAGTGAACTATTGTATACCAAATCCACAATACAAAGTAATCCAAAAAAAATCTTGGACGAAGTACTATGCTGTATAAAAATTAGCATAACAATGAAAGAGATGATAGACATAATTGCATGTTTCTTTAGAGCGTGGTGATTAGGCATCAGTTTTTGAGCCCGCAGTTGTCTTTTCACAAGGTGGCTTACTCTGCTGACCAATCAATGTGCTCCTCTTGGAGAGCAGTGGATGGAAACTCAGATGGCCAGCTTCCATGCCACAGGACTGTGGGGTATAAAGTAAGCAGCCAAAATAGTCTCCTATTGTCATTCCGGAGTGCCAGAGTTGTGCTATATATGTGTGTGCGTGTGTGTGTGTGTGTGCGCACGCGCGCGCAACGGAGAGATGGAGAGAGAAGGAGAGACAGACAAAAAAAGAGAGAAAGAGAGAGGGGACTTGAATTCTGCATGGTTATAATTAGTATTATTCATTGTTTCTGATTAGCCCCTAATCTGCATGCGCTCTATTGATCAGTCCTTTTGATATATTGATCCTCTCATAATGTTTCTCCCTCCACAATGATGACAAGCACAAATATCAGTAGATTACTGCGTTGGATGTGAGTTATCAGAAGCTAAGATGCAAAGTGTCTGTACTGCATTAATTACCACCTCCAGCACTGTGAATTCCATTCATTTAAGGGTGCCATGTTCTTGCTCTAAGACAAAACACAAGTAATAGTTTGCAAATTGTGATTTTTTAAATTAATCTGTGCAAGACAGTCCAATTTTTTTTGCTTGAGAACTGAATTAATTTAACAATGCACATGCTGTTCATCCTCACTCTCTGCTCTTCTTTTTGCCCTCTAAGGAGAATATTTGTTCTGTTCGCTTCTTGCCGCTAAAAAGTGTCAGCCTGAGCCACGAGCTAATCACAGAATTGAAGCAGGTACGCTCCAGCATCATTCAGTGTGAATGACGCAGAAGAATAATTATAGAGGTGACGCTTTGTACAATGCAGTATTGCACCTATTTGTGTCTCCTCACTACAGTGCAAAGAACTAATCCACCCAAACATCTGCTGCTTCATTGGGGCCTGCTTAGAACCTCCTTATTTTTTCCTGCTCACTGAGTTTTGTCCGAAAGGAAGCCTGCAGGTACTTCCAAATGTTAATTTCATATATTTACAGAGATGCTTTTTTCTGTAAATAAACTACGGGGAATATAATTGTTTGTATGTACCAAAAACTTATTAATTGGCCTCATCATATTGGGTTACTGAGGGCTGCTTCACACAGGCTTTGTTCAACTAAACACTTTGCCTGGGGTTTACCAAATGCTGTTTTACTTATCCCAGAAACCACAATATTGATTTCAAATAGCAACAACATCATGGGCTTTATTTTCTTGCCTTGGCAAACAGAAATGCATGAGGTGGTAACATTATGCACAGTTTCATCCCTCCCAAGCCGGCTTATTTATCTCCTTCACCCACTCGAGTAGCTTGATGCCCTGACAGAAAAATCGCTTGCGATGCAGTGGACTGACCTGCGCAATCTTAGTTTTCACTTTTGTCATGTTGGCCTACCCCATAAGTTATGCCAACAAAACTGCGGTGGGATGTATTTCAACTCATTAGTTTTCAACTCATTAGTGAGCACAGGATAATAGTTTTCAAAAGGCATAGTTGAGACAAAATAACATTATCTCATCATCCATTCCCCTCTTACTAAACGAGCTGGAAGTTACATTTCTCATTGTCAGTGAATATTAACACTTACATCACAAGCAATCATAAAGCCTGGATAAGATGCATCAGACTGAGGTAAATGGTTGTCCTGCACTGGTGGCTTTTGCTAAATAGTCTATTTCCCCTAATATCTAACATGACCACCAGATGCACTGACATTCCCAGAGAAATAGCGTGAACACGTGTTATGTCCGAAATTAGCACTTATTTGTGAGTGGATTGCTTGGAAATAGCAATATTTGTAAAAATTCATGTGACTAGAGTGGAATTAATAATAATAATAATTAATTATTATAATTAATAATAATTTACTTAATAGTATTGCATAATGTACAACAGAGAATGACATTGTCAGTATGGATTGCGAACATGGAAATTGTGAGTGTAAGTTTGCATTATTTTTCATTCTGGGGACCAGAATGCATCACATTGGAGGATTGTATCAAGTTTTTATTGTTGTGTAACTTTCTGTTTGTTCTCTGTTTAGTTTGGAGAGTGAATGGATAGGTATTATATGAGGCCCCCTCATTTTGACTGTCAAAAACAATAAAAAATAATGATATTCACTTGCATTTGATGCAAAAGTTTGTACCAAGTGCGAAGACAGTCAGTTGGTAGTATAAGAGTACATCATTTATAATTCAAACAAAAATCTCTCAATTTTTAGCTGATTGGAGAAGTAGGGGCCAGCTTGTATTTTGCTTCACAGATTATTATTTGCCCTGAGTAACACCGTCGGATTTAGCTAACTTCTGGTCAATGAGTTTATGATCCAGGAAATGGATTTTTTTACCTCTAAAGCTCTTATATGCTTTTCAGTAAGTCAGTGCAAAATGACCTCAGGGTTGAATTTTCATCAAGTTTCTTTGTGTTTGTGGTACTTTTTGTTGCAAAATTTAAACAAAAAATGTGGAAATAAGTTTTATTTCTGAATGATTCTAGTGTCTTGCTTCATTGAAATCAATTTTTCTGTCTCAGTGATGCTCAAATCCTGAGTTATAAAGCCTTAAACAGGGGTCATGCACAATTGGCAAGGATGGGCTTGATTTGGCATCTGCGCAGAGGGGTTAAACAGCCCTCATCCAAAATGTGTAACCAGGTGAACCGACCCCCATCCATCATAGATTGGGATTTTATGGGTCCTTGGGGTCTCAGGCACCCACAGGGAACGCCAAGCATTCACACGGAAAGCCAGACAGTCATAGGAAAGCCATTGATTTAATGAGATTCTTCATATAAGTACATGCAAGGCATCCTCCTATATAAAGCATTTAATGGCAAAAGGATAAGCCTGGAAATGGTTTTATTAGCAAGTATTGCTTGCAAACAAAGCAAACAGTGAAAATGGACAAAATTCTAGTAGGAATTCAGTAGCCCAAAACAATCAAATATATCTGTGGTCCACAATGGGGCAAGAAACACTGAACTATGCTGTTGTATTAAACTGTCACCGAAATATGTCAAGGAAATTAAACCTAGATCCATCACAGATGAATTCATAAAGCACTCAGCTGTGAGAAGAAATACCGCCCTCCTATAAAAATAGCTTCTGATTTATTAAGTGAAAAATCAAATTTTTTAATATTTCATAGCTGTGATGATTGATTGACTGTATTTTATTCCATGCCCTTCTATGTGTTCCTTGTATGTGTGATTGATTTTAAAGCTAGAGCTGCACTGTCTCTCAAACACTATCATGTCATATTGGATCCTTTGCTTGTGATTATTCATGTTCATGCAAACACTTTTGCTAAATGCTTTCCATAAGCATTAATTACTACATGTTCTGGTGTGTACCATCGGCTGAATATTTGGCCTCTACACTCCAAAGTCTGAATTTTTATATTTATTATCGTTTTTATTTATTATTTTTAAAATTAATTAATTAATTTTTTATTCATTTCATTTATTATTATTTTTTGGAGGTGAAATGACTGCGGTAGTAAACCCCTTCACGCTCTGCTTTGTGGAGGCAGCTATGTCCTCCACTGGTGGGCTTGTTCTTCACCTGAAAAAATTATTAGTTCACTTTCACAGTAATGCACTGATTTTGAAGGGACTGACAGTGGCTGATCTGATTAGCCTTAATGGAGCCAAACCCTCAGCACCCTCACAGGTACTTGATTCAACTTAGTCCAGCCCTTCTGCCAACAGTGCCTCAGTTGCTCTTTCGCTCTGTCGTGTCACAAAATTACCATTATGGAGTTAGACACGCTGGGCTGATTTCTAGTTACCAGTCTAAACCTGGTCTAAGTAAGTCCATGGTTTAAACCACGTTTAAACACTGTTGTAAATGTGGTCTAACTTATTGTATTTCTTGTGCCTAGTTTTTCATAAAACCTGGTCTTAATCATGGTCTAACTCAAAACCAGGCAGGGGGGTATTCTAAGTCATGGTCTTACTCGCTTCTGTGACATGACTGTTCGACTAGTGGCAGTAGATCTATGCTACATGTACTCCCTGGTAAATGCTCTGAATTACCCTGTTTTTGGATGTTTGGGTATGGAAGCCCTGAAGTGAGAACGTACCTGAACGTCAAGGTTATGTCCACCGCATACTATAATGTCACCATCTCAGCATGCAGTCGTTAAAATAAAGCTTACCTGGACAGCTCTTGCGAACTGCATACACCCCTATTTAGCGTAGTGTTTGGGTTCATGGTACAGTAATGTAATGTATGGGGTCCAATCGTACGGAAATTTAAACATGTTTAACTAAATTTCACAGAACAGTGCTGTCGTCCCGCCATTTTGGTTGGGAGAGGGAGAGGGAGGTGAACAATAATATCGACTAGGTTTTATGAGGTAACTTTTTTGTCAGTGACAAATATCTTATAGTTTTCTTGTCAATCTGATGTCAACCGATTGAGAGGTATCTCAGATCTAAAGTGACATCGAGGTTTGGGCTTCTGGGCTACCGTATATATGACACCACAAGCCCCAACAAGGTATGCAAGCACTCTCGCTCAGTGGCACATAAACCTTGTTTACCCCGCGGCTTTTTATGGACCGACGAGACCTCATTTAATCAATCCATGAGAAATTGCTTTGTCGACCTGGTTTAATCTGCACATAATCTTGGTCTAAACCCGGTTTCACCACTCCTTCTTTAAACGAGGTTTTATTCACTTAGACCACAACTAAGACCAGCGGCAAGAAATCGGCCCGCTGAGTTTTGATCTGCAATATCGTTAGCACTTGTGTTTGCAAACTGCATTTAGGTTGTCAAAATAGGGCCCCATGTTTGGAAATCATAAGGAGGGAAAGTTCTCATCATTTTCCGAACAAGTATACATAATTTGCCCTAAAAAAGATATTTTCAAGCTGAATGCTGGTTTAATTCCATGAAATGATTCCCTTTTCAGGACATCTTGAGAAATAGCTCCATCAAACTTGATTGGACCTTTAAATCTTCCTTGGTTCTGGACATCGTAAAGGTAGGCTTACTTGCATACTTATTGCTCAATGAGACATTAATGCTCCAAATTTGGACCACACATTTTTCTTGTCTCTCGCATTGTGCTGTACAAGAGAAAAATTTAAATCTAAAATATTACAGCTGAGTACATGGGGGCTATGGTGTGAGGTCCATGTTCTCATTCCAGGGTATGGACTTCCTGCATCGCTGTCCGCTGCGCTCCCATGGTCACCTGTCCTCCTCTAACTGTGTGGTGGATAGCAGGTTTGTGCTGAAGATCACCGACTTTGCTCTCAACCACCTGAGATGGCAGGCCAGGGGAGAGATGGTTAACCACCATTGTGACTGGCAGAGTGAGTGACTCATACAAACAATGGTCCCGTCTCAAGCCTGGAAGAAATGGCCTTTTTGCTTACCAGCCAGGGTACTGCTGACATTTTACAAATCGCTCGCACTCCATAAACACAGCTGTTTTGCAGCACAAGGTGCAGAGTACCTGAAATAATATATCCACTGCAAATTTTAGGTTTTTTTTTTTACCTGCAATTAGGACCTGTAGCCACCTCCTTTGAAAAACATGAATGCATATCCACAATTCATGATCACTGCCCAGCTTCCAGGCGAGATTAATCACTCAATATGATGAGCTACAATAATTAGCGAGTTAGCATTTGCAAATATGTGACTAAATGCATTAGCATGGAAGCTATCTTAGCTTCACAGCCCCTGTCATTTACACAATGACTATCATTACGATATTCATGATTACTGTGATTAAAGATAATGTTTTCACGGGTCATTTAGATCCACAGCGGCTGTTTTATAAACCCCACAGGCTTACTGTGGACAGCACCAGAGCTTCTGCGGCAAAGGGGTTCTCCCAAGGGCACCCAGAAGGGTGACGTTTATAGCTTTGGCATCATCATCCAGGAAATTGTGTACCGTCGCGGTCCCTTCTTCATCCCTAACTGCACCCTGAAGTCCAGAGGTATCATCATATAGACTGCACTATTAACCCAGATAGTGTGGCAAACTCCAATGTTTTGTGGAAACCTGTTACCTCAAAAAAATTATGTATGCCAACTTAATTGCATTGTGTGGATGTTACCTAAAGAATATAAGGTAAAAGTTATTCTTATCACATTTTTAAGTGCTGTGAACACAAGATCACTAAGTTGGCTAGCACATTATTTTTTTGAGGTCATCAGTTTCCACAAAACAATTGAGTGCACCACACTATCTGGGTTTACAGAGCAGACATAATACGTTATATCTTCCATATGCTGTCATGCATGTAATATTTCACGTCATATTAATTATGGGATCTCACAAGCTGGGGGTAGTCCAGGGGGCATATTGTAGATGGATCAGAGAACTGGCCTTTTTGCAAAGTATCCAATGTCATTTATGTCAGCCTCTGACAAAACAAATCCACCATATTGCACAGGCCTGCACAGATGGGACTCATCCATGAGCCAACCTGAATTCAAAGTTCCTGATTATCACATGTTCATAGTGCTAGATAATGCTGTCACAATTGAGAACTCGGCAAGTACCATGCTGTCTAACTGACCATTACCAGCTCCAGGTCAGTAACCTCGGTCTACCATCCTTTGGAAACAACAAATGGGCTTTCCATTCGTGTATTACTCAGAAGTGGCAGTTTTCAATTATATTTAAAATTGTTGTGTGATACGAGAGTGTTTCACGGTGGTGCCAAGGAGGCACTTGCTCGCCAGAGGTGCCGAGCAGCTGTGGTCGGGGTGTGTTTCAGAGATAGTGGAGAGAGTGGCAGCGGGGGGCTGCAGCCCTTTTAGACCCCACGTGGACCCAGCGGAGTGCCCAGAGAACGCCGAGGCGCTCATGAGGAACTGCTGGAGGGAAAGCGCTGTGGAGAGACCTGACTTCTCTGCCCTGAAAGCTGTCGTGAAACGGCTGTGTCCTAGCGGGTGAGCCTCGTTTGCCATTTTGTCTTCCTGTTCAGATCACCCACACCAAACCCCTACTACCACACCCACCCCTCCCAATAATAGCTCTCCCCACACACATACTATACAAACCCCAATTCCATGAAGTTGGGATGTTGTGCAAAACGTGAATAAATACAGAATACACTGATTTGCAAATCCTTTTTGACCTATATTCAATTGAGCACACTACAAACACAAGATATTTAATGTTCAAACTGATAAAGTTTATTGCTTTTTTGGAACAGGGGCATGTTTACCACTGTGTTACATCACCTTTCCTTTTAACAACACTCAATAAGCGTTTGGGCTCTGAGGACGCTAATTGTAGAAGCTTTGTAGGCGGAATTCTTTCTGTAGGTGGAATAGACAATTACGTTCAGGGCTCTGTTTTTAGGACTCATTGTTGAACGGTGTGTTGGGACAGTTGCTGGTGTAGGTCCATTTGGTCTGACTACTGCATACTGATACTTTAGTGTCCTGGAATTACCAAACACCATAGACAAGTGAAAATCAGCGAAATCAAAATATTTCATTTTTCTTGCATTTGCAGTAAAGCACATAGTTAAAACAAGGATACAGCAGACCAGCTCGAGGAATTATGTTCACACCTGTTTTGACAGTCAGCTAGTCCACTGACTGACATTGGTGTTAAGTTACCCTAAAACTTTTTGAATGAATTGGAAAACACCCGTCGGTGCTCAGTGAAGGAGCGCGAGGCAGAGTCCCATTAATAGTGGTTAGCGCTGACAGCTCCTTAGCAAGGTAAACAAACACTCCACATGACAGCTTCGCTCCAGAACACTAGGTGACATCCAGCTTCCCACAGGAGAGCCCTGCTGTCAGGCAGCATTAAAATGCGCACCGATCTCACACTGAGCGATTGCTGATGTCTAAAGCTTACACTGTGCATAGCGTCATGCTTCCCCAAACATTTAGGCAATTATAAATAACAGTAGCTACATGAGCAAATAAACTCAAAACACTGAAATTAAAAGGTGAAAAGCAGTAACATAAAAATGTTAGAAGTGTTTGTGAGAATCGTGATTTAAAGTAATCTGACAATCCCTGCATTATGAGACGACGAAGCAATATGCAGCATGAGTGTTCAATGATTTGCTATGGTCTGAAAATCAAATGAAAAATTAATGCTAGATTTTGAAATGACAAAAATACTACCTGCTGTTATGATGTAAAAATGCAACCGGCCTGGCATTTACTCTTCTTGAAGGACTGCGCTTGCTGAAAGGGAGCTTTGCATTGTAGTCATATAAATTAATGATCTTTATTGCCACAGCATTTGATCCTCGTGATGAATTGAGAAACTGTCCGGAGTGTTTTCCTATCCCTGAACATTTTTCCATTGTATGCTGCGATACACTCGGAGGCCTAAATCAGGAATAAGCAGTTCAGATAACAGATGGATGGATTAATATAATGTGGAAAAAGTTCGCTTTCAGTGTTTAGTCTACATCAATTGACCTGCCTTATCTGTTTGATTAAAAAAAGAACGATCTCCCCTTGTTGTGGAACATCATGTTAGGGGGAGTGACAACATTTTGGATGACCTTCTGTCTCGTATGGAGCACTACGCCAATAATCTGGAGGAGATTGTGAACGAACGCACAGCCCAGCTCCTGGAGGAGAAGAGAAAAGCTGAGAGCCTCCTCACGCAGATGTTGCCACGGTAACGGCAAGGGGCGCATAACATCATCCCCCCCCCCGACCGAATGCATTATCCCAGCATTTCTTCGCTGATGCTCGCACTTGTTCACCTCAGAAAGGGCACACTGTTCCTCAGTCTGACTGCACTGTCATGTGAGTTCTGTTTTCTCAACAACATCTCCCTGTTTGATCACAGCCAAAGCCCCATCCCCTTGCACAGACAACCCAAACCACCTCTGCCAGGCACTGATCCACACGTCAAAAGTGCACCTGTTTTTATTCAGACGACTCGTCGGCCATATGTCTGCCTTTCACCGGTGTGTCTCCCTTTCAAGTACAGATCTGTTGCCATCCAGCTGATAGCTGGGAAGCCAGCGCGGGCCGAGACCTATGACTGCGTCACCATCTATTTCAGCGACATCGAAGGATTCACGGCCATGTCTGCCAGAATCACTCCCATGCAGGTTAGATGCCATTTATGAGCGCATCTCTAATTTGCGTGGAAAGCTACTAAAGCCCAGACCTGGAGGTGACTCAAGGGAAAGCCGCGAGCCTTTTAGATCCTCGCAATTTACCGTGAATCATGAGCTCTGCCTAAATGCGAAAGCTTTTAGCCCAAGGTGTTCCAGGCAGACGTCAGTCTCGGCACAAAATAGCAGAACGCAACAGTCTCCACTGAAGGCAACGGTGGTATTTTAACAAAATTGTTCTCAGTGAAACATTAAAAATCCAGCCAAATGCCAGTGTGCACACAACATTTACTCCTGCTGTGTTCTGGGTGTCCTTTTCAGGCGAGGCTAATGTAGCCTGCATAGAATGCCAGATGCTTGGTGAATCCTGGGGCAGAGCTCCCAGGTTTGAGTGACCTTTGTAGGGTCAAGCTCACCTCACCACGGCTTTAAAGCTTGGCAGTGGTGACAAAGGTCAGGAGTTTAAATCCCAGCCTGGGTGTTGCTCTGAATCAAAGCATTTTTGCCTCTAGTGAAATACAGCTGAACACTGCACCTGGGATGCACTATGTCTTTGATGTAATACTTGTCAGTCTGATTTCAGATTAAGCCTAGTTCCAGATGAAATTAAAATTTGAGCGATGATTGTCCATAGTGCAGGAGAAACCTTAATCTGTGTCCATAAAATCGATCCGTCGTGTATTAAGATGTTTGACATAGTTTTTATAATGTATTGACTGTTTCACTAGTTCACTAGTCCAAATTGAATTGCAAAAATGCCAAGTGAATTTTTTTTCTTCAGGTGGTCAATGTACTGAATGACCTGTATACATTCTTTGACAACATCATTGACAGCCATGATGTGTATAAGGTAATGTTACATCAACAATGACATTCAAAAATTAGTGAATGCAGTGTAAATAAAAATATTCATTAATAAAACAAAGCCATCATTGAGCATATTTTCCTGGATTTTGTTGTGATATGCACAAATTGAAATAACCAATTCCTTCATTAGTTTTCCATAAAATATTCCAGATAATGTACAGTAATGAGTATGTAATGTATGTATAAGCTAGTCTTAAATCCAGTTATTATTTCAATTCCTAGAGAAAAAACAAAATGTTTATAGTTATTATTTATATCCTTCAAGTTCTAATATTTAAAAAATTAATTGCTCTATAAATGCCTCAGGCATTCATAGAGCAAATAATTTTTTTAAATATTAGAACTTAAAGGATATAAATAATTGTCACTACCGTGACAATAAATACATTTACCACTCAAACTCAATATTCCACATTTCTTTGCAGACTTCTAATTCGTCGAATTGGTTCTCGGATAACCACAGCTTTCATATTCTTTGGTAAATGAATCCTAATGAAATTAATTATTTTTTCACTGACAAAGATAATGCTGAAGTTGTTACTGCTGAAATAAATTCACTGAAACTAAATCACCTCTGGAATGAATTTGGTGAGTCGAAATATAACAAGTAAATAGTAATCTGCAAAATCCGTGTGTCTGTGTCAGCACAAATGTCTGGACCTTAAGCTCAATTTTAAGAATTTTTAGTCCAGCAATGATCAGTTGATGCAAACAACACACATTGTGGTCCATAAATTTTCATGGAAGTATTTGGTCTGATTCCTTGCACAGGTAATGTCCCATTTGGTGCTCCATTTATGAAACTTACAGAGGATAAACTGGTTTTGAACCCTGTGATGTTTTGGCATTGGCAGTTGTAATCAAGAGAGCGCACTGTACGCTTTTTCAAATTCAATTTTATGTAGGTGGAAACCATTGGTGATGCCTACATGGTCGTGTCTGGCCTTCCCATTAGAAATGGTGACGACCACGCAAAAGAAATAGCCAGGATGTCCTTGGCCATTGTACATGCCATGAAGCAGTTCAAAAGTGAACATCTACCAAACCAACATTTGAGGGTTCGCATTGGGCTTCATTCAGGTATGTTACTACAAGAGTTAGTTTCAACCATTCTGTCATCTTCAACCATGGTAAGTCTGAGCTTATAAACCATGGGAAGACAGCTTATAAATGAGCTATTTTAATCATATACCTGCCTGTGTTTAAATGTCTTGCAATGATAAAATAAGAATTATAGCCTGTTCCATTACATGCTTCTAGCAGACGCTGGTACCCAGAACAACTTAACAGAGCGCATTAGTGATTTTAATGGATTAAGAAGAGTAACAATAAAACCTGTGGAGGATAATTAACAGTCTTAGGAGTCAGATGGCTGGAGGGTAAATGGATAACATGTTTTATAATTGCTTTAGGTCCCTGTGTGGCAGGAGTGGTGGGACTGAAAATGCCACGCTATTGTTTATTTGGAGACACTGTGAACACCGCTTCAAGAATTGAGTCCCACGGGTCACGTAAGCCAGTGCAGCATTTCAACATGTCTGTCTGTTTAGACCCACATCAAGAGGCTATCTATGTAAATCCGCTCCTCTGGACTATGGGAAGAGGGGCCTCTTCATTTTTTTTTTGGCAGTGGTTCCCAACCTCTCTAGGCTTAAGACATAGGTAATCCCCCCCCGACTCCCTATTGAGCATTACTAGGGGGGCAGGAAGAGCACATCAGTTCAGCTGAATGAATGCTCCCACCAATGGGGTATTTGTAGCTCACTTAGTATTGACACACTGTAAGTATAATATACTGTATGATTATGATATAATTGGCCCCATGTAAGAACTCCTTAAAAATGTTCAGTGTTAAATCAATTCTTCAAGTGCATATGGCCAGTGTTTTACTTTATTGGAGCTAACTCAACACTGAACATTTTACGGTGTTCATATGATATGTGACTGTTTATATTTACATCTGCATGTACCACAACTATGGTACTACAGTATATGGTACCTACACACCTGAGAAGCTTAGCGTTAGTTCTGTATTTTCACTGTCCCTTACTGTCTTTTAGCCCTCAAGATCCATGTCAGCTGTGCCACCAAGGCCCTCCTTGATAAATTTGGAGTATTTCATTTGGAGCTGAGGGGGGATATTCACATGAAGGTACTGTGTTTTCACTGTAATGATGCCGTTGTGATATTTTAACTACACCGCCAGCATTGTTGAAATCTACGAGATTACTGCCACTGCGAAACGATTCAGATATCTTGCCATGTAATTTGGGTGATATATGGCTCGTCTGTGCCACACAAGGAAGCTGTTAAATAAAACATACTTACTATTAAGTACAAGCTATGAGTCAGACCTCTATTCAGTTTTGCAGAGGAATGAAGCTTGTCTCTCTTTTATGAATAAAACTGGCCTAAAATAGTAAATGTGGTGACTAATAACAAATTTGATCTTAATTAAAATGCATGCATACGAGATAGAGGGGGAAAGTCATGTCTTTGACAATATATCATTCATATTAATGTAAGAACTCCTGACATTATCTCTCCTCTGCAGGGGAAGGGCCTAATGAGGACATTTTGGCTTTTGAGCGAAGAACCATGAAAATGTTATGCATATGGCCATAGATATTTTTACTCGTGATTTTAAGAAAATCCACTTTACACAAGTTGTAAGCGTGCTTCTATCACTTTTTTGTTTAGAATTGTGTTATTTCTCTTCCTATAAATGCTTTTATCAAGAGAATACATGCACTCATCATTCCCAAATTATATGTCCCTTTTGGCCATTTAGTGCTCCAAGCCATCTATTGACTTTGTGAAACATGATCATTTGTAATCTGAAGATGCCCGTTTTAGTTCGTAAAACCAATATCATGTGCTCTTTTAAAATTATTCAGCTTAATGAATAAATGTACAGTATATTTCCGAATGTAACATGATGGTTGCTGTGTTTTATTGGGCATGGGCTGAATATCATATTTTAAGTACAGATTAGGTTATTTCTGAAAGTATCTTTCCGCTCAAATCAAAGCTTGCGCTCTGTTCTCAGTTCCACATCCAGGGAAGGCCAATTCACAGTAGTACCTATCTGGCTCAACCCTCTTCTGACTTATAACAAGACATTGTCAAAACCTTGTATTTGGCTGTACCGCATTCATGTCTATTCGTTATTAAAGAGCAACGGCCAATGTAGAAACTCCAACACTCAACTGAGTCATCGCTCAGTCACAAACATTTGCATTTATAGAGCTGCCCCTGCTTTGTTGAAATCCAAACAAATACATGAATGCTGCAAACACCCATTATTTATCTGGCAAGTGCTGGCCACCATCTTTGATTTATAATGTTGCTATGTTTTGGACCAATGGTTTCTTTAATGCATTTAGCTTGCCTAGCGAGATCACAGTAACATAAGTCTCATGCTGTTTGGTGTATTTAGATGCATGCATTGGTCCAAACCAAAAGCTCTTAATTTCATAACTTAGCCAGCTCATACAATTGTACATTAGTTATCTAATGTACAATTGTATACATAATCCCACTCATTTAGCTGGCTTTATAGAAAACGGATTTTAACAAAGTAGTTGTGACTGTGTTAGCTAGCAAACCCATATGGAAAGAAAATACATTTGAAACACATTTAAAATATACATTTCAAAGTGCATTTTAAAATAAATTTCAAATATGTAAAAATGGCCACTTCATACATTTTAATAAATATATTTAAAATATATTTTCAATTCATTTGAAATATATTTCTAATATATTTTCCTATAGGGATGAAAATATATTTGAGATATATGTAGAATATATTTCAAAATGCATTGTGAAATGCATTTCAAACATGTAAAAACGGACAGTTTCCGATCTTTTAATAAATGGACAGCATTTATACAGTGCTTTTCTGGTCACATGACACAAAGCGCTTTAAAATTATGCCTCACATTCACCCTAATGGCAGAGGCTGCCATGCAAGGCACCAAGCTGCGCCTCAGGAGCTGTGCGGGGTTCAGTGTCTTGCTCACTGTCCTGTGAAGGAGCCAGGGATCAAACCAGGAACCTCCTGATTCCTAGACCACCTGTCTACCTCCTGAGCCATGCCACCCCAATTTTTTGTCTATGGACGAAACAGTGGCCATGATGTGTTCATTGCTGCAGACAAAAAGTTATGCCCAAGCAAGTAGGTTATTACACTTCTCTTAACATCCACTCAGCTCTCTAGCAAGCCTGTCGTGATCAAGTCCAGTTTTCACTTTCAGGCAGCCACAACTGTCCTGCTACGAAGATCCTTGCCACAGCCCAGCTTTTTATTTGTTTTCTAAATGGCACCCAATAACTGGTAGAATTGCCAAGCATTATTTGTGCACATGCACATACCCAGCTATGAAACAGCTGGTTTACAGCCAGGTTATGCATTGAAACGAATTTAATTTCTGTGGTAACTCTCGCAGTATTCAATCACTCATTGGGCATATTTGTTTAAATATGAAAATGCACCTGCAGGTATCCTGATTAATAATTTTCATTAACAACACCTCTGTTGTACACATTACCTAGAGGTTTATTTCTGAACCCCAACCAATCTCTTGGTTTAATCTTCACCCATGTCGATGACATAACAGTTATGTCAGCTAGCTAGGTAACGCTATCTGTCAGCAAGCTTTAATCTTCACCCATGTCGATGACATAACAGTTATGTCAGCTAGCTAGGTAACGCTATCTGTCAGCAAGCTACCTTTTTACCGGCAATGATTTAAGCTGCTGTTGTTCTAAATAACTGATCTGATCGTGGAAAATCTGCGAAAATGCAAGCCAGCCAAAATGCAAGCCTCGATTGCTTGGTGTTGAAGATAAGAACCATTTAGTCTGGTGGGTAAATTAAGAAAATAGGCTAACTTGAACTAGAAAAATATCAAAACAACAAAATGATAGCCAACTAAATAGGTGAAAAATAAGGCTGTCTCAAAACCTAGTGAGCTGCCTTGGTGTCTACTCTTTACGTAGGCAGCTGTCTACATAGACTTCAATTATTACATCGCCTACGTGCTGATTAATGAAAACTGGCCGCACCTGATAATGCTGAGTTTTGACCCGACGCTGAAGCCCTCCGCTATAGTTTCAAAAAATCCTGGAGGAAACCCTGTACAAGCATAGATATTATTGACAGTTTTGCTTCAGAGGCATGATACCATCCCTGCTCCGCATTTTTCACCTAAAAGAATATTAAAAATGGATTCCTCAGGGTCCAATTAGTCTAAATATCAAGTTTCAAAGGTATATGATACATATTAATGATTTTAATATGAGTGCTGAAAATTGTATTTGAATATATCATGGCACAAAAATGCCAGAAATTGCATTCAGAAGTTCAGAAACTTCTGAAACTTTAAACCTCTGCCAAAACCCAAATAATTGACTGATAAAGCTGAAATTTTCAGGATACACTAGTTATAATGCATATTTTGACACACACACGCGCGCGCACACACACACACACACACACATATATATATATAGCCAATTCTGAGATGGTGTGGTGGAAGCCATTTGTTGATCTGACATGGAATGACCCTAGTATCATAATAAAGGTGACACCTTAGGGATTTCTTTTGTGGTGTAAAGATCAAAATATATTTCACAAAATCAAAGTAAATGAAGATGGAACACAGCATAAATGAAAGATCTCATTTCAGCCTAATTTTTTTATATCCCTTTTGAAATTATTATTTGCCATCTGAAACCTCTAAAAAATTACAGCACAGAATTTCACCATTTTCTGTGTCAAAGTTTATTTTAAGCAAGTAAATCAGAGCAAAATTAGAGAGGCTTTATTTCAGGAATGTCTACATTGCATCTCTAAATTGGCATATTTGTGGGCACTGTGTGCCATTTTAGATCTCTCAGGTACCAAACTGTAAAACTCATTTAATTTCACTTTTATGTCCCTACAGACATACCTTCCATCTAAATACAACCATATTTTCTTTTTTTTTTTATTGCAGCCAGTCCTGTATACATTTTCCCATTCATAGAAAATACATGCGAAGGAATGAAGTTTGACTGCGCTGCAGCAGATTTATTTTCAATAAAACAAGCAAATAAACAAAATTATAGATACAAAGATAAGGTAAAAAAAAGGTTAAAACAAAAAAAAGTAATGAGAACAAACACCCCAGCAATTATTTATGCATTTTTATTGTCGCGCCTTTTGAGAACATGTGCGTAATGGCACATGGACTCTCAAATAGAAGCACCGGGAATGCAGGGCTCTATCTCAGGCTAGGATTGTGCGTTTACAGTCGTTGAGGGCTCATTGGAAACGTCAGAGCCCGTAGAATCAAATGGTAACCTACAAAGTCTTGACAGCATCACAGGCCGATCACATAGGGGAAAATACATTGCGCGTAAGCAGAACGCTCAGGACCTGACCTCCTTGCAGCAGTGCCCCGGAATAAAACATGCATGGTGACTGGAAGATCTGGTTTCAATATAAAACGGACACATTGGGCTAACAATAGCCAGCGCAGATTTACCCTCAAACAGTTTTTATCACAAAATATCAAAGGTAAGAACATCAATGTAGAATGTAAAGTGTATGTCTGCTGTTCTATGAGTGTGGTGTCGGTTTAAAATGACATGGCTTATATCGTTGGATTCTGTGGACTTTCCTCCTTCATTTGATGTATCGTTTGTATGCATAGCACAAATTCATTAGAAACGCAAGCGATCAAGCTGTGATATTATTTTATCTTATGTTTTGTAACATGCTTATTTACTTACTTAGTGCTTGAATTGTGTTCGGTTGAGGTAAAAATGGTCATCATGAGCTTTTCACCGAGTTTCTTCCCTTTAAGTGGATATGCTGCATGACGATGTTGCTATTTGGAAACATATTTGGAAGCTGTATTTGTTATGTTTCTTGATTGCCTCCTGTACCAGGGGCATTCAGATTTAAGAGGTTAACTTGGAACAAACTAGCTTGCACGAACTCCTTACTGGTTATCCTGCCATTTGAAACAATAGTCTGAGTCAACAGAGCTGATGTTACCTAGCATGTTAATATAAACTGATCAGCCATACGATTAAAAGCATCTGCCTGATACAGTAAAGATCCCCCTTGTGCTGCCAAAACAGCTCCATGAAACTGACGTCACTTGTATTCCCAAACTTAGGGTTTACCAGCAGACCATTTCCCAGAGTATCACTCTCCCTCCACCAGCTTGTCAGCTTCCCACAATGCATCCTAATGCATCTCTTCTCAGGTAAATGGTGCTCACGTACCCACCAGAGGCACATGATGTAAAATAAAATGGGACTGGACCAGGGAACCTTCTTCAGCTACTCCAAGGTCCAGTTCTGAAACTCAGATGCTCATTGGGGCACTTTTAGAGGTGGACTAGGATCAGAACAGGCACTTTTACTGGTCTGGAAGCTAAAAAGTGCAATACACAGCAGGATATAAGATACTGTGTGTTGTGACCCACTCCCTATGTAAAAATTCTTAAAATTTTCTGCGACTTGTGCCACAGTTGCCTTCATAGCCTTCATGCATCACTGAGCCTAGAGCACCCAAAACGCTGTCATCGGTTCATGGTTTGTCCCTCCTTGTGTCACTTCCATACCTGACTGCCTGGTGGCCATGCCCTCTTCATCCAATTACTCTCCACTTCCTCATTCAAACCCCTGGGAGTACTAATCACCTGCACCTGCCTCGATCCCTATTTAAATTCCAAGCCTTCCTCAGATGGTCGCTGGGCATCGTCGAGATCAGATCTGTCTTTCCCTGCTCCTGTGCATCTGGTTTGTACTTCTACTCCTGCCCTTCTGTTTTGGACTTTGGATGGTTTTACCTTTTTTTGTTGGTGTTTCATGTTTTTGTGGTTTTGGCTTTTCTTGAATTCTCCCTTGTTCTTTCTAAAATTAAGTACTGCATTTTTGTACATTATGCTGTGCTTTGAGTTTTGTTTAGTTTTATTCGTATTTACCTTAGTATCTTCTGAGCGTTTGTGCTTTTCCTTTAGGTTACCATTATTGATCTTCTGAGCATTAGTTATTATATTATATTGTCTCCTGTGCCTTTGCCTTTTGTATTTAGTTTGTCTCTGGTTCCAGTCTGAATTTATCGACCTGACCCTTGAATATGTTCTCCTGTTTATGATTATTGTCTCGCTCCTTGGTACTTCTAGTCTGTTATTATAGAACCTGGTGCATGCACTAACTTCCAGTTTTGTCTGCCCCTGTTGTGTTCCCTTGGTGTACCCTTACACCTTGGACCACTGTCAGTGGGTATTCACATCTGCTGACAGGGAGCACCCCAGAAGTCTTGCCACTTCAGAGATGCTCTAACCCCCCTGTCCAGCCACAATGATTTGGCCCTTGTCAAAGTTGTTCAGTTTTCATTTCTTCCACATCCAATACATTGAATATGAGAATCGACTGTTAGCTTACTATCTAAGATCTGTCTGCAGACCTTGACATGTGCTTTTGTTATGAGATAATCAACATTCTTCGTTGCATCGGTGCATGGTTTTAATGCTTTGGCTCATCAGTGTATGAATACAGTCAATATATGAAAACTATAACACAATGACTAATATAACTGAAATCATGAAAAAAATTACATTTTTAATTTTTTTTTTTTTTACAAAAAGTAAAATGCAACAAAGCTATTAAAGGAGCTGTGTCAAGATCACTGCGCATGCTCACAACTTCAAACAAAGTAAATCCGCTAAGCTGAAAGTCAAAATCAAGGAGGAATTTTTCTTCTTTTATGATTATTGGCAATGGCAACCAGCTTACATTCTTTGTATCCCTTGGCTAAAGCTTAAAGTAGCGCTCTGAATCTTCAAATTTCCATAGAAAGCTCCTTAATATAAAAAGCATAATGCCAGAGTACAGTAAGTAAAATATATAAATACAATGCAAGACGAAGACGGATTGGTAAGGATGGAATCAAATTATGACCGGCAGTCAAACAGATTCACTTCCTTAGAATGTAAATTCTGAGCATGTGCAGTAATTGTGACACAGCTCCTTTAAATAACCAAAAATTTGTAGATTACTTCTGTGGTCACATTCGCGCTTGTGTTTACTATCTTGAAATAATTTTCAAGTGTTCTTGGTTTTGAGCTGCATTATGGGATTGCCTAATTGATCAAGAATACATAGACGAGGATATATATGGCTAGACCTTGTCAGGGCATCACACTTTCTTGATGAAACAATTAATGACTGTTTGCAGTTATTCGTTTTGAAAAAGCAATGGCCAATTGGGAAACTCCAACACTTGACTGACTAAGACTGTAACTTCATCTCTCACTCACTCAGTCACAGCCTTTTGTGTTGATGGGGAGGGCCCCCTCTTTTCTGCAGTCTATAAAAAAATTCCATGCCTGTGATGTTAAAAATTAAGAGAACAGTTACTAACTTAAAAAAGTAAGCTTTTTCCTTGACAGTTTTGATTGAAGGTCTTATCTCAACCAGCGCATGAAACAAGCTGGAAATGTTACCCACTCATCGAAAATTCTGGAAGTAGCAAGAGAGAATATGAATCTTTCAGCTCGACCTTTAAAAACCGAGAAGATTCTGTGCCTGCTCATATCCCTCCCACCCCTTCATGAAAACACTGTTGTTTAAAATGTCTTTTTGACCTCTGTGAACTTGTTAGAGGTCTTTACAATGGGACCCACTTTTGAGGATTCAAAACAAAGCTATTGTAACTCCACCCTTGTAATTCACAATTCAAGGAGCCACTTCCTGGAATTACATATTGCCCTTTATCATTGCCCTTGTGTTCAGCTTTCCATCTGGTAAATCAAAGACTTTCCAGTCTGTTGTTTGCATTTCATATTTAATCTTCTCAAGTTAATTCATCCTGAGTATCATCTCATTACTCACTTGAATTCCATGAATGAACTGTAAAGCATGCCAGCTTTTTTTTTTTTTTTTTTGTAAACTGAGGCATACTGACAGCATTATCCAAAGAAAGACCTATGTTGGAACAAACATACTAGCTCAGTAATGTTTTATGAAGAGATTGTGAGGGGGGAAGATATAGACCAGTGGGGAAACTTGAGAGAAAAAAAATGATGAAAGCTGCAGACAGATAAATACAATGGAGGGATGCAAACATGTTCAGGCTTTTGTAAGTCACTCTTTGTGGGCAGCATTTAGGTGCATTCCAGTATGTGTTTTTGCAGTTCAGTATAGTATTCTTCACGTCACAAGTTGGTGAGTGGAAAAGAAAATGTCAACGCTTCCCAAAATCCTCTGAACCCTGTTTGGCAGAGAGAATAAAAACCAGGAAATATGCTGCATTTTTCTTTGACATTTTATTTTCTTTCTTGTCACCATTTTGATCTTTTATTAAAGTTTAAGCATCACAATAGGCCTACATGATAATGGCCCCATGATCTATTTCAACTGAGAGTGACTTTTAATCATCCCCAGCGTGATAAATTATTCAGTGAGCACTATAATTCATTGGACAGTTGATGTGTTTTATTTTGGTTCTGTACTCTAGCAATGGTTTTCAGAATACAATGACAATGAGGTTTAAGCAGTCTATCAGCTTTAATTTGAGGGTTTTTTCATTCATAGCGGATTACTACTCCAAGTCCAGGAGAATTGAGAATTGAGGACACTAATTTTTGAAATTCTGAAAGCACAATTTTTCCCATCTTTGCCATATTAGACTTAAGTTGGTCAACAGTACTGGGTCATACTCTTCCACACATTTTCAATGGTGGACAGGTCCAGGCTGCTGGCAGGGCAGTCTAGAGTGAGGCTTGGTATTATCTTGTTGGAATAAGCTGGGACGACAACATCTGGAAGGCAGCATATGTTCCAAAATGTGCTTGTATCGTTCTGCGTTAATTTTGCATGCACAGATATGCAACTTTCCCATGTCGTGAGCACTAATGTAACCCCAGGCTATGACAGACGGTGGCTTTTGAACGTGTCGTGATAACATTCGGGATGGTCCCTCTTCTTTTTGGGTCTGAGAATACAAAGTGCATTATTTCCAAAAACAACCTGGAAGATGGACTAGTTAGATGATAGCGCAGTACTTTCTTCGTCAATTCAGTCCACTTCAGATGAGCACCATCCAAAGCCTCTAGATGGTGTTGCTATATGGCTTTCTCAGCATAACACAGTCTTAGGGGCTGTTCACATGGGAGACGAGTCCGTTTTTCAGCACGTCGTTTTTTTAATTATTTACCAGTGGTAACAGGCACCTTTTTAACCCCTTTGTGCAGATGTAGACACCTGTGGACATGGATCTGCTCTATTTATGCATGCAGTTACAATATTCTATCACAGCTTATCATCATGGATCACTAATTGAATATTCACTAGCAAGCCGAGCTCGAACATGGTTTAGAATATGGACGAGTTATGTTTCATCCCTGTTTCCCAGGAGTTGCATGAATTAAACTCCTCAGCTAAGCTGATGGGCAAAATGCTCAATATATGTGCCCATAGTATCTATCCAGCAGTTTAAAAAAAAAAGATCTCTTGCAACAGAAAAATCATTGTCCTCTGTAACAACTACTTCAGCTATAGTGAGCCAATGGTATCCCAATTAAGTAGTTTAAAAAATCTGTTTTTTGAAGCAAAAATTCACCATGGTATTGATATTTTGTCATTCTACTATCAATTATAGTCATCAGATATTAAAAACACGTAATTTCCTACCGTGGATTTACACTTAGTCTTTGTAAGAATTCAGCTGTCTTTTAGAGCCTCATACAAGCTCTCACAGAAATACAATCACTTTAATGGTTATTCAATGGTATCTGTGTAACAGCAAAGCTATAGTACACGCCCATGTGAAACTCTCCCGGTAATTACCTATTGATTGACATGATTTTTCTCCGATACCAGACAGTGTAAGCTTTCCTCAATATTTTAAAGACATTGATTGGACCCTCAGAAATGTATTTAAACACTTGCGTAATAGACCTTAGGTTGTATTCTCTTAACTTTGTGCAGCAATTAATGTCATGATTGCATGGAAAAAAAGACTTCCAGAAACAAGCCTGGAGTGCTGAGCTTATAGTTATGGGATGGAAATGTGGTTCTGAGATGGAAAATGGCAGCTATTCTGAATGGAACAGACTGGAGGGCTGACAACATTTTCTGAATGTAACCAATGAACTCAATGCAAACTGTTTGGTGGATTGACTCGTACCATTTCCATATAATCAAAGTTTTTTTTTCCCGAATCATTGGTTTACATTTTGTCACTCAAAGGGTTTCTGAGTATTATTGGTGAATTTCGTGGAAAGCTGTGCCTTGTGTTGTGAGTTTTTTGTACTCCAAGAGACGTAGACCAATCCCTTTGTTTTCCAAAAGTCTGTGACCTTCCTTCATGTCTGACCTTGGGCGTTATTCATTGAATGGTACATGTCGGTGATTTTTTTATTTGATTAGCAAGAGTTTTGGGTTTGGTGCAACATACTACATATCTAATTTTATTTTCGTTATGCCTTATTATTCGTCAGAGTTTATCTGGTTGAGTGCACTGCGCTCTTCTAATCTGACACCTTTTAGCCTTGTCGAGACACATTGGCAATTGTTCTCTCTTCATGCATTTGTATTGCTATTCTGAAGTGTTTCCCATATTAGTGTCAATATCTGTGCTTTGGTCCAGGCTATGTCACAATTTTTTTTGTCGCTTTACAGTGGCTGATGTCTGAGACCATCTGGACCAAGATGACGGGAATTTTGACCATGGATTTAGTGGTGAATGTAAAAACGGCAGTTCTTCGGCCCTAAGCGAGATTGAGGCCTCTCTTTCTGATGAAGTAGTGTATGATCCGCGGTTTGAAGGGGACTTTACAGTGTTTTTGTAGAGTAATTTTCTTCCTTTAGATGTAATTTATTCTGCGGTACCAAGTAATAATCCAGTGCTTGGAAGCACAGATATTTAAAGATGCCGTTGGGACGTTCAGTGTGTGAAGTTAAGCTAGAACCATTGAGCTTGAGTTCTCACTTTCTGGTATCATTTAAATACAGTGCATTTCCAAAAGAACAATCCATACTTTTGTTATTTACTTGGTAAGAAATATGAATATGAGGAGCTACTTTCCTTTTTTTCCAGTTGTGGGTTTGTTGGTGTAGGCCTGCAAGTGCAAGATCAATCAATGTCATCCTGACGACGAATCTTTAGAATTGAATTATTTTTATAAATAAGCACTTCATGGAGAGGATAGATGATAAACCATAAGATTACATATAAGTGTTTGAAAATCCGCTGAATTTCTATGCGGGGAACTTTGCACGTATTTGCGTTCTCATTTGGTACGTCTTTATGTGCGCGTTGAGGTTTTATTTGGATTATATAGGGGCTTCGACCTGTAGGTCTGGAAAGCATCTTCGCAGTGTTGGAGGTGAAAGCAGTTGCAATGCGCAAAATAAGGGTTGATGTATGAAAAATAGCCTATATCATATCGGTTTTATTATTAGCCTGTCTGTCTTTGTTCGTGGTGAAATATTTACGTTTCACAAGTTATAATATCCTTCAACTTAGAGAAGGAAGAGCTTGGATAGGTACAAACCCCAATTCCAATGAAGTTGGGATGTTGTGTAAAACATGAATAAAAACAGAATACACAGATTTGAAGATCTCATAAACCCACATTTTATTCACAATAGAGCTGAGGCAGCATATCAGATGTTGAATGTGAAACATTTTACCATTTCAATAAAAATATTAGCTCATTTTGAATTTGATGGCAGCAACACATTTCAAAAAAGTTGGGACAGGGGCAAGCAAAAGGCTGGAAAAGTAAAAGGTACAAATAAAAAGCAGCTGGAGGAGCATTTTGCAACTAATTAGGTTAATTGGCAACAGGTCAGAAACATGACTGGATAGAAAAGGAGCATTTTAGAGAGGCAGAGTCTCTCAGAAGTACAGATGGGCAGAGGTTCACCAATCTGCAAAAAACTGCATCTAAAAAATGTGGAACAATTAAAAAAAATGTTCCTCAATGTAAAATTGCAAAGAGTTTGAATATCCCACCATTTACAGTACATAATATCATCAAAAGATTCAGAGAATCTGCAGAAATCTCTGTGCGCACGGGACAAGGCCAAAGTCAATATTGGATGCTCATGATCTTTGGACCCTCAGGCGATACTGCATTAAAAACAGGCATGATTCTGTACTGGAATTTACTGCATGGGCTAAGGAGCACTTCCAGAAATCATTGTCTGTGAACACAGTTCGCAGTGCAATCCACAAATGCAAGCTTAAGCTACTTTGTATATCATGCAAAGAAGAAGCCATATGTGAGCACGATCCAGAAACGCCGCCGTCTTCTCTGAGCCAAGACTCATTAAAAATGGACTGCGGCAAAATGGAAAACTGTAATGTGGTCAAATGAATCAAAATTTGACATTCTTTTTGTGAACCTTGGACGCCGTGTCATGCGGACTAAAGAGGAGAGGGACCATCCAAATTGTTATCAGCGCACAGTTCAAAATTCTGCATCTCTGATGGTATGAAGTTGCATTAGTGCCTATGGCGTGGGCAGCTTCCACATCTGCACATGCCCTATCAATGCTGAGAAGTATTTAGAGGTTTTACAGCAATATATGCTCCCATCCAGACAATGTTTATTTCAGGGAAGGCCTTGCATATTTCAGCAAGATGATGCTAAACCACATACTGCATCCATCACAACAGCATGGCATCTCAGTAGAAGAATCTAGGTGCTGAACTGGCCTGCCTGCAGTCCAGACCTTTCACCAACAGGAAACATTTGGCACATCATAAAACAAAAAATCCGGCAAAGAAGACCCAGGACTGTTGAGCAGCTAGAATCCTACATCAGACAACGGTGGTCAACATTCTCTCCCCAAACTCTAGCAATTGGTCTCCTCACTTCCCAGATGTTTACAAGCTGCTGTTAAAAGAAGAGGGGATGCTACACAATGGTGAACATGGCCCTGTCCCAACTTTTCTGAGATGTGTTGCTGTCATCAAATTCAAAATGAGCTAAAATTTTTCATGAAATGGTAAAATGTCTCACTTTCAACATATGATATGTTGTCTATGTTCTATTGTGAATAAAATGTGGGTTTATGAGATTTGCAGATCACTATTTCCTGTTTTTTATTCACGTTTTACATAACGTCCCAACTTCATTTGAATTGGGGTTTGCAGATTTATCATGAAAGACATCAAAAACACACTTTTCAAATGATGTTTCTGAATAATATTTGCAAAATTGTTCATTGTGAAAACTTCTTGAAAATCAATCACATGGAGACATATCTCAAATATTGCCATTTTTGGCATGATGTGGCAGTTTGGTAAACAAACAAACAGTAGCTCATCTGAAAAATAAGAATATAGAATCTGAATGGTTGAAGACACCAAGTCAGGTAGTCGGCTTGTACAGGAGCCTCTAAGAAGCGTGATTTTATAAATCGCTGTTGTATCACATCAGGGAACAATTCTACAACCTGAATGCAAGTGGCCGTTTAAATTTTTTATTTTTTATGTACAAACATTGCTGAAACTACATACAAGAGACTAAACGTTGGTCACAAGTGACTGTTTAGTGATAAAGGTGCACTTCTCTAGTTTTAAAAAAGCTTTGAACCATATTCTTAGCCCTCATAGTGTTTGAGATACGGGCGTTTCTATTATACTTGATCTAAAAAAACAGGGAAAAATTGGCTCTTTTCCATGTTTTTAAAAAACTGCTGTAAAATTTGAAGAGTTGGGGATTTCATCATAATTTTTTCATGAATATTTTTAAAGCCTGTATTTGCCCCAAAGTGGTGTCAGTGCCTCTATATCTGCTTTTTCTCATCAACAAAAAATCTCCAAATTTTCAACTTAAATTTTGAGATACAGGGTTTTTTTAGATACAGGGCTTTATATCACAGTTGTCAAAAAAGGCAGAATTTCACCAGTTTACCCATGGGCTGGAGGAGGTTTTCACATACTTTTCAGTTTTTATTTGCATTTTACACACTGTCCCAATTCCTGTGGAATGCAGGTTATTGAAATTATAGAAATATTTGTAAATAATTTCCCCAATTTTCATAATGTGGAATAAACTAATGATTTTTAATATTTATTTGCTTATCCTTTGTAGGCAATCACAGCTTAAAGTCTGTGATTCATTGAAATCAACATTCGCTGGGTATCTTCTCTGATGATGCTCTGCTAGGCCTGTACTGCAGCTGTCTTCAGTTCCTGCTTGTTTTGGGGACTTTTTTTGCCTTCAGTTTCCTATTAGCATATAAAATGCATGTTCAATTGGCTTCAGACCCAGTGACCGACTCGGCCAACATAACAAAAGACGGCCAAATAACAAAAAAATGTGGCACTGTTCATTGAATTATGGTTCTCAGTGTAGGTTACTGAAATTATTGCACCAAACCTATGAGTCATTCATCACCTTAAAATCCCTCAGACTACAGGCTAGCTGGTCTATATTGTGGGAATATAATGGATGCGTACATAAGCGTAAAAGCTGAAGTGAGTGATTGTGAATGTTCTGTGTTTTAGTAGAAGACTGATTCACATCAGTTGTATCCTAGCAAATAAAGCTGTAACTGCTCTGAATTTTGGATGCACAATTGCAATTGCAAATAGAAAAAAAGACTTGGGCTTATTGCTCATTCATTTTACAAAGTATTGCATGCAATTTGAAAGTCTTTTGACAACTTAAAAAATGGCTCAGTAGTATTCTGTTATCCCTTCGGTAGGATAATGAACTGAAATTTAATACAATACTGAATACAGGATAGTGTTGCTTGAAATCCCAAAATATGAATCTGAGCAGGTTTTGGCTGATTTGAAACAGACTGGTCCTCAAGCAATTTTACTTCAATGCCTTGAACCTGATTGCTATTTTTATACTGCTTCAAATTTACAAATCTGAAGCAATGATGGCTGTATCTCAAATTCACTTTCTCCCCTTCTACAGCGTGACAAAAAATCATGCATCAGCCATGCATGGGAACGGAGAAAGCAGTGACAGCTTATCATAAATCTCTGTGCTCATTATCAAATTGACCCTCATTTAGAGGTGACCATCAGTCACTCCTGATGGGCTCATCCAGACAAGCTCTGAAATTTATGGTTTAAAGTGGAGCCAGGTGAGGAGACAGGAAACCAAATGGCCTGTTTCAACAGAATTTGCAGAAAAGCTTGGGCAATTAATGACACAAAGAAGCCCAAATAAAATGTTGTCATGGTCTGGTCATTTCATGTACACTCAACATGTAAATGTTGGATTTATTAAAGGAATATGTCAATTGTGTTAAGCATGCTATAAAATCTTAAAATCAGAAACCAAATTAATCAGAATGCATCGAGGTTACTTAAAGCGGCTGCATGGAACGAGTCAACAAATAAAAAATAAATAAATGTTGAAAAATAAAGTGAACACAATGTTTTGCTTTCTTTGAGTGAAGGATCTATACTCTTTGCAATAGGAGAAGCTCCGAAAACTGGAGGCGGATTTTATTTTTATACATTCAGATCCAGTTACTGTAGCCCTCTTTTTAAATGACAAGAAACAGGAATTAAAATGGGCATTGGGCCAAAGATGGTTGAGTGATGTCCACTGAATGAGCGTTCTAATTATAATTGAGCTTTCTTGTTCCGATTTGGAGTTAGCTCAATGGAACATTTCAACTGCTGGGATGTAAGAGAGCTGGGGGCATTTAAGTACGCCCATTAGTGCCTTTCATCTGAGACTCAAAGCCCCTATCAGGGCATTTCTCCAGGTTATAATCTGGGCCAGAGAAACCCTGAGAAATACAACATATTTAATTTACCAAAAATGCAAGGGGATAGTTTTTATACTTTTGTTGTTTATGTAAAAAAACCTTCAGTAAGACATAGAAGTGATACACATTCAAACCTGATTTTTATGAACATTTCAATTGTGCCATAAGCACATCAAAACAGCTGCATTCATATTTTATCGTACACTAAAGTGACACAAATGATGCCAATAATGTCGCACCTGCTAACCTCATTTTTTATAGCATGCAGCTCAGCTGGTTGTTGACTGAAGCTTTTCAAATTAGGCATCTTGCTTAAAGGTATAACAGCTGTGTCTCACTGCAGAGTCAAACTTTCAACCTTGGAGTCACATACCATAGGCTGCTTTGGGAGTCAGAAATAGTTCATCGTATCCTGTTCAGTCATGCTGTCTCTCTTGGATCATCAGTTCAGCGGACGAGAAGTACACCTGACCTTTCTGATAAGAGAAGTAGATGTTTTTACTGGGTGGTGTCTCATTTTAAAATAGAAAGGGCGCAGAATAGATGGTCTGCATTGGTGATGCCTGGGCAGTGCATTAGTTGATCCTGTGCAAGAATCACCAAAACAGAAATATGTGGTCATTTACATCTCAGCCTTCAACATTTAAATGGCCTCATGACCTTTTTGTTGCATACCATGTTATCCGACTGCATAGTGTTTTCAGTTGGGCATAAAATTTTTTTTTAATTAAAACATTTATGTTATAGCAACCTTCAAACCGATGCTTTTGTTCACAATTTCTGGCATTTCAGATATTCAAAATCCATGTGTAAAAAGCTTCAAAGCTTGTATCTGTGAAAGCCTGTCTAGATTTCATTTGACATTTGACATAGTTGCACATTTTTGACGTTCTCCAGGATGCTGCAGATAATGAACAGTTCTAAAATGCAGGTCTGTGTCACAAATGGTCAGTGAGTACTTTTAAGAATTATTTTTTGAGGAAAAATTTATTAAAAAAAAAAAAACTTTATATCATAGGTGGCCAGTAATTGGGCTCAATAGACATTCCATTAGGTCAGGAGAAGACAGCAGTTGGTAAAGCATTACTCTTGTCCGGTTCCCATGCACTTTGCTGATTAAAAAAATAAACTATTACTTTACTAACCACTCAAAGCCAAAGTGTCTATTATCATATCCAATGTCTTCACTGATTAGTGTCTTTGCAATGTGGTTGTCTGTGTTAGTCTCAGTTTTATGAAAAACTCACCTTTTCAGTTCTTGTGTGCATGTATTTCAGTATCTGGAAGTGCTTACAAATTCACAAACTGAAGTAAAAAGACCCAGTGATTCTTTTGTTTTGTGTGTTGCCTTTTTCCTAAAACATGGAATTCGGCATGACATTCAGATTTGGCTCCACTTCCTACGTCACATGCAGACTCATGAAACCTGTTCCGCCCTCATCTAAATATCTCCACCCACAGCTTATTTTTTATGGCAACATCCAAGCTTCAATTGGCAATTGCCCATAACTAGCTATGTATGTACTTTCAACTTTTTGTCTAACGGCTTTATACTACTGACCTGGATCAGTACAATCCAGGACTGGCATTGAAATTAACATAAAAAGGGACCTACTATGTTTTTGGGAAGATACAAGGATGCAATGGTTTTGCTTTTATTTCCAAGGAGATTTCCTAGCAAGCAAGGTAAGTGTTTCCAATTTCAGTTGATATTCAAACTGAATTCTAAGTGTAACCTAATTAAATGTGTATGGCCTGGTTGTTGATGTAACTAGCTAGCTAAGTACTCTCAAACCTAATAGATAGCATGCATGCATTACCGTTCTTTATCATTGTGTGCATTATTAGCAAGTTAGCTACTGCACTGACTGTGAATTTTGAAACCATCGCTAGTTCAGCCAGATGCAGATACTTTGATAGGATCATATACAGTGGGCTCCAAAATTACTGGCACCCATGTTGTCAGTGTTACAGTAAATGTACAGCGAAGGTTACAGTGTGTCAGTTAATAAATGCTGCAACTCTCAAAACCAGGAAAAGTTTTATCTGTTGTTTCCAAACTGCTGGAAAAGTGAAATGATTACTTCTGAACAACCACATCTACATTTAAAGTTATTGTCTGCGGTGGAAACTCAAGGGGTTAAGTACATTAAAATATTGTTAAAATAATATAAACTAAGCATTTAGATTGAGAAAACATTTTAAACAGTAAGAAAAAAACAGAAGCTAGTATAAATAGCTATTTTTATATAGTCTGTTTATTTTGCATAAAACTTTTTTTCTCGTTTAAATTGAGCAACCATTTGAAAAGGTAATGAAAAACAGAAATTGTAGGTATAAATAGCCAAAATAAAGGCCTATGCATCTAAAATACAGATGTGTAATGTAGGGCTACAGAGTGAATATGCAAGACTGGTCAAGAAGAGGATGCACTGAAAGCCAGTCGTTTCAGTAAAACTCATGGAGGCTGCCACAAATGCTCACAAGATAGATTTTTTAGTTGAGCCAGCTCAATATTGTGACTTGTTGAGCTGACACAACATTGTGCGTTTAAATTACATTTAAAAATAAGAAAGGATTTTTTTTTTATTTTTGAGTTGGTTTGACTTGCTGAATTAAGTAGATGTTGCAAACTTAAATGTTTATACTAGAATTGCATGTTTATTTTAAGCTGGAATTACCACCCCCTTGCATGATTTTTTTAGAGTGTGGCAGTGCACAAACAATACTTGAAAAAATTCTAAAAATACATTTATAGAGAAACTCTAAATAACAACATGTGATAAATATTGTACAGTACTGAAGTTCCACTGGAACCAACCAAAATATTTCACTGATTTAATTAAAATCAGTTACCTCCAAATCAAGGATTCACAATTAATGGCACCCTTAAAGATTACTGAAAATAACATCAACCAAAATTAAACCAGGTATTAAATTCCTCTTATTTAAGTTTTATCTTAGTGTTAAGGAACTCTATTGAGGCATTACATCACTTTCTGTTTCACTAGGGCATAAAAATTAGGTAACACACATGCAACGATTGAATATGCCACTGACCACTGTCAGGGCAATTATTTAAAAAATTCCAAAGAAATTGAACTGAAGAAAAACTCAAGGGTAGAGTATGCAACTGCATTTTGCCCCCCAGGATACTGAGGAGGATGGTGAGAGAAGCAACAAAATGTGAAGGAAGTGCAAGCCTTGGTGGCATCTGGGGTCATCAGGTTTCAAAAAGCACCATCAGGGGCCACCCCCACGACCACAGGCTCTTTGGAAGGTTTGTCATAAGAATGCCTTTTCTGACCAAAAGACACAGAAGCAAGCGCTTGGAGTTTACAGATGAGACTAAAATTGCACATTTTGGTCAGATACAGCATTGGCATGTTTGGTGTCGAAACAGAGATGAATACAAGGATAAGCACCTCATACCCAAGGTGAAAAATGATGGCGGTTGTTCATTTTTTGTTTTAATTCAATAGGCCCAGTGATACTGGTTAAGATTAACCCTCAAGCGAACAAGCGTTTTTAGTGACTAAAATGACCATGATGTATTATGTAAAAATACATATTTTTAATGACTATTATGCGTTCATTATATCCACACAGCCTCAAAAAAGTATGGCAGATATAATTAAATGATATGATGTAATTAAGAGTTTGATTGACTTTATTTGTGTGGGAAGAATAATTGAAACTTATGTGGGGTCACTTATGACCCCAGAAAATGTGTATGATTTTTGACCTCATGGGCATCGATAATATTGTAATGGTCAACTTTTATTGACTAAATTATCATGTTTTGTTGTAAACCTTGCCTATCAGATCCAGAATAATATGATTTATGGCTATTTTTACCCCAGCCAAGGGAATTATGTTTTTGTGTCTGTCTGTCTGTCTGTCACTAACTTTACCCCAAAGACTAAAAGTGTGATCTGCACCAAAATTTACACAGGGGTATACATTGGTCCAAGGACAATATCAATAAAATTTGATTTTAACTAGGCAAAGTACTAAGCAGACAAAAATATTTCAAATTAAAAATGGACATATAGTTAACATGATTAACGGATTAAGGGTTTATTTTTGTCATTTGTTGGATGGTATGTGCCCTCTCTGGATGCATATTTTCTATCTCTACTTGGAATAATAATTTGCTTTGGATGAGGTATGCAGCCTCTGATTGCCCTTTCATCAATTTGAAAAGCATTCCTATATCTCTGGGGTCATAAATGACCCCACACATCTTTCAATTATCCTTGCCACACCAATGGTCCAATTATTCTCAAAACCTATGAGCAGTTGTAAGAGGAATAGCTTGACAAACTCATGGAGGGTTTTTGAGTTATCTTGTTCACAAACAAACAGACAGACAAACAAACAAATGGCACCAATCACATAACCTCCAGCCAACTTCGTTTGGCGGAAGTAACAATTTATGAAACACAGCAGCCTAGAAAGCTGGATCTTTGTCCTGACGAAATAGGCAAAATGATGGATGAAGTGTAAGCCAACAAAGCCACTTTATTCAAAGGAGCCATCATTTGGGAAGACATTGGAAAGAAAATTAATGCAACAAACGCCCACAACTGCTAGTGAGCTTGCCTTCAACGAGGCTCACTGAGGGGCTAGGAGCATGGGGGAGCCCACTTTGGGGTGATGGAAGTTGCACTTAGGTGCGTGCAAAAGTGTAGTGGTGGCTGACACTTCTTTCCATGAAAGTGCTGTACAGTATTGCCAACTGTGCTGCACAACATCGCTGTCTGGGCGAGTGACCCCTTACGCGACCAGGTGGAGGCTGGTGACAGATTGGCAGGCGTGAATCAGACAGAGATGCGGAAAATATACCTGGTTTGGGGGTACATCAACAAGTTTTTTTTTTTTTTTTTTTTTAGAAAAAAAAAATTCCCCTCTTGTGATCAGCACTCCAGTTGCATCAACCAGCAAAGCGACGCCTATATTAGTGTTAACCTCATTTTCCTTTTCATGGTTCTTTAAATATAATATTTTAATTTGCTGAAATATGCATATAGGCTATATCTTGTTGTTATGACATCTTTTTCTTCTTGTCTTTGTGAATGTAATTACTATTGCTATTATGTCTATGATTGTTGTTTGTTTTTGGTTAATGTATAATTTATAAAACGGCATTCAAGTTCCATGAATCACCACTTTGATTCACGAACAGTATCCGTAGTCATGATTAAATACAATAATATTACAAGAACACATGCACTGAAAAAAATTATAATAGTTTACAAGTACTCCTGCAGGTCTTAAGCAGCGTTTCTACCGAACGCGAAACAAAATTTTTCCTCGCTTTATTCGCGGGAGTTTGACTGCGGAATAATTTTTATTTTTATTTTTTGCTTTGAAGATCTTCCGCCCTGTTCGCGTGAAGATCCCATTCACTACTATGGGAGGACAACCTGGCAGAGGATTGACACGAGAATTTACATGGCCGACCAATAGCAATGCAAGTTGAGCCTCATTTACATCCAAGGGACAGGCGGTACTTCCTGCAATCTCCAAAAATCATGTCCAAGATGGCGACACTAATGTTGCTGTGCTAACATTTTGCTTTGTGAACATTGTACCGGCTTGAGAATAAAAATATTCACAAAACTGATGATGCTGGCATATCCGATGTTGAGCTTGACCACTTTTTTTTTTTTTTTTTTTTGTGAAACTGTGATCCATGGGTTATTTGACACAGCCAGCTTGCTAGGTAGCTAGCGTTCCCATTATCTCAAGCAATGCAGCTAAGTACGGTTTGAATATGAAGCTTGCTAGCCTAGCTAGCCAATGTTGCTGCTATTAGCAATGATGCCATTCAGAATACTGCTTTACTCACGTATATTTTTCCCAAGAGAATATTCTGACTTGGTGCGAAATGCAAATTTTGTGCATTCGCTTCATTCGCGACAGCCATTCACGTCACATCGCGTCTCCCGCATGACTCATGTTGCCAGGAGCAAACTAGCGTCTTTTTGCGTGTATTCACATCTTTGCATTGACTTTTAATGCCATTTGGTCATGCAACAAATTGGTTTAGCATTCGGTGGAAAAGCAACATTAAGATGCACTTAGCTTTCTATGAGTGGTTTAAAGCACTCAGTGATCTCTGACCATTTCTGCGAGCGTCTTAAGATGGTTTTCGGAAACACTCCACAAACGTAAAAAAAAAAAAAACGTCGTCAGACAGATTCTACGATCATTGTTGCCTTAAGATGCTGTTCAGTAAAGCTTAGTATTTACTTACTCTGGGTTGGCTCTGTTTGTCTATCCGGTCATAACGGCCTATAATGATCATGAAAAATGTAAACTTTATCTAAGTTCCACCACCCAGTGTTGTGTGTGCATGTTTTTTTTTTTTTTTATTGACCTCAGCTATTTTCATCTCCAGTCCAGTTGCTAGTTTGTCAATGAGGTGGTCCTGTGGTGAGGTGATCAATTGAGTTGTACTGTTTATAAACAAACCGTTTTGCACTGGAAGCACCCTTGACCTCATTTTTAGTGTGCTTCTCTCAAGCACTTCTTGTTGCTTGGTTCCAAAAACCATCCTCAAGTACTTTTGCACTCTATTGTTGTGAAAGTCAAGTCTCATTAATTTATTTTGGACAGGTTAGCAAAAAGGATGGAAAGAAATTGTATCTACTGAATAGATTGTCTTCTTAATTATGTTTTTATTCTATGTCATTTCCCTGTCCTGCTTTATGTTGTGTATTCTTGTATGTATTTTTTTTCTATGGACTTTGAGTCTGTTAGACAAATAAAATTCAATTCAATTCAAAATTCAATAATCAAGAACAATACATCGTCACTAATGATTAAGGAATTATGAATTAAGAGAGGTTGCCTACATTTATATATAATTCATGATTTTGTAAGAATAGCAATCTGAAAGATCAATTTGACAAAAATTTAAATTGTTGTATAAATTCCTTCCTCCGTTTTAGCATTTTTTCCAGCTATGCAATTACATTTAAGATGGCTCTGAACAATTTAAGATGGCATTGAACTGAATCAATGAGTTTCCAGTGTTAACGAACATAGGTGAAATACGACTTCGCTCATGATACGCCAAGCCGACAAATTTACAAAACTGTGCTGTTTAATGCGCTACTTGTATTCTGTTACAGCCGTGTCGGTCTGCTTGTTTGTCAAGGGTCAGATGGATGTGCATTCCAAGACCCCAACTTGGTGATTCGTATCAATTTTAATCCAATTACCTCTCTCATTCTTGGGTGGATTTGTGAAGAGACTATTGAAGCTCGTTAGCCTCACCTGTGCAAAGCATTATTTCATGAGCAGCCTTCTCCCAGTTGAGAAGAAGGAATGGGATCTATTTGTGACCGTGTTGCTGTGGGCTTTCTGATTTCATGGGTTACCTTCTGTTATTGAATGTGTCTGGCCTAATAAATTACTTTTTTAAAAATTATATTTCCCTGTGCGAGCTCCCTTTTTGTTATGGCCTTTGATTGGGTCATTTCAATTCACATTATTAGAAATACATTTTGATGTTTTATCATTAATGTGGATAAGAGAATGCCTGATAACTCTGTGATACAACCAAGGTGTGAATTGAAATACAATGAGAGTGCAGTATCCCACATAGAATTTCAGTGCAGGGTCCAAAAGCATATCATAGTGAAATTCATAATCTCAATGTACAGCATTATAAGGTGTTGAAAACAATATTAACAGTGATCACAACAATGATGATCCTTTCAACAAGTGATCATTTTGGGAAAAGGCTGCCACAGGCCTCTGTAATAGCAAATGATTCAGCTTACTCAATTGTTTGATTGCTAATCAGGCAAAGTAAATGGGAACATGTTCTGAGTAATAGTGTTGCGGTGAGGATTCTGCCTACCCTAACATAGGTAGCTCCAAAGCCACTACTTCGTTAATAGGATCATTCATCAGCTCATTAGTTAAAACAGGTACAATACATACAAATATAGTATCTGCATACAGTATGTGGATGATGATTCCACTTTAGCACATCGTAGATGAATGCTGTCCAAACAGGTAAATTTTCACTTATCAGCGCAGATGGTCTGATAAGATGGGATCTAAATTATAGAGAAAATGAGAGAGATGCTTTAATTAAAATTCCTGATATTTCACCCACTCACTTTTAAAATTGCTCACTCCAGTTCTCAATTTAGTTGCTACTCCAATCAAATCAGCCATTCGCGTAAGTGTTCAAAGCAGTAATTTTATACTATAAATTATTCCTATTTGAATCAGGAATCTGATATTTTACAAAGCACATTTTTTGAGAGGATTAACAAGTTCAGTGATCATGGGAGGTATTCTGTACATTGCCATCATGTGACCGCCATATGTTTTTGCATACTTATTAGTTTAGCAGGTGCGCATATGGAGCTCTTGGTGAAACAATGTTGATTTGTTTTCTCTTTACAACCTTTCTGTTTACTCTTGGAGCCACCTCTTGCTCATAATCATATGTTTAATTGTATGCTTATTTAAGCAGGGCTCTTATTGTCTAGTGTAAATGTAATAAATCATACCCATCACTATCAGACCTCTTTTTTCAGCCCTCCTTCCCCAACCCCTCTGCTTTCTATTGCACAGATGTGCCTCTTTTTTCTCCAATGCGACACTCGCATTATACATATGAATGACAGGTTTAGAAAAGCTCTTGGAAAGCAGAGTGGATGCGCCTTTTATTCATTGCTAATTAAGATTCCCCCACCCCCTGAGTTTAATTAGAAAAGCGTTCGGCACACTTGAGGGGCAGCCCTCAATGTGAAGCCCCAGGTATTTCAAACAGGCTGTGCGTGGTTCGGTGGCAATGACCCAATGGAGATAAACACGAATGGACACTAAGGAACACAACTTTACACCACAGAGGGAGATTCAGAGTGTCAGTCCCTACTTATAAGACAAACCCACAGGGAATGATTCTGTTATTGCATTTGACAGTGGGGCAAATATAATTGTTGCGGATCCCGACTTCAGAGACTGAGGAATCTGCCAAGTTTAAGGTACTGTATGCAATTATTGTTTTAGCAGAATTTGCTGCTGGAAACTAATAAAAATAAATTGTGCTTGTTTTCATCATGCATTCATAAATGTCAATGACTATGGTTTGAGCTGACATTAGTATCTAGCACATTAGTGATCAGTTTGCAAACTGATTGCTTCAAATTGACATACATTACATGGACAGCACTGCAAAAGATAACATTTAAAAAATGTGTTTTTAATTGGCTAAGTGTCTCATTTTCTCCACACTTCAGACTATGGAGCTCCATTACATACTTTGATGACATGTAAAGTGAGCTGTACAGCCCGGAAAATCCACGGGAGATTATGCAAAAGGGGCTTGGATTATCAGCAGAATAATGCTGTTCCCATCCTCTCTTACTATTTGATGAAGCAGATTGTTTTTGCTGCTATTAACACAGCATTCACTCATCTCCTCTACACATACCATTTTGAACCACACTGAGTGACTGAGGGGGAGGGGTGGAAAAGCCTGTCCCGGGACATCAGCATGGAACGCTGAGGGCGGGGTGCTAACCCTGTACAGCTGTGAGTATCCTGCTTTCTTTCCCTTTAATATGTGCATGCGAGCACGCGTGTGTGTGTGTGTGTGTGTGTGTGTGTGTGTATGCATATCTGTTTATGTGTGTGTGTAAGAGAGAAAGAGAGATAATAAAATTTACCAGTCCAATGTTTACTTTGTGTATAACCTGCGCTTTCCTGAATAATTGTATGATAGTAGAATGGGGGAAATTGTCAGTTGGCAAGGGGCTCATAAGTTTAGCAGTGAGCATTTTAAGCGTTGCTTCCCCCTGTGCCACACTAATAATAATTCAACCCCATTTCCAAAATAAGTTGGGTAGCTGTGTAAAATGTAAATAAAAACAGAATGCATTAATTTACAAATCGTTTAAACTCTAAATTCAATTGAAAACAGAACAAAGACAACATATGAGATGTCAAAACTGAGAAATGTGATTGTATTTTGGAAAGTGTATGCTGTTTTTGAATTTGATACCAGCAATACATTTCAAAAAAGTTGGAACAGGGGCATGTACACCACTTCATTTCATCACCTATTCTTTACCACTATGTAAGCATTTAGGAACTGAGGAGACTAAGTGTTGTAGTTTTGAAAACAGAATGTTTGCCCATCCTGGATTTCATTTTTCAGGTGCTCAACACTTCACAGCCACCATTTTGATATTTTTTGTTTCATCATGTGCCAAATATTTTCAGTGGGTGACAGGTCTGGACTATAGACTGACCAGTTCAGTACCCAGATTCATGTTCCACTGAGCTATGTTGTTGTAGTATGTGCTATCAGGGATGCAGGCTTTTAAACTGTGTGCTGGTAACAGTCCAGACGGTCTCATTCCTCTTTGGCCTGGAGGATGTGGCAAAGATGAATGAGACTTCTACTCAAAGAGAAAAATTGGTGAATTTCCACCTGTTTTGACAACTGTTAAAGAAGCTCTGTATCTCAGAAACTAAATGCCACGTATAAGGTTCAAAACTTTTTTAAAACTGGAGAACTGCATCTTTATGACAAATTAGTCATTATCCACATATTTCTAATATTAATTTTTTTATCCATATATGTAAAGAAAATGTCTAAAAATCAGAAATCAAATTCAAATTTTGGGGATTTTTTTGTTGATGATCAACGGCAGGTATGGAGGAAATGACATCAATCTGGGGTGCATACAATCCTCAAAATGTTGTAGAGAAAAACCATTTTGAAAACTTCAACCATTCAAATTTGAGAGCAGTTTATCAAAACCACAGAATGGAATGCATATGGGTCAGTGTTTTTTTTTTTCTGTTTTTGTTTTTTTTTAAACTACGTATACACATCTTTAGCTCAAAACAGTTAATATTGACCAGAGTTCAACATCTGATATTTAGCTTTAACAATGTAAGTGCATGTAACCATAAAAAATATTGAAAACAGCTGCTTGCTTTCAGTATGTAAAATTTTTCCCTGATGTGGTACAACCATTATAGATAATGATGACATTTCTTTGGGGTTCCTGTATAAGCTGGCTACTCATAAAAAAAAAAAATCAATATTTACAGTATAAACTAAGAGATTGGGTTTTCTTCTCCTTTACAGGCAAACCCCGTTTGTCTGGTCACCAAAGAGCAGTGGCAGATTTAGACATGGGCGACATGGGCATACGCCCAGGGCGGCATCTTGACAGGGGGCGCTGGCAAGAGCGCAAAAAAAAAAAACCAAACAAACAAAAAAAACTCATTTGCTGCTGTCACTTGATTAGATCCACTCCAGCCAGTGGATTTAAAATATGCACCTGGATGCCCTCTAGTCAACTCAGCAGGCTGCTGGCTGCCTACATTCTGGCAAATATACACCTCTCTGGAGAGAGAGGGGGAGAGTCTAGCCGTACATATAAGTGTACGCTGCATTAGCAGCTTTGTTTGGCTCATTGCTCTGACATGTTAGAGCGTCACCCATATCAGGGAGTGCTGGGTCTGCAGGTAAACAAATGCAAGTAAATGGGGGAGATGTGGATTTTCTCAATCTATAACGTTTACACTTCCCAACCGATTTCGACGAGCCAAATATATAGGGTTTATGATCTACATGGAGTACGAAGAAAACGTTTTTATCTTCAGTAACTTTGAATCCCTGTAAGTTAGTTAAGCTATGATTGCTGTTAGATGCTCAAGAGAGGGTGATGGTATATCAACGTTAGAGTCGTTAAATTTACTGAATTTATTACGTGGTGGAAGATCATTCTCTGTTGTAAAGAATTTTAAAAACTTGTTCAAGCTTTGATCTAGCTTCTGTCTTTTGAAGGCGGGAGAGCGCAAAAAAAAAAAATGATAACGTTACCCCAGACCAATACCTGCAAATGGCCATTTTAATGCCTTTAAAAGCCTTAGATTTCGCAATCATTATTTATCAACATTTCATACTTTCTAGACTTCATTAAAAGTCTGATGTTATCAATGACATTAGGTTAGCAATGAACTGGGAAAGAATTTTGTATCGAACCTCCACTTTTCGGATTTTTATTTTAACGATTTGAAGAGGGAGTGCCAATATATTTTGGGGGGTTTTATTAGTGAGAAGGGGGTTTAGAATTCAATATTAATATTTATTATTGCGAATGCACATGCTGTGCATGCCCTAGCAACTCAGCGTGTCATCAGTATCATGGCTGCCGACATTATATGCCACTATCACGTCTAGCAACACAGCACTAGAAATTCAACTCTAAATTCTCTTAATTGGATGTACACTTGAAGTTTTTACACACCGAATGCTTCTCTGGATACGCAGAGTAATGAAGAATTATTGAAAAAGTAATTATTTCATTCAATATTGGTGGAGGTTGAATATGGAATTCTTTCCATTTATTTGTTAGCCAGTGTTGCTATTCTCACGTTTAAAATAGGCAAAAATAATTAGGCCTGTGACTAAAACCGGGTACCAGGGTCCCGCCCGAAAGGTTCAGGTCCCAGGAAGAAAATCGGTACATTGATTGTGCACACGATAAAATGATGGATAATCATTCATGGCATCACCCAGACATTCGCTAATAACATATAAGATGTACATTATTTATTCCTGTAGCTCACGACTTTCGTGCGCCAACGATTAGTTTATCAACTTACTTGAATGGGAAACAGATGGAGAATCAATCAGTGGCAATTCGGAGATTTTATATTATCAAGGAGGTATAGAGTACTAAAGTGATGAGATCGCAGCTACTTAGCTTCTGGTGTCGGAAGTAAAATCCCAATAGGAATTTAGAATGGGGTTTGGACACTTTCTGGCATTGCTCGAAGTCGTATTAATTTTATGAGCCGCCTCGCTCCGAGATTAGCCTATGGGGTATACAGATACAAATGATCACATCAAATTCGTTGTTTATTGCCAAAAATGATATGCTTTTGCACTTGTAGTCCAGTTTGTAGTCCACTTCTGTGAACTACATATACGTTGCATAAGCTGGCGAGTACCCCGTGATTTGTTCCCAGCCAATGGGGTACCTCAGTTTCCTCAAACGTTCACAACGACGGTACGGTAGCCGATCAGTGCCTATAATTGCCGTTGCCTGTGTATCCGTTACCACATAGGGGGCTGCCATTAGCTAGCTACATGCTTAGAAATGAATGGATCACGATGAGCTCTTTCACCCTTTAGCTAGCTAGCATTTAGCTACACTAGCGAACGACCTAGCTAGCCAGCTAGTGAGCCCAGTACCTCTTGTGCACATTGCCAAATCAAAAGAAACAGTAAATGGTTAGTTTAATGTCACTTACTGTCATTTAGCAAGCTAGCTAGCATTAAAATACACTGACTGTAAATAGCTAAGCCAGCAAAATCGCTAGTTCGCTAGCCTAGCCTAGCTAGCAAGCTAGTTAATTCAATAAAAATGGTGAATAGCCATTATTTGGCTACTTAGCTAGCGTTGAGCTGGGAACATTTCGCGATTTGGCATTTACATATTGCCACCTAATATGACGTTAGTCAGCCACCGAAGTTGGTAAATTAGATCGCTGGCTAAGTTAGCCAGCTAAAAGTCAGTTTGCTTGCTCGGCTTGCCTCACATGGTGAATATTAATCGCTAAAAACAATGAATTGCGATTATTTTGGCACTTAACTAACGTTAGATGAGCAAGCAGACCTGAATTAGCTACATAGCTCGGTCAGTTACGCGTTGACAAAGCTGATTAGCTCGTTCGCTAGCTAGCTAGCGAGTTTTTAACCAAACAAACGATGGCCAAAGATGCTTGGCTATGAAGGTACATTAGCGCTAGTTTTAAAACTTGATATCTAGCAAGTAAATATAACTAAGTAGAGCGTAGAGTGGCTGATGAATTGATAGTCTCACCAAGCTAGGTAACTTGAAATGCATTTTACTTGTTCTGCCCGGGAATCAGGAGGATCATGAGACGTGTAGTTTTTAGACTACAAATAGGATTAGCATAGTGGCGAAAAATTAAAATGATTTAAATTGTAGCTCACTCTGGTCAAGAAAAACAACAATTTTTGTTACTCAGAAATATGACGTAAAATCTCGAAATCGATGGAGGCTGGAAAACAGCGGAAAGTGCTTCAAAAGTGAACTGAAAAAAACATCTATGGGTAAAATGAATGGGAAATTTTACTTCCGACATCAGCGTGACGTCATCACTTTAGTACTCTATTGAGTACTAAAGTGATGACGTCACGCTGGTGTCGGAAGTAAAATTTCCCATTCATTTTACCCATAGCCTGTTTTTTCAGTTCACTTTTGAATCACTTCCCATTGTTTTCAAGCCTCCATCTTTTTTGAGATTTTGCATTACATTTCCGACTAAAAACAAATATAATTTTTCTTGACCGGAATCAGCTATATTTCAAATCATTTTAATTTTTCGCCACCATGCTAATCCTCTTTGTAGTCTAAAAACTACACGTCCCATGATCCTCCCGATTCCCGGGCAGAACGAGTAAAATGCGTTACAAGTTACCTAGCTTGATGAGACTCGCTATAGCCGTTTGTTTGCTTAATTAGTTAGCCACTCTACGTTCTACTTGGTTACGCTTTCCTCGCTAGATATCAAGTTTTACAATTAGCGCCAATTTACTTTAATAGCCAGGCATCTTTGGCCAACGTTTGTTTGCTTAAAAACTCGGTAGTCAGCGAACGAGCTTATCAGCCTTGTCAAAGCATAACTGACAGCAAATTCGCTGTCAGCAGGCTAACTTAGCCAGCGAGCTAGTTTAACGAATTCGGTAGTTGTCTAACTTTATATTTGGCACATTTAGTTAAATGCCAGCTTGTGAAATGCTCGCAGCTCAATGCTAGCTAAGTAGCCAAATAATGGCTCTTCACTGCTTTTATTCACTTAGCTAGCTCGCTAGCTAGGCTAGCGAACTAGCAAGCTAGCTATTTCGCTAGCTAAGCTTGTGATATTTATTGAATAATCATGCTGGCTAGCTTGCTAAATAACAGTAAGTGAGAGTACCATTTACTGTTTCTATCAGTTTAGCTATATGCACAAGATGTAATAAGCTCACTAGCTGGCTAGCTCGGTAGTTCGCTAGCGTAGCTTAATGCTAGCAAGCTAAATGGCGAAATAACTATTCATTGTGATCCTTTCATTTCTAGGTATGTAGCTAGCTAAGAGCCCGCTATTAGGGAACGGGTGCACGGACATACCACAATGTAGGGTACTGATGGGCTACCGTCGTGGTACCTTATGAACATTGGCTGGAACTGAGGTACCTCATTGGCTTGGAACAAATCAAGGGGTACTCGCCCACTTGCGCAGCGGATATGTTGTTTGGAGAAGTGGACTACAAACTGGACTGCAAATGCAAAAGCACATAATTTTTGGCAATAAACTACGAATTTCATGTGATCATTTGAATTTGTATACCCTGTAGGCTAATCTCGGAGCGAAGCGGCTCTTAGAATTAATACGAGTCTGAGCAATGCCAGAAACTGTCCAAATCCCATTTTAAATTCCCATAGGGATTTTACTTCCGACACCAGAAGCTAAGTAGCGGTGACGTCATCACTTTAGTACTCTATTAATCCCTACCTCCTTGGTCTAGTCAGCTCGCGCTCGCTAGCTGCCTTTCGATCTCATCGGCGTCATGGTTTTTTTTTTTCTTTTTCTTTTCAACAGTTATGATGAATTTTGGTGATATTGATACAAATTACATGATATATTTATTGTCGTTGTGATTGATAGTCCCGGTTGATAGTAATAGTGATGATGAATACGGCAATTCGGTATTCGGTAACGATTGAAGTTGATGGAATAATTATCAAATGATGATGATAATGAGGAAATGGGAAATTCAGGGGTGCAGATATGATTTTGAGTTTTGACGATGGGATTGTTATGATGGTATAATGAAATACTTATTAATGATAATAATGACATCAGTCGGACATCCATACACTCTGATATAGTAAACGAATTTGGAAAATACATTTGGAAAGTAAAATATCGTATTCGTAAAATACCTGATCAGTCCATCCAACGTTCGTGCGTGAGACTAGTTCATTTGGTTGTTTTTTGTTTACTGTTTAATCTTAGTCCTTTATGCCAGCCATTATCATGTAATTAATGGATTGTTCATGTTTGGTTTTTAACCTGCTTCGGTGTCTAGTAGAAAGTTCTTTTATTATTTTCATTATGCGGCAAAAGGCTTCAGTATAATATCAAATCAAATTCCAGAATGATGAAAATCCCCTATCTCGTGAGAAAAAGGCGCGGTTTGGCAGCAGGGCGTTCAATGGAATTTTTTGCTAGCCAAATTATTTTAATTGGCTTTATTTTTTTGCCAAGTTGGCTTGGGTCTATAAATTAATGGACATTAGCAACAGGTACTTTATTAACATCAGTGTTATGGTTGAGTTCGGACTCCGGTTAGTAGTAGCGTAGCTTATCCATCATGCCCAGTAATGTGTGGGATTCGTTCTCGAAAGATGAGTCAGAGCCAGGAAAGGTACAGTGTAAGATATATGGGAAGAATCTACTCTACAAAGGATGAAATACAAGTGCAATGCATTGACATTTACAAGGGGTGCATAAACTGTCTGAGTCCGATAAAGCATCCAGCTCTGCATCTGACACCAGCAAGAGACAAGGATCCATCACTTCATTCACTCGACGGCTAATTTGCCCCGAATCAAGTAAAGTAAAGGTGGAAAACATTTTGTTTAAGCGTATCGAACGTGAATGTAGAAATTATCGCATTCGCACGCAACGCTGCCAAATGTAAAACAAGAAATAATCTCGCAAACACATTCAGGTAAATTACGTCCTGAACTAAGCAAAGTTAAGGTCTGCAAAATCATCATCCTCTACCCAACAATTGTTCTCACCCCCTTCCTGTTTACTTTGCTCAATTTGAAATTAAACAGTTGATTTGCTCAATTAAAAATTTAAATTGGTAGACAGTCTGATTTTTTTTGGATAGGTTTTGTTTCTCACAGTTTTAAATTTAAATGACAATGAAACATGACAGATTTGCCTGAATCTGGTTGCTTGATTATTTATAGTTTCACATTCGGCCAAGCTGCGTGCAATTGCGTTAACAATTTACATGTCACGTTTGATGCGCTTAAACAAAATAGTTTCTACCTTCATTATCGGCTATTTAGACACTCAAAAGTACCCAAAATCAAGAGCTATGAATTACTTTATTTTAAATTAATCTTGTTCAATTATCAAATAAAAAAATACAACAAATTTGCGGCACAGATTTGCCTGAACATTTTTGCGAAGTATTCGCTGTATTTGTCTATTGCGTGCAATGCGAAAATATTTTCTCTCACTTTCATGCTCGAGATGCTTCACAAAATGTTTTCCACTTCGAGTATGTTTTGAAACGCTGAAAAACCAGGGCCATCTTAAAATTATTTAATTTTTAAGAAATCGTTTTAATGATATGTAAAAATTCTAAAAGAGGTGGAATTCAGAGGTCTGCTATTTATTCAGATCATTGACATTCTTTCAATCTAGCACGGTAGCCTGGTTAGGTCTGTCTGCCTCTTAGTATCTCTTCTTAATCATTATAGGCCAAATTTTTGTTTTGAACCGTCAGTTGGCTGAATAAATGGCTCAATTGCAAGTTAGGCAAAGTAGGGGAGAGCGGGGGCAAATGGATCAGCGGGGCAAGCGGCTCACGGACATTTTTCCCTGTTACACTGTAGTCCGAAAGTTGCTGTTTGGTACACAGGCACGGTCTCCCGCCATCCACTCGGTATTTAAATTTCAGAGCGATTGGACCTATCTTGGCGGAGAGCGACGACAAACCAGGATTTTTCCCTCACTGAGTAAAAAAATCAAGAGACAGTATTTTCCGTTTTCAAAGTTTATGTTTATTAGTTGAGGACTGTAAATGTATAGCATCTAAAAGACCTATATGAATTCTAACTATCAGTGAATGTTTCATTTTTCATGCTAGCCTATGTAAGATGCTCGCAGGCAAAATATGGAGGGAGACTGTAGCCGAGATATAGGGTCAGAAAGACCACCAACGGTCTGTACAGCAGTCCTGACATTTTTCCCAGGGCCTATCGGGCTGTTTTGAGGGACAGGCACACCTGGATTAATCATTTTGTCCAATAATGAAGGACAAGAAATAAAGGAGCTGGTTTAAGTTCAGGAAGTAGTGGAGCTGTGCAAAAAGCCCATAAAGCCAGTAGATGGCAGTCATAAATTGGTTTAAACGGGTTACCAGACTATTCTATTCCTATTTACATAACCATTTATTTATGAATATTATGTCATTTCTCCTTAATGACAAGAGAAAATATCTTGTGGAAAGGGCTGATAAGAACAGAAATACATTATCTAAAACAACCTATCTCAACTAAAGCAGCTGGATGACTTGCCTCGACTTGCCTTGCTGGTAATTGAAGGACGGACGTGCGGTAAGTGCCGGTGAAGGTGAGCAAAATGCAGAATGTAGCCTAGTAACATGATAGCTAAACTGGAATGATATGAATTCAACATCTTCATTTGCTCAGAGGACTCAAATGAAGCTTTAATGAGCGTTATATGCAAATAATATTAAGTAGGCTACTCGTTCTGTGGTCGATTTATGCAGCCGATCCGTTCGGCCCCGTCACGTGATCCGTTCGTCCCCACAGACAGGGACGAACGGATCAACGCGCAGCTGCATTTTTCCTGTCCGATTACATCATATTCGTTCGTCCAATCTTAGCAGACTTGGTTGGGATTTGTAGAGGACATACGTATGTTGTTCACAAAAAATGGTTACCTTAAAAAAATGCATCTCTGTGCAGAGAGGGAAATACGAAAAAGTGATCCGTTTGCCCCCGCTCTCCCCTACACGGGAATTGATTTAAGGCAAGCTAATTATGCCAAGGCGATGGAGGCTGTCCAACCTCGCTGGTAATTAGCGGACTTCAAATCAGTTTTCTTCCCGGAAGCATTTCAAATGACCGCATTAGGTATGTGTCATAGAAAAGGTAATAAGCAAGCTAGTCTGTCTGCCTCATAGTGGCACTTACTTTTATTGCGCATAAAATAATCGCGATTCAGTTAATTGTGCAGCCCTAGGGCTAGATCAAAAATATGACCTTTTTGTTCGTTTAATTGATTTTCGGGTACCCGCCCGAAAAATCGCAGGGTTCCCGTTTTGAAAAAATTCCCGAAATTCCCAGGCCTAAAAATAATCTACTGTCAGTTCGACTAGTACATAACACTGTATTGATATAATTTCTAATAAGCAAGGATGATGATATGTAGTTTGGGCCTGGCTGAAAAAAAAGTTAGAAACAATTTAATCTGACCTAACACTTCGTCATTTGGTTAACCTTCATTAGCAGACAATGTAAAGCTTATTAATTGTATTGACTAGGTCCTAGGTTTAGAAATGACATTTTCAATGCTGTGAACTTAATTAAAAGATGCATCTAATGTCTAATACACTGATAGAGTTGTGTTGGTGGAAGTTGTATGGTTCTGGTTCCTATTCTGAAAGCATAATAGGCCTATAATATACAAGATCAAATGTAAATAATAATTAATTAATAGCCTGCATATGGTACCAGAGACTTATTTATTGTATTTCACTACAAATTAGGGGGTGCTTTTGAAATATTTGGCTACACCTTCTAGCGCTGTCTATTTAATGTCTTTTCATTAATTAATTATTTTTATTTTGAATGCACGTATTGGGTGCATATTGCCTCATTTGTATATTCATTAATGTTACTAAGTTCTGAGCGCATGTGCAATAAATTTTTTTGTGCATATTGTTTTGTTTTTCCAAAGTTGGAACAGGAGGGGGGGAAGGGGGGGGGGCAAAGGAGAGGTTCGCCCAGGCGCCATGGTAGCTAAAACCTCCACTGCCAAAGAGTCTGCTATTGGAATTGTTTTGAAAACATACTTTATTCCTATGGCCAATTTATATGTACTAGCCAAATAAGATCCTTTAGGGGCGACCAGGTCTAGTTGTTACACTTTTCCTTTTAATGGCTGTAGAATTGACATTATCAGGTTTTTGTTATCAATATGCACTGTAAAGATAGAAAGTTTATTAGACTACATGACTGATCTGCAGCAACCCCTATAATCTGCGCATGCGTAATGCTGGCGATGAAAAAATAGACCCCTGTCACCTGTAACAAACTACCCCATATATGGGGTTGTTTGTTACAGGAGGGGTAGTTTGTTGCAGGTTGTGGGGCATTTTGTTACACTAAGAATTTGCTTAAGTGAGACGTGTTTCCCACTTAAGTAGGCAAGTTAAAGGGGATGCCTTACTACGATTATCCCACGAAGCCACAGTAAGGAACCTCTTGAGTCATTCTCTAATGGCATTGCCACGTTTCGTAATTCATTTGTAATTTCAAGGCATCTTTCTGAAATACAAAAAGGTAGAAAGTCATCCAGTGAGGTAATTTGATCTTGCCCAAGTTGTTACAGGTTTTGGGGAAAGTTCTTACTGTAACAACTAGGGTGTATCAACTAGTCCATCAGCAACCCTTTGCCATTGTCCCGACATTTTGAAATATTCCAGTGCAATCTTTACATGGGTGTGTCCTGACACAGTGGCTAATGTCTTCCTCTCTCATAATCCAGAAAATCTCGGGTATGTATCAATTACACTTGATGTGAATCGAAATCTCCCAAACACCAAGAAAGTTACTTTTTTGAGCATTTTTCTGAAACACTAACCTACGACTTTCAACGTACATCCTTCTGTCACGTAAAGACGCGGGTCACCTTCACGGCGCAGCAGGAAAAATTAGAGCGCCGTCTGTGTTTTATTATCAGAACTATTTAGAATGTAACAACATGGACGTGTAACAACTAGACCCGGTCTACAGATCCTTTTAAAATCCACAGTTTGAGTCTCTTGACACCATTTTGAACTGTTCTAGTTATATTCAACACATTAAGCACTGTGCTGGATTTCAAGTGAACCCTTTGATTGTGAACAATCAGATAGGGATAAATAAAACGTATGATTTTCATAAAACATATTGTAAAGTAGGTAACTTACAATTTAAATGGGAAATCAATCACCTTAACCAATATCTGAGACAGAGCAACCAGGGATGTATTTCCAGGATTCCAGAAATGCATCCAATGAAAAAAAATGCATCCAATAAAAAACCGTGAAGCAAAAAATCAATACCAAAACTCGACTTTGTCTGTACTAAGCTAAAGGATAATATAGGTTCAAATTAAAAATGAGCTGATATTTTTCAAAAAACAATAAAATTTCTCACTTTCAACATTTGATATGTTGTCTTTAAACTGTAAATTTAATTAAAAATAGTACAAAGGATTTACAAATCTGGATCACTGTAAGGGACTGTACTCTCATGTCTAACTGATGAAGTACCTTTTGTCCACTTTCTATAAAACAGTTCTGATTTAAAATTGTTCTGAAAATGTTTCTCAGCTAACAAGGAAATATGTGCTGTAAATTCTGATCAGTTAATGATTTGCATAACGTTTTAGCTAGTGAGCTTGGTAAAGATCATCTGTATACTGTGCAGAGCTAAGTTTCAAATCACTGAACAACCAAAAGCTCGTTGTTCAACAAGTTTTATCTGTGTGTGTTGCTTATTAGGAATGCCTTCATTAATCAAATACAATTCAACATGCAAAAACAAAAAAAATGCACACATCCATAAAATGTTAAAGAAGGTGCTGGAGCCACATAAAGTGCAAACGCTAGTAAAGAAAAAAATGGTCCGCACACTTCAGCTCCCTTTTCGCTATATTTATTGCGCTACTAAATGAGTAGCTCAATAAATATTGTTAAAAGGGAGCTGAAGTGTGCGGACCGGTTTTTCATTACAATTCAAACCATTAAACACAGCTCTGTTTTCACCCAATGATAAACTACTTAATTTGGCACAAGTACATTTGTCTCATACTCTATGTCGTTTCTTAATGAGGTTCAGTGTTCTGTATTTTCAGCTAGTAATTTTCTGCTCGTAAGCTGTCACCCATATTTTTGATTGCTAAAATTCATTTCTTGGCATTCCTATATTTTTGGTCAGTCTTTTGGCTTGCACTCCACACAGGTATTCACATCTGGATCCATGCAGGCTGGAAAGATTACTAATTTCTGACCCTCTGAAACACTTCACTTCCACCTTCAGATTTGTGAGTGATAGCGCTAGTTTAATTGGAGCAGAAAAATCCTCTAGATGATGAGGCTCATTATTGAACGTCTGTTGGCTGGAGATAGGGTTTGGGTGTGGAACCACCATTTTCACAGTGCACATATGTAAATAGACACTATATGTAGTGCGGGATACTTTATAACCATTACCGTGAATTTTTCCATATTTCTTCTTGTGGAGCTGTCAAATGCGGGGAGCCTGGGGAACCCCTAGTTTCTTTCGTCATCACACTCTGCAACCTGTCCACCTGTCTGGAACTGGCAACAACAGGGGAAATCCACGCTTAAAATCCTGTCGCTGCACCGGCATCAATGTCTCCCACGGTGTTAATTAAAAATTATTTTTTGCTGCATTCCCAGCTCATTTGCACTTGCTTTCCTTGGGTTCTGTCTCGAAAGCTCTTCCAGCGGCTGCCTGCGTCACAAGCGGTTGAGCGCGGATACCGCTTGCTTGGGCGGTATGCTGCTGTATGCTGGCGATCCCTCGAACTCATAACAGCCTTACTAGTCCCAGGTGTACAGCCACTGCCACTTCCAACCAGTAATTGGCACCATTCCTCCGAGAGGCCATATGCTCTTCACGAGCTGATTGCCTTGCAAGATGGAACACTACAGTTCCGGTGACTGGCATTTCAGTGCCAGCACAAAACCACTCACTTACTGCTATTCCAAAACATAGGTTCTTGGGGAGGCAGCATAGGTGGGAAGAGGTTATTTCCTTTTCACACACCATACCAGCTGCTCAGAGGTCCTGCTGTTTTGAGATGCCAGTTAGATTTACAATCATGCCTTGCAGTTCAGTGTCAAGGGTGTCCAGCCCAGAATCAAGACTGTTCACTAAAATCTCTGCTATCCAGGTGGCAACGGAATCCCTGATTCATCAGAAACACAAGCAAAGTTACTTGTCCCAAACATTATGATCCCCAAAGTATATGGGGCCGATGTATGAAGAGTGCGCCCATTTTGACATAGTGAAGCCTAGTGAATAGAAAAATACTTCTTCAAAAAGAGGTGAGAAACACAATTTTGCGCACATGCACATTGATTAGTTAAATCCGCAAATCTATTTAAATCAAAAACTGAGGAATACAGAGCCAAATCAAAATTTTATATCTTTTTCCAAAACAGTATGCTGCACATAGCATATTGGGATGTGAGAATGGTCCTTTTTAGAACAAAATAAATGAATTACCAGAAAAACATCAGAAGTTTCATGATATGCAAGTCCACAAATTAGTTTGATAGGGGGACTTGTAAATACTGAAGGTTTATTTGGATAAATGACTTGTAAATATTAAAGATCTACATCCCCAAACTTCTGTGGCTAGAACCAAATAATTACAGCTGCTAATTAAATTTGGCAAATCAGAAATTCCCTGAAAGGGCTTAGCTTGTAGAAGTTACCGAGAACTATGAGCCTGAAGCAAGTGGCTTCAATAAGGCTTTGGGTCCGATCATTTCCAATCATTTGTAATACATGCATAGACCACTGCAGCCTCTTCCACAATATGTTAATGGGAATGGTTCTGTGCAATTCTAAACACCTACAGGCATTATGCAATGGCCCAACGTGGGTGTGATAAAAAGAGTGAAAATATAAAGAGGCTGGGTCAAATTCCATATCCTCACTTTCACCCAATATTGGGCCTCTGGGGTACAGAAAAGAGAAAGATGCACAATATATAGACCTTTTTATTTTTGTTTAGACACTCATGTTTTTGTGGGCATTAATTCTTCACAGATGAGCAGTAACCTCAGATGCAGGCATCTAAGTGATGAAGTAATTGTGAATTTACCTGGAATACATAGCTGTGTAGAAAATTTTCATGACGAGATGCCATTGAACTATTCAAAAGATGGAGTTTTCAAGTCAGGCAAGATTGTCTGGAAGTACAATGAATAAAATCCCCCCATTCAAAACTGACCTGCAACCAGCCTGGCATACCAGGCAACAGCATCTACTGGGGAATATTTCATAATATATTTTGATCATGAAAAATTTGACCTCACAGCAACAACACAATGCCATACATATCGCAAATGAATACCAATACTGTTGTGAAAAGCTGCGTTGGGAATAGCAACATAAACTCCTGTGTTGTGAATGAACTATTAAAATCTCCTATTTCATATTAATGTAAATACACAATTTGCATAACATTTAAATATTTGAAATCATCCAACTAATTTTAATATAAGACAAAGATAATATGAGTAAACATAAAATGCAGCGTTTGAATGATCATTTCATTTATTGAAGCTAGAGTGTTATTCAAGACCCACTTGCGAAAAAATTGTCCCTCTGAAACTAATAACCTGTTATACATTTGCAATAATTGGCAAGAATCTTTGACATTGTTGTGGAGGAATTTTGGCAGATTCCTCTTTGCAAAATCGTTCTTATTCTGCCACAATGGAGGGTTTTCAAGCATCAACTTCTTGTTTAAAGTCATGCCACACCATCTCAAACAGATTGAAGTTAGGACTTTGACTTGACCATTCCAAAACCTTCATTTTTTTCTTTTGAGCCATTCAGACAGGGATTTGCTTGTTTGCTTTGGATCTTTGTCCTGCTCCATAACACAACCGCACTTGAGGTTCACGTCACACACTGATGGCTAGACATTATTCTTCAGGATCTCCTGGTAGAGTGCAGAATTCATGTATCAATCAATTATGGCAAGGCGCCCAGGTCTTGAAAGCAGCAAAGCAACCTCAAAACATCACAGTTCCATCACTGTTTTTGACCTTTGGTATGATGCTCTTACTATGAAAAGCTATGTCAGATGCAACAGGACCCATGTCTTCCAAAAAGTTCTAGTTGACTAATCAATCAATCTGTAGAATTTCTTCCCAAAAGTCTTGGGGATCATGAATACAGTATATGTTTTTTTGGCAGATGTGAGATGAGCTTTTGTGTTTTTTTGTTTTTTTTTTTTTTTGGATCAGCAGTGCTTATCGTCTTTGCACTCTCCAATGGATGCCATTTCGCCCAGTCTGGAATTATGAGCACTGACCTTCACTGAAGCGAGGCCTGCAGTTCTTTAGATATTAGTCTGGGTTCTTCTGTGACCTCCTGGCTGAGACTGATATAACCTTGAAGGAACCTTGGTGGGCCGGCCACTCCTGGCAAGGTTCACCACTGTTCCAAGTTTTCTCCATATATAAATAAAGGCTCTCACTGTGGTTGACTGGAGTCCCAGAGTTGTATAAATGGTTTTGGAACCCCTTTATAGACTAATATATGTCAACAACTTTGTTTTTATCAGTTCTTGAATGTCTTTAGATCACAGCTACCGGTGGTGCTTTTTACCTGCTCCAAATTGCCAGACATGTTTTATTTAAGCAATGTTTACATTCAACAGGGTTGGCAGTAATGTCTGAGTGTGTCCATTGAAATTGAACCTAATTATCAATAAAATAATTTGATTGATAATTCATAAAATGCAACTGGGAGACTCATTATGAGGTCATACCCTATGTACTTGGAAATCAATGCATATTGATTGCATTTAGCTAGCTAGGTCGAGTTAGCATACTTAGACGCCGTCTATATGAGCAACACGTGTGCACACGTCCCATAGAGAAAATAAATTTTTAAATGTTTTACGCACAAATTGATTTTCTGTAGGGGACGTGTGCTTGCATGTGTTGCTCACATAGACAATGTCAAACGGTACTTGCACTCGCCCGCAGACATCTCAGACCCCTTGTTTCATGACCAGTTTGGGTTGCTGTCTGGAATCTGTCACGTACACGCTGTAACCCAATGCGGCGCTCTTGAGCTACAGTTGTCATTCCTGGCTGCCCTAAGCAGGAACGGTCAGCAACAGTGCCTGTTTTCCATTCTCGGACAGACAGCCGACTGATTGTTGACCGGTGACAGTGCAGATAATGCGTCACCTGTTATGATCTGTATCTGTCTGATTTTGTATTTATTATTTTTCATGTATATTCATCCACTCCTTTATTGCATTGCACATTGTCTCCCCTGTAATGTCTGATGTGATCTGTGTCATTATGCCAGTGCTCTCCCTTGTCTGCGTGCAGACACGCTTCGGGTGATTTCGGAAGTTTTCCGGTATTTCACAAACTTCCTTCAAGTCTCTTTTTTACCTTCCTTCCCGCTTTTCTGAAATTACCATATTAATTAACCACTAGGCTGCTTAGTTAGTACTGGTAATTTTACTGTATACTAATCCCTTTGTCTGTACAGTAACTAACTAACTAACAATTACATATTTTGATTAGGTGTGTAGATATCACTGTTTACTAATATAACTAACTCTGTCCTGCTCTGCTCTGCTCTGTAACTCCGCCCCTTTTGCTTTCCCTGCCTCTCCCTGCGTTTCCGCGAGATCTCTCACACGTGCTTAATTGCTATCCTGCACTCATTGTCTGTGCACTTAGAACTCCTTGACTGGAGCTGTTTATCTGTCATAGGTTGTCTGCGTTGATCCTGTCTGTGTCTTGGCTTTTGCCAATTGTTGTGGTTTAGGACTTCCCCATGTGTGCTTACTTCTGTAATTAGTTCTTATCCAATTCACCTGTTCCTTGCATAACATGTGACTTCCCTCTTGTCTATTTAAGGTCTTCACTGCAGTTCATTCTTTGTCAGAACGCTGATCAGTATTCATTTGTGCAGAGCTCCTCGTGTGCCATTTGTCTATTGCTTCTTCACGACTGTTTCACCCGACCTTGAGATTGCCATTGCCCTTCTGTTTCTGTTTTGTCTTTTTGGATTTTGACCTGTTTTTGTACGACTACGATTTCTGTTTTGGATGCCCTGTGTATGACCTACCTTTCTGGATTTCAACTACGAGTTTTGGCTTACTGTCTGTGAACCGTTGCACATCTGCCTTACTGGTTTTGACCCCTGCCTGTCTAGTCGACTTTGCTTTTTGGACATTGTTTTTGGCTTAGCAATTCTTGTGTCTTCTGGTCCTGACCATTTTTGCAATAAAGGCTTACGATTTTTGGATTACCCTGAGTTGCGATTGGTTCCTCTGAGCGTATCGTTACATCACCTCGCAGTGGCAAAGACCTGCCCGTAACATGCCAATGGCTCTTTTTCTCCTATGTTGTAAGCTGTTCCATTTTCTTGATGCCGTAGCATTTTTAATTTTTTTGGTTGACTTTATGTAGGCTATTGACCACACCAAAAAGAAAAAGTCAAGCATCACTGTACTCATCTCAAAGAACTCAGTGTTTGTTACTATTGAGATGCTTGGCGCGTCCATGTGGCGCGCGTCGGTACATGCGCTTTTTTTTTTATTTCCACTCGTTATCTCACTGGAAAAGCAATAAAAGCTGATTGATTCTTCAATTTGCGACAATTACAATACATACTTCACCAGTGCATTTTTAATGGTGCAAAGTGTATATTCGGTATGCAATAACAACATTACATTGAGAAACATTGATTCCTTTGCCTGATACATGGAAGTGGGTTAAGCTCAGCTGTGCAATTTTCAAACTGCTGTAATTTGGGTTGATTTTATTCACTTCTGAAAAATTGTCAGTTTTTTTTTTAAAAAAAAAAAATCTGGCCCTGTTTATGCCTGTAAGTTGCAACATTTTACACTGTTGATGGAATAGCCATACATAATACATTCCAGTGTTACGCCTGGATGCACTCTCTCTTTTTTTCTGTCTAGGAGCTGACAAATTTTTGGTTACACCTTTGAGAAACTAATTAACCTTCCTGATTCCTGAGCCTCGCCCCATAAAATTCTGTATGAGAACATGGAAGCTACAGGTATTCTTTTCTTTCTCCCTCATCTGAAGCACACCGGGAGCCGCACAGCTCACTTGTTTGCGAGCATTACGTACTGGCTTGCTTTTCTTTTTATTTTTAATGTGGATTTTTGTTGACAGTGGGTGATTATTTTATTTTGGTGCACCTTAAGTTTTTTTTTTTCTTTTGCCACAATAAGGGTATGCCAGCAAGCTTCCTGGAAGACCCACCTGCTTTTCTTTTGACTTGATGGTCAGGGAAGATCTTTTATAAGAGGGCAGGTGAAGTTTTTGAAGGGACTCTCTGCTCTCTCTCTCTCTTTCTATCTTCCTTTTCTGTCTTGAACTTTGCTTTGGTTTGTTTATTTAATTCTTTTGTCTTTATCCTTTTTAATTACCTTGGACAGACTTTGGTTGTGACAACAAGGTACAATATATTAATTCATACCTTTGATTATGTGGCACATTATTTCATTTCTCAAAAGAGGCATAGCTGCTAACCTTTTCTGGCACTACCTACTGATAGGAGAAGTGACAGGTGGCATATAAGTCCAGATGTGCTTCTCACAAGTCATACACGGACAACCTGATGTTTCAGGAAAATACCAAATATCCCCTTGCGTGTCCTCATTTAAGTAACACTCCCATCACTGCTTAATTAGAATTACACCCTGGAGATTCAACTCTTCCCAGTTGTGTGTACTGCTGGCAGGAAATTACTAGTTCGTCCTTGCAGCTGGTGAGTAATCAGAATTGACGCAGCAATCTGTCTGCGCACGTATTGTGAGTGCATGCATAAAAATCAGTCTGTTTCTCATTGAAGCACATTTTAGCTTCACCTTGAGAGATGTTTCTCACTTGCTCCCATCTCACTGGCTCCAACAGTCAAAAGTCAAAAGTTACCTATCCTCCATTCAAGCGAACTTTAACATACGTATAGAACTCAATAATTTTTTTCCAGCAAATAAATGTGTACTCTGTGTATTTTGATTTTTGCCTACTTGTCTTCATGTGTGCTGATTTGTTAATCCACTGTGACAATAGACAATAGCTTGTGGACCAATCAGGGGAAGGTTACTGCATTAAATCAATTATGCACACATTTTAGACATTATTGCACACAGGTTGCTGAAAACAAGAGTTAGTACCTGGAGTTTGATTAATAGTGACTGTTTGGCCTGAAAGCTGCAGTTCTCTAGTTTAAAACAAAGCTTTGAACCACATTTCTGGCCATTACAGTTTTTGAGATACATGGCTTTTTGTCACAGTTCTCAATACAGGTGGACACACCTGTTACTCAAGTATTGTTCGTTCATTACCCCTCCCCTTGTGTTTCCTCCCTGTACTCTGCACACTTGTTCCCACTTTGTTAATTGTTGGTCTTACACATTTAAGTCACTGGTTCTAATCTTCCCTTTGCTAGACTATTGTCAGCCATCTTTGGTGTTTAAACTCTGTTCCCTGTGCCTGCAGTCCTGGTAAGTGTCACTTCCCCCAGTACTTTCTTTTTCCATGTCCAAGAATATGCATTTTCTCTGTGTGCCCTGATCCCTTCGGCTGTCACACCAGCTACTGATCTCGGATCAGTCCTTTCTACTGCGCTTAGCCTGACCCTCAGTTCCCATTCACCCCCTCTTGATCTTGGACCGTCTTCTGACAATCATCTTTGTTTGTGATTAAAATAACTCCAGTCTTCTATTTAGTTCAGACGCCCTTGCAGCTGTGTCTGTATGCTGCATGTCTCCTGAGGTCTGATTTCTAGACACAAAATAATAGTAAAAGTTCATCAGAATTTTAAAATTCATCAGTGATGCCTCTGTTTGTGTGAAAGTATCACAAGAGTCCAGCCAAGTTTCAGCTAAAAATAGCAGGTCCAGCTTCTAATCTTTAATTAGGTCACTAACCAGTGCAGCATTTCTAGTTAAAGATTTCACTTTTAATAAAGCAAGTTTTTTAAATGTTCTCATTCAGCCCAGTAGCTGAGACTGCAGTCTCTGAGAGTTATTGATATGAGTCAGATTTTGATGGTTAGTTAACTGTGTATAGTTTTCTGTGTAATAAAATGGGATCGCCTACCTTTAATAACTTGAATAATCATGATCAGATGGGTTAAGGAAACAATTTGCAAGTCATTAGAGTGGGAGATATTACTGGCGCAACCTACCCTCCCAGTCCCATCACAGAGATTGCAAATGGAGGACAATAGGTGTGTTTTTTTTTTTTTTTTTTTAGGATTATTATTTGGGGAATTTTCCTTTATTTGACAGTTTTACACTGTAGAGATGCAGGAAAGTTGGGGAGAAGAATGGGGGAAGACATGCAGCAAATGACCTGAGCTGGAATCGAACCCAGGTCGCTGTGGGAAGGACACAGCCTTTATGGTGCGCGCGCTTAGACCAATGAGCCACCGGGGCGCCCCGTGGACAATGTTTTTGATGAGCAGTCTGGTGCCTCTGTGGTTTGGATTAAGGTTATTTCTCTTGAAACTAGCACTATCGCAACTTTGGTCGCACTCCCAGCAGCTGTCCGCAGTCCTGAAGTGCAGTCTCAGCAGCGTGAGTGAGCCCTGGCAGGAATCTCCTGAGGAATGCAACCTGGCCACACCCCTTGAATAGAGGCCTAATTAAAGGGTGTAGTTACTTCTCCCTGTGCTGGCTCTTCACTTTGCTTTGCTTGTATGGTGCAACAACACTTCTGTCTCTCTGTGAGACCATTTGCTATTTAACCTCTTCAAACCCAGCACCCCCTAGCAGTAAAGCAGGCATAATACCGGGTCCCATCCCATTTTATTAATTTGTATCAATAATTTATGCAAAAAAAAGTTGCTGTTGCAAAGCTCCATTTTTATGCTGATGATACAGTTATATGTGCTACTTCATCTTTAGCGAGTGCAATACATGACCTGCAAGGTGCTTTTAACATTGTTCAGCAAAATCTGTGTAGACTTAGATTTTTTTTTTTACTTAATGTGAACAAGACTAAAATTATGTTCTTAAGGTCAAAAAGGGTAACCAAACATGGTAATCAGATCCTAACTTTGAACAGTGAGATGATCAAGCGTGTATCAACATATAAATACTTGGGTTTTAGTTTGTACCTTAGAAGGAAATCAGTCTTTTCATCATATCAAGAAACTAACAAAAAAATTGAGGGTAAAATTAGGATTATTTTATCAAAACAAATGCTATTTTTCTTTTGTTGGAAGGAACTCATTCAAGCAAACCTTTTTGTCAGTAATTGTCTACGGGGGATGTTCTTTATATGCACGCAACCTCGCCATCACTGAAAATGTTGGACTCTGTGTACCATGCTGCATTGCGACTTGTTTCTGGTTTGGGTTTCCGCACACATCATTGTGTTCTGTGTCAGAAAGTTGGCTGGTCTACCTTATGCAACAGAAGAATGGAGCATTGGTATATCTTTCTGTATAAGGTCATCCCACTTGAACTGCCTTATCCTTGTTCTCGGCCGACTCCTGAAACTGTCAGTAGTTTTAATCTTTGGCCTCATGGACACATCATGTTTGTCGTTCCTCAAACTCTTTCTGTCTTTGGAAGTGCGTGCGTATGCGGGCGTTTTCCTCCCTTATGTTGGTCTGGGCTACAGAGTCTCCTTAAACTGGGTCATCTTATTAGTTTGGATGTTTTTAAAAACCAGAATTAGGGCTAATATAACCAGTTTGGGGGACGCGGTGGTACAGTGGTTAAGTGTGCTTGACTTGGGATCAAAAGGTCCTGAGTTCAAGTCCTTCCCTCAGCTTTCACCATGTGCTCTTGGGCAAAAACACTTCACTCCCACAGTGCCTCACTCCACCCAGGTGTATAATTGGGTACCAGCAAATTGTCAGGGAAACTTGACTAAGAGCTGGGGGGCAACCTGCAATAGACTAGCATTCCATCCAGGGGGAGTAGCAATACTGCAAGTTAAGCACCGGCTTGATGAGCCACATGGGCTCAGGACAGACTTTGCCTTTGCCTAATCAGTGTATACACGTTTTACTGGTAAACCCTGCTAATGTCTTCTTCTATTTTTGGCTTATCATAGTCTGTTGTTCTCTGTGAAACTTATGTGGCTGTCTCGTGCAGGAATCCCTTGAAAAAGATTTTGTATCTCAATGGGATGAATACCTAGTAAAATAAAGGTTAAATTTTAAAAAAAAGTCAATGAATTTAATAATCCAATAATATGTAATTGTGTGCTTCAGTGAAGCAGCACACTTTACACTCTTACATACCTTTATTATTGAATTTCTGACGCCAAAATTTTGCCCTCAAACTCTTTCCTCACTGTTAAAGTTTTGAGTCCGTTCCAACTTTAAAATGTTCAGCATGTTCTGGTTGCATCCGAAAGGATTTTGGCCTTCTGTTCATTTTTCAAAGGTCTTTTTTTGGCCCTAATGTATCCAGCCGTATTTAGGGATTCACCTGATTCCACTGATTTTTCAACATGTTCAACTCTTTCATGCTTAGAAATTTCATGCAACTTTTACATTGTTCGTCTTTTTTTTTTTTTTTTTGTTGTTGTTAAGCTTTAAAATATACCCTATCACCATCCGCATTCATTATTGAAGATGCTACAAATTATCCAATTACCAACAAACAAAAGCTGGCAGACACGATATCTTCCACCCTGGACTTGCCATCGGAGGGATTATAGCCCTGCTCTCATGTCGCCTTAAAGTGCATTACTTCGTCAAACCCATTCCCATTTAGCAAATTTACAAATGAGCAAATTTAGCAAACACAATTAGCAAAGTGGTGTTCAATTGTGAAGACCAATCCACAGAATTAGTGTCAATATGCATTTTTGTTCATTGCAATAGCTATCAAGCATTTTCTTAGCCTCATTAATGGTGGCATAAAATGTCAATGTCTTTTGAAACTTCTCAGTTTTCGTAGCTCACAAAACAGTTCAATCACGAAGACTTCGGATTTAAGGAAAGGAGATTTATTAACAATGCAATGACATGAAATAAATTCAGTATTTGGCGATGACTCCGTCCTCGAGGACCCTCAAGCGAGGTGGGGTGCTTATCTGCCTGGGTAGCAGGCAGGGGTGAAGCCATCCCCCATTGGACAGAAGGGTCATACGGATGAAGTAGATGCTGAAGAGGCCGGAGTCAGAAGTTGGTGGTGGTGGGCAGGCGGTGGGAGATGCGGAATCTGTGCAACAGCAGACAGGGACACATCAGAAGCATATATAAAGAAGACCGAAGGCGCCGATTGGGTAAGCGTAATTGCTTGAGAATCCTACGTCTCGTGATTGAACTTTCGTTTACAGTCCCATTTTATATACTATATATGCTTACTTCACTCTGTTTCAATAAGGGTGCCGTTGCAATTGTATCCTTTTCAAAAGCTTTGTAATCCAGCCTTAAACTGGAATGTCTTTAGAGACGTTATTCAACAAGAGCAGTCAGAGAGCGCAGCACCTCCGCCACACCAAGGCAACTCTGAGCATTAGTTATTTTTGTTGGCTGATGTATGGTATTGTTGCATTCCACCACCAGGTGGCAGCAAAACCCAAAAGCACACCGAATTGGAAAGACTTCAAATCCGTGCCAGCATAGTTGGATTTGAACTTTGGCCTAGATATGCCAAAATTTAATCACTTGTTCCTCTTGTGCTACTCTAACATCCTGCAAAGTTTGGTGAAAATCTATTTGCCCGTTTCTGAGATACCTTGCAGACAAACCAACCATCGTCGGCAAAAACATACACCTCCCTTGGCGGAGGTGAATAAATAAATCTATAATGATTAATCCAACATTGAACATTATATTATTAGGTATCCAATTTCCCATGTTGAAAACAGGTACTTTCATCCATTAACAATCCAACAATCCCTTGGATTACATCCGTAGCCCAATCAAAGGCTGTATTCTTGACTTTAGCGAAGTCAGAGACTGTGTTTTTGACTGGCAACCATGCTTGTTTGTAGCACTGATCTGTATGAAATTGTGCAATGGAATAACATGAGATGAGCTTATCCCTACTTCTTACAGATTTATACCATGGAAGGCAAGTGCTCAAAATAATAGTCAAGATAATGTAAATGTGGATTCTTCTTTGCACTATCGGGTAAGGAGTGCCCTATGAGTTGTCCATGGACGTATAGCTAGTTGTAATTCTGTCTTTTAACATTTTTTTTTTTTTTTTTTGGCTTCTTGACATGAAAATGGACTTAAGGTGATATCAGATGTCAGACTTTCATTTTTGGCAATTTTGAAGTTCATTTGTTGTTTAGTGGTTGGGGGGCTCCAATGTCTCCAGGCAAGCTGTTAGGTACACCACACATTCAGTGTGGAGATTGGGGCTATATACAGAATGTGTACAATAGGCTTGCACTTCAGGTCTTAGAGATGGAGGCACAGCTAACTGGAGAAAAAACAAAGGAAAAAATGAAAGGACATCTTGGACACCAGTGTATGCTGGTGTGCATGTCTGCTGCTTTTTGCTAGTGTTTCATAGTATAGTATGAAGGAGATGAGAAAACAAGTTGTAATTTTGATCAAATAAAGTCAAGATATATTCATGTAGAACAAGTTGCATTACCATGGGTAACTGCTCACATGGTGAATTTGCCAATCCAAAATTGGCAAAAAGTGACTTTTTAACTAGGACCTGTTTCAGGGTCTCCTAACTCCACTATTATGTCTTGGATGAAGTCAATTTTTCTTGTACAGACTGACCTAACCTCAAATGGAAGAAATCCAGCACAGTTTAGCCTCTGTAAGGGATCCTGACCTCATGGGGGGCCCTTGAAAACTGAATTTTTGATTTCCATCCATAAAAATTTTCATATTTGGGAGGCCAACATCTTGAAAATGAAAAGAGATAAATTTTTACAAGATATTCTGAAAGCCTGCACCCAAAATACCCTGGATAGCAGGGTAGCATTTTTATTTCTAGTTCTTCCCTGTCTTATTCATTTTATTCACCTAATTCTGCTTTTTTACTTATGCTTCTTAATATGGTTTTATGTATTTAGCCTCACTATTGTTGTAAGGTCACGCCTCCAGCCGTCAAGATCACCAGTCTTTTCAGACCCGGACCGCATTCTCAGCTCCATAACCATTACCGGCACCTGTTTGTCATTTCCTCTAGGCGGTAGTGTTGTGCCATTTAAGACCGAGATTTGCACATAGACTTTGCAAAGTCTTATAGCCACATGCTTGTGTTGTACCTCTGGTCTTGTATAGACTATTTCTCCGCGTATTGCATGTAAATTCTAATTCTCTAACTTTGTGCTGTTTATTGTTTATCAGCAGTTAATGATTAAGGAACCTCGTTTCCTCTCTCCTTTTTCTATTTTAGTAATACATTGTTGCTGTAACTAAAGCCCTGTGTTTGCATTACTAATAGCTTTATTAAGCAACCTCGTTTCCTCTTTTTGTATTGCTTCGTATGTGCCTCTCTGCTGTGCAGTGGGCACAATAAAAACAACCAAGTCCATCCTTGCACCTGAGTCCAGACCGCAACTTCCTTTCCTCTGTGCACATCACCAGTCTGCGAGCACAACCCTTACTATAGACCCTTTCAGTTTAAGGGCGTGAAAAAGCGAGATTTGGAGTGTTAATGCTCTTTGCAGACTATGTAGGGCAAAAGATGCACAAATCGCATTGAAAAAGAGGGGAATTATAAGTTATTTCGCTTTCCCCGTGGTTAAAGGCAGCTTACAGCATGGATTCGGACTATAAACAGGAATGATTTTTGTTCAGAAACATTCCAGGGTGTGCAGTGCACATTTTGTGTCTGGATGGCAAGATTAAGAATTCTGTATTCAACCTATGCCAATATCGGTTGATGTTTGGTTACCCAGAGAAACATTAGGATGTGTAAATACGTCGAGTGTACGTCCAGTCAAGGAAATTTTCGAGTTTAGTTTCAAGTACTGCTATTCGTGTAAGTAGCATATGGTAACGGTGGCTGCCATGTTACTGATGACACACCGGGTTGCCAGAGCAGGCGCAGCACATGCATTCGCGATATTAAATATTAATATTAAATTCTAAACCCCCTTTTCACTGATTTAAAAACTCCCTAAAATATATTGGCGCCCCCTTTTAACATTGTTCGGGCGAATAAAAAGCCGGAAAAAGTAGAGGTTGGATACGAAATTCTTTCCCCTTGACGATATAGTTACACTAAGCTTCATTAGTTTTCTCCTACAAACTGAAAGCATGGACTCCTTCAGCATAACGTAGACTTTAAAGACTTTATGGGCGAGATGCTGTCAAGGTAAGTCCTCAACGTTATTTTCAGCACAAATGAACATCCGAAATCAAATGTTTAGCATTCAGTCAAACAGTAATGATATGGCCTTGAATTTTACATGTGTACCTGAACACTTATCCATGTTGAGAGGAGATTAGAATCATGCACGCTTGCTGGTTGTTTTGAGCAATGCAAATTCGTTGCAAGATCACTGTAGCTATTAGCTGACTTATGGCGTGGGACTTTACTGGCAAGCAAATTCAACTTTGTTGGCAATATATTGCAAGTAATTATGAAACTGAAATCACAAGGAAACCAAATGATTATTGCCAGTAACGAAATGAAAACCACACCTACACTTAGATCTGAAGGGCTAAGTTCTATCATGAAAGGCCCACAGAGCTGACCAAGACAGTGAACGTCATGAGGCACCAACATGCCCCCTTTGGCTTGATATTTGTTTGTGTCGATTATAACATCTACTTAACGTTGTATATAGCCTGTTGGACCGAACAAAACCAGTCCCTTTTCACATGAGCCAATATGTTATTTACAATAGAACATAGATAACATTTCAAATGTTGAAACTGAGAATTTTTACATTTTATTTTCCACAAAATAAGCTTATTTCAAATTTTCTGGCAGCAACAGGTCTCAAAAAAGTTGGGACACAGGCATAAAAGGGCTGAAAAAGCTATTATTATATAAGAGAATCAGCTGAAAGAACATTTAGCAAGTAATTAAGTGAACAGGCATCAGGTGTGTAACATGACTGGCTATAAAAGGGATGTCTTAGAGAGGCTCAGTCACTCAGAAGTAAAGATGGCCAGAGGCTCTCCAACCTGTGAAGGCTTGCATAAAATAATTGTGGAATACTTTAAAAACAATGTTCTTGAATGTCAAATTGCAAAGGCTTTGAAGGTCTCATCATCGACAGTGCATAACATCATCGAAAGATTCAGAGAAACTGGAAAAATCTCTGTGCGTAAGGGACAAGGCTGAAGACCTTTACTGGATGCCTGTGATCTTCGGGCCCTCAGATGCCACTGCATCACTGACATTACTAAATGGGCCCAGGAATACTTCAAGAAACCACTGTCAGTAAACACAGTCCGCCTTGCCATCCACAGATGCCCCTAAAACTCTATCATGCAAAAAGGAAGCCATTGTTGAGCATGATTCAGAAGCACAGCCGTGTTCTGTGGGCCAAGGCTCATTTAAAATGGACTGTAGCAAAGTGGCAAAGTGTCCTGTGGTCAGACGAGCCCAAATTTGACATTCTTGTTGGAAATCATGGGCGTTGTGTTCTCCGGGCTAAAAGGAGAAAGACCACCCCTCCTGTTATCAGCGTTCAGTTCGAAAGCCAGCATCTCTGATGGTACGGGGATGCATTAGTGCATATGATGTGGGACACTTGCATGTTTTAAAAAGCACCATGAGTGCTGAAAGGTATATAAAGGTTTTAGAGCAACATATGCAATAGGGCTGAAACGATTCCTCGAATAAATCGAATAATTCAATTACTAAAATGCTTTGAGGCAAATTATATGCTTCGAGGCTTCGATTAAATCCGAAACACAACACTTTTTACGACGGACGCTTAATTCTGTGGCACAGAACCTTTGTTTCCGCTGTACTGTATTGATGCGCATGTAAGCGCAAAGCCTAATAAGTTAAATAATGCACATTTACGTATCATTGGAAAAAAGAGTTGTCTCACAAAGAGGCGTATACTCCTATGTTCGAATATAGGCGTGCCTCAGTGTTCACTAAGAGGCGCACGCAAATATTAAATAGCTTTGTACATTTTTCACAGTTATGTATTGTTTTCAAAGTCTAAGAGAGCCCCTTAGCTGTTGGGCAAATAAAAATTGTAAATCTTGAGTGGATGTATCCCAGGTAAGTTTGTACAGCTAAAAATCATATGATCCCCATGTGCACAGTATTTTGTATTTTGACGTTTTGTCGGCTGCCAACAGTATCTGTGCTTATGGGGACGGCATCCTCCAATAGAAATTCACTCCCTCTAAGGCGCTGTGGAGCACAGCAACTGATACCTGATTTTAAATTGAAGTCCATTTTGTTCAATTGTAATTTAAAATTGTCTGGGAAGTGCCTATGTGAAAATGGTTTTGAGCGAGGAAAAACTATTTGGTCTCAATTATAGTCTTGTGCGCCTGTACTACTTAACTATAGGCGCATATACACTTACAGCCGTTGTGCTTATATGCGCATCAATATGGTAGCTGTAACGTGAATGGAATGAAGCGCGAGCGCGAACTGCAAAGATCATGAAGGATGAGAAAAAAGAAAATTGCGAGCCGAAACAACAGACACCCCAGCTAAAAAGACCGAAAATGTCCTAAGTGTGGGATCTCTACACGTTGAAAAAATAGTGCAGTGCCTCTACTGTAAAACGGAATTAGCTTGCCTCAAAAACACTTCGTCAATGTTGCAGCACTTGAACCGAAAACATCCAGTCTATGCATTCAGATCATTGAGTGGAACGACACAACAAGGTAACAAATGTTAGCAGTTGCATTTTACATAAGTTAATGTTTTATCTAGTTGTTAAGGCAATATTTAACGACTGGCCGAAGACGTCAATCAGTTTGGTGGCTATTTGTCCCTACATAAGCGAAGTTTTGTTCAAGAAATTAAGCCACAGAAAATAAAACCCTGCTGTCAATTTGTTCAAGTATGGGCTTCATTCGTGTCGTAATTAAGTTAGTCGCATACACTCTCCTCTCTTTCTGCCATTTGCTTCTGATGACCTGCAGTGTGTCAGGCGCTGCAGGATATGAGGGAAAAGTGGGATAGTACACTCCTTTTGTTTGAAGTTTGTATCATATAATATGAACCTTTTTCATATTGCTGTTTTTAGGGGTCGATTGACCCATTTTAGATCTTTGATAAAAGAAAAATCATTTTTTTCCACCTGAACCACCATGGCTTTTGCTTATTTTGAAAGTGAGATTAGCACCAATAAAAAGCAATAACAATAAGCACATAAAAAAAATCTAAGCAAGAGAAAAAATAAAGCACAACAGTATAAATAAAAACATACTCAAAAAATTAAGCAATTGGCTTTCCATTTAAGAGACCTGCCTTATTTTCTCTTTTAAATATTACTATTGAATATTACTATTGCGCTTGAATAAAACAAAGGTGATTTAATAAAATAATTGACCAAGCACGCACTATTGCTTATTAGATTACTCGAGAATATTAGATAGAAAACTCGATTATTAAAATAATCGTTTACTGCAGCCCTAATATAACATATTCGTAGTAGAAGAGTCCATGTGCTGAGCTGGCCTGCCTGCAGCCCTAATCTTTCACCGATTGAGAACGTTTGGCGCATAATATGCGGGGAATATGAAAAACCCTTATGCTCCGGTCTTTATGATACCGGTTTGTGCACCCCACCACGCAGCAAGCAGCCACCAGATTTCCTTTTGCCTCACATCAGGACTTCCGGCCTTAAACCGAACTCAACTCATCTATTGTCTTATTTTGCTTTTATATCTTTGCCTGTTGTATTTCTTTTGTATCTGCCTCTTTTGTAAAGCACTTTGGGTCAACGTCTGTTTTTAAATGTGCTATATAAATAAATGTGACTTCACTTGACTTGGAAAAAAAATTGTCAATAGCTTTTTTATGTGAGTTACTTATGTTTTTTTTTTTCTCCTGATTTCCAGCACTTGAAAGAACAATTTTTCAGAGTCAAAGTAATGTTTGTTCATTATGGTTCTATGACTAATTTGGATAAAATTCTGTGAGATTAAATTTGTTTTGTTTTTTCTTTTATATTCATAGTAACGTAAATATTTACACATGAATGCAACATCACTGCCATATACATATTGTGATAGCCCAGGTTGTTCATGATATAACATGATTGTAGATTACAAGGTTGAGGTTTTACAAGCATTATTAGTCAAGGATACGAGGCAAACCAAAAATAGAAAAAATGGTTCTAACCCAGAGGGTTAAAGAGAAGGTGCATGTGTATTCTTTTTTTTTTTTTTTTTTTTTCCATCTCTAACCTCTTTTAATACATGGGTGTTCAAAAATGTTTGACCAGTATTAGAGTGCCGAGATTGAAAAAGGAACCAAATAAAGTATCCAATATTAGCAAATCAGACACATATTATTAAAAGAAAAACTACTGGCAATCAGAAAAAGCAAATCTACCAGTGATTTTTTTTAATTTATTTATTTATTTTTTTGTCTGTGTGTGCGCAGTGTGTTTTGATGCTGTGTTTTTTTGTTTTTTTTTTTTTTTTAAACAGAGTCCAAGAAGCCATGACAAACACATCTGAATGGTTTCCCCCTCCCAATGTCTCTATGGATGCTGTTGGTGAGTCCCCCCCTTGCATTCCCTGGAGAAGTCAGGGCTCCCGGGCAGCTCTGTACGCTTTCATCATGGCAGGGATAGCCTGTACCGTGGTGGGCAACTTCCTGGTTGTGCTGGCCATTTCCTATTTCAGACGACTGCAGTCGCCCACTAACTCCTTTGTCATGTCCCTGGCCGTGGCTGACTTCCTGGTGGGCCTCATTGTCATGCCCTACAGCATGGTCCGCACAGTGGAGGGGTGCTGGTACTTTGGGCCTACCTTCTGTGAGGTCCACTCCAGCCTGGATGTCATGCTCTGCACCGCCTCCATCTTCCATCTCAGCTGCATCGCCCTTGACCGCTATTATGCCGTCTGCGACCCACTGGTATACGCTTTCAAAATGTCGAGGGCCAGAGTCAGCCTCCTCATCATAGTCTGCTGGGTAGTACCTTTACTGATCTCCTTCGGACCCATAATGTTGGGACTTCATAAGTGGGGCATCGATGTCCAGCTCCCTGAAGGCATTTGTGCCTTCCTGGTCAACCGAGTTTATGCCATCATGGCCTCTTTGGTGGCCTTCTACTTGCCCATGGTCATCATGCTGGTGGCCTACTGGAAGATCTACAAGGCAGCCAAGCGGCAGGCCATGCAGATCAGTGCAATGGAGCACCAGATGACTATGCTAGCCCTGGACTCTGTGGGCAGTAAGCAGAAGCAGCGGCAGAACTCAATGAGGAGGGAGAGGAAGGCAGCCAAGACGCTGGGCATCATCATGGGAGTCTTCCTTTTGTTCTGGCTACCCTTCTTCACTACCAACGTGGTTGACCCTTTCATTGAGTACCGGACAGCTGCAGTGATCTGGGATGTGTTCCTCTGGCTGGGATACGCAAATTCCTCCCTCAACCCTTTCCTGTACGCCTTCTTCAACCGCTCGTTCCGAAAAGCTTTTTTTATGATTATAGGGTGCAGGATTTGTCTGCCACGCTCTTCTCCAAGTATTGATCTTTCTCTCACCAAGAAGGATGCTGAGGATAGAATTGAAAACTAATAGTTCTTCCCATGTTTTTCATTGTTTTGTTCTTTAGTTATTGCACCTTAACCGTCTCATGTAGTGGACGTCAGGATTAAATTTATGTGCACTCAAATGGGAAATTGTATGGGAATTAGGGTGCCACGGACTGTAATGGCCAAAATTTTTTTCAACGTTTTCCAGGTCCCACCCCCTCTTTTTGTTCCTTTTATGAAGCATAATAGCTACTCCAAGTTTCATACAAATATATGCATATTTTCTTGTAGCTCAATGGACTGGAATATTTTCATAGAGTAACTGTTCAGTGGTTGTTGCGTGTATATATTAACAGTTTAACACTGTGTTATATATTGATATAAAACCTTATTTAATTTAACTGTTTCTTCATCAGGATTTCTGCTACATGTAATTGACCATGGCGTACCACCGCGGCTAAAGAAAAGCCACCACGCCTGTGTGAAATGACTTCGCATAGACTCCAAAAATCCTAAGGACAATCAGGTGTCGCCAGTTCTCCTTGTTAAGTTAAAATAAGCGCTAATAATTCTTGACCTATTGTCAATCATTTGGCTTGATGAACACGTTTTCGAATGAATAAAAATCAGCCAACGGAAAGTGAGAAGTCTGAAAGTCGTCAGTGATGCAGCTGAGTGAGGCGTGGCCTTGATTCAAGCATTCAATGGAGTCCTGACCAATCAAGAAACAGTTCTTGTTGCCAGTTGTAGAGAAACACCGCCGTGACTTTCCAAACAGTAACAAATCCACCTTGACTGCACTCACTGCAGCTGCTGTTGACAACTAATTTGTGGACAACTAATTTACATTGTGACATTTTCGGTCACTGTTTGTGTTAATCTGTTTATGTTCAAAAATCATTTGTTGACTTTTGAAGTAACTGCAAGTCTTTGATTTTGATCTCAGCAATATTCTGATTTTTAAATTTAACATTATATGATTATATCAGAATTTTTCGGAACATTACGCATTATTGTATAACTTTGGAACGGTTGAGCTACCAGTAAATATTATTATAATACATCCAAACTCTGTCATGTTTTTTCTTTTCACATTATGAACACATTTAGGGGGTGGGACAATGAAAATTAGAAACTTCATTTTTGAGTGGCGCCCTAATGGGAATGGATCATTAAAGGCCAAAATGACTGTTGGATTTTTGAAGAAAACAACATCTGCAACCAATTTTACTGTTGTTGGTGAATTGAATGGGCATTATCTGTTATGATCCAGACCAGAAATCAAGTGCGGAGGCAAAGTACAATCCAATAATAGTTCATTGATAGTAATATGGTAACAGTGGGACGGAGACCAGAACAGGATAGCACAGTTCAGTTCAGATATTGTGGGCGAAGCAATGTTGGCAATGTCAATCGCTGTCCAGTGGCTTTCCGGAATGACTGCCAGGTTGAGAGCACACTTCGTTGGAGCCAAAGTATCCAAAGGCAAAAAGGAGTAGCTCAGGAGAAACGCAGGTCCAATCCTGATGACCGCAGTAGGATAGGGAGTTTGTTCCTAATAAACTGGACAGAGGAACAGAATAGGACAGGATTAACAGGAACGCAGTACCAATCCTGGAGACCGTGAGGGAGGCTTGGGAGCTTGTCTTTATCGACTGAATAAGGAAGGAAGCTTCTGTAAATAGCTATCAATAAACGTTACGTTTTACTTTCAAAAGACGAGGAGTTTTATTTGTCAACACTGACTGGTTCTAAGCACACATGGTGAATTACAATCCGGCTACTTGCTTCTCAAAGGAGGGGGTGTATATACAATACCAATACAAAGAATGAAGCAACTGTGAAACAAGACACAGCCGGGGATAAGGGAGCATGCAAGACGCAAACCAACCAAAGGAGATATTACTTCTGATAGACATGCAAGTTGCTGAATGAGAGGAGAAACAGAAGGCATTCACACATGGGTTCTGACAATTATCATCTGTCATCCGCACCATAGGAGTGGGATAGAAAGGCCCTTCTTTACCTACTAGTTGTTATCACCTTTCAATAATGTTGACAACCAATTTTAATATTTCAGAAGTCCTGAAGCAGCCGTAGTTATTATGACTGCAGTAAATCTGTGTAAAGAGGAGGTTGGGGTGGTAGGTGGGTCAACAGAGAAGGGGACATTGTTACAGGAGACTACTGTTCATCCTCTTTCCACCAGTTTAAAATTTGCAAGTGCAAGTCAAGACAGTCTTTTCAAAACCACAATCATTGCACTAACCTTTACCGGACCCATAAACCTAAACTTAACCAGACCATGACAATATTATTGACACCTCATTAAAAATAATAAACAGTCCTGTGTTCCAGTTGGTAAGAATAGGACTGTATGATTGCATATCTGTGACTGTGATAGCAGATGAATAAGGGCCATTCAATTGTCTAATAACACATTGTCTGGCATCTGCCTCTAAAGATTTATCTCATAATAAATAAAATGAAATTGTTCTGACATGGATGCAGAAATGACAAAAATTTACTATATGAATAGTAAGAGTCCCCTTGAAATAAATGTCTTTCAGTGAAAATGTACACTCAATGTTCTCTTGATGTTGAGTGCACAAGAAACTGTAAAACTCATGACAAAACAGTCTAGGTAATAAAATGTCATTATGTGGGCATTTTTTTCCCTCAACACAGGACTGACAAACTTGGCTAAAGGCAAAATCTGACATTCTATTATTTTTGTGCAAAGCATTGTAAAATTATTCTAATCTTGGAAGGGATAGATGGGTCAAGTTCTGGAAACAGCATCATAATAGCCTCAGTCAGGTGGGGTAATGGGTTACAGAGTTGTTCTGGGAAGTTTGATTAAAATTTTACTTGAAAATTAAAGAAGGATAATGTTGAAGAAACTTAGAAAAAAGAAAGCATGATTGAAAATTAAATGAGCCCAAACAAATGTTCATTCTCAGTGTTGAATAATCGTGTTTTTCACTGAATCAGATTTGGAGATGGAGCTTCTTATTTTATCATGTTAAGTGTTAAACTGCCATAGGTTTCAAAGAAGTTTTTTTTTTCCCATTAGAGACTTTTTGTAATGTTGAGAAAAGGCTTGTAAATCCTCAATAAGCTGTTTGACAAAAAGGTGTACAAAATGGACATTGGGCTATCCAATGTTCATTTTAAAAGCAATTTATTTTCTTTAATTCATTGACGGATTCAATGTGAGATGCAATTTTTTAAAAAGTGAGGCAATAGTGTTCTGTTGCATTGTAATATCATCTGCAAAGCAGAGCAGTGTTCAATGTGAGCTATTGCAGAGGTCATCTCTCATTAAAATGAAGACAACTTTATTATTGAAGGGTATCCCACAAAAGCTTATTCTATTATAGTAATTAAAGACGCTGTGAAATATGCAAATATAATTCTGAATGGCACCTCTGTACAAAATTTATAATTTCAATTATCATCAATTTATTTTCATGTGCCCCAAACCTTAACTTTACGGGCTCTAATTTCTTGGCGCAGCGCAGGGTGGCGCAGCGTGGCGTAGCGTGGCGCAGCCCACGCAGTGGTAATTTCGTCCGGTGCAGCCCGCGCAGTGGTAATTTCGTGCGGTGCAACACCGTGTGCAGCCACTTTGGCAATTTGGTAGACGGATGTGCGCCGAGATGGGTGTGGCAGCGTAGTGGGGGAGGTGTCACATATTCATCAAGACGCAGTGACAATTTCGTAGCAAAAGTCTCCGCTGAAGTTGCGCAGAAAGTTCGCCAGCTCCAACCTGGTTTACTTTCTGTGCAGTGGTAATTTGGCTGACTGGCGCACAGTGCGCACACGTCACCGAAACCTCACAGGCAGGTTTCCAGAATGTCAGGCACATTTCAATGCAATAAATAATTACAGCAACCACTATTTAATGTAACTATCTGAATCAGCACATAAATTATAGTATCTATATCGATTGTCCTGATGTCAGATCAAAGAGAGAGAGAGAGAGAGAGAGATGTGCATGTGAGTGCGTGTGTAAGTTATGTGGGTATGTGTCCTTCAGCTGCTTTCACACAGGACGTGAAACGAATTTTTCGCACGACTGATTGCATTCAAAGTCAATTGCATTGACTTTGAATGTAATCTGTCGTGCGAAAAATTCGTTTCGCGTCCAGTGTGCAAGCAGCTTAATACTATTATTGTCACTTAGGTTTTATCGTTTTTTTGTGGGGGAAAGGAATACAGCCTGATTGCTATGATCTCGTACTGAGTTAAGATCACATATTGAAAATAAATGTGTAACGTATCTTGCATTGTTGTCCATGCATGTTAATCCCAAAATTTTAAGCAGCAACAGGGTGTAATAATAGGAACACGCTATCCATTGTTTCTCTTCCCAATGATGCAGGCAGAAGAAATAAATGAGCAACCGTCGTATTTCCTTCCAACTTCATAAATTTGAATGATCTGACGTAGTTTCATTTTGAAATTCCATTCAAGTTCGCTAATAATTAATAATTTGCGCATGCCCTAGCTAGCCAGCGAACTCATATTCGTAATGCTCAATATAGACGTAAGCGGTACAGAAAACATGCCTGAAGCAGCAAAGTAAAATGCAACATTAACGCATCATGCAGATATAGGACAGAGGCTTCTTTATTCCAACATTTTAAAGGTTAGGAGAGGAGCTCATTTGATTGGTGAAGATTTGACTCGGCTGTGTTAAACCCGCTCACGCCGTCTCTCCTCCCTCTTTGCCACTTGTGCCGGCAGGAGGGACAGAGGCGGGACAGAGGAGTACTTGCACCAGGCTGCACCGGGCACGAAATTGCAAAATACGCCCGGATACACCCCGTTGGCGCAGCGCTCCCCCCATTCGCCACGCCTGTGCCTGGTCAACGAATTTAGAGCCCTACATCTTAACTCGGCCCATTCACTTTTGGAACCTTGTTGATTTTCCGTTTATGTTACTAATATGTAATTGGTATAAGGAAAAGAATTGCACTAGTTTGTAAATCAGATTCAGCAGTCGATACAGTTGATTTAAATTAAACAAAATCCTGGAGGCAGAGGTTGTTTTCATTTGAAAAAGCCTCATGAATCAGTGTGAAATCAGCCTTGAAGGAATGTTTGCACTTGATAGGTCTCCGTATAAATTTTCTAATGACTAATTTTCATATGTGTAGTGAATGTTCCTGGTCATTTTAACCTTTCGGTAACTTTAAAGAATTTATAGGTGCAATTATTGACCTAGAACTACTTTAAGTACCCTTCGAAATATTGCTGTTGGGCCATGACATTCCGGCTTTTACGGCTGAGAGGAGAAGGAGAAATCACAGTGGTATTACTTGAATCTTCCATTCTCCCATTTATTGTCGAAAAGCCCATTTCCTCTCCAGACATAGAGATGTTCTGAAGAGAATGTTCCATACAATATCCATCCATCCATTCATTATCCTCGGTTGGGTCAGAGGGATGTCTGGTGCTTATCCAATTATCCAATGAGTGAGAGGCAGAATTGAAATACACCTTGGGCAGACACACTGTTCACTTACATACTTATGTCTACGGGTAATTTTGAGTGTCTCATTAGCCCAAAATACATGTCTTTGGACTGTGGGTGGAAACTGGAGGAGCCATAGGAAACCCTTGTGAATGTGCATTCACCACACAGAAAAGCTCAGTTAAATTCAAATCCTCAACCTTTTTTTCTGTGAGGATGGTATAGTACCAACCTGCTGCCCACTTCTGCATTACACGAGAGTGTGAAAAATCTAGTTTTGTGGAATAAAGAAAGTTTTCCCTGTTAGTTTCCTGTAATGGTACAAAACATTAGAAGGCATTGCCATGTCAGAACTCAGTTTGTAATGTGCAATAAAGTCAAACTATCACATCAGTCTGCAGACTTCATCTCTTAATCATTACATTTATTTAACCCATTTTGAAACTGGATACACCACCTTTACAAATGAGTTATGCATGTGTACCATAGCTGTGCAGCTGCAATTGTTATTTGCAAGCAGAAAATGCAAAACACTTTCATTTGAAAAGTAACTGACACACAACAGTAATGACACAGGTTCCATTAAGCCCATTGCCTGTCTATGGGGATGTTAGTCAATGGCCCATGAAGGAAATATTAAATATCTAAATGCAAAGTCATTTTGTAAACATAAATAGGTTTGTAAATTCATTTGAAAGCATAAAAACAAGTACAATGTCACAGGTGCTTTTAGTGTAATTGTCCCAGAAGGAGAAGCAGCTTGTAATTTGTAAATCTGGTTGGTAGTGCACGTTTGTAATACTGATCTGGATTTCGCTTTGGTTGTGCCTTGTGGCTTGTGGCTTGCTCTTTCAGTGATGCCATTCCTATGAAGAGGTCAATTCTGTCCTGCTGATTCACTTGTTCTGGTTCCTTCTCTGCAGTGGAGATGGATCGGGTTGCAGAACTGCAGCAACTAAGACCGAGAACGGGGGTGCACAGGATATTGGTGATCTGCTGGAGAGGCTTAGCATTTGGCAAAAAGCATGCAATGATGATTGCAATTGCATCTTGAACCATAAAGAGGCCAGCAGGGATGACCATAATGTTTTCTCAAGAAAACAATCTTTATGGCTAGTATACTGCTCCTCATTTTTTTGTATAATGAGGAAACAATACCCAGGTGACTTTTTATAAAATTTCATTTTGCTTTGAGAATTCCCATTAGCAAAAAGTGGTATAATCAAATGAATGTAAACAGCTGACCTTATCAGGGACTGATGCTGTCATTGCTGTTAACGGCCACCCCTTTTTTTGAGCTGTCAATTATTAAAGCACCAATAAAAAATGTTAAAATTGGTCCATTATCACCCAGAAAAGGCCTATTGCCATTTGTATTCACAAGTATTTAGGCAGTGAAAATTTTTTTTTTTTTTCACTTCTATATACCCCAGTGGATGTGAAATTAAGCAATAAAGGTGGGGTGAAGACTTACATCCAATTTAAAGACTTTGACAAAAATATCAAATTGACCATTTAAGAATCACAGTGATTTTTATAAATTATAGGTCCATTTTTGGAGACCCAAAAGTAATTGGAAAAACAAACATAGTCACAAACATGCAGATTAATTTTGCTACTTGGATGAAAATCCTCTACTGTCAATGACTGTCCTATGTGTGGAACCCATGAACATCACCAAATGCCAGGTTACCTCCCTTGAGATGCTATGTCATGCCTTTGCTGCTGCCGCCTTCAGTTGCTGCTTGTTTGTAGGTTTTCTGCCCTCACTTTTGTTTTCAGTATATTAAATACATACTGAATTGGGTTGAGGTCAGGTGCCTGACTCGCCCATTGAAGAATATTTCATTTCATTGCCTTGAAAAGCACTTGCTTTGCTTTTGCAGTATGTTTTTGGTCTTTATCCATCGGTACTGAGACAGAGCATCCAATCAGTTTGCAGCATTGAGCTGAATCTGAGCTGATACCATTGTGCTATACACCTCAGAATTAATTATACTACTTCTATCAGCAGCTACATCATCAATAAACACCACTGACCCAGTTCCACTGGCAGCCATATATGCTCAAGCCAAAATATTGCCTGTTTGACAGATGATGTGCTACGCTTTGGATTGTGACTCATTCCTTCCCTTCTCCATCTCCTCTCTTCCTTTATTCTGGTACAAGTTAAAGTTGAAATTGTCTGTCCAAAGAGTCTTATTCCAGAACTAGGCAGGCTTTTCTTTAGATGCTTTCAAGAAAAGTCAACTCTGGTCTCTCTGTTCTTGAACGATATCAGTGGTTTGCTCCTTGTGGTAAATCCTCTGTATTTCCTAATAAAGTTGTCTCTTGATATTAGACTTTGACAATGACATACCTACCCCCTCAAGAGTGTTCTTGACCTGGCTAGATGTTGTGAAGGGGTTTTTCCACATCAAGGAAAGAATTCTGCGATCATCTACTTCAATTGTATTCCATGGTCGTGAGGGCTGTATGGTGTCGCTGACCTTGTCACTGCATTCCTTCTTTTAAAGACTGAACCAGAATTGCTAAGTTGGCCACTCCTTAAGTTCCTGCTACCTCTCTGATGGGTTTGTTTAGTTTTACAGCCTAATGGTGCTCTCCTTCATTTGCATCAACAACACTTTGGACCTCATATTGAGAGTTCTCAGGTACAGATACCAAATACAAGTTAAACATTTCGAACAACCTCCAGACCTTTTTACCTCCTTCATTTGTGATTAAATAACAAGGAAACAGGCCACACCTAGTCATAACACAGATTTTTAGTCAGTTGTCCAATTACCTGTGAGCCCCTGAAAATGGCGGCACTATGTGTGAAAATGATTGTGATTCCAAAACAGTTCATGTGCTATTTTTTCATCCCCTTGAATTAAAGCTAAAAGTCTACAGTGAAATCACATCTTGGTGCCTCATTTCAAATCCATTGTGGTGGTTTAAAGAAGCAAAATTGCATCAATTTGTCAGAGTCCAAATACTTATGGACCTGATCGTGTAACATATTTGAAAATGTGCTCTTTTCAATTATGACAATTTCAATAATTTCAATTATTGCCATATCTCAATTCTGAACTCAGTGGATCTGAGGATGCAACTGTCCTGTGATCCCATTACTCATGATATAAATAATGTCTCTAAAAGCTCTCTAAATGGTTTTTCTGAGCACCTGCGCTTTGATTGAAAATGACTAATAAGCTTAATAAGATAAATTAAGCTTTTTGAATGAGTCACAGCATCTTGCTAATTTCCTGTGATTCGCTAGGTAATGGACACTCATTCCCCGCAAGAATTACTAAATTCTGTGAAGACCAACATCAAGAAGGATTCTGTAAGCACCCAGATAATAAACCGCAATTGCAGTTGATATTCCGATAAACTTTTTAGCGTATTTTCCTTGAACTAAAAAAACCGAAATACTGGTTTGATACTCATATGCTTAAAAACAATACTACTCAGAACAAACTTTTAGCAAAAAAACCAAACAAAGACAATATTCAGATATGTATTAAATCAACCCACATCAACATATTCAATGTGTGCTTTAACAAAAGCATCACTTCCAAAAAAAAAGTCCCATTACACAAAATATTTCTTAAAATCTGTGACAGGCTTTCTGCTCGAGTCCATTCCACAAATTAAGATCCAAAAAAAATTGTCATGTCACGGGTCAAAGGACCTGACCAGAGATTAGTCTCGGCTGCCCTAAATGTCAGTCTCCTTCAGGCTATAGCATTCCGACAGATCATACACTTGGTAGTCGTTGTGGTCCACGTAGTCATTGCAGATTCCCATAGATATGGTATCGATATCAGGCCCGCGCAGTGGGGGCGGGGATCCCTTGCCACTTTTGATCCGGTTGGAGAAACTGTTCATCTTCTCCTTGAGCTGGAGGGAGGATTTCTGCAGCGGGCGAAGGATACTCCACCTCTTCAGCCCCAGACCCTGTCTAGTATTACCCCTGCAGATGAAAGAGGTGGGGCAGGACTCCAGGGAGAAACTGGGGCTGTAGTCGTCGTGGGCCTCCCGCCCTGGCCCCCTTACCGCTGCCCTCCACCGCTGGCTGTAAAAACGGCGGAGCGTCCTTCTCCGGCGTTGGCACTGGCACTTGAGGAGCCGAGTGAAAGCCCTCTGGAACTCCTGGCTGGAGCAGGGGTAGATGACTGGGTTGATGCAGCTGTTGAAGTAGCCTAGCCAGAAGATCACTTTGAACACCATGTCAGAGGGCTTAAGCTCTGGGAAAAATGACCCTGGAGAGAAGCAGATGATGTACTCCATTAAGATTTGCACAAATATCACAAAAATTGCGCCTGTGGACAATACAACATCCACATTTTGAATCTATCTGCGTTTATCACAAGACTTGAAAGACACATACTACCTGCAGTACAATTCATTCTCAGGACAAAAATTCAAATGCAACATAGCTTTTCTTCCCACTCCCCTGTTATGACGTCCAAGCCATTGCAGTATGGCAGTGTTTTCATCTTTCCTGCGCTCCACCATACACCCCACCAGAGGGTTGAAAAGAAAAGCTAAACTATATATAAGCAGTAAAACGACGAGTTGCTTCAGATGGCATTAACAGTGGGGGAAGCTCAAATAAAATCACAATTTGCTGCCATAATGTGTGGAAAAGATACTTATTGAGAGATCCAGTGAATAGATAACTTAGTCATTATGTTTGCACAGCATCCAGAGGTTTCGGGGAGTGTATTGCCTTGACCTGATGTAATTCACTTGCTTTATCTTTTCAGTCGCAGCATATCCTGCTCTACAGATCACAATTGGAATGGTTAAACTTATTCAACATATAATTAATCCTATTTTTTAATACAAATTGAATCCTTAAATATGCATATTTTTTAATCCCTTAAAACCCCCGACCGTGCAAATACAGCATATGATCTATAAATAGTGAGACCCTATGTCACATTTAGAGGTCTCTGTACTCCCCCCTAACCCTACCCGCTGTTGTCTCTGCATTAACCTCCTTTCAGAGTACGGCAGCCAAATATTTACAGCTCCACGCCAAAATCAAAGGGAACCTTACAAATTATAAATAGAAGGGAGAGAGTGCTGTGGAGGAAAGCAGCTCTCAGTCAGATTCATTTAGAGCACATCTGGGGGGGACACTCAGCTTTTTTGCCAAAGCAAGCATAATTGGACAGGATTGAGGTCAACAATGAAAGCACTGTGGCAGGAAGGGGCTCATTATTTGTTAAGTGCGTCACTGCTCACCAGTAAAGGAAAAATTCGTAGACTATAGGCATAACCTGTTAGAGACCACTGCAAATATTTTAAGATAATTTTCCCTTGCATTCTTTGTTTGAAGATGTCAAAGTTATGTGCTGTGTAAAGTAGAAAGGTACAATATGTGCATTACGCTCTTTTTTTTCCCCATCCTGAACATAACCAAAATTTTTAGTATGCTACGGCAACCTCCTTCCTCACAAGACAACCAGCCCTTGCTCTTTCTATACGATCAGAAGAGCCTTGCGCTCGAAGTACTTGAGTCACATTTTCACACACTGTGAGGTAAGAATGGGAAAACGTCTTTATAGTTATCTCAGTCCATTTTCTCAATTTTCTCAAAATGGACATTCTGTAACTTAAGTACTTTTAGCACTCGGGTTTTCAATTATGAGATTTTTTTGTATCCATTATATATTCTGACCCTTTTTTTCTCAAAATAGACATTTTGTGACTGAAGTACTTTAAGTACTTTTTAGTAATTTTGGCATCTTCAACTACACTATGCAGTCGCACTGCCAAGCACATCGTGCCCACCTGTCAGAAGATAACGCAGTCAGCATGGAATTTGCTCATATAACTACATGCGCCAAACCGCCCATAGTGGCCGCTAGAGAGCGATAAGAGTAATGAATTTAATCCCTATTATCCCCGGAAAGGCTGAGCCTGTTGAATAGTTACCTCCTGCCATAGCAAGTAATGGCATGGCTGGGATTGGAACATCTGAGCACAGGGCTCCCAGATGATCATCTTCATTGTGAGACACTCAGAGGCACCACACTACTTCTCCAATGGTGCCACTGATTCATCCATACAGCACTGTTGCAACAATACAAAATATGTACACCAACATGAGTAAAGCCGCTTTCACACCGGACGCGAAATGAATTTTTCGCACGACAGATTACATTCAAAGTCAATGCAAAGACGTGAATACATGCGTTTCGCTTGTATTCGCGTCTTTGTATTGACTTTGAATGTAATCTGTCCCGTGAAAAATTCTTTTTGCGTCCGGTGTGAAAGCAGCTTAAGAAAGTCAAAGGAAAGAGGAGTAGTCAAAATGGCCTTTGTATTGCTTTTTATGTGTATTTTTGTGTGCATGAGTCTGTAAGGAAACCTGTCACTCTTTTATGCCACCTTTACTGGCCTAAAATTTAGGATTAACTTTCACAGCAGGGTAAACCTCACTGGAGCACCAAAATGTAATGAGGTATATGATGAGCTAAAATGATGCCACTTTTAACCCCAGAATTGGGGGGAGAAAAATAATAATAACCCGAGCTAAGGCGCACTATTCTGAAACACTTTCTGTCTCAGTGAAAACTTAGCCATTCCCACTCTCATAATTCTCATGCTGCGCATGTGGCAATGAGTCATCACTTATACCGTATCCGCAGCTTGTGTGCTAACCACAGTGAAAGCAGCAGTGCTCTCGGATGCAATAAATTTTATTCTAAAAGCTGAGAGAGTGAATAAATTTTACTCTAAACTGAGATGCAATAATTTTTACTCCAATCTAAAACATTTTTTATTATTTCACAGTCGATTTTTTTAAACCAGATTTAAATGAGACCTGTGTGCACATCACAAAAGGGACAGAAAAAAGTATGCTATGAAGATTTTGTTCAATTTCCGTTTCTGTGTATCTGAATGTAATTACATTTAAACTGTCTTACCATTTCCAGTCTCCTTTCTTCAGCTTTGGATATTTTTTTTTTACAAGATGTCTCTACCTTACTGCTATGGAGAGAACACAATACAATTTTAAAATGTGAAACAAGAACAGAGAGTATTTGTCTTTGAGTTTATGAAGCCTGACAGTTGTTGTACTCCTATCAATCCTGTGTCCAGTCATTTAGCTATGGTGAAAAGCACTATCTCATGTTAATGAATAACTATGAGCTCAAAACATGTTGTTTCCATTCCCTCTCTCCATTATTGTAATAAAAAATTGCTATTACCCAGCAATAACAGACCTATCAATGCTTTCAATGAGAGGATTTTCAACAGAGGCAGGAGGTGACAGAAAACCAATGGGTCCAGACAGAAAGGATGGCATGATGTCAAACTCAGACCCTGAGAGGTCAAGGGCACACTAAGTATTCAACATGGCAGACTGAGTTTGTTTATATGCAGTACCAAATCTGACATTGACCGAAAGCGATGTTATTTATGAAGAGATGGGTTGACACAGCCGTGCAATTGGCATTTGTAAGGAGAGATCATACAAACATTCTGAAGGAGTGAAGTTTTACCACGTGAAACATGTACCAGAGCGTCTTAAACAGCCAGGACAAAGAAGACTTTGCCAGTATCGATATGTACTCGGGGTTCTAGCCTCAACTAGCTAAGGCAACCAAGAGAAATCAGAGAGTGAAGAAGCTCTCTAGAAAACATTACTCTTTAATAAATATAACCTCCTCAAATTACACCACTCACTTAAATGTTACCGTAATCACTAAACACGAGATCCCATATCCCTATTCAAAAATGGTAGAGGTAGTTGTCCAACTACAAAAAACCAGTGAAGTTGGCACGTTGTGTAAATCGTAAATAAAAACAGAATACAATGATTTGCAAATCCTTTTCAACCTATATTCAATTGAATACACTGCAAAGACAAGTTACTTAATGTTCGAACAGGTAAACTTTGTAATTTTTTGCAAATATTAGCTCATTTGGAATTTGATGCCTGCAACATGTTTCAAAAAAGCTGGCACAAGTGGCAAAAAAGACTGAGAGAGTTGAGGAATGCTCATCAAACACTTATTTGGAACATCCCACAGGTGAACGGGCTAATTGGGAACAGGTGGGTGCCATGATTGGGTATAAAAGCAGCTTCCTGAAATGCTCAGTCATTCACAAACAAGGATGGGGCGAGGGTCACCACTTAGTGAACAAATGCGTGAGCTGATTGTCGAACAGTTTAAAAACAACATTCCTCAACGAGCTATTGCAAGAAATTTAGGGATTTCATCATCTACGGTCCGTAATATCGTCAAAAAGTTCAGAGAATCTGGAGAAATCACTGCACGAAGCGACAAGGCGAAAACCAACATTGAATGCCCGTGACCTTCGATCCCTCAGGCGGTACTGCATCAAAAACCGACATCAGTGTGTAAAGGACATCACCACATGGGCTCAGGAACACTTCAGAAAACCACTGTCAGTAACTACAGTTCGTCGCTACATCTGCAAGTGCAAGTTAAAACTCTACAATGCAAAGCGAAAGCCATTTATCAACAGCACCCAGAAACGCCGCCCGCCGCTGGGCCCAAGCTCATCTAAGATGGACTGATGCAAAGTGGAAAAGTGTTCTGTGGTCTGACGAGTCCACATTTCAAATTGTTTTTGGAAACTGTGGACGTCGTGTCCTCCGGACCAAAGAGGAAAAGAACCATCCGGACTGTTATAGGCGCAAAGTTCAAAAGCCAGCATCTGTGATGGTATGGGGGTGTATTAGTGCCCAAGGCATGGGCAACTTACACATATGTGAAGGCACCATTAATGCTGAAAGGTACATACAGGTTTTGGAGCAACATATGTTGCCATCCAAGCAACAACGTCTTTTTCATGGACGCCCCTGCTTATTTCAGCAAGACAATGCCAAGCCACATTCTGCACGTGTTACAACAGCATGGCTCCGTAGTAAAAAGCGCGGGTACTAGACTGGCCTGCCTGTAGTCCAGACCTGTCTCCCATTGAAAATGTGTGGCGATTATGAAGCGTAAAATACGACAACGGAGACCCCGGACTGTTGAACAACTTAAGCTGTACATCAAGCAAGAATGGGAAAGAGTTCCACCTGAAAAGCTTCAAAAATTGGTCTCCTCAGTTCCCAAACGTTTACTGAGTGTCGTTAAAAAGGAAAGGTGATGTAACACAGTGGTAAAAAAAGGCCCCTGTGCCAACTTTTTTGCAATGTGTTGCTGCCTTTAAATTCTAAGTTAATGATTATTTGCAAAAAAAAAATAAAGTTTCTCAGTTTGAACATTAAACATCTTGTCTTTGCAGTGTATTCAATTGAATATAAGTTGAAAAGGATTTGCAAATCATTGTATTCTGTTTTTATCTACGATTTACATAACGTGCCAACTTCACTGGTTTTGGGTTTTGTACATGAATGACTCACTTCCCTTATTTCATAATCCCGTATTAGAAGGCTTTGATGCTTCTCTTGGCTGCAATAGCTGCCTTGGCTGGCAAGCTAGCTGGCTTCCACTAGAGTTTTAAATTTAGGTTCTGTGAAAACATGATGATAAAGCAGGGGAAATGAGTCGTTCATCGGCTTTGTTGCATTAATTATAGACTAATGTTAACCAGGGGCTCTTACCCTTATCCGATTTCTCTTGGTTGTCGTAGCTGTTCGTTGTTAATGTAGTAAGTTAGCTACCGCTACCATTATTGAGTAGGAATATGGCAATCTCGTGTTTAGTGATTTGGGTAGCATTTGAGTGCCTAATTCTAGCAGGTTGTATTTATTAAAGAGTAATGTTAACTAGAGAGTTTCTTCACTCCTCTGATTTCTCTTGGTTGCCGCAGCTGTTCAAGGCTAGAACCCTGGGTACATACCGATACAAGCACTGTCTTCTTTTTCCAATCTGTTTTCAGCGGCTCTGGTACGTTTCACAAAGTAAAACTTCACTCCTTCAGAATGTTTGTGCGATCTCTTGTTACTAATGCCAACTGCACAGATGTAACAACCCATTTCTTCGTAAATAACATCGATTTTGGTCAGTGTCAGAATTGACACTGCATATAAACAAAGTCAGTCCGCCATTTTGAATACAAAATGTGTCAAGCTGAGTGTGACGTCATTGTCATCTTTTCTGTCTGAACCCATAGAGATGACGGGCACATCTGGGTACTTCGCCAAACGCCAAGGCCGTGCCCCTTTTTGGGGGATAGAAAACCTCAGATCCCATTGACCCTAATGTAATTTGATGTGTATTCAGATGTAAAATTTATCCGATTTATTTAACTAAATTTTCTGTTTATATTCATTTATTGATTTATTGACATGTTTAGCGATTATTTTGCTACCATGCCCGAACCTGAGCGTTCGCGTTATCTTAATAAATTAAGGTTGATCGGTCCACCCTCTTGCCCTTTCACTACCGCAAATTTCGAAGTCTGTGTCAGTTTGGGGTTAAGAATTACTAACAAATGCACATAACGTTAGACCGCAAACCTGACTCGGTTGGCTGACGCTACTTTACGTTAGCTAGTTAAGCAATTAAAGAATTAATAATGACACGAGACAAAAATCGCAGCGAATAAACCTATTAAAGTATAGTACCAAGTCTTACATATTAAAGGGTACTTACGTTACTTTCTAAGTTTAAAAAAAAGAGTGGCATGGGCTGTTATGAAACGTTTCCCACACATATAAACATGAGAAGACACTGGATACATAGCTTTTACTCTTCATCTTCTCTTAACTCTCCTTTTTGGATTTTTCCCTTTTCCAGGTAGGATGGGGAACCTGAGGTCCGTACTGGTCATTTTATTGGAGGTTCAACCTGGCACACAACAACTTTTGGGCATTTTACTGCTCAATTATCGTGCTTATTTCTCATTGATTTCAATATATAAGGGCGTTTGTTTTCCCCCAAAAAGGGGCGCGGCCTTTGCGCTGAGCTCTTGATGACGTTGAACCGCTCGTCTCTATTGCCTGGGTTGATGATCATCAGCCTTCGTAAAAACATATTTACTTTAAAGAAAACTGACAACCACTCAAAAGACCTTGCATTATTTCAACTGAACATCATATTTATAAATTAGCATTAGTACTCCTTGTGCTGTTCCAAGTTCTCTCATGGCACTAATATAAAAAAAACTAGTCTTTTGTTGCTGTGTAAACTTAGCACTTAAGTATGATCATAATTGTGATTTTACACTCATTAGTTGTTATTAGGAACTTCTCACTGCAGCTTTAAACCCAGCAGACGAGGCAACAACCTTCTCGTTGTAGTTTTAAACGGAGTTCTAGAGCCTAAGACCTTATCATAGTCATTGTTATCTTATTTCATCAGATAAGGAGCTTTTCATTTCATGATAAAAATGGTTTTTTGCCACTCTTTTGTGAAGCTTGGCAGTATTGATCCAGCTGCACTGCAACCGTCATGCTAGCATTTAATATCCCCGCATTTGTCTGTCTGCCGGTTGATAAAATCAATAAAAGTACCAAAAATAAACTAAAAGGTTATGGGATTCAGACCAGCTATGGTCGCTTTCACGTGACAATTCATAAGAAGACAGACATGCAAAGACATCCACAGTTTGTTTGCTAGATTCTTCCTTTAATTCTCTCCATCTGACAAAGCATCCGCATCTTCCCCTCTGTCTGTCAGACTCTATTCAGATTTCACCTCCGCAGATATAACTTCACTTTTTACTTTTTTTTTTTTTGCCTTAAGCATCTGCTTTTCATTAAGCACCGCTATCTCAACTTCAAGAGAACTTGCATCTAAATGGCAAATCTGCCACAGTGGTGATCCATAGGCACTTCCTGCTTGACAGTGACACCCATGTTCTGGAAGGTTAAGCCATAATTTCAGGAATACACAATTATGCAAAAAATGGAAGTAGTTGGAGCTGAGTAGTTTACATGAGATTATTTTACCCTGAAATTGACTATGACTGATAAACTAAACACATTTTGGTAAAATTGTCTCCATTTGTCTCCAGATAGAAAACGGGGCCCACATTTTTGCTTTATTCCTTGAGGTAAAATGGAAAAATGATGCATGTGTTCCTGGGCTAGTTCATGAGTTCAGGTTATTAAATTGAGCACTGCCACTGTGGAATTGTGATGATGGAGCTTTTGGTTTTGGCAATGAAGGGAAAAGAAAACATCTGGGCTCATTCCAATTTGTTATTTTTCACTTATTTCTTTCCTTCCTTGTGTTTCCTTCAAATCCATTAAATGAGTGAGGAAAAAGCAGTTGCCCCAAGGTAAGTTAATTTAAGGAATGTCAAGATCATCCTTTGCGGAGATATTTCTTCGGGATGCCTCACTCATAATTGATTATACCAGGGTCCTCATTTATAAACGGAGCGAAGGCACAAAAAAGATATGTACGTCACTTTCTTTGCAGATTTCTAATTTATAAAAACAAACTTGACATTAAAAAAAGGGAAATTATTAAGATTATGCACAATGTCAATAAATTCCAAGTCCATCCTGATTAAATAAAGCTAGTATCTCACTGAGCGGCGAATGCTTACAAATGTAGCGAATTTTAGATTCGCCAACTTTTCTGATGAAAGTTGGCGAAAATCAGGATAGATTTAGGTGTCATTAGCGACATTTAGCAACTTTTAGCGTCAGTTAGCAACATTCTCATAACTGTTTGCGAAAGAATAGGAAATGGCTTTCTAGAATATGAAAATGAACTCTTTGTGACCCTAAAAACCATTTACAAACTCTTTTGCTATCTTGACGAAACCTTGATGGTATCCTCACGAAACCCTATATTCGTCCAAATTCGTCAGCATTCGTATCTCTGTTGTATAGTGGTCAATACTTCATGAACCAAAAAGAACTTTAGCGACACGTGTTACAACCGTTTACAAACGCTTACAACTCTTTTACAAACGTCTGCAACTGTTTGTGAGAAAAGTAAATTTGCAAAGAAATTTTGAATATGCTCAAAATTTCTTTGCGACAAGAAAAACTGTTTGCAATCCTAAAAACTTTTAGCGAACTGCTTTGTGCCCTTTTACGAACTCTGAGGAAACTCAAAATTCGCTACAATTGTAAGCCTTTGCCGCTCAGTGAGATACTAGCTTAAATGAAAATTTCATGCAGTTTATTTTACCCAAAGGTTTATAAATTAGGTTATTTTCCACAAAATGTCATTTTTATTTTTTGTGCGTATGTATTATTTAGGTATGAAATCCACGCAAATTTTTATAAATGAGGCCCCAGGTCTCTAGAATGCTCAATTGTGATTGGTTGAAGGGTGTACACTATTTTCCAATAGCTGCACACCCATGAAGTAGTTCCAAACATGCTGACCTTTTGACACTTTTTCTCAATTTGCCACAATTGAATTCCAGGTTAAATTTAACTGACACTGAGTCACAAAGTAAAGAGTGAGCCCGATATATCAAATTTATGTTATGAAAATTACTACTCGAGTTTTGCAAATTTCACATCTTGGGCTCACTAATTTGAGATACTTTTTATCCCATGAATGTCAGCGTTGTATTATTTGGAAAATGGAAAAAATAGCATTAATGTTAGCTTCTGGTTGGCAGTCTATTCAAGTCAATGGGATAAATTATTTGCTAGCTAGCATAACAACGCTTTTTGCCATTAAATTAATAAATTCAAGCATCTAAGAGAACAGTTACATGTCTAACTTATTACATTACTGGCCAAAAGCATTAGCATGTTCACTAACGAATTACTCATCCCATTGATTTGAATAAACTGTCCACTAGAAGCAGATGCCAGTGATGGTGAAAAGTTACCAGCAGAATTGGCAAAGTTACCTTTGTGAACATATTAGTTCACGTTTGTCAATAAACAGAATCTGACCAATCGTAACACAAGAGAGCTGTATCACACGTGTGTGATACCAAACCTCTATCTCATGGGTTGTATCACACCAATTTTTAATCATACATATGGAATGAAAATAATAAAATAATTGCCCTGCATGCAGTTGAAATATAATACCACTTAGGCATAGTTATTTTCATATCATGAGCGCTATGTTGTGTTGTATTGCTAATTTATTACATTTGTTGAATCTGATTAGTCAATTAAAGCATTCTATGGTCTGTTATTTCTGAAAAGCAGATTATGTATGTTTGTTATGCATAACAGGCCATTGCTACGGGTGTGAAGCAGTTCTGACCTTAGAGTCTAACAAGCTATTTTTAGCAGATACAATAAAATCAATTTTAAATTAAAAAAAATCATTTTTGAATTAATATTTTATGTCAAATTATTGATTTCTTTTGTAAGAAACCATGTATGCAGGCTAATATAAACAGCCAGTCATTTTTGGCAAAATAAACTCCAACAATGTGATATCGGACCCCAGCACAAAGTGGCTCACTATGAATTATCCCTTACTTAATTGATTTATCTGTTCATCTATCTCTCCCCATCTGCCATGCATCTGCCAGGCCTGTAACAGTCTGTAACTGATGTACGGCCGAAGGAGCAAGTATGTTGTATTTCAGTAATTCAAATTTTTTGCCCCCCCCATCATTTCATCCTCTGCTTACTTTGCTTTCCTCTCTAGCCAGTGGATGGACCGAATAGCAAGAATATTGAGTCAGAAAAGATGGGAAGGTTGTGAAAAGTTAAGGATTGCAATGAGCCATACAAGGCTGAAAATCTTGGGTTGGTCATTTTTGTTCAATATGATACAGTTTTCTGGTTTAACGATACAAAATGGTGCAAACTACCGTCACAACTCAACATTTATACAGTATATAAGCTTGACTGTTTCCATTTATGACAGGCGCATGTGAGTATCTCTGATGATGAAAATTTCATAAAATCCCAAGCCCATCCCTGCAATGGCACTATCCATCCAGTAACTATTCACAAGCAGTCGCCGAAATGCTAAAAAATGCATGTGTGCACACTTGCTGGTCACAGATTAGCACATTTTTCATACAGCAATAGTGCTGGCATCTACATATGCTACCACTCAACCAAAGCAACATGTTCTCACTCTGCACGTAATGAAGTGTGCTGGCACGCCAACAAGCTCAATGCCAGGCTTCCTCTCTAAGTATAGATCACTCTCCTACAGCCCCCCGGTGTCCCACGCTTGGATGATGTGCTGATAACAATCAAACAGGCAAAAAAGAGGTTGACAAAAGACTTAGAATGAGATTTTAAATATAGTTTATGAAGACAATCTAAGAAGAGACAAGTCAGCAGGCAACATACAAAGCAAGAGAGGTGTAATATGAGAACGTAACCAGGTTCAAGCTATAGACGTGGCAATGTTTCCAAGTCACGTACTGTGTATAAATTAACATACTGTATATCACAGGCCAAAACCATGTAATGTTAAGAAGTAAATATCAATTAAAACCTTTTTATATCAGTGACTTTACACTAAATAAATACAAAAAAGGCTGATTTTAATATCCTGAGGTCAAGATATTCATAAAACCTCCTGGTAAGTAACGCTTGCAGGAATTTTTCTGTGTTAAGTGAAGTGTTGCCCCCCAATCCCTCCTGATACAGGACCAATACCGAATAGTTTTTTATGGCAGCCATTTTAAACCTTCACTTACAAACTCCAAATTAATAGGCCAGAAGACATAAAATTATTTATATCCTCTAAATTTCTACTCTGCTGCCACAGATAATGGGCCAGAGTAAATCTAGAGTAAATTTCAGATGCCACTGCGTTCCCAGAATCTATGAAGGTTACATTTTTTAGCAATTAAAAATTGAAGATAACATCAGATTTGTTTCTCCCATACTAATTGCTTCCCTTGGCAAAACTTCCCTGCTATCTTCGTCATGGAAGAGGGGGATACTCTTAGTCGCTTGGGAAAGTGAATATAAACATAGCCTTACTGTGCAAGATAGTCCACAGAACACACCGATGAGAGAATTCAAATACAGCCAACTGCATAACAAGCAATTAAACTGTGAGGACACTGTTACAATGAAATGCAACAGACCACGGCAACCTCCCAGGCTGATAGATATGCAATAAAACTAACAGACCACAGTAGCATCTCTGCATGTTAACAGCATACATGCTGTCGTGCAGTGAACTGAACACGTTTTTTAGAAACAATGCTGGCATTTCCCAGTAGAATTTATTTTACCTGCACCCAATTCAAATACCCTGTAAGAATATTAGCCATACTTACAGCTGTTATTTATCACTTCACACATGTTGTTTTGAGATAATCTATAGTGCAAATTATGTTTTTGCATTTTACATGCACAGCTTTTCAATTAACAGTCCAAATAGGACAATAGTTTTCCTCATTAGTAAGAACAGGCATATGTATGTAGGTCACTGCACGACCTTGTGGTTTATGGTTATTAGCTTCATTGGGCCAGTTTCACAGACACAATATAAGACTATTAGTAGACAAAATTATTTTTAGAATAGAGAGTCTCCATACAAAAGTCAGTCATGCTGAGAATTAATCTGTGTCTTTCAAGCCAAATTCAGTAGACATGTTCTATTTGGTCATTGCTCTCATCAATTGCATTGTAAGGCTTTAGTGGTCAATTGGTCAATCAATCAATATATAATTTTATTTATCAACAAATATCAGAGCAGTGTTGAAAGCATAATGATATAAATGTCTAACTACAATGTCTAACTTCTAACTACATGTCTAACTTTAAGCTGGGTGCAAGCTTATAGCATCTCTGATGAGCTATTTGCTCTGAAAAGAATGCAGCAGAATATTCATCAATAACTAGATACACAGAAATGTAATGGTCCTTATTTGTCCTGACCGCTCTAAGAGAAGAAAAAAAGGAAAAGATTTTCTGCCTGCTTTTAGCATATTGCTTCAAGGCACGTATTGAAAACTGTGACGATTACAGATAGGAATCACAGGCATTTGGTGGATTTTGAGAGACTCTGACATTTACCAGACTCTTAGATGATAATTATAAAGGCCTTTTCAAGATAATTTATTTTAGTAACTCCCAAATAGTTGAAATCTGAAATAACTAACCATTAAACACTTGATATAATGGTATAACTTGATACAATAATAATTGGTATAATTTTATCAGCACATTAGAAAAGTTAGCTGGAAATTGTATGCTGGGGATTGACAAAATATTGAACTTTGAGAAGTACTACAAACATAAAATCATTTAGACGGGCAAAAAAACATTATTGATAAAACAACTATTTAATTGGTCCAATGAGTGACAGAAATGAAATTTTCATCTAATATGAAACCAACAGAGTTATCTTAGGTTATCAATTTCCTTTGCATCTGGCGTTGAAACTTAGTAATTAATCTAAGTATCTTGTGTTCAGGGATTGAACCCAAAACCAATTTTGAAAAAAGCTTGCGATAAAATATCAGAGGAAACAGACAGACTGGCCGAACCAGACTCTCATTGGGATAATTTATTCTGATGAAAGAACGCAAGAATGAAATCTAAATGATAAACGAGACAGTAATATGCTGGGTCTCATCAGATGTCCATTAACACGTTGCAAAACATATTGCTATGAAATAGTGACTCATTCATACATTAACTGCGAACTCAGTGGGGTCAAGTCAGGGCTGCATAAATACAAAGTCTGTGGTTATGTTTCTGTTTCAATTTTATCAATACTTTTCACACAGCAATCAGTATAAATTAAAGTGTCAAAATTCCCTACCGTAATTCATTGCTTCATAAGCATTTTATCCTGAAGAATTTCATAAAAATGCAAGGGAACATATGAAATGGGTGAGCCTGGATAATATTAGCTGGTGCGGACGCAGTGTGTAAATAAACAGACTATCCCGGATGAATACAAGACTCTAATGAGCACAAACAACAGCAGAACTCACATTCCAAGGAAAACAGGAGCATTCCAAGCACAAGTCCACTCAAAGGCTAAATAAAGAGCAAAGGGATGAACCCTCTGGACAGATGGAATCCTTCAAAACAGCAAGATCTATGTTCAATTTACTCCCATATAGTGCCACAGGGAACTCAAACTGGCTAAAAAGGCAGGATTTTTATTAGAGCATTGTGGAATTTAGCTTCAGCATAACTAATTATACAAGATTACTTATTAATTTGTATGCAAATTCAAGTGCACCAGACCAACTGCATTTAAATGTGATCTTTAAAATGTACATGAAAAGTATTTCATGTAATGAAACCCTGAAACATGCAAAGCTTAAAATGTTTTATATTGCATACTGAATGAGTGTTCCCAACTAAGTCAAGCCCACGGGTCCATTTAATTTGAAGTGCATTTATTTTGTTTTTAGCTTTGTGGCATAATAGTGAAAACACAAGGCGGTACACTATGTTGCACAGTGCAGTAGGTGTGGAAGCTCTCCCAGCTCATCTCCCGGTGCACAGCAAACTGGGTCATTAAGCTCCAGAAACCAAGCTCAATTAGCAGTGTCATTAAGGCGATGGACCATCATACTCTTGGGGTCAGAATGTCCCCAAAAAGCCTGGTGGAGGTGGTCCAGAAATATCAGGGTAATGTTTTCTTGCCAGAAGATATTATCTGTTCTTGGCTCTCTATGGACTTCGTCCATAATTAACTTAAGAAGCTGGAAAATAAGAAGGGTGTGTTAATTACACAAGTGCTGTTTTTCCTGGACATTAACAGCTTTCTCACTTAGCTTTGCCAGGGTAAAAAATACACAGGACTATATCACTGTATACCCGGCTCTGAAATTTTGGCTGGATGAACACAGACCTACAGCACGCCAATAACACTTTGCTGAACTTTTCTGCTGGGGCTTTTTAAAACAATTAGCAACAAATAGTCACCATATGCCACTGCCATTTCAAAATAAATATTTCCCGGCCACGCCCCACCACCGTTGTATTTCAGAAAAGAAAGCTACAAAATGCAATGCGACATTCTTTTAGTGCAGTTCCATCGACAATAGTTTGTTGAACACGTGTTAGAACCACTTTCCCCAGTGCATTTTAAGCAGATAATGTTGAAGGGCAGCCAATCCCATTCAAATCAATTACATATCAAACTGTAAAGCTTACAATGTGTCTTTCTCTCTGCCATTCATATTTTTCAGTATATACCCCTTTTATAACCAAAAATGCGATTATGAGGTTTTCACACCGCATTCATCCCTAACACCCCCACTTGTTAGACCTGCATATCTGATTTTGCTGTGAAAATAGTGTGTCCAGGCTCTGTAACAACTTGTTGAATCCTTACGATTTAATCATGCAGTAATTTGCAAAGTATGCACGATACAATGAAAAGTGAGGAAGTAACTTTTCAAAGGAAAGAATTCAAATATTTAATAAAAGAATAAGCCAAATACATGCTTTTGGACAAAATGATGTGGAATAAATGATACTGCATCTCACTTCATTCCATTTTCAGTCCCACATGAAGTGCACTTAGAACAAGTCACTCCCTTGAAAGAATCTCTATGAGCAATGCCCAGCTCAGCTTTTTGTTTTGTATTGCACATTTGTAGTCGATCACCACCATCCAGACTGATATACAACGATTCTCAATGGAGCATGGTGTGTAAATCTGGGGTGCGTTTCCCAAAAGCGTAGTTGCAAATTTAGTTAGCAACTCACATAGTTTGTCCATTCACAGTCATTGGTTCCAACTATGTAGGTTAGCATCTATGCTTTCGGGAACCGCGTCCCTGATCATTGATCACTTCCATTCCAATTAACATTTTTCAAATTACTCAAAAACAAATGCAGTGGAAGTAGTCAGATTTTTAACTGTTATATCTTGGTTTGTAGTGCTAAACCAGGCAGCAAAATGGTTAGAGACCTGTAAAAGACCCATTGATGTGCTGATCTGCATCTTTCCTTGAAGCATATACAGTATTAATGTCATTCGATTTTCTTCAGGCATCACATACCTCCTTTTAATGCATTTTATCAAATCCTCTCCACAATTTTAAGGCTATAATTTTTACTTGGGTGAGTTTTGTTGTGACCAACAGTGTGATACAAGACCGAGCAAAATGTCACAGGAAGAGAAAGAGGGAGAAGAATCGTAATGTTAGTCATTATCCACAATAGCCCTAAGAGACCATTTCATTTGTACTAATGCTTTCAGTGAAGCCCATTTGTGGCTGTAATTAATGGCAGGAAAGGCATTAGTTCAGCCATATTCCCTCTGTCTGCCTGACTTCATTTCTACGGTTCAGTACAGTCAGGTCTTCCCAAGCATAGAGAACTGTTGAAGCGAAGTGAAGGTGTCACTTTAGCTTACTAAGTGAAGAATCAGTCAGTGATTCTTTTTAAATAGATTTAATCAAGTTAGGCCCACGGCTTTTGCAACAATGACTGGAATGAGGATACAAGAGACAGTTTGCAGTCATTTCTGTGGCAGAGTTTCATTATGAGAATTTATGAACTATACCTGTCTTGACTGCAGTTGATCCAACCTTCCACTGTTTACCCAAGCCATTTGCAATCTTGAGTGATTTCACACATACTGCAAATGCCTCCATGTCCATCAATGACAGGTTTCAGCTTTCATTCTTGCTTTTCTCATCAAGTCAATGAGGGGGCACTGCATTAATGCCACTGAATATTCAGTGGTTTCAAAAACGACTCTGGGCTCCATCTGCACCAGTTGTGGTTGATATTGGCTCAGCCTTGACCTAGAGTTGCTTGCCCTCAGGCTAAGTTACAACATTGAAGCTAGTCCCAATTCCCCAAACCTACTTTCAGGACTCAGGCTCATTCGGTCATGTTCTGCCAGTGTAATCCCTACTCTCCATGAATAACAGTATGATCACAAAAAATATACAATGGACATATACAAATGCAGTTTATTGCGCTAGTGGGTGTAGCCCATGGATTAAAGTCAATATTTAGCTGCGATGATATAGGCAACATTGGTCGCTGAAAATAGCATATTTCTTATTGAGCAATATGCAAATTCATAATTGGCCCAGTGGAAACCATACAGGCTGCTAGACATTTGGTTTATCACTTAAGTATCAAGGCAAAAATACATTTTCTTTGTTTCCATGCCTCTCGCTCATCACTGAATTTTCAAGGCAAAAATGCAGTTTCCTTGTTTCCTCCCACCTTTGTTCTTTACTTCAGCGGTAGTCAACCATATTGTATTGCTCATAGTTGCAGTTGTTTTATGCCATATAATAGCTGGCCTGTCATTTTTTTTTTTTTTTTTTGCCTCCTGCACTATTTCAGACAATGAATGAATCAGTGATTTTTCACTTTTCACACCCAAGGGGTAAGGCCTGTTAGAGTATTTGTCCCTTTCTGAGTCAGTGACTGACTGATTTTCCTCGTTAAAACGTGCATGTGTAGTAAGACCATACATATCGTCGGCCTGCTGATAAAACCTCGTATCTCTAAATTTGATAAGAAACAAAAACTTGTAGGCTATGTCCACGATGATAACATAAACATTGCAAAATAAAAAAATACATTCTTGGAAGAAAAATAGTCATCCTATCCGAACACAGCTCAACTGCATTCTTACATGCAAAATTAAACATTTTTTATGCTCTCCTGTGAAGTTTATCATTTTGAAGATACAAGGTTTTATCAGCAGGCCGACGATATAGCCAACTAATATTGCTAGAGGGCAGACTAAGCAAAATTTCTGTGATTACGTGGATCGCTATCCGCCCTTATTAATTGGGTGGACTCATCCTTGGTATCGGTGCCAAGATGCCGAAGTATTGCGTAGCATACGGCTGTTCTAACCACTACAGCAAGCAAATGGCACAATCTTTCACAAGTAATTACTTGTAATATTATAATGACAGTGTCTAGAGCTAAAATAAAAAAAAAGCTTTTGTTAAAATTAAAGTCAAGCAGTCAAGTCAGGAAGTGCGAATCCGCGCGCTCATAGCCCGAGATTTCTCGGTTGGATCAGCCGGTTAATGTTAATTAATTAATCAGTGATGTTAATTAGAGATGGCGGAGCGACTGAGGAATACGACCTGCATAGCATAACTATCGATAACGATAACAGTTTCATCGTGATTCATGAAATATAACTAGCTAATCTACAGGAAGCTTATAACCTAACTTACTCAAGGGGAATTAGGGTAACAGAATTGGACACAACACCGGCGCTTCTAATTTCGCTACGAACAGGGTCACAGACAGAGAAACGCATTTGATGAATGCAGCAGCTTCGGTGAACGAACCAAACCTTGATGAGGGGAGCTGGACTCTATCAACTGATTCTCGCATCGGAACGAATTAACACCAAGTTGCTAATTAGGAAACGTAAATGGGAGCAGGTTTGGAGAAGTGCTCTTCGATGGCAAGTCCATGGTGCAAGAGTTAGATCTGTCAGCTGTTCTCTATCACTTCAGAATAATTATCAGCAACAGGCTAAATTGCTTGATTCTCATTTAGGCTCAGTATACGGGAGCAGATTTAGGGTTGGCCAATTGAGCCTTCAAAGGTTGTGGAAGCTGCCCAAACTTGCTGACAATTAGTGGAGTTCTAATCTGAGTTATCTTCCCGGATGCATTTCAAATGACTGTCGTTTATTTCTGACCGCTTGTATGCGTCAAGAAAAAATGGGATGAGACGGTGTACACACCCAATAGCGGCAAGTTGTCTCATTTCGCTTTACGATCATCGCGATTCCATATCGTTACACCCTTCCTTATCATAGCAAGAAAAAAATGATTTGCACCAATTCTGACATTTGTCTAAATTTTAGTTATTACGAACAATACATTTGAATAATAATCTATACCATTTCCATTAAGAACTCGATGAAAATTCAAACGGAAAAGTTCTGCTTCACAGCCTAGAAACTGCACAGCGTTGAACGGTACATCCGGAAACGTCACCCGCTTTGTAATGGCGGACCTCACTCCCTGCGCTCACAGAGCAATTGCACGGGAGTATTGGGAGTCCGCACACTCTATTTGTTATATATATCTCTATGAGTAAGACAGAAAAATGTCCTACTATATGGTTGATTGGCCTGAGAATGTAATCATGTAAAATGTAAACGCTAATTGTAATCTGAGGTTAACAGTTGTGTTACTATTAAAATCTCATGAAGTGGAGCTTTGGTCAGAATTTTTTTGCGGCCTAACTCAAGAATCTTTTGCACTGAATGCAAACCAATGGATGTGAAGGTAAGACTCTTTACCTCTGCCAGTGAGGCTACACAGAGGTTATGGTTCTACCTGCCATTAGTTTGTTCGTTCATATGTCCATTTGTAAGTAGGATTACGGAGAAAGTTTACCAATTTTGATGAAACATAAGGGAACATCTAAACAGTAAGAGGCGATTAGATTTTCACAAATCAAGGTCAAAGGTCAAGGTAAACTTTGCAGAGGTCAAGAGGGACGGTGCAGATGGATGCCATCTACCGTGTGTTCTAGTTCAGTGGTTCTCAAACTCAGTCCTGGGCGACCCCTGTGTATGCTGTTTTTCATTCCAACCACAATTGCAATTCCAGGATTTTAACAAGCTGTTAGATGTTCTTAATTTGGTGCTTTTGATCTTCAGAGAGGTAATTTACCATCTTAATCTACAGAATGCCAAACTTAGCTTTGCAATGCCCCAAAGATGACCAATTTTACATTGTGCTCATTGCACTCTAGAGAAAAAAAATTAAGAGGCAATAAACCAATAAAATAAATTTGCCAACTTAAAGACACAACATGTAACTTGATTAATTGCTGTATATATACGCAATAATTGGCTATTTTTTCCTGATACTTCACAAAAACCAGCATACACAGGGGTCCTCCAGGACCGAGTTTGAGAACCACGGTTCTAGTTTGCAAATTAAATAGCTGGGCCTTACTTCAACCCATACCGCGACTTCCTGCGCCCTTTATTTCTAACAGGCTGGGTCGGTGCTTCTTGGAAGAAATTAGTGCAAACAAATAGCAATAGTTGTGTGCTGGTAGCCCTTACGTTTTTATATTTGAACCATCTAATCAGCGAGAATATGCTGTAATGTTCGTTAAAACTGTTAGTTAAACCAAGTCTTGTTTCCATCGAAATATTCTTCGTAGTCTACAGACAAATTATACAGTAGAGGAGGAAATACCGACGGCAAAGGGTAACCCCTTTCTCTCAATATTTTACGCATAAATAAGTGAATGAATAAATAAATAAATAAATAAGCACGTACCTAGTGGCAAAACAAAGAAGAATGGCAGCCAGCAGACTATGAACACCCCGACAACAATAGCCAGAGTTTTCGCAGCTTTTTTCTCCCGGGAGAATTTCATCAAACGCAGGGAGAGGGAACTTCGGAAGGGATGCGTTTTACTCTTTGTACTTGCCGCGGGGTCCTCCAATACACTTCTGCAGTGAATCCGAAGCACTACTTCCATTGATTTGTTTCTCTCCCGTTTGACTCCGGCTTCTAGGCTCTTAGTGGTCCTTCTGGCTTCGACATAGACCCTGAAATACATTACTAATATGACCATGAGCGGGAGGTAGAATGAGAAAAGGGAAGAGAAGAGGGCATAGCCTGGTTCCTCTGTTATACTGCAGATGCTGTCGTCCACAGGTGGTGGTTCTTTCCATCCTAACAGTGGTCCTATTGAAATCACCATCGAGGACAACCAGACCACTACGAGGATCACCCCGGCTTTTTTTTCTGTCATGATTGTGGGGTATTTCAAACAGTATTTCACTCCAATGTATCTGTCTATAGAGATTATACACAGGCTCATGATAGAGGCAGTGCAGCACAGTACGTCCACCGCTGCCCAGATGTTGCAGAAAACCCTGCCAAAAACCCAGCATCCTAGGACCTCTAAAGACGCAGAGAAGGGCAGCACGATAATGCTAAGGAGCAAGTCGGCAATAGCCAGATTAATTATAAAGAAATTTGTAACGGTCTGTAAGTGTCGGTTGCAAAGCACAGAAAGAATAACTAATATGTTTCCGACGATGGCCACCAATATGAAAACGGACAAAAAGACACCGACCCCAATGACTTGAGAATCCAAAGAGAGGTTGGTACAAGTGGTGTTACTAATATTTGCAAATAGTCGGTCCACAGACACGTTGAATCCATTGCTGGAGTAGATTCCACCATTGCTCTCGTTCATTAAGTTAGTGTAGGTCATTTTCAAACTCCATAAAGAAAACTTAATCAAAAGTTGGTTTCAAGAAGAAACCGCGCGAAGCAGTTGTATTGTAGATGCGCATTAGAAATCAAAATGCTCGCACAGGGGATGCGTCTCACCGCGAGTACCATACTGATGCGTAAATCGTGTTTAAAAAAGGGACGCGACCAGGTCCCTCCACTTTCGCCCGCTTCAAGGATTCATAATATTTCCCCTACAATGCAAAAATTAACAAAACATCGTCTCTTTACAGAAAAGGATAGAAGTTCTTCTTTCACAGTCAGTTCTCTATATATTTCCAACTTCTTGAAAACAATTTTCCAGTCCTGTGAGAGCAGCATGTTTTCTGTTTTTTCTCCCAAAATACTCCGCTTTTCGTTAAAAGTCTCTTCCTCTGACGCAACCGCTAAATTTATTGTTATTCAAACGCTGGCATCCTATAAGAACCCTCAAACCTCACAAGTGAAGCGCAATTCCTTGAACCTCACGTACTGATGATCTCCTCCTCTTTGTGAATGGAGGAGAATGTGTATCAATGACACGTCTAAAAGTGCCTGTCTTCGAACTTCCACAAGGGGGCAATGTAGTCTTGATGTCAATACTCTGCTGTGGCAGCCGAAGGCACCTGTAAGGCTGTAACGGGCATGTCGAAATTGCCACGTTTTTTCACACTTCTCAAATCAACATTACATTTCATCGCGCAAGACCTACCCAATGATTGAAATCAAAACTAATTTGAAATTCAAATACTGAAATGTTTCAGCATAATGAACCACAATACTAGAATTCTGTTGATTTTACTTTGTACATATCAAATCATGATGAGATATTTGATCATTGAATGCTTGGGGAGACTGGGTATGGTTATAACGCTTTTTGTTTCAGCCCCTGTTACTCACAGAATTTTTGAGCAAGAGTTTTCAAACACTCATAGAAGATACCCATAAACCTCTGCAAGAATATCACAGACCTTGCAAGCTGATGGTAAATACAGGATCCTCCTTTTTTACAACCTGCCCCACTACTAAGGTAGGTTGAAACACATACAACACATTTTATTTCATATGCTTTAGTCACTGTCCGTGTTATACTTCATCTTTGTCTGTGCTGATGATTGATTGAGTTTGTTTGTTTGTTGGCTGTATAACAAATTGCCCCCCTTGGGGGATAATACAGATTCCTTGACCTTGCGGTAAGATGCAGCATTTTCACAAATGAAGCAAAAAGAGCAGCACGCCAAGCAATATACTTCGAAAATAGATTTATGCAAGACTGACCATACAGTGCCCTCCACAATTATTGCCACTGTTAGTGAATATAAGCAAAACAGCCCATGAAACATTGTCTGTGCTCATTATCCTCTTGGTCTTATGCTCAGAATATTCAATAATATCTCACCTTTTTATTGAAGAAAATTATTGGAAGAAAAACTGTAGACATAATTGAAGGGAACATCTAAACAGTAAGAGGCGATTAGATTTTTCACAAATCAAGGTCAAAGGTCAAGGTAAACTTTGCAGAGGTCAAGAGGGGCCGGTGCAGATGGATGCCATCTACCGTGTGTTCTAGTTCAGTGGTTCTCAAACTCAGTCCTGGGCGACCCCTGTGTATGCTGTTTTCATTCCAACCACAATTGCAATTCCAGGATTTTAACAAGCTGTTAGATGTTCTTAATTTGGTGCTTTTGATCTTCAGAGAGGTAATTTACCATCTTAATCTACAGAATGCCAAACTTAGCTTTTGCAATGCCCCAAAGATGACCAATTTTACATTGTGCTCATTGCACTCTAGAGAAAAAAAAATTAAGAGGCAATAAACCAATAAAAATAAATTTGCCAACTTAAAAGACACAACATGTAACTTGATTAATTGCTGTATATATCGCAATAATTGGCTATTTTTTTTCCTGATACTTCACAAAAACCAGCATACACAGGGGTCCCCAGGACCGAGTTTGAGAACCACGGTTCTAGTTTGCAAATTAAATAGCTGGGCCTTACTTCAACCCATACCGCGACTTCCCTGCGCCCTTTATTTCTAACAGGCTGGGTTCGGTGCTTCTTGGAAAAATTAGTGCAAACAAATAGCAATAGTTGTGTGCTGGTAGCCCTTACGTTTTTTTATATTTGAACCATCTAATCAGCGAGAATATGCTGTAATGTTCGTTAAAACTGTTAGTTAAACCAAGTCTTGTTTCCATCGAAATAATCTTCGTAGTCTACAGACAAATTATACAGTAGAGGAGGAAATACCGACGGCAAAGGGTAACCTTTTTCTCAATATTTTACGCATAAATAAGTGAATAAATGAATGAATAAATAAATAAATAAATAAATAAGCACGTACCTAGTGGCAAAACAAAGAAGAATGGCAGCCAGCAGACTATGAACACCCCGACAACAATAGCCAGAGTTTTTCGCAGCTTTTTCTCCCGGGAGAATTTCATCAAACGCAGGGAGGGAACTGGAAGGGATGCGTTTTACTCTTTGTACTTGCCGCGGGGTCCTCCAATACACTTCTGCAGTGAATCCGAAGCACTACTTCCATTGATTTGTTTCTCTCCCGTTTGACTCCGGCTTCTAGGCTCTTAGTGGTCCTTCTGGCTTCGACATAGACCCTGAAATACATTACTAATATGACCATGAGCGGGAGGTAGAATGAGAAAAGGGAAGAGAAGAGGGCATAGCCTGGTTCCTCTGTTATACTGCAGATGCTGTCGTCCACAGGTGGTGGTTCTTTCCATCCTAACAGTGGTCCTATTGAAATCACCATCGAGGACAACCAGACCACTACGAGGATCACCCCGGCTTTTTTTTCTGTCATGATTGTGGGGTATTTCAAACAGTATTTCACTCCAATGTATCTGTCTATAGAGATTATACACAGGCTCATGATAGAGGCAGTGCAGCACAGTACGTCCACCGCTGCCCAGATGTTGCAGAAAAAACCCTGCCAAAAACCCAGCATCCTAGGACCTCTAAAGACGCAGAGAAGGGCAGCACGATAATGCTAAGGAGCAAGTCGGCAATAGCCAGATTAATTATAAAGAAATTTGTAACGGTCTGTAAGTGTCGGTTGCAAAGCACAGAAAGAATAACTAATATGTTTCCGACGATGGCCACCAATATGAAAACGGACAAAAGACACCGACCCCAATGACTTGAGAATCCAAAGAGAGGTTGGTACAAGTGGTGTTACTAATATTTGCAAATAGTCGGTCCACAGACGCGTTGAATCCATTGCTGGAGTAGATTCACCATAGCTCTCGTTCATTAAGTTAGTGTAGGTCATTTTCAAACTCCATAAAGAAAACTTAATCAAAAGTTGGTTTCAAGAAGAAACCGCGCGAAGCAGTTGTATTGTAGATGCGCATTAGAAATCAAAATGCTCGCACAGGGATGCGTCTCACCGTGAGTACCATACTGATGCGTAAATCGTGTTTAAAAAGGGACGCGACCAGGTCCTCCACTTTCGCCCGCTTCAAGGATTCATAATATTTCCCCTACAATGCAAAAATTAACAAAACATCGTCTCTTTACAGAAAAGGATAAGTTCTTCTTTCACAGTCAGTTCTCTATATATTTCCAACTTCTTGAAAACAATTTTCCAGTCCTGTGAGAGCAGCATGTTTTCTGTTTTTTCTCCCAAAATACTCCGCTTTTCGTTAAAGTCTCTTCCTCTGACGCAATCGCTAAATTTATTGTTATTCAAACGCTGGCATCCTATAAGAACAAACCTCAAACCTCACTGATGATCTCCTCCTCTTGTGAATGGGAGAATGTGTATCAATTCTGTCTTGAACCTCACGTGGCAGCCGAAGGCACTGATGATCTCATGTTTTTTTCCTTCTCAAATCAACATTACATTTATCGCGCAAGAATGGAAATCAAAACTAAGGAAATTCAAATACTGAAATGTTTATCATAATGAACCACGTACTAGAAGTGCCATGTCTTCGAACTTCCAGAAGGGGGCAATGTAGTCTGTTGAATTTTTGTTTCAATACTCTGCTGTAGCGTAAGAACAGGATCCTCCTTTTTACAAACCTGTGCAGCTGTCTGGAAAATACAGGATCGTGCATTGTTGCACCTGTAAACTGTAACGAGCATGTCAAAAATTGCCACGTTTTTCACACTTCTCAAATCAACATTACATTTCATCGCGCATGACCTACCCAATTTTGAAATCCAAAACTAATTTGAAATTTCAAATGTTTTTAGCATAATTTTTTACTAATTCTGTTGATTTTACTTTGTACATATCAAATCATGATGATATTTTGATTATTGAATGCTTGATTCACTTTTTAGACTGGGTATGGTTATAACATGCTTTTTGTTTCAAAAATTACTTGTCAATTTTTGAGAAAAAATTTGTCAAACACTCATATGGAAGATACCCATAAACCTGGGAATTCACAACCAGAATTTTTGAGCAAGAGTTTTCAAACACTCATAGAAGATACCCATAAACCTCTGCAAGAATATCACAGACCTTGCAAGCTGATGGTAAATACAGGATCCTCCTTTTTTACAACCTGCCCCACTACTAAGGTAGGTTGAAACACATACAACACATTTTATTTCATATGCTTTAGTCACTGTCCGTGTTATACTTCATCTTTGTCTGTGCTGATGATTGATTGAGTTTGTTTGTTTGTTGGCTGTATAACAAATTGCCCCTTGGGGGATAATACAGATTCCTTGACCTTGCGGTAAGATGCAGCATTTTCACAAATGAAGCAAAAAGAGCAGCACGCCAAGCAATATACTTCGAAAATAGATTTATGCAAGACTGACCATACAGTGCCCTCCACAATTATTGCCACTGTTAGTGAATATAAGCAAAACAGCCCATGAAACATTGTCTGTGCTCATTATCCTCTTGGTCTTATGCTCAGAATATTCAATAATATCTCACCTTTTTATTGAAGAAAAATTATTGGAAGAAAAACTGTAGACATAATTGAAGATTTACTCAGGAACATGGTTGCAACAATTATCGGCACCACAAAATATCCTATGATTAAAATATAACTGAAGTATATTTCCTGTCATATTTTACATTTTAAGTTCATATCTTTGATTAGGAACGCAATCATGATTTTTGTTTCACTGGAATATCAATATGAAGAGACGCAGGCCAAAATCCTAAGTCATTGATCACTGTCAAAAAGACCTGAGGATGCAGTGACAATGCGTGACAAAAAGTTGTTGCGGACAATTAGGACTTATATGCATAAACATTTCTGAACAGTTGAAAATACCAATTTCCACAATCAGGACAATAATAGCTTCAACCTTGTGACACCATTTGTATCATATTTGATACACAACTTTCTGTAACCTCTATGTCATCGCCATGATCAATACTTTCCTCAAAAACCTGTTGTATGCATCTGCGCTTTGGTTGACTATCTATGCATTGCAGGCAGTAAAGGTCCATAGGATACAAAATTAATGATGGCTGCCCCCATTGTCCGACGTGCAGGTTTTTTCTTTCACAGAAATTTTCGCTAATTTTGACAAAGTTAGTTAGAATAACTAATATATTGTTACTAATACTTCAATATGAATATCTACTGGATTGAAGCAATCTATAAATACACAATATTTTGTTGCTTATTTTATAGTAAGATCAAGTTGAAAATTTATGTATCAAAATTGATACTGCAGGTATGTATCCCTAAGATATTTCCAGGAGTGCCGGCAATCCCCACGGACATTACTGCATGTATGAGGTTCATTTTTAAGCTCGCGCAAAGTTAGTTGTATCCTGTGAGACTAGAGGGTGTAAGTCATCCATTTTTAGAACTCATGAAATGCCAGCATATATGGAAAGGGGCCAAGTAGTGCTCCAAAATTAAGCTAAATTTTAATGAGAGAAAAATTTTTATGGCCATTTTCATAGAAGTTTTTTTTTTTTAACCTCTGACCGCAAGATATCAAAATGAAAATTGGGCACTTACACCTATGAGTCTCCCCACCACAGTCATACTCTTTTTATGATAATCCCATGCCGTTCTGAGCAAAAAACATGCAGTTTTTTGCATTCAGTATCCATGTGTTATTCTGGCCTATTGTGTATGAATATTTCTGCATATTGAGGTCCCTAAACTGCCTTGGAATTTCATAAATTGGGTATGACTGGAAAACTGAGACTCTTGTGGATTCAATGAGCCCAATTTTATTCATGTGTGATGATGTTACTATAATCCAAAAAGTAGCATTTACATTGCAGTGAGACCAGTTTTTGAAACTTGACCTCGTTGAACAAAAATATCAAATGTGATACAAATGTATTGCATATGCTCACATTATTTTTTCAATTTTCTTTACATTTTGTTGAAAGGTTCAATTAATACTTCAATTAAAGAAATGTAGGATTTTCTGGCTATTATTTTGCGGTTCAGGATTTACAGGGTTAAAATGATAAGAAATGTTTAAACAGCCTCATAGAAGACATGCAAAGACACTGACCCTACACTGTGAGGAGGACTGTTCAACTAGCAAAAGAATGTCCATGGGTCACTGCTGGAGAATTTGTAGAGGTCAGTTGAGTCTTGGGGTCAGAATGTCTCCAAAAACTACCATCAGAGTCACCGACATCACCACAACTTGTTTGGGAGGGTTGCCAGAAAAAAGGCCTCTGCTGTCAATCAACAACAAACCAAACCATCTACAGTTTGCCAGATGTTACTTGAACATTCAAGGAGACCAGATTATGCGGTCAGATGAGACCAAAATAGGGCCTTTTAACAACAAACAAAGGTGGGTTTTGCATAAAAAGAAAGATAGCCATACAGAAAAGCACCTTATACCCAGACAGTAGAAAATTTCCACAGTAATTGACAGACATTGATTGGACAGTCAGGAAAGTATTTAAACCCTTGCGTAACAGCAAATTGGGCTGCAATGTCTTGACTGTGCGCAGCTGAATGACATGAATGCATAGAAAAAAAGACTTCCGAAACTAACCCAGAAGTGCTTAGGTTACAAGCACCAGAAATGTGATACTGACGTGTTCAATGGGTGTTTTTCCAAATGGAACAAGACTGGAGGTTCTTTGCACCGGATTGCTGTCTGTGTGGAGGAGGAATTCAATAATGGAGAGTTTTTCTTCATTTTTATAACTACAATGGAGTATATGGTACTTATGGGCTAGCTGTTTTTTATTTTCGGTTCACCATAGCCATGATGATCACAGAGCTTGCTTGCCACATTGGTTAATAAGAGTAGCTGTAACCTTTGCTAAAAATCCTGCAGGTGGTGGCATTTTGCTCAATGTGGCTATTTGTTTTATAATTTATGCCGCATTGAACAAAATAGAATACCTAACGTTAGGTTTTTGCTTGTTTAAAATTTGAACAGCTTGAAGACTTTGGTAATTTCCCTGCTACGTTTGTTGCACCGATTCTGTTCAATCAAGGGAAGCACATTGCCTGCTTTTTCGTGAAAATGAAATGTGTGTTTTGCAAAAATAAGCCATATTTTATGATATGGAGTTTATGATCCCTGAGATGAATAGTTTTAACTCCCAGCTATTTTTCAATCCTCAGTGTTTTTTTTTAAAAAATAATGTGATTGCTGAATTTTCATGAGGATGTTTTGGGTTTGTGGCCCTTACTCTGAGCTAAAATTTTAAAAAGAAACAAAAATACAATGAAATTCTAAATGCTAGAAGTGTCCTGTTTCATTAAAGCTATTTTCCCTCTCTCTGTGAATCTCAAATCTTAAATAATAAAGTCTTAAATAGGGTAATGCATAAATAGCCATATTTGGCCTCGGTGCAAAGGGGTTAAGAAAGATTACTGTCAAACAAGCAATAGATAATCTCATTTGACTGCCCCAATCAAGTTTTTGGGGCCAGTAAATTTTACCTAAATTCGAGCCTCAGCGGGGCGAAAGCGAGTTTCCCAATTTTTTCACTAAACTTACCAAAAATCCTGAAACAAGTCTCAGAACCTTGAAACCTTGAAAAATGTAATATCTTCTTATAAATGCAAAATGAAGGTAGGTTAATTTTTCTACTGTGGCCACCCTTTGCTCAATTTTTATGTCCATTAATTTGTTACAATTGCCAAAACAGCCTCCTTTTATTTACAAGCATTTATTCTGAGGGTGCAATCCATCCAGGCGTCCCGGAAAGTCAAGCAGAGACAACTAGATTAAAAAAAATTGGTGGAATTCATTATACCTCTGATCTTAACTACTGCCCCTGGACCAGAGCCAGCAAAATAGCCGGAACAATAATTTACCCAGCTCGACACTAGACTGTAGTTACAAGATGCTTCTCCTTGAATGCGGTTCATAAGCTCATGTTGCGTCTGACCAAAACTTAAAATTCTAGTCACATCTGGCAATAGTATTTTCTCTCAGTCACAGTTCCAGTGATGTTTGGCAAACTCCAGACGGTTGGTTTCATTTCTTGCGCTCAGTAGGGACTGGATTCCAAAATGTTTGTTGCTATGAGTTGGCATACTGGCAGGTGACGACCATCTTTCAGTGTAATGATCCCCTAAGTACAACCAGCCTTCTAAAAAAAAAAAAAAGAAGAATTACTTCATAGATTTTTGAACATATATGGTGTAACCAAAGTTTCTAAAACTTCTTCAGTCACTTGTGCCAGTATGGAGGTGGTGAGTTGCACAAATAGGGATCTACCCCATGGGCAAGTTATCTCTCTAGAATAAGCATCCTCATCCTTTGAATCCAAATGTGGCCCTTGTATTCTTTCATCCCAGGGCAGTAAATTCACTGCTGATTGGCCAACTGTCATCACACCTGTCTCCCAGGTAAAGGCAGTTTGGAAAACCAGCACTCCTATGCCCTCATGTACTGTGATTTAAGGACCAGAAGCTTGATTTCTAAACATTTTCATATTGTGTGTCGACAAAAAAAGAAAAACGTCCTTGAGCGAAGAAATATCTTGGTACATGAAACAGTGTGTAAGCTAAACTGCATGCAATTTTTACATTATCAGGATTAACAGGAAATGTGCATAATCCTATTAATTTTGAATGATTTTTAATACTGAGTTTATTTTTATAAATCAGAAATTGGCAAAGAAAGCGGTGTTCATATCTATTCCACGAAAAGGTGCCATTTAGGCCCTTGGGCTTTTGAGGATCTCTTGCCCCGGTTGTAATAAAAATGGGCAGAAAAGAAGAGCAATGTGTACACATCAAGTACATCAGCTCCAGTTAGCTTCAGTGAGCTTGTTAGAACAAACTGCTGAAATCTGCAGGTGACTGGTTACTTCATCATGACAACATGCTTTCACACACTGCTGCATCTATTGAAGAATTGTGGGCCAGAAAAAAAAAAAAAAACATTCCAGATCTACTACATCCTTTTCTTCAAATCTTGCCTCAAGTAATGTTTTTTTATTCTCAAAAATCAGTAGTAACTTGAAAGAAAGGGACTTGATGCCCTAACCAGCCATAATAATGTGAAAACAGAACTCAATTGCATTGGTGTAGCAGTTGGAGGCTTCCTCCACTGTTTTCAAAAATGGAGAGAGACTGAAAAATGTGCGTATCTGCTGAGGATGATATACTTTGGAGGGGACAGTATTCTGATACATAGCATTTATGTCATTCTTTTGAAAATTAGTAAATTATTTGAACTTTCACACCTTCTACATGCATCTCTATTAGATAGCATGCGGTTATTGAAGCTATTTAATTTATGCTGAATATGGTGAAATTTTTTTTTTAAAAAGTCAAGAGAATGGGATTGATGACCAGTTCAATTATTTTAAAGCGTTTAACCTTTTAGCTCAGCACTGTCAAGTAGTTAACATTGTAATACAGAGCTGCATTGACTTGAACATTCTTTGCTGTGCTTTCCTGCTCCAAGCCTCTGAATCAGCCTGGAATTAGGGCTTGAATGACACCTCAAAACAAGGCGTAACATTTAGTGATAAAGGGCCTGTTACAGCCATGCTCAATCACCCTTTATAACATTCCTATTCAAAGCCTGTAGCATTGCCCATAAACTCAAGCCAGTCTGAAATGGCACTCTATTCTTTGTTTATTGTTTTTTTTTTTTTTTTTCAGCAACAGGCTGTCGGCACTCTGTTACCTTCCCGAGAAAATGCAGTTAAGGACATCATTGCTCCTGCTTACCTTGTTCTTCCATACAGACCTCTAGTTTTCATTTTTACAGCTTTAATTGTCAGTTGAACCACTTTGAAGTTGTTAGCCTGCCCAGCCAGGACCAGAGTAAGGATGGATTCATGCCAATTTATGCAGAGGGGAATAATACCTATTACCACTTATTGTATTGTGTTCATAATTTCTGTTTAGAGATTATTATCAACTGAAAATGATAAAACAATATACTGTACAGTACAATTCTCTGGTTCATGATTTTGTTTGCATTTCTGCCACTTGTTTAATGGACATTTGATGAGTCATTTAAATGGGATGGGCAGCACTGCTGCTTCACAGCAAGAAGGTCTGGGATCGGTGTGGGTCTCTCAGCGTAAAGTTTGTAAGTTCTCCCCATTTTTGCGTGGGTTTTGACGGGTACACCAGTTTCCTCTTTACAGTCCGAAGACATGCATTTTTGGCCAATAGCATACTCTAAATTGGCCTTGTTAGTGAATGGCGTGTTTGCCCCGGGATAAACAAGCAAACTTTGGATTGGCTGACCTGACCATGAATAAGCGGGTCAGATAATGGATAGATGTACAATTAGATCATAATTTCTAAAGAGAGATAGAGAAAGAGGAATCACAACACTCGTGTGAATTCCTGTAGTGTCTCCTCCCATCCAGCAGCTTGTGTGTCCATTAGAAGTATTGTCTCTTTTGATTGGTTCATGTCTTGTGTGCTTCCCTTTACCGTCAGTGTCCTGTTCATGTCTCACCCCTGCTCATGTGTGTGTTGACGTATTTACACCCCCTACTTTGAGTTTGCAAGTTGCTGAATTGTCACTTGCCATATGCCCTTTAGCAGTCAGTCAATATTTGCTACTCAAGCCCTTCATATCTTTAATTAAAACGTAGCCTTTAATGATAGTTATTTCTGAAGTCTTCTTCCTAGTTCAGTTAATAGGAACAAGCTCCCAAGCCTTACTTTCGGTCTCCAGGATTGAGACCGTGATCCTATTAATCAACTCTCAGTCTGTTCCTCAGCCCAGTTTATTAGGAACTAGCTCCCAAGCCTTCTACGGTCATCAGGTCAAGGACCGCTGTTCCTGCTGTACTTCTCCATTCTGCTATCTGACAGTGTGCATTCCATCTGGCAGCCGTCCCAGAAAGCCACTGGCCGGGGGCAGGATACGCCCACACTACCTCACCTTTACATCTGAACTGAACTTTGCGATTCCCTTGTGGGCTCCAATCCTGTGTCTTACCGTATTACAATCTATGAACCCTACTACTGGATTGTACTCTGCCTCTGCATTAGATTCCTGGTCTCGATCATAACAATCCCAACGGAATTGGGATTTTTTGGTATCCTCCTTGCATAAAGCTGGTCTGTTCCAACATTATTTAGAACCATCTTTGCACTACCATTCATTTTGTTCTGAGAACCAATCTAAATGATGGTCTTTTGCATAGCATTCTTTTGTCAGATAAAGTGATGCAAATGCTCGAACATATGGTCATGTGAACTCTGAAAACAGTCATGAAAGCAGTTACTCTATGTTTCAGGAGTTGAGGATTGGCTCCCAGGATGTCCACATGAAGCACGTTCCTCATTCCATCTCTCTGCTGGGTCAGAGCTTGTTACAGATTTATTAATATATAAATGCAAATACTTGGAATAGCAGTACATTAACAGTGCGTTTAACTGCAAATGAAGAAGCAAGCCAGCTGTGATATGTTCTCAGTGTGTTTGCACGAGTGCTTAAAAAAATGTGTTTGCATCAGGTTTTTCTTGCTGTTGCATGTTCCCACCTCTCAGCAATGTGATTTATGGCTTTCTATAAAAATAAACTAATTGTACCATTGATAAGTTTTTTTTGTAAGTTCAAGTGCCGTGATGTGTTTATTTACATGTAAATGAATAACAAATTTATAGCATAATTCCCAACATGCTATTCCTCTGATTTGTGATGCTGCATCACTGCCTGGAATGCATTCCTAGTGATCGATGATATGCTGCTACTTGGCAGTGATCCAAAGATATTTCATAAACAGTTTATGCTATAAAATTTTGAGAAAAAATTCTACGACCCACTATCAGTATATGATTCCGTTGAGTTTGTATGAATAAATAAAGGGCTTCTGGGGGTTGCAACCTTGAAAGGATACAAGGAAAAAAGTAAGCAAATATTTGACAGTGTTCAAACATGTGTTGATATTGGATGGGTCTTGGAACATGAATGTATTTTCTTGGAGAAAGTGGTCTCTGAAGGCATGGGAACCACTGCTACGTCAAAACCACAGAGTTGGAGTGCTGATTAAGAACAAGCCGTCCTTTGTCTGCATACAAAATTTATGAAGAATTAAACAGCAATATAAACACCAGATCTGCACTTGTTCTTTGACATGCTTTACAAATGCGGGCCCTCTCCCCAGATACACACATTGTTATAAACTGACTGAATTTGACAGTTTAATTAACACATTGTTTCCTGGTTATTTTAACTGTAAGTGGAGTCCTGCGGGCATTTAACCGAGGTTTACACTTAATATACACGGAACTCTGTTGTAAACTTACTGTAAAATTACCGTTAAAATAACTGGCAAAAAAGGTGCCAGAAAGAGGTGTAAGTTTATAACAGTGCATTCAGTGACCACTTTTATTCAGCAGATCTGTACACCAGCCCATTAATGCAAGTATCTAGTAAGCCAATCACACAGCTGCAATTCAATGGATTTAAACATGCATACATGGTCAAGAGGTTCAGTTATTGTTTAAGCTAAATATTACAAAGGGTAAAATGTGAACTAAGTGACATTGACTGTAGAATGATTGTTGGTGACAGACAGGGTGGTTTGAGTATCTCAGGCTGCTGATCTCCTGATATTTTCCAGCAAAAAAGAATTTAAAGAGAATGCTGCCGAAAACATCTAGTAATTTGCAGTTCCGTGGGGAAAAACCGCTTGATAATAAGAAAGATCAGAGGGGAATGGCCAGACTGGTTCAAGTTGACAGGAAGGTGACAGTGATCCAAATAACCACATATTATGACAGTCCAATGCAGAAGCGCCTCGCTGAACACTTCAAACCTTAAAGGGGCACTATGCAAGTTTGTTTACTTTCACTTCTGTTGACATTCGAACTCAAACGAAACAGAGGTAGCCCGCCCCTCCCTCCCATAGTTCCCTCCTTCCCATGCTTCCATAACTGTCAACTCTTGTCGGTGATTGGCCGGGACGGTTTGTTCTGTTATGGGGCACAGCCTGTGCCCCTTGTGTTTACTTGCATTTTGTGACACCTGTGCGGTCTCCAGAGCCCGGGTTTTACTTACAGTGAATTTAGGGGCAGACAGATAGCGGATTGCGGAGAGATGTCAGCGAATTGAGACAAAAATATAATCGCGCAGAAAGTAAACAAACTTGCATAGTGCACCTTCAAAGTAGATGGAATGTCGCAGCAGAAGACTGCACTGGGCTGCAGTTTTATCCACGAATAACAGGAAAATGAGTGAAAAGTTTGTCAAAACAGGACAGAAAAAGATTTCAAAAATGTCTCCTGGTCTGTTCAATCTCAATTTCAGCTGCAGCAAGCGGATTGTAGGGTTAACAATATCAATCCAGGCATCTATTTTGCCTTGTCTAAACAGTGCAGTCTGGTAGTAGTGGTGTAATGCCTAGGGGAATATTTTATATGCACGCATACCCTTAATACCAGTTGTGCACAGTTCCAAGAGCCAGATGAGTTTTGTAGCTGACCATGTGCATACCTTTATGGCCCTATGCTGGCTACTCCTTTACTAAGCATCATCTTTGTCCCTGTCCCGTTAAAACACTGCTCTCAAAAATCATCACTGCACGGCACTGATCATGGGGATAGAGAAAAGTTTTTTCTCCTGATTTTTAACAGCCAAGCCTTTCTCCCCTCCTTGTCTTTTGGAACTCTGTATAAACAGACAAAGCGACTTGTCCACTGTTTTAAATATTATGAGGTAAGAAGTATTGTTGTCGTTGAATGTCAAAAAGCAGCTAGCTTGTTAGCCACCTTGTTAATTTTATTAACTGCTAAGTCAATGCAGTCCCCGCGACAGTAAGGGTACCAAGGTGGCTCGCAGATGACCGTAATCAATCACCAGTGTTTGTTGTTAGTCAGCGGTTTATTCAAGTCAGTGGGACGGCTAATTAGCTAGCTAGCAAGAGAAAGCGATTTTTTTCTATTAAAGTTACAAATTTGCATTTCTATATTAACTTGTGCATGAAACCTTTTATTACAGCCCTTCAAATGAATATTGCTGCAAAAGGCAGGAGAATACAACTGTGTAGGTTTGTTTGATAAAACTGCCTTCTGTAATATTCTTGTGTCGTAAATTCTAATTATCTTATGAGATTTATCACTAATGAAAAATACACTAATTTCACAACTGTTTTTTAAATTAGTTTAGAAATACATTAAAAGCTTATTATGGGGGTCTTCATGATGTAATTCTACATGGCAGTCACTGCCTGTATAGCTAAGTAAATGAGTGACCAAGAAACACTACTAGATCCACAGCAACTTGCCACATTGGAAAAAAATAAGATATCAGTTTCTGTGCCACTCCTATGTGAGCAATGGCCTCAGTCTGGCCACCCCGATGAAAATTGTCTGGCTCTGCCACTGCAACAGGGCAACCCACTACACTGCTGATCTGCAAAAGCAAGCAGGGAGGCAGTCCTTTATTATCTCCTGTTTATACATTGTACACTGTTGCAGCCTGTTCCTTACCTATAGCAAATCACACATAGTCCCTCATCAAAAGTACAGGGTAAGCGCCATTGCAGAGAACTTTAAAGTCAACTTGCCTCATGATCTTGTTAATAGATATTTATACATGCTTCTGAATACCTGCTGTATTTATAATGGCTAGTATATGGGACATTCTTGAGGTTTGTGGTTCACAGTGAATTAAAACTATTCAAGTCACACAAGTGGTTTGCGCAGCTAGATTATGTTTTTAATGCTTGTACGTGTATACATCATTATAATATATATTTTAATTACCTTGAATATTATTTTCATAACCATTTCCATGGAACATGTAATGTGAGTGCCCTGCTGGCTAAGAATTTTAGCACTGGAAGGATTTCAAAATGGATACAAATGTTTATAATTGTGAATTCATGGAATTGAGTGCGCTGTGTCAGCCCCTGCAGGAATTACTTCACTGTAGAAACTACTTTGGAGATATTTTATGAGCGTTTTCTTGCTTTGCACCACTAACCCACAAAGTACCTTGTGAATTCAGCAGGTAATTGGAAACTTAAATAAGCATTTAAAATATCCCTCATCACACACAAAACTGTCTGGGCCAAAAGTGAAATCATCTGAACACCCCAGGAAATCTATTACAGAGGGCAGTCATATTGTACACACTGCCATAAACATCAGCTTTGTGAAGCTCATGACATTTGTGTTTGGTAGGGATCAGTCAAAATACGGATTGATTCAATGAATCAATTTTAAGAGCTGCAGATCTGTGGTTATAAGCACCTGGAAGCAATGATTGCTCAGCTGAAATCAGAAGAGGCACAAAAAAAAAAATCTCAAAAAGATAAAGTAGTCCTGGGCCCCTTTCAGAAAGCAGGGTAAACAAACTCTGAGTTTGTTCTGTAACGGTGAGTTGACTTACTCTGAGTTGCTGATCACGGAGTTTTCGGGTTCAGAACAGGTGATAACACTTGGTTCAATCAACTCTGAGTTAACTTACGTCACAGTCAGGCGTGTGCACGAGGACATTAAAAGCCCTCATCAATGGAATATAGATAACATGATTCACCATGGCAACGGTGGAGAAAAAAAGTCGCGCGTCTTAATTTTCTCCAGCAGAGTTAGACAAATTAATAAAGGCGTAAGCAGAGTACGAACACTTATTAAAAAAAAAAAAAGTACAGTTGCCGCTGCAATCGAGCGTGAGTTGTTTGTGTGGCAGAAAATCGCTGACCGAGTCAATGCGAGAGTACTAAAAAACAACCAAATGAAGGTTAAATTATGAATGCAGAAAACTAAATTAGAAATCCAAATGCTGAAGCATCAGTTACAGGTGGATGAGGGAATAACAGGTGGATGATTTTACTTGTTTGAGCAACACAAAAATATTAACTACTGCATTTGTTCTTGCAGGAAGCAAAGAAATTTTAAAAATGCAAGTTTAAGTTGTTCATATTTTATTTAAGATGATACAAGAGGAATCTCTTTTCTCATTCCAAGCTGATGCAAATAACTTGTTTCAGGATAATTCCAAGGACTTTATTTTTCACATTTTAAAGCATTAGTTGTTCTGTCCTGAGGTCTTTTGACTTAGAATGAATTGAACATATGAACTTCTGATCATTCATTACAGCAAATTATCAGATTTTCCAACATGTATTGTGAAGTATTAAAAACTCTCTAGAGAGTTATTCATTATTTAATAAATTTGGGACCACTCCCTAAGTGGAGGAAGGTATTGGGTGGAACTGCGGATAGGAGATCGGGGCGAATGTGATGTTGGACTTGGTCTGTGATTGTGCGAACATTGGGCGACCCCGGGTGACGAGATTCATGGTGGGTCTCGCGTCTCGTCGGAGTCCGTGTGGCTCCTAAGCCCCAAAAAGAGTTAATGGATCAACGAGAGATGGGCTCTGCGTATGTCATCTACATTACTGCGATGACATCTTGCCTACGAAGTTGAAATCCAGTGGCCTAGGATTTTAATCAGGTAGCCCAGCACTCCTCGCTTGAATGCCATGGTGGAGCGCCGATGCGGAAAGAGCGCCTAGAGTAATATTTAAAAGGAATGTTGGACCCCGAGTAATGTGTCACGGAAATGGCACAGGAACCAGTGGCAAGTGGCTACGCCCGTGTCGGTCGTGAATAATGGGTCTTGGGGAGAAGCATGGTGATGAATTATTCTGCGTCCAAGGGACTCAGTAGGATTTCGGATTTTGTGCTTCATGTAAGCGAACTCTTGCTGTGCGCTGGCTGTCTGGTTTGCGAGTGAACGACGTAGAATCGAGACAAGCGGGGATTGTGGGAATGTAGGAGGTATATATGGGCGTAAGGACGAATAGGAAGGTGCATTGGGAGTGGCCCTGTTCATTAACCTACGTTATTGGGAACTCCCTTTTGTACTTTGAAGAGCTTATTCGTGGTAGAAACTGACTGTGCCTTTCATGAATGAAGTCGTGGTTGTTTCTTTCCGTAATAAAACAAAACGATCATGATGAAAACTGCCGTTGGCAAAAAAAAAAACTAAACAAAAAACGAAGAGCTACGCAATTTGTTCTGAACTGAGAGAATGTCCTCGGTGTGTCGCACGAGCAATATGCGGGCTGAAAATTTTGTTGAAATAAATGATAGATTCCACGGAGACACGGAATGCTCAAACAACTATTCGTCCGGAAACGATAAAACATCCAAACATGGTCAGATAACTTTCTCCTAATGGAGAATTCTTCTCAGTATTTACGTTTCAATGTCCACTGTCTCTTCAAGGAACGGACACGCCATGTCTAACATCTCCTCAGTCTGCAGTCTCAGGAGGAGAAGAAACTCTGAGTTACTTGAAGAAAACCTGCCAGCGAGCAGGTTAGCTTCACAGAGTATGTTGCCGCGGTAACTGACTTACAGTTGGGCTGAATTCGCATTGTGAACCGGAAAACTCAGAGTTTCCTGCCACTCTGAGCTAACAAACTCAGAGTTACCACTAACCCTGCTTTCTGAAACGGGGCCCTGACCTGTTTTCAGTCATAGACCTTGGTTAATAAGTTTTCCATCAATTAAAATAATCCATGAACAGTAAAATACACTGCTTCCCTTCTGATGCAATGTCGCACCAATTACGTAGTGAATTCAATTCACAAAAAAAATATTTTAGTCACTTTACAAAAAAGATTAACTACTCAGGGTATCTAGCCTCTGTTTCATGATTGTATACATTTCAAGGAAAAAAATAGTAACAAGTGTATGTACAGCTATGAATAATGTTTACTGAGTTGCCATTTTGCATGGAAATGAGGTGTTTTATTTCTCATCTAACCTTAACTGGCCTCACCAGATAGTGTAGAGTGTTTGTGGACTTCACAAAATTTTAATTAAAAAAAACGACTGAAAACAGGTCAAGACTAATTAAGGTTTAAAGGGATGTTCTGTGCCTCCTCTGTTCACCAGCCGGCACTGGCTCCTATCCCACCAAGTGGCTGTCTGTCACTTGAAATTAGCTTTGGGCCACAGTACTTCATGCTTTTTTTGTTTGTTTTGGATAGCCTATTTGTTCATGATTTTTGACACAGTCTCCCTTGCCATCTGAAATAATTTTTCCCTTTTTGTGACCAATGCATCTGACATTCGGGCACCAGCTATTTATTCCAAAAGGAACTCTGACTGCATCCTCATCTTGCTTAGAGACTTACTAAGCAAAGAGCTCCTAGTTAAACCTCTGGTTAAAACAGGAACACTTGTGCTAATTTGCTTTCAAATTAAAAGGAATCACTTGTGCACGTTTTTGCAATTGTGGTTAAAATACCTCAAGGTTAAAGGCATTTATCAGGGCTGCGTCCAATATTTGGTCCACCCTGTACACATTACACAAGTTTACAGTGGAAAATCAATCATGATTGAATAATTATTTATAATTTCACCTTGTTGTAGGTTTGAATCACAAGCTTGGCTTTTCATTTGAGCAGGTAGATGAAGGTATCTTATTCATCCAGTGTGGATCACAGAACTGCACTTTGCTTGTAAGTGATGTCCACTTTAACGTGAAAATAAATAAATAAATAAATAAATAAAGCCTGCAAAATGTGTAATCTCAAAAAAGCATTTGCCCTTCTGGCTGACTCGAGAAAGTTGTTCCACCATCAATGAAAATCAAGTTTGCCCAAATGAGCCGGGGCCATAACAGGCAGCTGTATAATTACCCTGCAGCCCTTTGTGGGCTGATGGGGTATTGCTATTTTTACTTGTTTTACTAAACTAAAAAGAAGAGCATAAGTTACTCAACTGAATGACCTGCTCAGTTTATGTAAACGGTAACCTTCCACCACTTGCCCCTAAGCTATCTCTCCCTCTCCACGCATTCATTGCCCGGGCTCATCTGCGTTTGAGTGATTCCTCGTGCTTGATGGGCGCAGGCAAAACAGTGTCATATGGACTGTGATGTCATTGGGGGTGTCAGTTCCTGTGTTTCTCTGAGGCACAGCTGTATCTCAGAAGGGGCGCCTCGGGAGGTCCACAGGACACCACAGTCCATAGGGTCACACTTTTCACAGATCAGACCCAGTGACTGACATCCACAGTGAGGAGGACACTTCCCAGAGAACTGGGTCAAACCGAGCAATTCATCCCATCAACTATTTCAAACATTTATAGAGAGACATAGAGGTACGTAATGCTAATGTATACATCCATACATAAACACATTTAAAGTCAGGTCCATAAATATTTAAACATTGACAAAGTTATTATATTTTTCTTTCACAAATTAAAAAATGAATATGAGTTGAAAGTGCTGATTTTAAGGTTTAATTTGAAGGCATTTACATCTTTAAATACATGGTTTTTCCATTGACCAGAAGTAATTGGCTACTCAATAGTGGCCTGGTGTATGTTAGTACCTCAAGATTTCATTTAAGTAAGAGGACTTAAGGTCTTGAGTTGATTTCAAGTGTTGAATTTACATTGAGAATCTGTTGCTGTTTACCCTCAATATGAATTCTAAAGAGCTGTCTCTGCTTCTGAAGCAAGCCATCATTTGGCTAAAAACAAACCCATCAGAGAAACAGGGAAAACATTGGGGTTTGCTATATTAACTAATTTTTGCATTCTTCAGAATAAAGAAAGCACTGTGAGTTCAGAGACATCAAAAGGTTCAGAAGACCATAAAGTCTTTCCTTGCTAAACAATTTCACAGCAGGGTCAAGAACATTCTCCAGGAAATAGGTGGATTTGTGTCAATGTCAACAATCAAGAAAATACCTCATCTGAGTAAATACAGCTGGTTTTCCCCACAATGTAAACCATTGGGAAGCCTCGAAAGCAGGATGTTTTCCTAAAAGCACACATACAAAATCCTGTACAATTTTGAACAACATCATATGGACAGTCTGACGGGTTAGGAGTTATGACAAATGGCCAGTCGTTCCACCACAGGGGAGCCAGGGTGGTGAAGAAGCTCCATGGTTGGGATGAGCAGTGACCATTTAACCCATGAAGACCTAGGGCACCTCATAATGCACTTCATTCGCATTTCTTAAAAATGATATATATGTATATATATATATATATATATATATATATATATATATATGATATTCATGTCCCTTCCATTTTTAAAGCGAGTGCGACGCAGACGTCGCATCAGGTCTTAATGGGTTAAATTGAGGGGCGGATGATATAATTGACCTGCTACAGCAAAGTGACAAGCGGGCCTAGCGTGCACAGGCGAGCGCGGCTGCTCATACACCAGTTACTTCTAAAGAGTCTTTCAACCCATGGTGGTGGCCCAGCATTGTTATGGAAGTGCTCACCCTACAGCTCCTCATGTCACCCTCCTGAGTAAGCAGCCCTAGGCTGAGCCACTAATGCCCCCCACCCCCCCACCCACCCATGCAAGCACTGTTAGTGCTGTTAGCATTCCTAGCCGCCACCGTTACTGCTTAGCCATTTCCCCATTTACATGTGTCAGCGGAAACCTTCCCGACAACCATGGCAGCTTAGATCCAAAATGGCGACCAAAACACAGTGGCTACTTCTAAGTGTTCTAGGCAAACTAGCCCATCGTCTGCTGAAGTGAGTGTTTCTATATCGAGAGGGTACAAAGAGAATGGTGGTGCTAAGGGCCCACTCTCTCTTGACTTCCACTTCATGAGTACACCAGCCATGCTTCTCGCCATCCGCCAACAGGCATACATGTCTCCACATGCATGCTACACGGGCTAACCCGTCAATGATTGTTTTCTCCTCATCGAGTATGCATAGCAGACCTAAGTGAGAAGCAGGAGCTTCACCTAGTTCCGGCAGGATTTTTTCCCAGGAGATCCACAGCGTCTGGGGTGGAGAGGACAAAGCGAGGGATATGATGGCATCTTTGCTGACTTTAGCCATTTCAGAGCCCTTTCTTCTAAGGCTCCACCCCCACTTGCTGTCTCTCCAGATGCGAAGATCTGGTGGGATAGGGCTGTACTACCTCTCCCCGCTGAACCCATTATCCTGCAACTCACGGGAGAAACCAACATGGGAGTGGGACTTAGCCCTCTCTCATGCTTGTGGAGACAGGACCCTGTTGGCGGATGTGCGAGAAGCATGGCTGCCAACCCTCTTTGTTGGAAGTCAACCTCAGAACTCTCTTTTCAACCCTGCTGAGAGGGTTGTCTTCGAGGAGGAAACAGCCGAGGTCCTCGGAAAAATTTACATATCGGCTCTTCCCCACTCAAAAGAGTGAGTTGGCATTTTCTCCTCATATTTCTTTTTGCCTGTAAGGAACCAAACAGGCAGGCAGGAGGACTGATTACAATGGGAAGACTTCAGGATATTTGGTGCCGTAGAATGTAACAGCACTAACAGTGCTTGTTTCTGATTGGGGGGTGGGGGGCATTAGTGGCCCAACAATGTCCATCTAAGGTAGGGTTCTCAGGAATTTTAGGGTGACACTTCCGTGGGGTGGGACATCACCATGGGTTTGAAAGAAAGCTTAAGCAGTAACTGGTGTATGATCCACCAGATCTTCCCATTGGAATCAGCCGCCTGCCTGTTTGGCACGCAAAAAAGTCAGCAAAGGAAAATTGTCACTTTGCTGTAGCAGGTCAATTATCTCATCCGTCCAGGGGCAGAGCCCTGGTGCTCTGCCAATTTATGGTTTTTTGAGGCCTGTTTGACAGTCCAGATGGCCCAATTTAAGGATATACTGTATATACACTCACCTAGAATACAAATCTTGCATGTAAAATCTCTTGAAATAATACCTGGGACCACTGTAGCTAAAGGTAAACTTGCAAAGTTCTGATGTGAACTCAGGACTTATGCTAATGAAGGGCTCTCAAGTCTCACACAATGAGCGTGATTGTCACTCATTTCAGTCGGATGTCGCGCACTTACGCCACACATTGTATTTTTCACGCAAAAAAATGATTAAAACGGAAACAATTTCCAACAGTAGGCCTTCATGCGCAGCAGCACCGCTATAACTGTGGAAACCGGCAGAAATCAAACACGTCTCCCCAGGAGTTCTCGGCGGCAGCCTGCCACCTGCCAGCCAATCAAAAAAAAGGAAAGGGGCTACACAATAGCCAATCAGATAATAGCACTATCGTATCTGGGTAAGATTTAGGGCAACAACCAATGGAAAAAAAACACAGTTATCCTGGAATTATTTACGTGATCCTGCTACAACAACGTTCTGAAAGCTGCATTATTCATTCACCCACGGTGGAAAACAGGAGTTTCAAGCACCCCCCGTTCTTTCCTAAACAAGCTCATATCACGGTTGTTTCTGTCAAAACAAACCATACGCGATTTGTTTGCAGTGAAGACGACGGTAGAGAAACAAGTTTTTTAGGAAAATTTGCGCATATTTTAGTGGAAAATGTGTCAAACTTTGCAAGCACACAGCTTGAAAGACAGCGTAGCGGGCCAAGACAACATATTTTTTCAGGTAACTGCTGGTGAGAACACTGATAAGGCTTTCAAATTTAGTATTTATGATTGTGAGAGGATGGAGTGGAGCTCCAGAGGGACCTTTAATTGATGTCTTCTGGCACAGAGGGCAGCGAGGGGAGAACAGCAAGCCTGGCCACTGGTAATGGGGCTTAATGCGAGCGCTGGTCTTGTGTTTCCCTTGGTGGCCAGCCCAGGGACAGTAGGACTGTCTGAGGAGCACGTGGATTTCTGACGCGGCGGGCTGCCCTCCCCCAGCAGGTCTGATGGCGCACTCCACCAGGGGCATCTGTCCTCTATGTCCACTTTTCTGGGGCGTCTCAGCAGAGGACATCTGTTCAGCTGTCTCCTGGTCTTCTACTTTGACCTTTCTTCATTCATATCACAGGGAAATGACTGCATCATTTTCCCATTCATTGCTTGGTGCATTGTCTGGGGGGTTTCATCATGAACAGACTGAGGCGTTTCTAATAACTTCCAGCTATTGCTGGCATTTTCGCAGCCTGGCGCGATTCCCTCACGCAGGTGCTGCTCAACTGCTGGACTCCTGTTGTTACTTGTTTGTCTCAACTTTTGCACAAGTATTGGTACAGGGCCACCTCGGAGTGCAGTGGAAGCGCCTTAGATGTAAACTAATTGTGAAACCTGTTAGAGGACAGAACACGTACAACATAGAATAGTTACCTGGATGTAACACCACTAGTTCTATGAGCATGTCTGTTGCCCTCTAACTACAAGCCCAGCTGGATCCAATTCTTTGTTGATGAGTTTCAAAAGGAGGCAAGGAGCAAAAGTGCTTGGGTGCTGTAGGGAAAGGGTCCTGCGTGGATGCTAACCTTGATTCGGCGGCGAGTACAAAGATCTTTTTTCAGCTGATGAGGTGGAACTTTGTGAGGGTAAACAAATAGCGAAGCCCATTGGGCCTTGGAGGTTCTACTCATGGAACCAGAGTTACATCCAGGAAACTACTATTTTCATTTTACCTCTATGTATGTAAACACAACATCTTCTTCCAACGCATCATTATTAGCAAATGCAAGAATTGAGAAGAATCATTAGTTGAAGCATAATAGCTGTTTCACCTTGCCATTTCAATGAGAAAACCAATTCTGTAGGTAAATTTTGTAGTCTTTATTGTGTACAGCCTGTAGAAGAGGCATATGTCACAAGCAATTATAGAGCTTAGGAAAGATGTGTACAACTTAGGAAAATGGCATGTTGTGATGTTTGTTTCATTTCAATTATTTGGCTTGCGTCATTTTTCGTAGTGGTATGTTTGTGACAGAACTCTTAGCTTTTGCTGGAATAGCAGTTGATTTATGAACTTCTTTGGGCCATTAAGAAAAGCCAATAACCCTTTAACTGCTCCAAGGACTTTGCCCCCGTTCCCTCTAACTCTCCATAATTTCAGCTGACCTCAAATAAATTTCTCCCTGGCAATTCTTGTGGATAAGAAAATCACTGTTCTTAGTGGCCAACCTGGTTAAATAAAGATTAGAAAAGTTGGTACTTGCAAGTTAGCGGCGATAGCCTTAAAACTGGCAGCACACCAACATAATTGCATGAGAAGAAGAAGCATCATGCACAGCACATGACTGGGATGACTCTTCCGCTTCCTGCAGCAGTCAGTCAATCATTTGCTTATCGCAGGTCTCGTGCGTGTGGTCAGGATTCGATTCAAACCAGTGGAGCAACTTTTTCAGAGAAAAATCATCTCAACAAAATGAGTCATCCAGCACTGCAGCTTTGATCCTACTCAAAAAATCATAATAAATTATTGCCATTTCTAAGAAGCTTATACCACTGCAGTTATTGTATTTGCACTCAAACTGAAAGAGAAAATCTGTCATTGTCAAAGCTTGCTTGCTTTATATGTGATTCTGAAGGATAGTTTTTAGTTGCTGCACTAAATTACTATCCAAATTTTCCCTCATGTAAGATTGACATAATTGATTTGAGCACTCTTTCAATTGGACCTGAGAACAAATGGTAAAGTCTGAAATGTCAATCATGAAAAAATACCTGAACCAGAAAAAAAACAAAACAAATCAATAGATGCCCATAATGGATATAACATCTTGATTTGTCTGGATTTCAAAAATTAATTATTATAACAATAGTGCCCTTGGCTTTCTCATCACAAAAATTAATGATAACTCATCTTTTGATTGTTTTAAATATTTCACATTCACCGTCATTTGTCATTGCGCGTATGACAAAGCAATAAAGACATACCAGAGTTTGAGTCTGAAACCCATCAGCACGAATTTGAAAATCTCAATTATTATTGATAAGCTGATAAAAAATTCAAGCTGTAGCAGATTTAATATCCGGCTTCGTGCAGAGTGGAATTGATAAAAAAGGACATTAAAAAATCTAATTCAATTAATCAGTGCTTTACATCTTCACATAAATAACTCCTGTTGTGTTTGTACCTTCATTTTGAAGCTTGGCAGGATCTGAAGATTAAGCGAAGTACATATTACTCTGAGATCAAAAAATTTAAGGTTCAGCCCTATTGTCCAGACTTCAACAGAGTATGAGAAAACCGTGAGTTGAAATACTAGATATCATCAAATATAAAATCTGGATGAGAGGATTAGACATCATAGCTGTTGCTCAAGCCTTCTGTCACAAGAAATCATCTGTGGAGGGAGCAAATTGGCTTCATTTCTACAGGGGCAAGCTGCATTATTATTAGACTGGATTCTGCTGCAAAATGGAGCAATGGTTCCTCACAAAAAGCAAACCAGGCTGAACATTTTTCGAAATCATAAATACCCCTTTAGTAAAATGTGAGACGGCACTTCAGTGCATTGTTTCAGGAATGTAGCCAAATGAAAAAAAAAAAATATGGCTTTGCCCTTATGTTCTCCCCATGTTCACCAGGGTTTCCTCCAGGTACTCCGGTTTCCTCCTGCAGTCCAAAGACAGGCACATCAGGCTAACTGGAGACACTAAATTGCCCAGAGGTATGAGTGTGTGAGTGAAAGGTGTGTGAATGGTGGGTGCACCCTGTGATGGATTGGCGAGCTGTCCAGGGTGTGCTCCTGCCTTTTGCCCGTAGTAAGCTGGGATAGACTCCGGCTCCCCTGCCACCCTAGTGAGGAAGAAGCAGTACAGAGAATGGATGGATGCATAGATGTGTGATCAAGTGTGCACTGACTTGGGCATGTTTGAATACGAATGCATATAAACTGTAGTGAACCCTGGTTGTGCTTCAGTCTTTTCATTATTGGTGACTTGTTATTTTCATTGCCCCTCCCTTCTCTTTCAAGGGTGACTGTTCAGAAAAAGATATGTTTTGGGGGGCTTATACAAAGTGCTCGTAATAGTGCTCAGGTGAACTGCATGGATACTTCTGAGCAAACTGGGCATGAAGAAATTATTGAAATTTTCTTGAAAAGGGCTAGAGCCATGTAATATAGAGGAACTTAAAAATATATTACATAAATAGAAAATAGCTTTTGATTTCAAACATATAATGTATTTACAAGTTTGTGTATTTGCATGAAAACTTGCGATGATACAGACACAGCACTTGCAGTACTCCGTCTATGGGTTGATAGGGCAGCCCATTGTCAAGTGAGATACCTCGGTTTTTGGCAGTATGAAGTCAGTTGGGACAATCAAGAGTAAAAAAAAGCATACCAAAACTGCGTGAGAAAGGACTTTTGGGAAGTTTGAGCTTTTACATCCAAATATTTTGTGAGTAAGTCAGAAATACACTCTATCTAGATTGAAAAAACAAGATAAAACAATCTCAAACTAATGTGATTACCCAAGGCTTTTATCAGCTCACAAATCTGTGCATTATATCGCAAACAGTGCATGACCTGTGCTGAGCTGACAGAGGATTTTATATGCCCACAATGATTCATTAAAACAGAAAAAGTAAACACTGGAACAATGGGAATAATTGAGCTTCCACATTTCCTCCATGTCAAATTATGCACTCAATAAACCAGCAGCACTTTTTGCATAGTTTAATACTGTTTTTAAAATATCACATAGTGTACACAGCTGAAACTTTCTTGAAGTTGAAAACCATTTTGGTCAAGTATTAAAACTTGGTAACAGTTACAAAGGCTGGCACAGACAAAAGCACATTCTCACTGAATCATAATAGGCGGACAGTAAGTTGACTCACGTTGGCAAATGAACAGTAGGGAGGAGCCTTCTGTTATCTGAAGGCCTCAGTGGCGGCTGTAGGTCATTTGAAAGTGCTAAGCAGAACGATGTGGACCAAGAACTTCTTGGGGGTCATGGAAAATGCTCCCCCAGGGATTTTAAATTTTTTTTAATAAAAACACTCCAAACAGTAACTTCTGGTGACTTTTTCTGAACCAATAAATTGAAAATTTTTGCCCTTAAATGATGAATTAAACAGAGGCCTGTACCTCATTACAGATAAAGTTATTCCTATTTACCAAATTTTACTCTCCATGAAATACAAATTTCTGTAAATTCCATAAAGACAATTGCTTGTTTCATCATTGAAAGTGCATTGTAAGTGGATTTACATACAATAGATACCATTTTCACATTCATGAAATAACTTTTTAAATGGAACATTATCAGCCCCTTAGAAATTTGTCAGAATCATTTATGTAGACTATCATCTCTATTTTGAGTAACATTTTTTTTTTTTTTTTTACCGTTTACTTACACCCTCATGTACCAATAACATACTTTTTTCGGGGTATTCAGTTTCACTTCCTTTTTTGTTCCCTCCCTCCACCAGCTCACACTCCATTTTTAAAGTCAATGCATCTGTGATAAAAATTTTAAAAAAACCACGCAAGGAACGTAAAACCAATTCGTCAAATTCAAATTTCGTGCGCTCCCAATGATCTCAGCAGTCTCTTTCAGGTCAGCTCCCTAAATCCTGGCTAACACTGCCCGCCAAGTTTAACCTCTCTGCAACCCTTATGTGGTTCTTGATTGCAGCTCACTACTAAAAACAGGGATAAATGGTGAAACAAAGCAGTTAGCATTTAACTAATGTCGCTATACTCCATAGCATTCCCTGATCTTCGGAACAGTGCACATGACCAGCAGAGCAACCCAATTGTAGACTCAAGTTTTACCTTGCAATGCTTGAATAAAAGCCTAATTAACAACATCTCTTCTTTGGTCCAACCAGACATCGGGTTTTAGTCGGCCACCAGCTTCAATTTGTGGCGAACTTCTAAAAACTACAAGACTTAAATTGAGTTTCAAAAACTTTGTCTTCCACATTTTGTTTTTGCGTCATTAAAATGCGAGCGTGTTAGGTAGCTACCAAATGATCCAGCTAATGACTCTGATTGGACAGATTGCTCCACCTTTTATGCTCAACTTAACAATGCTTAGTCAATTGTGTGCGTTTCTGCACAAGACGATGGACAGAAAATATGACCAATGCAATACATAGAATGTAAGTACATGGTCCATAGTTCAGCCTTCATGCTTGTCGGTCACCTTCGCATTAGCTTGTAATCTGCGGTTATATGTATTATTGGGGAAATATTGTTAATAACATGTTGTAGTGTAGGTCTATATGGTTGCTAGTGAAGATTGAATTAGTGTCGGCCTTTATTTAAAATTGGTTGTTAATTTTATTTTGCATATGGCTTCACATGTTAGTGAATTACAATATTCATTTCAAAGGCTTTACATGTAAGTGAATTACACAATTCATGTCATCAATCTCCACCATTTATGCAGCGTGAAGCTCTGCAAAATGTCTTTATTATATTCGACAGTTACGGCAGCTCCATCCAAAAAATTGCCTTAATCGGTAGAAACCAATATGCCACTGACAAAATAATGTTGCGATTGATTCTGATTCCTTGTAAATTTGTAAGTTATTTTTCCATCTATTTTTTATTACACTGTGCATAATCTGCATGAATAGAAGCTCTGGGAGGCACCCACACTTTAAGCAGGGTTTACGCATAGGCACGATGCGTTAAGAATATCATTTTCCCGTCATTTATGGCACATTCGTGACATTCGTAACGTGACTTAACGCATCTGAATAGGGTTCTTAACAGCGCGTGTCGGTTCGTGACATTCGTAATATTCGTGGAGCATGTTTTTGGCTGCCAAAAAATCTTCCACGAATGTCATGTATCACCCTCGATTTGTGGAGTTCGCAATCGAGCGTGTCGAATCGTGGTGATTAGTGATGATTCGTAACTGAGCGTGACAGCATTCGTAGTGTATTCTTGCCATTCTTTGAGCCCATACTGTCACGCGTCGTTACGAATCGACACGAAAGCTGTCAACAACTGAACTGAATGACGCGTGACGCCTCTGCCCCGAATCATCGAATTCAATTCAAATTCGTGATCCTTGGTCACGAATTTAGATTCGTAGCATTCGTGACTTGTCGTCGTTACAGCATTAGAGGACCAGTGCGATGATTGTTAAAAAACAGACCATGTGACTGAGACGCTAGTCATGCTGCAGTGAAGAAGATAAGGGCTGTGTCTGAAATCACTCACTCATTCACTATTTCCTACTCACTATAAAGGGACTCACTATGTAGGTGACTATATAGTGAGCTCATTGGCTGAGGGAAGAAATGCTTTCGGACACTACCTGGCTCGTTTTGTCGCAGCTGTTAATAGTGTCATTGCTGTCACAAAATTAAATCGTACCTGTTCAACTTCTGTGAAGGATTTGGACGTATTTTTCTAATAACCAAACTGAGTATATTTCCCACCGTGTTTGTGTTTACCATTATCGTTTAAATAGTACAAAACCCAAAACCAGTGAAGTTGGCACATTGTGTAAATCGTAAATAAAAACAGAATACAATGATTTGCAAATCCTTTTCAACCTATATTCAATTGAATACACTGCAAAGACAAGTTACTTAATGTTCAAACAGGTAAACTTTGTAATTTTTTGCAAATATTAGCTCATTTGGAATTTGATGCCTGCAACATGTTCAAAAAAAAGCTGGCACAAGTGGCAAAAAAGACTGAGAGAGTTGAGGAATGCTCATCAAACACTTATTTGGAACATCCCACAGGTGAACGGGCTAATTGGGAACAGGTGGGTGCCATGATTGGGTATAAAAGCAGCTTCCCTGAAATGCTCAGTCATTCACAAACAAGGATGGGGCGAGGGTCACCACTTAGTGAACAAATGCGTGAGCTGATTGTCGAACAGTTTAAAAACAACATTCCTCAACGAGCTATTGCAAGAAATTTAGGGATTTCATCATCTACGGTCCGTAATATCGTCAAAAGGTTCAGAGAATCTGGAGAAATCACTGCACGAAGTTTACAAGGCCGAAAACCAACATTGAATGCCCGTGACCTTCGATCCCTCAGGCGGTACTGCATCAAAAACCGACATCAGTGTGTAAAGGACATCACCACATGGGCTCAGGAACACTTCAGAAAACCACTGTCAGTAACTACAGTTCGTCGCTACATCTGCAAGTGCAAGTTAAAACTCTACAATGCAAAGCGAAAGCCATTTATCAACAGCACCCAGAACGCCGCCGGCTTCGCTGGGCCCAAGCTCATCTAAGATGGACTGATGCAAAGTGGAAAAGTGTTCTGTGGTCTGACGAGTCCACATTTCAAATTGTTTTTGGAAACTGTGGACGTCGTGTCCTCCGGACCAAAGAGGAAAAGAACCATCCGGACTGTTATAGGCGCAAAGTTCAAAAGCCAGCATCTGTGATGGTATGGGGGTGTATTAGTGCCCAAGGCATGGGCAACTTACACATATGTGAAGGCACCATTAATGCTGAAAGGTACATACAGGTTTTGGAGCAACATATGTTGCCATCCAAGCAACGTCTTTTTTTCATGGACGCCCCTGCTTATTTCAGCAAGACAATGCCAAGCCACATTCTGCACGTGTTACAGCAGCATGGCTCCGTAGTAAAAGAGTGCGGGTACTAGACTGGCCTGCCTGTGTAGTCCAGACCTGTCTCCCATTGAAAATGTGTGGCGATTATGAAGCGTAAAATACGACAACGGAGACCCCGGACTGTTGAACAACTTAAGCTGTACATCAAGCAAGAATGGGAAAGAGTTCCACCTGAAAAGCTTCAAAAATTGGTCTCCTCAGTTCCCAAACGTTTACTGAGTGTCGTTAAAAGGAAAGGTGATGTAACACAGTGGTAAAAAGGCCCCTGTGCCAACTTTTTTGCAATGTGTTGCTGCCTTTAAATTCTAAGTTAATGATTATTTGCAAAAAAAAAAAAAAAAAAAGTTTCTCAGTTTGAACATTAAACATCTTGTCTTTGCAGTGTATTCAATTGAATATAAGTTGAAAAGGATTTGCAAATCATTGTATTCTGTTTTTATCTACGATTTACATAACGTGCCAACTTCACTGGTTTTGGGTTTTGTAAAATTTGCCTTAAATTTTTAATATCATCATCTATTTTTTGTCCTCTGACTCATTATTATTTGTTTTAATTATACCTAAATGTCCGTTTATATCCTGTGTAAACAAACGGTTCTCCTGGGCTGCTTGGTTTCCAATTAAAAAGAAAAAAAAAAAAACATAAAACATTTCCGCGCCTGAAGCTAATAAATGTCTCGTGCCTGTTTTTAAACTCCGTTGACTAAAGGCAGCCTTTTCGGAGCTTTTCGGTTTGTGTGCAGTGCATGATGGGAGGTATAGCTGGGTTAGTGACCATCGGATGTTCACTACATTTTGCGGTGGATTGTGGGATGTAATGAGTTCACTATATAGGGGATAAAAATTCTTACAAACAATTTGGACAGCCCTACAAAATGGCGAACCCACTATATAGTGTACTATGTAGTGAGTAGTGAGTGATTTTGGACACAGCCAAGGACTACTGAGTGCTGCTGCATGATATAGCTGCAATAGAATAAACAAGGAAATGCATTCCAGTTTACTTCATGGAAGTGGTTTAGATTGGCAGCTGAATAAAGAATAATGCCCATCTAAGGACGTTTTTGGCCATCACCGAGCCTTAGATCCAGAACCCTCCCAGCCTACACTCTCTTTCTCATAACCTCCAGCCAGTACGAAATACCCGACAGCAGTTTGTGTGTGTCTCCCTGATGGCCCAATATCAAACCACCCCACTCCTCCTCCTCATCCTGCAATCTTGCATTGACCCTTTCATTATTATTCCTCCCCCTTTTCTGTCAATCTAAGACTCGCTTTCTCTCTGTGTCCTTCCTTGACTCGTTGTCTTTGACCCCGTCAACATTCTGTCTCCGACACAGTCTCTACTCAACTCCTCTCCTCTCCTTATCAGACGTTCTGTCCCGCTTTTTGCTCCCGCCTGAGAATGCCATATGAACTCCAAAGCAATAAGCACTTTTCACAGTGAGAGCACTTGCTTTCGGGTTCCACCAGAATATTTCATAAGATATGCTGCCTATTTAAAGCTGAGAGCTCTATTTTAAGGGTGCAGTCAACACAGCGGGCAATGATAAGCAATGATGAAAATTCTGAGGAACCAATACCCTCGAATATATCTGCACAGTTTAATAGCGCAACCATGCACAGCACCCTGCACATTTATATCTTATTCTGTCTCAATCTGTATGGTGTCATATGGTGATTAGTCGGCTAATACAAATTAAAGATCTATTAAGTTGTTTGTAGAGAAAAATGTATGAAAAAAATAGGGATGTGCCAATCCAATATTCAGTATCAGTGCTAGAGCAATGTTGGCCAAAAACACTGGATTGGATATCTAAAAAAATAAAGGCTATAAACCAATTCGAACTGGCAAATCTAGCCTGAATGTCCTAGTTCTTTTTTTGCATTCTGCGAATGTTTGTAAAAAGTCTTTAAGCTAGAGGACTGCACGGAGGAGATTTTTCAATCCCATGCCCTACCACTCCAGCAAGGACCTATCCCTGTCCCACGTAAATACAGGCTACAATATTTTTTTCCTGCTCCCACCCGCATGAATATTATGGTTTTTTAGTTTTTTTTAATCCACATCAAAAAAAGTGTGATTAGCAAATCATATGCTTCCTTAATGCTGTCTTTATTTGATGCCTTCTTGCAAATGAAAATGGGGGATTACTTGTTGTACAATTACCGGCCAGTAATGAACTGTGTCCCCATGACAGTCAGTTGTAATGGGGAGGGACTCAGACATCTGCCTTATTTTCACCCTTTCATATTCACACTTCAACAAATCATAATTTTATCTGTAACATTCTTTACCTGCCTAGTTTATTTAAAACCATGTACTTATGAGACATACTTTTGTGCAGGGTTGGGTTCAATTACTTTTTTCAATTACAATTGACTGTAATTGTAGTTGTAATTACAATTACAATTACAATCAATTGTAATTGAAAAAAGTAGTTGAACCCAGCCCTGCTTTTGTGTTCAACAAAATGCTCACAAATTGCTGAGTATTGCTCTGGCGCAACGATCACATAGCATTGCATGGCCTGTGGCAGGTGAACTAGTGTATTGCTATGGTCAACTCGCTTGGGCTTTGAGCAGTAAACGGAACCAATTTACTCTGCATAGCTCATGTTCCACATATTTATTAATCCTGGATTGTTTTAAAAACCAGACATGATGATAAGTCTATAAATCTCTAGCATTAGCTGACACTGAAGGGGACGTACTATGAAAAACTAATTTTTTCAGTGCTTGTCCACATACATTTTGGCATCAGAAGTGCCTACTAACCTGCAAACTGTGAAATTTTCTGGGCTGTCTCTGTCATGAGACAGGGCATTCGGCATGCCATTCAGACTTAGTAACCATTTCGACGTCACATGCAAGTTTGAAGTAATTGTTCTACCCCTTATCAGAATATCTACACCCACAGCTTATTTTTATGGCAATACCCCAGCTTCAGTCAGCAAGCCAAGAACGTTTGTGCCATCCACTTTTTGTCTGACTGTTAGAAAGCCTTTAGAAGACATGGTTAACATTGTGAAAGTGTCTATTTTAACCCAAACCGTGATCTTTTCTGACACCAAACCAAATAGTTTTGGTGTCCAAACCTAAAGAGGTAGTTTTGTCACCTAAACCTAACTAACCAAACAGTTTTGTCGCCTAAAGTTAACCAATCTGCGACTGAGAAGTGAAAATAATAAATAAAACTGAAAATAATGTCGACTAAGTCTAAAAGGTGTCAATAAATAAAGTATGCAGGAGTACTATTCCCCTCCGTGGGTTCTCAAACTCCAGCTCTGATATCCTATTATCCTTATTTAACTCTTCCAGCGCTTCCTGTCCTCAACCAATCACAGCTTGATGGAAAAACCATAAACCAATCATGAGATGCTGTCAAACTTTTGAAGTTCTCTCTGCGTTCATTCAGATGTCAAATCAGCACCTATATGTTCTGCAACCCTACGCCTCCCCTTCACCACCTCATGAAGAAAGCCCAACCCTTCTCCAAGCAGTTCCTCAGCTAATATGTTGTACAAACACTCACCCCAAAAATTATTTGTACACTTCGAAAAAGTTGAACAATTAAGAAAATGATAGACTAGTAACACTAAAAAAACATCATGAATTGTATACACCAGTCACTTCCTTCATTATTTGGTAACAAAATTGAAATGCAGAAATTAACCCTCTAGTTCTGGAACCACATAGGTTATTTTAGCAACCCAAGAATTATTTATACACAGTTAACACTAAGGGCTCTAATCTCTTGGCGCAGCGCAGGGTGGCACAGCGTGGCGTAGCGTGGCGCAGCCCACGCAGTGGTAATTTCGTCCGGTGCAGCCCGCGCAGTGGTAATTTCCTGCGGTGCAACACCGTGTGCAGCCACTTTGGCAATTTGGTAAACGGATGTGCGCCGAGATGGGTGTGGCGGCATAGTAGGGGGAGGTGTCACATATTCATCAAGACGCAGTGACAATTTCGTAGCAAAAATCTCCGCCGAAACTGCGCAGAAAGCTCGCCAGCTCCAACCTGGTTTACTTTCTGTGCAGTGGTAATTTGGCTGACCGGCGCACAGTGCGCACACGTCACCAAACCTCACAGGCAGGTTTCCAGAATGTCAGGCACATTTCAATGCAATAAATGATTACAGCAACCGCTATTTAATGTAACTATCTGAATGAGCACATAAATTATAGTATCTATATCGATTGTCCTAATGTCAGATCAAAGGCGGTTGGCACGCGTAATGGAAACTCGACCTGACAGCCCTCAGAGTGTCTGTGCATTCTCTGTGGCATGTTGCTTGCTACACAACATAGCTGTACGCCATGGATGTCACTTTGACCTCACGCAGGAGACATTACAGGACTTGAGACAGAGAGAGGCCGAACTGCATGTGCCGTAGCAGCAGGGAGAGCAGCAGCGCGCACGGGAGAGGAGAGACCACCTGGCTGCACAGCTCTGTCCTTAACACTTGAACCGGGGCACTGATGTTAGTAATGCATGGTATTTCATGTCAGTAAAAGATATGAGTCCATCCGTCCATGACTTTTTCTAAATATGTGTTTTCTATGTTATGTCAAAGAACTTCTGTTATAGAACGTAAGTGAGTATTGATATTAAATTACTTTGTGCGCTGTAGCCGCTTTTTGCAGCAGTGACTTTGAGCGCAAATACCCCTGTCTGCAACATAAGAGAGAGAGAGAGAGAAAGAGATGTGCATATGGGCGCGTGAGTGCGTGTGTAGGCTATGTGGGTATGTGTCTTCAGCTGCTTTCACATCGACGCGAAACAAATTTTTGATGATTGATTACATTCAAAGTCAATGCAAAGACGCGAACACACGCATGTATTCGCCTTTGCATTGACTTTGAATGTAATCAGTCGTGCGAAAAAATTTGTTTCAAGGCCCTGTGTGCAAGCGGCTTAATACTATTATTGTCACTTAGGTTTTATCGCTTTTAAGTGGGGGAAAGGAATACAGCCTGATTGCTATGATCTCGTACTGAGTTAAGATCACATATTGAAAATAAATGTGTAACGTATCTTGCATTGTTGTCCATGCATGTTAATCCCAAAATTTTAAGCAGCAACAGGGTGTAATAATAGGAACACGCTATCCATCGTTTCTCTTCCCAATGATGCAGGCAGAAGAAATAAATGAGCAACCATCGTATTTCATTCCAACTTCATAAGTTTGAATGATCTGACGTAGTTTCGTTTTGAAATTCCATTCAAGTTCGCTAATGGTGATAATTAGCGAATGCCCTAGCTAGCCAGCTAACTCATATTCGTAATGCTTAATATAGACGTAAGCGGTACAGAAAACATGCCTGAAGCAGCAAAGTAAAATGTAACATTAACGCATCATGCAGATATAGGACAGAGGCTTCTTTATTCCAACATCTTAAAGGTTAGGAGAGGAGCTCATTTGATTGGTGAAGATTTGACTCGGCTGTGTTAAACCCACTCATGCCTTCTCTCCTCCCTCTTTGCCACTTGCGCCAGCAGGAGGGACAGAGGCGGACAGAGGAGTACTTTGCACCGGCTGCGCGTGGTACCTAAATTGCAAAATACGCCTGGATACACCCCGTTGGCGCAGCGCTCCCCCCATTCGCCGTGCCTGTGCCTGGTCAACGAATTTAGAGCCCTAAGAGTTCAAAGTAATATTTAGCAGTTTTTGGCCTGCCTTCTGCCACAATCACTGCTTGTAGTCTCCTTGGCATACCGTCAACAAGTTTGGTGCAAATATCCTGCTCTTTTCCATTCTACATTCGCTGGAACAGAGTGTTGAGCTGTTTCTTGTTTGATGGTTTAGCATCCTCACGCTGTCGCTCCATTTCAAGCCAAGGAGACTACTAGCAGTGATCGCAGCAAAAGGCGGGTGAACGAAGTATTGAAAATTGCCACAAACTCTTATGGCCCTATTTTCACATTCTAAGCGCATGATCTGAAGCACGTGGCGCAAGTGCATTTAAGACATGTCCAAATCCATTTTAGCTAGTTAAACGGCGGGTTATCAGGGCGCAAATTAAGGCGTAAGGTACAAAGGGGTCGAGCTTAATTTCTTAATTAATCATAGCTGTGTTTTGAGCGCAACATAAAGTAAACCAATCAGGGTGTCATCTTTCATGTCCTTTAAAAGGCAGATGCCTTGGCACCTAGGTAAATTGCTATTTCAAGAGATCCAAATAGTAGCAAAAACACTTCTCTGCAGAGACGGGTTAATTCATGCACGAAGTGAAGGCGCGATAGCAAACCATTGCAGAAACCTGATCTCTGTAATGCCCAAAAACGTTAGCTAATAAGAAATGTATTTTCAAACATTGATAAAAATTTTTCAAGGTCTCGGGTAAAAACAATTATTTTTTCAAACGTATCAAACCAACTATTTTATGTGAAAACAGTAGCCTAGTTATATTTAATGTATTTCGTGTTGCACCTATGGCAATCGGACATTTTAACAAGGAAAATGGTGGATTGACTGTAATACAGCATTCTGTCATGTTGACAAAAATTTGCCCATCCCAAATCTCTGATGCCCAACCCCACATCAGAGCAGTCTACAACCGGACCTGCCTGCTGTGAAGCGCTATGTAAAAATAACCCCCTGCAATTGTAAACCCGTACAGGTCAAATCCTTTTAAAATACTGTGTCACTTAATTGACGAGCAAAGGCATTACATTAGTCTTATATGGTCCTTAAAACTTAATCTTGTCCTACAAAAGGGCTTAATAGACTTTTTTTTATCTGTGCCCTCCAGGGCTTGCAGGGCAATGTTGAGGCACGATCATGCTGTTTTCCATCCATGCTTAAGAGTGTTGTTACAGAGATAAGGAGCAGGGTGCTTCCTACTGCAAGGAAGAGATTTGGGGAAAATGACTTGGTGGACCTTTAAAATGACTTTGAAGGTGCTATGTGCAACTTTTAGAAGTTCCTTGTCATTATTTACACCGCTGGCTGTTTAGCAATCTACAGGCAACATCTTGTTATTCGTATTTGCACACAAGACTGAGATGATGAAGAAATGTAACGGCATCTATAGTCACCATGGTTTTCAATGCCGAAACCTACAGTAGCCACATTTATTGTTACTTGTTTTGGTATCCTTTGCACCAAATGCAAATATACGGAATCACAATAAGGAAACATTCTGTAAATTTGATCGTCTGAACTTTTAAAAATAAAATTTTGAAAGCAATCAATTATTATTTAGTCTAATAAAGTCTCCTACCATATCAAACTTTTCTGCTAAGGGTTAAATTGGAGAGGTGATGATAGAGATAATGATCACTTAACCCTGATGTAAAGTCAATTAAAAAGAAATGATAGGAGTGCAATGAGTAACGTTAGACTGGGGATAATGCACGTGAAAGATAACTACTAGGTGAAGTAAGAGGTTAGAAAGAACAGATAAGATATTTTTAGCTTCATCCTGGAACATCTGTTGTCATCATTTCATGTAACATTGTACTTTGCCTTGCTGTATAATTACAGCTTACCATGGTTTATTTGAATGTCACTGCCACTGGTTATATGTTATATTTTCAAGCTTGAAAGGCAGGCAAGGCACTCAAGATCGTGCATAAACAACAATTCCTTTTGATTTTTATAAAAAATCTTGCCCGATATCTCCACTTATCAATCAGTCTACAAGCTGTTGTAGGCAACCAAGAAAGTTAGAAAAGGTCAAACTTTTTAAAGCCCCTGGAAACCCAAATCCACAATATCATTTTACCTATGTAATTTAGGGTCTTATATACATAAAAGTAAGCATCTAAAAAGTATAAGATATTAGTGTGAATCCAAGTTTGAAATATAGTCATTTAAATTTTGTTAACTTGTCCTGAAACTGGGTTTGAATTGGGCGTGGTTATGTCCAAGATTTATAATGTGATAAGATCTGCTAACAAATCATTACAAATTTATGTATATTTTTTCCTCTAAATAGGTGCAACAAAATCTCTCTGCTCCCAATAAATATCCATATTTGAGTCTGAACTAACTTGTGTTTGCATAGCCTCTTCCAATTAGTGAGATAACAAATTATCATCTATACTTGATCTCTCTGACTCTGTTATTTTCTCACCCTGCTGTTTGCTCCATCATGCCTGTTTGTGCTGTCCCTGGAAGCACATTCTATGGCAAGCCGTTTTAACATTTAATAGCTAGACTGGATATGTGTTGCAGATATCCACTATTCAATTCTTCCTAGTCAAAAAGAGCATTTCAGATATCTACAATGACATTCCTCCTATCCGCAAGTGTCATTTAAGATATCTACAACGTCATTCTTCCTAGGATAAATGACGTCACTTTTTCCATTCATGTGAATGGGGTTTCTCATTACAGATATCTACATTTCAGTTGCAGATATCTGCAAAGTGAATTACGGATATCTGCCACTGAATTACGACTAGTAGTAACTCCAGTTTGAGATATCTACAATTAAATTTTGACAAGTCAAAATTCCAGTTCAAGATATCTTGAATTGCCCTCAATTCAAGATATCTACATTGTCCTTTGTAGATATCTTAAATTAAGTTTTACCTAGTCAGAGTGACATTGTAGATATCTTTAACTGGATGTATGTCTAGTCAAAATTAATTAGTAGATATCTCAAACTGGAATTTGGGATACACATAATTTAATTGTAGATATCTACTATCAAGTTACAGATATCTCGGAGAGAAATTTGATAAGAGATATCTCAAATTGGAGATATCTTTCACTTCCATTGTGCCTAGTGTAATTAAAGATATCTTGAATTAGAGTTTTGACTAGGCGAAATGACGTCGCAGATATCTGTATGCCAGAAAGTTACGGCAAGCGGGAGCGGCGCCACGTGCTGATTCAAAGCTGCATTTAAACGCTATGTCAGAGCAAGCAGAGGCCGAAGTTGTTTTTGAGCGTGTTTTTAATGCCAAGAGTCTGGCCCACGACAGGAGCTGTCAAATGCACAGGGTTTAACGTTACATTCTGCAACAACGACTCTTTCAGCTGTTACTCCAGGGGCGCGTTTCCCAAAAGGGTAGTTGCTAACTAAGTTAGCAACTTATATAGTTCATCCATTCATAGTCAATGGGCCCAACTATGTAAGGTAGCATCTGTGATTTCGGGAAATGCACCCCAGAATTCGTTGTAGGTCCTCAAGTGTGTCCGGAGACCACAAATATTCGATGCGCTGTAAATTTCTACCACAAGTCTCTAGTGAACAAAGCTCTCGTTCGCCACAAAATTCCTTGGTGAAAAGCTCGTTCTATTTTATGGCATTTTCTAACAATGTTATCCACAACAGCAACCGCCATTTCTTCTGCTAACGCTGCACAACAATTCTGACTAGTCATAATGACGTTTGTGATATCTTTAATGTTCATTCTGCCTAGTCAAAACTGAATTACAGATATCTACATTTGTCAGTTGGGATGCGTGACGAGTCGAGTGTCGCTTTCAATGACTTCCCTGCTGATATCTGTAATTCAGTTGTGACTAGTCAAAACTGAATTACAGATATCTCTAACTGTAGTTTTCACTAGTCAAAATGACGTTATAGATATCTTGAATTAAAATTCTGACTAGTCACAATGTAATTACGACGAGTCAAAATGACGTTGTTGATATCTGCAATGTTAATCCCGGATAGTCAAACTTCGCTATTAAATGTTAAAACGGCTTGCCATACACATTCACCAGTAAAGATGACAACATGCCATTCTTTTTTTCTCCAAACCCAATTACGGTAGGTTTGGAGAAACTGTGAACCTTGTTTTGGGGGAGCTGTGGTAGAACTGTCTAGAAAAACAGCCCCATTTGAAGCACATATTTTTCCCAAGGCTAGATCAGCAATTTTGCCCAGTGGGTATTTCCAAACGACTATGTCTTGGAGTTACAGCTGTGCCCCCTCTCCCCCCACTTCAGGAACTTCATCTCCAGACATCACATGTGCCAAACATGGAGACTGACTGTTGTTTCTGAAGTGGGGTATCGCTGTCTCGCTTTGCACATTAGCAGATATATTTGAGCTGATGAAAGTTTGGTTCACCCTGTGAAGTTGCCTCACATTTTGTTGATTGCAATCATGCACCGCATCCTACGAAGTAGGGCACTCTATAACTGCACGTTGCTTCTATCTGTTTCTGTGTTGCTTAAGCTATCTTGCGCTTTAAAATCAACAGCGATTTAATATAAGCCTTATAACACCACGGTTTACAATGCCATGGTTATCCTGCAGCCTCGTACCTAGCTAGCTGGCTACTGCAGACGTGAAATGAAGGTATAGTATGCGCAAGTATCGTTGGTGCAGTACACTTCAGCTGAGCCAGAAACACAAAAAGACCTCGCTCGCATTACTGTAGGCAAAATCGAGTCCTCCAAGACTTTGAGTGACTCGCTAATAAGTTCAACACAGTAGCTGGCGCTCATCTGCAACAATAAGATCCCACTTCCATCTCAAAATGTCGAGTGCGTACATCATCATGCAATGGGCTAATTAGCAAAACAGCTTTGAGCTGCTTTTTCAATTCTGATTGGTTAAGATTTATCACAAACTCTCGCCTAAAAAACTACCAACGAACAGGGAAGACACTCACTAACATTCATTGGTTTTTTGCATGGAGCTTTGCACGGAGCCCTGCTGAGGAAAACCGATGGACTGCAAAACAGCTGAACCAGCGAACAAGAAAAAAAGCCATGTGAGCAATCAATGACGTCACTCCAGTCATTGGGGGTCAACTTCATTTCTTTTTATTTTAAATTGAAAACGTCAAAAAATGTTTAGTGTCGGCCCTAATTATGTAGGCTGGGTCAGGAAACTGGAAACACACCTATGTTTTATTTGGCCTGAAGTGATGCTCAATGGTTGAATTCAGTCCCCAAAAGAGCCCTATTATGCTCTTTTTTTTTTTTTTTTTTTTTTGAAGTTGTAATATTATTGGTGTCCAAAGAGGAAGTTTACAAAAATTCATGAAAGCAAATATAATAGATAAAAAAATCTATGATTTCTTGTGCTAAATTACATTAAATTAAAATTAATGTAATTACATCAAATTAAAATTCCTGTCATGGAAAACAGGCTGTCCTGAATGGGCATTCCGTCTATGAAATGATCTTTATTGTGTTTGCTCAGGAAACAGAACCACCAGCCCCATGTGTTAACGAAGAGCGACGATGTCAAATCCCCGGCTACAGGCAAATCTCCAGTTACAGATGACAGAATAAGTACCTATTGTGGCGGGAAAATATCCTAAAACATTCTAAATTCAAAGTAAAACCCTAATCTCAATTCAACAAGAAAACCTTTTAAAAACTGCTGTACAAGGAGTAGCAGTGAAGAAGCAAAAACTGATCAAGCTGCCAAGAAACATAGATAAGCCAAACTCTGCAGAACCCTCAAGGCCGGCCTAATGAGCTAACCTTCCGGAATGACCATATCAGTCAGCCTGGGCCCACTACCTGAGCCTGCACATCTGAGTGTTCTGGAACCATCCATGACCCAGATAAGTTACTGAACTTTAGCTGAACCCAAGGTTTGGGAGGCTCATATGTGGTCTTCGAGCGTCCCTGGAGGCTTAAAATTAATTTACACTATGATGTAATGGAAAACTTGTTGGAGGGTTGGGTGGAGGGTTGCTATATGACAACGTACCAATCAGAATTAATAATGTTGGACAAGGTAGAAAAAGTCACGTCTAATCCCACCTAAAGGAACGTGCCAAAAGGCCAATAAATATGAGGGTTCGGACAGCCGGAGGGCAGTCGGCGTGGGGTGATTGATGAAGAATTAATGCTATGTGGTTTGCGCAGACCAGCCTGGGTTTCTTTTTGCTTCTTCTGGATGGATTTACAATAAACCCAATTACATCAGACTCTGGGGAATGGATCTATTTTTTGGAGATAGATTTGCATGAGTCAGAGAAACACTTTGTCCACTTGCTCGGACTAAGTATTTTTCTATGACACTATCTATCAGACTACACAATGACTATGGAATGGTAATGTCTGCAGGCTAAACATAGATAGTTGTTGCATTCAAAAAATAGTGAGACATGCAGTCACAATAAAAGTTGAACTACACATGGAATTCAGTTTATCATGTTAAGGATGATCAGTGGCTCGCAGTTTATCTGATCTTATCGATGTTTCTCGTACACTCTGGCTGAAGTAGCCACAGTTTCTAAATTCACCATCAACTTAGTGGCTAGGTGGCTAAGAAGCTATGCAAGGATTATGGAAAGGTAATGCATGCAGGCTAAGATTAGCTAGCTAAGTAGTTTTGAGAGTGTCACTTAGCTAACCAGCTGCAATGACACATGCCATACAAATTTAACATTATACTTTGAATTCCTTTCAAATATTAACTGAAATTGGAAACATTTACCTAGCAAGCTACAGATTCTCCCTGAAAATAAATTGAAGCCACCACTTCTTTCTATCTCCAAAGGACATAATACGTCTCCTTTAATGTAAATTTTGTTGCTCATCCTGCTCTGAACTGACCAATGTTAGTACAACTCCAATTCCGAAATAGTTGGGACAAAGTGTAAATTGTGAATAAAATCAAAACGCAATGACTTTCAAATCACACCAGCCAGTATTTTATTCACAATAGAACAGAGATAACATAGCAATTGTTGAAACTGAGAAATTTTACAATTTTATCCACAAAATGAGCTCATTTCAAATTTGATGGCTGCTACAGGTCTCTAAAAAGTTGGGACAGGGGCCTGTTTACCATGGTGTCGCATCCCCTCTTCTTTTTAACACAGAGTGGAGGCGTCTGGGCATTGAGGAGAAGTTTCTTGAGTGTAGCCAATGAAATTTGATTCCACTCTTGTTTAATACAGGCTTCTAGCTGCTGGAGAGTTTTGGGTCTCCTTTGACGGACTTTTCGTTTAATTATGCGCCAAATGTTCTCAATCGGTGAAAGATCAGGACTGCAGGCAGGCCAGTTCAACACACGGACTCTTCTACTATGAAGCCATGCTGTTGTAATAACTGCAGTCTGTGGTTTTGCATTGTCCTGCTGATATACACAAGGCCTTCCCTGGAATAGATGTCATCTGGAGAGGAGTATATGTTGCTCTACAACCTTTGTATACCTTTCAGCATTCATGGTGCTTTTTAAAACATGCAAGTGTCCCGCACCATGTGCACTAATGCATCTCCATACCATCAGAGATAGTGGCTTTTGAACTGAACGCTGATAACAGGAGGGGTGGTCTTTCTCCTCGTTAGCCCAGAGGACACGACGCCCATGATTTCCAACAAGAATGTCATATTTGGACTCATCCGACCACAGGACACTTTGTCACTTTGCTACAGTCCATTATAAAATGAAACTTGGCCCACAGAACACGGCAGCGCTTCTGGATCATGCTCAACAATGGCTTCCTTTTTGCATGAGTTTTAGGTGGCATGTGTGGATGGCACGGCGGACTTTGTTTATGGACAGTGGTTTCTTGAAGTATTCCTGGGCCCATTTAGTAATGTCAATGACAGAATCATGCCGGTGAGTGATGCAGTGGCATCTGAGGGCCCGAAGATCACGGGCATCCAGTAAAGGTCTTCAGCCTTGTCCCTTACGCACAGAGATTTTTCCAGTTTCTCTGAATCTTTTGATGATGTTATGCACTGTCGATGATGAGACCTTCAAAGCCTTTGCACTTTGACGTTGAAGAACATTGTTTCTAAAGTATTCCACAATTTTTTCTATGCAAGCCTTCACGGGTTGGAGAGCCTCTGGCCATCTTTACTTCTGAGAGACTCAGCCTCTCTAAGACATCCCTTTTATAGCCCATTACACACCTGTTACACACCTGATGCCAGTTAACTTACTTACTTGCTAAATTCAGCTGATTCTCTTATATATTAATTGCTTTTTCAGCCATTTTTTGCCTGTGTCCCAACTTTTTTGAGACCTGTTGCAGCCAGAAAATTTTAAATAAGCTCATTTTGCGGATAAAAATGTAAAATGTCTCAGTTTCAACATTTGAAATGTTATCTTTGTTCTATTGTAAATAACATATTGGCTCAAGTGATCTGAAAGTCATTGCATTTTGATTTTATTCACAATTTACGCTTCGACCCAACTATTTCGGAATTGGGGTTGTAGTATGAAGATGTCAGAGTAAAAGTGGATAGCACACACGTACAAGTTTTCGCCGACTGAAGCTGTTGACATCAAACAAAGATGCTGTACAGTCCTCGGATGTTGCTTTTCTGTCCTCTGAGGCAGGGAGTTGATATTGCTGGTCTTCACAGCCAACACGTAGCAAGCAGAGCACTTTCCTTGCTTTGCTCTTTGCTGGGACAATTTTTATCAACTGTTGGATGGATGGTATTGGCGAATACCTCAGGCTGTTTGCAGATCAGGCTTGGTTTTGAGAAGCTTTTCACATACTGCTTCCTCATGAATATTCAATATTCATTTCGCGTCAACCCAATGTCCACCCAATATTATTGGGATAATGTACCAGTGCATCGGTTGAGCAGTTCCGTGGACAGCACCCAGATAGCATACGGATGTGGGCCACATCAGGCAACAATCCGGCACTTTTGGCGTTCTTTTGGCCCGGACAAAATAGATGTGAGCCTAAAGTGGCCCATGTGGTAAATGCTGAATTTGGCCCAAATATCACAAAACAAATATGGCCCACAATTGGCAAATATTTGGCTGAGTGACAATGGTCAGTCTATAAGTAAACCCAAACTGGCCTACATTTGCTGCATCATATGTTCTTGGCTTGGTTGTGGCCAAGTTCTGGCAAACAGGAGCGGAGCGCCCAAGTGCCATCATTCCATGCGGTATGTGAGCCGGATTGTCGATTGTTTATATGTATTACAGCCATGCTAGGATGGCACTAGGATCTTGTTGTCAAAATACTGTTGGTTGGTTGGGGCGCCCCGGTGGCTCATCGGCTTAAGCGTGTGTACCATAAAGGCTGTGTCCTTACCGCAGCGACCTGGGTTCGATTCCAGCTCAGGTCATTTGCTGCATGTCTTCCCCCATTCTTCTCCCCAACTTTCCTGTCTCTCTACACTGTATAACTGTCAAATAAAGGAAAAATTCCTAAAAAAAAAAATCTTTAAAATACTGTTGGTTAAGTCTCAATAATATTGCTATTTTTGATGAAATAATCATTTGGAGACATGGCATCCATAGTAAGAGTATTTCATTCGTTGTCCGAGTACCTTAAGAAACAAATTAATTTGATGTAGGCTAAAGGTCCGCATCACAGGCGGCCTTACCTATGTTTCAACCGTTTCAGTTGAAACGAGCCCCGCCCTCCAGGGGGCCCCCAGCTGCCAGACAAGAATTAACATCCTATACGTTGACTGTATGAAAACATGCAGAGGCGCGCAGCCAGGAAAGGCAAACCGGGAAAATATTTGAGTCCCCCAAAAAAGGCAAATGTTTGGGATCCCCGACGGCCACTCACATTGGCACATTTTGGGGGCGCCCCGGTGGCTCATCGGCTTAAGCGCGCGCACCATAAAGGCTGTGTCCTTCCCGCAGCGACGTGGGTTCGATTCCGGCTCAGGTCATTTGCTGCATGTCTTCCCCCATTCTTCTCCCAACCTTCCTGTCTCTCTACACTGTACAACTGTCAAATAAAGGAAAAATTTCAAAAAAAAAAAAAATGAAATTGGCACATTTTGCAATGACTTAAAAAAACACCATTAAAGCCTTCTATGAAGGCATTGTAGCGCACCCCCGGCCGGTGCCTCGAAATCCCCCTAGACGGGGCCCCTTCTCTGAGTTGCGATGAATGCGCAGAATATAAAATTCACGGTGGTTACAGTTACAGTTTTTCTCCATCAAATTATGATAGTTGCATGGACACTGAGCTGGAAAAGAAGAATAGTAATTATTAGCCTTATTGTCTACAAATGATGGCAGCAAAAGAGCAATGGTAGCTGATGCTCCGGGAATTTCGGAAATACGGTCGTTACTTTAGCCAATGTTGCTAGCGCCTCGGACTTATCAGTTGGCATGTGAACAAATAAAACAGTAATTCCCTTGCTGCATTCCGGGGGTATTTAATATTGCATATAACAGTGAGCTTTGATGTGTCCATTTTATAGCATTATTTATCTTTTTTTTTTGCGTTTTTTTACAAATTAAATATCCACGAACATTATGGAAATGTCTGGATTCGGGCCAGGTCACGGTCTGGTAGATTCCGGAACCGACCCAGTCAAAATAGTTTCTGATCGGTAAAATGCGATGGTAATTCGTAAAATTTAAGTTGCAACATTAAAGAACTCTTCTGCTTTCCTTTTATTGCTGTCTGATGAGTATTTGACGGAAATTAGGCACAGAAAACAAACGTATGCTCCCAAGTTCCAAGCAGTTATGGCTCTTAGGTAACTTCTGGCTACACTATACCCAAGGAGTTTCGGGACCTGACCCAACCAAGCCAACGAGAGGCGAGTTTTCTGGGACAAGTCGGAGTTCAAGCATCTCCACACAGAAACAGCGGGCAGAAAATGACCGGTGCGGACCTGTTCGATTTTCGCCTATCTGTTATCAGTGCTTAATATTAACGTTACACACTGTGCTGTGTTTTAATATAAGGTTAGCTTCATGTACTTTGAGTGAAAAAACATGCTCCTCAATTCACACGGCATCGCAATTGAATGAGAACATTAAAACGGTGAACAAGCTGAAAACGTATTGATGGTTTTATACCGTATACATCTTCATGGCTATGGCAAAGCCAGCCTCACCCTCTGACAAAGCAGAGGGATACTGCGTCACCCAGTGTTGCGTAATGTTTATAGTAGGCATGGGCCGGTATGAGATTCTGACGGTATGATAACCTTTTGCAAAAATATCACGGTTTCACGATATTGCGGTATTGCAATTACAGCTCTAAAATGTACAAAAGTATTATTTTGAAATGTCTAGGTAAAAAACAACTTTGTTTCCATTGAACATAATCTATTTTATTTTTTAACAACATACAGAATATTTGGTATATTAGTAAGCGTGTACCATGTTAAGTTAAAATAAATAATAATAAAATAAATAATTGAATTCTTTGAAATAAAATAAAATAATTTAACCTAAATCTGTAATGATAGTTAACTCTGCTGCAAAAATTTGTGTGCTTTGGTAATATAGTACTGGATTAAACATTAAGCACAGTATTACATGATCTAATTGATTTTATGTAAAAACACATATAGGCTACCACCACACTTACTACTACTGCGAATAATATCAAATAATGATACACTATTGATTCTATTATTTCAATGTTGATGCACACACACACACACATAAGGAGAGAGAGAGCGCGAGAGAGAGAGTGAGTGTGTCGACTCATGTGTTTACTTTATGCACATACGTGCTCTTTCTCCATACAACCCAAATAGTCGCAAAATCCCAGAGAGCCTGCAGGCTGTTTTAAAAAATATCGTGATTTTGAACAGATGTGCACAACAGTGGAAGACTTAAACAAAGCTAAAGACGCGATACCAGCTAAGTTTAATTTTAGCACTACAGTATAAGTACTTATTTCGCAGAAAATGAGTAGCTACTTCTCTGCTCTGCTCTGTGAAGTAACGTTAGAGAGGAAACTAGCTGATGTTAGCCATGTTATCTGCCTCGGTAGCAAGACTATTTATTTCACTGATGCTAGACACGCTAGCTCTCGTAGCTGGTTGCAAATGTTCATTTCAAGACCTGCGTTAATGTTACCTTGAATTTGGCAAAGAGTGATGGGTGGTGCTCCCGTAGATGTGAAATCATATTTGAAGTATTGCCTCCTCTGGCAGCCACTCTTCGCAAGCACTTTTTATGTCAGATATCCTTCCTCCTCCAAGCCATGGCCGTCTGTGTTTTTTCAGTACCCGAAAAATTCCCATACCGCCAGAGATGCAAGTCTCACGCATTCAGCATAGGTCTCACGCATTTTTTAGGCTTATTCACCGTAGTCCGCAATTATTCAATGAATGCTTATTAATGAGATTCTCATGCGGAATTAAAATCCTTGTGCATTGAAGTTTCAGTTTCACTTGCGTAAGGGTGGACCTCACCACAAATAACATGGACAGCGATTATGACTCCGAACTTCTCGTGCTTCTCTTTACTCAGGGATTGGAAACAATGCATGTGTTTCATGATCGTTTAAATTGTTTAAATGAAATAAGACCATTTGAAACGTCTTTATGCAATTTCATTGATTTCAATCCCTCAGTAAAGACAAGCGTGAGAATTCCTGAGTCATAATCGATTTCCGTGTCACTAGTGGGGAAATCCACCATAATGCATGCGAAACTGATTAACTTAATGCACAATGACTTAAATTCCGCGAGTGAATTTCTTCAGTGCGCGTTGATGGAATAATTGCTGACTATGGCACAGGAACGTGAATGCCACTAAGAGGCGAGAGACTCACGCGTGAGACTTGGAATCTCTGTACAGCCGACTTCGTCTTTTTCGACGGGGGAAAAAGTTTGGGGGGTTCACCTCCTTCGGCCATCATACACAGAGCTCACTGACTGCTTGCATCAACAACCGGAGGGGGAGGGGTCGTGTCACTCTGCGCTGCACACTGCCTGAAGGATTCCTGACCTGCACTTTCTATCTTTGACAACTCATAAAAAACTGCTCATACTGCAGGAACGGTATGATGGAAAATTTTAGTGGTTTTGAAACCGTGACTTTTTCAAACCACGGTATACTTTGAAACCGGTAACTGGCCCATGCCTAGTTTATTGCTATGCAAATTTGAATTCAGATCTGGCAATACGAGTCACCGAATACTTCTAAACCTAGTCTACTCAAGCGACATTAAATTATGTTGATGGGACTTTGAAGTTTGAATTACATCCAAATTTTACCGTATCATTATCCCAGTGATTATGTAGCAGAGCTATCCCGTAACTCCATCTCCTCATAAGAAAACAAAGAATAAGGGCTCTTTGCCCCGTTTGATCATTTTAGGTGGCAACTTTTTTTAAAATTTCTAATTCAGTGACGCATAAAGTACACGAAGACGTCTGCAGTTTGCAATGCAGCTAGCTTGTTGAGGTGAGTTACATGTTTCAGTTTTTGAGAAATTTATCACATTTAGACATGCATATATTTTATTGCCAATATTTTAATAAATCATCACAAATAAACATCAAGTTTCATCCAGAAATTTTGAAATTTCACAGGGTAGGCTAAGGGGTGAGCTTTCGTTCAGGAAAATTATGAAGTTCTTATGTTTTATAGGGCCCCAAATTTGCTATTGAAACGGGCCCCCAGATGCTTAAGGCCGCCACTGATCCGCATAGTATATAAATGAGTAAATTTATACTTAACATTTTCACATTTCATTGATTTAAAATATCGCAGCGTGTACCTACTACCCAGCTAACACAGAACGTTACAAAAACAATTACGTTGGCCCATTGTTCTCCTATGGTTATTTTAAGAACGTTGCGCTGAAATCACAGGTTGGTTTTTCGAATCAACTTGTGCGCATATTGCGTTTTCATCAACGTCATGAGGCAATGGTGATGAATTCCCGCTTGGACAGTTAGGCCACAATCATCATGACTAAGCTTTCATTACCGCAAATTGGTGAACAGAAAGTAGATCATATTTGAAATAACCACACATTTCCGGATAGCCTATGTTAAAACGATAGTCAATCTTTATCTTTCCGTCATCATCAAACAGTTAGAACGATCTGTTAATGATGGAAAATATGCAGTTAATGTGCCTCAGGAATGGAGCTTCTTCAGAGTATTCAGACATCGGTGGTGGTGGCGCTGCCAATTACAGGTTGGTTCTGAAATTTTGCGCGTATATGGCGTTAATATGGAACATCGGGTACCGCGCTGCAGAGATACCAATCTTAAAGTGCATTAAAATGGCATTATATCCGGTATAATAATATATATGCTTTTTAGGAAGAAACTTCCCCCTTAACTTGGCTACCTATATGCAACACCCCTGACCTAAAATGTGTTCCCGCGTGCCTGGGCACTGTCACTGACCGACCCCGCTTAGGGCAGCCACGAGTGACGATGGCAGCTCAAGAGCGCCACATCTGGTTACAGCCTGTACGTGATAGATTCTGGACAGCAACCAAAACTGATCATGAGATGAGGGGTCCGAGACGATTGAGGGTGAGTGCAAGTACTGTTTGACGTCGTCTATGTGAGCAACACATGCGTGCACACGGGCCCTACAGAAAACCCAGTTTTTGCCCATTTACGCATGGCTGCCCTTACCGTGGTCGGTCAGCGACAGTCCCTGTTTTCCATTCTCAGACAGAAACAGGGAAATAAAGTGCCAAAAAATTACTCAGAGGCAGGTGCCCACAGTCAGAAGTGAAGAGTTCCTACTCCTGTTGATGGGCAAAACTCTATGGGTATTATTCCACCACACTTCCCCATAACATGATGGTGCCTAATGACGAGGCATAGACATGCCCTAAGATCACTGTATGAAACCCAAAAGTAGCTAATCTGAAACCCAAACATGCCACAGATAAGAGCATCAAAAGATCACAGCTGTTTCAACGAACGTTTATATGCTTGACTTAATACCTCCTGAAGTTACAGTCGGCACCCTCTTTGACTTCATGTAATTACTACCACATTGCATTTGTATATCTAGACTGCTTGAACACAAAGTATTTTTCATCCAGAATTTAAGGAGACAGGAAGTCAAGAATACTGTGTCTGTTTTACTGAGAATCAAATTTTAAATTCTGTATTTCACTGTCTGCACTTTCACGAGGTGTGATTTCTGCTCAATGAATTTGAGGATTTTGTTGATCATCTCTTGACAGGGTAAGTTTTTTCTTGGTCTTCGATACTAACAAAGCAGATATTCACAAAGGCTTGAGAGGTGGCATATTTTTCTCACCATCAAAACAGTGCAAACCCAAAAAATGTAATTTCAAAAAATATGCAGGGGCAGCACAGGGGTTAGCGCTGTTGCCTCACAGCAAGAAGGTCTTGGGTTCAAATTGAATCCTTGAGTTTCCAAAGCGCCCAACTCCAAGGAACACACTTTTTCAAGAAAGGGAAAATTTGTTTTTTTTTGCCCATATGTTATGATCCATATATGACCCATATATTTTTAGTTTATTTCTTTACAAGAAAGTGTCCTTGGGATACTTTTGGCTGAAATAACAAGAAAGTTCCCATTTTTGTAAGATATGCAGAGCTCTAATTCATTGGAGTTTGGCCCTTTGGAAACTCAATTCAATTTGGCCTGGGGCCTTTCTGTGTGGAGATTGCATATCCTCCCCATGTTCATGTGGGTTACCTCCAGGTACTTCCACGATCCAAAAACGTGCATGTCAGGCAAATTAGAGACTATACATTGCCCACAGGTATGAGTAAATGGTGTGTGCTTTTTGCCATGTATAGGTGCGCAGTCCAGGTTGTGTCCCCTACCTTTAGCTCAGAGTTAGCTAGGATAAACTCCAGCTCCCTCATGAGGAAGAAGCAATTTAGAAAATGGAGGACAGAAAAATATGTAAATATGTTAAAATCGCCAGTTTATATTAAAGGTTCCTTGGTAGCAGGTTTAACACCTAGTGGGCAAAGCATGGAAGCAAGAAATCTGAACCAGGAGTGAAATTAAACTAAACTGGGATCACATCTATGGTGTGTATGTGTTTTGACTGAATATGCACAGTAGCATTATATAACAGGGAAGTGCTAATGAAATTTCATGAAATACCGCATCACTCAGTCATACTTCCACTCTCTTCCCACCTCTCACTTATGTCTCTGCCTTCCCCTACTCGAGTGAGCCATCCAATGACATACCTTTTTCAAAATAAAGGTCACAATATCAATTCAGTATTTTGCATTGTTACTCAATGCTACTTAATATTTGTAGCACCTTCAGTACAAATCTATCATTTGCACACATAATTCAAGAGGCACTCTTTGCAAACTTAGGAGGCAAACTCAGGTAAACTGAAGAATTGAAGGGTACAGCTCAGACAAATGTTTGTGATTTTGTACAATGGGGTATCCATCCATTTTGTTGCACCCTGAATCCATCCTGCAATGAGTGATGCTGCCATTTAGTGTTTATAGAGTGGACTTCAAATTCCATAAAAACCTGAATAGAGTGATGTACTTCGCGAATGCAGCCTGAATGCAGTAAGGTTCATTTTGCCTCATCTCCTACACAGCTACCCAGACATCACCTTCTGGTTTTCACACAGATAATATTTCCCATTTTTAGAAAACCAATTAGCTGCTGAATCTAATCTATTCCAACAATAGCACAAAGGATACACTCTCAAAAATTGGATCATAAAAGCCCCTCTGCCATTCTATAGAAGTACCCCGTCTTAGTTCAAGTTCGAGATTTGTTTCTGGGCAAAGATTTTCCTTGCCTGGGAGCTTTATGTGTCCTGCAACTCTTTTTATCACTATGATAAAGGGTTTTATGAAGTTCTAAAAAGGGTTTTTGTATTTATACAAGGCAAAGATTGCTTTGTATAGTGAGTGTCGGTGATTTAACATTGATCTACTGAGAGACAGGGTGTCCAGAATTATCCAAATTTAGTGGGGGCAAGTTTTAACCCATATGATTCCAGTTAATATTAACAGATGGGCTGTAATCAATACTTTCCGTCCAGCAATCCCTCTTTTATCAACCTGTTTATTCTTATTCGGGAGGTTTCAGGGCGTGCAGGCTAAGGACTATCCCAGCAGGTGAGAGACAAGAATACATCCAGAACTTTTCACCAGTCAATAGCAGGGCGCTCATACCGTACCATTCACTCACACATTCATTCCTGAGGGCAATTCTGAGCCTCAATTTTGCCTAACAGGCATATCTTTGGACTGTGGGAGGAAATGGGAGTCCTGGAGAAAACCCACGCAAGCACAAGGATAAACTGCAGACTCCATACAGTAAGGACCAGGTCAGAGCCTTCACGCTATCAGGCAACAGCGCCACTTACAGCACCACTGCGCCACCCTAAATCAAGATCTTTATGAGTAGAATCAGATGTCTAAATCATGGAATAAAAGATACTGAGCATACTGGCCCTTTTCAGAGACAAGTGGAGACCCTTGCTCCATGTCGAGAACTGCCACAATGTGAAAGCGTGGAATGAGCAGGCATGGCAGCTGAGGAAGTGGAACACGCTGAGCCTTCACACTTCAGCAATTCAGAGGGGAAAGAGGTTCCACCTGGCAGGATCCATGCCAAACGACAAGATTGATTAAAGATGAAAAATCGCTGATAGAGTCAATCAGCAGGTCATGTTAACAACAAATCCACAGAATGAGTGGATTCTGGAGACTCTTGGTGAGATGGTCAGTACACTGCAAGAAAAAACTGCCCTTTATTAATATCAGTACATAAATCTGAGTTGCACTAACAAAATGTTTTAAGTGTTTCAGACTCATGTTACATTTTGCCATCATTTTTGGATTAATTTAACTTAATTTAAGTTCATTATTTCTGCAGGATGAACAGTACTTTTTGGGTCATATGGATTACATGGTTTGGGTTTGGGTTTTATAAACTCAATATCTATAGTCTAACCTATGAAACTCAGTGTCTAATTTTTACAGAGTTTGCGGGATTTGGTTCTTTTTATGGGGTAAGTATGAGTTGGAAGCAAAATAATGCTATGATCCGACTACCATATACATGTATAAAAATGTTTTAAGAGATCTAAACATCTAAAGATGTGAAAACAACTAAACACTGAATGGCTAAGGCTAAATCTCGAGGTGAAAACAATTTAAATATTCTCATTAAAAAATGTAAAGTTAACCTATTTAAAATGTTTTTGAAATGCAATATAGTAATATGTCAGCACGAATCAATATTCCAAGGCAGCCAGGTAACTTTTTGTAAGTTTAATTGGATTATTTTTAATTACAGAGTATTTAATTGATCATTTTCAGGCAAAGGCAAAACAAAAAAATGTATTCTGCAGATTTCCAAGACCACTCATAGCTACTCCTGTTACAGAGAGAAAATATGTGGCAAACTGTCCAACACAGTGCTTTTATAACTCCCAAATTTTTGAAGTTTATAAATCTCATTTCAGTGCATTTAAAATATAAATCAAATTTGTGAACTTTTCATTCTGATTATATTGCAGAATGTTTACAGCTGCTTGCATTTAACTGACAAAGGCACATTCAGACAGAGATACAGAGATAGGGAGCAGCTCATTCCTGATATTTTGGACTGCATTTTTGACCATATACGGAGACTTATGATCATTTCGTGAGGAGTCGAACGACAGGAAGTATAAGTCTGCCAAAATTATGTGACAAGTTGGCTGTGGAGATTGAACATGTATTGACAACTTTTCAAATTGCTCACTCTCTTTCTCTCTGTCTCTGACAGACCACAAACTCTTCTAGCAACAAGCTATTACAGCAAGCTGGTGGAAACATTAAGCAGCAAAATGTAATTCAATTTATCTATAAAACATTCTGTCCATCTGTGACCTCCTGGAAAAAAATGCACTTCAATTTTTTTTAAATCAAATGTCTCGAAAGGAAAAAACACGCTTCAGTCAAAATATTTTGAAACTTATTATCAGTTCAATCTTCATTGAATGTTCCTAATGGTACATGCTGATATTAGAATATACCCCATAAGATGAGAACTGGATTCTCAAGGGAAGAAAATTAACAGATGGGTTCTGAGGATTTGGGGAGCAGAGCCCTACAACTCTGCCCAGCCCATTTCAGACTTATTAGCAGAATGAGTGTCAAATTTATTTTCAATACCATTGTTGAACATTGCATCACGAAGTTATGAGGCATTTTCTTCTGCAAATAAATGATGACGTAAAATGACAATATGTATTTATAAATTCTGTACTCTTGTAGCTCATGAAACAGTAGACATTTGCATTAATTTGATTGCAAGACTCTTCTGGGCTCCAAAATTACTGACACTACTGGCTGGTAATGCACAAACAATCCTTTAAAAAAATTCTAAGAAATACATTTATTGAGAAACTTTAAATAGCAACATGTGACAAATGCTGTACGATATTAATATTCCAAGGGAACGAAACAAAATAATTTACTGATTTAATTAAAAGTCTGTTTCCTCCAAATAGAGGTTTCACAATTAATGGCACCCTTGACAATTACTGGAAATGACATCTACCAAAATTAAACCAAGTATTAAATTCTGCTTATTTAAGATTTATCTTAGTGTTAGGGAACTATATTGAGCCATTACATCACTTCCTGTTTCACTAGGGTATGAAAATAAGGTAACACACATGCAAAGAGTCACTGTGAAGGAATAGCAGGCCTTGATGGCATCTTGGGGTCACCAGGTTTCAAAAAGCACCGTCAGGCGCCATCTCCACAACCATTGATTGGCCTATTCTGACCAGATGACATAGAAGCAAGCTCTTGGAGTTTGCCAAACGTTATTTAAATTATGATTGGAACAAGATGCTTTGGTCTGATGATACCAAAATTGCACGTTTTGGTCAGATACAGAATCTGCATGTTTGGCATTGAAACAGAGATGCATAGAAAGGGAAGCACTTCATACCCATGGTGAAACATGATGGTGGGTCAGTCATATTTTGGGGCTGTTTAAATTCCAGAGTTCAAGGGGCATTGGTGTAGATTAATGGCATAATTAATTCCACCAAGTATCAGGATATTTTGGCTGACAATCTGGTTGCCTCCACGAGAAGGCTGGTACTTAGTCGTATGTGGACTTTCCAATAAGACAATGACCCAAAGCGTACCTCAAGATCCACACAGAAATGGTTTTGTGACACCAAAATCAACGTTCTACAATGGCCATCTCAGTCGCCAGACCTCAATCCAACTGAAAACCTGTGGGCTGAGTTGAAGAGGGCAGCTGATAAACGCAAACCCAAGAGTGTAAAGGATCTTGAAAGGATCTGCTCACAGGAATGGTCCAAAATCCCCCCAAATGTGCGCCTTGGCCTTGTCAAAAATTACAGGAAAACACACCTTGCTGTTATCCTTGCCAGAGGTGGTTGCTCTAAGTACTAAATGAAGGGTGCCAATAATTATGAAACCTTGATTTGGTAGAAATTTATTTTGTATTAAATGGTTTTGATGATCTTGGTTGTTTGCATCAAAACATTTATAAAGTAAAGTATTTCACATATGTTGGTATATTTCGTTTCTCTATAATTATATTTTTTATATATGTGTGCAGGACTAGGAAAAGGGGTCACTTGGGTCATTTTATGAAAATTGAGATCTTCCAACAAAATCAAAGAGTGATCCAAGTTTTTCATTTTGAGAAAAAAATTGGGTGAAATTGTGTACAGCAAAGTGTTGTAAATTGACAGTACAGTAGCTGGGATATCACTGAGATACCCGTTAATCTCAGAGTGGAAAAAAATCCCTAGTGACCCCTTTTCCAAGTCCTGCACACATATACTTTTTGTATTGTTTGTGCAGTGCCCTTCAGGGGTGCCAGTAATTTTGGAGCCCACTGCAGCTTATGAAACAGCACAAATATGCATAAATTTGTTTGCAAGACTTATTAAATAAAAAGATATGAGAATCGGTTATGTATTCTGAATATAGTCACAAGGGCATTGCTAGGCACAACGCGCAGCAGAGCGACATTGTAAGGATGACGGTAATTCGAATGAATGCATAAAATCCAAGAGGGATGGAAATTAGCAAATGTTTTGGATTTCTTCCCTTTTTTTCAGATTATTGCCATCCTTCCAATGTCACATCAATTACATTAATGTACCCAACTGGCAATCACTTTGTAATTAGAGTATCATTTCTTAATGATTGCAGGTCATGTGTCATGTGCTGGTCTTGGATTTTCAGTCAGTAAATTGTTTGACTGTTAATCAGGCAAACTTAAAAAGGAAGAGCTTGAGAGCAATCAGGAGGTAAAGGGTGAGGTTACTGAAGGCCCTCTCTCTGCACATCTGATGACATGCCACTGCACTCAAGTATATTTTAAATCTACAGCACTAATGAAACAGGTGCACATATGTGGTGATTTTGTGGCCTATATCAGAGTTAATCTGCCAAAATTATGCCGGTAACTATGAAAACTGTAATGACCAGTATCATTTTCACAGACATTCCAGTTACAGCTAAGTTGTGAGCAAACAAATCACTGTGAAATATGTACAGTGAACAATTATCTCATTAGATATGTTCTCACTGGCAAATAATTTGTTCGGCTTTTGGAAATTTAAGGCATTCAGTACCTTGTTTATATTACTAATGCCCCAGGCTGGATTAAATGTACGCCAACTGTGTTACTGCTACCCACTGAAGCCCAAAAAAGACAATAAGGCTCCTAACTCATAGCACGTTTGAGAAATCTGCTTTGACAGTCAGTGTTACGTGCAACGTGTGCTTGTTATTTTTTTTTTTACTTCCCTGCCTTCATCTGCCACCATCGTCATTTGCTGTTCTGCCTGTCAGTCTTCATCCAACAAGTCCCGCCTTCACCAACCACAGCCTTTGCAGTCCCGCCTTCACCAATCCAAGCATTCCATGTCATTCTGCAATCAAGCAGTTCTGATCCATTCCTCCAGTTTAAAATCCTGGACTGTTTGCCATTCTGGTGGCTGCTCATTTCGCTTTTTGTTCATGCAGTGAGTTCTGCCCGTTCCCATTTGTCTTTGTTTTCCTCTGTTTATCTGAAAGTGTTTTTTTTTGGTTTGTGTACACTTCCAGGGCTTGGGACAGGTAAGACTGGAGGCTCCTATACATATGCCCGTAGTTGTTCTATGTAGACCCACTAGCCATTAGGGGTGGTTGCCAACCCTTGTATTTTTTTGTGCTAGTTAAAGTAGTCAGGCTTTTGTTTTGTGTACTGGATACACTAGATTAGATTGCTCTGTGTGTTAGCTAGCTTGTCTTCTTGAACGTTCTTTTGGCAACATCCAGCATCCCTTGACCTTGGTTCTGTGAGTTTGTCTTGTCTGCTTTGTAGTTGCACCCTTGGACCCCAACCTTTGTTTGTCACAGTAAAATCCCCTGCACTGAATAATTTTTGCCTCCTTGTTTTATCTCTGCTGTTACCATTACATTTTACATCTCCCAGTACTTATAACATCAAGTTACTCACCCCATACACCCCAGGCCCATGGGGGGGTTGTAACACATTATGGGGGCTCGTCCGGGAGATGGCACCATCTAGTCGGTCATTGATTTGTAATTAGCAGTAAAGATAATTTTGAGTTGATGTTGTACAGTGGTGCAATATTGCAATATTCAGACAATGACTTTGTTTGATGTCAAAGACTTTCTGGGGAACCCGTCTAATGACGCACTGGATCAGTGCTGTAAAAATGACCTGCTTGAAATTGCAAATTGTGTAGGTTTTGTGGTGTCTGGTGCTCTCCAGAAGGGAGAGATTAAGTCATGGGTGAGGGACAAGTTGGTTGAGCTAAAAATTCTTGCCTCTCCTGATGCCGTTGATCCTCTTGTTCAGCCTGATGTGTCATCCACTAGGCCTGGCACAAGTTATGACTCTCTTGGGGCGCTAGTGGTTCTGCCATAGTTGAAGGGAAGAGGGAGCTTCCTCCAACTACCCCTCCGCTACCTTGCTTAAGTTTGAGCCATACTCGCCAAGCTCTCATTGGTCGGGGAGTGATGCGCGGCTGAAGGTCCGGCTCACCCGGTTAAAGCTGGAGGCTGAGGAAAAGGCATGAAAGGCAGAGATTGAGGCATGGGAGAGGGCACAAAACAGGAACAGGAGTTCAAATTGGCTCAACGTAAATTGGAGTTGGAGGCAGAAGTCAAGGTTAAATTGCGGCAGCTAGAACTGCAAAATGCTGCAGAACAAAATTCTTCTGTTGTACCTCCAGATACATCTGCATTGGTTGATTTTGCTGGCTATGATGTCCGGAGACATGTGGCTTTACCCTCTTTCCGAGAAACTGAGGTAGATGCCTATTTTAGTACATTTGAGCCTTTGGCTATAGCACTTAAGTGGCCCAAAGAAGTTTGGACCACTTTACTTCAGTGCAAATTAGTCGGAAAAGCTCAAGATATAGTGGCTGCACTCAGTCTGGAGGAGAGTATGAACGACGACATTGTAAAAACGGCTACTCTTCGAGCATATGAGTTGGTGCCAGAGGCCTACCGGCAGAAATTCAGAAACTGAAAGAGAACCCCTGCCCAGTCATTTGTGGAATTTGCCTGATAAAAGGGAATTCTGTTTGATAAATGTTGTGCTGCCAGTAAAGTCCATGACTATGATTCTCTACGAGAATTAGTTTTACTGGAAGAGTTTAATAATTGTGTTCTGGAATGTGTTGTGGTTTACCTAAATGAACCAAAGGTGGTGTCCTTGTGTGAGGCGGCGATATTTGCCAATGAGTTTACACTCACGCACAAAACTGTGTTTGGTTCCACCCAAGCAGTTAAATCTGTCACTTCCCACAGTTCCGGGGAAGGTGAATCCACAAAAGGTTCCAAATTGCCGCCACTGCAGTCAAAAGAGGAATGAGCATGTTTCTATTGCCATAAAGTAGGACATGTCATTGCAAACTGTTTGGCTTTGAAAAAGAAAACTGCTGCTACTGCTAAGCTAACTGGTTTTGTCAGAACAGTTCCTCAAAACACCTCATGTTTAAGCAGTCCTGAAAGCCATCGTGAAGATGGTTTTGATAAATTTATTTCTGACGGTTTTACTTCCCTTTCCGGGAAGTCGAGCGAGCAAAAACCTATCCGGATTTTAAGAGACACGGAAGCTTCGCAGTCTTTTGTGTTAGCCGACGTGATAACTGTATCGGATGTGATGTATAGTGGTGCTAGTGTGGTGATTCAGGGTATTGATATGTCCTTCGTTACTGTTCTCTTGCACAAAGTACATTTACAATCTGACTTAGTTACGGGTTATTTTAACGTGGCTGTGCGGTCCGCTTTGCCTATTCCAGGTGTTAATTTTATCATGGGAAATGATATTGCCAGTGGTAAAGTTTACCCAGCGCTCGAAGTTTTAAATACCCAAATCTTGTCCCATGTCTGATTTGCTTTACATTACGTCAGCCCCTACTGTATTTCCTGGTTGCGTGCTCACCCAAGCTCAATCAAAGAAATGGGGTGAATGGAATGGAAGTTGATTTGTCACAATCTGTTTTAGTGTCTACGCTTGCCGAAAACAATTCTCTCCCTAACCCGAAATCGCCATATTTACAAACAGACGCATGCACTGAGGTTGAACCGCAAGTCGTTGGTAAAGAGGAGAAACCTAAATCTCTTACCTCAACTTTGGAGTCTGTCCCTGTTGCTTTGCTTGCCACTCATGAACAACTTGTTACTGCTCAGAAAAATGATGCGTCTCTCTGCAAATGTTTTGAGATAGTTGTTTCACCTGTTGTGGCGAAAGATAAGTCCGCTGCTTATTTTTTAGATAATGAGCTGTTGATGAGGAAGTGGTCATCGACATTGGCTCTGGGAAGTGATTGGGGTGTGGTCTATCAGATTGTTGTATCTGTCCAGTATCATCCGCAAATACTGGCTTTGGCGCATGAAAATCCATGGTCTGGTCATTTAGGAATTAGGAAGACGTATAACCGCGTGTTGAGACATTTCTTTTGGCCCGGACTTAAAATTGCTGTTACAAAGCACTGCATCTTGTCATGTTCGTCAGGTTGTGGGGAAACCCAATCAGGTTATACCACCCGTTCCACTTTGTCCAATTCCGGTACTTGGCGAACCTTTTCAGTATGTGATTGTTGACTGCGTAGGTCTGCTTCCGAAAGCAAAGTCTGGTCAACAGTTCCTGCTCACTATTATGTGTACTGCGACTAGATTTCCAGAAGCGATCCCTTTGCGCACGATCACGACAAAGAACGTGATTAAAGCATTGATGAGGTTTTTTTTCAACATTTGGATTTCCTAAAGTGATTCAAACAGATCGGGGTACTAACTTTCTGTCAAAACAGTTTCAACAGTTTTTGCAGTCTTTGGCCATTCAGCATCAAGTCGCAAGTGCCTACCACCCTGAGAGTCAGGGGATGTTAGAGCGTTGGCATCAAACACTCAAATCTGCCCTCCGCAAGTATTGTTTTGAGACTGGAAATTGCTGGGAGGAAGGCCTCCCATTCATTCTGTTTGCTTTACGAGAAGCGGTACAGGAATCATTGGGGTTCAGCCCTGCAGAACTTGTGTTTGGGCATACTGTTCGTAGTCCTTTAAAAGTTTTGAAGGATCACTTTATGTCTGTTTCAGATGTTAAACCCAGTGTGTTGGACTGTGTGTCTCAGGTCTGAGAAAAATTGCATCATGCCTGTTCCCTTGCAAAAGAGTCACTATCTTTATCCCAGAATAAAATGAAGCGCCGTCTTGATTGGAAGGCTGTAGCGTGCAATTTCAAACCTGGAGATCGGGCTTTATTGGCTGTTGCTGGATCTGCGTTGTCAGCTCGTTTTTCTGGTCCCTATACTGTGGAGGAAAAACTAAGTGAAAGTAATTACGTAATTCGAACGCCCGATCATAAACGTCAGACACGAGTATGCCATATTAATATGCTTAAGGCTTATCAGCCCAGAGAAACGTCCCAGTCAGAGGATGTGAAAACAGTTCTGCCTGTGTCCGAAATTACTAGCGCGAGCCCTGAACGTAATCCCAGTTTTGATTGTACGGAGGATGAGGACGGCCTTGTGCTCCGAAACGCCCCACGGCAATGTGCTAGACTGGCTAAATCGGAAATTCTGTCTGATTTGTCATCCCATCTCGCCCATTTATCAGAGGTCCAGAGATCCGACATTGTAAATTTAATCCATGAGTTTCCCATTCTCTTTAGTGATACTCCCTCCCAGACTACAGTAACACAATATGATATTGATGTGAATGGTGCTGCCCCTATAAAACAACTCCCATATCGAGTAAATATGCCAAAACGTGAGGCTATGAAGCAAGAAGTGCAAGATCTTTTAGATAATAACTTAGCTAAGCCAAGTCATAGCCCGTGGAGTTCACCCTGTATTCTTGTGCCAAAACCTGACGGAACATCATGTTTCTGCACTGATTTCCGAAAAGTCAATGCGGTCACAGTGCCAGACTCCTACCCTCTACCGAGGATGGAGGACTGCATCGACAACATTAGTGCTGCCAAGTTTGTCAAGAAACTTGATTTGTTGAAGGGGTATTGGCAAGTGCCTTTGACTCCTCGTGCGCCAAGATCTCCGCATTTGTTACCTAAGATAACTTCCTCCAATATAATGTCCTTGCCTTCGGCCTTCGAAATGCTCCGGCCACCTTTCAGCGGCTTGTAAATACTGTTCTTGTGAGTATTTCAGACTGTTATGCCTATTTAGATGACTTGGTGATTAGGTCAGACAGTTGGGCTGACCATGTATCTGTGCTGCGTTGTGTGTTCGAGAGGTTGGCCAAAGCAACGTTAACCCTGAATCTCGCAAAGTGTGAATTCGGAAAAGCGACGGTAACACACCTAGGAAAGCAAGTGGGTCATGGCGATAGTTGCGCCGTTTCCTTGGGATGGCAGGATATTACAGAAGTTTTTGTAGGAACTTCTTGGTTGTGGTGGTGCCTTTAACAGGAGCGCTCAGTACCAAGACACCTTTTATGTGGACCTCTGACTGCCAAAAGGCTTTTGAGGCTGTCAAACTATTGCTGTGCAGTGCACCTGTACTCACTGCTCCAGACTGCGCAACCGTTTAAATTAGAGGTTGATGCAAGTGGGAGCTGGTGCTGTACTACTGCAAGAAGATGCAGATGGAATTGATCACCCCGTCAGTTTCTTTTTGCGTAAATTCAATAAACACTAAATTAATCATAGCACCGTTGAGAAGGAAGCACTAGCACTTTTATTAGCCTTGGAGTTCTTGGAGGTCTATGTGGGTTCAAGTTCTGTCCCAATTAAGGTCTTTACGGACCATAACCCATTGGTGTTCATTTTGCGAATGTATAATCATAACCAGCGCCTCATGCGTTGGTCTCTGATTCTGCAGCAATATAACGTGCACATGCACCATAAGAAAGGAAGTGACAATTTACTGGCCGATATGTTGTCTCGTAGTTTTGGGTAACACGAGTAACCTATGAGTTTTGAAAACACGTTGTGTATGTAAATGTGTAGCCCCACTGTTTGTTATTGAAAAAATTAAAACAAATGGGATGATTAAGCAAACTGTTTGTTTAATGTATTCGGGACTTGTGTATAGTTTTTGTGTTAGTCCCTGAAATATGAAAAAAAATGTAATTATGTACTTTGAGTAAACAATCAGAAGCCAATTTGTATGTAATTACTTTGTATGTATGAACTAACTTGGTAAAAAAAAAAATGTGTTAAGTTAGTTCTTAAAGGTGACCCATTATGCTATTTTTCCAAGTTTATATTTTGGTCTTTGACTCCCCTAGAGTACTCCTGATCGCGCAAAGTAATAAAAGGGTACTTATTTCGCTCATACTGCCATCCTCAAAAAACCCCATTTGTAGTCCATAGTAGTCTCTGCCTGAATCGCCTCATTGGGGTGGCTCTTCCGCTATGGCCCCAAATCCCCATGTGCCCACTTTCTTCTGACTGGCCAGCTCTGTGGAGGGCGGATCTAGGCGGGACGAGGCAGCAGAATGCAGTTTTCCGCGTCCGGCTCCTCAAAGTGAAACTGACGCGTCTCCCGAAGGAATCTACGGGCATATTCTGCAATCAAACGCAGTACATGTGTATAGATCTAATGAAATTAACTTGTTCTAATAAACGTAACAGCGAAAGTGGAGGACGCAGTGCGAATGTCTGGCAGGTCAAGCTCGAATTTGCTGTCTACCTATGGCTACTATGGTGAGTACACTGGTGTTTCTACTCTAGCTAAGATTGAGGGAAAGCGAGAATCCACCCCACATAGACACATTTGTAGAACGGGTCGACAAACCCAAGTGTAGACCGGAGACTGTAGAAATCCGGTGGGTCTGAGTTTAGAGGGAAACAAGGACAGTGAGAAGCAGCTAAAAATGGACCAACAACTTATGGACTGCTTCGGTGTATTAGGACCTTGCTGGTTCGTGTGCATAGCTGTGGTGTGTTAGCGTGGAGTAACGAACAGCTTCTGCGCTGGTGTATGACGAAGGGGCGAAAGCTCCAGGCTAAACGGCCTTTTCGGAAATTGCCCGTGGTAATGGTTTACTCATTGCGTCGGAATGACCAGCTTTTCCTCGCGGAAAATGGGCGAGTTATGGATAACCCGCGAGAGCTAGATAGAGCTCCGGTTATGTCATGAACATAATACAGGTTTTACAGACCGTAAATTCCGTTTGCGTGAACCGTTGCTTATGTGGAGCTAGTGAATCGATCACTTTTACAGGAAAGAATTTACTATTCATTCGATGGCAATGCACCGGTAGAATCAGAGAGCTTACCCAGACATTGGAGATGTATCAGGCTGACCCAGGTCATGGAAAAGTAAAGCGATCGTTTCACAAGCACCCAAACGCACCCTAAGCTTTGCAAAACCAACGTCTGGTCTAACTGCACCTCTCCAGTTAGCTTCAACCGTAGAGGCTACAATCAGGCAACGTTATGATGAAATTGTCACATTAATGCTTACCGAAGTAACACAAGCATACCGATCATAATTGCTGCACACAAGTTAACCAGGAGCATTTTTAATTAGCAGAGCACGCGAACTAACATGCTGTAGCTGATAAGCGGTCATGACTTTGAATGTAATCTGTCACGGAAAAATTCGTTTCGCGTCTGGTGTGAAAGCTGCTTAACGCGCCCACAACGCGTGTATTTGCGTCTTTGCATTGACTTTGAATGTAACCTGTCGCACGAAAAATTCGATTCGCGTCCGGTGTGAAAGCTGCTTGACGTGCCCATAACGCGAGTATTTGCATCTTTGCATTGACTTTGAATGTAATCAGTCGCGCGAAAAATTAGTTTCGCGTCCGGTGTGAAAGCTGCTTAACGCGCCCATAACGCGTGTATTCGCATCTTTGCATTGACTTTGAATGTAGGCTAAGCTGTCCCACGAAAAATTTGTTTCGTGTCCGATGTGAAAGCCGCTTTATGGATAGTACGCGACAGCTAGAGAGAGCTTGATTATGTTATGAACATAATACAGGTTTTGCAGACCGTAAGTTCCGTTAGCGCGGACAAGTTGCTTATGTGGAGCTAGCGAATTGATCACTTCTACAGGAAAGAATTTCCAAATTAATCTCTGCCTTTTTTGGCTTTTTATTGGCCACAACAATTTCTAAAGGGGGATGAAATTATGTCACGGTAGTGCATAGGAATCATTTGTTATATCCGACACGGTACAGCTTCTGCGTTTCACATTGCTTTCACGGTAGCACCAGAGAGCTTGCCCAGACATTTGTGAAGTATCCGGCTGATCCTGGTCATGGATAAGTGAAGCGATCACTAACTGTAGTGGCTACAATCGGGCAATGTTATGATGAAACTGCCACATTGATGCTTACCGAAGTAACACAAGCATACCGATCAGAATTACCACATATAAGTTAACCAGGAGCATTTTTAATTAGCACGACACGCAAACTAACATGCAGTAGCTGGTAACTGAGCGGTCATAACCACAGAGACAAACCCTTGCAATGCAGGTTTTACAGACAGCAAGTTCTGTTACCGTGGACAGTTGTACCAAACATCCAAATTACAAACAAGTATTAAAAGTTAGCTTCAAATGAGGTTTATGTTCACACACCTTCTGTAGAATTTCCCCTGATATCACTCTTGCATATTTAGGACACACACGTTAGCAACAGTAACTTGGCTACGTTAGCCGCTGTGCTACAGCCACAATCAACTGGCTATCACGTCAGGTTGGCTTATGCAGTAAAAGCAACTTACAGCTTCTGTGTCTGTGAGTCACGGACAGTCGCGACCAATACAGGCTTTATCTTCAGATATTTTACAAAGCCTGCGTTTGAGGCCAGTTGTTAGTGCTAACTATCGCTTGCGGTCCTGTTAGCCACCCTTAACACGTTAGCTTCACTCACATTATTTGCGGTTATATCGTTACTTACAGCTTGTGGCTCCGAGCGCTTGATCGATGCAACTGCTTCAGGTTTGAGAAGCAGCTGAAACGCTTATCCTGTGTCCAATTATCCTTTATTGATAAAGCTGTCTTTGGTGAAATGCTGAGCACAAACAGCTAACGTTCCCTTTGGCCGTGGCTTTTACTGCCAGCAAACAAAAAAAGCTACCCACTGATTTCTGGTGACATCCTCTTTTGGAAGAGAAATTGGTGTTTTTCTTCGCGTCCAAAAGTCAACGGACAAGCAGCTTTGGGAGAGATACTGACAAAACTGCACCTCAAATGATCTGCGGTTCTTCTTTTGTATTTCCAAAAGTGTTGACGCTACTAAGGCATAGTATGATCTGCTGCTGTTAGTGCCTGCTAGAATAGTTTCCAGTGTGGGCAGGTCCAGCGCCGTGATTGGCTCTGGCTTGGTCTGTACTAATTGGACGACACAACCTGACATCAGGTTTTGCCCAGATCTCGCGAAGATCTCGTGAGGAGCTGTTCAGAGAGGAAATCACGTTCAAGAAATCACGTTCTTGGATCACGGCAAAACCCCTGTATCTTATGTTAGAAACTTTTCAGAGGTTGAGTATGGACAACTAACATTATAACATTACTAATATGTATTGAAAGAAGGATCAGCATAATAGGTGCCCTTTAAGGGGAGGAGTGTTACGTGCCACGTGTGCTTGTTATTTTTTTTTTACTTCCCTGCCTTCATCTGCCACCATCGTCATTTGCTGTGCTGTCTGTCAGTCTTCATCCAACAAGTCCCACCTTCACCAACCACAGCCTTTGCAGTCCCGCCTTCACCAATCCAAGCATTCCATGTCATTCTGCAATCAACCAGTCCTGATCCATTCCTCCAGTTTAAAATCCTGGACTGTTTGCCATTCTGGTGGCTGCTCATTTCGCTGTTTGTTCATGCAGTGAGTTCCGCCCGTTCCCATTTGTCTTTGTTTTCCTCTGTTTATCTGAAAGTTTTTTTTTTTTTGGTTTGTGTACACTTCCAGGGCTTGGGACAGGTAGTGCTGGTGAGATGAAGCTTCATGAAGCGTTGAAGCTTTCCAGCCAGATGTGTTGAAGTGTGGTTCATTTCTTGAGGTTTCGAATGCACTCTAGAGACCCCTAGTGGTCAATAAAAACACATACGAATTGTGCTTATAGGAAATGATAGGCAAGCATAAGCCTACAGCGTGAAAGTGGCAAAATCAATAAATGCAAAATAAAATCAAGTATTGTGACTACATTTTATGTCATAACGAAACTAAAAGATACTTTCGGGTATGTACAGAGGGCAGTGAATGTGCTTGTGAAACAAAGAGCTTTCTATTTTTGTTCAAAAATAATAAGCATTTCACCTAATAATAAAAGGAAAAAACTATCAAACTAAGGAAATTTATTATGTATTGGAAATTAATTGAAAAGGTTTGAAAATATGACATCACATAATAGTCTAACAATGTGGCTTAATAGCCTAAGTAAGTGACCTTATTCAGTGAAATCAAACCAAAGTATTCCCGAACGGGTGAAAACTTTCTCTTTCTTGCTAGCTCCATCGCGCCAATGACTAACTCACTCACCGCACAAAATCGCAAACCGCACTGACAAACTTCAACTGCTGAAACAATCCAAGAGAATTGGGACATTTTGTAGTCGAATCACCCACCAAAAGTGAACCGCCTTCTCGAAGCAGCATCCCAAATGAGGCTTTGAAAGTAATGAATGACATCATTTCGCCAAGACGATACGAGCCTCGACACAGAGCTCCGTAGGAAGTGCTTCACTTTTTTGATACAGGCTCCGAAGCCTTCGTATCTAGGGTAACAGCACTAGGGACAGGTAAGACTGGGGGCTCCTATACATATGCCCGTAGTTGGTCTAACCCACTAGCCATTTAAGGTGGTTGCCAATGCTTGTATTTTTTTGTGCTAGTTAGAGTAGTCAGGCTTTTGTTTTGTGTACTGGATACACTAGATTAGATTGCTCTGTGTATTAGCTAGCTTGTCTTCTTGAATGTTCTTTTGGCAACATCCAACGTCCCTTGACCTTGGTTGTGTGAGTTTGTCTTGTCTGCTTTGTAGTTGCACCCTTGGACCCCAACCTTTGTTTGTCACCGTAAAATCCCCTGCACTGAATTATTTTTGCCTCCTTGTTTTATCTCTGCTGTTACCATTACATTTTACATCTCCCGGTACTTATAACATCAAGTTACTCGCCCCATACACCCCAGGCCCATGGGGGGGTTGTAACAGTCAGGTCAAAGCCTTTTTCTGAAACATCTTTTTGCTTTGGTAGATTGATAGATATCTAATTATATTTACCATCTATTCTGTGCTTACTTTACACTTTGCAGTGAAGGATGGATGGTATCCATAGTATAGGTTATTTACAGGTGAAATTTCTGCCTGTTGGAGTGTTTTTTGTTGTCACTGTTTTGTTACTGTATTTTCCCCATCTACTTAATGCCCAATGCAATGCTGGCTTTCTTTTTCTTTTTTTTTTTTTTTTTTTGAGGGGTTGGGGACGTTGAGTAGACAGGTTTGCTTTTTGCACAACTTTACAAAGTCTGTTAGGCATCTTTGCGACAATTCTCAACAAAAGTGCTATGTAAGAAAAGACATGATTTGATAAAACATTCTAAGCAACAATATGTGAAATAGAATTCTTTCTAATATCATTGCGTACAACCCCATTGCAGAAAACGTTAGGACAGTATGAACTATGGATATAAAGCAGTGAATAATAAATTTGGCATTTATTTCATTGCTGGCAGTATGAAGAAATTTGATGTTTTGTCAGATAAACTTCATTATACAGTAGTTGTAAATACACATCCACTCCTACCATTCAGACCTGCGAGGCATTTCAAAAAACACTGGGACGGGGCAATTTAAGACCAGTAAAGAGATAAGAAATTTGAATTGTGATGTAATTTGAAACAGCCGGGATCAACTGGTGATTGTAATCATGATTTGGTGCAAAAGCAGTATCCAAGAAAGGTCACGTCCTTCGGGAGAAAAGATGGGCCGAGGATCGCCAATTTGGCCACAAATTCCGGAGAAAATCATTGAAAGGCCTAAGAACAATCTTCCTGAAAGAAAAACAGGGAGGGATTAGAACATTTCACCCTCTATGATGCAGCACACACTTAAAAGATTCAAGGAATCTGGAGGAATTTATATGCATAAAGGGCAAGGGCACAAGCCTAAGCTGAATACATGCGATTTCCAATCACTCAAATGGCACTGCCTCAAGAACTGCCATTAATAAGTCAGTGATATCACCAAATGAACTCAGGATTAATTATGAAAACCTTTTTCAAGGACTTCCATACGTAGTTGCATTCACAAATGCCAGTTAAAACCTCACCGTGCAAAGAAAGAAGCCTTATGTTAACAGCGTCTAGAAGCACCATCAACTTCCCTGGGATCAGAAGTATCTGCGATGGACCATCACAAAGTAGAAACTGATATTGTGGTCAAATCAATCAATATTTCAGGTTTGTGTAATTACTGCTGCCCCAACTGCTCTATGCAATTGCTTTAGGTCTTCTGCAAGAGAGCAGTGCAATTCAGCAGAAGCAAAATATAGTTCAGTCTTCATTAAGGTCACCTTAGAGTATTTGCAGGGACAGGAAAATGTATTATGCAACAAAAAAAAAAGTTCCCCTGGAATTACATCAAGAAGCAGGACTAAATAAAAGTGCGGAAATGAGCAGTGCAAGTCTCGTTAATCTGAAGGGAAAATTATGTTCCGCTGTGGTCATAAATTGATAGTTATCCACATTGAAATATAAATTTTCTGCTTAAGACCAGGTGAATTCTGATTTGCTCACCTTTTCTCATATCAAAGGTATTGCAGCTGGAGCAGAAAAAGGAAAAACAAATGCTTTTTGCTTGCTTGGACTAATGGCTGCCATGATTCAGCGATTTCCGTGTTGTATGAGTCGGTGGATACTCTGACTGCACTACTCTGAAGTGTTGCCAAATGCGGCAATATTTCAGTCAGGCTAAGTTTATGGAGGGCCAAACGGACTGCATTTGAATGCGGATGTACGTAGGGCTGCAAAATACTGTCCTCCATTCCTTAAAAATAACTGGTGGACCAAGCAGAGACTAAAATGTGTATTCAGACATTGAGCAGTGGTATTTATTTTTCTCAAAACTATTTGAAAATACAGGAAGAAAATAGACGTAAAGATAATCCTAGAGGCAGCTAGAGTAAACATATACCGGTCAATCAAGTCACATTGGCATGTTTGTTACAGCTGTGGAACATTGTTAGAGTTTGGTGTGTAGACTCCAATCTCATCGCTCGCTCCAGATAAGTTTACTTGAAGTATTAGGGATTGATGATTAAATATCTTCCGTTCCATTTAGCCAGGGCCTGCAGGTGGATGCTTGGGTGGTGGTGGGGCTAAAGAGCAGGCAGCTATACTGGTGCAAAGTTGCAATGCATAGACATGCAAAGGGCGAGCTGGGAGATTTTCTGAGCTTAAATAGCCCGCCATATTGGGGAGGTGTGCTTGAAAAGGATATAACTAGTGGGGTAACAGAAGGCCCAGTCAGACCATGCAAAACTATGCTAAGTTTACCTCTCAATCACTTCCTGAAGTTTCAAGTGCGCGATCGCACTACTGGCAAACTTCTTGAAGTTTGAGCGATGCTAAACTACTCTTAGTTTGGACCATTACCACGCATGCTTAGCAATAGCAGGGACCGTGCCAATCCTCGGCTATCATGGAAATAGCACAGTGAATCTGATATGCAGCAAATGCAATGCTAATCTGTAATTGAGAATATCAAAAGTTTACCTTCTTGCAAACTTTTTTCTGATAGCAATGCTGTCACTAATCGGGCCGGCTTGGTCAGGAACATGGGTCGATGTCGGGAGAGGTTGGATCACGGACCCTACTGGGGGATTAAAGGCAAGCCTATGCTTGAGAAACTCGTCAAGTTAATCATAAAACAGGCGTGCAACTCCGTCTGTTATTGACTAGTGCTTTATTGTAAGCTGCTTTCAGTTGTTTCATTTTATTTTCAATTTGTTTCGTGGTCCTCGAAAATCCTGCTTCCTCCATACGCTTAGCAGTAGTGCTGTACACAGTTTTGTTCTTTGTTGTAACGCTAGTAGTTTTTCTTTAAATACAGCATCTTCATGCCAGAGGCTGATAAAAGGATGTAGTCTCCGTTGTCTCCCAGTGGCCTCTGTTCTCCATGGATGGCAAACAAACACACAATATCAATCTTCATTAACTTAAATCACTAGCATCTGTATCTCTCGCCGTACCTCTCTTCAACGTTAAGTCAGTAAAATCACGACACTACCTATAGCATGCTGGCTAGCTTAATGAGTAGGATGTACACACAAATACACCTGCCTCAAAAAAAAAAATGCAAACAAACTGACAGCATGGCAGGGGATGGTTTTAATCATGTGACAAACTAAGTGTAGTTTCAAGACAGCCTGGCCGGACTACCTAAAACTTCAAGAAGTTTCGTGGGAAGCGAGAAACATCTCAAGTTGGAGTGGGAAGTTTCGCTGGCAAGTTTTCGAGAAGTTTGCAGTCAGTCTATCCAAACTATGTGAAGTAAAATACCAGGAAGTGAAACTACGCGTAGTTTCGTGTGGACTGACTGGGGCTAGAGCAGCTCGGGTTGAATGCCTTGCAATCTTTCTTCGTTTCAATCAGTCACTTCACATTGGTAAGTTTGTTACAACAGTGAATCATAGAATTTGGCATCTAGACTTGGATCTCATCACTCCCCACACATATGTTTACATGAGATTTGTAAGTGGGAGTAATAATATAATATCTTTCCCCCCAAAACTGCATGGATTAGGAGCACAGTTGTTCTGCTGAGAGGATCTTATGTGTGGCCTGGTAATTGCTGCCAATGCCATTCCCCATGAGCTCCTCAGCCACAAGGGGAATATAATATCTTGTGAATCTGCTACGTGTGGGGCTGGCAACTGCTGCCATGGCCATTCCCCCAAGATGTCCTCTGCCACTAGGGAAAGATTCCACCTAGTGAAAGTGCAATCTGTGGGCTGGCAATTGCTGCCATGGCCATCTTTCATGAGCTCCTGGGCTACAACCTCAATAGTCTGTCTACAGCTGATCCCAGTAGGCTTGATGACAGATGCTAAGATGGGGCATACTCTTAACCCAACAAGCCACCTGATATGTAAAAATAGGATTAGACATCGAAGCAATGAATATGTATTATACAGATGCCTCCAATATTGGTTAACCATGGCCCAGCCAGGTTTGTCTGACCAGGTAGCAGGGTGTCAATGTTCAGAGCTTGAAACTTAAGGATTTAACAGCGACTGCGCATTTATGTTGCTGACCAAGGAGGTTTTGAAGGGATTTTTCTTCAGCAGGGTAATAATTCTTCTGTCATCTGCCACTTAGTGGATCTTACACGAGTGGGTGTGTCATACGAAAGTTATTGAACGAGTGAGTAAATTTTGCATTTGTTACAAGCTCGAGTGAGCAAAATATTCAAAATACAAAACCTAAAATCAACTCTACATATTTTATCTACTTCCTTCAAAAAAAAAAAAAAAAACGCATACCCAGTGGCATACAGTGGCACAAAGCGCTGTAAATCCTACATCATCCTTTTGCCTATTTTGGAGGTAGTACACCAAAATGAAAGCTGGAAGAATTTGCACTTTGAGCTCATATTCATTATTTAGTTCCATCTCCAAAATGGAGTGGTAGACTGATAAAATAGCAAAAATATTGTCAATATCAATCTATATTAATACAGAATTAATGCAACTTAACCAACTTCTTTTTACCTTGCATGTGATATATTTTGAATGTGCCTAAAGTATTGTACTGTGAAAATCTGTGTAATAATACCTTTTAAAGTCTTTGCATAATCAATCTGCAGAGTTTTTGTATGTTCCGTGCCATGTAGTCTTTCTTCGCAGTTCAGTGACTGGAAGTTATGAATAAAATGAAACATAATGGAAAAAGTTGACATTTCCATTTGAGTTTCATTAAAAATAACAATTCCTCATGTCAAATTATAATAAAATTTTATGTCCTGTTTTAAGTTTCAAATGAATCCAAATGACAGATAATATTCTAGATAACCTTTTTAAAACAATTTTCTTTCTGTTGTTCTTCTGTGTGTATGTGCCTCTGTTTAATCTTTTTCTCATTTGAAACGGCCGTGCAGAATAAACCCACGTACACTCACAAATACAACACAGTATCCAGATGAAAATACCAAAAAAAAGTGAAAGCAAACACAGAATACCCACGCACACAAAGGCACAAAGGACACACACAAACTTAGCAATTACCAGTATGCATGCATGCATAAAGAACACACATAAACATAGCCGTTTGCTGACACTGTGCAAACCACCCCCCCCCTTTTTTTTTTTTTTTTTTTTTTTTTGCAAAACATGGACATGGTTAAAAGACAGAGCTATCTCCGGGGACTGGCTGAGTATGCTGTCCTCCCCAGGGATCTGTTGCAGTGGCGAGGCTGTTCTCACGCTGCATGTGGCTGAGTTGAAAGAACAGGGTACTGCTGTTGGAACTGAAAATAAGTGTGTGGCCAAGCTCTCATCTCCGCCCACCCCCCACCCCCCCTCCCAACTGCCAATGTCCCCAATCCCTACAAAATGGATGTCACTTCTTATAAATGTGTAATAATTTCCTCTATGCTTGGAACGGTCTTGCTTGGAAAAACAGAGGAAGTGGCTTATCTTAAGGGTCATTGTCAAGTGTTGCCCTGGGGGGCGCTGCATCTGGCTAATGCGTTAGCTGTTTGAGCACTGGTCAAATCCTTGTTGTGACCTGACTATCCACATTGCACAGCAAAAATAAGAGGAAATAACTACTCTTATTTTCAACGAAAATTAAAGACGGACTAAAAAAGTATGTCTTCAAATTTCTGCAAACTTAATGCATTGTATGCATACATTAATGATGCATCCACATGTTTTGAGCTCCTGAGAACATCACAGTAAGGTTTTGTGCTTGTTCATGGATGAACGTCAAACTTGAAGTAGATACTGAGGATGGCTGCCTTGGCTTTAGAAAGTTCACCCAGCTCTAGCATTACCAAAAAATGGGAAAGTTTTGTTTGTTGGTGATTACTGAATCCCATTTGTCAATTTTCCAATGGTGTCTGCAAAACTTTAGCAGTTGAGTTGTGAATGAATTGTCCTCCTGTGTGTGACTCGTGTCTCTGTGAATTTGCTATGTGAATTTCATTGTGATGAGAAGCTGTCCAAGTTTTGTGTGGAAAAAATAGGAGTCTGTGCTCATCTGAGCTTCCTGGATAGATACCACTATGTAGGTTAATCAGTTCGCATCAATATATTGGGTAAAAAGAAAGAAGTAAGTCCATTCCAAGTCTCGTGACCCATCAGGCTGGTGCTTAACCCCAGTTTCCTGTAGCATGAAGGGACTAGAAATATTGGGACTCTCTCTAGATGGGATTGCCAGTCCATTGCAGGTTACTCCCCCAGCTCTTTGTCAGGTTTCCCTGGCAATTTGCTGGCACTCATTTATACACCTGGGTGTAGTGAGGCACTGAGGGAGTGAAGTGCTTTGCCCAGGAACGCACAATGAAGACCATGGCAAGGACTTGAACCTTTCAGTTCCAAGTCAAGCACACATAACCACTGCGCCACTGTGTCGCTCAATAAATTCACAAAGTTGAGAGCTGAGTGATTGGCTTCCGCATGCTAATATCTTTCACTGATTATTTATCAGCTTCATAATTCAATGACAAGGCATTTTGCCAGCAGCCTGAAATTGTCGGGGTGGGCACAGGAACAGTGTTGTTTTCGTTAACGATGACGATGACAAAATGATTTCATTAACGCACCTTTTTTCATGACTAAAACAAGATGGTGACTAGCTAAACATAGTTCTTTGATGACGAAACTATGATGAGACGTATCTGTTGTTTTCGTTGACGAGAGGAGATGAGACGAAAATGTTAGTGGGTTGGCTCGCTGGCCTGCAAACTTCTGATTCCTGAGCCACATAGCAACAGGAGAAGTTTTAATGACTTTGATTGGCTGGGAAATGATGTTCCTCATTTGCATGCCAACCAATCAGCTTCTGGGAGTGCGTGCATGCATTAGAGAGGCTCTCTGCCAGAAAGTTTCTGGTACAGTCATGGATGGCTAGACGTCTATGTGAGCGGTCGTGCATCAAATTACGTTGCTCTTTGGATACAGCCACCCTGTATGCTAGTAAGCTAACAAACATTTACAAAGGAAAATCTTTGTGAGTGATCATCCTTTTCCGGCGATATGATTTGTTTATTGCCCCAACTTTACTAACTTTGCCAGCTGTAATAGGCATGAACTTCTCTGGGGTTTCGCGGCAGTTCCATGCGTTATGCATTATCTAGTTGCGCATGCTATCGCGTATTGCGTTACTCTTCAGATTATAAAGCTAGCCATCTTCTTACCTTGCTGACGCTAGTTCAGGGAAATCTTTGTAATCATTGTTATATTATGGCGATATGATTTGGTTTTTGCCCTAACTGTGAGAATTCCGCATTCAACCTCCACTTTTTTCGGCTTTAACTCTGAATCGCCAGCTCTGAGTTGTAGAGTGCCTTTTATGACTAGATTTTAATGAAAATGGATCCTTCTGCGTCTCTGATCAGGTGTTAAACAGCATCATATGCTACAGTAAGGGATAGATGAGACAGCTGTACTTGCAGGCTACAGGTGGTTTACAGAAATTTCACTGGGAAACGGAAGTGTTCTGTATTAAATTAAGATTGTTCCGGAAAAAATTGATACCTTTTGGAAATAATTTGTTTTGCGTTCAGAGTGGAGTAGTATTTCCCGTGTAATTGTAATTTGTCATTTGGAAAGAATAAAAAAACCTTTTATCATTTAAAATCTGACTGTTTCCTAATTTTTGCTAATCATTTTTTTCAGACATGCTAAACAATTGCAAATCAATTGATATAATTAGCAATAAATACTAATAATTTTTTTTTTCCTTAATCTGATCACTGATATTTGAGTTACTGTGAAACATATGGGGGAAAATGTAGCTTTTCAGACCTGTTGCTGTTCCTTATGTCTAAATGAGCAGCAGCACACCTGGCTACTCTAACGTTAGTAGCATGTTTAGCCAGCATATTTACATTAACGGACAGCGTGGGCATCTTCTAGTTGTGTGTTCAGCATTGCATGTTTGTGCTCTATCAGTGCGTTGCGACATGTAAAACGGGTCGAGTTGTGTGCTTTGTCATTATAAGTCGAGTCTGCTGTTGGGCTAAAGTCACAAGGGTCTGACAGTGATGTCGCGCAGCCATAAACACAGACTGTGCTTTTTGCTGTATTTTGCTGTGGGGTTGTATAAGCTAATGTCTCTTGTACTTCATAATAGTCAGAGAGATCATATGCATGTTCTCAATTGCACTGGCAGAGGCAGACAAGGTCAAGTTGAGCATATGTGTTCCTCATCTATTGCTCATATTTTGGGCTTGTGTGTGTTAATCGCACTTTAATGGGTTCTCAGAAATAAAGCCACAAAGAAAGAATGTTTTGTTTCTTGACTGTCTTGGAGTGATGAACATTGATTCCACTCACTGTTACCACTTTATCTGTATTTAAAGCTTTATTCTTAGTAGATCAGCCAGTACAGCATGACAGAATTGCATCTTCATGGATGGGAAAGTCTAGGCTAGCACTATCAAACTGGTAACGAATCTGGTTATTATACAAAAGTGTTAAGAGAGTTAACTGTTGCTTTATGAATTGCAACACAACCTGTCAACCTAGATTACAGTTTCCTATATCTGTATTGGCCTAATTTAATCTTTTTAAGTCATTATTTTTTCGAGTAAAATTAATGAATAAAACTGGACTAAAACCCTTTTAGTTTTTGTCGACTAAAACTAGACTAAAACTATCAATGATAGAAATGACTAAAATGTGACTAAAACTAATAAGCATTTCGTCCAAAAGACTAAGAATAAAACTAAATCGAAAATTGCTGCCAAAAACAACACTGCTCAGGAACAGAGAACACAAAAGATGAGGATTGAGACAAGAGTTTAGTCACAGGAACGAACAAAAAAGAAAACCAAAGATATATGTTTAAATACAGAGACATAGGCTGGAAACGGGGGCTGGAACAGCAAGGAAACTTCTTAAAAACCATGATATAGAATACGGAAATTCCTGCTAAACACAAAGCCACGGAGATAAGTGATCAAGTGGGCTGGATGGAAAACGTGGAATGGAATTTGGATCCGGAGAACTGGGAAATCCAGTCCAGACGCGACATTTCCCTCCCCTTCAGGGGCCGCTCTTGAGGATCCACAGCCCCTAAGAGCACAACAGGAGCAAATCCGGGAACTGGAGAAGACAGTACAAACAGGAGCAGGTCCAGGGACTGGAGAACGCACTACAAACAGGAGCAGGTCCAGGGACTGGAGAATGGAGTGCAAACAGGAGCAGGTCCAGGGCCTGGAGAATGGAGTGCAAACAGGAGCAGGTCCAGGGACTGGAGAACGCAGTACAAACAGGAGCAGGTCCAGGGACTGGAGAATGGAGTGCAAGCATGAGCAGGTGTGGGGACTGGAGAATGGAGTGCAAACAGGAGCAGGTCCAGGGACTGGAGAATGGAGTGCAAACAGGAGCAGGTGCGGGGACTGGAGAATGAGTGCAAATAGGAGCAGGTCCAGGGACTGGAGAATGGAGTGCAAACAGGAGCGGGTCCAGGGACTGGAGAATGGAGTGCAAACAGGAGCATGTCCAGGGACTGGAGAATGGAGTGCAAACAGGAGCAGGTGTGGGGACTGGAGAATGAGTGCAATAGGAGCAGGTCCAGGGACTGGAGCATGGAATGCAAACAGGAGCAGGTCCAGGGACTGGAGAATGGAGTGCAAACAGGAGCAGGTGCGGGGACTGGAGAATGGAGTGCAAACAGGAGCAGGTCCAGGGACTGGAGAATGGAGTGCAAACAGGAGCAGGTGCAGGGAACTGGAGAATGGAGTGCAAACAGAAGCAGGTCCAGGGACTGGAGAATGGAGTGCAAACAGGAGCAGGGAGGCAGAACGTCTTCAGGGTCACCGCAGTAGGGCAGCGAAGCGCCCTCAGGGACAGAAGCAGGGCGGCGGAACACCCTCAGGGACAGAAGCAGGGCAGCAAAACGCCCTCAGGGACAGAAGCAGGGCAGCGAACCACCCTCAGGGACAGAAGCAGGGCAGTGGAATGCCCTCAGGGACAGAAGCAGGGTGGCGGAACGCCCTTAGGGACAGAAGCAGGGCAGCAGAACACCCACAGGGACAGAAGCAGGGCAGCGGAACACCCTCAGGGACAGAAGTAAGGCAGCGGAACGTGCTCAGGGACAGAAGCAGGGCAGCGAAGCAGCCTCAGGGACAGGAGCCGGGCAGGGGCATGCCCTTAGGGACAGGAGCAAGCCTTGCAATAGGACTTGTGGCTGTAATGAGAGTCAAATTGGAGGCCTGCTTCATTAGAAGTCTTGGTCTGACTTTCTGTCACAGTGGGCTCAGGAACGAAGAACATGGAAAATGAGAATCGAAACATGTTTCATCACAGGAATGAACAAGAAACAAAACCAAAGATATGTATTTAAATTTGGAGACACAGGATGGAAACGGGCTGGAATAGCAAGGAAACAAATGAAGGAATAATTATAATTTAGGATAAAGAAATCAAGGCTGCTAAACACAAAGCCATAGACACAAGTGATCAAACGGGATGGATGGAAAATGTGGAATGGAATATGGGTCCTAAGGGGGCATGTTAACTGGGAAATCCAATCCAGATGTGACAGAAATATTGATCAAAGGTATTTTTCAACAGAGGATGTGGACTTTTCAGAATCATCCAGACAGTGATACAGTGAGTAAGCGTGGTAAGTAAAAGTTAAACTAAGACATGTAAACTAAAAGCCTTAGTCAGAAACAAAGTAATGGGATTTTTAAGCTAATTTTGTACAACAGTGCTGTGAAAAATTATTTGCCTCCTTCTTGATTTCTTTTATTTTTGCATATTTGTCACACATAAATGTTTCAGATAATCAGGCTAATTTTAATATTTGACAAAATTTACCTGCGTAAATATAAGATGCAGTTTTTGAATTATTATTATTTTATTTATTGAAGAAAAAAGTAATCCAATCCAATCCTGGCAAAATGTGAAAAAAATATTTTCCTCCTTAGCCACTAAATCAACCAGTTAAACAAATTTAATTGATAATTGGGTTCAATTTCATTAGACACACCTCTGATTACTGCCAGCGGAGTTGAATCTAAACATCTCTTAAACACAACCTGTCTGGCAATGTGAAGTAGGCAAAAAAAGCACATGATGCTGCAATCTAAAGAATAGATGAGTAGCATAATTGTTGACATCTATCAGTCTCGAAAGGGTTGCAAAGCCATTTAAAAGGCTCTGGAACTCTACCAAACCATAGTGAGAGCCATTATCTACAAAAGGAGAAAACTTTGGTGACCCTTCCCAGGAGTGGCTGGCCCTCTGAAATTCCTTCAGGACTGCATCTACAGCTCTTTCAGAGGGTCACAAAAAACCCAGACTAACATCTAAAGGACTGCAGACCTCACTTGCTTTGGTTAAAGGGATAGTTCAGATTTTTTGACATGAAGTTGTATGACATCCTCATTAGCAGTGTCGTGCATAAACAGTGACTTTCCCCCCTACTGCGTCCCGTGAGCGGAGTTCTGGCCCGGTTTTGGTGTCGTCGGAAGTAGTTCCGGCTAGTTTGCTGGGGTCACGAAAATAAAAAGTTTTGATTCCAAAGACAATATGCGTTCAAAAGAGTAATACATTTGCATCACAAAAACCAACCCCCGAAAAAAGTCAGACCTCACTATCACTCGGCGCTATTTTATCTTCCTTCGTATCACTGCGCTGCCGCCTGTTGACATCCGCGCACCCTTCCATCAGCAGTTCCACAGTGTTTACATGCTCGAATAGTTTCACGGTTTCACACGCTCGAATAGTTAACGTAAACATGCCCGACTGTGACACAAGTGATGAAGACATTCCTTTTACCGCAGAGCCAAAGGGATACCTTTATGAACCGGAATATACTGATGCCGAACTTCGTCAGATGGAGTTAGAACGGACAGAGAGGGGGAGGAGGGACAGCGAAGCGGCTCAAGCCGAAGTTGGACCTGCAGCTCTAGCTGCGAGAGACCGGGCGAACAATTGGTGGTGCACTTGTTCTAAGTGTCAACTAATGCCGACGAATGGGAACTCGTCATGCCACCGCTTCAAGATCTCTCGATTGATGAGGAGGCCAGCGTACCAGCTTCTTTCTGCATCACTAATCATCAAGACTTTCCCGCAATCCTAAATGCTGGTGTCTTGCAGACCTTTATCCACATTCCAAAAATAAACTGGAAGAAGCAACCCAGGCCAGCTGGACCTGATGGTCGGCTGTCCTCAGAGTAAGTGTTGACTATCTCTTATAATAGGTACTTCGAAATTTTATTCTGAAGTTGCCCTGAGGTGAGCTTCTGACACCAGATAAACAATGAAAGAATTGCCAGGCATTGTTGATTCATGAGTGGGCACATTGTTCGCAAACTAAACGTGATTTCTCCCAAGACTTGCGCTGATTTACAGATGCCCACGATACAAATGTACATGTCCATCTTGGGGTGCATTCAAAGGAGAGTGTTACGCTAAGTTTTCGCATGTTGAATGATACGTTTGCTCGTGACGCTACGAGATGAAATTGGCGGTGAAAAAAAATTCCAAGTACCTACCTCAGTGCAACTTCAGAAAAAAATTTTCAAGTAGGCCTACCTACTTATAAGTTGTGCAGGTTTTTTGGTAGCCGAATTTTACTACCTGGTATGCTGTGGTGACCAGCACCCCCGCCAGATTGCCTCCTTGTCTGTGGGAGCTGTGTCTTTTTAGGGCATACTGTATTCTTTAGTAGAATGAGTGTAGATAACGCTACACCAAATAGGCTACATATCATCAAGCATCCAAAAACAGTCATCACATTTATTAATTTCTTGCAATTAATATACAGGATTGGTGATATTATTTTATATGACTCATAGATGTGTCATTGTTTTCAGGTTCATGTACAGTATGCACTGATTTATCATGTTGTGTTGTTTGCCATTTCAGACAGTACAGGCTGGTTGCTTATCGCATCGTGATAGAATGCGCCCTAAAAGGAGAGAAGCTCGGTCCAGGCAACAGGAGAGTTCTTCCCTCATGTGTGGTTGACCTAATAAGAAAAACATATCCATCTCCAAATGGACAATACACAGGGTTCAAGGAGTCTGAGGAAGCACATAATTTGTTTTAGATGTAAACACAAAAGTTTTCGAAGACATTTTGGACATTGTGTCACATTGACCATGTTTTATTGAAAATATATTTTTTAAACAATATCTTGTATAGAAAACACAAACAGAAATGCACCACATACATAGGTTTTATTTGTTTCAGTCCTGGTTATTACTAATATAATAAAACTAAGTTTGCTAAGACACCAGTTCTGAATGTATTATTACTTATAAAATAATATAATAAACAGCAGCAGTCATGCTTATTCATACATGTGGAGAACTCCAACATGCCCAGAAAAAAAAATCTTTTACTCTTCTCTTGTATTTGCACCACAAAATAAATCAGGCAAGAGATTAAAACATCTTGCGAAAAACATAAGGGAAGAGAATATAAATAAAAAAGTAAAAGTTGTAGAAAGTAACTAAATAGTACACCTGAGACACCTGAATATGTTTGCTAAACATAGGACACCAAAACTGACTTTCTCAGTCTCAGACACCAGGTTTATCAGCTGCATCTTATATTGTAAAACGTGATGCATGTTCTGCCACCAAGTCTTCTTTTTTATGGCTATGGAGTGGGAGCAATGTTGGCCGGTAAGTTGACTGGAGGATGGATGTGGAACTGCTGATCTCCAAGCCTGACATTCTTATCAAGCCGCCCTTGAATGACCTGCTGCACCAATTCTTTCCTAAAGTTCTGAGTTGTTGGCTCATACTGCTTCCTAACAATTCACTGGTTTGATTGCTTGGAGTAAACCGCATTGTATTTTTCTTTTCTCGGGAATGAGGAGAGTGAGGGGACATGAGAATGATCATGAACATGCTACATGTGCATTACTTTGGTATGAAAATGAATAAGCTGTGATCTATTCCAGTCATTCTCAACCTGTGGGTCAGGACACCCTAGTGGGCCATGAGATAAATGGCAGGTGTCTCCAAGTCATACTTCTAACATAAGAAGTCGCAATTATGATATGAAAAGTCAATGCTATGAGATAAAAATGTCACAATTCTGAAATGAAATTATGAGATGTACAGTAAAATTCTGAAATTAATAGCAAAACATTATTACCTAAAGTAATAACTCTAAGATACAAAGTCAAAATACTGTGATGAAAATCATCAATCAGAAGTTATAATTCTGGGAGGAAAAAAAATCTATACATTCACTGTATACATAATATACTGACAATAATAATAACAGTCGTCATATAACGTTATACTATGTAGAAGTTTCACTGGAAATATGCCCCTGAGTGATTTGATGATCATAACGTTACTAGCTGATTCTTGATAGTCAGTTCGAGCATAATACCATTAGCTTCTAAACAAGTAATAGGCGCAATCTAATTAGCTTAGTTAGTAGCTAGTTGTTCTTACCTGGGGTGCTGGTACAGCAGTGCTCTTCAAAACATGTTTCTTCCTCTGTCCGGGACGTGTAGGAAAATAATCGTCCTCGCTGAAGTGTGCACTACACACATAAAGCTGTTTAATCCTTTCCACTTTAGTTCCGATGCTGAAGCCTATGGCGAGAAGCCAAAGTTGCCTAATGGCAATGTCCATGGCAGGAAAGCGGTGAAATGCATACGGCGAATCAGACAGGTTTTTGTTGCTACAGCCCGGAAAATCACAAATTTGCACTATTTTTATATATTGTCCTGTCTAACAATGTATTTCTCTCTCACGTTAGCTCTCTCAGGTCGCAGCAGTTGCCATCCAAGTGTGTAAACACTGTGAAACAGGGGTGCATTCAGTAGGCAAGACGTTAGCTGACGTTAGCTAACAAGACAATAGAGAGTATATTGGGCTAACAATAACTGTTGAACGCAAGGCAGGTGATGGAAGGGTGCGCGGATGTCAACAGGCGGCAGCGCGCAGTGATACGAAGGAAGATAAAATAGCGCCGAGTGATAGTGAGGTCTGACTTTTTTCGGGGGTTGGTTTTTGTGATGCAAATGTATTACTCTTTTGAACGCATATTGTTTTTGGAATCAAAACTTTTTATTTTCGTGACCCCAGCAAACTAGCCGGAACTACTTCCGATGACACCAAAACCGGGCCAGAACTCCGCTCACGGGACGCAGTAGGGGGAAAAGTCACTGTTTATGCACGGCACTGCTAATAAGGATGTCATACAACTTCATGTCAAAAAATCTGAACTATCCCTTTAAGGTCAAAGTTCACAGTTATACATTGAGAAAGAGACTTGGCAAAAATGGCATTTTGTCACAACTCTCGTGTGAATTCCTTTTGCGTTTTGCTCCATTCAGCAACTTGTGTGAGTCTCCCCAACCCATCTTGTCACCTAATTGCCAAATGACGGGCATTTAAGCCCTCTTCTCAGTGTTGCAACTTGCTGGATTGTTAATTTGCTTTTATGTGCTTAGAGTCAGTCAGCATTCTAGTATGAATACTTCATCTTCCTTAAATGCAACTTGACTTTAGTGATAATAATTCCTGAATTCCATTCTTGTAATTTAGCTAATTCGAGCAAACTGCCAATCCTAAGCAGGGTCCAGGATTGGGACCTTGGCCAGAGACTCTTAACTCATAGTAACTCATAGTGTTATACTATGATCATTAAGTGCTCCCTTAATTTTTTTGAGCAGTATGTATACCCCCTCCTTTGAATTGCAAGCTGCTGGATTGATATTTGCTGTATGTGCTTAGAGCCATTCAGTGTAGTAAAACTCTTTGTCTTTATAAAGTAAAACATAACCTTTAATGATAGTAATTTTTGGAAGTTCCCTTCCTTGTTCAGTTAATTGGAATAAGCTCCCGAGCCTTCCTCATGGTCTCCAGGATTGGGATCAAATTCCTGTTCATCCTTTCCCAGTCTGTTCCTCTGTCCAGTCCTTCAGGAACAAGCTCCCAATTCTTCTATGGTCATCAAGACTGGAACCGGGTTTCTCTTAAGCTGCCCCATCTTACCTTCGGACAGTTCAGCTCTGGCGTAGTGTGCAGTCAATTTGGCGGTCATCCTGGAAAGCCACTGGCCAGGGATTGGAAACGCCTAGCCTATTGCGCCCATAATATCTAAGCTGAACTGTGCTATCCTCTTCTGGCCTCCGTCTTACTGTAACCTTATTGCAATAATTAATGCTACCATTGAATTTTACCCTGCCACCACACTTTATTGTTGGTCTGAATAGTAACAGGATACACCATTACTGCAACGCTCATGTAGGCGCTATCGCCTCACGGGGGTCAGACTTCTAAATAGTTGTTTTAGATCTAAAATGAGTCAAGATTCAGCAACTGCATTCCATATGTCTTGCATGAAATACATTCAGAATCGGATTTCAGAGGACTGTTTTGGTGAAATGAGATAAGTTACAAAATATCCGCCATGTTTTTTCGTGGTTAGAAACGAACTCCTCCCGTGATTGAAAATGGCTTGGTTATACCAACTAGCAGCAGAAGAATTGGCAGCAGGCATGGCTGCGCATAAAATGAAGCGAGGTCAGGTGTGCAGTGGGGCCTTACACTGTGTGAACACCACATGCATAGAAGCTGCGGCAGTTCAGAGACCGCCATGCGATGCAGGCATTGCTGGCCAGATGTAAATATATACATCCAAAAAAAAAAAAATGAAGTTGTTATGTTAAGAAACAAACTATCTTGTCTTGATCTGTTTTTGACTTCATACAGGCCAAAGATGAATTACTAATCACTACTTTCTTTTTCTACTGGTATTTTCCATCTATCCCAATTTCTTCAGAAAAAAGTTAAAAGTCAATATGATATTAATTCATTGAAATATCTTTTTTTTTTTTAGCATCATTAGGAATTTATGGTAATTAATAAGCCAGTAGGAAGTGTAAAACCCGCACAGCTGTACCAAGTCGTCAGACACAGCAGGAGGTGAAGGAGGCGCGTTCTTCGTTGTCTGGTGTGAATCAAAACAAAACATTAATCAATTTCTCTGTTTGCGAGAACAGGGCACCCAAAACTTTTAACTTGTTTTCATTGCTCGTAGGAACAGGGCATATCACACAACGGTTACGTAAAATCTGACTCTATATCATTTTGTGAATATATAATTTAGCTATAATTCTGTTGAGTTTGGAATAATAATACCAGACTCTGTCTTTTGCCAACCTTACAAGATTATGTTTCCGGACCAGCACAATCGCAAAATCTCAGTTTGGGGAGCCCTACATTTATAGACAGCAACCACCATAATACACGAGTACCTTTCCCTCGTGACAGTTACAGACCCGGGTCAGCTTGTATCTATCGGGCTCCTTAAGGAGAATTTGACCCGGCGTATTGCACTCATGGGTCCCATTAATCCAAACCTCCAGAGCCAATACCTCACCAATCCTGTAGCAGTCGAATGTGGCCCCCATTCTAACTTACTAGAACTCCCTAAAAACTTTCGTTGCAACTAGCCTCTGATCAGTGGGTCTCAGTCAGCGCATTGTTTTCCTTGAGTATTTTAGACGTAATTTTGGCGAAAAAGATGGGTTTAAAATCATAAAAACCACACAAATTACAACAAGACAAATGAAAGAAAAATTTTTTCAACAGGTACGTAGGTCCACATAGTAAATTTCATTAGTCCGTGACATAATTTAGAATTTGTATAATAATTTAGTTGCATAATAGCATCTTACCTAACCTGGTTCGGCTAAGTGCGCAAAGAATACACGCGGGAAGCTTAATACAGTCTTCCAAAACTATATTGGCTACACACGGCGTAGGAATGCACGTGTGGGAAGTCGTTTGCGATCTTCCCTGAATGGATTATCACTTTTTACTTTAAACCAAATCACTTCTTTGATCCAGGCGGCATGGCCATAAAGTACCTGGAAGGTCGTCGAATCTAGATTTTGGGTTTCCACCGTTTGCAGGAGGTAATAAAACAATTTAGCAGAAGGAGGAAAAAACCAAATGATTACCCAAGAGGATATTCTACTTAGACCAAAATTTCGGGAGTTTCTAATAGTGATTAAACCATAATTTCAGTTGGTATGAAACATACTCCATCCAACTCTTGGGATTTTTCTGAGATCATCAACACCAAACATGATATGAATTCGATATGAAAGGATATGTATTAATATGATGCAGTTGTCATGAAAAAACTCTTAAACTGAATTATTGTAAAAGCGATTTTGGTTATGAGTGTATAAGTCATTTCAGAGTAGTATGCTGAACATGTTAGAAAGGTCCAGGGTTTCAGAATATTTAAACAGATCAGTTAAGGCCCAGTTTCATAAAAGGTATAACCAGGGCAGGGGAAGATGTTCACTGGGTGAGAACTGTGACAGTCACCCCCCTCACTTCACCAGAGTCCTGCTTATTGTCCCCTGCCGTCATGAACTCCCCCAGTCTTCCACAAACACAACCATAAACACCCTATTTCCCTTGATGCCACTCAGCAAACATCCTGGGGAGTCAACGGCCCACTCATCCTGAGGAAAGCCAAACAGCTTATTGTTATATTGCAGGCCACATGAGTCCTTTGAAGTTTAGGATGAGCTTCGGTTCCTGGGCTCCTCCAGTTCGTCCAACCTGTCCTCCAACTATACGCTCAAATAGGTTGATTATTCTCATTTACTCTGATTTACGACCCATTAGACCGTTTCCTAAAATTGCGCCCTACTGGCAGCAGGAAGGTACGTTAGAGTCACAGTTTGAGTTCCAGATACAGTTTCAGTCATATTTACACTTAAAATAACGGTTTGGGTAAGGATTAGGGTTGGGGTTAGGGTTAGGGTTAGAATATTAGGATTAGGGTTAGGATTATGTTTAGGTTAGGGATTTACTGACGGCGACGCTGACTATGGAAACCAGATTGTTGTTATTTAAATGACCGCTAGAGGTCACTCAACTCCTAAACGTCACTTTAGGTCGTAATAAGCTGCTTGACAAATGACCTTTCCGGAAGTATTTTGTTGGAGGACAGGCTCAATTCGTCAGCCTTTTGCTGCATCCCAGCTTGATCCCCCTTCTTACAAAAGTGAAAGATTATATAGTAAACCCTGGAGCTGATGCAGATGCATTCAGTTTTTTAGTCCTGTAAGTTTTAGCATATTTTAATGTAGTGAATTTACAAACCTGGCACATCTGCCAAGCAGCAGTCATGACCAAATGACTGAGTCCAATCTCTGCCCAACAATGCCTGAGAAGTGTTTGGCAGAAGCCAAATCTATTCTGTGAAAATCACCAAGAGCAGCTTGTCTGAGTTGAGGGCTATTCACTGGTGAATATGAAAGAATCAGAGATGTTGCCTGTTGAACACCGCTATTCTAGCCTCATTACTTCAGGTTCAAGAGGTCGTGATGAGCAATCGCTGTGACAGCATTTTGCGTGGCCAATTAGAGAGGACGCTCAGTAAGAATACAAAATCTGAGTTAATCAAAGGTAATGAATGAAGTGTGACCTTTACAGAACGGAAGCATGCATTGTTGAGAATAATGAATCAGGCTGTTCCTCTGCTCGTTGCAAGTTCATTATTACCACTTAAGAAAATGAAAATTGGAAATCTGTATACTTGGAAATTACATTAAAACAGTTAAGACAGATAAGCATATGTCATATTAATTGATTATAAATACTGAGACAGCCAAAAATCTGATAGGCAAGCAAGTACATTTTCTATCAAACAGTGATTCAACCCCAGCTTTGAAGTAACGATTGTGTAATGGAAGGCTGTGTTGCTTGTTTCAGTCAAGAAAATGGAAAATTATTTTTTAAAGGGGGGGGGGGGGTGGGTGTTGACCATGGAATAAATAAACTGGATGAGAAAGTGTTCAAAATGAATCTCGATGGATGCGGAAGGTGTACAGATTTAGTAGAATGTACTTGAGGACTGAAACAGGACGAAGAAAATTTCAGCAGTAGGGAAGTGGATTATTCACGCAGCTAACAAGCTAATGATAGCCACATCAAAATCTATAGAATTAACAGGACAATAGCCAACAGCTTGCAAAGATTCAGCATTTCTGAGAAGGGGCACAGGGCAGGGAGGCTGTCTTGACAAATGAAAAAAGAGGTATACTCTTACAGAGCAACCAGGTTAGAAAGAGAGGTTTATGGAGGGCAGGACATTAGTTTTGGAGGTCTGAGCTGCTAAAATAAGGTTGTCATGGGGCTTTCTTTCTTCTGGGTTTTAATGGGAGTCAGTGTGAGAAGAGGAGAATTAATGGGAGTATTGATTGAACAGGAAATGAGGGACAGGAGGTGAACTCTGCTAGTCTCAGTGTGCTGCTTTAGAAGTGACTACCCCGGCAGCTCTCACAATGAGGGGCGATTCTAGCATCAGACCTTCAAGGCGAATGTTGCATGCAGACGGTGCCTCACGAAAGTGTTCAGCCCCCCCGCTAAATCAGTAATTTCACTAGATAACAATTAATATGTTAATATTTTTAATGTATGATATTTTAATTTACACCAACAATATGTTTAATGAAACCTTACGTCTCACAATATTTTTTTAAGAAAATGAAAAACAGAATATCCTGTCTGCAAAAGTATTCAACCGCTTTCTCTTTGGCAAACCACATTTCAGTTTGGCACACAATGCATCTTTTAGATGCAACCTAATTAGTTGGGTAGTGAATTTTGCTGTCATATCAGTGAAAAATCACAGATTCCAATAAAATACACCAGTCTTATAGTGGACCCTCAATCAGTTAATGATACCTGAGGCCGAATGTCAATTATAATGACCAGAACATTCCACAGTAAGTGAAAGATGAAGTATAGCACAGCAGATATGAGGAGAAATGTCCTAAACATCGTTTCAATCTTTCAACCATGGGGACAGTCCACCATGTCATCAAGCAATGGCAGAAGCATCATCAGTACAGCCATTGTGAAAACAGGCCTCCATTCTAACCTGCACCAGGGCAAGCAGCAATCTGGTAAGTGATAACCATGTGAGACCAAAACAACTTTGAAAAAGTTCAGTGGCTGCAGTAAGAGAAAGAGTATATGTGTCACATTTTCTGAATGCTGTCTGAATACATTCAAGTAAACATACAGCCTTCCCTTTATTGTGCAAACTAGACACAGGGCATCATCCATGCACCCCGATCTGAAAGAATAGGTTTGTTGTCTGTCACTTCAGTCTCGGAGCAGTAATGATCCAGTGCAAGCCATGTTGAGGATGTTGTGAATAGTCTGTGCTGAGACTTGGAAATGTGAAATCCATGACACTTGATAGAGCTCAAACCAATTTGTCAATACACATACAGCGTATAGTTCACGAGCAAATAGCTGTTCTAAAATCTCTATGCTGCACTTAAAAATTTCTTGCATTTTAGTAGTCTAAAGTAAGCTAGCTAAAGTTAGAAAGCTTTCCATGCTTAAGGCATCTGAGCAGGAAGTTGCTGACATGCATGTTGTCAAGAAAATCAAAAATAGTTTTTGCCTTCCAAATTCTACATAACACATCACTTTCAGCCTTATTTTGCTCATCTTCAGGGATTTTGCAAACACCTCACTGAAAGTTCCTGCAAACCGAGCGCGATGCTCAGATGTAAAGCCCTCGTGATTTCATGACAGCATCATCGCAGAGCAGCTTTTCACTGATGTACTATGATGATTTTCCAGAATGAACATTATTTTCTGGATCCCAGACCAACACTTACACAACTATAGCAGATTTTGCATAACTGAGTGGTCAATTTGTTCACTTTCTACCTGTTAATGAAAGCATTTCCTCTGATATGACTACTCTTCAATTATGTGACTAGAAAGACACCAACAAATCTGAGAAAACTTGGTGATAAGCCACAAAGCCATCACTTGGTTCACAAAAGTAATGCTACTATGCAAAATTGGTTTGGAGCCAATGCAAGGCACTAAAATATCTTTCGTAGCTACCATTGCTAATAGGTATATTCAAGGCAAGGTACTATATTCAGTGAAGGGAACATAGAGACCAGTAGGTTAAACAGTTTGAGCATGTCTTGAATAGCACCAGCCTTTCTCTTGCGCCTCACATAGATTTTGGCAACCGTCTCTCCCTCTGCCTAATGGTGAGTGTGAAAATGCAATGCCAGTTCTGACCAATTTAGCTCAAACAAGAAGTGGTCTGAAGTTGGACTGCAGGCTTGAATTCCATTAAGCATTTCTTAAAAATGCTTCTCAAGTTCAGAGATCATTCTGTTCAGACAAAAAATATCTATTTCCTTATGAGTTTTTCTTACTCAAGTGGAAGAACTTACTGACTTCTCAGCCTACCCTGCAACTTGACTCAACAACAAATCCATCGTTTTGTCTTCCCCCTCTGTCCAGAAGATGGCTCTAGGACTTCTATATGGTTAGCCTCACAAAAGGCCTTTGTTCTGGCATCAAGATTTTCAGCAGTGACATCACTGCATTTCTCCTTCTGGGAGTCCATCACTGCAACTTTGTACAACACTGACTGGACAAGATAAATGGTCCTTTTCTGTAGATATCTGTGTAAACATGCTGTTACAGTCAGCAGAGCCAAAAAATAATCAGCAAGTACACGCTGGAGAATTTATTAACGTTTGTTTTAATTCCCTCAACCACAGGAGGGTTGGTCAAGGGGAGGCATTCAGTGATGGCGGGGAAATTTTCAAGCACTGCTAATTGATGCTGGCATGCCCAGTGTGTGTTTGACAACTCCGCATGTTACCTTGGCTGCAATCCTAACTTTGAGTGTTTACAAACAAGTTGGTTCACTAGCAAGATGCTAAAAAAATTGACTCTTTCCAGCATGTTAAAAAAAAAAAACTCTGCAGCCTCCGAAACCACTCCGTGTTTGTGCCATAAGACAAGATTCAACTTTGCATGACAATGCTCGTATATTACTTCACGGTGTTGCTTTTGAGAATAACTGCTGTCCCATCATAAGTCTGTGCCACACATTTCAACTGATAAATTCCTTTCTGTACCTGTTTGTTGATGCTCAATTGCTGGGTTTATTAACGAAGCATCAAAATTTGTTCTCTCTGTTAGGGCCAAGAACCACTCTTTCCTTTTTATAAGTGCTTTATTAAAGATTGAGGCTCATAGCATCACCATGTTACAAAAATCAAACCAAAGAGATGGAGTACATTCAAAAATGCATTTCATTAAAACTTTCACAAAATCAGGGGTATCCATGGAAATTTTTTTGTTACTGGTCAAGTACTAAGATCAACATCTTCTTAAGTCCATTATTTGTTTTATCACCACATCACTACTAATTGCTGTCTGATTAATGATCATTTTACACCTTGTTTTCCATATTTTTAAATATTTACTATACAAATAATAAACGCATAAAATTGCTTTGTCTTTTGTGGGAAGTTTTCTTTAAAAACACCATTCATAATCATTTTCATACACACATCAAATTTCAGACCAATGTGAAAAATACTGTTCTGTATTTCTCTTGTTCTATTGCAGTTATCAAAAGATGCTCAGTTGTTTCATGCTCCTCAAAGCTGATCATTGAACAAGTTTTCATGGTTACAAAACAACTCCATTTCACAGTGACATGTACTGGCAATCTCCCAACAGATATAAGTCAAGTTGGATCCCTCAAGTTTTCAGACAAAGCTTTCGAATTTATATTTTCAATGAAAAATTTGCTCTCTGTAGAGTTGAGAGTTTTATAATTTACCATTGCACCAAATAAACGATAATTTGTCATTTTTAAATCATTTTATTTGGGAAACCACACCAGTCAATTTTAAGGGCCTTAAACTTACAAACAAAATCTCCATAAATTAGTTAAAAAAGGGTACCTCTTCTCTGGCTCTACCTTCCTTTTTAGTCAAAGTTGAGATCTCTCTCCCCCCCCCCCTTTTCCCCTTTTCATAGTACAGGCAATATTTTTGCAAAAGGCTATTTTTAACTTACAGCGAATTTAACAGCTCCAAGTCCCCCACGTTCCCTGAATTTATTGAGCAACTCTCTTTTTTTGAGCCCTATATCAACCGTATGCACATTTTATTCAATCTGGTTATGCATTTATCAGACAGAGGAAAAATAACAGATAGGAAAATAAGTTTTGAGACTAAGAATGTTTTGACGATATTAATGTGACTTCTATAAATTGAAATTTTATTGCTCCACTTTTCAGCTTCTTTTTAAATTTCTTTTTCCTTCAACTCCCAATTTCTCTCCCAACAGTTTCCATTTGTTTTGTGTATATGCAAAACTTTCATCTCATCCTGCACATCTATATTTATTTGAGGTGCTCGTCCATGACCTATCCAGACACCCTCTGTTTTTTCTTTTCTTTATTTAACTTTGCACCAGAAACTTCTTCATACATTTGAAAATAATTATTTACAAAACTAAGTCATTTTGATCTCTAACAAAAACTGTAATATTATCAGCAAACACAGATATCATCATTCTTGTTTCAGCACTTGTTTTAACCCCAGAGATTCTGTGGTCATTTTTAATTCGTTTATAAGTGGACTGATTGCCAAAACTTATAACACTGCACTCAGAGGTCACCCTTGTTTCACACCCCGCTGAACCTTAAAACACTCAATAAACAGATAATTTGTATCCCACATATCTCAAATTGAATGCCACGAGTTCTGCTTTTCCATCTCTGGCCTCATCAGCCATAATGGCATACGTGTTTGAGTCCCTCATCTCACTTTTTTGTAAACTGCACTCTATCATGTCATTCTGACTGGCAGACGAGATGTATGTGCTGTTTGATGGGGGCGAGTGACCGTGCAAGAAATGATCAAACTGCCTCAAAAGTACGTTGTAGCATGCTCTCAAGGAAATTGTCTTCATTGCCTTTTGTCTGCTCTGAGTTTCACTGTATTTTTTGCTTCCCCAACAAACAGGTCACTGCCACAACACGCTGCAGGCACTCCTTACTTTCAATAATTTCAACAGAACTCCCTGTCTCCATTTGCTGTGCAACACTGCCTTCAGATAGGCTTTATTTATAGCTGTTCCAGCAAACTGCATATAGTCTTTGAAAGAATGAGTGGTTTCATTTTTTTTTGAAACATGCTCAGCGCTTTATTCAAATTCTTGACTCCACCATTCACAAATACCTCCTTTCTGAGACTATAACAAAATACCTTGCAAGCGTAGCAGAAAGTTGCATTTTTCCTCGAGGAGTATTCTAGCCATTTAAAATTTTGGAGCCAGTTTTAGTGGAAGGCTCATTGCATGCCACACTCATCATGTGGGTACTAACAGCAGTTGTGGCCATATCCACTAAATCAAGTATCGCACGACTCAAAGAATAAAAAGGGGTGACAAACACACAAAGAACTGAAGGAAACAAAGAAATCACTTGGTACAACGGATATCCAATAAAAGAACACTGCCCCTACTATAGACCCCTTTCATATTTTTAAATAGCGATGACGGTTTTTGTGGGCGGAGCTTAACTGGTGGCAGAAAGTGATAGCTCTCCGGGACCGGTATCAGGAGCACCAAAAACAAACATGGATGATACGGACGTCTTTTCCGATTATTTTAAGAGTTTGCCGACACAAGCCAGATATAATATTATGAATCATTCGATAACTTCTATTAGACGCTGGCATAAATACTGAGTAATGTTAGCTAAACCATCTATGAGCTGTTTGGATTGTTTAGCCACATGCTAGCTTACATGTTAATGATGCTCACATTGGTAAACAGTGTTTACCATTATTTAATAGACCCTTTTGGTTTAGGGGCGTAAAAAAGCGAGTTTGGAGTGCGCATGCTCTTTGCAGACTATATAGGGCAGAAGATGTAAAAATCGCATTGAAAAGAGGGGGAATTATAAGTTCTTTTCCTTTCCCCGTTGTAAATGGCAGCTAACAGTGTGGATTCGGACTATTAACAGGAATATTTTTTGTTCAGGAACATTCTAGGGTGTGCAGCCTACATTTTGTGTCCAAGGATTCAAGGTTTATTTATTGTCATACCAACAACACATGCATGAACATGAGGAGGTACGAAATTAAGAACTGAGGCCCGGTCAAGCCAAGAACAATACAATGAAGAAATACAATATAAAAATATAGAAAGTATAAAAGTGTGCAATAAATAGTAATATTTACATTCGGCTAATTTAGCCAATATTGCACCTGTCCATGTGAGGGGGCAGGGGTGTGTGGGTATTGCATATGTTCATGGGTGTATGGGTATTGCACATGTTCCTGGTGAGGGGCAGGGTGTATAAGTGCTCACACGTCCATGGTGAGTGGGGCAGTGGTGAGGGGGGCAGGGGTGTGTGTGTCTCAAAGGGGGGTGTATGAGTATTCACACGTCCATGGTGGGGGGGGGCAGGGGTGTGTGTGTGTGTGTGTGTCTCAAAGGGGGCCAACAGAGTTCAACAGCCTAACAGTTTGTGGGTAAAAGCTGTTGTTGAGTCTTGTGGTTCTGCTCCTGATGCTCCTCCACCTCCGGCCTGAGGGGAGGGGGGCAAACAGTGAGTGTGCGGGGTGGGTGAGGTCCTTCATAATGCTGGAGGCCCTTTTTCTGCATCTGGCTGTATAGATGGTCGTGGTGGTGGGTAGGCTGACTCCCACAATTTTTTGTGCTGCTTTCATCACTCTGTGCAGAGCCTTTTTCTCTGCAGCAGAGCAGCCACCATGCCACACTGTGATGCAGGAGCAGAGAACACTCTCCACTGCACACCTGTAGAATGAGGTCAGGACTGAGCTCCCAAGTCCAGCACGCCTCAGCCTCCTGAGGAAATAGAGTCGCTGGTGGGCCTTCCTGACAAGGCGAGAGGTGTTGATACTCTATGTGAGGTCGTTGGTGAGATGTACGTCCAGATACCTGACGCTGGAGACCATCTCGACAGCTGTTCCTCTGATGTGCAGGGGAGAGGGGATGTGTCTGGCCCTCCTGAAATCCACAACCATCTCTTGAGTTTTCTTCACATTGATGCATAGGTTGTTTTCACTGTACCAATCCTCTAGATGTTCCACCTCCTGTCTGTATGCAGACTCATTGCTGTTGTTAATGCAGCCCACCACTGCTGTTTCGTCTGCAAATTTTACAATATGACAGCTGGGGTGATTTGCCGTGCAGTCATACGTCAGCAGGGTGTACAGGAGGGGACGCAACACACAGCCCTGGGGGCAGCCGGTGCTGAGGGAGATGGTGGAGGATGAGGTGTTGTGGATTTTGACTGACTGTGGACCCTGTTGCAGATGGAGGAGCTCAGTTCAAGTGTGTGGAGTTTTGTCACCAGCGTCTGCGGTATTATTGTGTTGAATGCAGATGTGAAGTCCACGAAGAGCAGTCGTACATACGAGTCCTTATTCTCCAAGTGGGCGAGGGCCGTGTGCACCACAGACGAGATGGCGTCATCAGTGGATCAGTTTCTGTGGTAGGCGTACTGGTGCGGCTCCACAGTAACGTTAACGCAGTTTTTTTATGTGGGCCATAACAAGCCTCTCAAAGCACTTCATGACTATCGGGGTGAGGGCCCGATAGTCATTCAGGCCTGTCACTGTGGAACTTTTGGGGATGGGGATAATGGTGGCCGTCTTCAGACAGGTAGGAACAGCAGCCTGCGATAGTGAGGTGTTGTAAATGTCCGTCAGCACCTCAGAGAGCTGATGTGTGCAGCACTTCAGTACCCATCCAGGCATATTATCTGGACCGGCAGCTTTGTGAGGATTGATCCTTTGCAGGGTTATTCTCACTTCTGCTGAGGTCACGCTGAGGGGCACTTCTCCTGATGTTGGGGTGAGTCTGGTGCTGGAGGGGGCGGTGGAGTTGGAGTCGCAAAACTTCACTTTGCGTAACTTCATTATTGATTTTGCCTCTGTGTGTGATAAACAGTGGAGAAAACCTTACCGGGGGGTATTCTACGAAGCAAGTTCAACATAGACAGGCTTTGTTTGAGTAAGCTGGATCAAAAACCCTGAACTCGAAATCAGAGATACTTGGTACCACAATAGTGTTTATAATCTTTCTATATTAACCTAGGCTTTGTGCATTAGGCTCTTCAGGCTCTGTGCGCGCTCCCACAAAAGGGTCGTTCCATGTGTCACTTATCTCTTCTTCCGCCCAAAAATGGACCGATCGCGTGCTGCATATTTCTCCAAGGAGGAGCAGGTCATAATTATGGACAGTTATGAGGAATATTAAAAAAACGGAAAAACGGAAAGATAAAAAGCGGAATTTGCTGTTCCCCCTGCTCAACAAAATGAGAATCACCAGAGATATTCTCCAAAAATTCTGTGGAAAATTGCTGATATTCTCCAAGGTAAATAATTATGGACAGTTATGAGTCCTAAAATACCACTGTAACGGATTTAGTGGAAAATTTTGAACTTTAGTTTCAGAGGTTTGGGCCATAAAAATCAAAGTGCAAAAAAATTAACTTATAGATTCACTGGGTTCTGAAAACATTTAAACGGTTCCTGTGGTAAAAGAAGTTCCAAACATCATTGCTGGAGAACTGCATATATTTATTAAATATCTGGGTCAGAAAGTCTCCAAAACTATGATTAGACGCCATCAACACAACCATAAAATGTTCAGGAGGATTGCCAGAAAAAAAGTTATTGCTATCAAATAACTAACTTGTGACCCAACAGCTTGCCGAATCGGCGCACAAGAATTTCCAATGGAACCTGGTTCTGAGCATAGATGAGTCCAAAATAGAGCTTGCCTCAGGGTTGGTTGCTTGACCGATCACCGAAGAGTTGCTGATTCAAGCCCCCAGTGGATATTGGGATATTGGAGAGATGAAGTTGGAAAGAACTCTGCAGTTGGGCCCAAGAGCAAGGCTCTTAACCCCAAAACTGCTTGAAGGGCTCCACCCTTGTTTCTTTCTATCCCTCCTCACTTGCGACAGTTTTATCTGGAATTTCTTCTAGGAAATCCTTGAAAAAGAGAAACATGCTCTCAATGGAATTTCTGTGGTTAACCCCTCTGCGCAGATGTAGATGCCAGCTGACATGGAGCTGCTCTGTTAATGCATGCAGTTACACTATTCTATCACTATCACTAGATGGCAAACTTTATCAGTTATTGAATATTCAATCGCAAGCCCAGCTCGAACACGGTTTAGAATATGTACGAGTTCAGTCCCATCCCTGTTTCCTAGGAGTTACATGAATTAAACTCCTCAGCTATGACTGATGTGCAAACTGCTCAATATACTTGCCCATAGTATATATCCAGCAGTTCAAAAAAATGATCTCTTGCAACAGAAAAAATTGTTGTTCTTTGGAGCAACCACTTCAGCTATAGTAAGCCAGTGGTACACCAATTAAGTAGTTAAGAAAAATCATTTTTCTGAAGCTGGCATTCTGGTATTGATACTATGTCATTCTACTATCAATTATAGTCATCACATATCAAAAACACGTGATTTCCTACTGTGGATTTACGCATAAATTCCTGCATTGACGAATTCAGGGCTCCCTTATATCCTCCCAAGTACTCCCATTGATTGGCAACTCACTCAATTGCTTACTTAGGCTTATTTATTTTATTTTATTTATTTGTTTTTTCATTTCGCATGATTGTACAGTCGATTCCATGACAATTTCAAACAACATATAGATTCGGAATCGCTTGTCAAAGTCCAAACTCCCAGAAAAACAGTTTGATTATGGTTAAGATATCATAAAGATTTATAAATCACAACAGAGCTGAGTGTCTATTTACACCACGATTTAAATGTCAACATAAAATCATAGAGATTTATGAACATCATGAAGAATTTTTAATCACAATAAGCTGAGTGTCTATAAACAACCCCTATTTTTTTTATGCCCGTTATGGAATCCAATGCCATTTTGTTGGATAAGTTTATAGTTATTCAAACATGCACATTTCAGAAGATACTTAAAGTCCTTCAGATTGTCTGCCCTTCTAATATTGTCTTCAAGTATGTTCCATGCACTGACTCCAGCTATAGATTCCGAGTCGATTTGACCCTTCTAGTTTGCAACAACATTCTGCCTCAAGGTCCATGGAGAAATAGGCATTGTATTCAGGAGGGCCCTAAATAAAATTTGCAAGGAGTTGAATTTTATTATATCCTGCAATTTAAGAAACTTTGCCTTAATAAACAAAATGAGTTCCATAGGGAACGTTATGAATAATTCTAAGGGCCTTTTTTGGAGTTTAAACAATGATTCTATTGTATTATTATAAGTGTGTCCCCATACTTCAGTGCAAGTGGGTGGGGCAATGAGTGCTGAATAGATTATTTTAAGAGACTTGTGTTTTAATAATCTGCATTTTCCAAAGAATAGACACGCTTTTCTTTCTTTGAACCCATGTGGTTTCAGCAGAGATTATCTAACATGAATCGTTTACCCTTTCAATCCCTTTAAGTCTACTCCTTTAGGGCCTTTTTTTTCCCAAATATCATAAATTTGGTTTTTATCTGGATATTTCTTTATTAACCAATTTTGCCAATTGCTTGAGATCGACACCTGAGCAAAAAAATAGTCGTGTCGCTCTGCGAATAAAATTGGTTTTAGGATATCGGACACCTTAACAATGTCATTTATGTAAATTATGAACAACTTGGGACCTATGACCGAGCCCTGAGGAAGGTAATGTCCAAGCAAAGCTATTGCCCATCTGCACAAATTGCCCCTACTTGTTAGTAATTTTTGATCCATTTTAACGGTTCTTAATCCATATTTGTAAAGTTTTTCAATCAATATATCGTAATTTATAGTGATTCAGATCAATAAATATGCCTATAGAATATAAGTTTGAATCTAGTGAATCTTTAATCATTTAAATAAATTCTGTTAGGCTAGTGCTTTTAATGCTTTTTCCTGAACCCATAACACAGTAGTTTTGTTTATCAATGTACTTGTCCAATCTAGCTTTTTCAGGACCTTCGAGCATTGATCCCGAGAGACAGGACGATAGTTTGAGAAATCATATTTATCCCTGCTTTTGTAGAGAATAATTTTCTCTATGGAATCATTTTATCTGGAAACAATGCAGGAGAAGGATAGATTGTATTATGCATAAGTGGAGTTTTGTTAGTTAGTGTTTTCAGTAATTTCATATCTAATTGGTTTACATCAACAGATGAGCTGTACAATTTTTCAGAATTGATCTGATTTCAGATTCAGCAACAGGAGTTAGTGTCATTGTGTCTTGGATTTCCTCATCCTTGTCAATAGTCCCATCTTAGGTGTGAGGATTTAATACCCTTTTGGTAGTTCTGGCCCAACATTCACAAAATAACTGTTATCCATGACCAATTCCATGTTCTCTACCTTTTTGCCATTTATATTAAAGAATGCAACTCCCTCCTCGGTGTCCTCCCAAAAATGATTTCTGGTGTAATGTTTTATTTTCTAATAAAATTCATAATACTCTTTTTTTTATGTTTCCTTAGTAAATTTGTCATTTTGTTTCTGTAATTTTTGTACCTAATTTCTGCTTTCTCAGTTCTTCAGAAACTGTTTATACAATGTATTTTTTCTTCTTACAGGCATTTGCCAGTACTTTTTGAAACCCAAGGTTTTCTCTCTTTGTTTTGCTTCAGTTTGTTCGTTATTTTGACTAGACAGTGTTTACCAATACAGGAGATTACTGTCCATAGAAAAGCCTCATAGGCTCTATTTGGATCTTTCTCTGTTAAACATGATCCCAATTCTGGTTCAACATATCTGATTCAGGTATTGATATTCTGATTTCAGTTCAGGGTTTTCGATCTAGCCTGGTCCCTTATATCTAATTTCAGTTACAAATAGCAAAAAATTGGTAGATTCAGTAATGTCATTTTATCATAATGCCACTAAATATTTCAGAATCTAATACATTAGTATACATTATTATCTATCAAGGTGGCACTGTGTCTAGTAATCCTGCTTGGTTTTGTGATTAATGGTTGCATACCCATGGCATACATGGTGTTAATATAATCCCTATTATAGAGCTATTATTTGAATTTATCAAGTCAATATTAAAGTCCCACACATAAAACATTTTTCTGGTTCACATTGACAAGTAATTCACCCATACATTTACTGTCAATTTGTGCTCTGTACAACAACAAATAAGTATTTTTTTACCTTTCAACTTAGGAATCTCAATTGGTATTGCATTCTAGTACCTGGAAATGGCCTCATTAAATAGTTAACACCCCCACCAAACCAGCTTTATTCAGTCTAGTCTTCACACGGTTGTAACCCTCCATGTAGAATCTTTAATCCAAGTTTCCGATAATGCGATGATGTTGATTGGATTAGCAAATGACAGAAGGTATTCCTTTATTTGGTCAAAGTTTGCATATTGGATAATGGACAAACTCCCTTCCATTTTAATGTTCTTGTTAAATTTGTCTAACATAAAGTTATCCGCATGCGTTTGTTTCGTTTGTAAAAAAAAATGGTTGTCCGGATCAATTTCTTCATTAGGGTCTATTCCTGAGTTTTGGTGAATTTGGTTTCCTGATAAATCAGATAACTATTCTGTCAAAATTCTCCAGACATCAAAATTGACCCATTTGGTTTTGGGAATATTTGATAAACATGGTTTGAACTTGTTGCATGTAAATGAAATCTTCAGTTGCTGGGGTAATTATTTTTGAATTAACATCAAAATTTATTATTGAATTTCCAGAGAGTTGTGGGCAGAGCAGGCATATTCAAAATTTCTTAAAATTTAGTGAATATTTAAAAATAAAAACAATCAAGTTTATCAGTTTGAACATTAAATATCCTCTCTTAGTACTGTACTCATTTGAATATAGGTCAAAAAGGATTCACAAATCATTGTATTCAGTGGCGGGTCTAGAACTGGGAATTGGGGTGGCACAGACACATTCTTTTTAGTCCTGGCAAGTTCTCAATCATTTTCCTTTATTGACGCGTTTTCCAATTATCGTAATTGGCAACTGAAGACACGGTTTCTCTCCATATGCGGTCTAACAGTGATGAAATCTTGGACTAAATTCAGTAGGCTACAGTGGCGAAGCCAGAACTGAGAATTGGGTGCACAAAACATCTGTTCAAAATAATTATTAGTCCTGACCTGTTCTCAGTCATTTTCATAATGAACAAAAGGTTCACTCCGAGAGCACTCCACACTTAACAGGTGTTACTTATTCTCCTTAATCAGGTAAGATGACAATCATGCATCTGGATGCATATTTGCTGTATTTAAATCAACGTTGTTCAAAATAGCATACCTGTCGACTCTCAAGCAAATAGCTTGAGCCGCAGGCTTTGTATAGCCTATTTAACTGCCGAGTGCCACTTTTTTTAGCAACCCACGCAATACCGAGAGTGAAAGGCAATATTTCACTGGAACGCGGACCAGTTCAATCAACACAAAGCATTGGCCTATTAATAAGTAAATTATTTTTCCGTACTGAATTTAGCCCATGATTTCATCGCTGTTAGATCACATATGGAGAGAAACCGTGTCTTCAGTTGCCAATTACGATGATTGGAAAACGCGTTAAAAAAGGAAAATGATTGAGAACTTTCCAGGACTAAAAGGGACGTGTCTGTGCCACCCCAATTCCCAGTTCTAGACCCGCCACTGATTGTATTCTGTCTTCATTCACTTTTACACAACATCCTAACCTCATTGGAATTGGGGTTTGTAGAATTTATACCATATTCAACAAAATCAAATGCCGAGGTTTTGGTTCGTTTAAAATGCTAACAGCTCAAGCACTTTGGTAGACCCTCTGCTACGTTCCTTGCCCCATTCTGTTCAATATTGGGTAGTATATTGCCTGCTTTTTCCTGAATGTGGAATGTCATGTTATAATAAGGTATATTTCAGATATTACTGAGTTACTGAGTTATGCTTGTTCTGTATAATGTATGGAAAGTGTTTATATAAGGTTGCGAGCTCGGAAGTGAGAACTGCTACCTTTTCATTGCAGGGTGAATGTTCTGACTGTTAAATAAGCAGTTTCTTTATTGAGTGCATGCGCTGGCTTGTGGGACTCTGAAGAAAAATGAACAAAATTTTCAACTTTATCGTGGAGAAAAGGCATGTTTTGGGTTTGGTTACTGGTGACCATTGATGTCCAACTGCACCTGTATAAACTCATGCCTCATCATAAATTCAACCAGTAAATCATTTGCTCAATATTAAATTCATATTGAATTTCATGCGTCAAAATTGATTTGATTAAAATATATGATTATTTTATGATTTAACAGTGAGCCATTTTTGAGGGATCTGAGAGTTTGGGGAGCCACCTCAACAACTGTCTTATTTGACTCTTAAAGAGTAGATAATTTAGAATTTCATGGTAAGATGAGGAATACTTGTGGTCAAGGAGTTTATGATCCCAGAAATGTAGAAATGTATAGTTTTAACCCCAATCCATCTTCTCAATACTAAATATTTTTTTAACAATTTCAATACTGCATTTTCATGAAGATTTTTTTAATGTTTATAGCCCTTTTTTCGGCTGAAATCATGAAAAGAAACTGAAATATGATGCAATTCTAAATGCTACAAGTGTCTTGACTCAATTGAGCCATTCCCTTCCTCTCTGTGAAGCTGCAATCTTGAATTATAAAGCCTTAAATAGCTAGATTTTGCTTCTACGCAAGGGGTTAAATCAAGGTTTAAAAAAAAAACTCTTTAAAGAACCCCATCTCCACTGTGAAGATGGTGATTCTTTGATGTTGCTGGGCTGTTTTTTTTTTTATAGGCCCATGATGACTGGTTAGTACCACCAATTATTAAATTAAAACCTGATTTCCTCTGCCAGAAAGCTAGGCTGTGGTTGGTTTTTCCGACATGACAACGATCGAAAGCATTCATCAAAATCAACCAAAAAATGGTTCACCAACTACAGAATCAAGGATTGCCTTGTCCCTCCTAGTCTTTTGACCGAAGTCAAATACTAAAGCTATGGGACAGGCTGAAGGGGAGAGTACATAAACGCAGACCTAGAATTTTAAAGATCTGGAGAGATTCTATGTGGAGAAATTATCTCAAATCCTTTCTTTTGTCTTCTTCAACCTAATTGTACACAATAGGAAATGACTCAGCCTTTATCTTGGCAGAGGGAAGCTGTACTCTGTATGAATGGAAAGGAATTCAATAATTGTTGCATGATTATGAGAAAAACATTTGTTTCTTCATGATATTTAATTTTTTTCTTTCAATAATTGTATTTAAATTAAAGGTTTTATTTCCTTTAATATCTTGAATGAAATATCAGATGGATAAACGATAAAGGCATTTTGAAGTTCCACCCCACTTCAAAAAACCTGGAATCGCCCTTGCTTTGAAAATGGATATGTGGCAATTTTTAATCAAGCGAAGTGTCTGTCAGCCAAGTACAGAAAGACATAAGGACATTGCCAATGCATCTTGCAAAGCCCACTTGGGAAATTATGTCGCAGTCTCTTTACACATTCTTCAACTGCAGCATTAGGGGCATCAGACTACTACCCATTGCTCTTGCTTGGAGATCTGTGATGTGTGAATTATTTCCCCTTCAACTATCAACTTTATATTTGCACCTAGTTGTAGAGTTCCTCATGGATTCCTTCCAAATTTAGGTTAATTCAACCCTTTGTTGCATGACTCTTTTCCACTTTGCCTTTTAAGGGTTGTGGGTGGGTTTGGTTACTTTAGTAACATGCAACAAAGGGTTAATGTTGTGATCATGTGGTATACCATGCAAGCATCTGTTGAGTTTTAAGTGTTGACAGATGGACAAGCAGTTGAAAGCAGTGGCATACTCTGCTGAAATGAAGTGGCAGAATGTTGCTTAAAATTGATTACACCACAGTACTACTTTCAAATTGATTTTCTGTTACTAAGATGAACACTTAACAACATAGTAATCATCTCAAATATCTGATTTTTTTTAGCCTTAATAAATTCTCTCAATTAATATGTGAAAATAAAAAGTGAAGACTTCTAACATTCAGGTTAATTGAGACTTAATGCCATTTTATTCTGTTGTAACCAAGTATACTTTTTTTCTTTTTAAATCTGTGATTTTATCATATTATTATGTTCAATTAATTGCCTTTCACCATACTTTCCATATTACATACCTAACGTGGGATATCATTTTTTTCAGCCTTACATTCTAAAGATACCACAGTCGCTTAATTGTTTTTACTGACACTGTACCTGATAATGGCCGAATTTTGAGTTTACTTGAGCTCTTGTACTTCCATTTATTGTGTATCCTATTCTGATATTGCTCTTTAGAAGTCTGTAAAGTATATTGAATGTAATTGGCATTATATCTCTGCATGTCTCAATGAACAGAACAGAACTTCATAGCACCACTTTAATATGGAAAATAAGCAGAACTCTAATTTTGCAAAGTGGATTTCTTACCTGCACATCATTGTTTTACCAGCTGGTTATCAAAATGCTTTAAAATCTTATTGGAATAAAACATTTGGGGAAAAAAACATAATTATTACTTGCTATTCATTAAATGTGACCAGCCCCTTGTAAGATTTCAATGCAATACAACAGCAGCCATGCACACTGACCGACTAAAATTTAACAATGCTTTTTTTGTTCAGCACAGCAGGTTTTGCACCCAGTGCAATTACTGAAATTATTTCCACCTCCTCATCACTAGAACAAAGTTTTTCCAGCTTCAAGCCCACGGCTGCAACCGCTCATTAGTCCTTGCATAACCTCTGATAAGCCAGTAAGTATTTGCACTCAGGGCACTGGACAGTCAGACATGGCCTTTGCAAAATCACAATAAGACTTTGGATGAAATTGGACTGTGCAGGCCCATCAGTCAGTCTACTGTTGATTGATGCTATTTGAAAGCTCTCTTTCACTGGACTTGAGAATTGATGAGTTTTTGCTTTTTTGTGGAGTAACCAATTTGCCTTCATGTTATGTAAGCTTTACCAGTGGGACAATTTGAAATAGCTATTCTGATCACAGCCATAGTCTTTGTACATTAAAAGATAACTCATTCATCAAAGTTATCTCAATGAATTTACAGACGGGTCAATTTATTGAAACCTTTGTCTGAGAAGAAAAAAAGTGAAAGCTAAAGTTCTGTAGAGTGAGATAGAATCTGACTTGATGCATTTAGGGTGCCATCTATCATCAAACTTTTTGTTCTGACAAGCAGGCTGATTGAAATACCACCTTCAGATGTTGGTGCTATTTTGTAGCAGAGAGCTGGATGGGTGGTCTACACATGTATGTTTCCACAAACCTGCCGTCAGTGTAAGCAGTGACCGCACCTTTTATTGCAGAATTACTCTCAAACTATTCCCATGTACAACATATTGTGACAAAAAAATTCATTGAATATTCAATACCAATATGTGACCTATGACCAAAAATTATAGTGACAAGATAAATTTTCTAAATTTAATTCTCTGTCTTTCACCTGTCATTGTAGAATTTTTAATTTAGCATCAGAGATTATGCAAGGTTAATACGAAATTATAAGATTTTTATTTCAAGATGAGACTTTGCTTTAGTTTCAAGCATAAAAAAATCGTACCATTAAAGTAACATTTTGCAACTATTTTGCCTTAAAATGCTACCTTCAAAATCATTCTTATGGTATGCCGGTACACCATAATTTATGGTAAACTCGTACATTATTCATTTATTCTATGCCCCAAACGTTATGTAACGGGTACAGTCACCCGCAAAAAGTGCATAAAGCTTTATGGCACTAGCTATGTCATACCTCCAACTATGGGTCCTCAGCTTGCTATAAGATGAATCTAGCCCAGTGTTCTTGGTATGGACATCATGGCAGAGGAAAAGAGACCAAAGAGGATGTTTACAGTGGAAGCTGAGGATAGAAAAAGAGAGAGGGACTAAGCAAGATGTCAGACAAGAGTACATCTTGGACAGGTTTTTATGGACTAGCCAGTAAGTAATATTAATTAGCTTGCTATGTCTTTTGTTGTTGCACATGCTTGATGTTTGGCTAAATTTGCAATTTTTTTATCACTAGCAAAGTCAGTCCTTTTTAACAGAGGTTTATTTCCTAGCTAAATCTCTGTCCAACATCAGTATTGGTAATGATTGCTCTTGTCCAGCTTGCTATGGTATCCTGTGACTATGTTTTCCTTTAGATTTTCAGATCTCTTTTATCCAACTTTTGATAAATTCTCAAATTGACCAACATTATATAACAATGGGCTGATCCAGCATTGGACCATTGGCTTGCTAGCAGCAGCATGCTAGTTACCATCCATATCCAGTCACATTGAACAAGTTCCTGCAAGGCACAAGTTATATGTCTTTAACTATGGGAAAATGAATATGAATTCTGCTTATTCTATCTATTAGCCAGCATGAAACATTAGCGCTTTGAAATAGGAGATAGCTGTGCTGGTAGTTAGCAGGCTACTTCAGCCAGCAGTAGTTAGCTGACTGACTGGTCAAGCAGATGGTAATCTTCCTCTAATGTCCTGTTTTACTTGCTTACCAATTGATAAGTCATCTGATAAGTGCATAGTTTCACTTATATATCTGCTAGCCAGGAAACACTTTAAGATATGAACAAAGTCATCCATGGGTTCCTTTGTGGTGCACTCAAAGCAGGGGCTAAGATGTGCTTTGTCCTGCAAAACCACACCTATCCAGGTGACATATCAAGTTTTTAGTGCATCCCATGCAACAGAGGTGGAGATTGGTGACGTGAGGGGCAGAGGAGGAGCTTATTGTCTGGCAGGCAAAAAAAACAGGCCACAACAACAGGTTGACAGTAAACTGTATGGTGGAAAGAGACCTACAAATTATTTCTCTTACATTGCAAGGAGTCATATTACTGAAAAAATGCACCTAATTTTGCTTAGTGGAGCTTTAAGCAGCCTGGGCGCTGGACAGGAAAACGACAACTGAGTCAGTAATAAACTAGCAAAGATGCTTGCGTGGCGCTTGGCACCGCTTCGCACTGGGTGTAAGACAGAGCCCTCAGAATAGAATCTTCAGTGCATCTGGGATGCCTTAACCAAGGCATACAAGCATCTTGGTCTTGCCCTCAATATTAGTAAGACTCATGTCCTTTACAAGTCACCATCCTACAGAAGCATGTCAGTTTTACCTCCAGCCATCTCTGTTGACATCATGAGATTTGCACTTATGGATCGGTTCCCTTATGCTACCAGTCTGTTCTTTTCTAAAGCTGATGTAGATGATGAGATACCCCACCACTTTAGTTGTGCCAGCAGGGCCATGTCAAGACTGACTGAAACAATCTTCGAAAATCACAACCTCCAGGCCAGAGCTCAGAAAATAGTCTACAAAGCAGTAGTATCACCCTCTTTACTGTATAGTTCAGAAATGTGGACCACAAACAGTGGTACCCAAAGGCACTGGAGGCTTATTAAAACAGGTGCCTCAGAAAAATCTTGAAGATTAGCCTGCCAATTCCATTGTCCACATGGAGGCTAACAATGCCATCATCACTGTTGTCACTCAACAACACCAGCTCAGGTGGACTGGACATGTTATCTGCATGCCTGACTGTCACCTCCCAAAGCAGGTCCTTTACTCCTTACTTCAATCAGGATGGCGTGTCGCTTGAGGTCAAACTGAAGCTCCAGACCTGTATCTGCATGATCATGTGCATTCCACTGCTGCTACATGATTGGCTGACTGGATAATTGCATGAATAAGCAAGTACGCAGGATTTCCTAATTTGCTTTGTGAATGTGTATAAATATGCTTATAAAAATGCATGTGAATACAAATTATTTTTAAACAATTAATGAAGTTGAGGTATTTTATCAAAACACAATAGATCTGAAGGTTTTGAGCTGCCTAACTCTCTGGCATGGTATGGCATGGCTCAGCAAGATGACAGCTCTCAACTCCATGGCTTGGAAAATGGCGCCCACAGTGGTAATATGAATTTTCACTAAGAACACCACTGCCCTCAAGGCAGATTCATAAAGCATACAAAAAGTTATGGCAAACAAAGAACTTAATTCCAGTTCTAATCTCGTAACATGACCTTAGGGTTATCGAACAAACACACTATGCATATTCACCATGTGTTTGTCCTCCAATGTCCATTTTAATGGCTTCAAATACACCTGTTATCAACCAGACATACCCTATTTATTTATGTTAATGTGGAAAATCAAGGTATCAGTGCAACACACGTGCGCAGAAATACAGGTACGCACACATACACATACAATCTATCATCATGATCTTTATCATCAGAGGTCAATTGAGCATGGCTGTCCTCCTTTTTGCTTCTTATGCAATGTCAGATGGGTGAAAAGGCCAATATGCTGCAACAAATTTTGGGTCAGAGGGCAGATATGATTTGGGCCCTTTTTTGAAGCTTTTTAATGTCTCTCATCTTTCTGAGGTCAGAGGAGAATGTCCAGAGGGGATTCAGCTGACACAAAGGCTACGGTAACTCAGCAACTCGTTAATCTTTTTAACTGGGGTGAGCAGAACAGCATCTGAATACATAGAACACATCAAACTTTGAGGTAGATGCAACAGAACAGCACACTACCTCATTTTAACTTCTATTTGCCAAGATCTGAAGTCTCTCACTGCAGGAGGCAAAGTCTCACCAAAACTGAAACATTTAAGATCGGAAGATGCAGCCTCATCTGCTGAATCTTGATTATTTCTGCTGCAACATGCAGATGGTAGGGTCAAAACTGGGTGTCAGCAGCATGAGTCTATGGACCTAACCTGTGCTTTTTTTAACAGTTCAGGCTGTTGCTGCTGGTGTAATAGTATGGGGAAAGTTTTCTTTTCACTGTTTAGGCCCCTTAATACCAACCACAACCAGAACTGCTGCTGATCATGTGCATCTCTTTACAGCCACAATCTATCCATATTTTTAATGGCTACAGTCAGCATGATGATGCACCATGCCACGATGCAAATTTTCTCTGTTTTCATGGGCTTGACAGGAGATTGGAAGATTCTCAGCAGGGGCAAATCGAGGGTAGTTTACGTAGTTTCTGGAACTCACTCAAACACCTCATTGATTGGCTGGAAACACTTTCATTGTGTTGGAACTCACTCAAACCTCATTCTGATTGGCTATTCATGTCGCAAACTACTCAAAAACCACTCGCTTCAAAACTTGGATCCACCCCTGCTCAGCATGGGTGTGCAGCGAACTAATTTGCAGGATTGATGAAATGCAAGCATGTACGTACAAATGGACCAGAATCTCAAATCAGTGGTTTCCAACACTTCATGGGATCCATGCCACAAAGAAGGGATACTCATGAGAATAAAGAGCAGCCCTGTCCACTATTAGTATGGTGTTCATAATAAGGAACTTTATGACTGTATATTCAAATGACTTTCCGCTGTCCGTGATGCTTATCTCAAAGACTATATGGATGCTCAGTATGTTTATTAGAACATCTGAGGCATCTTACTGTGTAATGCCCCAAATGAACCCCCACAAACTGTGCTGTTAGGTTCTGTTATTTATGCATGCATCACATGCTTTTCCTATCGTTGTTTGCGTACATACTGCCAAGGCACTGTAGATGGAAATTACCCTTGTTGCTAAATCTGGCAATGCACGGATGCAATAGCTGATGTTGATTACTGTGCAGAGACCCTTTCAGATAAATGGGAATAATAAAAACATTATGACCTTTCTTCTAGTCTGTGGTTTCTTTACCCATAAATCAGTTATTTAGGAGAGATTTTGCCAGAAGTATGAATAGGGAGTGATTCGTGTCAGTTATAGCGATTACTGTAATCTAGACAATTTCAGTAACTTCAGGGCATGCGTGCTATATAAAATGAAGAATATCCACTTATAAAAAGATTTAACTTTGTCAAAACAGATGTGAGGAATGGGGACAACCTATTCTATTAAATAGGATGTGTTGAAGATGTTACCTTGATGTGCAAATTGGCTGTAATTTTTACAAAATGTTATTCTATCCTAAGAATTTAAAGACTTTAAAGAGGAGTGAGATTTATTTTAATTTATATTTTAGCAAGAATGTAATTTATAAACACCTCTCACTCAAAAATCAGCAAAGCCTTTTTCACTGTGTTCTCCTTCTTTGGGGACTCACCCGTCAATCTTGTCAAAGGGCACCAAAGCCCCAGGTCTGGATCTGATGGGCAAAACAGAATAAATTGCAAGGAATATGTAAATGCCATAAAAATGGACACATTTTGCGCAGAGAGAATGATTGAAGATGAACAGGATTTAAATGAAATTCATGTCACGCCTGTCTGCACTTCCGCACGTGTTCCGTTCGTTCAGCAGTGTCGCCGGTTTCCTGATTGCAAACCAATTATTCTATCAGCACATCCACCTGCCATCATTCCCCGTACCCTTTTATATCACCTCTGGCAATCTGCCGATCATTTTTTGTCCGCATTCTCTACTTTTTCTCCGATGCAAAGTGCAGTTTTTTTAAACCTGTGTAAGAATTTGTCTCTGAGCACCGATGTTGTGCACAGAGATCAAGGATTTTGGACTGGACTCAGGTGCGAAGATGGATCTGGTATTTATTAAGCCTCCGCGGCACAGCAGGAAGGCACAGCAAGACACAATCCAAAGAACATGGAATCAAGGCTCCAGGATAATTAGTGATACAGGCGAATGCGGGAGATAAGTCTAAACAAGACTAGAAAGTAAACACCAGCTTGTGAGGCTTACGCAATTTACGAGACTTCGCCCCGAATGAGTGCGAAAGTTTCTCTTAAATAAGGAACACTATTGCATGCATGCAATAGGGAACAGCTGTAGGTAATGAGTGTGGATCGAGGAATGCGGTCCGGGTCTTAATAAGTTGCTGTTTAAAGACGCCAAGGGCGAGGCATTACATAAGTTACTTTGTGTCTGCTACTTTCGAGCATGCCATCCAGTGCCAACACTCCCTGGATTCCCTGTGGTTTTGAGTTTGGAAATTAAGTATCCTGAAAGACAGTTACATCTGTGTTGCAATGGATTATCCATTATACACCAATCAACTATAAAATTAAAGCCACCTGCCTAATACAGTGAAGGTCCCACTTGTGTTACCAAAACAGCTCCATAAAACTGACATCACCTCAATTCCCAAACTCAGGTTTTCTCAGCAGAACATTCCCCAGAGCCTAACACTATCTCCTTCAGGTTGGCTTCTTCCCACTGTGCATCCTGATGCCATCTCTTCCCAGGTAAATGGTGCCCACATACCCAGCCGAAGCACATGATGTAAAAGAAAATGGGACTATCTAGACCAAGCAACCTTCTTAAACTGCTCCAGGGTCCAGTTCTGAAGCTCAAGTGCCCATTGCGGGGCGCTATTAGAGGTGGACTGAGGTTAGAGTGGGCACTTTGTGTGATCTGCAAGCTAAAATTGCAATACACAGCAGGGTATGATGGATTGTGTGTTGTGACACAGTCCTTTTTAAATATTATTGAGATTCTCAGCAACTGTGCTGCAGTCGCCCTTCAGTCGGTTTGGACCAGACGGGTAGCCACCATAGCTCTTGTTCATTGATGAACTTTGGGCACCCAAAACCCTGTGGTCGATTCATGGTTTTTCCCTCCTTGGGCCACAGTCAGTCGGTACTCACATCTGCTGACAGGAAGTACCCCAGCAATGTTCAGAGATGTTCTAACCCACTCATAAGGCCATAGTGATTTTGCCCTTGTCAAAGTCGTTCATCTAACACTTTAGATACGAGAACTGACTGCTCGCTTACCATCAAAGATCTGACTGCAGCCCTGGACTTGTGCCATTGTTATGAAATAGTAAACTCAATTTGCTGCATCTGTGAGTGATTTTAATTTTTTGGCTCATTGATGCAGTTCTGAAATATTGCATCTTGATTTCAGTTCTTATTTATCAACTGAGTTCCTTTTTTGTTAAGATCTCCGGAATGTTATGAATCTTATTTAATTATACAAAATATTCTGCCGGTGAATGTCAGGTAATTTTCTATTCTCTATGGATTTTGTGCTGCTTATGGGTGGTAGTCTGCACAAGGAGATGCCCTGAACAAAATTACGCGCATTTAAGAAAATATGTGTCTCATAAGTACTGTCCACTTAACAGGAGATTACTTTTATGAAATGGTCTAAAATCACAACATTGTTGATTGGAAGAAAGACTGACTGGATGAATTTCAGTTTGGTCCATTTTGCATGTCCAACACACATTTTTGCAGATTCTAGCTGACCTCAAAATCAAATTTTGGCATGGAGTTGATGTTATTCCTGTTTATATGGGATTTCCCAACTGTCAATGATCAGGGACATGTCAGAGACCCCCCAGAGTGGCACCATCTCATGTCCACTGTCCCCAGAGCAAATGCACCAAGCAGCCCATTGCCACAGGTATGTGCAAGTTTGTTTTGGTGGATGTTTGTACTAAATTGACAACGAGATGAGGAGGACATTTCCATCAGGGTCTCAAGAAGGATGAAAAAACAAGAGGAGGAAAAAAAACACAACAGCGGTTGGTGGTGCAGATAATAGTGTTATGTCAGAGGAAAAACTCAAAACTAACAACAAAAAAGTACAGCATAACCTTTTATTTTGGTCATATTTTGCGGTTTAAATTTGCGACCACATGTGTCTACTCACAATGAAAACTTTGAAGCTTGATTCCAAATAACTCACAATGAAAACTTTGAAGCTTGATTCCAAATACTAATCAGAAGATCAAGCTGGAGTTGGGTTGACTCGTGCTGGCAGGTGGCCTCTTCAGTGTAAAGTAACAATGCAACCACTCTATACTGAAACATAAATTGTACAACAAAAAATATTATAACTGCACATGCTGTTTGCTAATGTAATGTGTTTCTACCCCTGGTACCTTTACCTGTAAAACCTCCTCTGTATGTGTCACATAATTTGCTTAGTTACTCAGACGCCAGTTGTGGGGGCCTAATAGTCGTAGATGTCTGTGGTGCAAGACAGAACTAGCCGCTTTGTCTATTTGAGGTCATCCTAAAAAGGGATCACCATGAATAGGTGGAATAATATTTACAGCAAGACCTCCTGACAGGAACTGTCTGCATTATAAAATGTGCCATGCACCATTTTCTATTGCACATGTAGATGTGTTTGTGCCATGAAGCAGCGTGCTGCAGGAGAGAGGACTGCTGTTCATATTAGAGAGATGATGTAACCAGGCTCCATTTTTCTTAGAAAGATAACAAAATGCTAACTAATGACATATTCATGAGTTACACAAAGCCAAAATCATCATAATGAAAAAAAGAGCGCTCTAAGAGCACAATATCCCCCGCCAGAGTCGTGACTGTGATATGCGTGTCATCAGTCTATTTGCAGCATGCGTGCAAAATTTCAGGGATGTTCTGTGAATACTGTAGGGGGAGTTGATTTCACCGGCCACGTACCTTCCGATAGGCACAGACAGACCGAAGGAGGGATGGATGGACAAATGGACTGCACCATAATCCCCCTTTTGGGCTGTCATCCAGCGGGGTATAAAAATATACGGTACTGTGCAAAAGTCTTAGGGACATTTAAGGCAATTTCAAAAAGCAAATTTGCTTGCAAAAATGATGCGAAGTTTCTAATAACAGAAATGTATTAAACAGAGCTGTAAACTGTTAAAAACTATATCAAACCAATATTTGGTGTAGCTATCTTTTGCCAAAAAATCTGGGACACTGTCCTGTTGTGCTATAGTTAATAAGATGATTGGCTTTTTGCTTGTTCCAAGCAGAGCGGAAAACTTGCCACCGTTCTTCTGCAGACCGACTGTCTCACTTGCGTCTATCACTCCAAATAACTGCGGACAGCCATGATGATGTTGACATCAGGGCTCTATCAAGGCTGTATTATCTGTACTGGCTGTTTTTTAATGAAATACAAACATTTATTTAAAAAAAAACTTTTCTTTAAATTGGCATTTGGAATTTTTAATTTACTTTTTATCTTCAGCAACTCTAATGTGGAAAAAAAGTAAACATCTAAAGCAGATTTAAATTTTAAAAAGTGCAGGGTGCCTAAAACTTTGCAAAGTACTGTATATTTCAAAATAATTTGGTTTATGACAGTTGGACAATGGACAATAGGGCATTCAGTAAACTATAGGCCTAATATGCAGTTGCAGTGATTTTTAAAGAATTCAGTCACAATCATTCAATTTTTTTAATCACTACAAAATGTTAAAGCTCATTTGAATATTTGATAATACAGGCCCCTATAAAATTATTGGCACCCTTTGTGAATATGAGCAAAACAAGCTGTGAAAAATTGTATTTGCTGTTTATCCATTAAATACATACAAAATTCCCTAGATCGCTTTTAATCCCATGATTGCAATATAAATTAAGTTTATTTCCAGTCATATTTTAAATTTTTTCGTTCACCCATTTGATTAGGAACTCTTAAGAGGTCAACCATGACTTCCTCTTTCACTGGGGTATGACTATGAGGTGACAGAGGCCAAATTCCTTTAGTCAGTCATCACTATGGGAAAAGCCCAAAAACACAGTAATGAAGTGGAACAAAATGTTGTTGAGCTCCACAAATTAAGAAATGGATATAAGAAAGTCTGTGAACAGTTTAAAATAACCAATTCCACAATCTGGGTCATAATTAAGAGCTTCAAACTGACAGGAGAAGTTAAGAATCAGCCTGGAAGAAGACGTGTAGGACCACTGACCCCACGCAATGTAAGGAGCGTGGTTTGACTCTTAAAACGCTTTCCAATGATTACAGCTGGAGCGTTGCAGAGGTTAGCTGAGTCTTGGGGCAGAAAGCTTCTAAAAACTATGTGCCGTCAAATGCCACCTACATCACCACAAGTTGTGGGAGTATTGCTGAAAAAGCCTTTGCTGTCAATCAACAGCAAACTGAAGTGCCAACAGTTTGCCAAATGTTACTGGGACTTTTAGGGAGACTGTCTTATATGGTCAGATGAGAGCAAAATAGAGCTTTTTGGCATGAAGTTAGGTTCGGCACAAATAGAAAGATAGCCATACATAAAAGCAAGTCAATCTATGATGTTGTGGAGCTGTTTTTCGTCCAAAGGCCTTGAAAACCTAGTTAGGATATATTGTATCATGGATTTCATCAAATACTAACCATGCTGTTAGCCAGGGACCCGTCTTCGCATGTTTTTGACCAGTAATTCTGAAAATGGATGCGCAAATTTATCATAAGACTGGTAAGAACCTGCCATAGGTAAATCTGCAGTTTTTTTAAGAAACCTAATATCATAGTGCACCCATCATATTTTTCAGTTTAAGTGAAAAGCACAAACTCAAAAAGAGTCACTTGTCATTTGGTGGTGGAATAGTTTACTTCCACCAGCTGTTCAGAGTTTTATGGGCTGGATTCAAAATCACCCTAAAAATCAAAGTAAAAAAATTACATCAAAGGCTTATCCGACTTGCATAAATTTTGTCACAGCAACTCATAATGTGACTTTGTAGTGTGTATGGCCCCGGCGTGCCAGTATGCACTACCGACAACGTCTAGGCATGCTCCTGATGAATCGGGAAATGGTGTCCCGGGGGATCTCCATCCAGACCTGGATCTACGCATATCGGTGAACTCCTGCCCAGTGTGTGGCAGTACTTGATGCCGTCGGAGGCGCCGATACATGATGTCCCGTAAGTGCTCAATTGGATTTAGGTCAGCGGAACGAGAGGGCCAGTCAATGGCATCAAATGACAAACTGCCTACACACTCTGACCACAAGAGGCCAGGCATTATCCTGCACTAGGAGGAACCCAAGACCCACAACACCAGCATTAGGTCTGACAATCACTCTAAGGATTTCATCCCGGTACCTAACAGCAGTCAGAGTACCATTGGCTATGACATGCAGGTCTGTGCGACCCTCCAAGGATATGTCTTCCCAGACTATCACTGACCGGCTGCCAAATCGGATATGCTAGATAATGTTACTGGCAGCATAACGTTAACTACAGCATCTACAGACTCTCCCACACCTGTCACATGTGGTCAGTGTGAACCTGCTCTCATCAGTGTAGAGAACGGACCCATATTGTGACCCATATTTATACCACCTACTTTATTTTATCCCCTGACATCTGCAAACTGCTTGCCCAAACTTATTTTTATTGACATTTAGCGATAACGTTATCCATCTTGTAACGTAACATCACTCATCAACGGACTACCACGCGGTTTTCAATCAGCATATCATGTTGGCCATTTGAACAATTTTGCTGGATGGTCCAAGCTAATTCATGACTATGTATCCATTTTAAAAAGTTGCTTTCGGTGTCATACAGTTAAATGCGAGGAAAAGTCAGTTCAAATTGTAACGCTAAAAATAGAGACAGAGTTCATGCAACATACCACTGCTTGCAATCAACCTTAAATTACTGTACTGTACTACTTACCTAAATCAGTATTTGTTAACATGTTTTAGCTTATGTTGTAACTTTTAACTAAATTCAACTCAAGCCAGCTAAATTCTCAGCAACTGTTTGCCATCATTACCATCAAGATGAGCACTCCCTGGTCAATTCATAGAGATAATGTTAGGTTAGAGCTATCACGGGGACAAATGAATATGATAATACAATTTTGGTGGCAAGCAGACTTCAGTTACAATTTGTATCCCATTCAAGTTCTGTCGCATTGCGCTAACTATACTACTCAAAATTTGATAGGGATCAAAGGAATTTTTTTGTGAGATGACATGCAAATTTGGTAACTGCCACTGATGAACAATATATTGGATAAATGACATGCAGTCAGACACAAAACACATTTGCACGTGCATTTCATGACATTAAATGAGCGTGCAGCCTCACATTTTGGCTTTGACTAACACTTCACCATTTCAACTCAGACGTGTGTGTTGCTTGTTGGTGAAAATTTGGAAGTTCCCAAATTTTTTGCATTACATTTAGCAATAACAATGTCTCCTCAACGTCTTAGACGTCGATTGACTTCAGAGCAATTGGGAAGATGCATTGGAATGCTTGACTCTGGCTTCTCACAACGTCACATTGCTAATGCACTTAACGTCAGCCAAAGCGTTGTGAACAGAGCGTGGAACCGGCATCAAACGTTTGGTACAGCAGCACACTGTCATGGGGGTGGTTGTCAGAGATCGACTACACAACGACAAGACCACTTTCTCACACTTCAGGCACGACGTCATCCTTTCTGGACAGCCACCACCCTACGAAATGACCTTCATAACGCCTCGGGGGTCAGGGTATCCATTCGAATCGTCTTCATACTGCCGGCCTCAACTCAAGAAGGCCTTGTGTTCGAATCCCACTGACCGTGCGTCATAGGCGTGACCGTTTGGATTGGGCTCATGATCATGTCACATGGACACACAACGATTGGGCTCCAGTTCTCTTTACTGATGAGTCCCAATATTGCTTGGACTTTACTGACAGGAGGCAACGGGTGTGGCGAAGACAACGTGAGCGATTTAATGATGCCTACATCAACGAACACGACCGTTATGGTGGCGGATCAATTACGGTCTGGAGCAGAATAAGCAGGAACGGCAGAACGGACCTGCATGTCATGGGGAGAGGGACGATGACAGGGGTACGGTACAGGGATGAGATCCTCAATGTGTACGTAAGACCATACGCTGGTGCTGTTGGCCCTGATTTCATCTTGATGGATGATAACGCCCGTCCCCATCGTGCTAGGGTGGTGAATCAATTCCTAGAGCAGGAGACAATTGTCCGCATGGACTGGCCCGCGTGTTCGCCAGACCTAAACCCTATCGAGCATGTGTGAAACATGCTGCAGGTCGCCATTTCCGGTCGTAGGGCACAACCCACAACTCTAGAAGAGCTCGGAAATGCCCTTGTTGAAGAATTGAACAACATTCCAATTGCAAGCATCCGGGTTCTGATTGACAGTATGACCCGACGTTGTCAAGCCGTCATTCAAGCTAGGGAGGCCATACCCGTTATTGACATTAACTGTGGTAATGAAACATCAAACGAACACTGTCTGTTTTCACTTTACATGTCAGAGGTGAAACCATGAAGTGTTCGTGAAAGCCAAAATTGTGAGGCTGCACGCTCATTTAATGTCATTAAATGCACTTGCAAATGTGTTTTGTGCCTGACTGCATGTCATTTATCCAATATATTGTTCATCAGTGGCAGTTACCAAATTTGCATGTCATTTCACAAAAAAATTCCTATGATCCCTATCAAATTTTGAATAGTATAGATAGCAAATGAGCAATGTTAATTACGGCTAAGTCTCCTAAAATGTTAAGAACTGTTTTGAGAGACCTAAGTAATAGTGCAACAGCTGATATTTTCCCTTTAAGTTAATTTACCATGTTTGAGCATTTTAAGTGTTTTGCAAGTGCTTTCCCGGCAACGGGAGCTAAAAGATAAAAAATGGTAATTAGCTAAGTTGAGGGCAAATGCAACTTGTCGAAAATGATGTCCTGGAAGCGCAATCAGGGGCGGATTTAGTGATTTAGGGGCCCTAGGCAAACAGAAGCATGGGGCCTTGCACCTTTTTCAAATCTCATTTAACAAACAAGCTAAAAACAAACTAGAGGCTCTAGAGAGCCTGAATCACTCACCTGGATCTGTATGAAAATTTACTAATTCTTAAAATTACAGAAACATAATCTACTGCAGCATATAAGTAACAAGGCACAGGATCTTAATAAAATACCAAAAAAACACAATTAAAATTTTGACCTTGTCCCATAATTTCGCAAAATCGATTTTTAAATGGGAAAGAAATAAATAAATCAGTTTGATTCAAATGGAAATACCTGGGGATTCTGATTATCATTTCAAGAATCTAATGAGCAAATTGAATGTGATGGTTTATTCAGATGCTATAGTGAAATACAACAAAAATCATCATATTTGATGTTTAAGCCAAATAACTCCAACAAAGAGCCATTGTGCAGTTTCAGTGTAATGTGGACTTTTGTAGAGCTTTATTTGCTGATCATTTTAGCAATTAAAAGTTTTTCTCTATCTCTTATAGTTTTCATTGTATAGGCCAAAAAATGCTAAATTGTCAAATTTGACATTTCAAGGCCAATAACTCCTACAAGGAGACATTGTATGATTTCAATCCAGTTAGACTTTTGTAGAGTTTCATCAACTGATCATTTTGAGGTAATAGTTTTTTCTCTAGCTGCTTTAGTTCCTGAGATATAGCTGAAAATTTGTGGTTTTACCCCTATGTTCTATTTATCGTAACAGCGGTCATGTTTTCAGGACAGCGGGCATAATTGACACAATTTTTAAACTGGACATCCTAAGGATGCTTGTGGCTAATTTTAGTCTGGATCTGTTCAGTGGTTTCAGAGGAGAAGATTGTTGAAAAATGTTAACGACAGACGACGACAGACAACAGAAGTCAACGGATGCCAAGTGATGGCAATAGCTCACCTGGACCAAACAAATATCTCACTCCTAGTTTTTAAATTTGTTTTTTAATACAGACAGCACCAAAACACGGTAGAGCAACTACAGTAAGTCTTATTTAGCTTTTCATCAAAGTAATACAAAAAGATGCATAGCAACATAACACATTTTAATTTTTGAACCATTATGCCTCGATAAAGCCACCTTTCCCCTCCCCCACCACCCACCATTGATCCGATTTACCAGATGTCGCCCCACAAGAAATGGGTTGTGACAGTGGTGCAACTGGCATTTGTAACGAGAGATCATACAAACATTCTGACAGGGTTAATTTTACCACGTGGAACATGTACCAGATGAATCAGCAGCTCTGATACATGTTTCACGCGGTAAAACTTCACTTTCTAAGAATGTTTGTATGATCTCGTCACAAATGCCAATTTCACAGATATAATAACCCATCTCTTCGTAAATAGCATCGCAATTGATCAGCGTCAGATTTGCCACTAAATGTGAACAAACTCAGTCGTTATATACAGCCCATGGTTTTCACTGGTGTAATTCCCTAGACACGCTCTTGGAATAGTCCATTGTAATAAGACGGGGGAGCTTAGCCCAGCAATTTGTCAATAATTGAAATTCTCTGATGCAATTTTAGCGTATAGATTTTAGAATGACGAATAACCCCTTCGTGCAGATGTGTCCGCCCTGCGGACATGGAGCTGCAAATTTATGCAAGCAGTTACAATATTCTATCACTAGATGAGACCCCCGGATCAGTTATTGAATATTCAAAAGCAAGCCGAGCTCGAACATGGTTTAGAATATGGACGAGTTCACTCCCATCCCTGTTTTTCCGGAGTTGCATGAATTAGACTCCTCAGCCAAGCCTGATGTGCAAACAAATCAATGTATTAGCCCACAGTATCTATCCAGCAGTTCAAAAAAATGATCTCTTGCTATAGAAAAAATCATTGTCCACTGTAGAAACCACTTCAGCTATGGTGACCCAATGGTATCCCAACTAGTAGTTAAGAAAAATCGGTTTTCTGAGGCAATATTCGACATGGTGTTGATACGGTGTCATTCTAATATCAATTATAGTCATCACATATCAAAAACGCATAGTTCCTTACCATGGATTTACGCATTGATTCCTCCATTGACGAAATCAGTGCTCCCTTTCATCCTCCTATGTACTCATGTTGATAGCCAGTCACTCAATTATTTACTGAGGCTCATCTGCGTAACTGCATACTTATAGTTCACGCCCACGTAAATCTTCCCCGGTGATGATGTAGTGATTGACTCGTTTCTTATCCAATACCAGAGAGTTTAAACTTTCCATAGTAACTGAAAGACATTTATTGGACAAACAGAAGAGTATATAAACATCTGTGTAAGAGCAAGGTATGTTAAATTGTCTTTATGTTGTGCACAATTGCGCAGCTGAAAATGATGCGATTTCAAAAAAAAAAAGACTTCCAAAACCAGCCTGAAGTGTTCAGTTATATAAACAGGATTTAAATGAGGTACGGATATGGTCAATGGGAATTATTTCGAATGAAACAGAACTGAAGGGTTCCTTCTACCCGATACAGTTGTGTCTCTGGAGGAGAGATTCAATGAAGAAAGTTTTTGCTCACCTTGGGCAAGTGCAATTTTATATATTTTCTTAAACAATGGGTAGCTAGTTGGCTGTTTTTTATTCTTGGTTTACCATAGCCATGATGATCACAGAGCTTGTTTGCCTCTTTGATTAGTAAGGGTAACTGTAAGTATTTGCTGATAATAGCTACTGTATGCTGGGGCATTTTTGTTTTTTTTTTCTGGTAGTGGAATGTATGTTCTGTTAAAATATAATGCAAATTTCAGATATTACTGAGTTCGTGAGTTATACTTGTTCCTGATAAGGTGTGGGAAGTGTTTATATAAGGTTGCAAGCTGGGAAGTGGGAACGGCTAGCTTTTCATTGTAGGGTGAATGTCCTGACCGTTAAATAATCAGTTCCTTTAATGAGTATGTGTGCTGGCTTGTGGGACGCTGAAGAAAAATGGACAAAATTTATCATGGAGAAAAAGGATGTTTTGTGTTTGGAGAGATTGGTATCCGACTGGACCCTCATGTAAATTCAACCAGAAAATCATTAATTCATATTGAATTTCATGCATCAAAAGTTGATTTGTGTTAAATATATGATTATTTTATGATTTGACAGTGCGCCATTTTCAGGGATCTTAGAATTTGGGGAGCCACCTGAAGAGGTATCTTATTTGGTACCTAGAGAGTAGAATTTAATGTTCAGAGGAATTCTACTTGTGGTCAAGGAATTTATGATCCCAGAAATGTATTGCTTTAACCCCCAGCCATTTTTCAATTCTCAGTATTATTTTTTATGTTTGCAGCCCTTTTTCTCTACCAAAATCATGAAAATAAACTGAAATACGATGTAATTCTAAACGGATCAAGTGTCTTAACTCAGTGGAGCCATTCCCTTCCTCTCTATGAAGCTGCAATCTTGAATTATAAAGCTTTAAATAAGGTAACACATAAATAGCCAGATTTGGCTTCTGCGCAAAGGCGTTAATAAAGAAAAACAATTAAAAATAAGCAAAACCATATATCAGTGGCGGCTCGTGAACTGGTAACTGGGGAGGCTCAAAACAATCCCTTAAAATTAATGATTGGTCACGACCTGTTTTCAATCATTCATTTAACCCTTTGAACCCTGTATTATATAAAGGGGTTGTGAGCCCCACTAATGCCAAACACAGCTTAATGTGATGGGGAAACCACATAATTATAAACAAGGTCACATGGCAACAAAAAGTCATGTAATCAAAGTCCCATGTTTGGAGGCCTGTCCTCCAGCATTTCAAGTTATCACATTTTCTCTATGCGGCCACTAAACAGGCCTTTAGGGTTCAAAGGGTTAAATTGCCATTACAGAAACTCCAAAAACTCTCAACATTATCAGGTGTGGCCTTTCATTTATAACGAATACCGATTACAACTCCGGACTTCTTGCGCTTTTCTTTAGTCAGCAATTGGGAGCAATGCATGTGTTTCGTGATCGTTTAAATGAAATTAGATCATTTGAAACGTCTTTATGCAATTACATTGCTTCCAACCCCTCCATGCACAAGGACTTCAATTCTGCGCGAGAATCTCTTACATAGCCTACCTTGATTGAATAATTTCTGACTACAGCAGAGGAACGTAAATATGCATCTTAAACTCACACCGAATGCATTAGAGTTGACAGGTATGCGTTATAAATGAAAACTGGCCACACCTGATAATGTTGAGAGTTTTCAGAGTTTCTGTGACAGTAATTTAAATGAATGATTGAAAACAGGTCGTGATCAATCATTCATTTTAAGGGATTTTTTTGAGCCTCCCCAGTTGGCAGTTCATGAGCCGCCACTGTATATATATATATATATATATATATATATATATATTTTTTTTTTTTTTTTTTTAGGGGCCTCTTGAATGCTTGGATGCTTGGGGCTGTAGGCAATTGCCTACCTTGCCCAATGGCAAAGTCTGCCTCTGAGCACAATAACTGGGTGTTGGATGTTGGCTGCCAGAGGGTCGCTTCTGATTGAAGCCAACCATTAATTCCGCCAATCTAGCTAAGCCCTATGGAATGGAATAAAACTGTAGTTCGCAATTTTTCTGAAGACTTTTGTAACAGCCAACTGCAGAACATATCCCGGGCATATTGGATTTATTTTAGTTCAGTATTTTGTACATCTTCTTGTCTTGTCTGAGTGGGGGGGGGCACTTTGACCTGATTGGGCAGGCCCCCTACGGCCCGCCCATGGCGCTGACACTGAATGCCACCCTCATGGAGTCAGTTTCTGACAGTTTGGTCAGAATAATGCACACTAGCAGCCTGCTGGAGGTCATTTTGTAGTGATCTGGCAGTGCTCCTCCTATTCCTTCTCATTCAAAGGACCAGATACCGGTCCTGCTGCTGGGTGAATGCCCTTCTATGGCCCTCTCCAGCTCTCCTCATGTAACAGCCAATCTCCTGGTATCTCCTTCAGGCTCTTGAGACTATGCTGTGAGACACAGAAAACCCTGTAGCGACTACATATATGGATGCACCACCTTAGAGGAGCTGGACTACCTGTGCAACCTGATTGGGCTGCAGGTGCCACCTCATGCTACAAGTGACAAGGACACTAGCAGAGCACAACGCTAGAGAATAATCTGTCAGGAAGGGCAATGAGAGAGTAATTGTCTGTGGCCACCACATGCACAAACATTCCCTTTTTGGGGGTTGTCTTGCTTTTGCCTCTCCATTGCAGTTGTTGTCAATTTCATTATCACCAAAGCAGGTGAAATTGATTCACAATCACTTGTTCTTCGTAAATGGACAGATTGATATCCTTGAAGTTTAAGACACTATGATGATTAGTGTTTCCTTCATTTTTTGCGCAGTTTATATGCTTTGCCTGGGTGACAATAATAATATGAGATTAAAAAAAGCCAAATAAAGCAGAAGTTTGGCCTAATATCAAATCAGTATTGCATTGGCCATTTTACTGGGTCTCTCATAGCAGACATAACCCACTGAAGAGGTTTTATCATCTGCCATCTGCCATCGCTGTCCAGTGTGCCACGTTCTCATTCATTCGTTGGCTTGTCTCCATATAAGAGCCCTGTATTGTTCTTTGTTTAATCCCTTATCATCAGTGTAATGAGTGTGATAGTGCATCACTTTGCTTGATAAAGAATCCCTAAATAAGACTGGGTTCTTCATGGAATTACACAGGAGCCTTTTTGGAACCATTTTTCCTCAAGAGAGCAGGAGTGGGCAAAGAGGTTGATGGTAGCCTGCCAATCTTGAAATACCATCAGTACCATGGACAGCAGCATACTTATGCTAAGGCACATGCACGGCTGAAGGAGACCGCTGATCAGCCTAGGTGTTGCGAAATTAATTAATTTAGCCATGCCACAAATTGTGGCTGAAAGCTTTAGAAGATAATAATATAGAAACAAAAGTAAAGTAGCTGCGGGAAAACATTTTGTCATTCAAATGTGTGAATGTGTAAAAATTTTTTTGATCAAATTCATTCTGTTGCAGTGGCAGATCGTGAACTGGAAATAGGGGAAGCTCAAACAATCCCTCAAATTAATGATTGGTCATGACCTATTTTCAATTATTCATTTGACAACGCCACAATTGTTCTGGGATATCATGTTAAAAATTAACATTAACCAGGGCTTTACTCTTCTTCAGTTTCACTTTGTTGTACAACAGTGAAAGCAATTTTCAGATTTAGTGCTCTGTAACAACCCTGATAGAATTTGCGATGTAGAGGTAATGAAGCCACATAGGTCTAGTGATCATTATACCCCCGACAACAAAATGTCGGGGGTATATAGTTACATACCAAGAATTCCGTCCGTCCGTCCATCATTCCGTCCAAAGACATTATTTGTCCGATCGATATCTCGAATATATTTCAATGGATATCAAATTTGGCACACATATTCTCTATCACAGGGAGAGGTGCAGTACAAAGTGTCGGCCATCTGGGATGATTTTTCACAAAAATATCGCCATTTTTCTGTTTTTGGACTTAGAAATTTTCAAGTGGGTTCAATGTCAATTTGTACAATCAATATCGCAAATATTATATATTGGATTCTTTTAAAATTTGGCACACATATTCTCTACCACAGGGAGAGGTGCAATGCAAAGTGTCGGCCATCTAAGATGATTTTCACAAAAATATCGCCATTTTCCTGTTTTTGGACTGAGAAATTTTCAAGTGGGTGCAATGTCAATTTGTCCGATCGATATCGCAAATATTATTTAATGGATTCTTTTCAAATTTGCCACACATAGTTTCTAACATATGGAGAGGTGCAGTGCTAAGTGTCATAGATGTGTTGTTTTTTTATCAAAATTGATTTTCGGAATGTGATCATTTCTATAATCACCAACGGAAAAAGCATGATTGGGGACGTCGGGGTATTAGTAAGCTCTGCTTACTTTTTCACTTGTTCTACTGTTAGTTTTGACATTTCATGGCAAGTTAAAAAGCTATCTTCAAAAACCAAAATTTTCAATTTGATGCAAGCAAACTTCATTAGGATGTCATTATCATTATCTTTATCTTCTCTTAAAAGTAAGTTTAAAAAGCAGAATCCTCAGTGAATGACTACAGCTATTCAGAATAGTTTGAGGGAAAAGAGTTGTCTTTACAAGACATACTTAAAGGACAGCAATGAAAATACTAAGGCTGAATATTATAAAATGTGGGCTAAGGTCAAAAAAGAAATGAGGAATGCTAGATGACTGTATGAAAGGCAAATTGTGGAAGGAGCAAAAACTAAGAATTTTTTTTCCAGAACTGTAGTGGAAAAAGGGAAGTCAAAGAGGAGGTTAAGAGTATAAAAAATAAAGATCGACCCATGCTGTGTGAGAATAAGGATATTGCAGATTCCTTAAATGGTTACTTTATTGAGAATTTTACCACAGAGTAGATTTTTATTTGGCCAGAGGGCATTTCCAATGCTCAGAATTATTCAGCAGACATGGAGATTAGGGAAGTATTAGACAAATTGCATAAGCTAAAGACACATAAGGTTGCAGGCCTTGATGACTTATATACCCAAAAGTTCTCATGTCAGTGGTTTAGGCAGTCTTTAGAAACTGAAGAAATACCAAATGATTTGTAGCAGGGCAATATAATACCAATATATATAAGAAAGGGGACTGTACTGAGCCAGGATATTACTGGCCAGTCAATTTAACTTGCATTGCATGAAAAATACTGAAATCTATCATAAAAGACAAGCTGGAATTATTTCATGAACATAATAATGTCTTGAAGCATAACCAACATGGTTTCTGTAAGGGAAGGTCATGCCTGACAAACTTTTTCAAATTCTTTGAAGAGGCCACCAAGACTTATGATCAGAGCAGGGGCTATGACATCATATATTTGGATTTTCAGAGAGCACTTGATACAGAATGAGAGACTAAGTTTTAAAATGAGGACCATTGGAATTATAGGAGGTATTCTGGAATGCATTCATAACTGGTTACGGGACAGCACAAAGAGTAATGGTATGAGGGATCTCATCTGAGCTAGGCATTTTGTGAAGTGGAGTCCCTCAGGGATCGGTGTTGGGACCGCTGCTCTTCCCCACCAACATTAAAGACCTTAATTGGAACATTGATAGCAAATTAGTTAAATTTGTGGATGATACTAAATTGTGTGGTTTGGCAAACAGTTTAGAGGGCACTAACGTGATCCAGGATGATTTGGAGAGAATTCAGAATTGGGCAGAAACGTGGCAAATGAAATTCAATGTAGCTACATGTAAAGTTCTAAATGTTGGTAATAAAAACATTAGACAGGATTATTTCATGAGAGATATAAAACTGGAATGTGCTAATATGAATAACGGATAAAAGTAAAATTTTATTTGGCAGAAATCTTTCATTCACGCTGTGTTCCATCTTCATTTACTTTCAGTGACATATATACTGCTTTTATCGCCACGACAGAAATCGCCAAGGTGTTACGTTTATTATGATACCAAGATTATTGAAATGGACCAAGTAGTTGCAGAGATATACTCATTTCATTTTGGGCATGTCATTTTCGAGCCAAAGGCTCAAGGCTTAAGGTTATATCAATACCTAAGTTGCCTGATTTTATGATTCTGTTTCCACATAACACTATTTAGCTTCAACTCTTATTATTTAATTATTTCCAAGAGGCAGAGTGTTCAAATAACCGAGAAGTGCTTAGTTATGCGGTGAAATTGCCTGCAACTGAAATATTATGAACATACAGGAAGCATTTTGCATGGGAACATTGATTTCTGTGTGATAAATCAATCTTTTACAAATACCCATTCCTTGTTTTGGCTCTAAGCAATGTTAAACCAAAGCCGTTTGTTTTCTCCTTTCTGTCCCCCGTCAGGATAAATATTGCACTTCATATTTAAAGCACTCATGAAACTGGCAATACCAATGCATCAGAAAATGAACAGACAAGTTAAACGTAGTCAAAGTAATGTATTTTATTTTACAAGTGAATACATTGTGTAGCAGAGCAGAAATAATTAATCAAAGTGGAAATTGCTCGTCAGATTCAGTTCTGTTATAATGGAGAATGCAGCAAATTTTTTTTTTTGAGGAGCCAGCCTATTCAAAACTTACAATAAGAAATACAGGAGATGAGAATATGCTGATGCAAGGGGTACTCAACGAAACAAACCAGGCTTCACTGTTAGTCTGCTAAGGCTCCCAAGTCATGCTTCACCTGAAATGATTAATGATTTAACTTGATTATTGCACACTGTCACTGAAGACAAATTACTCCTCCCATAAATTCTGCAGATGAACAAAGAATTTACATGTGGAACTTGAAGTACATGAAGTCCATAGCTTCAGATACTATAAAATAAAGCGGGACAATCCCTGCAGTTGATATGCCTCATTTTGTGTAAGATGTCACACCTCACCAGGAGACTTTCAAAGTATTTAAATATTCATCTGCTTTGAAAACAAATCTCTCCTGAATAGATTCTAAACACCTGAACAAGAAAATAACCCCCTTGCCACTAGGAATTAGGAGGCCATAATGAACCTGCTAGCAATAATCTTGGCAGCTTTCTTTTTGAGAATAGATGAAGCAGGATGATGAAAAGTATGTCAATTCATGCCTGAGGTCCTTGAGTTAGTGAGAATAGAATGGAAATTATTAGACCATTACAGCAAAGTGCTCATAGAGCACATTGTATTGTTCACAGGAAGAGCTTGTTCACAGGGTTTACAATTAATCATGGGTACATTTGAGAATTTTTTATCAGATGCTGTTTGTGTATGCAAGAGGTGAATAGAGCATTTAGCCTCAACATTGAGCATTTTACTAAACATTATTATCATAACTTATCAGAGACACATTTAAAATAGAGATGATAATAAAAAGTGGTAGATGCATTATAGATGGATTGTTATTCAATGTTTGGTATGAAAGGTAATAATTACAGTTGCATAAATTTGTTTCCAATCAATGCTTCTTGGAAAAGTTTAAATTCAGAAGTATTGGCTTTCCAAAGCCTTTCCTGAAGAGATGGTGAGCAGAGTTTTTGTTATATTAAGTTTGTTTTCAAACATGTATTCACACCTTTCAAGCACAAACTGTTCCCTTTTATATAAAATCGGGGTTAGTTCATGGAGGGTCCTACTCTATTGGAGATCAACATACTAAAATTATGGACTTCAGTAACAAGAAACTGACATGAAATACCCTCTTAACTTAGCCACCCAGTGGGTGATCATCACTTTACATTACCTTGCTTCATCTGGATTTGTAATTCAATTAATAATTGTGCACAGCTGTATGCCACTTTAAAGCCTCCAGAAACTTGTCTTGACATAGCAAAAATTCACGTATAATATCAAAGTTGAGTGTCTCATAAAGCATCTACAAAAAACTGAGTGAAAATTAACATTCATAACTATTCGAAAACCTAGATCAAAAATGGCTCATTTTGCTATTCAGTCCACTTCTCAAGACAGTGTAGGTGTGGCACATCGCAGTGTGACTGGCCGCTCCCTCGATTTGAATGACATCTCACTGGCTCCGTGAGCGTTAGTCACAGCAATGGTGCAAGGGTCACAGTCCAGCCCTATATGTTTGAGCCGTCTGACTCAAGCCGCTTGCACACTAGATGCAAAACAAAGTTTTCGCACGACAGATTACATTCAAAGTCAATGCGAAGACTTGAATAAACGCAAACGCGTGTATTCAAGTCTTTGCATTGACTTTGAATGTAATCTCTTGTGCGTAAAATTTGTTTCGCATCCAGTGTGCAAGCAGCTTCAGAATCAGACGAAGCAGAACTTCTGCCATCTGGAAACACCGTCCAGCAGGTGTGGGCTTGGTTAGTACTTGGATGGGAGATCACCTGGGAAAACCAAGTTGCTGCTGGAAGAGGTGTTGGTGGGCCAGTAGGGACGGGGACACTGTACTGAAGGAGACGCCATCTTTCGGATGGGACGTTAAACCGAGGTCCTGACTCACTGTGGTCATTAAAGATCCTATGACACTCATCGATCAGAGTAGGAGGTTCCTTGGTGTCATGGCTAAAGTCCCAACCTGGCTCCTTCGACCTGTTACCTAATCATCCCCTGATCTAATTGGCTGTGCAAATTGCCCTCTCCCTCCCCACTTCAATCCCCAGGGCTCCCTTGAAAAAGAGATTTCAATCTCAATGGGACTTCCCTGGTTAAATAAGGGTTAAATAAATAAAATTAAAAATAAGAACAATAGGGAAGCAACTGTGGCAGGCATGCCTAGGGGTGAATCTGTCTATTGACAGGTACCGGTCAAGAGATACTGCATCATGCTGTTCTCTCTGGACCAGCTCAATTTATACATTTTTCCTGGGTGTTCTCACAACAGTGGCGTTGAAAGAATGGCAGCTTTGAGTGCTGCATCAGGCATGGGTCTACATGAATATACTGGGCAAATCCTTAAATTACAAACAGTTCACTAACTCTTATAGACTATTATTTTTAGCGACAAAATGTAACAAAGGTCTGCTTCGGTGCTGTGCATGATTGATTCCTTTTAACTTGTACTTACCAATGGAGCATGTAGGTACATGGCATGAGCTGGTTGCCAAAGTTAAACAGAAAAATGCACAGTATACTTTTTACACTGCCCTGAGTTGTTATATTATACTAGCACTCTGCCCGTGGGGATCCACGGGTTATATTTTATGTAACTTTGTCTTTATATTATAGTGAACAATGCACCATTATGATGTCATCACATGCACCTCTATGATGTCATCACGTTGCTATGGTGTTTCCATAAAAACCAAGGTGGCTGTCATGCGACCGATGTTTTTATAAGGGGAATACGCTGCGCTGACATTCCGCGCTAAGTGGAACACGAAGTCGCCTGCAAGACGGAGCAAAATACCATCACTCACATTATGCTGCAGATTACGCGCTACTTTCTCTTGCGGCCTGGCATCTGTTTTTTGGGATTCAGGACTCCTGTGGATGAATTGGCTTGGGTTCAAAAGGGGGAATCCCCAGGAGAGGACATACAGGGGGAATCCCCCCTGCATGTCTATATTATAATAGCGTCGCTCATGTTATGCTGGAAGATACGCGCCCGGCGGAGTCTAGCACTGATTGGCCAGACACAGTCGCCTGCAAGACAGTGCAAAATAGCGTTGCTCACGCTATGCTGCAGATACGCGCCCGGTGGAATCTAGCACTGAGTGGCCGGACACGCACGCACGCACGCGCACACACACACACAGAGGCCACTCGGCTATTATAATATAGATGCTTTTATCTTCAGGTATGATTAAGTCGTTTTGTGTATCTGCGTCTTATGTTTCTGAATTGCCCTGTCTTGCCTTTCCAGCCACAGCCAAAGCTGTTGCCTCAAAAAATAACAATATAGTTGTGTGCAGGCTAAACTTTTGGACAAGCTTTTGCAGACAGAACTGAAAAAAAACAAAACCATGGGCAACTTCAGTGAAATGAAAACATATGCACGTACCAGAATGAACTGCAAAACACAGAATAGACATTGCGGACACAGAGGGCAGGTCTAGTTTCCTTAAACTTGTTACATGGTTTATTAAAGTTCAATTAATCTTTCGCAACAGTCATAATGGTTCACTCCCGTACCATAGGATTCCTTTCAGTGTTCAAGGCCATACAGGATTGAATGCCAAAGATGAAGCATGAGATTCATAAATGCACCGGACAGCAAATAACACAGTCTTGACAGCAGCCATCTGCCAGGAATGTTAGTCCACTGAAAGCATGGGATCAAAAATTGTATCCAGAATCATAGATGAGACTATGAATCTAAGATCATTCTCAGTGTATTTGTTTCTATTTCTGCAACCACCCACTTACAGTTGTGGACGCAAGTATTGAGATATTAGATTACAGTGATCATTGAGAGAGAAAGATCGGACTTCTTAAAGCAAAGGTTTAAGTTTTCGAAAAGGTACCCAGGTCAAATGTTAAGATCCTGCAAGTGACAAACACTGCTTTCACAGTGCATACTGGGTAAAAGTTCAGGGAGTAACAAAACATTTTTTGCCAATGTTCAGGAAAGATATACTTACTGTCTGTTATTTTAAAATCTGTTTTTAACGTTATGTAATACAACCCTAATGTAACACCTGGCTTTTTGGGCGTGTTATAAAACGAAGAGAAACTTTGCAATGGAGTTGCAAGAATAGCTGCCATTAATGATGCAGCATGAATGGGTACATCGGGTTGCCACCTGTTCTCTTTTTATGGAATTGTCCCATAATTGGAAATGATATGTTGCGTTCCTTCACAAACCAATAAGGGATACCATTTGTTTTGCATTTTAATACAAACTATGTGAGTAGTCTGATTAATTACAATACAATCAACAAAGTAATTCAAGCTGATTTTCTGAATAAATAATTTAATGAGAATGGTAGTTAATTTTCCAAATCAAATTTCAGCAAAATGACTTCTCTCCGTTTACTTTCCGCTGGTGTGCTCAGAGGCGTATCTGACGGATAAGCTAGAAAGACAGTTACCAGAGGCCCAACCTTTAGGGGACCACCAGAGGATGACCAGTTAAGCCCAGGGAAATGTTAAATCTCAAAATGTAGACCCCTTAATACCCTCAATTAACAATGAAAAGCCACACATTGAAGACCACCCTAGAAAGGCACCATTTTGTGTCCACTGGCTAGGGAGCGAACGCACTCATAAGTCTATTGCTGGAGCTTTGTGCAAGTTCGGAGTGATGGATGTCCGCACTCAGTTGACTGGATGAAGATAACATCCATCTGGAGCACAAAAGAGGAAATTTGGGGCATTTAATTCGCAGGATACTGTTCGTGAATTGTTCGGACAAACATACACCAGATTAGTTTTTGTTTGAGAAAATTTGATGAATTTACATTTTAACAACTTGAAATGAAGGTAATAGGCTGCTAAGGCATGCAACCCACAAGGTTTCGGTACAGCCAGTGTGCTCAGGTGAGACCATTGGAAGCTGTTATGCTGCTGGTAAGCTGGGCTTAAAATAATATATTAATTTATTTGTTTGAATGCAACAAGAAATGAACGTACAGTTAAATCTGTTAAACAGAAATTATATTAAGCTATCCGCAAGGAGGAACAGGCCTCTGTTTAGTTTATGTGCAAAAATGTTCAACGTAATAATCCTGAAAAGCCACCAGCAGGGAGTGTTTGAAGCACTTTGGACAAAAAAAAAAAAAAAATTCTCAGGATAAGCATGCCCCTGACTCCTTAGTTGTCCTTGGTTCACATAACTCTGCATAATACTGTCAAATGACCACCAGCCACCATTGATAAATAGTCATACTGATAATCAATAATAACCATTAACCTTTGACTCTTGTTTGTGTTTAGTTACTTACCGAGGAGTAGGGGTGTTTCACCGTTCTGCTATATCTGGGGAGGGCGGAATCATTTCCTGGCTTCGCAAATGGGTTTCACAGGGTAGAGATGTCAGAACAGTGCTCACAGACTACTTTGTATCGGACAAGGGGTCAGCACCATGGCAGGAGAACATGATCTGAAAGAATGCTATATGCACAAAATATACCGCTATTTATTTTTTGATTATTGTTGTTAAAATGTTCTTATTTTCTAAAATTTGGTCTCACAGAGTGCATACAGACTGCAAGACTTCAGCGGTGGTTTAAGTATATGTATTGGAAATTTTGTCTACATTGTCCCTAATGTAGACAGGTCAAATGTGCAGTTCACCAAGATGCAGCACTTGTTCTGTTTGTGGTGGAGGGGGAGGGGTGGTGGTGAGGTTATTGTCCACAGCATGTGTCTGATGTAGAAGTGGCACATATACACTAGATAAGTAAATATTGTACCGTCAACATAAACATGATTGCGAAATGGAGAAATTATTATTTCGGTAGATATTTGACCGCACAGACAGTGATAATTATTATTGCGGGATTGAATTTGTTATGTGCATGAGTACTTGTCTTTCTAAATAAAGATTTTCTTCACAGTTGAGTTGTTTCCAGATGTTTTTATGTTAATAGAGGATTTTCATACCAGGTTGGAGGACGAGGGGCTTTTCTTGACGTGCCTGCTAAAAAACTCTTGCTTGTTGAGCAGCCACAATTGCAGGGGGGTTTTCATTTTCATACCACTGCTGCTCCTGGGTACTTGCTTGGCCCTGCCATACTGGGTGTACAAAGACAACATATGTTTGGTATCTCTGATACTGCGAAAAACCAGAGGCTGAATGGTGGGCTACAAATAGCCCTATATTAGGCGAACATGTATTAAAATGTTGATGTGAAAGTGATCAAATGGGGCAGCATTTATCTTTCGATATTTCTCTCTCCCTTTTTAGGAGTAGTGACACAATATAAAAAGATACATCCTCATTTTACATAAAGGACTTTGCTATAACCTACACTCTACTATTGTAAATTTGGTTTTAAATGAAGATAACCAAAGTGTCATTCATTGAAGTTGAAGTCCTTTCCAAACAATGCGGCAGCCATGTTATACCATTGAAGTTTCATGAAGTTACAAAAGCCTCGCTCCAACTGTTAACATCCGAGAGTCTTATCATGTCAATTTTCTTGATGACTAGTCAATTGATGTACTCACCAGGACATTCTTGGGTAAATCTGACATCCTCAAAGGTGTGATTCATTGCTAGATTGTCTACACTGCTTGGAGAGGACTGAACCAGTCCAACTGTGACCGATTTTCAGGCACAATAGATAGTGTTGTCAGATTCGGGCTGACTCAGGCTGATTTGAACCAGCTACACCAGAAATTCTGCACTGTCTTGTATACTCCATGAAATACGTATACGGCTTGCAGCGATTTCTGAGTCGGCTAGTGTCCAGTTGGGTCGAGTCGTGGCTAAATGTCTGACGAAGCCCAGGCTTTACTTTAGATAAAGGTTAAATTTTTGTGAATATTTTGAAAGAAAAATCATGAGGATAAACAATAATGACAATTTTTTTTTGCATCTTGTTTTGCTCGTTTTAACAAAAGAATGCCAAAAATTCTGGCGGGCACTGTAGATTCAGTAGGATTGTTATTCAACACAATAATTTCAAATCTGTCCTCAGTAACCATTTCTCTTGGCCACTGTTACGACCCGGACTAAGTCAGGTCATGAAAAGAAAACAAAAGGAAAGGGAAATGGGTTGTGTGAATTGGCAGGAAACTCTGGTCCATATACAGTATGCAACAAACAACTGCAGTATATAAAGCCTAATACATCTGGCCCTCAAAGATTTTCTGGGTTCGGATTGAATTTAAGGACAATGAACCAGCAGCCAACATATAAACTGTACACTTAGGATGTGCAGAGTATGCTCTTTATCCCATTGCTGTATGCAGTAAAAGAAAAAAGAATTGTCAAACCGATTTCACGGACATTTTTAGTTCCATTTTGCACTCTGTTCTGCTTCTCTCCAGAGGACAGATTTGGAACAGGAGCGTACCAATTTCGAACAGCTTGACAATGTAAAAATGAGAGTCATAATTCCTGGAACTGATGGAAAGACAGCCTTCTGCTTATCCCCTCAATACCCATTTCTGCACTTGCATGAATGAAAAAAAGGCTACGGTTTCTGCACTTGGGTAGAAGATGATGTGATGCTCTCTGGGAAAGGATAGCAGTGCTCCCCCAGAGGATTGGTTTCCTCTGTCAGGCAAAATACGTGCAGAGGCTCAGTCTGAACACATGTATTAACTTATGACTACATGTTAATCTGAAAATGAATTCTCACACATGAACCAATGATCTCTAGGGTACAGTAAGCTGCTGAAGTAGATTTTCTTCGGACCCCAATAGAGCAAATAAATGAGAATTCCCTGGTTTGCTGATTTTAACATGGTTAAAATAATTGAATATTATGACTGTGTTACTAACTATATGAGGCAATAAAAGTATATTGAAATATTGTGAAGGAGCCAAAAACAGGCTCATTAAACATCATTAGTCTGAGGTACGGCAACCTACAGCTTTATGGTTGGGAATGGACTCAATGTTATGACAATTCAATAAAATAAGGTAAATCTTTGATCCTTTTTCTAGTACAATATTCTTTCCAGCATCCATGGCAGTTAGAATAATCCCAGAATTACTTCTTTTAGCTTACCAAGTTAGTGATCATGGGGCTGGAAATCTCTATTACTCAAGTCTGCTCATGCAGCAAGAAAAATTAGTTTTACTTTCGCCTGAATGAACATTGTATTTCACACACCATTTTGTGTACTTGAAAAATGAAATTACTTTTGCACAGTTCAAGTGAAGATAGTGACATGTACTCTCAGGTTCTGAAATATTGAAACTCTTCATATGAATGGAAAAAAAGCTATTTATAACATGCAATACTGTTCACAATGAGTACATTATTCACTCCAAACATCCAGAATGTATGTATATTCAAACTACATTTTTTTATCCTTTCATTCTCTTGTTTCACTCCTTCACAATAACCTCTTAAGCCCAGAGCCACTGGCTCGAAAATGAAATGCCCAAAATGAAATGAGTAAATCTCCGCAACTACATGGTCCATTTGAATTATCTTGTTATCATAATAAAGGTAAAATCAGTTTAAATGTCACTGAGTCAGCGTAAATGAAAATGGAACACAGCATAAATGAAAGATCTCATTTCCACCTAACAAAATTTTACTTTTATTCCTCTTGAAATTATTTAGTTGCAGTCTAAAACCTCTAAAGAATTACAGCAGAATATCTGTGCCATAGTTTGTTCTACTCAATTAACCTCCTCAAGCCCAGCGTCCCCCTAGCGGTAATGCCGGCTTTACGGGATATTCATATGACTTGCCGTGAGCCTCTGACCCTTAAACGCATAATTACTTTCAAGCTGTTGCTGTTCAATATCGCTTGAGTATTAATCACGCAATTTATTTACTGAATATTGAAGACTAATATAGAAGCATGTGATTACACAGAAAGTATTAAGAAATGACAACTCACTGAAGGACTACATTGACAATGCACATAATAGTGATATGGATGCAAAAATAAATGAATAAATAATAACTATTAAAAAAATCAATCAACCCATGCTTTCTCTGAAATCCATCTCCCGTTCTAGGATTTTGTTCAGCAGTGCAACCTTATTGATTTTAAGACTGCACTTAATCCTAATGTTTTCAGTGTTCGAAAGAATAGGTTGCATTTGCAGGGAAGCACAGTTGCGCACTAGTTACTGAGCCAAGCGATAATAATTAATTTATTAAATTACCAATACTTCTTACATTGAAGCATTGGTAATCGAATTCGTAAACTGGTTATCAGTGCATCCTGAAACTTCAATGCATGGCAAGCATTTAGAAACATTTAATATGCACGCCATGCGTCAAACTTCCAAGTCATTCATGAGGTTTTTGCAGTCTAGCTTCTGAAACATCAATTATCTAATGAAACAAAATCTAAACCCTATCTAAATATCACCTTCAGCAGCATTTACTATATCATATTCTAAAACATACTTCAAGATGGAATTTCAAGAGAAACTTCAGTTAACAACCGTCCATGCAATCTCATATTGTAGCCTTCCTTGTGGACGCAAAGCTATATATCTTAATTGATAATGGCAATGCAGCTTATTGAAAGCCCATTTTTCCAGTAAATTAATTCAATCTATTACCTGATTTTTTCTCTGAAATAGGTTGAGTGTTACCCTGCATTATGGTAATGTCACTAGTTCAGCCCTACAATGGCAAAAGGCAGTAACTCCAATACATGACAATTGGAGTTACTGCCTTTTGCCATTGTAGGGCTGAGTTGTAGACGGAGTTTTATTTTTACATGAGCAGCCTTAACACGCATAACCGCATTTTAGGAAGATTTTTTTGGGCGTATCAAGTCAATCAGACACAAACGCAGGAATTAAAAAAAAAAAACAAAAAAAAAAAAAAGTTTTGTGAGCGGCAGGAATTCAGAAGCTTCGTAAGACATAGAGTTTTATTTTAGGTCTACCATTAATGTGGTTAGGAAAATGCTATATAATTGTTGCAGTGAACAATAATGCAAGATGAGGGGAAATGGATACGGATTGATTGTCCAAACTGAAAAAATTAACATTTAGTTGGTAATTAGGAAACCTAAATGGGAACCGGTTTGGAGATGTAATTCACTTTCAGGCAAGGTGAGAGCAGTGTCAGGACCCCTCGGATGGAAACTCTGGAGTGGAAGAGGTTAAATCAGAGCAATATTAGAGAGGTTTTAGTTCAGGAATGTCTAAGTGGCATCTCTAAATTGGCAATGTGAGAATCTGTGTGTCATTTGAGATTTCTCAGGTACCAAACTGTTAAACTCATTTAATTTCACTTCTTGTCACTACAGGCATTCGTTATAAAATACAACCAATCTAAATACAACCTTTTTTTTATTTTATTTTTAATTTAACTTAATTTTTTTTTTTTTTTGCAGCCAGTCCTGTATACATTTTCTTATTCAAAGAAAATACATACAAAGGAAATTACATTTGACTCCACTGGAGCATATTTATTTTCAATAAAACAATCAAATAAACAAAATTATAAATACAGAGATAAGGTAAAAAATGGTGAAAAGTAAAATGAACAAAAACCTCAGAAATAATTTATACAAGAACTTTGCCTCCACTGCTCAAAAAAGACAACGCGCTCAGTCGAGGTGTAAACTCGGAATTCCCACGTCACAACGCACCGCTGTAGCCACTATGCTAGCTGAGTGGATTACAGCATTTGTGTCCCCTTGCAAATGTGAAGAGTGAGACAGCAAAACATGCCATCCACCCCCATTTAGCACTTGTATTACTGCGCTTTTTTAGCACTTGTGTGTGATGGCGCAAGAATTCTCAGTCAGATACACCCATAAATACTACTTTGAAAATGACTGTTGAATACTCAGTGCATAATTATAGCGAAAATACTAAAAATGAACCAGCTAAGCAATTATATTGTTCCGCTCTTTGAGAACATGTGCATAATGGCACATGGACTCACAATTAGACGCGCCAGGAATACAAGACTTTATCTCAGGCTTGGTTTGTGCGTTTACGATGGTTCAGGGCTCATTGGAAATGTCACAGCTCATAGAATCAAACGGCCACTGGCAAAGCCGAAGTGACAGCATCACAAGCTGATCACAGAGAAGAAAATGCATTGTGTGCAAGCGGAATGCTCAGGGCCTGATCTCATTGGAAGCAGTGCCCGAGAAAAAAACATGCATGGAGACTGGAAGATCTAGTTTCAATATACCACGGACACATTGGGCTAACAATAGTCAGTGCAGATTTACCCTCAAACACAGCATTTATTACAAAATATCAAAGGTAAGAAAAAAATTTTGCTCATCGCTGTTGAAGGTAAAGTGTATGCTGTTCTTTGAATGTGGTGTCGGTTTAAAATGAAAAGGCTTATACCGTTAGATGCGGATTTTCCTCTTTCATTTGATGTATCATTTGTATACTGTACATAGTACAAATTCAGTAGAAACACTAGCGATCAAGCACTGATATTATTTTATTTCATGTTCTGCTACATGTTTATTTACTTGCTTGGTGTTTGAATTGGGTTTGGTTGAAATAAAAATGGTCATCATGGGCATTTTGCCGAGTTTTTTTCCCTTTGAGTGGATATGGTGCATGATGATGTTGCTGTTAGGAAACATGCTGTATTTATGATGTTTATTGATTGCCCCTGATACCTGGGACATTGGGGTTTAAGACGTTAAGCATTAGTGACACTCTTGGTAGCCCTGGTTTATTAATTTATGTAAACAGCCTTAGCAAAGATTATTGCTGTGAGTCTTTTGCTATGATTTGTGATAAGGGTAGAGCAAACATTTTCAATAATTTTTGACCACTTCATCATGCCTAAGTTTTCGAAATCTTTGAACGTGCAATTATATACTGCCCAGTTCAGATTAGGCAACATGATTTTAACAGGTATTTCTAAAAATGAAGGTGGCATATGTTACTGCTGTTTCTTTGACTTAATCCCCAAAATGAAATTAACCAACAACTGCAATTTTCAAACTATTGTTTGAGAATGGTTCTTTTTATTGCCTCCCTCACCATCTAACATAATGCCAGCAGGGAAAAATTATACTTTTCATCCATTTTTCTGGCCAGTTTGCCTCAATTCCACACCTTTAAAATGTTTTTATTGTTGCCCTCATCGTGCTGTGTGATTTTTTTTTTTATCATTTACACCAGTCAGCCAGAAGATTAAACCACTTACCACTTGCGTTTTTGGCGCACCCTTGTGCTGCCAAAACAGTTCCATCAAACTAACCTCACTTCAATCCCCAAACTCAGTGTTTCCCAGTAGAATGTTTCCCAGAGTATGACACTCCCTCCACCAGCTTTTATCTTCTTCCTGCAGTGCATCCTAATATCATCTCTTCCCAGGTATATGGTGCACAACAGGGCCACAACAGGCCCAGCAAAAGCACAAAGGACTCACTGGACCAGGCAAACATTTTAAACTGCTTCGAGGTCCAGCTCTGAAGCTCAGGTGCCCATTGGGGAAGCTGTTAGAGGAGGACTGGGGTTAGAGTGGACACTTTGACTGATTTGCAAGCTAAAAAGTGCAGTACACTGAAGGGTATGATGCACTGCATGTTGTGACACATTACTAATGTAATTACTTTTGACATTCTCAGCGACTTGCGCCACAATTGCCCTTGTGTCGGTTTGGACCAGGCGGCATAGCATGCATAGCCCTTGTGCATCGATGAGACTTGGGCACCCAAAACCCTGTCACTGGGTCATGGTTTGTCCCTCCTTGGACCACTGTCAGAAGGTTCTCACATCTGCTGACAGGGAGCATCCCAGAGGTCTTGCCAGTTCAGAGATGCTTTTACCCACTCATCAGCCCGTAACAATTTGGTCCTTGTCAAAGTCGTTCAGATCCCATTACTCCAACATCCAACACGTTGAATACTGACTTACCAGATAAAATATGTCTGAAGACCTGGACATGTGTTGTTGTTCTGAGATAACTAACATTATTCCCTGCATCAGTGAGTGGTTTAAATGTTTTGACTCAATGTGCATATACGCTGAAACCAGTTACCTCACCTGTAAAGGTCAAATTCCATCTGATTTTTTTTTTTATTTGGCAGTTCTTTTGCTTTTTCTACTGTAGGGATGGATGACAAACATGGAATCCACCCCAACAAAACAAACAGTGATTGGAAAACAACACTTAGTTCCTTTAGCACAATATGAACCTAATTTTTTCATAGTGCTAAATTCTAACAAATGTTATCAATTGAACTTTGAATTTATTTACAGTGATTGTTAAGTAGCAAAGCTATTGTTTTTCATTTAAAATTTTGATTACTTCCTAGTAAACAGAGATGCACGAGACTAAATATTTTTAAATATATGCAGGTAGTATTTTCATACATTTAAACTTAAAATATGGAGTTTTTGCTAGATTGTTTCTATATGCAGCTTTTTATCTTCTTTTCAGCAAGGGTGGCAATATTTCTGGATTAGATTGAACAGTTGCTTGCCATTATCTTCACCTTTTGGAATATACTTGAAAATTTTCTGGAAATTTCTACAAAGAATCACTCAAAGCATTTAATTTAAAAGAGAGACAAATTGTTCAGAAGTTTTATGACTTCTAAAGGAGCAAAGCTCGCCTTCGTCACATCTCATATACAGTATATCAGTTTTGGCTGGTTGCTGAACCACAGGGAATCCATAGGGATTTGACTGAGATAAGCAATCATTTTAAATAAAAATCCCTTAGTTCCCTTACTTCAACTCTTGCAGTTATAAACAGAGGTTCATTGATAAATTGGATGAGCAGCTAAAATAATAAAAATCCACGCTCAACTTTTTTTCATTAAGATGAGGCAGAAAGCTAAAAATATCATGGCTTATTGCCTGAATCAGGGGAATGCTGCTCTCTACTGAGGCATGTTCAAATTAGCGCCTCAAGTGCCGCAAAGCAGTAAAAGGAACTAATCGTGAGAACTGTGACGTTAATAGAGGCTATTAACAAGTAAAAACATTACTCATGACAACACTCATGACAAAGCCTGAGTTAACCCCTTGATGGTTTCAAAATCACCGCGTGATATGATTTTCATAGCATTTCTCTTAACCCCTTAAACGCTAACTTTTCATTTAAAGGTGCACTAGTTTTTTTACTTTCACTTCTGTTGACATTCGAACTCAAACAAAACAGAGGTGGCCCGCCCCTCCCTCCCATAGTTCCCTCCTTCTCATGCTTCTGTAACTGTCAACTCTTGTTGGTGATTGGCCGGGACGGTTTGTTATGTTATGGGGCACAGCCCGTGCCCCTTGTGTTTACTTGCAGTTTGTGACGCCTGTGCGGTCTCCAGAGCTCAGGTTTTTTTACAGTGAATTTGGGGGCAGGCAACTAGCGGATTGTGGAGAGATGTCGGCGAACTGAGACAAAAATATAATTGCGCAGAAAGTAAAGAAACTTGCATAATGCACCTTTAAAGGGGACATTTATGAAAAACACTTTTTTGGTTCTTGTGCCAGGGGCGCTGTAAGGGGGAGGGGGGGTAACCATGGACAATTCTAGGGGCCCAGTATTCACAGGGGCCCCATAGAGAATACTCTTGTTATTATTATAAACATTTGTAAATAAAATATATGGACATTTAAATTTCATATTTTAATTTTTGTAAAAACTTGATCGACTTAAAATGAATTTGTTGTTTGTTTCTCAATTTTCAACTTTTTAAGAATAATCTTAACACATGGGCCCCCCCTCTTACTATTCATAATTTTGTACGGCCCAGGTTACGCTAGTGCCTGAACTGGCTGTGAAATTTTTTTTTGCAGGTCGGTTGGTACCATTACGTACATCAACCAATCACAGATCGGCTCTTGTACCATTGTGCGTGCCATCAGCTAATCACAGCTCGGCTGTACTCATGCATCCATGAGAATGGCAATAAATTCGACATTGTCTCTGTCAGCTGAGTTGTGCATGAGGCAAATTTGTAAATGCTTGTCTTACAATAACGATGTAAATGCTCCACAATACACGAAATTACAAGTACACTAGCTGGTCTGCTGCAGAAGTCCAATGGTCTATTTATTAGCCTTGGCTTCAGTGACTAATACTGCAGATCAGAGAGCAAATATCGTGATATCAGATTGTGTTTCCATTACCAGTTTTTTATTTTGCTATTTAGATTTTGCGCATTTCCAATGGTATTAAATGGAAACGCACCTTGAGAGTGAGGACGATTTCCTATGCTACTATCCCCAAAAACACAGTCTGCTTCGTGTCCGTAGACTGTTTGTGACACAGACTCCTATTTGAGGCATTGCACTAATAAGCATATGGTAGCTGCTGGAGTACATTGGGGAGGCGTTCCCAGTTAGTTTCTGAATTAGTATTTTGAACATTTGCTGCAATCGACAAAATACAATTCTACTGACCGCTGGCCAATCATCGGAACCCCAAAGAAAACAGAATATCTATAATAACAGCAGCTTTTCTCATCTTTATCGTTCTCGAATGAAAATAAATCATCTTGCACTCATAACATAACATAACATGAATGGCGAGAACAGGCCGTTCAGCCCAACTACGCTTGCCAGTTTCTTTATACTATTGTGAATATATCCCTTCAGATACTCAATGACTCAATGGTATCTAGCTTTAAGTCAAGCCTGCTCTTGAAAACTCCCAAGGTCTCTGCCTCAACAATATGGTCAGGCAAGCTATTCCACATCGAAATTACTCTTTGGGTGAAGAAATATTTCCGAATATCAGTGCTAAATTTACCTTTGGTCAACTTCCATTTGTGACCCCGAATGCTACTAACAACATTTGGTCAAAGAATCCTATATAATTCACTTTGTTAATCCCTTTAACATATTTAAAGACCTCAATCAAATCACCCCTTAGTCTCCTTTTCCTAAGACTAAAGAGATTAAGGATCTTCAGCCTCTTCTCATAGCTTTCATCTTTTATACCTGGAATTAGCTTAGTGGCTCTTCTCTGAACTTTCTCTAGAGCCTCTATATCTTTCTTAAAGTATGGTCCCCAGAACTGTACACAATACTCCAGATGTGGTCTGACAAATGTGTTGTACAAAAGAAGCATCACCTCCTTAGATTTGTACTCAATACTTTTGGCAATGTATCCCAGCATCCGATTGGCTTAATTAACTGCTACGGCACAATGGCTAGAGCCTGTGAGGGTTTGGTCAACAATCACTCCCAGATCTTTCTCATGTGGAGCACATTCCAGTTTTAAACCTCCCATGAAGTAATCCCATCGAATGTTTTTATTACCTACATGTACAACTTTACATTTTGCTACATTAAATTTCATTTGCCACATTTCTGCCCAATTCTTGATTCTATCCAAATCATCCTGAATCACTTTAGTGGACTCTAAACTATTTGCCAAACCCCCCAATTTAGTAGCATCTGCAAATTTAACTAATCTGCTCTCAATATTCCTATCAAGGTCATTAATGTAGATGAGGAACAGCAGGGGTCCCAACACCGATCCCTGGGGGACGCCACTCCCCACCATACCTAGCTCAGATGAGATACCATTGACCACCACTCTTTGTGTTCTGTCCTGTAACCAGTTTTGAATCCACTCCAGAATACCTCCTGTAACTCCAATGGAGCTAATTTTAAAAATTAGTCTCTTATGCGGCACTGTATCAAATGCTTTCTAAAAATCCAAGTATATAATGTCATAAGCCCTGCTCTGGTCATAAGTCTTGGTGGCCTCTTCAAAAAATTCCAGAAGGTTTGTCAGGCATGACCTTCCCTTACGGAAACCATGTTGGCTATCCCTCAAGATACTGTTACGTTCAAGAAATAAGTCCTGCTCATCTTTTATGATATTCTAATATTTTGCACGCAATGCAAGTTAAACTGACTGGCCTGTGATTTCCTGGCTCAGTACGGTCCCCTTTCTTATATATATATATTGGTATTATATTGCCCTGTTTCCAATCATTTGGTATTTCTCCAGTTTCTGAAGACCGTCTGAAGATGGCGGATAGCGGCTTAAAGATGATCTCACCAACTTCCCTGAGCACTCTAGGATATAAGCCATCAGGACCCACCGCCTTATCTGCCTTTAGTTTATGCAACTTGTCTAATACTTTGTTATCACTAACCTCAATTTCCGCTAAATAATCTTGAGCATTTAACATGTCCTCTGGCCGAATAAAGACCCACTCTGAGGTAAAATTCTCAACAAAGTAACTGATTAAGGCATCCGTAATAACCTTGTTATCATATAGCAGTGATCCATTTTTATTCTTTATGCACTTAACCTGCTCTTTGAATTTCCTTTTTCTGCTACAGTACTGAAAGAAGCACTTAGGATTAGTTTTTGCCCCCTCTGCGATTTGTCTTTCATACAGTCTTCTGGCATTCCTCAGCTCTTTTTTGACCACAGCCCGCATTTTACAGTATTCAGCCTTAGTGTTCTCATTGTTATCCTTTATGTACATCTTATAAAGATTTCTCTTTTCCCTCAAAATCCTACGAATACTTTTGGCCATCCACTGAGGATTCTGCTTTTTCAGCTTACTTTTGGACACCTTTGGAATGAATTTGCATTGTGAATCAAGTGAAACCCCCTTAAATCTTTCCCACATCTCATTTACAGACTCACAGTCCAGGAGTGTCTCCCATTTTATTTCACTTAGATATGAGCGCATCCTGTCAAAGTTTGCTCGCCTAAAATTGAAAATTTTTGTTTTTTGAATACACCTTTTTAACTTCCCATGAAACATCAAAATTAACAGCAGAGTGATCACTTGTCCCAAGTGGCTCCAGTACCTCAACATTGCTAATTCTATCTGGGTCATTACAGAGCACTAAGTCTAAAATTGCCTTCTCTTTTGTAGGTTTATTAACATACTGCACCAAAAAATTATCATTTATAACATCTAGAAATTCTTCCTCCCCCCTGCCCTGTCCTTTCACCATTTCCCAATCAATACCAGGATAATTTAAGTCTCCCATAATAATAGTCCCTCCACCTCTACAAGCTTGCGTAATCCTCTTAAAAAGGTGACTCAGACCAACCAGTCACCAATTTCATACATGCTACGTGAATAATCATGTACATTCAGGATTTCAGATTAGAGTGGAAGAGCGCATCCTATCTAATCCATCAGAATAGAAGGTTCGAGGTTGATGTTGAAACGAGCTAGCTAAATAAAATCATTTTCCACTGGACACATGCATCCATAGCTCTTATCAACATCAATCTCTTACTTTTTGTCTTGATGGATAAAGTTCTTTGGTAGAATTATTTACTTTGATCCCTAGAACATGTTCATGTTTAAAAAAGACCGGAAATTGACAAAAACATATTTTTCCGTAATGCACCTTTAATATTAAATGCCGTTATGCACAGATGCAGCAGCCCCAGGAAATCTTCCCTCAACCCCCCATACACAAGATACAGTCGAATGGGAGGAAGGTGAGCACTATAAGCTACAAAATGATACATAGTCCACAATAGTCCCTGAATAAAAGGCTTTGAGATTAAGATTTCTGTAAACTGAATATTTTTGCAAACTTGCTAGGCAACCTTAGAGTACAATTATTGAAATGAACTGAAAAACTGGCACACTAAGACAGGTTTGTGAGTTAGTTTTATTTAAAATGCAAAGTTGATGTTTCCTTGCAGGTTATCCATGCCCAGCTCATTCCAATCAAATAGTTAGCCTGTATCACAGCTATGTGTAGACAATGTAGCCTATAACCTACTGTTAAGGCCTATGACAGATTCTGAGTATATGATTTTTATGGGTGCTTTAGAGTCAGGGCCATCTTCAAGCCACAAGGAAACCACATAAGAGACCAGTGATCAAATATTTTGTATATATATAAAATCGGGGGGCAAATCGATTTCCAGTCATAAGGCCCAAAGTTGTATAACAACCCACCCATTTTTTGTGAGCTGCCTTTTTTTATAAAACATGGAATTCAGAATGGCATTTTGATTTTGATCCCCTTCCTACATCAAATGCAGGCTTATGACAATTGTTCCGCCCTCATCAGAATATCTCCACCCAAGTCTTATTTTTTACGGCAACATCCCAGCTTAAATCAGCAAAAGTCCATTACTAGCTGTAGCTGAGCAATTCACTTCTAGTCTGACTCCTATAGTCCTAAACTGGATCTGTAAAATGCAGGAATGGTAGAGAAATTTTTTTAAAGGGGACCCACTCTGCTTTTAAGAAGATAAAAAGAAATAGAAATAGAAAGAAATAATGGGTTCAATTTATTTTCAAGGAAGTTCAGTAGCTCATTAGCTTTCTGGGAAAGTGTTTCCAATTTCTGTTAATATTCAAACTGAATTCCTCCTGTAACCTTAAAGGGATAGTTCGGATTTTTTGACATCAAGTTGCATGAGATACTCTTTAGCAGTGTAATACATAAGAGGTGTTTTTTTTTTTCGTTAAAGGAAGAGAAAACCCTTTTTTCAGCTCTTACCCTCTGAGTGCAGCTGTTGATTGCTCCAAGAAAATGGGAAACTCGGACCTGCCCGTGGGCATAAGCTTGCACTGAATTCCTTTTGTGAAGCCTGACTTGATAAGATAGTGATGCCCACAGAATATTTCTTTATAACAACAACTAGTCCTGGGTAGTTCACAATCAACTTCATTTATTGACACATTTAACTTTTCCAGTTACAGTAAAAATCCATTGGCAATTGAGGACACGGCTTCTGTCCCCCATGCAATCTAACAGCAATGAAATAATGGGCTAAATTCAGTACAAGAAAATTATTTTCTCAAAAATAGGCCAATGCTTTATGAATGAAAAAACTGCTCTGAAACTTTCTGCACATCAGGGCCCATATTCACAAAGCATTTTAGCGCTAAAAGTAGGTCCTTATTGCCGGATTTAGGAGAAACTCCTGAAAAAAAATGGGCGTGTCAGTCTTAAATTTAGGAATCCTAATTATTTTTACTCAGTGTTATTCACAAAACATTTTAGGCCTAAAAGTAGCTCCTAAGTCTGGGAGAGCTTAAAAGTAGTCAAGAGGACTCCTAACTCGCTAAAACCTATTCACAAAGAATTGGCAAATGGCTGCTGCTGTTGATAGACAGAATGACTTGGAAATTCTGAATGATGCGCAGTTGTTGAAAAGATATCGGATTGACCGTGAAGGGATTTTATTTGTTGTTGACATGGTGAGGGAGAGAATTATGTCTCCAACCATGAGAAACAACCCAATAAGCCCCAAAATAAAATGTTTGACAACACTTCGTTACTTGGCCGCCGGAAAAATGCAACTTTGCAACGCGGACAATTTAGGGATTTCACAGTCATCTGTCAGTCGCTCAATTCACAAACAATCATTGCGCTCAGTGAACCCCATATCATCCGACAGTTTATCCGCTTTCCAATGGACATTCGCCAACAATAGAGAAATAAACTTGAATTCATGCACATCTCAGGTATGCCCAGTATCATCGGTGCTATTGACGAGACCCATATTTGAATTATATCTCTGACCCAAGATGAAGAGGTATTTGTCAATAGAAAAAAAGTTAATTCCATCAACACCCAGATAGTATTTGATGCCGAATACAATATTTTGGACATTGTTGCGAAATGGCCAGGATCCACGCACGACTCTCGCATTTTAATGGAAAGCAGCTTATGCAATTATTTGACAGGCATTATGTGCCTGCAGGGTGCCACTTGCTCGGGGACAGTGGCTTTGGTGCTGTACCTCCTCCTGCTATGCATGAATTATTTTATTAGGCTGTTGAGCGAGGGTTACATTTAATAGATCATCATAATAATACCAGCCTATGTCATATTTTGTATACATATTTAAATTGTAGGCTATAAATTACAAGCCAAGCTTAGTATGCTTTCCTGTTTAAACGATAGCCTGTTTATAGGCGGCAATCTCGGACCTCCCCTGCAATTGCAGCCCATACCACCGCTTCTCGCAGTCGTCTGTCGTCCGAGGATTTGCTGTTCACCCCCGAGCCAAATACTTCCCTTTGATAACATGCTTTCGCTCCAGCACCAACTGGGCCAGCAGCAGTAACTGGTCGTAGCTCCAGTTGGGCTTACGCGTCCTTTTTGAACTTTCATCCATGACAGTTTAGGGCAAACAAACTTGAATGGCTCGACATTTAAATAATCACAACATATTCTCATTGGGTAATAAGTTGCTAATTATTGGGGAAAATGACGCGTTTTATGATTGACTCGTTTTATGCTATTGGCGTTTTTACAACTCTCTCTTTCCTATGTATGTTTATTTGCCTAGAGCGTGATATGTGGGGACTGCGTATAGTGCATTTTCAGGAGTGCTAAACATGTTATTATTTTATGGGACAAACCAGCCGCTTGGACTATTTCCTCATTTTTTCCTCCATGGGTTGTATGTGGGATATTTTTTTCAATGGGCCTCCCTGTCACCAAACAACCAATCACCGTGCTCATTGTCCCAAGACTCGTGCATGAGAATCGACGTCATCCATAGCAACGAAGATTTACTCCCACCCATCTCACAGCTACTCCTATTCTAGCAGTTATCAATTTTCTTAACTAAAAGTTGCTCTCAGCAGCTTTGTGAATAACTTTTAAGATTTTACTCCTGCATAAAATTTTTTAGCGCGACCTAGGAGTACTCCTAGCGGTAAGATAAGATGCTTTGTGAACATGGGCCCAGGTGATTTTATTTGCGCTTCTTGATCGTTTGAATTTTAAAATAAAATGAAAGACCATTTTAAACATCTGTATGCAATTTCATAGCTTCCATCCCCTGAGAAAAGAGAAGCATGAGAATTCTGGAGTCATCATAGGTTTCCGTGCTTCTAGAGGAGAAATCTACCAAAACGTAGGCTACATGAAACTGAAAAACTTCCATGCACAAGGACTTCAATTCCATGAGATAATCTCTAAAATGCGCATTGATTGAATAATGACCGATCCGCGACTGATTTCAATGACATACCGCCTTTTACTCTCGGTACAGCGTGGGTTGATTAAAAAGTGGGACTTGGCAATTAAATGTAATTTTGTTTTCCAAAATTAAATTGTAAAGTGTAAGATTGCTGACTACGACGTGAGAACGTGATATGCCACTTAAAAGCGTGAGGCTCAAGCTGCATGCGTGAGAGTTGACAGGCATGCAATTTTGAATGACGCTGATCTAAATGCACAAAATTACGTGTCCACTTGAATGCTTGTCATCAACGGAGAGAATTAGCAGCACCTGATACTGTGGAGTGGTCTCAGAGTGAAAATAATGATAACTATAAATATAAGGCACTGGCGGCCCCAGAAGCTCCCGCCGTTAAGATAAACGAAATGCTGAAGTTTTTGTTGATGGACGCACGCACGGATGGAGCCCGATACCATAGCTCCTGTGCCACGGTGGCGGGAGCTAATTAGGAGCCTGTAACTGAAAATGTTGATAAGATAAAGCAAATTATCAAAGTTTTGGGTGATATTTTTACACCAGTGACCTTGAAAAAATAGGCCAAGGTCACTTTTAGGCACGTCATTTGTAGGACTTTATGACATGCATGTCCAGTAAAAATTAGGAGCCTGTAACTGAAATAGTTGATGAGATAAAGCAAAATGTTGAAGTTTTTGGTGATGATGGCCCTCATTTATCAAACGTGCGTACACCAAAAAAATGGGTGTACGCTAAATCTCCCGCAAGGATCGGCATTTATCAATCTGAACGTGAGCAAACGATCTGCAAAAATGTCACGCCAGGTCTGACCAGGTGTACGCAGATTTGAAACCAGCGAACAACATGCAGGAACGAGTGCAGCTGTCAAAATCAGTATAATAATCCATATGCAGCGATGCGGTCGTCATGCTGTTGCTGCTCTTATTAGTAAAATGAATAAATGGCTCAATAGATAAATGAATAAATAAATAAGAAACCTGTGTTGAGAAATTAATTTAAACTTATTTTTTTCCCTTTCTACAGATTAAACACACCCAGTTCTCACAATTCAATGAGCAACTGTTCATTAATGTATGCCCGTTTTTAAAGGAAGCCATACAAAGCTGGCTGCAATTCCAATTCTATCCTCCAGAAAATACAGAGGAAATTTTGCAACAAATCATATGGTTCAATTCTAGTATCTTGATTGGTAAGAAATTTATTTTTTGGGAAAACATGTTTGATTCTGGCATTATCTTTATAAATGATATTATAAATAAATTAATGTCTAATGAAGAGTTAATTGACATTTATGGCAACGTTTGCCCTTTACAAAAGTTCAATCAATGGGTTGCGGCCAACCACTAAAATGGAAAATAGGAATTGTTAAAGGAAGTAGCAAGGAGCTTGTCTGTCGACCATCTACGAAAAACCTTCATTAGATTGAAAAAACCAGCACAAATAGAATGATGTATAAGTTTCATCTTGAATCAAGAAAACTGAGAGCCAATCCTCACAATATTCTAAATTCTTGGGAGTATATGCTAGATTTTCCAATACCATGGAACCTGGTTTTCAATTTAATTTACATAACAAAAATTGATTCATCAATAAGATTTTTTTCAGTTTAAATAAATATATGAATTTTTGGCTACTCGAAAGATGCTTCATATTTGGGGAATTGAGGGTCTAACTTGTTTAGATTCTGTCGCAAAGAGGTTGAGTCAGTGGAACATTTATTTTGGTACTGCCCCTGTGTAGGTCTGTTTTGGACGGGTTCAGAGGTGGCTGGCTTTATATTCTAGTAATTTTTCACTTGATTTGCCCACCATACTTCTGGGCAGTTTAAAAAATGACTCCGGCAAAATAGTCAATATTATAATACTTCTTGGGAAAATTTTCATTTTGAAATCAAAATCTGTGGACGCTTTGAGGATAGAGAGATTCAAACTCTTTGTGAAACATCACAGTAAAATTGAATGCATGATGACACATGAAAACAGTAGGTTAAGTGTATATAAGGATAGATGGAAGGCGCTGAGAGTAGCAGAAGGATGGGAATGAAAATAACAAGTAAATATGTATGAGTCTATTAATATATGATGTGTCTGTGAATGTATGTATGTAAATAGGCTGAAGCATGAGTATATACTGCATGTTTATGTAATTGTGATCAATGTATGTAATTGTGTGCTGTATGCTGATAATTCTTGTTTCTTTTTATTCATTTTTGTATATATTTAGATTCTAATTTATGTCATTGTCCTTTCACTGTAGTGTATGTATATATGGGTGTAGGGTGCTGTCATGGGAGTCAAAGGGTGGGTGTGGGGTCTTATGAGTAATTTATTGAAATTAAATGAATTCAGTAAACCCCCAAAATTGGGGGGGGTGGTGGAGGGATTAGAAAAAAAAAAAAAAAACCTTATATTTTGAGACAACCTGCTTATCGGGCCAGACGGCTGACAATTACAATCAATTTGAGTAAGCGCAATGCGCGGCTTGGCAGATATGCAGTGTGGTATGTCAGATGCTCATCCAGTCAGATATATACTGAACAGCAAAAGAAACGCAAGTTAATTAAACCAGACTGGAAAATAAGTTTGCGTGTAATTATTTTAGAAAATCAAATTTATTACTAGCGCGTGCACATTTACACTCGTTTCATCAAACTTTTCTTTATTTTGCGGTCACTTTGACTGAGTAACCATAAAAGTACATTAACTAACTAGCTAACTTGCGTTTCTTTTGTTGCTCAGCCTACGGACAGTTTGACTGTGATCACATTTTGACAATGGCAGATCTTCTATTGTTAGAGGAATAAGCTTCTGTCCGACATCAGAGGAACTTTCGGCACAGAGAAGATCTCCTCCGGGAAAGTGACGAGTGGCTGCTCGTTTTGTGTGGCACCCAATAAAATGTCATGGAGGAATACTAATAAAAGCACAATGAAGAGTGATCCCTGCAGAATGTATTTTAACAAATACCCTCATGCAGCTCCGATCGAGGTGGTGGGGACTCATCCTTGTCCCCACCGCCTCGTATTCCCACGATGGAGTAGGAGCCCTGCTGCCACGCACTCCTCGTACGGTGACAGCTGGAGATTCGAGTCTGGTTGACTTCCACCGGTCTGTGCACTGCTGCGTCTGAGCACGATCTTAAAATCGGACCACTTTTTTTTTTTTTTTTTTTTTACCTACATGTAAAGCATTTGGATTGTCAATTATGTAGGCTATATAACATGAAATATCATGGATCTATAAATTGAATTTATTAAGGCTGATGTTCTTCGCACTTATACGCGTGGGCAATGCTGAATTTTTTTTTCTTGGCCACACTTGTAATTGCGCCAGTTGTTGACCATTCCAGTGCCGCTTAGAAAGTACCGTTTAAAATAAGTTTGGCCAAAAAAATTTTTTTTACTTTGGACACTTAAAATAAGTGTGGGCAATGGAGAAATGTGCATCTTGGCCACACTTATAAGTGCGTCTAACGCGAATTTCGATCAATTTTTGTGCTTGGACGCACTTAAATAAGGGCGAATCGTCACTTCGATTTATTAATGAATTAAATCAAACCTCTGCTGCACTCCGGATTTCCACCCCAACGGTGTTTACTGCAGCAGCAATAGTTTTCCAAACTGCAGCCTTCTGAGCGCCCTTTATGCCACTCTTAAGGCTTCCAAATAAAATAATTTTGTTTTCCTCCACCTCGGACGTGATAATTTATATTTCCTCCTCAGTGAAGTTCTTTCTTCTTTGCCATCTTTCAAGAGTCCATGTCATAAAGTGGGCAGGACTATGCTTCCTGGAGCATGAATTTATAGGGGCGTGTCATGAAAATTACAATGGTGTCTGCCACCAGATTTATCAACACCACGCCAGTTTTACACCGAAATCAGCGACGTACACACTTTAAGTAAATCAGATGTGACACCTGGAGAACGCTGATATTTACACCAGAATCTATGCCAGATTCTACGCAAGTTTTATAAATGAGGGTCATTTTGAGGCCAGTGACCTTGAAAAAGTAGGCCAATATCACCTTTAGGCACGTCATTTGTAGACCTTTATGAGATGCATGTCCAGTAAGAATTAGGATCCTGTAACTGAAATAGTTGATGAGATACAGCAAAATGTCAAAGTTTTTGGTGATATTCTTAGGCCAGTGACCTTGAAAAAATAGGCCAAGGTCACCTTTAGGCATGTCATTTATAGGACTTTATGAGATGCATGTCCAGTAAAAATTAGGAGCCTGTAACTGAAATCGTTGATGAGATAAAGCAAAATGTCAAAATTTTTGGTGATATTTTTTAGGCCAGTGACCTTGAAAAATAGGCCAAGGTCACCTTTAAGCATGTCATTTGTAGGCCTTTATGAGATGCATGTCCAGAAAAAATTAGGAGCCTGTAACTGAAATAGTTGATGAGATAAAGCAAAATGTCAAAGTTTTTTGTGATATTTTGAGGCCAGTGACCTTGAAAAAATAGGCCAAGGTCACCTTTAGGCACGTCTTTTGTAGGCCTTTATGAAATGCATGTCCAGTAAAAATTAGGAGCCTGTAACTGAAATAGTTGATGAGATACAGCAAAATGTTGAAGTTTTTGGTGATATTTTTAGGCCAGTGACCTTGAAAAAACGGCCAAGGTCACCTTTAGGCACGTCATTTGTAGGGCTTTATGAGATGCATGTCCAGTAAAAATTAGGAGCCTGTAACTGAAATCGTTGATGAGATTAAGCAAAATGTGTTGACGGACGCACGCACGCACGGAGCCCGATACCATGGCACCCGCACTGCAAGCTAAAAATGACTGACAGCAAGTCAGGACAAAAAACTATTTTAAAGGGGTGACCTGTGCCCCACCAAATTTTCATTTCTTGCTATACTGGTTTTATTTCATTTGTGACCTCCGCGAGCTCAAGAGTTCAGGTGTCCAGGTGATGCAGCAAGCTACCCCAATTCCAACAAACATGGCACACTGCACACACCGTATAATTCTGATCTTCTCGAGCTGATTTAGTCATTAAAAACACTTTTCAAAAAATACCCAAGAACACATTTGAATAGTGGGGGCAGTCTACTTTTATTGGGTAAAAGCTAAAAAAAGGGTTTTCTTTTCCTTTAATGTGTCCTGTGAGCGGAATTCTGGCCTCTCAAAGTTTCGAAGTAAGTAGTTCTGGCTTAGTGGTCACAAAAACAAAAAGTTTTGCTTCCCAAAACAACGTGTTTTAAAGAGTAATATATTTGTGTCACAAAACCATGGTCAGTGAATAACTCACACCTCCCAATCACTTGGCACTATTTTTCTCTCCCTTGGTATCACTGCACGCGTGCTATCACCTGTTTCAAAGATAACAAGCTTGAATGTCCACTGCCGCGAGTAAGAGAGCTACACAGAGACAGACAAGTTTGTTGTCAGACAAGAAAATACAGAAAAAATGGCGTGATATCTTTAAAAAAACTTATATCTTACTATCTCCAGCATGCAGACAGGAAACAAGTGAATAGAAAAATCTATATTTTTATCACATTAGTGATCTGTTTGGCACAAAGAAAACAAACAAGTGAATGTGCTGAATTTTATGGCTCGATTGATATATTTTTCTGTTGTCCATTTAAAGTAAAAAACAAAACAACAACAATAAAAGGTCTGTGCTTAATGTGGACAGCTGGAGGGCAGCAAATGTTGAAAACAGGATAAAATAATAATTCACCATTAAGGAAATACTTCCTGGGAGCTTTGTTAATGCTGCTCACCTTACACGTTCAACAACATGATAATAACAAACTAAGTTTTCTGAATGAGATTTGACAATTTAATACCATCATAAAATTAAACTGTACTGCATGGTAATTGCTTTTTTTTCATTTCTGAACTATTCTCACATGTCCATTCCAGTTCAGTTTAATTTCATTTTAATGCACTCTGCATTTATATCCCCTTAACCTCTCATGCCCTGGAGGTTGATTTGTTCCTGAGTAGAAGTCGCTGCTCTTCCTTGAAAAACATGTATTTTGTAATGTGGAAATCTTTGCTACAAGGGATATTAAAGAAACAAACAATGTATTTTTGAAAATAAATATTTTACAGATGCTGTATTTGAAAATAGTTCCTGCCATCAATAACACATCTACTGCGTGAAATAAATTATTTTAACTTGTTTATGCTGGGGGTCAGAGGGATAAATTATACTATAATCAGTCGCAACATAAAAACTACCTGTGTAATATTGTGTAGGTCCCCCTTGGGGCATCAAAACAGCTCTGACTCATCGAGGCATGGAGTCCACAAGAACTCTGAAGGTGTATTTTTCATCTGGCACCATGACATTCAGCACGTTCACAAGGCACATTGTTCAATTTAGATTTTTTGCCCAGATCAGATTTGCCTATTTTATCTTGACGATTCACGTTTATAATTGCAAGTGACCCGTATCTATCTGTAATGTGGACACATCTCCCCTCGAAATGGCAAGGATGCCCACTTACGTTTTTGCTTGAGTGATCTGTGTCACCAAGAAAAAAACGTCATATTTGTGATAGCACTCATGGTATTAAAGCTTGATTCAAATGGAGAAAATGGACATGCTTGTGGTGAATGTATGGATGGATTTTGCCCCAGAGGATGGCTAACAGTTGCCATCTGTGATGTGGCTTAGAGGGCGAAAAAAGTAAGACAGCAGCTTTTCAGATTATAAACAGCGTTCAGCGTATGGGTACAGACAAAAAGCCAAATATATTCCGATCTGACCATTTTCTACTCTTTGCATAGCCACGCATCAGATTTATATCCAATCTAGGACCATGTATGAAAGTGGCTCAATACTCAATACTGATTTGAAGATCGGATATAAGATTGGATTTCTGCATAAGCACTGCCTTGCAAGCATCAGATCTGTCACGTTCAGGCAAAAAAGTTGCTAGGTGGGGCCTCCATATATCAGAATTGTTTTCAAGCAAATCCCAGAGATGCTTGACTGAATTGAGATCTGGGGAACTTGGAAGCCAAGTCAATACATTGAACTCTTTGTCATGTTCCTCAAATAAATCTTGAACAATTTTTGCCGTGTGGCAGGGCACATTATCCTGCTGAAAGAGGCCACAGCCATCAGGGAATACGTTATCATAAAGGGCTGTTCTTGGTCTGCAACAATGTTTAAGTAGGTGGTAGCTACAGTGCTGAGAAAAAAAGTATATTTGCCCCTTTTCTGATTATTTTTCCTATTTTGCACATTTGTCAGATTTACATTTTTCAGATCATCCACCTAATTTTAATTTAAGACAATGTAAGCTGAAAATACAGCTTAAAAATAACTATTTAATTTCTGGAAAGTCAAAACCTATATAACCCATGTGAAAAAATAATTGCCCCCTAAACCTATGTATTGGTTGTGCTAGCCTTTGTGGCATCAATTGCAATCAAAAGTTAGCATTAACTTGCTATGAGTACTTTAGTGTTTCCCTAATAATGATACAGGCCTGGCAGGCTGTGAGGCTGTCACGGCCCCCTGCCAGGCTAACAAATTCTTGAAGGTTATTATTATTTTTTTTTTTAAATCAGGCATTCATCTAAAAAATTAATGATTTGTGCCTGGGAGCTGCACTTGTTGCTGTGTGGCATTCACTTCACTCTGTTGAACACACTTGTTGTGCTTAATTGGTGTTTGCCAATGGTTTGCCAATGAACACATCAAAGCTCAAACAAAGCTGTTTATGACTCTCTAACCATCATGGATGGAGACATTGCAATGCCACCACTAGTTACACAGCTGAATTCATCAAAAATAGACTATTTTTTTAATACCATGAATGTATAATGATGGGTGGGGTTAAGTGTAACATAATATTATTTTATTATTACTATGTGTAACATAATTCACACAATAGTAATATCAATAAATAGTCTATTTTGAAGACTTAAGTTCAGTTTCTAGTTGTGCTTTTGCAAAGTCTCTGTCCATGAGACGCACATCCATTTTTAATTTCTGCATACTGCAAAGTATACAGTGTTATAGCCCTGCTCCAAAAGGCAAGTCGTTGCTCAGGAGAAGAACGATGCCACGAGATAGCTGTACATAGAATTCTTTACAAGAACGTGGTCCCAATCCTGAACCCTGATTAGGCTTGGGAACTTGGTCCTAATAAACTGTACTGATGCACTCATCAAAATACACGTTACACTTAACAAATATAAATAGTTTCTACGAGGAATACTGACTGGTTCTAAGCACAAAAGGCAAATTACGATCCAGTAACTTGCAACGCAAAGCAGAGGGCTAAAATATCAGTCTCATGGTCATTAGAAAATAATCACAAAATGAGACCCACCAGGGGAGGATCAAACATGCAAGACATAAACCAACCAAAAAAGGCACGTGTCTAATAGAAACGCAAGTTGCTGAATAGGAGACATGAAAGCCATTCACACAAGGTTTTATTTAAGTGATAGCTAATTTTGTTCATGAAATGGTAAAATGTCTCACTTTCAACATCTGGGATGTTGTTTATTTTCTGTTGTGAATAAAATGTCAGTTTATGAGATTTGCAAAGCATTGCATTGTTTTTATTTACATTTTACACAGAATCCCAACTTTTTTGGAACTGGGATGTGTTTGGATCCTTGATGTCCATTATTTAACCCTTTCTTCCTAGTTACCTGATGTTGTTGACGAGGCTTCCCATTCAGTTTAGGCGCAGTGAATACAAAAGAATTTGAAGGATAAAAGCAACACCATTACAAGCACCACCAAGTTCTGCATTTGGGTTGCATTCATAATCCCTGCTGTGGAGAAACTATAAATTACCAGCAGCTGATTACAGCTCTAGTTTCAAAAACCGTTCATCCTTTATTCTCACATTTGAATAAAGCATCCATTACAAATCCTTATAACGTGAGCTTTTTGGGGTTTTTTTTTTTTGTACTGAGCAGTTTTTAGATTTAAATTAATGTTGTGATCCGTCTTCAGCAAAACATTGAGTTTTGGCAGTAAAGTGTATTATTTCACAGTGACGCATACATGAAGGATTAGCTGTGCAGTGATGTCATGCAGTTATTAGTATCTGCACTTACATTATAAAAATGACAAAACAATGTGTAAATGATATTTTTTTTATTATTATACATAAACCTTTAAATGGATAAAAGGGATCCAGATACTGCCTTATTTCCCTAATGTTGCCTGATGATCACTTATTTATATTGCATTAATGTCAGCATTCACCATTTCATACGCATTCCTTACATTTTCACACTGGAAGATAAACTGCTACAATACTAATGAACTGACATGAGATTGATGAGTGAAGGTAAGTTAGTTTATAAGAAGTGTTAGAGCCCTTAGAAGACAAATTTTGACTCAAAAAAAAAAAAAAAAACCCACAATTTTATGATTGTAAACCTGAACAAGCTGAAAGACTGAACAAAGTTTGTCTGTATTTGTCAGCATAAAATATACCTCTCAAGCCTAATCTAGTACCCATTGTTTCAGAATGATTAAAACTACTGAGAGTATGTGTAGCTCCTCAGTGAGTCATTTTTTGAACAGCTTTTCATTAAACATCTTAAATGATCTTGTGTTCACAGCACTTAAAACATGTAAAAAATAACTTTGCCTTATTTTCTTTAAGTTCCTTCCACACAATGCAATTAAGTTGGCCTACACAATATTTTGAGGTAATCGGTTTCCACAAACCATTTGAGTAAACACTATCAGGGTTTACAGTGAATAGTTCCCATAGCCTAGATTATGAACTCTCCCACTGGCGTAATTCTATGTTTTACCAATTATCAGGTGGATGCGTCTGACTAGAAAGCATCTATCTGGGATATGTCTACAAGTAAAACTCGGCTTAAAATACCCACTGATCTAACTAGGACGTGTCCTTCTGGGATGACACCCTAAAGCCATGCTTTGTCGTGGAATGGGGTTGTGTCAGTGTCCTTGGCAAGGGTCACTTGCACTTTTGTGAGGGCACCATTCATTCTGAAAGTATACTTGTGCTGCCTTCAAGACTACCTTTTCCAAGGACTTCCATGCATATTTCAACATGACAGCTGAATTCTGCTTGCATTACAAAGGCATGACTGCGTAGGACCAGGGCAAAAAAGGGACAAAAATACATCTGAAACACTTACACTTGGTGTCTTCAGTCCAAAACATTTATCCAGTGATGTGAAAAGGAACTTCAACATTACTAAGCGGTCACTGCTTTACTGTCCAAACTTTTTAGAAATAATGTTGCAAAACCAAAATTAAAGTCTTTATTTTGAAAAATCTATATAGTTTTTGTGGTAAAACATTCCATAACGTGCTGTTATGTTGTTTTCAACACAATGCAGGTAAAAAATGATTGACAAATCAATGCTTCCAGTTTTAATTTTAATTTAACATACCATTCCAACTTCTTCTGTTTTGGGGTTGTATAATAATGGCATTAATTCATAACCAATGTGGTTATTATTTGCTGTGGTGAGGATGTTATTGTATCAGATTTAATAAATCAGCTAATACTGTACAAATGGTGAAAGTTGAGCACATATCAATCAGTATTAAAAGGGCACTAAGGGCATCTAAACCTGCTCACAGCTGCATTTACTTACACATATTTGCCTAGATTAATGTCCAAAGCAAGATTCGAAATCAATAGATTTTTTTTTCCAATTTATCAATTCAGCATGTCATGAAAAATACAAGCCATCCTCTAACGAAGAATTTTAAGGGAATTCCATTTTGTCCGGAGCTAGTTCAGTATAAAATTCAACTGCCTAAGGCAGTAAGATGAAATGTCAGATGATAAAATATGTCATGGATGATTCCATAAATACAGAAATGCCACAACAGCATTCACAGTAGTCACATTTTCAATTACTGTGTCAGAGACTTGTGCTCTGGTCTTGAGTTACATTCATATGAAAAATGTGTTTTCACATTCCAAATGCAAAAAAAAAAAAGCAACCATATTTTTGTGCACATAGGCTATACATTGCTCTGTGGCTTGTCCAGCCATTGGTGCTACTGGCTCAAAAACAACTATAAAATCCTGAGTAAAACCTTGGAAAAAAAAAAAAAAAAAAAAAAATTGGTGCGTCATTTATGTAAAGGTTAATTGAATCCTATGGCATACTCTGAGGAAGGAATGAAACATAAATCAAATGACAGAAAGGAAAATGGGAATGTATGTTCTGTCTCACCAGGTCAAAAATACAAGCACAGTACAAATCAGATGGGCAACCCTGGTCTAGGAGAGGTAACTGACTAAAATGTGCAATGTTCCCCCCCACTTGAGTGCTTTCTTATACTTTAATTTAGAGACTTGCCATGAAATGCATTCTACATAATTTTTTTGAAAAAGCAGAAGTGAACTAAGTTAATGGTAATTCCAACAATTTCCTGTTATTAAAAAAGGACTGCTTTTCAAATCCCCCTGAGAAATAAACAGCCACAAATAAAACAGTGCATTTTGAGATAATTCCTCTGAAGAGACACTTAAGAGTTTGGTGAATATGTTAAAACGAACTGTTAAAATGTACTTCTCTTTGTTTTTTTGGGGTTTTTTTTTGTGTTGTGAAATGGCGTAATATTTTATGTGCTTAAATCTTTAATAAAGCTCTTGTAAAAAACAAAAAGCAAGACTGTGTCAAAGAAAAGTGTGATACACTGCACAGTATAAATCCCGTTTTAACCAGTTTAGATGAGGATGGAGCAAATACACAAAGAAGGTCGGGAAGGCCCCATCAAGTATGGGAAAATACTTCTTTTATCAAAGGGGCAAAACCCATCCCCCTCAACCCACAAATTTCATCATTTATGAAGAAGTAGCCACATAATGCACAAGATAATAAACATCACCAAGTTGTGAGCTGGCCTCGTTTCCTTCAGTGAAGAGGGAAGTCACTGCACCCAGACCCAAGTAATACAATAATAAATGTTTCCTTTGGGGCCTGCTCAGAGGCCTCAAGCTTGTCCTGTCACGCACAATTTGTCAATCGACTTCTTTTTTTTTTTTGAAAAAAGAAATTTTGATATTTATTTTAAAAACAAGCCACCTTCAATGTAAGCTACTCCCCGTGGCAACAATAACAAAAACATAGCTCAATCCCAGGAGATTCCGACCCAAAATTCCTTCCCAATGAGTGCTTGCTGATTAACGACAGAACTATTTCTTGAGATCTGGAATGATTTTTGATGCAACTTTTTCCATACAATCACTTACATTTTTAATGAACACTGAATATTGTTACTTTAGGTCCTCTATTAACCTCAATGCACACAGGCATAATCATGCGGTCCTCTATTAACCCAAAATCAGCCAAAACGTTAAAATCACCTGACTAACATTATGTAGGTCCTCTTCTTGCCACCAAAACAGCTCCATCAAACTCACATCCACTTGATTCCCAGACCTAGGGTTTCCCAGCAGAACATATCCCACAGCATCACATGCCTTCCACCAGGTTTTATTCTTCCCACAGTGCATCCTGGTGCAATCTCCTCTTCTGGTAAATGGAGCACACGTACCCAGCCAATGCACGAGACACATTCCTCGCTCAAGTATCATTCAAATTCTGTGCAACTTGTGCCAAAGTAGTCCTTTTGTTGGTTCAGACCAGACAGGATAGCCCTCAGGACCCTTGTGCATCAATGAGCCTTGTGCGGCTACTATCCTGTCACCGGTTCATGGATTGTCCCTCCTTGGACCACTGTTGGTAAGTACTCACCACTGATGACTGGCAGCACGTTAGAAGACTTGCCATTTTGGAGATTCTCTGACGGCAAGTTTTCTGAGGTGCTCGCAGACAGACAACCCTTCGAAGTTCTGTCTGTAGACCTTGACAGTTACGAGATAATCAATGTAATTTGCTTTCTTTGTGGGTGGTTTAATATTTTGGCTCATCTCTGTATATTCAATTTCCTGGATGGATGCAGTAGCAAAAATCAAATGAAAAAATGATGGTCAAAAATGGCTTGAGCTTATAACTTTAATCCTTCGCTCTTGAAAGTGTAGTTCAGACAGTATTTGTTGGAACATCAGGTCTGCAGCATGAATAGTATTGAGTTGTCATGCAGTAACTTGCGTCAGTACTATTGTGTCCTTGTGCCTTATCTTTGCCGTATGTACAGATAGTTTTTTTTAACCGTTGTCACTTTTTTTTGGCTACAGCAATGGGCAGACCATGCACAATTGCATCCTAAGTTGTGTCAAATGTATTGCACAGGTCTGGATAGAATGATTTGGGCAGATAAAATAGCTGAACTTACACTTCCTCAAAGCAGCTAGTCACCCTTTGCAAGGGCAGAGTACAAATACGTGGCAATATCAAAATCAGACGAGTGTATTAGACTCCATACTGCCTGATATTTGAGTTCCCAAGCCTTTTTTTCAAGCCATCCTCATTTCAGCACTGTATGTGTCATCTTGCCAGTTTTGTTCCAAGAATGCCGACAGGACAGCCATTACTGAGGTCGGCTGTAAGGACAATGCGGAAATTATATTACGTGGCTGCAGAAGCATTTAATGTGATGTCACAATCACAGTGATTAATGCAGGGGCATAGCCAGAATTGGGCCTAGGTGGCACTCGCTCACCCACATTGTGCATTGGCCCATCCACCCATGAACATATTTTTAAATTAAAAATGATTGATTTAAGAATTCATTGATTTATTAATATATATGAACACAAAATGAGTATGAAAGCACTCAGCACCATCAGTTGTGGCAAATTCTTCTCACGCAGATACAAGAAATAAAACATTTCATGTGGATGCAAAATTGTATGCATTTCCATAAACATTCAAACTTACCGATACCTGTTGCTAATAGTTATCTTTGCTGTAGTTAAAACAACCACAAATGGCAGGTTTGCTTTGCTGGATGCGCAAAAGCAGATGTTAACAGTTTCTTTTTAGTAAAGCGTATTTAGTAAAAGTAAATCTAATTTGGAAAAATTGTTCTATTTAATTGCCACAACATTGCATGAAGATGGAAGTTGTGTGTTTGATGGATTATTCTAATAATCGGATAACTTCTTATTTAAGGGAAATGATACAAAACAGTGAAGTTTTCATTATATGCGTAATGAAAGCATGTATTTTTTTCATTGTTATGTGTACCGTAAACAGGTATTTGCTGAGAAAAATCAACCCACACTCATTTATTTAAAGCTCACCCAAAACAATATTTGCCTATGCCACTGGATTAAAATGAAGCTTAGCGAAGGTTCAGTCAGGAAGACACTCTCTCGCACACATCAACTCCGTTTATTTTCTTTTCATTCACTCGCATGCTCGCCCATAAACCTCTGCAGTCAATGTCTGGGGCTGTCAATTGAGCAGTCAGCTGGTGTAGCAGCTGATCTCTTCCATCCAACCGTGGCACACCTCAGTCGCATCTCTAGCCAATCGTTATGTTGCTGTCTTTTTTTTTTTGAAAAAAAAATGTCATTTTTCTCTGCTGTAGGTCGTTCATGCTGCCATTCGCTGACCCTCCTCCTCCCCAACGCCACCCTGCTCCATCAGACCTTCCGTACTGCCGCTCCAGCTCCACCAGCCTTCTGTGACGAAGCGTTCAGGAACCACACGCAAGAGAGGGAAATCCAAAAAAAACGTATGCCTTTAATGAAGTCCAAGTCAAAGCCAAAAAACACAATTGCCAAGCCGCAATATGAAATCCAAAAACAGTGTTGACTAGACAGGGGTCAGAACCAGTAAAACAGATGAGCAAAGGTACATAGACGGTAGGCAAAAAGTCGAAGTCGATGAACAAAGCCAAGGGTCATACACAGGGCATCCAAACACAGAAATCATGGTCATACAAAAATAGGTCGAAATCCAAAAAGACAAAACAATACAAGAAGGGCTATGGCAAGAATCGAAGTCGAACAAACCAGTCAAAGAAAAACAATACTCAATGGCATACAAGGCGCTCTGCACAAAGAAATATTGATCAACGTTCTGACAGGGAGCTGGCTGTGAAAAGACTGCTTAAATAGACGGGAGGAAAGTCACATGCTATGCAGGAAGTAGGTGAGATGGATCAAACTAATTACAACGGAGAATCACATGAGGGAAACCCTAACCACTTAAAAGTTGGCGTAAAAAGCTAAGACACGGACGGGAATCACGCAGACAGCCTATGACATTTAAACAGCTCCGTCAAGGAGTTCTAAGTGCACAGATAACGAGTGCAGGAAAGTAATTACACGCGAGAGATCTCGCAGAAACACAGGGGGAGATAGTTAAAGCTGAGCAAGAGGCGGAGACTAGAACAGGGCGATTGCTGAGAGGGAATTAGTATTAATTAGTAGCGGTGCAACTTTACAGATTTAACTAGAGTGCTCATTAGTAAGTTAGTAACCTATATACATGGATTAGTTGTGTTAGTAGACTATGATACAAAATACAAACGTTAGTTTTGTTAGTAATCAGAACAGTAAGGCGAAGGAAGTAAACGAGAATCGAAGGAATGCGTTAAACACCAGAATACATTTAAATCACCCGAAGTAAGTGAGCACACAGACCGGGAAGATGGACTGAACCAACTAGATCACAAGACAGGGGAGACAAGTGCAATGGAACTGAGAAATGGAATGAACTAAAACCCAAAGTATTACAATAACGAAAAAGAATAAATAAAAGACAAAATCATGAACACTGAACATGAACATAAACATGACCAAAAACCATAACCATGACACCTTCAGCCACCACCGCCACCAGTGTCTGGACTCTTCGGGGGATTTTTCCAGCTGCTGCTTTGAGCCGTGCTCCTGCTCTACGAGTCTTCCCGAAGAGTCCAAGCGCCAAAGACTGATTTTAAGCATGTTAATTCTGACTGCTGTCTTCCTGCTGTCCTGATCCTCTCATCCCTAATTTACCATCAATTTCTTATTCAGCCACCGGAGGATGGGCTTCCCCCGAATAGCCAGGTTCCTCCTGAGATTTCTTCTCAATGAGGAGTTTTTTCTCACCACCGTTCGAGGCTTTTTCTCCCTACAGGGAGTTTTTTGCCTGCTATTCGGGGATTAGGGATTAGTCTGGGCTCTGCCCTTTTCTCTATGTAAGTGCTATATAAATAAAATTGAATTGAATTGAATTCTACTTATTCTCAACGCATATTAAAATTTTTCTTGATTTCACTCGAGTCTCTCCTGACTGAAATAAAGATTCACATTGTTCACAAGCTGTTGAACACAATCAAAGAGAAAAATTCAGCAAATCTCAGAGAATGTGCTACCAACTACTTGAAATGTATTCCAAGAGGTACTTATTGTTCACCATAATTGTGATAGGGTTTTGAATAACCAGGGGCATAATTCAATTGGTGCTGGAGAGCCCTATTGTCTGCTGTCTATGTACAGTTTATCCTCTTATGTTTGCACGTTATTGCCTTGAAGCAAATTGTACTTTGGTCGGACTGTTTCCATTTCTACTCACATCTGACTAATGATTAATCAAAATTTCACATCTCACAGACAGCACCATTAAGCTGTTCCTTACAACCATTTTCATTTTGATAAATTGTTGAATTAGTCTAATATTTACTGGGGAAGGCTGCACCTCTTCAAGAGCGCTCTCTGTCTGTCAACTAGTTTGATTAAAAAAAAAAAAAAAAGTAGCACACTATAATATTTTGTTGGGCCATGTTTAGCTTTGATCCTGGCAAACATTCGTCATAGCATCATTTTGACAATCTTATACAATGTTACCACATTTATTTCGGACTAGATTTGCATTAATTTTTGGCCGTCATATTGTATTGATGATGGGTGAGTCAAACCACTTTGTTAAGCCTTCTCTAGCACATCCTAAAGACTTTCAATCTGTTTAGGTCCAGACTCTGAGGTGGCCAATTCATGTGTGAAAATGATTCCTCTTACTCGATAAACCACTCTTTCACAATTTGAGCCCAATGAATCTTGGCATTGTCATCCTGGAAAATGCCTGTGCCATCAGGGATTAAAAAGTTCATTGATGGGTTACTGGTCATTCAGTATATGCAGGTAGTCTGGTAGAATTCATTTTATTGCTGCAGAATAGTGCTGAGCCTACACCTGGCCAATTATTGAAGCAACCCCAGATCATAATGCTGCCTCCTGAGGTTTGTGGTCTTATTAAAATAATTAGTTGTTCCAAATCCCCACCTGCCGCAGAAAAACCCTGCCCCTTCCGATTTATTCATTTTTGTTGTTTTAATTTTGGAAAAATCTGTTGAAATTATGCCAAAAAGAAGGTGAGAACTCAGAATCCTTGTCTTTGCAGCAGATGATTTGTTCAGCTTTCAATCACTGCACCACTTATGAATTAGGCAAATTTCATTCTTTAACTCAACCCTTCCGTGGACTCAGCATTCTAACTGCGAAAGCCATTTCATGATGCAAATACAATAGCGAAAATAGCATTGCATTTAAAATTGTGTCTTAACAACCCTCAGCCTGAATTTGCAGTCCCATGGGTTACATTGTGTAGCATTAATTAAATTTTTCAAATGTTGAAATCGATGTTCAAATCTTTGTGGCAGTCCAGAGACAAACACCTATGGAGCTAGAACGGTCTCAAAATAGAAATGCACAGAAAAAATTCACAAATGTATTTGGGGATTTATATATACAGCGCCCTCCATAATTATTGGCACCCCTGGTTAAGATGTGTTCTTTAGCTTCTAATAAATTCAGTTTTTTTTCCAAATAATATAGGACCACAATGAAAAAAAGAAGAAAACCCAACCTTTAATTCAAGTGCATTTATTCAGTGGGAAAAAAATCCCACATTAAGAAATAATTCTTTTACATCAAATCATGTGTGCCACAATTATTAGCACCCCTAATGTTAATACTTTGTACAACCCCCTTTTGCCAACAAAACGCACCTAATCTTCTCCTATAATGTTTCACAAGATGGGAGAATACAGAAAGAGGGATCTTCGACCATTCCTCTTTGCACAATCTCTCTAAATCATCCAGCGACCTGGGTCCTCTCCTCTGCACTCTCCTCTTCAGCTTACTCCACAGGTTTTCAATGGGGTGAGGTCTGGGGACTGAGATGGCCATGGGAGGAGCTTGATTCTGTGTCTGGTGAACCATTTCTGTGTTGATTTGGCCACATGTTTAGGGTCATTATCTTGCTGAAAGACCCAGTGACGACCCATCTTCAGCTTTCGGGTAGAGGCCACCAGATTTTGATTTAAAATGTCCTGGTATTTCAAAGCGTTCATGATGCCATGCACCCTAACAAGGTTCCCAGGGCCTCTGGAAGAGAAACAGGCCCACAGCATCACCGATCCTCCCCATACTTCACAGTGGGCATGAGGTGCTTTTCTGCATACTCATCTTTTGTGTTCCGCCAGACCCACTTAGAGTGTTTGTTGCCAAAAGGCTCTATCTTGGTCTCATCTGACCAAAGCACACGGTCCCAGTTGAAGTCCCAGTACTGCTTAGCGAACTCCAGACGTTTGCGTTTATGATTGTGAGTGAGAAAAGGTTTTTCCGTGCATGCCTCCTAAACAGCTTGTTGGCATGTAGATAGCGCCTGATGGCATTTTTTGGAGACTTTGTGACCCCAAGATGCTACCATTTGTTGCAATTCTTTATCAGTGAGCTTTGGAGAACTTTTTATTTCTCTTACCATCCTCCTCACTGTGCGTGGTGGCAAAATAACCTTGCGTCCTCGTCCAGGCTTGTTTGCCACTGTCCCGGTTGTTTTTAACTTCTTAATGATTCCTCTGACAGTAGATATGGGCAGGTGCAGGCGAGTGGCCATCTGCTCAACTTGAATGGTGTGTTCCTTTGTCTTTCCCATGTTGAAGAGTGGATAAAAGAAATGGCCTCCGTGTCACATCATATTTATACCCCAGGGAAACAGGAAGTGATGAATTACTAATTAAATGTTCCTAGATACTCTGATCAACTTTGTAAACTACTGTAGAAATGACAGAAATACTTCAATTACATTTATTTCCTAGGAACTGTTAGGGGTGCCAATAATTGTGGAACAGGTGATTTTATGAAAAATAATTATTTCTTAGTCAGGGATTTTTTTATCTCTTAAAATTCACTTGAGTTGAAGGTTACATTTTTCTACAATTTTCAGTGTGAGAGCATGCTTCTGCAATAAAAATTGAATTTATTTTAAGGCTTTTAACACATCTTAATCAGGGGTGCCAATAATTATGGAGGGCGCTGTATATACATATATATATATATATATATATATATATATATATATATATATATATATATATATATATATACACACAGTATAGTATATATATATATATATATATATATATATATATGACTCAAAACACTAATACATTTTCAATGCACACACAAATATGTTTCATACACAAATACATTTTCAATGCACACACAAATATGTTTCATTCCATATATAAGTTAAAAAAATCCACATATAAAAAATAAGATTCATAAGCATGATGCACACACAAATAAAAAAAAATCACAAATATATGCATGTAAAAGTATTTGCAATCTTCATCAAATACATATGTGGAGCTTGTTACATTCATATATGAACTGTTGATCTGCAAATAAACTTGCTTCATTTGTGTGTGAGACTTTTGAGACTCCCCTGACGTGACGATCCACAAATGCATTTTTTCTTAGAGGCTGTAGCCAATCAGATGTCTCACTCCTTTACAGCCAATCACCTGAGTGCCTCCCCACAAGGGGTGTTTTATGACGTCATTAAAACGCGCGTAGGTGGCCAGAGGCTGGAGGTTTTTCGCCATGGATCCCAGAGCCATAGAGAAACAGAGTTGCGACAACTCCATTGACTTCAAGGGGCCACTGCAATGGCGGATCATGGAGGCGTCCAATAGTTCCAAACAAGCTTCCTGGGAAACCGTATCACTGTGGAGAAGTTGTGTGTCTCGCATCTTCTAAGTGATTATTTAAGGGTAAGAAGTAGCAGGTCAATGTATTATGATAACCATTTTATAAGCATATTTTAACCGAACTAACAGTGTGATTTAAAACATTATAGCTTGTCTCTTTCGAGCAGATTTTAAGATATAATGCAGTTAGCGAAGATTGACACGGCTTTGTCCGTTTTTGCTAACTGTGCTTAACGCCTGTGAACGAAACGTTTCACTAAGCTATAATTAAGTTTAATAGCGTACCTCTGTGATGTGTGAATTGACGTTATATGGTTCACTTAAAGCTTTAAATAATGCTAAATAGTTAATATAACATTAGAGGCCTAATAACTAAAACATAGCATGCTAGCATGCTATGCTGACCATGCGAACCGTCAACGTTAGTTACCTTAGCATGAATGTTTGTGGTTTTTCAAGTAATTTGAACTACTGATAATGATCGATCATCATCAGTCTCTTTTGGCATGAACAACAGCTTATCACGTTATTCTCTAAAGTTGCTATGAGATGTAATGTTATAAATGCTGCGTTCAAACCAGCTTGTGAAAACCATACTAGTGAAAATTATGGCACCTATATAATTTGGTTTTCCATCGATCTTGTTCTTTTTTTAGGTCCATTAATAGGATTCCCATGTTTCCTGGAACACCTTGAAGACCTGGAGATTTTATAGCCTGTTTGACCCATACTTTGTTTCATTGCCCCATTTCTTCCCTTTTGTTGTTTTCCTGCCCTGTGCCTTAATTGGGTCTATTAAAAATATTTTTCCAATTCTCTGTCCTTAATATTTATTTTCTTCTGGAGAGCTGTCTTTTAATAATTTCAAAAAATATTTTCTCAAAAGATGCATATGGTCTCCTGGAGCGTCAAATATTGTGATCAAAGTGATATCGTAAATTTGTTTCCAATAGTATCATTTGACTGTCCATCAATATAAGATGCATATATTGTGTACATAAACGCGATATTGGCCACGCTATGTAAATTATTTCCACGGACGGCCAAGATGTGTATTTCAGAGCAGAAAAGCATTAATACCGTGTTTATGTACACTGTATATGCATCTTACATTGATGAATTTACAAATGATACCAATTTAAATAATTTACAATATTTGATCAGAATATTAGATGCTCCAGGAGACCATATGCATTTTTTTGATCTCATGTAATTTCTTTATTTTTATGAATGTATTTTGTTACTGAGTTACTGAATTAAATGCATATTTTAGTCATGATTGATTCAACTAAGCCTAAAGTATATTGTACTTGTGTTAAAAATGGCCTGTATGTGTTATGTTATCATTGAAAGGTTTTGAAAATTGTCAAAAAGTCAACATGGATGAACAAGATTTCCCTCCAACTACAGAACTCTTAGTATGGACTGTCTATGCATATTCTCATTCATCCAGGTCATAGGCAGACTAGCCAGTCTAGCTTAGTGAACAGCATGAACTGATGAAGCCATTTGTAGGGGGGCGAAACGTCTTCTAAGACATAAATAAGCTTAGTTGACCTGATTCAATTTCCTTGGGATACTTGATGTGGACCCCATGCAGTGACTACCATCTGACTGTGATAATGAATTAATGTGTTTGTTGTACTGTATTGGTAGTTATTACTAGTACTAGCAGTATAAATCCACAATTCTTGATTTCCATTTCAAGACCACAGAGGAAACAATATCCAATCGACTTTATTATATTGGTTATCATGGTCAGGTAAGACAAGAGTTACTCTTGCTCTTTGCATTTATTTATTTATTTTTATGGTAGCTCTCAAAGGCAAATTTTAAGAAGGAAATAAGGCAAAGGTTGGAGAACCCCTGCATTAGATGGCTTTTTTTAGTGTGCCTATTATGATCACACTGATTTTCATCCTTAAAAAGAATAATTTTTGTTTTTCCTAATACTGAAAGTTGCAGTATCTTACGATCGCTATTGTGTATGGTCAGTAGAGTGATCATTTCTGGTATTGTATGCTAATCAAGACACGTTATGAAATGGCTTTAAATTCACTTGGCTACAACAGTCATTGTATATTTATTTATATATATATATATATATATATATATATAAGGCAATGAAAATGCAACACTCTAAATTTTGGTTTATTTTTGCTCAGGACCTCAGTAGTCCAATTTGAGTTCTTAAGTGACCATTGGGGTCATAATGTGTACCTCGTTACACATGAATGATCATCATGTAACTCAACAGTGTGAGTTGGACTCTCATCAATCCATATTGAGTACAACATATGGGATAAGGATTTGTGCAAGTACAGTGGTTGAAATGAAGGAGGGGTTGTCTTCCCTATATAAAGGCATGATAAAAGCCACACAAAAAACATTTCTAAGTGTCATAATGCCACGTCTGTCGACTGAACAACGGAACAGGGCCCTGGGTATGCTAGAGGCGAGAGTAAGTGCCCGGCAAGTGGCTCACCGTTTTGGGTGTAGTACATCCAGCACCAGTATGTTTTGGGTGTAGTACGTCCAACTGGGACGAGCTCTTTCATCAAGAGTACCCAGACCTCAAACCAGGCAGCAACTCCAGAATGCACTACAGGCAGAGTGGCGACAACTTCCCCAAGACAACCTAAGACGCTTAGTCAGGTCCATGAGGAGACGTTGTACTGCCTGTGTGGATGTTCGTGGGGGTCACACCCAATAATGACTGTTCTTTTGAGTTCATTTTTAAATGTGTGTTCCATTCAGTCTTGTTGTGATTTTTCATTTTCAAATTGTGCTCGTTATGTTTAATGCATCTGTTTATTATTGTCCAAATCGGCCTATTAACACATTTAATTCATCAAAGTCAACCCACCCAACATATTTGAATTGTTAAAATAAGAAAATAAATTTGAGTCACAAAATTATTTGAAAACAAACTGGTGTTGCGTTTTCATTGCCTCTGAGTATGTATATATATATATATATATATATATATATATATATGAACATGTTTTTTACTCAGGAAGATCCACGAAAACCTTTTTTAACTCCTCGTCTTGTTCTATTCCAAATCGTCTCTTCTGGAAGTCAAATGGAGTGTGATAAGATTACTCATAAAAAGTCTAGAATTAAATATATTAGAGATGGTAAGCTATAAACAGGGAAAATTAGTACAGCGTAAAGCAGTGATTTGCTAATCAAGAAGCACTTTATTACACAGATTCCGCAACAGCCGCAATGATGACTCTACACCGCCTTTGTGTGCTTACACAGATACTAGCTATCTTTGTTAACAAGCTAACTGTTAGAAGTAAGCTGGCCACCGAGATACATGAAACACTGGCTGCTAAATGGGAGCTACGGTTTTCCTGTAACGTTACTAGCCAGCCAGCTAGCTTGCTACAAAGGTGACATTAGTGCAGTGTCCAGCAACAGGTCCAGAAACACGGAGCAAACACAGTTTGCATATTGGTAAAATCGAGACTTCATCGAGATTCAACTGGTCTGCGAATAATTTTATTAGCGCGATAACTAGGTTGGTTAGCAAGGTACAGAAATGTAAGTCCTGCTGCTGTTGGCAATGGTTCCTGCCACTGATCAATATTTTGCCCAAGTGTGATACAGCCTGTATGTTAAAGGTGATATCACTGGTGCAGATTCCCTAAAAACCTCCAGCCTCTGGCCACCTACGCGCGTTTTAATGACATCATAAAACACCCCTCGTGGGGAGGCACTCAGGTGATTGGCTGTAAAGGAGTGAGACATCTGATTGGCTACAGACGATCGCTCTTCGAAAAAATGCATGTGTTGATCGGAGTCATGTCAGGGGAGTCTCAAAAGTCTCACACACAAATGATTACAAATTAAAGGCACTTTGTAAATGCAGATCCAACAGTTCATATATGAATGTAACAAGCTCCACATATGTATTTAATAAAGATTGCAAATACTTTTACATGCATATATTTGTGAATTTTTTTTCTATTTGTGTGTGCCTCGAAAATATGCTTATGAATCTTATTTTTTATATGTGGATTTATTTACTTATATATGGAATGAAACATATTTGTGTGTGCATTGAAAATGTATTTGTGTTTTGAGTCATATATAAACATAAATCCCCAAATACATTTGTGAATTTTTTCCGTGCATTTATCTATTTTGAGACCGTTCTAGCTCCATAAAAACCTGTTATATTTTTTTTTATCTGCAAAACAAGCAAGCTTGGACAATCATTACTAAATTGACTTTGACATAGAGGTAGTTGCTGCATGCCTTTGTGAACTTCACTATAATTAGCTTTTCAACTCATGATGCAGTGCTGTAGATTGTACAGTATCCTTTTATAAACAAAATAAATGCACCCACTGACTATTATGTGCTGATCCTACAGAACAGTAAGTGTTTTAGCCTATTAGCCTTCACTCTTATATAACAGGAAAATCTAATCTTTTTTTTAGTTGATACAGACAACCAGCAGTCTGAAACTTCCAAAAGATGGATGCGTATGGTAGCCAGGGGATTAATTTTCATGAGGAATTGTTTCCATGGCTTCTGACAAGGGTGGATTTTGTCGCTGAAGTAAACGAGTTTTGGAAGTTTTATTATGCATATACAATCACACACCAGTACAGGGAATTGAAAGGGTATACTGGAGTGATAATTTAGCTACATATGGGGAAAATACTTGACAGAAGGAAGTTGAAAAAGTATTGTTAAAAAAGAACATGACTGTGACTAGAACGTGACTAGGAACGTAAGGAAATTTGGACTCTCCAAAATTGTTTGTTGACACACACACAAACATAACCAAGAAAAAAAAATATTAGTTAAACATTAATTTTTTTGTTACAAAATAATAATATTTGGACCTGCAGTTGTTGAGGCCAGTGGTTCCCAATCTTGGCCCTGGGGCACACCTGTGTATGCTGGTTTAAGTTCCAATCACAATTACGTTGCAGAATTTTAATAAGCTGTAAATTTGGCATAATTAGGTTCATTTCATGTTTAAAGCAGTTATTTACTGTCTAAAGCCACATTTTGACAGAAAAACCCTTGCTTATCATAAAGAATAAAAGACCCTTGAACATATTAGGCTCTAATTTCTTGGCGCAGCGCAGGGTGGCACAGCGTGGCGCAGCCCACGCAGTGGTAATTTCGTCCGGTGCAGCCCGCGCAGTGGTAATTTTGTGCAATGCAACACCGTGCACAGCCACTTTGGCAATTTGGTAGACGGACGTGCGCCGAGATGGGTGTGGTGGCGTAGTAGGGGGAGGTGTCACATATTCATCATGACGCAGTGACAATTTCATGGCAAAAGGCTCCGCCGAAAGTGCGTAGAGAGCTCGCCAGCTCCAACCTGGTTTACTTTCTGCGCAGTGGTAATTTGGTAAACTATCTGAATCAGGACATAAATTATAGTATCTATTTCAATTGTCCTGATGTCAGATCAAAGGCGGTTGGCACGCGTAATGGAAACTCGACCTGGCTTAATCAACGCAGCTGAATCTGTGATGCAAACTAACAAATTCACATCTTTCTCAGCCAACCACAAACTGCTTCGGCATCAGGTGGTGCGTATATATCCGGCTTCTCTCATCTCAAAAAATGCAAAAGAAAAGAGAAAAAGAGAGACTCTTGGCAATGCGTCCTTTACGCACAGGTGCTTCTGATTTCATCTGCGTCATGCATGGTATTTGTTTATGTTGTGATCTGTGCACACTACTTATCTTTATTACACAGGGTTTAAAAATAGATTACTAAATATGAGTGTCTTTATTAGTGGGAAAATTTGTTTGCCTTACCCGTAATGCCAACCTCAATCCCACCAAAGCCCTCGACACTGATGGCTGAGAGGGTGAAGGACGCAATGTCCTCCGCCGAGCTCATGGCCACGCTGGTGGTGGGGCTGCCTCCGGTGGCCATTTACCCCTTTTCCACCAAAAAGAACCTGGTGCTAGTGCCGTGCTGGTGCTAGTTCCAGTGCCTAGTTGGTTCAACCCACAAACCTCCTAAGAACCTGTTTGCTTTTCCATCGCTGAGGAGCCAAAACAGAGCCACGCGATCACGTCACTGTAATTTAAGACCTACAGATCAGGAGAAAATAAACTGCGTTCGAGACCTGCGTCTCTCAGCAGTGCTCACGTAACAGCTGGCAATACAGAAATACAGTATGTACTGCGGGAAACCACGAATAAAAATTTATACCGAAAATAATGCTTGCGTTCTATGGTCAGTAATATTATTATGAGGTTTTATCGTTTTTAAAGGGTAAAAGAAATGTAGCCAATTAGATTGCTATGATCTTGTACTGGATTAAGATCAGGTATTTAAAAAACCGGCAATATAAGGCGCATACCGTATCATAATCTGTGTATTCACGTCTTTGCATTGACTTTGAATGTAATCTGTCGTGCGAAAAATTCGTTTCGCGTCCAGTATGTAAGCGGCTTAATACTATTATTGTCACTTAGATTTTATCGTTTTTAGTGGGGGAAAGGAATACAGCCTGACTGCTATGATCTCGTACTGAGTTAAGATCACACATTGAAAATAAATGTGTAGCGTATCGTGCATTGTTGTCCATGCATGTTAATCCCTAAATTTTAAGCAGCAACAGGGTGTAATAATCGGAACACGCTATCCGTCGTTTCTCTTCCCAATGATGCAGGCAGAAGAAATAAATGAGCAACCGTCGTATTTCATTCCAACTTCATAAGTTTGAATGATCTGACGTAGTTTCGTTTTGAAATTCCATTCAAGTTCGCTAATGGTAATAATTCGCGAATGCCCTAGCTAGCCAGCTAACTCATATTCGTAATGCTTAATATAGACGTAAGTGGTGCAGAAAACATGCCTGAAGCAGGAAAGTAAAAGGCAACATTAACACATCATGCAGATATAGAACAGAGGATTCTTTATTCCAACATTTTAAAGGTGAGGAGAGGAGCTCATTTGATTGGTGAAGATTTGACTTGGCTGTGTTAAACCCACTCACATCTTCTCTCCTCCCCCTTTGCCACTTGCGCCGGCAGGAGGGACAGAGGCAGGACAGAGGAATACTTGCGCCAGGCTGCGCTGAGCACGAAACTGCAAAATACGCCTGGATACACCCCGTCGGCGCGGCGCTCCCCCCATTCGCCGTGCCTGCGACTGCTCAACGAATTTAGAGCCCATTGTGTCTGTTTTCCCATATTGCAAGCAATTTCAGGAGACAACATTTTCAAACAGATCAAATTTGACTGCGAAAATCAGTCGGCTCCATATTAGGTTGCTGAAGACAGGTGCTTTGCATTCTTTCTAAATAATTTGCTTGAACTTAATGGCATTAACATGACACAAAGAAGGTTTGACTCTATCATTTGCTTGCCTAATAAGTTTTTAGTTTTCCCGATCGTGTGGGAACCCACTGATTGTTCACTTTGATGGGCTCAATCCTCTTTTTATGCAGTTGTTTCTAATATATCACAATATGGATATGGGTTTCTTTCCTCCTCTACGGTGGCCCTAAGACAACATCATCGGAAAACAACCGTCAGTTCACGTGCCTCAATCCGAGGAAAACATGTCTCGATCAGAGCGAAACTTGTTTCGATCCGAGAAAAACTTGTTTCAGTCAAAGGAAAACATGTCTCGATCCGAGGAGAACTTCTTTCTTTCAAGGAAAACATGTTTCGGAGCAAAACATGAAAACTTTTTGATCCGAGGAAAACTTGTTTCGATCCGAGGAAAACATGTCTCGATCAGAGGAAAACTTGTTTCAATCCGAGCAAAACTTCTCTCAATCCGAGGAAAACATGTTTCGATCTGAGGAAAACATGTTTTGATCCAAGGAAAACATGTCTCGATCAGAGGAAAACTTGTTTCAATCCGAGCAAAACTTCTCTCAATCCGAGGAAAACATGTTTCGATCCGAGGAAAACATGTCTCGATCAGAAGAAAACTTCTCTCAATCCGAGGAAAACATGTTTCGATCCGAGAAAAACTTGTTTCGATCCGAGGAAAACATGTCTCGATCAGAGGAAAACTTGTTTCAATCCGAGCAAAACTTCTCTCAATCCGCTGAAAACATGTTTCGATCCGAGGAAAACATGTCTCGATCAGAAGAAAACTTCTCTCAATCGGAGGAAAATATATCTCAATCAGAGAAAAACTTCTCTCAGTCCGAGGAAAACATGTCTCAATCTGAGGAAAACTTGTTTCGATCAGAGGAAAACTTGTTTTTGATCCGAGGAAAACATGTTTCGATCAGAGGAAAACTTGTTTCGATCTGAGGAAAACTTGTTTCAATCAAAGGAAAACTTCTATTTAATGGCTAGCTAGCCACAATTATCTTCGTGGGCACCGCCATGTTTGTTTACGCGAGTCTAACCCGGAACCAGAAGTTGCCTTGAGACCCGCTGGCGATATTTTTTTATGTACCGTCAATGCGTCGTCTCTGTTCCCCTCACGTGACTTACATCCCATAATGCGCGTCAATTTTGCATCATGATTACGCCAAAAAAATAAGACTAGAGTTTGCGTACACTGTCTTACTAGCTAGCGAGCTACTTTGGTACCTGGCTAGTAAGCTAAAGTAGTATCGAACTGTATTATGTTATAGCTAGCCGCCAATGTATTAAGCTACATAGCCAACAGGCTAGCAAGCTAAAAAGGCTACAGTTCACTTACAATGGAATACTCGCGAGCGAGCTATTTGCCTACCTAGCTAACTGCAGTCAAGCTATTACCAGTTCGGAAAACGACGATCAAACTATCACCGCTAAAAATTTGATGCGTAAATACAGCGGATAGCACGGTAGTAAAGACACGAGATGCAATTGCTGTCAAAAATCGGCTTTTAAAAAGAAATAACACGGTTTATTCAACAAAAGAATGCGTGTATTTTGTTCAGAAAAAAAAAATCAAAAACAACTTCCATAATTTGGTTTGAATGCGATTTTTATGTATTTACAACCCCAATTCCGAAATAGTTAGGACGAAGTGTAAATTGTGAATAAAATCAAAATGCAATGACTTTCAGATCACATGAGCCAATATGTTATTTACAATAGAACATAGATAACATTTCAAATGTTGAAACTTAGACATTTTACATTTTTATCCACAAAATGAGCTTATTTCAAATTTTCTGGCTGCAACAGGTCTCAAAAAAGTTGGGAAACAGGCAAAAAAGGGCCGAAAAAGCAATTAATATGTAAGAGAATCAGCTGAAAGAACATTTAGCAAGTAATTAAGTTAACTGGCATCAGGTGTGTAACATGATTGGCTATAAAAGGGATGTCTTTGAGAGGCTGAGTCTCTCAGAAGTAAAGATGACCAGAGGCTCTCCAACCTGTGAAGGCTTGTGTAAAAAAATTGTGGAGTACTTGAAAAACAATGTTCCTCAACGTCAATTTGCAAAGGCTTTGAAGGTCTCATCATCAACAGTGCATAACATCATCAAAAGATTCAGAGAAACTGGAAAAATCTCTGTGCGTAAGGGACAAGGCCAAAGACCTTTACTGGATGCCCGTGATCTTTGGGCCCTCAGACGCCACTGCATCACTCACCGGCATGATTCTGTCATTGACATTAGTAAATGGGCCCAGGAATACTTTAAGAAACCACTGTCAGTAAACACAGTCCGCCGTGCAATCCACAGATGCCACCTAAAACTCTATCATGCAAAAAGGAAGCCATTGTTGAAAATGATCCATAAGCGCCATCGTGTTCTGTGGGCCAAGGCTCATTTAAAATGGACTGTAGCAAAGTGGCAAAGCGTCCTGTGGTCAGACGAGTCCAAATTTGACATTTTTGCTGGAAATCATGGGCGTCGTGTCCTCCGGGCTAAAGAGGAGAAAGACCACCCCTCCTGTTATCAGTGTTCAGTTCAAAAGCCAGCATCTCTGATGGTATGAGGATGCATTAGTGCATATGGTGTAGGACACTTGCATGTTTTAAAAAGCACCATGAATGCTGAAAGGTATATAAAGGCTTTAGGGCAACATATGCTCCCCTCCAGACGACATCTATTCCAAGGAAGGCCTTGTGTATTTCAGCAGAACAAGGCAAAACCACATACACCAGCTATTACAACAGCGTGGCTTCGTAGTAAAAGAGTCCGTGTGCTGAACTGGCCTGCCTGCAGTACTGATCTTTCACCGATTGAGAACATTTGGTGCGTAATTAAACGAAAAGTCCGTCAAAGGAGACCCGAAACTCTCCAGCAGGAGGAAGCCTGTATTAAAATTGTAAAATTTCTCAGTTTCAACATTTGCTATGTTATCTCTGTTCTATTGTGAATAAAATACTGGCTGGTGTGATTTGAAAGTCATTGCATTTTAATTTTATTCACAATTTACACTTTGTACCAACTATTTCGGAATTGGGGTTGTAAATAAATGGCTATCAAAGTTGATACTGTGCGAATGCAGACAATTGAATGGGACGGGGCATGTTTGAGGGCTTATAATTCCTGCAAATCAAAAGGTTTGTGAAAAGCAACACTAGCACACTATAATACATGTATACTTGTATAAGCTCACAGAATATGAAGAGATTCTGTGGTGGAATCACAAATATAAAAGCGAAGTGGTCTCTACGTGTGTGCATAGTGTGTGCTTACACGCACACAGAGTCCACTTCGCTTTTATATTATTCTAGCGTGTTGCCCGTGGGGATCCACGGGTTCTAGAAGCGGTCGTGTTTATGTTTGGGAGAGTTGACTTTAACACATAAGATAACAGTTAAACTTTATGCTATAAATTTATAGACAGGAAAAAATTTGTCTTGTGAATCATTAAATATATTATTTCACATTTTCATGATTTGACATATGTTACTAATTAATCATGAAATTTGTTTTTTTTTTTTTTTCACTGATTATACATGTTTTTTGGGATTCATGAATCTTGTGGATGAATTGGCTTGGTCATGTGATATCATGCTGTTATGGAAACACTATAGCAACGTGATGACATCATAATGGTGCATTGTTCACTTTGGTCACGTGACTGAGTCATTTCCAGGCCATTGTTCACTCTAGCATTCAGGTAGCAACGTGATTCTGAGTCAATTTTATCAAAAACCACTTATATCTCAAAAACTATTGGTCCTATGAACTTGCTGTTTTCGCGAGGGTTTTCTTTGACCCAAAATACATAATTATGCTAAATGGCAAACGTCAGCTCCACACGGTTTTCCACTGATTGGCCGGACACACACGCATACACGCACGCACATACACAGAGTCCACTTTGCTTTTATATTTGATGATTCCACCACAGAATCTTTTCATATTCTGTGGGCATATTCTAGGATCCTTGTATTATAGTGTGTAGGTGGTACTTTTCACAGACTTTTTGATTTTCAGGAATTATAAGCCCTCAAACATGACCCCCCATTCAATTGTTTGCATTCACACGTTGCACTGCGCCAACTTTGATGGGCATTTATTTAAGAATTCCACCACAGAATCTTTTCATAGATCCGTGGATCCCCACAGGCAACACCCTAGTATAATATAAAAGCGAAGTGGACTCTGTGTGCGTGTATGCACACACACAGAGTCCACTTTGCTTTTACATGTATGATTCCACCACAGAATCTCTTCATATTCTGTGAGCTTATACTAGTATATATGTATTATAGTGTGCAAGTGTTGCTTTTCACAAACCTTTTGATTTGCAGGAATTATAAGCCCTCAAACATGCCCTGTCCCATTCAATTGTCTGCTTTCGCACATTGCACAGTATCGACTTTGATAGCCATTTATTTAATATTTCCAAAATTGAGTCTGTTCATATGCAGATACCCTGTACTGGAATACATGCATTGTTGTATCCAAGTGCCATTTTTCACAAACCTTTTCAATTTTAACCGTAACAGGCCCGCAGACACGCCCCCATTTAGTTTTGTCCAATTGCTAAGTACATACTTTGATGGCTGTTTATTTGATGATTCACCCATGCATTCTGTTTTTATTCAATACGCTTTTACTACAGAGTATGCAGCATGGTTTGGGACCACTAATTTCCACAAACATTTTGAATAACAGAAGCATTATGGTCCCCACTTGTATTTTCTCCTTTTATGTCCACCTTTAAATACCAATTCTAATGGCAATTTCTACATTATTGGCAGTAAGATCTACCTTTTTTCTTTTTTGCTTCTTTTGCTTTAAGTAAAACACTGGTACAGTGACATGCAATTGTTAGTCATCTGGAGTAACAGCAGTTCACCAAAATCTCACTTTTCAATCTGCACAAAATGTCAACTATTAAGTGAAAAAAGGACTAATTAAAAATCATTTTCAAACCAAATTATGGAAGTTGTTTCTGATTTTTTTCTGAACAAAATACACGCATTCTTTCGTTGAATAAGCCGTGTTATTTCTTTTTTCAAGCCGATTTTGACAGAAATTGTATCACGTGTCTTTACTACTGTGCTATCTGCTTTATTTGTGCATCAAATTTTTAGCGGCTGTAGTTTGACCGTCGTTTTCCGAACTGGTGATAGCTTAACTGTAGTCCTACCTATCAAGATGAAGTGACATTGAAATCTATAGTGTTATAGCTAGCATGCCAATGTATTCAACATCCTCAGTAACTATTACTGGGCTCATTATTATCTCTTCAATTATGAAAATCTGTAGTGCCCAGCTTTATTCACCAGGTTTGAAAGCAACTTCCGGTCCCGGATTAGACTCGAGTAAACAAACATGGTGGTGCCCAGGAAGATAATTGTGGCTAGCTAGCTAACTAGCCATTAAAAAGAAGTTTTCCTCTGATCGAAACAAGTTTTCCTCAGATCAAAACAGGTTTTCCTTAGATCGAAACAAGTTCTCCTCTGATCAAAACATGTTTTCCTCGGATTGAGACATGTTTTCCTCAGATTGAGGGAAGTTTTCCTCCAATTGAGAGAAGTTTTCCTCTGATCGAGACATGTTTTCCTCTGATCAAAACATGTTTTCCTCGGATTGAGAGAAGTTTTCCTCGGATCGAAACAAGTTTTGCTCAGATCGAAACATGTTTTTCTCGGATCGAAACAAGTTTTCCTCTGATCGAGACATGTTTTCCTCGGATCAAAACAAGTTTTCCTCTGATCGAGACATGTTTTCCTCGGATCAAAACAAGTTTTCCTCTGATCGAAACATGTTTTCCTCCGTTTACCTCGGATTGAAACAAGTTTTCCTCTGATCGAAACATGTTTACCTCGGATTGAAACAAGTTTTCCTCGGATCGAAACAAGTTTACCTCGGATTGAAACAAGTTTTCCTTTGATCGAGACATGTTTTCCTCGGATCAAGACATGTTTTCCTCAGATTGAGGTACGTGAACTGACGGATGTTTTTCGATGATGTCGTCTTAGGGCCACCAACCGTACTCCTCATGGTATGTATGGATATTTGTTAAAATGTGGCTACATAGGATAAATAACTACGCTAAACATAAATGCACCTGATTGAAACAGACAGACAGCTTGTTAAAATACAGTGATTGCAATTGTGGTTGGAACAAAAACAAGCATACACAGGGATGCCCCAGGACCGAGATTGGGAACCACTGGTTTAGGCATCTGGCTGTGGCTTTATTATTTTTCTAGGCTGATGAGGCTTAGTCATAGCACCATGGGGGCAGAAGTAAAATAGAATTTTTTTCTGTCAGACAAAACCGTAATCCCATTTTTGCTACTCAATTTAAGTAATATTCTCAGCAATTTTGAATATTTGAGAGCAATCGACTGAGTATCACCTTTCAAAGACCATGATTATGCCACCATTCAAAGCAGATCAAGAACAGTTACCACTTAATTTTGGGGGGAAATTTGCTCAAAAAAGGACTGCACTTTAAGGAGATGCATGTACTTGTGATTTGAATTTATTATGCCATCGTTTGGATCTCAAACTTTTATTATGATAAAAACAAACATGAACAAAAACCTCTCGCCTGCACCTGAAAATGTGAGGTTTCGTTCAGGAACCAGTTGCGAGAACACAGGATTGCAGTAAAAGTGGCTTTATTGAACGAGGGGGGTAACCCCCGCAGGGCAGAAGGCAAAGGTACAGAGTCCACAAGCCAAAAAATCACAATCCAGGAGGGCAAAAACAGAATCAAAAATCAGGGCAGCAAACACAGTACTCGTGGTCAGGCAAAAATAGGTTCGGTACACAGGCACAGGTTTGTCAGAGAAGCAAAGCCAAAATCCAGAGGGCGAAATCCAAACCGTTACCAGGGCAGCAAACACAAAACTCGTAGTCGGGCAAAAAAGGGTTCGAAAACAGATGCAGACAAAAGTACAAAAGAGCAGAGCCAAAAATCAAAGTCGGGCGGTCCAGTCAGAAGATAAACACTATGAGTACAAAGGCGAAAAGATAGCAGCACAGGTAAACAAGAGAAAACGTTCTGACGGGGAACTGCAGTGAGAAGACAGCTTAAATACACTCAAGGGAAGTCACATGCTATGATTAGGATCAGGTGATGAGGATCAGACTAATTACAAAGGAGGGAACATGAGGGAGAACCTAATCACATGAAATTGGCAAAAAGCAAAAAACGCGGACAGGGAACACGAGACAACCTATGACAAAACATACAGCTCCGGTTAGGGAGTTCTAATGTGCACAGATAATGAGAGGTAGGACAGAGTGGAGCAGGTGCAGAGGATCTGCTGAATTGCAGCAAAGACTAAGTGCAGGCAAGAGGCGGAGACTAGAACAGGGCGAGTGCTGAGAGCTTGTTCATCAATTAGTAAGTGCAGCTATACAATCCCTAGTGCTCGTTAGTAAGTTAGTATCATATACAATGTTAGTTTGGGTTAGTAACTTTAACGAAAACAACAAACTGTTAGTATTGGTTAGTAATATAGAAAAGAGAGGCGAAGGAAGCAAACGAGATTGGAAGGAATGTTTGAAACCCAGAAACCATGAAATCACCTAAGCATGTGACACGCAGGACTGGGGAGAAGCTCTAACTTAACAAGAGACCAGACAGGGGAGACAAAGTGCAATGCAGGGCATGAACAAAGACATGGACCGGAATCTAACAGAATAGTGGATTGGGAATGGCAAAAACGAAAACATGGCAAAGTACAAAAACGAAACCGAACATGGCAGAACCAAACAGAACTGATCATAAACATAACAGGGAATGGCAGAAACATAATAAACATGGCAGAATCAGAACAGACAGAGCAGAATCATAACAGAAAATTGAAATGTGAAGGATGCTTACCAACTAATTATTTTTAGATGGCTTTATCTACTCCTCAAACACCAGCAAACATCATGCACTGTTTCTCATACTAACTCAGCTTAATATAACAGTACTTCTGTGAACACCAGGTCATGTGATTCATGAAAGCATCCTATATAACAATGTACTTCCAGGTGCATTTCTCATTTACAGATGCTATGTGCTCACTGTGGTCCTGAAAGCGTGCGACTGTGTTAATTATTTAGTTCGGCAAACTGGGAGTACAGAAATCATGCTGAGCTCCCCAGTGGGAATTCCCACTTGGAGAGGTATCAAGAGCACTTTTCCAACTTGGATTTGGGACTGTTCCCAGTTCCTAGGGCTTCTCCAATGAACCATATGAAAGCAATGGAATGTGTTTACCAAATCTCTCTATCACATCTTAATCCTTTTCTGAGCATAACTCAATTTTATATTCACAAGATATAAAATTCACAAGATATAAAAAGATAAGAGCAGATAACATGACAAGTACACAAAAACGCTATACCATTATCAGTAATTGGGGGCGCACTCATGGTGGATATAAGGCCGGTGATGTCAGAACCAAGTATACTACAAGAGCTTTTTTTACATTTTTTTATAAATATGTGAATTTTGAAAATATTTAATTTCCAAATAGTATGTGCTACACAAGTTTTGTTCCATGCAGCAGAAAGGAAGCAAAAACCCTGATTAGGATTTGAAGCTTGTTTGAATCAACCAAGTTATAAGAACCATTTTCAGGAACTGCAGTCATTAAAGTACAAGTTGCATTTAACGAAGATGAAGACTTTTCACTCGCAATACTGACTGGTTATACGCGCAGAAAGTGCATTACAATCCAGCAACTGGGAACATTGAGAAGAGGGCTTAAATAAGTTAAGATAAGATACAATTTATTGAACCCCATGGGGTAATATGTCCTTTTTTTTTTACTCTTTACTTTCTTTTATTCTTTTCACCATAATCTTATTGCTCCTTTTACTGTTTTTATTCATTTATTTTATATGTGTACGGTTATTATTTTGTATTTTAATTACTGCACAGCACTTTGGTCAACTGAGGTTGTTTTAAATGTGCTATATAAATAAACTTTGATTGATTGATTGCTTGTCCTCTGCATTTGACCCATCCTATAGTTGGGAGCAGTGGGCAGCCACAAAGCAGTGCCTGGGGACCAACGGCAGATCTAAAGCCTGTTCCTTGGTCAGGGGTACTGGTAGGAGTGTTCCTATAATACCCCTCACGAGGCTATCAGACGATAACTAGGGAATGAGGTGCTGCCACAGGTGAAAAGAAGCACTCAACATAAACCAATCACACGAGACATATGCCAAATAAACACGTAAGTTGCTGAATTGGAAGAGGCACAAAAGAAATTCATATGAGGTTTGTGACAGTTTTAGTTGGAATATGGAAGAACTTAAGCTTTCTGGACCACATTAGTTATCCTTGATGCATTAAAATGTATTTTATGCATCTTAATTCTGATTGGTTGCATTATTTATTATTCAGCACTGATCTCTTTCTGGGTAAACTTCCTCACATGTTCACATGTCATACCGGGAATTCTTTTGTCAACTTCATACTGTAAATAAGTAAAAAACTGAAAACTTCACCTGTGAATGAATTCGTATCAATAGTCCAAAAAGCTTGCCATCAGTTTTCTTCTTCTGTCAAGTGTCATGCTGGAAATTTAAACACTATTCTGTTGTCAAAATGTTCACTTCAGCAGTGTTTATACTCTATTTTTTTTTCCCAACAGGAATTGCTAGAACATCTGCTTAACATTTCAGGTGTTCATTGACAAATTTCTACAGTTACCATCTCTTCTTTCTTTATTGTCAGTACAGCTTATGACCCTGGGCCATATTCGTGGGTGTGTGGATGTCTGTGTGAATCAGGTGCTGATGCAGGTTATGTGGGGGCTGCAGCTGATTGGATCATTCAAACTCACTTGCTGCTGCCTGATTGGACAACTACAACATCTCCACTTTAAAGACTCAGCTGCTGGACCCTGTTTCTCCCCTTCACATGGCCATTTCCACCAAACCAGAATTATTCTGTGTAATTGTATCATGATTGCCTCTGAAACTTGTGTGGAGGCCTTTTGTTTGGTGTGTGTGTGTGTGTGTGTGTGTGTGTATGTGTGTTTGCGTGTGTGCGTGCGTGAAATAGTGAGTTTTGATACGATGGATTGATGAGTGTTAGTTTGCTTATAAGGTGGTAAATTGATCCACAGTGTATAAAGAGCACTTCAGCAGCAGAGTTGGGGTGAGTAGCCTTTTTCTTTTTTCCTTTTTCTCTTGTTTCTGTTTGGTTCGGTGCTCAGGTAAGAAATTTGTCATTTGTTTAATTTTTTATTTTCTTTTATGGAAGATGAGTGTTTATTTAGAACATTTTTGTTTATTTTGATGGTATTTTACTTATCTCTGAAGTTCGTTAAAACTGCTGCTTTAACTTGGCCTGTGCTGCTGGCTTTCTCGAGAATGGGAAGAGTGGGGGTCACACGTCATGTTGTGTCTAGGTTTCTCCTAGGCCAGAGACATAACAACCTACATTGCTACTAAATGAAGTGTACTGAGCATAAATGCAGTTCTTGAAACTGAGCAGAGACTGCCGCTGGTGTGTGGTACTGCAGAGCAAATTGAATGGTAGATTTTCACTGTTTTCTTTGGCTCAGGCTTTGGAAAGAATACAGTATAATGGGTCAACTTACAACTGCTGGCTTAAAAGAAAAAAATGAGGCAGCAAATTGTGATTGGTTGCACGCGTGAGAATTGGAAAAACTCTTTTTGCAGTCCCAGTGCAAAGTGCCAGCAATACCCACATTGTTCAAAGTTGGGAATGAAGGGGTCACATGAAAAAAAAAAAAAAAAAAAAAAAAAAAAACGGCCTGAAAACTGGCCTGAAATAAGTTACTACCTGCTTTAGTTTTTGAACACTCTTGGAATATGAGGACAGTTTATTATTTTTCTTTTTTTATTCCATTGTGAGCAGTAGTCTGTGGTAACCATTGCTATTTCTTGTGGGTCAGCACCATGTCAGCAACTTTGAAACTGAATTCCCTCTGAAATTTTTCATAAAGATAAGACTTGAGAAAATAAGTTTCACTTGGGAAAGAAGAAGAAAATGGAAAACAATGGCTGAAACATAAACTGGTCTCTCACGTCAGAATAAGAGGTCCATTAATGCTAAGACCCATTCTCATGAAACACGATAGGGCCTGTGTCCACAGGAAGCATTTTTTTGTGCCGGAATCATCTATTTTCTATTCAAATTCTATGAGGTGCAGCGTTAACATCGCTAAGCGTCCTCGACACAAAAACGCCCTGAACTTTCAGCTTTTTTCCCCTACTCCGCTTACAGCACTTTTTATTTTATTTATTTATTTATTTATTTATTTTTAATTTGGCGTCTTCAATCCATACCGAATCTAAAGCGCCCAATTTAAGAACTATGTAGACTATAAGGTTTGCTCGTATGCGACCCCATGTTGCCAACTCGAGAGAGAGAGACAGTTTGCGACTCTCCTCTGAAGCAAGCCCCTGTCAGCCACTGCTTCTTTACATTCATTGGTCGAAACTTCTTAAGTTTAGAACGAGGGCGGAGGATATCTGAACATGAGCAAGCTTAGAATCTTACTGACGAGCACCTGGCTGGCCAACAGGACGCGGTTGAACAACGAACAAAGCAACCATTTTTTGTATCCCTTCCTGGCAGTCCCTTCCCAATTTGCATCCCTACGGCCCATAGCCAATCGTGCACTGCTCTGAAAAAGCTGCCGACCACTGCCGGTTGGCATGACTGGGGATCGAATCTGCGCCATGGTAGTCACTACTGCTCCGCAAATGCTGTGCCTTAACGTAGTGAGCTAACCCGGCAGCTGTTTACAGCGCTTTTTAGAACAGTGCCGGACTCATTAATGTCACGTCTCTCTCACCGAAAAGTCAAAATCCATAAGAGTGAGAGCCTTACAATATCAGCAGCTATAGTGTTTCAAATCAACTAGCAGCAGTTAGGTTTGCTGAATATTCTCTGTGTAGGGAACTCTGGGTTTGCTGACATGTTAGTTAATTACTATTAATTTTCACTAAAACAGTCTTTACTATTACAGCCAAATGGATCCGCAAATTCAACTGGAAAACAAACGCTACAGATTCCTGGCAGATTAAATTACTTTATTTTAGCATAATATCATCTAGAACTCAACAAATCTTATCTTGACCATAAAGTGGACAGTAGATCAAAAATGACAATAAATTACAGTATATATAATTCAGCCTTGTCATTCAGTCTAAATAACTGTACAATTCCTTTGGCACATGTTAACATGTAAGGCCATTATGGCTGTCCTCTTTACAGCAATTCCTGTCTGCTGTCAGTTTTCCAGCCCACCTCCATGTGTTCCATGCGTGCAGCCAAGAGAGAAAATTTTATCCAGCCTCCATACAAAATTTGTGCACGACAGCAGCATGGATTGTCTTCTGCAAAATGCCTACCCCCCAACCCAGAATGTTGGCATGGTAACAGAGCAGAGAGTTGACTCTCAGCACGCAGCCTCATAGTCACCTTATACCCGTAACAGCAGGCACTTAACAGTAAACCTCAGGACATTATGCACTGCTCACAAATGTGAGTGACTAGTCCACATTTAATGCCAAAAATTGACCATGAAAAAAAAATGCCTCTGTTAGACTGACTGTATTATCTATCATGCATATACCTACCAACATAGCTGGACAGTATCCCAGTCATGCTGTAATTGTGTGCGTCAACCTCCAAATCTTTGTAATACTCCATAAAATTTAGGGCTTCTTGGGAGCTTAAGGAAGCACATGCTCCACTGCGACTGGAAGGGTCAAATAAAATGAATACCTGCCCTTTTTTGTGCAACGGTCACAAAAGGGAAGACTTAATCTTTCCTTTAAAGGTATTATTGATTTATTGCATTTGGCAAAAAAAAAAAAAAAAAGGACAAGACTTAGAGACCTAACTTTGGCTTTGAGGCATCATTCATACTATCCCAATTCAAAGCACATTTAATTCCTGATTCCCCAAAACCCAAATAAATTACAGAAAATGATTTAATGAAAATCAGGTCAATTTATCTTTTGTTTAATTTAAAACAATGTACCATGATCTACACAGGAAATGATGAGCAAATACTTTGGCACATACATGTGCACTATATATAAACTTGTTTATGAGGCATATAGTTTTATTACCTTCTTTTGGCAAATGAGCCTACTGCTTTGACACACAACCGAGAGAGCAAATTAAAATTCCTATTTTGGGAAATGACATGCGCCACTTGCTAATCACTGCAATTCTTAACAATATTAAGACTACTAAGGCAGCTTGCATAGCCTCTTATCTTACTCAGGCAAGAGGTGCAATTAGATATTATATATGAAACAAATACATATTTTAAAACTATATGATTAACATCAATGCCAGTGGAGTGCATCAGTCCATTCGCACATGCTCATTGATATATAGATAACTGATCACAAAATGCAATTTTTAAATAATTGCATTTACATCTTGTTCATGGACATTGCGGGACCAGTTTTTCTGCGTGCCCTATGTATGGCAATGTAGCCGCCACATAATCACTTCATCTAATTCACATTTTCCTCCAGCTGCATGGACTAGCTGGTATTTTTGTGCCAGGGCAACAAGCAGCTGGACAGAGAGATGAATATTGAGGGTGTAGTTTCATTTTGAGGGACGGTTTCCACGTAAATTCTACTAAGAGGCATTTAAAATGCAAAAATGTTCAAAATTTTGTGCAAATAATGTGAAAGGAAAAAATAAAGACAATAATATTTAAAGTAGAGTATTAGCTCTTAAATGATGAACTCAAACAAATGGGTAAGTTGGCAGATCACATGCCAACAACAACAGTCTGATCCATGAACCACTCTCCAAGTGATCCACAAAAAGGAGAGTGAGCAAAGAAATGTTGCATGCATTGCTCAACATTCACCCTGGCAATAAATATCCTGGCTTAAAAGCTTTATGTTGTGAAAGGTCTTGATGCCACGATTGACACAACAAAGCAGGGATCAGGCGACTGGAATGCTAATGGCCGGAATGAGTGCAGCCAGAGTAGCAGCACACTTTGGAGTGCATTGTGCGACAGTTTTGCGTCTGCAAATGCTATATATACAGACAGGAAGCACTCGAGATCGACCGCGGCCTTGGCACCCACGTTTGACCCTGAGTGCGCAGGACCATAGCGTTTGTGTGCTGGGGTTCCCAGAAGATGGTGTGACCATATCAGTTCCCATACAAAGGGAAGACAGCTTCATGATGAAGGCATCTCTCCATATACAGCTCGTGTTGGGATGGTCCTGACGTATCGCAAACTTGCTGCTCTTGGTCAGTGGTGACAGGCATGTCCAACAAAAACAGGGCAAATTGTCAATGATGTCACATTGTGTTTGGTAACAGGTCCCACTACTTGTCCTACACACCTGTCCCCACAGATGACAAGTAGCACATCTGCGATTTGCCACTAAAAATAATGTGATAATAAAGCTCATTCTGATTGATCCTGCTCTTGGCTCCTTGTGTTCTGTGGCAGATGAATCTAGCCTACTATGGAGCCAGCAGATCACATGATCACTGCTGAAGTGCCTCGCTATCAGGGCATTGGTTTGGGGAAACGGAGCTGCACCAGCTTCACAAGTCCATCTCAGCCATCTCCAGGCAGAGGTCTTCCATTGACGAAATCACCCTGGATTTCGCTGCTGCTGTCCAAGCTGCCAGCATCCTCCAAGCTCAACCTCCCAGGCCACGCCTGACCAAAAGAGCCCGTGATTGGCAGCTGCCTGCTGGGATGCCGACAATCTCATCATCCACTCCTTTCCCGCCTTCCAAGTTATTCTTCCACTTTCAATCTGGCCATGCTGCTGATTGGTGCCTTCTCAGTCTGGGCTAAGGCAACGTTTCTGTCTCGGATTACTCCATTGAATTCCATACCCAAGAGACCACCACCAATGAATCCATGATACCTTCTTCCATGAGTTTGCTAGCCAGATTGAAGATGAGCTGATAACTTGTGTGATTCCGCCAAACTACATCAAGCTAAAGGACTCGCTCTCTGAATTGATGATTGGCCGCAGGAGAGACGTACCCCAGAGGAAGGACATATTCTCTCACTGCTCCAAAATCTATAGCTATGGATGAGTATATTTTTGAGACCTTAGCTTCTGGGATAATCTCCCCATTTTCTTTGCCCGCTAGAGCTGGATTGTTCTTCATGGCTAAGATAGATGGCTCACTCTGCCCTGCATCGATTACCAGGACTCAACTCCATCACCATAAATAACCTCTACCCTCTTCCACTCATGAATTTAGCATTCACCAACCTCCAGGGACAAAGTTACTTCACTAAGCTGAACCTGCACAATGCTTATCACCTGGTCTCCATCTGTGAATGAGACAAGTGGAAGACTGCATTTAACACCTCCAACCACGATGAATGCCATTCAGGCTCACAAATGCCCCGACTGTCTTCCAGAACTTGATTAATGGTGTCCCACACAACATGATTTTCGATTTGCTTATGTATACCTGGACAATATCCCAGTAATTTTGCAACTCTTGGAGGACCACACTCTGCTTTATCATGTTCTTGTGATATTACACAAAAGTACGATGGTGTTACTCTGAATAGAAGCCCCATATCACCAATAATAGCATTAGACAACATCATATTGAAAGGCTTAAGCTACTAATCACGTGTTTCATGAAATGCATAATATGCAAAGGAATGGTGGAAACCAATAAAAAATACAATTGTCTGCAATCTGCATTGAAAGCAAGATGTTTAAATGTGGTGAAATGTGCAGGGAATTTGTAAGGCAGAAAATGTAGTAGTGCCAATTTCAAATAAAAGTACATAGGGTTTTACTATGTAGTTACAAATTAGAAAGGAGTTGTTGCCACTGCTTGTACTGCCTCTGGCAAACCTTTCAAGTTAGAGACTATAATTGTAATGCTAAGGTTGAGCCACTTACTTTTCAGCAAAATTAAATTCCGCCTCCAACTTTGCTTGCCACTTCATATCAAAAAAAAAACCCAAGAAAGGTTCTGCAATGGTACCTTACTCATCAACATGTCTCAGGTTTACAGATAGTTTAATGTGACCACTTTTATCTGCGGTCTCTTTTATTTTCCACAAGTAAAGACAGGCAACCTTGATCTTCTATGTTGTTTCTCCATTAATGCTGCTTGCAATAGCAGGTAGAATTCAGATTATTTTTGACACCACAGTAAATGAACACAAAGTCTTCAAATGCCCAGCCAGCACACCATTGTATTCAAAGAGGTACTGTTCTTTTGTTTTGTTTTTTTTTAATCAATTTTAAAAAGAAAGTTCAGTTTTGTTGTCTCACTAATAGCTATATGTTTACAAAGATTCTGTCAAAAGGGTGTTAAGAGGTGCGCACCTCGACTTACTGATAGGTAGCAGTACTCAATAAGAAGTTGGGGTACTCAACTGATAGGTGCCAGTACTCAGTGCTGGTATTCAAGGCATTGCTAGAGTGTCTTGCATATGACAACAGAAATTGGGCCCAAAGAAACTTTTCTAACAAGCAATAGAACTCACGTTTAATTTCTTTATATAGATCACCATACATCTTGCTACACAACCACGCTTTCAGTCAGGAAAAGATTTTAGTCAGTCAGCTCTAACTAAATGCAGCATGCACAAACCAAGAAAATGGCAATTTGGCGACCTTGTTTGACCCTGACACACCCTGTGTCCTGCTAAGCTTGAAGAGAAAGAGAGCGGGAAGTGAATAAATATTAAGAGCCCACAATGAAAGCTGATGTGGAGCTAGGATTTTAACTTGCAGTAAGTAAAGAGTGATGCAGCAGCAGGCAATATTGACCAGCAGCAGCAGAGAATTGCGCAGCACAGCAGCAGGCAAAGATACTTTTCCAGCAAAGGTGGAGCAGGAGAGCACCTTAAATGAATCACCAAAAGACAAGTGGAGCAGTGGCAGGTATGCAAAGGAGTGCTTATCAGAATGAGGGCATGTCTTGAGTTGCCAACCTCAACTGGCTCCATGAGTTAAACCCCATCATCTTATAATGACAGAGGACTTTGAGCAGAGCATTGATTCACATTGCGAGCACCATCCAGAGTGATTATTCTGTGAAAATTTTCATAAGATCCCTTGTCTGCTGCATGATATGGAAACTATATATCAATTTACTGATACATTTCATTGATTGAATTATGAATTTATGAAGGTATTTATACAAACAAAAATTACTGCAGTTGTGAACAGTTGGAGTGAATGTAATTTTTTTATGAAGGTAACTTATGACAAAGGTTAAACTATGCACAGGCAGAATTGGCACCCTTCGTGAATATAAGCAAAACAGACATGAACAAAATTCTTTGCTGTTCATGTTCTAGATATTTCACTAAAAATATTCATAACAAGTGTTGTCCCTAAGGTGACATCATCCCCCGCCGCAAATTATAAATTCAAAATTAAAGAGGTATGAAGTGATGGTGATAGGTTAAGATGAAGCTAAATGTCAACAGAAACATGATCCAGTCAACATCCATTGATATTTTGCACCGTGGTTGTTTAAACGCAAAAATATTTTCAAGACTTACTGTGATCTTGACATGAATGTCACAGTGTATGAATAGTAAAAATTGTCCTAAATAACCTGCTTATCAATAAACATTCAACAGAATTCAGATGAAGCATGGTGTCAAACATGGAGAAAATCCAGTGAACCTTTCTTGAGATATCTCGCTGACAAGGGTAAAATGTCAAAAAACCATTAAAGTCACCTTGTGAAATATTCAATGTGTCGCCGTGACCTTGCAAATTATGCCAAGGTCACCAAAATCGACTGGGCCCTGCACCTTCCCTAAATGGAGCTTGGTATCGATAATGAAGATAGTCCAGTGAGCTGATCTTGAGATATCTCGCTTTACATAAAGTTTTTTTTTTTTAAGATTATTTTTTTGGGAATATTTCCTTTATTTGACAGTTTACAGTGTAGAGAGACAGGAAGGTTGGGGAGAAGAATGGGGGAAGACATGCAGCAAATGACCTGAGCCGGAATCGAACCCAGGTCGCTGCGGGAAGGACACAGCCTTTATGGTACACGGGCTTAGACCGATGAGCCACCAGGGCACCCCGTCGCTGACAAGTTTAACATGCAGGTAAACATGCTGAAGTATTCAATGTGTCGTTGTGACCTAGAAAATAAAGTCAAGGTCACCAAAATCGACTGGGCCCTGTGCCTTTACTAGATGAAGCTTGGTGTCAAATATGAAGACTATCCTGTAAAAAGTTTTTGAGATATCTTGCTGACAAGGTTAACATGCAGGTAAACATCCTGAAATATTCAATGTCTCACTGTGACCTTGAAAATTCTGCCAAGGTCACCAAAATCGACTGGGCAATGTGCCTTCCACAGATGAAGCTTGGTGTCAAATATGAAGAAAGTCCAGTGAACCTTTCTTGAGATATCTCGCTGACAAGGGTAAAATGTCAAAAAAAAAAAACCGTTAAAGTCACCTTGTGACCTTGAAATGATGGTCAAGGTCACCAAACATTACTGGCACCTTTCTCTTATTGTAATCAACCTAGATGTGAAATATGAATAGAATCCAGTCGACGGTTCTTAAGATATTACAATTCGTACGGACGGACGTATGGACGGACAGAGCCTAATACTATATCCCCCGCTTCGCGCTAAACGCGCGGCGGGGGATAAAAATTTAATCCTTCATTCAAGTTATGAAAAAAGAAAAACATATATAGACATTAAATAAATATTTTTCTCTGAGACGTGTGCCACAATTATTGAATTTACACGAAAATCCTATGATTAAAATGTAATTGACTTATCTTTCCAGTCATATTTTACATTTTTAAGTTCACCTGTTTGATTGGGAAATTTTAAGTATGATTACTTCAACCATGACTTCCTGTTTTACTGAATTTTAAATACGAGGTGACTAATGTAAGTCCTAATTCCCTTAGTCATTCATCACTATGGGTAAGACCTGAGATAGCGGTGACAATGGAATCAAATATGGAAATATGAAAAAACTCTAAACAGTTTGTGACAGGCCAAAGGAGGGCCCAGGCGGGGAACTGAACCCCAGACTCCTGGGTAAGAGTGAAATGCGCTAACCACATTGCCAAAAAGCCAGGCTTGTTGGCAAGGCAGCCAGTGCGCGTGCTTATTAGGAGACATTTATAGTGACAGGACCCTTTAACTGTCACAAGTTGAACAGGCCCATGTCCACTATCAAGGCAATAAATAAGAAGTTTAAAGTGATAGCAAATGAAATTATCTTAATCCATGGACAAATTTAGAAATGAGTCAAAATTACTTCAAATCAGTGGAAGAATTTATTTTTCGAAAACTGGTAATAACAGTAAGTGTTATAGTCTAAATACAAGGTTAAAATGCTTGGTAAGATTTTTGTTTTTGCATTGTATAAGCTTGTGTTTATGCATATGCTACGCATACATGCATGACTCACATTATCCTTCTTCGTTTTCAATATTGATTGCGTACTACCTGTGTAACATTATTATTTTTGTTGCAAAATCTTAATGGCTGAAAACCACCTCAATATGAGCTTCGTAGTTGATACGAAGGCGGTAGGTCTACCCAAGGGTGTAGGTTTAATGCGAGAATTGGTAGGGACATGTATGCGATGCGAGCGCGCAATGCGCTGGAAAATTTTTGTAAATCTGAGTGCAGATACTGCTTTTACTGTATAGGCTACAGAGATTATCCAAATGAGTGTTCCATTTTTTTAATTATTATTATGCTAGGCAAGGTGCCTCCATAATTTTCATACAAAGATGCCACATACATAATCTTGTCACAACCTTAACTGACAGCTGCAAACTATCTCAGTGCACTCATGAAACCCGCTCGGATTTAGTAACCTGGACTTTGCTACCACGTGAGTGGATATATAACTACGTTTGCAAGCCAGCTCGCAATCCTCTCTATTAAGCATCTTAATGTGCGGTAACGCAATTGCAGCCACGATAAACACTTCAAAATGGGCCACCGACTATGAATTGGACAAGCCGCAAACCGAGCGTTTTATCGGACTGGATCGTGTTAGATTTACGATACGTGTTTCTTTCATTTCCCCCACTGAGCCAAAGTTGGTTGGGACATTTTGACTTTCATAGGTTATATTGGCTGAACATCATGAAACTAACTTTAATGCTTTGCCTATTATTCCACAGAACAAGTCATAATTATGACCTCACCTGAAGCCCTGATACACCTGTATCCTCAACAGCTAGCTCTGTTTCTCTAGCTTGCTGCTGTGGTTCCTGCATATAAAATAATTCATTAATAACGGCACCTTTGAGGGATTTCTCCACTGAAATTCACCACATAATTTGACATGTCCACCTGGTTTATATTTACTACTGCTAGCAACCCGATTGCTAACCAACATGTGACAGAATCCAGGTTTAGTTGTTTAACATGTTTAATTAAATTTCCTTGGCATTATCCTCTGATAAAAACTAACTTAAGGTAGCTAGCAAGTTTTCACTTTAAATAACTATCTGTTTCTGGCAAGTTGATCACTTAGGCTGTGGATGGCAAAAAAGTTTCTGATGTCGTCTCTTTTTTTTGGTGGCCTCTCAGTTTTCTTCCCCTGTCAACTGAGTGGCTAGCTGCCGTTAGCTCGCTAGCTAACAAACTGATATTACATACTGGTAATGGAAAGGTACTGTGAGCACACCAGCGAAGTGATGTTTACTTAGTTATGAGAGTGGCACTTAACTAGCCTGCTAGAGTGCTAAGCCGCACCAATTCAACCAACATTACACTTGGCATTCAGTTTGGCAAAATATTAGCAGCATGACTTAACATGGAGCGACCTTTTTTTCTCACGCTCTCAGACAATGAAATTTCCACAAAAGTGATATGTACCTAAGGTAATATCAATGTCTGTCATGAGTTGGGCCATGGAAAAAGTGCAACAGTTACATGATGAAGAAAAATCTGGAACAAATGCCAAATTATGGTTCTCTTCTACAGGTAAGCCATTGCAAACACAATGTAATCAAAGCCGGCAATCTAGTTGCAGGTCTCAAGTCTCGCTTTAGACAAAAATGAATATTCATGACCTGAATACAGTGGTCAGTTTACTCTTGACTTTTAGCCTTCAGGTAGCCCCTCCCTTTCAACCAATCAAATGCTAGAAAGCATAAATAGGTTGTCTTGGAGACAGAGCCTCCACAACTGGGTCTAATGTGGCTTATCTGGAAAGATGATTAGAACGAGTTCACTGAAATTGGTAGGGACAATCTGGCTTCCCAAAATATTGTTAGGGACATGTCCCTACCTTCCATATACAAACCTATGCCCTTGGGTCTACCAGAAGTAAGCAGCAGTTCAAGGGGTGAGAAGGATTTAGGATAGTTGAACAACATTGACAACATTGCAGCCGTCAAATCAGAGTGACGAAACTTACCTCCCACATGAAAAAACAACAGTTGTAGGAATGAGCTGTAATTGAAGAGACTGTCTCTGAAATGGAAACAAACCTCTCTGTACCAGCCTGTTCACTAATAGGTGTAACCTATTTCATCACATCGCTTTTCAGCACAGAATATAAGCTGCACACATTGATTGTTCGCAACAAATTTACCGACGACATAACGTGTCACAAATATAGCTACATATAAATCTAGATATAGCTCGTTGTACACATATGCTTGTACAACTATTCTTTTCAAGCTGCGGCATCCCTGAGAAAGCATAATTTTACTCTTTGTCAATTCTAGGTGAGTGCTGTTCTGGAACTGAGCTCAAAAATGCTTCTTATTTTTGTTCTCAGATAACTGGCTGTCCAGAAAGTAATAGATTCATTGTGTGTGGTCTAACATTTCATTGGGAGTAAAATTTACCTCTTTTTGTAACTCTCAATAAATTTCTATTTAAAAATGGGCCTTGACTGGACTTTACAGTAAGACATTAATCTGATGCTTGCCTCCAAAACAAAAAAAGGTTAACTGACACTAGCTTAAAGGTTTTGCCATGGCTATCACTTACCCCGACCTAAACCCATAAAATATCCGTGGGACAAGCTGAGTCCGCAAGCATTAATCTTGTGATCTGAAGGATCTGGATGGATTCTGTGTGAAGAAATGGTGTAACATCCCATGTGGTGTGTCCACCAACCACATCACACATAATAGGAGAAGACTCAGAGTTGTTACATTGGCAAAGGCAGACAGCGAAAAGTATTGAACGAAGTGGAGCCATTTTGTTTCATAATAAAAATGAAATGTTTCATTTAGTTGTTAATTTAAGTCAAGTTCTGATTTTTTTAGTGAATATCCTGAATGAAAAATCATGAGGATAAACAATCAACATTTTTCACCTCATTTTACTCATTTTCACTAAGGAGTGCCAGTTTATTGTTGTTTATTGTTTATTGTAATGTAATCTGTTAACCCTCCTATTATGTTCATATTAACAAACAATTTTGGCTCAAACTCGGTTTGATCCTCACAATGAAAAGCTACATAAAAAGTTTGTAACTGAAAGTGTTGCCCAATCTCCTCTTAGCTCATTTATGCCTTTTTACTGACCATTTTAGTGGCTATGTAAATGAAACACGACTCCCCCATCCTCCCCTTATACATCTTAGGCAGCACTACAAAAACAAGATCAAAATGATGGTTTTATGTGATAACTAGCCATACCTGTGCTCTGCAGGGGTTTGATTGTGACCAATAATCCTAATGAATAGTGATGTCACCCGTCGTCATGGTAAGGAAAGGCAAAAATGGATAAAATGGGCCAAATTTCAGTAACACGGCAATTTGGTTTGATCCCACATGGCAGAAGATAGAGGCAGGCTTGTCTGGAATGCATATGCCAGAGGAAGCCGGGATCGTTTGGGCAGTTTGGGATGAGATACGTTGCAAAGGCCGGGCAAACTGAGAGTTAATACATAGATCGATTCTCGGAGCAAAATTACCCAAACGACACCGATGGTTACAACATGTGTACAGAACATAAAATCATTTTTTTGAGTGAAATTCCATTTTACCTGTAACGTTAGGGCAAAAAAATAAATCTGAAAACAGTATATTAACCATGTTTGTAGAGACGTTGAACATTGACTCAGGTCAAACTGACCAGGTGTAGCAGGCCAGAATATATCCCTGGCCAGAATATACCCGCGTATATTCCGGCCTAGGCTAGAATATACCCCGGGGTATATTCTGGCCTAGGCCAGATTAAACCCAGGGAATATTCTGGCCTAGGCCAAAATATACCCCCCCAGGCCAGATTTTACCCCAGGGGGGTATATTCTGTCCAAGGCCGGATTATACCCGGGGTATATTCCAGCCTAGGCCAAAATATACCCCCTGAGTCTAACTCCTTAGTCTAGATCAGTGGTCTTCAACATCGTTCCTGGGGACCCAGTGTGTATTCTGTCTTTTGTTCCAACCACAATTGTAATCACAGGATTTTAACAAGCTGTTAATGTCTTAATTAGTTGTTGTTCATGTTTGGCCATGTTACTTACTGTCTTTGGCCAAATGTTACATAGAAACATCCATACATGCTATGAAGAATAAAATACCCTTAAAGATAGTGGTTTTATTTCTATACTACAAGATATTTCAAGCGTTATAACATTTCAAACAGATCAAATTGGACACTGAGGAACCCCAAATTTGGCTGCTGGACTCAATTGTTTCGAGTTATTTCAAAAAACTTAAGGTGAACTTAATTAGACCAACATAACACAAAACTGGTTTGACTCTTTATCATTTGCATGTTGAATAAATTTGTCATGATGTGCCAATTAGTTTTCACGAATTAGGAGCCAACTACATCTTTAATTCACGTTTCGCTAAGCCCCGCCCTAGAATGCAGACAGGCCAATCACAGCAGAGCCAACAACTGGCTCCGACTGAACTCCGACACTTTCATGACAGCGCTCCATTGAACTTAGTGCAGGCGTCTCAGATTTTTGTACTTTTCGACACTCGTTTTGTGGACTATAACATAGTTATGGTTAAGCGTTGTGCCTGGGGCACTTGTAAGACTGACACTCATTACTCAGAGAGGTTGGAGGGGGGTGTGCGTAAAAATAGCCACAGCCTGTATTTTTTTTCGCTTTGGAATATGTCGCCTTCAGAGTTTTCCAGCGATGCTTAACTTGGTTGGCAGTTCACACAAAACCAGCCTCTCTCTACTTTTCGCACACCTTAAAGATATCGTTGTTAGGTGCTTTAGCCCATCGATATATTCCATTATATTCATGTCTTTCATTATCTGAATGCACACAGTCGTCTCCTCTTCCCTCCAAAAATGCTGATTCCTTGCGAATTGAACAGGCGTAGACGTAATTAAATATTCTGTCCGGGGGCATTTTCCGATTAAGGTGTATACATGACCCAATATGCCGATTAAAACAGGCATATGCCAGGGGTCTTATTCGGAATATTTCGAAAAGGAAAATGACCTTAATCGGGTTATTGCACGCGTTTACATTACAGGTACGGAATCGGAATATTCTCATATTCGATTAATACAGCAATATGGTGTGCGTGTAAACGCAGTCATTTATTCTAAATTCCTGGGCCATGAAGGAATACCGCTCAGAGGGCACAGTTATCGCAACAAATCACTACTGACTATTGATTGTGGAGAGTGACAACCTGACAGTTCTCCAAATATTAGCGAGCAAACATTGAACCTAAAATTACACTCTCATAACTAACCACCTAACCCGTTAGCTAAGTCAAACAGCTAGAAAACATAAGAAATGTTACAGCCGTCTCGCTAGTTAACGTCAGCTGATACATTATAGTTAATGCCGTTGTAGGATGGGAAAAGGGGGGTTGGAGCACCGCTGGCGCTGATGAGTGCATCTGTGACACTGCAGAAGGACTGGTGGGCCTTCTGAGCATCAAAAGACTTCAACGCCATGCAATATAACAAATTGTTGAGTTCCTGATGACAAGCAGCTTGTTGTTTGCTGGGGTTTGTGTGAAGGGAAGTGGGGGTGGTTTATGCCCGTAAGAGACTGGAGACCTGAACTGGGGGATGCAAAGTGTGAGCAAACTGTATGTGTGAATGGCTGGACAGGATGCAATAAACCCGGCCTCTGAGCTGGGAGTGGGGGTTGGCATGGTTTCTGCGCCTTTGATGTCACCCTGCATGGGAGGCCTTTGGCTTACCCAATGCCCCATATTGCCCTCAATCATCTGTTGTACGACTGGACCCAAACTTATCTGTTTTAAATAATCTAAACCTCTGGGAATGTCACAATATGCTCATATGTTCAATATACTGCTAAGAAATCACTTCTGTACTTACAACACAATTTACCTGTATAATAATTCAGTTTAAGACTTTTTCATGACAACTGCATCATATTCATACATTTTCCTGGCTTGTTTGATATGTATGATTTTGTTATAATTCGAGGAGTTGAATGGCATGTTTCATATCAAATGAAATTATAATTCATTCACTTTTAGAAACTCCCTAAATTTGGGTAAGGTAAAATCTCCTCTCGGGTAATAAAGTTTAATTCCTTTTGTCTGAATGGCCCCTCCTTTACAGCTAAATGGCCTGACTCTGTCTCAGTTCTGAGACCTGTAACCCGATATCCCACCTGGTTAACTTATGGGGCTCTCTGGTTGGAGGAGGGGGTAGCTGGTTTGGTTTATAGGAAAGAGAAATGAGCTGTTCGGGGAAGATCGTATCCGATCTCTCCCCACGCATGTTAGTGCGTGAGTAGCCTTTTCAATTATGGAATATCGTAATTCGAACTTCCCGCGCACGTCAGTGCATGTGTATCCTTTCCTCCAGGTATGACTTTATTCTCCTTTTCTAAATTGTACGTAACTTGTAATTGGCTTAATGTTGATTTGTTTGATTTAAGCTCTTGCCTACCTGGTGAATAAATTATTGTTATTCCTTTAAGCTTGCATGGTCTCAGTGACTCTTAACACATGTACATTCTTTCTAGCCCCGTTGCGGCGGATATTTAGGGGGTTAATCCCAACCGAGGAACGACTGGCCAGCGGCCCGGTATGGGAATTGGTTTTATGAAGTTGGAGAGACAATCATGATCTACTTACATAAAGGGTTTATGTATTGCCGGTTCTGGGATTTTAGCCTTAAGCAAACCCATGGACGAAAAGTTGGTTATCTGTTAAAATTCCCTGAAGGAACCCATAGGCGTGCATAGATCTGGGTTCGCTGTATTCACACCAAAAGATGCTGCTGCAGTGATGGCTGACTTCCAACCTCTAATCTAACCAACGAACCTGGGATCCGGACATGGTGTTAAAGCACGGGAACATTAATGAAAGTGACGGCGGTTGTCTTTTAAGAGTTCGAGGTATAATCAACTTCGAGATCCACGCATGTTTTCCCTAGATTATGAATTCTAATTTTAATTTGGAGTCAGATACTTAACGAGGGTATAACTCAATTTGGTATTCTAAATTTACTATGGAGTCAGATTAATTATAACCGTTGTGCTTTTGTGTCCCGTTCTTCGAACAGAGAAAATGGATCCATTTTATTGTGATTCGCACCAGCCAGGAGGTCGCGCGTACTAATACCAACCCAAGGAACACGTGGACCATTCGTCTCCGGCAATTTCCGTCTTTGGTATTGTTTTGTGGGTTTTACACCGTGGTATAAACATAGACTATATAAATCAGTCTATGGGTCCAAGTCCAGATTTCCTACATTGTGCATGAAAATACTGTAATCCTTTCTGTCTACTCCTGTCTGAAACCGCATTTGCTGCTTTGTGAAAGCCCAACAGCAGTTCAGCTGGAAGAGCTGTCCAAAACGCCATGTTGAAACTGAAGTTTTGTCGGTCTCAGCAACAATAACTAAGGGGGGGCGGGGCTTAGAGAAAGGTGAATTTGATTGGTTACATTGTTTTCTCTCATTTTATGCTGTTATTTCCAATGCATCGCAATGTGGGTATGGCATTTTTTTTAATTCTTGAGGGCAAACATAGCTATTTTTAGTTATCTTGTGAGTTAAGAGGGCAAACAACTGCTCTAAACATTAAATACACTTAAGACAAATTAACAGCTTGTTAAAATCCTGCGATTGCAACTGTGGTTGGACCAAAAGCCAGTATACACAGTGGGTCCCCAGGAACAACGTTGAAGACCACTGGTCTAGATTATGGTCCAGGGCAAGTTATTTTGTTAACTTGAATGAACATTACAATATGTTTTTTTCAATTTATGGCTAGACTTGCTTCACGTGTTGAAGATGCTCTGTAAACATACATTGTAAGGGTCAACTCACACTTTGCTAAGGCACATACATTGTACATGTACCACCATGCAATTAACAAAACCAATGACAGTATCACAGATAGAAATAAGAGGAAAACTTGGAAAAACTAAGTGATAGTTGAAATATATTTACATCTTCTATGCTGAAAAGCTGCAGTTGTACTCAAAACAAAAGATGTTCATAATACATGTACTAGACTTTGTTGTTGTTTACATTTGCCACTAAATAGTGCATTTCAAGTTCTATTTCCTTTGAAGACTTCATGACTTCCCTTCAAATAGGGTAAGAAACCATGGGCTCTATCTTTCACACTGCCCTACCCGTTGCCCCTACCCGCTACCCGTGAATTACGCATTTAGCAGCCTCCACTATCCCTAAACGGTATCTTGCGGCCACACTACCCGCTATGCATTATGCCGACTCCCTTATTTGCGCCTGGAGGTGTGCCCGTGGGCGTGTTTATGCCATTTCCCTACAATTGCTATCTTGACCACACATGTTAGGGAAAGCGTATAGCGGGTCCTCAAACCACCCGCTACCCATTTGGGCTTTTACAAGAGCGCGCCCAGGCGGCTTCATTGGGCGTCCACTTGGACACATGTGGACATGCACATGCGGCTCCACTTCCCGCATTAACTCGCCTATAAAAAGCCACCTTGCTTTAGCCTCAGTTGAACCCCTGAGAAAATGGCAGAGATAGTACTAAATTGCCTTGATCGCCAGTTAAATAATAGAAGACGCCCAGAACGCGTGTACCGCCAGCGCATCAGCTACCTGGGCCTTTCAGGTAAGTCTATATTGTTTGTATTTTGTATCAATCATTTTTTCCGCTTTTATAATAGTATATAATTATTATATATAATATATATTAATGATATATATTATATATATATATATATATATATCAGGGCCGGCGCTAAACCTGAAAATTTGGGGGAAAATATCCATCCCTTTATTGACTACAATTAGTCCTGGCTAATTCTAGATGGTTTTCCTTTATTAACAAGTTTTCCAATTCAAGAATAATCAAGTGGCAATTGAAGACATGGCTTCTCTCCCCCATGCGATCTAACAGCGACAAAATAATGGGCTACATTCAGCACCAAATTAAAGTATTGGTCAAAGTCATTTTCAACAGTAGCATGCCTGATTAAAACTAAAGGCCTTGAAGCTATATTTGTTGTACAGCATTAACATCCACTTTAGCCTTCAGTTAATTTTTTTTCTGCAATTTTTTTTTGTGCGGACACGTGCCCTCCCAGAATTGTGGAAGTTTTTTTTTCCCCACACCTTTCCCTATGTCGCTAAATCAGCTATAGCTATGACGAATCAGCAGCACTTGTCTACAAGTGCAGCGTTCCACAGCTCGTGTCATCCACTCGTCTCAGGGTAGTCTCACGCTGAACTTATATTAGTTTATCTTTGGTCAAGGGGCGGGCCTTAGTGAACCCCATCTCAGGAACTTAGCGTAGCGCACTGTCGGTTGAGACGAGCCCATAACAGATGAAACTGGTATTTGCCATTCCCCAGCAGGTTGCACGGACAAGCTTACATGCGATGCTGACGAGTGGACAGGTAGCCTAACAATAAGCTTGGCTACTCAGGTTTGAAAATGTATTCCCTTGCCTTAGAACGTACGTGCTTTCAATTGCCAATTAAATGTGCACATTTTTTGTAACTTTTATTTTTAGAAATATCCTTTGTGCTGATCGCGACGCGCGTGCAAATATAGTATGACAGCGCAAAACACTACGTTAAATGACTTATCCATAGATTTAATATTAAAGTTTTGAAATGGTTTTCTTATCCTTTTGTTGTATAGTTCATGATGTCACATCAAATACAAGCGCGAAGAATCGATGGAGTGGACAAAAATGTATGGTAGGGTTATTCCGGGCAATTCTTGAAGGCTGCGACTTCAGCAACAAACTTCCTTCGGGATAGTGCAGTATTATTGTTGTTGTTATTGCTTCTTGAAATGAAAATGATCAAAACTTATTCTGTACTTAGGTGAAAAGACGCAGAGCTATTTTCAGATAATGCCTCACAATTAAGGTGGGTTTTATACTTCAGGCTAACTGGGATTCAACTGTATGGAGCATTTTTCTTTAGCTCTGCCTTTTACGGATTTGCTACCGAATTCGCAGGATGACCTCCGTGGTCACTTCATTAGGTACACTTGTACACCTTCTCCTGAATAGAAATATTTCAGTCAATCACGAGGCTAAAACTCATGCAATGCATGTGAACATGTTCCCACCAAGCATCAGGATGGGGAAGGAATATGGTGTAAGTGGTTTGACTATTAACTGACTGCTGGGTATAGGACACGTGGACTCTTTTTGAATATTATTTTTTATTTATGTAGCCTAAAACAGAAAACTGTGGGGGAAAAGATTTGTTGAATTGTAAACTACAAAGTTAAATTAAAAAAAAAAAAAGCTTATTTGCATGGGTATTATTTATGTAAAGGAGACATATTAAAATTGTACAGTATAGCTAAGCTGTGCCCACCCAAAAATTTGGCTTGCACAGCGCCCCTGTATAACTTGGCCAGCAATCCTGTACTGATGACTCGTTCGGTTGACTTGGAGTGATCATATGCAATACACCCTCTTTCAGTACTATGGTTTTACATATCAGAACATAATTAAAAAATCAGCTGGTCGTAATCAGGTCTAACCTCTAATCTAACCTCAGGTGTAAAATGACACGTGATAGAATCCACCGTCCCATTATTTATTTGACAAAAATTCAGGCAATATACAGATGGCTTGACCGGCAGCCTCCGAGCGCAAACAGAATATAGGGCAATAGAATCCATCTCTGGTTAATAGAATAAACTGAAAACGCCCAAATACTTGCTTTAACTAATTTTGTTTGTTTATACAATTGAGAATTGTCAAATATAATTTCCACAAGGCTGTTCTCAGCAGACATCACAGGCAAAGAACTTGGAATTTCATATTCCTCGTAGCTAAAGCAAAGATCAACAGCAATGCAACATTATGTTATTTTCATCCTAATACTGATTAAGGTAACTTGTGTTCTGTTGCCTTAATAATCATTAATCCTGCCAAATAATACATTAAAGCAGACAGGTTTGGAACCCATAGGATTCTATTTCTCCTCGTTGGATATAATGTTGCTTGAAATATGTCCAATTTGTGAAGAAGAAAATGCTTATCTTTCTAAAAAAATCTCAAAGTCTCGGACCAAATGTCATCCAAAATGTCATAGTTATTTCTTTAACGAATTTTGTCTCACTTTTTGATCACCAGGTACATCAGGACTATTTTACCCACCATGAAAGACTAGCACAAAGTCGTCCTCATTGTGTATTTAGATGAACTCTGTATTCAACTACTTAACGTCTTTTACCAATGAGACAATTGGCCCAGTTTTTAAACATGGTTAAAATAAACAGTTTGATAGCATTTCCCATCTTTGCTGAGCAAGACTTTAGTGCGAAAGAAATTGAAGGCCTGCGCCATATAGGTGTCTGTCCCAAAAATAGGCCAGCTGAGTTCAGCAATTGAAGTTAATCAAAGGTCAGGCTATTTATTGAAGTAAGCCTTAAATAAATATAGCAACCTAATGGCAATGGCATAAATAATACATAAATGCGTGGTTTTTAGTCAATTAATGCAAAAATTTTCTTAGGGGAGGTTCTCATTTTCCAAACCTCACTCTTTAAGTGGGGGGAGGTACCCACCACCCCCCCCCCCAGGGCTCCCTCAAACACAGATGTCAAACTCTGCTTATGCTGTTAATGTCCATCTTCACTATAACCTGTCAAACTGGGTTTTGGATATTTTGCAAGTTGTCAATGGAAAAATCAACCTCAAATTTGAAAATTAATTTTCAATGGCGACTTAAAACCTACACAGTTCAGAATTTAAGTAGTCCATTCTCTGCCTTGATTACAGGGTCAATTACTGTCAGACAACTGTCTCATTCCTCATATGAAGTGTGAAACTAGTTTGTCAACTATCCAGTTGAGTAACTGTGTATGTGCGAGCTGTGCAACAAAGAAAAGCAATTACCCAGAAAAAACAAGCAAAAAAATCCAAATGTGTGCTCAAAACAATGTAAGGGCAGAGAGGGTTTTCCTTTAAATTTTTCATAGCTATAGATAAATATGGGGTCTCTACCACAATTTGTTTGAAGAGACAGCATATGTAAAATAATGTGAATCACTTACAATAGTATGTCTGTTTGCTGTTATTCTCATTACAGGATTAGAGTGTCCTGAATGGAATAATGTATGCTTGGTTATTATTTTCTCTTGGGGATGGAAATGTGTACTATTTATTAAACTGCTTATATATCAACCACATTTCATCCATCATTCATTCATTCATGCATTCATTCATTTCATCATCATTCATTCATGCATTCTTCACAGCAGTATTTTATGATTTATGATTGTTATTCTATGGTGGCCGAGACCCGCCATCGCTGCAAATAAAATAAACGCTGCAAATAAAAACAAACGCCGCTGCAAATAAAAAGAAACGCTGCTGCAAATAAAAGAAACGCTGCAAAAAAAAAGAAACGCTGCTGCAAATAAAAGAAACGTTGCAAATAAAAAGAAACGCTGCTGCAAATAAAATAAACGCTGCAAATAAAAAGAAACGCTGCTGCAAATAAAATAAACGCTGCAAATAAAAAGAAACGCTGCTGCAAATAAAATAAACGCTGCAAATAATAAGAAACGTTGCTGCAAATAAAATAAACGCTGCAAATAAAAGAAACGCTGCCAACGGCTGACACGAAGCCAAGGAACTAAATCAGCTCGATGCCTCATAGTTCGCTATGGGCAAGATGCTGGGTCATATCTGTCCTAGTAAAGGAATGGAGCTGACACCTTGCTTGCGGTGGCGGGTCGAACGCTGTCCATATCCACGAAGCAGTTGCGAGACAAATGCTGTACAGCGCTGGGAAGTTGCGGTTGTGGGCTCTGTGTATCGATATCCCCCTCGGAATGCGAGCGAGTGCTCGGCTTAGCTCATTGACGCACCTTAGCCAGGTCCCATTAACGGTAGTATGGTCAGTCAAATGGTAACATTGCATTACGTAAGCTTACTAACAATCCTGGATGACCTGTATTTTCCTATCTCATACTCGCACATTTTGATATGAAGCATTATCATCCTACATTTTGACTTCGGTGAATGCTGAATTAATTCGTCACTGTGGCCAGCATACGTATGAGTTATCAATGCTAACGCAGCGAGGCGTCATGTCCTAAGCTAAACCATGGTTCTTTGATCAGCTGCCCAGCTAATCTATGACCTGTATATTAGCGAACAATGCCAAAATTGAAGAAACACATTTAGCGACCGCTAGGTAGCTCGCTAGATGACGTAGGATAGGTTTAATTGGCAACTGAGCTAGCTAGCCTCTCTATTTTATTTGCAGCAGCGTATCTTTTTATTTGCAGCGTTTATTTTATTTGCAGCAGCGTTTCTTTTTATTTGCAGCGTTTCTTTTATTTGCAGTTTATTTTATTTGCAGCAGCGTTTCTTTTTATTTGCAGCGTTTCTTTTATTTGCCGCGATGGCGGGTCTCGCCACCGTATTATTCAGAGTAATATCAACTTTCAGAGGATAAAAAATGCATATATGTACCAAATTTTTTTCTTTGTGAAAAATGCATGATTTTTGGCAGAAATGCTTAATACATTGTATGTGAGGCTCTGAAGAAATTTTAGTGATTGTCATAAAGTCATAAATCCAGTAACAGTTGGGTTAGAATATAATCTATTCAAAAAGCATGTATACGGAATGGCTGAGAATTTAATAAATAACTGTAACCTATTAATTGATGTCAAGTCTAGCTCATTTACATAATCTTTGCTAACAATTATGTATTCATAAAAATACAAGCATTTCATGCATCATTTTAGGTTTCGCAGAACCATTAGTTTCCCATATTGATGTGATTTAGATGAGGTATAAATTCGTTTGTGTAAAAAAACTGTAAACTGAGGGACATTCTTCCGTAAATTCTCAGAATTATTTGACTGGATCCATATAAATACTTTTCACATTCAATAATGTGAAAAGCAAGCTTGGCACTTCGCTTCAGTTTCAATTATTTTGCGAGGCAGTTCATTTTTTCTCCAACTAAATTAAATCAAACTCAACAGTGGAATAATCTGTGACTTGACATATAATCATTTAATCAGCTTTCAACATTATCTTTCAGCTGAAGGCAATATACAGCATCTGTTAAGATCCAGACAAGGAACCAGATGCAGAGACAGAGTACAATCCAAAAATTTTGTTTATTGATTGGAATTTGGTAATGACACATGGGGACAGAGCCCTGAGCAGAACGGGACAGGAAAATTCAGATGGTAATGAGCCAGGGTTTGGGGCCTGTCCCCGCCAAGCCAGGTAACCCAGTTTGATCCATTTCTTTCCTAGCCTCATATAAAGCAGAAGCAAGTTCATTTCACTCTTGCTGGACAAACACATACTCATACCGACTAGTCATATAGTGACGCTACTTGACCGAGCGTCGATACATGTCACAAAACGAAGCCTTTGGCGTCTTCATTTGATGCTTAGGGTTAGGGACTGGGTTAAGGGTTAGGGGTTAGGGTTAGTTTTTTTTTTTTTTTTAATTTGGCATCTCCAATCCCACCCGAATCTGGAATGCCCAATTGGTGAACTATGTACAAGGCACAAGGCTTGCTCATATGTGACCCCTTGCTGCCAATTCAAGAGAGTGTAGACAGTTCGCGGCTCTCCTCCGAAGCACACGCCCGTCAACCACCGCTTCTTATACACTCATTGGTTGAATCTTCGCAAGTTCAGAACAAGGTCGGAGGATACCCGGACATGAACAGGCTTAGAACCTTCCTGACGAGCGTCCGTCTGGCCAACAGGAGGCACTTGAGCAATGAACAAGGCAACTATTATTTTCCCTCCCCAGCAGTCCCTTCCCAATTTGCATCCCTGTAGCGCAATAGCCAATTGTGCGCTACTCTGAAAAAGCTGCCGACTGCTGCCGACCACTGTTGGTACGAGGCGGGGATCGAACCCGCGACGTGATAGTCACTTCTGCTTCACAACGCGATGCTTTAAGGGTTCGTTTTAAACTGGCATCAAATGAGGACGCAAAAAGTGTTCTTTTGCATCTTATATCAACACTAGGTCAGGTGCGATGCTAAGTATATGATGTGTCAGGATGAGACTGGGCTCGCTGGACATTAGGTTATTCAAGGGGTTACAGTGGAGTAATCAAAGTAAAATTATTTTGTTTCTTTCTCCGAAGCTGTTATTGTCCTCGCTAATTTTCTCTCGGTCATTGCCTCATTCTCACAAAATTGTTTTTTCCCTTAATTAAAAGTTTTTTTTATTTTGTTTCCTTGTTTTATGCACACGTTCAAATGTGACCCTGGGATTCATGGTGTATGAAGAATTTTTTTCATCAGAATATACTTCAAACAATTTTGAACAATAGTTGAAAATAAATTTGTTCGGCTGTTAGCTAACATTTTTTGACATTACAGGGATCGGGTTTCTGCAGTGGTTTGCTCGCCGTCTCTGCAGAGAAGTGTTTTTCCTGCTATTAGGAAAATTTGCCCTTACCATTGCAATTTGCTAAGGTGCAAGGGCATCTGGCTTTTAAAGGGCATGGGAGATGAAACTCTAATTTGTTTACTTCATGTTATATCCAAAACACGGCTAAGATTCATTCAGAAATTTTGTATGACCCTTTTGAACATTGTGCTTTACCTTGTGCCCTGATAACATGCCGTTTAACTAGCTAAAATGGATTTGGACGCGCCCTAAATGCACTTGCGCCACTCGCTTCAGACCGTGCACTTAGATCATGAAAATAGGGCCAATAGGGTTAATTAGCTAAGAATTTCAAATTAAATTTCGTATAGTACTCAGGATTTTCACTGCAAGCTAATCTCCGGCCAGCTGGAGAAGCCGTGAAGACTGGCACAATAAAATTATGAACGTTGTCTCTGATTTTTATACTGTTCAACCAAGAAATCAGAATCGTTGACACCTTTATGATGCACAGAACACACTAGACGAGCTAACTATACAAACGCGATTTCTGGATTCAAAACGAGCAGAACGCAGCTATCCAATTGGGCAGCAATAATTTGGGTGGACAATAGAATCGTCCCTGTTGGTTACAAAGGTAAATGTGTGTTATTCTATTGAGTGGTGGAAGTGGAGAAACCTGTTTGACACAGCTGTTGTTTTCAGTAAATGTTTGCAAGGTAGCTATCGCAACTTACGGTAAGTCCACCTGTACTTCTGAGCAACGGTTAATGAAGCTCTCTGAGCTCTTATTGAGCCTCTGGAGTCGCATAAAAAATAGTCAGATGTATTCGGGGGGGGGGACAACCCGCTTGCTGGAAGGGGGGGTTCTTGACCTCTCTTTCCCTCTGGGATTTCCGTCTATGCCAACCATGCTGCATGCACATCGAACACTACATGAGGGGAAGCAACTCTGACTGCTTCCTGTAAACACACATCGCTCGGCCCTTATCCAAGACAAGCTGTCGTTAGTTGTGCATCCAGAGTTTAAAAAATACGTATTCAGAATTTTGTTTGTGATTTTGGCGCTTTCACACGTAAAAACGTACAGTTGTGCTTAAATCGGAAACACTGAGCATGGGACGATTTACAGACCTGACGGACTCAAAGTAAGGGTATATATACAATAGTGTAAGGTGTTTACAGTGTGCCCCTGTCAGTTCCCACATGAGGAAACAGGACTCTTTACAAAGCTGATATGCGGGGGTCATAAGGGACTCTTGTTTAGTCATTATGTCTTGTTGCCCTGTTATTATGCTATTCCTGCAAGTTTTTGACAAACACCTCAGGATGTTCAACATTGTCTAAGGCATGAAGCAGTCTTGTGTAATCATGTGGGAGGGTCATCTTTGTTTGTATGACTTATGTCAGGCAGGGTATATGATGTGTAGGCGTGCAGCGCAGTTGATTATTGATGTTTCTGTTTCTTGCTCATTAGGCCTCTGTTTTGATGACTTGGTTTTTCATTTGATCCTTGGGTGTAAAGGTGGAAGAGTGGAATGGTTCTTGGAGACTCTTTAACATGCGCTCTTTACGCGTCATTCACTTATAGTCATTTATCTCGCCACATTCTGTTGCTTAATTTGCGATTCATACATTTGTAAATAAATTAATCTTAACCGAGCATTCCTCTCTGACTGATATCCACAACACAGCTATGGATTTTCAGTGATGACACATGCACAGGTCTTTGGGTATCTGCGCCCCGTAGTCACTCGCCAGCACATGGTGTCATCGCAAATACATTTATATTATATTTATATTACTTTTGTATTATTGCTGGCTATATCAGCAAGAGGCATGTCCACATCGACATAGGTAGATTGCAGTTCTTAAATTCCACTCATTTAAGTTTTTTCCTAAGTGTTAAGGTACAATATTGAGCCAATTTAAGGGTGTAGGTTTAATGTGACAGTTGGTAGGGACATAAGTAATGGGAGCGCCCACAGCGCGCAAGTAAGAAAATTTTTTGCAATAGTTTGAATGCAATATTGCCATCTCAGTCAACAGAGATTACGGTGTTTCTTTGATGTTTTCAGTGGTGCTTAATAAGATGCCACTGGGCAATTCCAGCAAAACAGTCTCATGGCAACTGAAATTTCAAACTAGAAATATCACTTCACATACTATCTGGTCATGTACTTTGACTACCTAACTGTAAGGAAAATAAGGATTTCAAGCAGCTTGACTGAATTTAGGATTTGTACTACACATCCAATTTCAGCCGCTGAAAAATAGCATTTTTCAACTCAAAACCACCTCTTTTCTTCCTTGCACCCTCACTCTAGCCTCAAGCTTACCACAGGATTTATTGTTATAGTTTGATTGTATGGCCGTCAGAGTGTTAGGAGCATCATCTAAATTTCGGAAGTAAGTATGATTTTCCTTGGGCTGGATGACAGAAATGGTGCAGTCTCTTTCCGTAACGTGAGTAACAAAAAATGATGAACTTTTCCCTCGTTTCACACTGCTGTTAGATAGGACTGTCAGATTCCTGCATTCATCTCTTCTACCACCACTAGTTACATTTATGAAACAAAATAAGGAAAGCTCCTCATAAGCTCTGAGTGGAACTGTATCAAATTCTGTAACGTGAGTAACATGTAACATGAGTAACAGTGTCTGTAATGTACTTTTGTAAGTAACACACTTTATCACTGAGATCTAAAGACTGAAGTTTACTTTCCTGCTTTTCAGTGAGTGGGAACAATTAGTTATTGTTCTTCTGAAATCCCCATCGCACAATTTGCGATACAGTCTTCGGATAATGTGAATATGAGTTTTTGTCCAGTTTTGAACAAAAACGGGCTCCTACGGTCTCTTAATATCATCCTGCACTATGGATAACCTAACGTCGTGACTCTGAAACCATGGTAGCGAGTGGAAAGACCCCATTATTTTCCTACCTCCGTGCCAGTCCCGCCCACAGAGCTAAAGAAAACACTAGAGTGGACAACGTCATTGGCTGAACCAACCGCAAAACGTATTCAAAAAATAAAATTTAAATTAACTGTAACTAGATAACTCGGTCGCCACAGGGACCGAGTTGTCTATCTCCCCAATCCCCAAATTTCGGAGAAAATGGCCGCCAGCAGCCATATTGGACATCCAAAAGTGCCAAAAATTGGTCTTAAGCATTGTCAAATAAATATCTTTTCCTATGTAAAATTAGAAAAAATTCCTGCAATAATTGTCGCTTCCAGAGCCCCGAACAGAAAACCTCTGCGGGAGCGGCGGCGGCGTCGGCCCTGGAACTAAACCATAGTATCTCCCGACACTATCGTCGGGGGGGCAGTCAACTCTGAGTATCATCACTCTTCTTGTAGTACTACAAATTTAATCATTTATATTGATATCCTAGGGAATGAGGTTTCAATGCACATGTTTTGTTCTTCCGTTGTAACTGCAACGTGAGTAACGAACGTAACGTGACTTTTTTCTTCAACTGTGTGAAGAGATAATAGTTCACTAACCTATTCCAATTGCTTTGTTCTCTTAAAAAGTTTAGTAATAAAAGTTCAAAATATTATCAATCATTTTGATGTGTCTTTTCTAGTTTAGCAAGATATTGAAAGCAAATTTAGCGTAAAAAACGCCATGAGATTTTTGCGTAACGTGAGTAATGCTGACAAAAGTCAGCCTGGAAGAACCATTAAGCAGAATTTTTCCAATGTTGTCATATGTGGACCTTGAGAGTGGCCCATGATTATCATGGTGAAAAAATAAGAATGTTTAGTCCATTGACAAAATCAGGTGACACCTTTATTCAAGAGTCCCGAGCTTTAAATGTAACGTGAGTAATGCTGGAATTGCCCCACTGTAATTTTCATTGGTAGAAGCCATATTCATTAACTTGTTTTTCCGCTTTGTCTACAAATACTTTTGATTGGGTCGCTGAATATGACTTAAAAACTGTTATTTATGTTTCAAGCATTTGTTATGAAGCTTAACATTACTGAACAATTGATAAAGCTTTTCACAATTTATGAGTAAATTAATGACATATTATTATGTTATATTATTAGCAACTGTAACAATCATTATACAGTGATTTATTAGCAAGCTAGATAGCTTGCTAAGTAGTAATCTAGTTTACGGTCTGATGCCAGTCAAGCAGAAAAAGGCTGTACAAATCAGACTTGGAAAGGCCTCACTCAGTTTCTATGAAGCCCATCGTCCAGCTAAGTTCCTACACCAGTCAGAGAACAGTTAACACTAAGAATTTTTTTAAAACTGTTTTCTGACCCCTCCCAGATTGTGTCTCTACTGCCTTTCCCTAATCTTAACAATAAGCAATGCATGCCTAACCAAGACTCTTACCCTAACCTTACCCTACAGCTAATTCTAACTTTATTCCTTAGTAGTAGTGAGGACACACAAAAATGTCCTCACTTCCCAAAAACGTCCCCATTCTGTTGGAAAAAAAAAAAAAAAACAAACTTGTTTGGTCCTGACTTTGTAGCAAGGACAAGAACACAAACACACACACACGCACGCACGCACAGAGTGTATGATTTAAAATGACACGCACTATGTGGTAACTACTTGGCCTTACATTGATTCTTCACACTATTGATGACTATTTTTATGTAAAAGAAGATAGTGGTTGACAAATAGTCATCATCAAATCAAATACTGTCCAAATCAATGGGGCACTGAAGGTCAGAGGGTCAACACATACTCAAAAATTAACAAAACAAATACAGGCTTTGATGCCATACAATTCATCTTTCAATTTGTGTATAAAATCTTGCCAACTTGTAACACAGGAATGCAAGACATTCAACACTGTCCCAGGGAGCCCTATTCCCAGTGAGATTTGCATTGAGTGTAGCGTCTATTTTTATAAAATAGTATGAAAATGAATTGTTTTTTTGAAAAGAAGTGGAAAGAAATAATTTTCTCTCAAAGCCTAGGCTGTAAAAAGCATAAATGTATTTGCTCTGGAACAAAAAAAAAGACTAAAAAGTACAGAAACTGGAAGGATTTGCTGTTGAGCCCCATGCTTGTCGCAGCCTTGTGAGGTTATTTAGTTTTGTTGTTTTTGAAGCATCTCCAGTGTGTTATTCACATTTTTTATCCCCATGGAACCCTTTGATCCCTGGCCTTAGGCATACAAAACTGATTACTTTCTGTCTCTGTATTAGCATAACTTGATTAATTTAGGTAAATCCCCCAAACTGATCAGGGGATGGGATTCCTGAAAGCCTCTTAAAGCTGGAAACCTCTTTAAATGACTCTTACAAACATTCACAAGAATAATGTAGCTTTCCTGAAAACCTTCCAAGTGTCTCTTTAGTTTATTCTTAAGCTATGAGGGCCAGGATCACTCGATCCCAGCAAAGAACATCCTGCGGCCTGAGGTAGCACAGACAAAAGGCATGCACTTTAAATTTAGGCTCACCATCAGCAAAAAGTTGCCAAAAAAAGTGTGGCATTATCATCAGCTATTCTTTTACCTAATTTCACAGTAAAACTATAATAAAAATATAAAATACATAAACATAACATTGTATGAGTATGACACGTTGACTGAGTATTATAAAAATGATTGTCAGGTCATTGTGGTGGATGAGAAATCTTATCTGTGAAATAAAGGTTGAAAATATGACAGACAGAACACTTCATTGTTTTAATTTATTAGAAAGTATTCCCTTTGCACTTAGCTAGTGTTTCTCAAATAGGGTATCACCATATCCATTGGTTTTCTCTGCAGTGAAAAATGCACTCCCAGTAATTTATCAAAATTACGTTTTTCTTAATTTAGTGCTATTTAGGGGGAATACTAACTCACCAAAGCTCTACTGAGTCAGAATTAGCTTTGTATGCCATAAAGAATGAAGTGCCACATTGAGATTTAGCCAATTATATTTGTATTCAGAAGTTCACATAGTACATTTCGTTAAGTCATTGTGACTCATTTTTTAACCAGACAGGTCGGTCACCCACGACCAATGGGTGTAGCCCAAGATTACCCACATTTTTCATTTTGGCCTAGTTTTGACACAAAATTGTCTATTTTTTCTTATATTAAGTTACCATGGCAACCAAAATTGATAGGCCCCATGTGCTAGCCACTGCCCATATAAATACCAAAAATAAAAGAAATAGCTTTAAATATGTGGCCTGTAGAGCGTCCACGAGGAAATGTCTGCGGCAGCGGTAGTGGCAGCGGACGCATGACAGGGCAAAATTCATAGTCGTCGGGGCTACAATTACTCCACAGATCTCATGTTCACAAATTATAATTTTGTCAAGTCGATAAGGACACCAGCACAGTGCATCATCCAAGTAATTTTCAAAACAATTGTTGTCTGATAGTTTATTTCACACATAATTCACGATATCACAATACCAGTGGATTAGAAGTTTGCATATATTAAGTTGACTATGCCTTTAAACAGCTTAGAAAATTCCAGGAAATAATGCCATGGCTTAACAAGCCTCTGATAGGCTAATTGACATTATTTTAGTCAATTGAAAGTGTCGCTGAGGGTTTATTTTAAGGCCCTTCTTCAACCTCACTGTCTCTTTACTTGACATCCTGGGAAAATCTAAATTTATCAGCCAAGATCTCGGGAAAATAAATAAATAAATAAATAAATAACTGTGGACCTCCACAGGTCTGGTTCATCCTTGGGAGCAATTTCTTAATGCCTGAAGGTATCTTGTCCATCTGTACAAACAGTAGTATGCAAACACCAGGGGACCACCCAGCCATCATACTACTCACAAAGGAGACAAGTTCTTCTGCTAAAGATGGCACAAAAAGTGCTGATCCTTCATGGAACAATAGCAAAGGTCCTTATATAGATGCTGAAGGAAATGGGTTCAAAAGTACCTATATTTATTGTAAAAGGAGTTCTTTTTGAACAGAACATGAAAGGCCGCACAACAAGGGAGAAGGCACTGCTCCGAAACCAACCAAAAAAAGACTATGGTTTGCAAATGTACACAGGAACAAGGATCTTACTTTTCCAGGAAATTTTCTCTGTTCTGAGGAAATAAAAATTGAGCTGTGTGGCCGTAATGAGCACTGTTATTTTTGGAGAAAAAAGGAGGAGGCTCGCAAGTCGAAAAAACACCATCCCACACGTGAAGCACGGGGATCATTGTGTTGTGTTGTGTTTTGTTGTAGGAGTGCTTTCTTGTGGGAGGGACTGGCACACTTCATAAAATAGATAATGTCATGAGGAAGAAAAATAATTTGGTTATATGGGTCATTCCATATAAAATCAACCAAATCTGAAAAAAGTTCGGAATCAGCTGATTTTTATAGCTCAAAAACTTCAGTGTATTTAATGAATCCTTGCCAAAATTTACTTTGATCTTGTGAATATTTTTTGAGTTACAGGCTCTAAAAATGCATGGTAATAGGTTGAAATTTCTAACTTGCATCATTGTTTCTCGCATTTTTTGAGCCCTCATAACTTCATGTGCATTTGTCATGCCCCGCCCCCAATGGTCAACATCCCCGGAATTCTAAGGAACTGGCCCACTCATTATCCATCATTACTGCCATCTGTGTCCAATTACTCAATTTTGAATTATTCAAGTTTGTAAGCACATAAAAGCCCTGACTCTGCACTATTACAGCATGAAGTCTTGTAAAACTCATGTTTTATGCCATAGCGTTTTTGCGTATTGTAATGTAAAGCACTTTAAATAGCTGACTTAGTAAAATCAGCTCATTGTTTGTACCACTTTGGAACTGCGTTTCCTATTTGCTTTGTACTCGCCTTTTATACCTTTGTGGCTTTGCTACAAAGGCAAATAAAGCCAAACACTTCTTTGCATTTGGATCCTGTCTTTGTTTTTGCTATTTTTCAGTGCACATACTTACGTGCACAGAAAAACTATCACAGAACACTTTGCCAAAGACCATGGATCCAGCAAAGATGCACCTCCCAGATGAAGGAGAGTTTTCCGCCAACCACTCTCCCCATGATATTCTCAGTGTTGTGGAGGCGCAACAGAGGGAGATTGCCCGACTGGGAGCCACCTTGGAGGATCTAGTCCGTGGCTTCCGTGAGCTCGCCATCTCCCGCTCGTTCCCACCACCCCCCGCTTTAGTCTCTCCTGAAAATCCAAAGCCTTACCCAGCTCTTCCCCAGGATGACTCAGCAGTATGACTGCCAGACTGCTATGAGGGTTCCCCGACTGCATGCAGAGGATTCCTGCTTCAATGCTCCCTCTACTTCACCTACAACTCCACCCTCAGTGATGCAGTGAAGATTGACGCAGTCATCACTCGTCTGTCTGGCAAAGCTCTAGAATGGGCTACCACCGTCTGGGATTAAACTGCCTTGCCCACCTATGACAGCTTCATCTCGCAGTTCAAGGCAGTTTTTGATCACCCAGGGAAGAAGGGTGGGGATCGCCTGTTGAACCTGCGGCAGGGGTCCAGGTGGGCAGCTGAGAATGCACTTACCTTCAGGACCCTGGTTTCAGCCAGCGGATGGAACAAACCAGTGCTCCTAACCTTCTACCACAATGGGCTGCAGCCATTCCTGAAGGCAGAGATGTCATGCAGGGACCACGCTGCATCCCTGGGCTCCTACCTAGACACCTCCATCTGTCTGGATCAGCTGCGGCATTAGAGACAGCAAGGGCATCCAGAGACCCCATCCAGCTGCCCAAACCGGAGTTGACCTACCGACCTCCAGACCTACCGACCGTTGTTACTGGAGGAAGTCAGGGTCATGCACCCACTGTGGAGGGCATCAACCACCACCCATCAAAGTAACCGTGTCCTCATCCACCATCAATGGTCAAAGGTTCCTGATCTCAGTGTGTATGGCATACAATGATCTGCTCCTCTGTACAGAAGCCCTGACTGACGCCGGTGCAGCGGGGAACTACATCTCCTCACTGCTGGTATGACAGCTTCAACTTCCGGCGCATCGGCTCTACACCCCTATCACTGTGGCAGTGCTGGATGGGAAACCTCTGGGGAACGGAAGCATCCTCCATCAGTTGGCTCCAATATCCCTCTGTTTCCAAAGCAACCACCAGAGAGGCTCCCACTCCTAATCCTCCCATTCTCCAAAATCCCAGTGATTCTCGGCCTCCCATGGCTGCAAAGACACAACCCCATCATCTCCTGGCACAATTAGGGTCTCACGTTCCGGTCCCAATATTGTCGGCAGCACTGTAGCCCCCTCTCTCTTGCCTCCACTACAGTTGAAAGCCCTGACATCTAGACCAAGCTTGATATTCCTAGAGAGTACTGGAAGCTCCAGGAAGTCTTCAGCAAGACCAGAGCCACCCAGCCCCCTCTGCATTGCCCATGGGACTGTGCCACTGAGCTTTTGTCTGGTGCCTCACCTCCCAGAAGCAGAGTCTATCCCCTTTCGGTAGCTGAAACCCAAGCTATGGAACAATACATTCAAGAAGCGCTCCAGCAGGGCTTCATTCATCCCTCTACCTCACCAGCTTGAGCCTGCTTCTTCTTTGTCCAGAAGAAGGATGGTGGTCTTCATCCCTGCATAAATTATCGAGGGCTGAACAAAGTCACAGTGAGGTACCGGTACCCACTCCCTCTGGTTCCCAGCCCTGTGGATTAGCTCTGAGGTGCAAAGTTCTTCACCAAGCTTGACCTCTGCAGCACATACAACCTGATCCGTATCTGGAAGGGAGATGAGTGAAAGAAAGCCTTCAGCAGCACCTCCGGCTACTAAGAGTATTGTGTGGTATGCCTTATGGCTATATTAAATGCTCCATCTGTGTTCCAGTCCTTCATAAATGATGTGCTGAAACATACGCTTTAGAGGTTCGTCATTGCCCACATTGACAACATCCTAGTATACACCCCAACATATGATGAGCATGTCAAACATGTGAAGACGGTACTCACATGCCTCCTGGATCATCAGCTCTATGTTAAAGCCAAAAAGTGCGTCTTCCACTGAAACACCATCTCCTTTCTGGGGTACATGATCAGACCAGAGGGGGTGGTGATGGAGAAGAAGGTGGAGGTAGTAGCATCATGGCCAGTCCCATGGTCCCTGAAGGAGCTCAGGCGCTTCCTGGGATTTGCCAACTTCTACCGCTGCTTTATCTAGAACTTCAGCATGGTTGCCCAGCCTCTAACCACCTTGTTCAAGGGAAAGCCTAAGGGGTTGGTGTCGAATCCTGCAGCACAAAACGCCTTTGATTCTCTGTAGCGGCTGTTCACAACAGCCCCCTCACTCAAACTACCAGATCCAGAAAAGCCCTTTGTCATAGAAGTGGACACCTCCAATGCTGGGATGGGGGCTGTCCTGTCCCAACGACATGGGTCACCTGAAAAGTTTTACCCTTGTGCTTTTTTTTTCCCCACAGACTCACATCAGCGGAGGCGAATTATGATGTGGGCAACTGGGGGCTGTTGGCATTGAAGTTGGCACTCGAGGAGTGAAGACACTGGCTAGAGGGGGCTCGCCATCCATTTACAGTGCTGACCGACCACCGTAACATGGAATACTTGCAGAAGGCCAGGCAGCTCAAACCACGTAAGCCCAGGTGGGCTCTACTCTTTACCCATTTCAACTTTACCATAACCTATCGATCACGCTCAAAGAACACTAAGACACATGCCCTATCCTGGCTATATGAGGTGGAAACTGATCCGGAGGCAGATGAACCACGTTCCTGTGTCATCACCCCAATCAGATGGCAGTTGGATCGAGATATCCTGAGAGAATCCCAGAAGGAACCAGCTCCTACCTTAGTGCCTGCATGTAAGACCTTCTTCCCCTCCACTCTTCGCAATGGGGTCATCCTATGGGCCCACACCTCCCTGTTCTCTGGTCACCCTGGAGTCCAAAGAGCCACACAAATCATAGCCCGCAAATACTGGTGACCTCACCTGGCCCCTGACATGGAAACTGCGGTCAAATCGTGCAGCACCCACACCATCACTAAGACCCCACAACAACTGCCTGCCGGTAAACTCTATCCATTACCTTTTCCACAGCACCCTTAGTCCCATGTGGCTGTGGATTTTGTTTCAGATCTACAGTACTGGTATCTAATGACAATACTGCAATTCTCGTGATAATTGACCATTTCTTTTAATTCTGCAAGTTTATTCCCTTTCCCAGTATGCCTTCTGCCTCTCAAGTGGCAGAGGCATTGTTTGAGCAGGTCTTCAGAAAATTTAGCCTTCCGGAGAACATACTTTCGAACCGTGGGTTGTAGTTCACATCCTAGGTGGGGCGAGCCTTCTTCCACAAGCTGGGAGCATCGGTGAGCCTCACCTCGGGATACCATTCTGAGTCGAACGAGCAGGCGAAGAGAGCCATCCAGGATCTGGGGAGGCTCCTCCGAGCATATTGCCACCATCGACAGCAGGATTGAGCGAAGTTCCTGCCCTGGGAAAAGTACGCCCAAAACTCCCTCAGAAGTGCCTCCACTGGACTAACCCCATTCCAGTGCATGCTTAGTCGGCAACCTCCCCTTCGCCCGTGGGACCTGAGCCAGATCATTGTCCCGTTAGTGGACGCCTGGTTCAGGCGAGAAAAGAAGGTGTGGACAAACACCAACGTTAAGATCCGAAGAGCCCTCTGCCACGAAAAGGACCAGGCGGACAGATGACGTCGGGACACCCCAGACTACCAACCAGGGGATCGAGTCTGGATCTCGACCAGGGACCTCAACCTCCGCCTGCCCTGTCGCAAAGTGAGAACACGGTTCATGGGCCCTTTTAAAGTCCTCCGGAGGGTCAATGATTCTGCTTACTCCCTCTATTTTCACAGTACAAAATTGCTAACACCTTCCATGTTTCCCTCCGCAGTCCAGTGATTAGCCAGTACCGTCTCCCTGCCCTGGAGAAGAATCGGTATGCACCCTGCTTGACTCCAGATGTCGCAAGGACCAACTACAGAACCTGGTGGACTGGGAGGGGTACGGTTCGGAGGAGTCGGGTACCTAAAAAAGACATCCTGGACCCCCAACTCCTGTTGGAATTCCACCGGAACCACCCAGATCGGCCCACTCCTCAACCCCGGGGTCACCCTCCTGGCAAACAAAGAAGCACGCCGAGAGTTGTGTCTTGTGGAGGGGATACTGTTATGCCACACCCCAAACAGTCCGCATCCCCCGAATTCTGAGGAACCGGCCCGCTTACTAATTATCCCTCATTACTGCCATCTGTTTCCAATTATTCCATTTAGGGTTTGTAACCACATAAAAGCCCTAACTCCGCCATGGCAGCCATCTTGAAATCGTTTTACACGCGATAACTCTACTTTGCTCCCACTAATGAAGATTTGGATTGTGCTGCCTTGGCGGAGGTTTGCACTCTACGAGTGCCTCTAGTTTCCTTCTTTTTTCACAAACAACATGAACATTTATGAGTGAATGAAAATAGACCAGATATAAAGCCATTTGTGACATATTCATACTGCATAAATGTTGGTAGTGCCATATGCACCCACACCTGCTACAGTGGTATAGTATAGGCCTAGTCACACTCACACACTAAGACACATACTATGAAAATTCAAGGTATCAAGGTATATTTTTATGGCTCTTTCAAAATTTTGCAAAAAAGTGGTCCAATTTAGCTGACTTCACCCTATAAACAATTCACCGGGTGATAATCTTCAGATAAAGCTAAACTATACAGTTGTGTTAAGAAAATAGCAGTACAACATCAATAACCAGATAAACCACTGTTATTAGTAGTAGTGATATTTCTGCATGGAAATAATTTACTTGTACATGTAGCAGTGTAATAGAAGTAGAACAGACCCAACTGTCATAACATGCATGCCGCTTGCTCTGAGTAATTGACTCATTCAGTGAAAGGGGCATGTTCAAAATAATAGCAGTGAGGAATATAATTAGAGAATTCATTCATTCCACGAAGAAACAGGAGTCATTAATTGTCCTTTATTAAGGAAGAAGGGAAGCAAATGTTCCACATATTGTTATAAAATATATTTTCCTCTAAATTGCAAGATAAAATGGGCCATTCCAAACATTGTTTGGAGGAATGAGGTAATTTGATTAAAAAGTTGATTGGAGAGGGGGAAAAGTATAAAGAAGTGCAGCAAATTATAGGATGCTGGGCTAAAATGATCTCAAATGCTTTAAAATGGCAAAATAAAAACCTGAAACCTGAAACATGTGGAAGCAAACAAGCAACTACTGTTAAATGGGACTGAAGAATAGACAGAATGGCACAGCCGATCACCTCCAGAAAAATCAAAGATGATGTAAAATCACTTGTAAGTGCTGTTGCAGTCAGAGGACGCTTGACTGAGGCTAAGCTATCAGCAAGTAGCCCCCAGAAAGCACCATTGTATAAAAAATGCAGAATTGGTTTAAATTTGCCAAGGAACACATCGATTGGCCAAAAAAGAAAGTGAAGTGTAAACAAAAGTTCAATCACGAGACGTAGGATTCTCAAGCAATTGCACTTACCCAATCGGTGCCTCCGGTCTTCTTTATATGTATGCTTATGACGTGTTCCTGTCTGCTGTTGCAGAGATTCCACATCGCACAGCTTCCGGCATATCAGTCCTTTCAAGATATCGCTCTTTATTCAGCAAATCCTCCTAGAAGAGAAGCAAACGCCTGCCACTGCGGAGCTTCTCCTGATTGTCCAGTTTTTTTGTTGAACTATTCCGCATGACCCTGGACCTACAAATTCGTATCAATCTGAAACTCCTTCGTTCTGAGTTACTGGTGCTACTTGCTCTCTCCAACGCCAATGCGAATCCTCCCCACTACAATGGAGTTCTAAGTTCAAAACTGTCCAGCCGTCTCCTATAAAAGCATTCCCTCCCTGTTGTGTCCTGGTTCTGGATGACAGCCATCCAAACCCTGGTGAAAATAATGGAAGCATCGGAAAGCAGGTCCAGCAGTAGAAGCTACAACCATTCAGCAGGCTCATTCCATTGCATCAAAATCGCAACTTTGCCGGTGTTTCCAAGTATCTTCCATCCTTCATTAGCTTTCACAATTCCTGACATCAAGCGGTAGGCTACATTTTCCCAGCTTTATAAATTTATCCTCATTCTTTCTCAAATACTTCAAGGTAGGAATATATCGGGTTTTTATTTCTATTGCTGTTCTCCAAATGTGCATACGTGTGTTCTACTTGTCTGAAGAGAGAATTCCGTATCATTTAAGCAGATGATCCACAATTAGAGGTGTTTAACAAGTGCTAAGTTCGTAGTGGCTTTGGAGTTTATCGAGATGTTTATCTCGAGTGTCGTCAAGAATTGAACATTAATCTCTCTTAATTGTTATTTGCAGCTATGTTTCGGTGGTGGATTGTTCTACAGATATCAAATCTCGTTTGCTGAAGCTGCGTTACATATCTCCCAGTTCAACATACGTGATTCTGTCTTCTGGAGGTCAAGAAGTTGAATTATCACCGGTGCTGGACTAATTGATTTTTGGTCTAAAATCCAAGTCTCGCATTGAAACATTATATCGCATCATCAGGTCGGCATGGCACAGTGGCGGTCGAGAGATTAGATTGCTGCATATCACCGTAAAGGCTCTTCAAGTGTCTATAGTACTATAAGAAGTCGCTGTTTGAAACCATATCATTCATCCATTATTAAAACGCATTTCTTGTTAATTTAATGTTCCCTGGCTGGATGGAAACTATGGGCCCTATTTCCATGGAATCTTGGGAATAAGTATGAAATCGTTTCATACAGTAAAGGTAAATTGTATTAGTCTTGTTGCAATTTCTAGGTATATGAATGGGGGGAGAAGGGGAGAGAGAGAGGAGAAAGGAAGAAAAAAAAACCTTTCCCACAGGAAACCTCTGCTATTACCTGATAAATTACAAATTATTTCGAGCACTTGGCCTCTTTGGGATCGATCTGTAAGTAGTAGGGATAAGAGTGTCGTGTTAGTCCTGTAAAAGCCTTTTATTCATTTGTTTTCCTTTGTTTTCCTTTTGTGTGTTTTTGGTTTGTAGTACTACACATTCTGACCACTGGTTGGCAGTGGCTTGTAATTGGAGGGTTAACTTACACAGCAAGTGTAACAAGTCATGGGTGTTGTTGTGAAGGGAGGCATACAGTTTTTTGACCGTGGCCATGGTGTCCACAGGGTGTAGCAGTTGGAAGCTCAAAGCTATACTGAATGTGGTGGTATGTTTTTCTTGAAAGCAAATAAGCTTGGTAAAATAAATAAGTATTGCAACCTCGCGGACATTGTTACATTTTACAGTGCATTTGTTCGGACCAACTCAACATCTGACACCTACATCGCGTCAATTAAGTAGCTGGCTTAACAACACCCAGTAGTGACTTATTGGTAAGCCGCTATAATTCCATTGTGCAGTTTGTTACAGATCAGTGCTCAAACAAGCTGCCGCTCTGATCGCTCAGAAGTCAAAATAGTTCTGTTCGATATAATGCGAGGAAATTTCGCAAATTGAGTCGAAGTATCAAAGAACAGTTCTACTTAGCTTTATTGGTGTCTGATCAGTCTTTGACGGAAATTACGCACCTGGAAACGAGCATATGCTTCCAGCCTTTGTCGAAACGGATAATGTGCGCAGATTCTAAAATTCAAAGTTGCCGCTATGAAGGCATTTCCAGCTACTCTGGACCCAAGGACTTTCGGGGAATTCCCCAACCAAAGCCAACAAGAAGCGAGTTTTCTAGCAAATTGGAGTTCAGGGAGCTTTGTGCGGAAACAGCAATCGTACAAAAAATTACTGGTACGGACCTGTTCGATGTTCACATACCTACTACTAGGTTATATGTGGCTTGCATTACTAAACAAGCACTACTTTTCTTAGTGGTTCACGTAATTTTGCTATGTATAGGCTATGATTCTGTAAGGGAGGTTATTCATATCTCTGCTTTTGGATACAAGTAAATATGCCCCTTCCTTTACTGATCTCAATCTTGGATGAAGGTTGCCGCTCTGATATCCCACTCTAGTTTTCCTTTTGGAAAGCTGGAATGGATTTTGTTCTTTCATGATTAACGATACTCAGCCTATGCTACCTTTTCTATGCAGCTCCATACATATGATTGGAGGATTTCCAAGGACAGTCGTTTGTGAGTGTATGGCCGTTGGAATCTTAGATGTCTTAACATTCTTTGCATATTTCTAAATCTACTCCATTGTCGTCGCTTGTTATGCTTGAGGTGCCCTCTGGCACTGGAAAATAATCTTATTCTGTGGCGACAATAAAGTAAGGGTCAAAAAAAGGATTCAATAATTATATGAAAATAACTCCTCTGTTTAAGATGCTTGATTTGGCTTGTAACATTCTATTTCAGAGCTGAGCTCTTCCTCAGTCGTAAAATTGCTTAACTAGGCTTTCTCCTGATTTTGATCCTGGAACTTTGAAAACTCCCTCCTTAAGCCCATCTGGTAACGGTCCCAGTCCAATCACTGATAAAACTCAGAGCCTCAGAGCCGGCTGGCCCATTAGGCAATATAGGCAAATCCTAAGGGCACCGTGGCCTCCAGGGGGCGCCACAAAATCGGGCAAAAAATTAATCTTCAATATAATTATATTAAAACTAGTTATTACAATTAACTCTTAAAATGGAAAAGCTAACATGGATTCAAATGTAAAGCAATGCCCAATTAATATTACTACAAATGATATTACTAAATAAGTCCCCCCCTCCCGCCTGATCCTTGCTCGCTCTCTCTGGGGGGAGGGCGGTGACCCCAGAGAACTTTGTAAACATTTCAAAAGCGACCTAAACTGTCCGGAGCTGGGGAAAAAAAAAAAAAGAAGAGTCAAGTCAAGTCAAGTCAAGTTTATTTCTAAAGCACATTTTAACAACAGAAGTTGAACCAAAGTGCTCTACAGTGACAATTGGCAAAGAATAAAATGGGAAAACAAAAACATTTATCAAAAACAATAAAACTGTTAAACGAAATCACCAACAAAGTAGATAAATTAACTCTTTCAACTCGACAGCCCGCTACAGCGGGCTGATAATTCATGCCTTTCAACGCGATAGCCCGCCACAGCTGCCAAGTACAGATCGACCCGTAGACCCGTCAGCCCGCTGCAGCGGTCATATTGACATTTTGGAAAAAAAACGGAGATTCGTGGATGCGTCCGAAAATAAATGGATTTTATATCGAGGAGTGTGATTTATTTATTTTTTCTTATGAGGGTACAGATATCCGGAATGCCTGAGTTTAAAATTGGCTATTAATTTATCTACATCATATATTATCAATAGGGTTAGCCAACAACGCAACAAAATTTTAAGTCAATAACCGGAGAACTTAAATATTTTATGAAAAAAATTCGATCACACTTTTAAAAGCTACACAAGTTCAAATTTAGCTCCCCTATGCCGTTTTTGTGGTATAGCCTATTGCATGCGGCAGCTGAACTGTATTTCATACTTTGATAATTAAATTTTGCGATTAATTCACGATTTACATGTGTGCCAATTCCCGCAGATCATATTCCAACAGATCCAGCGAGACCGTCATCAGAAAGCGAGCTTTGCTTCACATAGCCTAACGCAACTGAGGAAAGGGCGTTTCATGTCTCTTGAAACATATGTCCTCGTTTCATCTGTTCTCTCTGTTTCCTCCATGCATTCTCGGGGAACTGGGATGTAATTTAAGAGACTTGAGACGCTGACTATTTCGATCGCTTAACCAGCACTTGAATCGCCAATCCAACCGGTAAAGGGTTTAACTGTTAGCATTAAGTAGAACACATCGGGCAGTGTCGTAAATTTGAGTTAAACAATGCACATGCGCATTATATATGCAATATATATGTCCGTTTTCTTTGTTTTTGCTAATTATATCCAGGGTTCAATGGTATAGCACACTGTGTAATACATGGGGCTGAAGGGTGTTACATTGTATCATTTACTTAGGGGCGAAAGAGTTAATAAAGATAACATAAAGTGCGCACAATTAATAGCGACAGTTAAAAGACAAGCATAAAAGCGCAACAGGAAAACGGCACAATAAAAACTTGACATGACAAAAACAGATGAACAAGCGGATTAAAAAGTAAGAGAATAGAGATAGGTTTTCAAACGTGATTTAAAAATGGCAAGAGAAGGTGAAGACCTGATTTCTAGGGGTAGTTTATTCCACAGTTGAGGAGCCGCAACTGAAAAAGCGCGGTCACCTTTGGTTTTAAGGTTCGACCGAGGAACTGACAAGAGCAATTTATTGGATGATCTTAGGGACCGTGCAGTGGAGTAGGGCGAGACAAGATCTGATATGTACCCTGGAGCCAAACCACGGAGAGCTTTAAAAACAAATAATAAAACTTTAAAATCAACTCAAAATTTAACTGGCAGCCAGTGCAGGGCTGCCAACACAGGGGAGATATGATATAAGAGGAGGAAAAACGGGAGAAAGAAAGAGGCAAAGTAAAGATACAGTAATGAAATGAAGCATCAGTTGTACTGCGTCAGTTATTTAGCACAGAGTACTGTTAAGTTGATAACTTGCTTCTGAGCGATTAGCCTCAAAATGGCATGCTATTCAGTAGGGATGCACCCGAATCTGAATCCATATTCGGCAAGTCACAAATAATGGCTTTTTGCCGAATAAACTATTCGTCCGAACATTTTGTTAAAAGTTCGGCTTTATATAATATGTATAATATATTGCCGCAAGAAAGTTTTAAAAACGCTGAATGTATTTCTTTTGATTCACAGAGTGGATAGACGTTAGAGTGGGTTTTTAAACCTGCGTTGCTGGTCTGTGTCTGTGTGCGGGCGCTCAGGAGAAAAATACCTGTGACTGAGAGTTGGGTAGCTAGCTATTATTGCAGGCAGTTCTGCTAAATTCTGATTCCTTTATTTACCACTAAAATAGTTACACTGAGTTGCATTGCTTAGTTGTGGCATGCTGTTGTTTAACTAACCAAGTTAGTTTGTGTGTGTGGCTGTGTGTGTGTGTGTGTGTGTGTGTGCGTGGCCCGTGCGCTCTGGAGAAAAATATACGTTGCTGAGAGTTGGGTGGCGAGCTAGCTCCATTGTTTAGCTTGCATTAAGTGCTGTAGCTCAGTAATTTTTATCTCAGAAAATTTCCTTTTTGATTTGTCTCTTTTGTAATATTTCGGAAAATGGATTCAGACAAACATGTGCATGACCCCCCTGTTTGCTATTCCCCCACCATAAAAAACATCGCAGTGATGTCTGGGTGCACTTTACAGTCAGTGCAGTAGAAGCTAAAGTTAGCAGAGGCAAGGATATTAATCACCTGTCAACATCTGTCATGCATAATCACTTGAGTTATAAGCATCCCACCCTGAAAATGACTCAAACTACCCCATATACTGCTTCAATCACTACTAAACCCCCAAGTGCCACATCCAAAAAGTTTAAATATTTGGCCCTTTAAAATATAATTGGCACTTTTCCATTTGATAACTGATAGTTTATTCTCCTCAAGATAGTGGTTTCAGAATTTTAGTAATTTTAGATTTATTAGTGGTTAAAATCCAATTATTAATTCACTTATTTACAGGATTTTTATTTTGTGGTAAGGGTATTTATATTGTATTTCTGATTATTTGTATTTATTTGTAATTTGTTAAGCATGTAAATTGGGTGACATGTTATTTTATAAATTAAAGACAATGGTAAAAACAATGCTATTCGATTTCTTTTGTGAGCGTATGTAAATTGCCGATGGAGGGGGGCGCCATATAAAATCTCGCCTAGTGCGCCACATTGGGTAGGGCCGGCTCTGCTGCTCCTGAACTGAACTCTGAAGTCCGAGGATTGAATCTGCTACGTTGAAGACTACGACACAGATAAAGATAATATTCACAAGGAATGGTAGGGCTCCTTCATATTTAAAACTTTGGATTCCGCTTTGACATCATTTTCTAAAATTTTGTTTGTTTTTCCAAGGTATTCTACTGTATCTAGTCTTAATTTTTACTGTTGCATATTTATTCTGTGATGTTTGTCATGTGCAACCTTATCAAACAGCTTGGGGTGGGAATCTAGTTTCAGGGTTTGACCCTCATTTGGGGGTCTGGTTTCTATTCTGCTTCAGAATTAAGACATGAAAGGATCAGTTTGTCACCTGTTGTTAGACTCCCAATCTGTTATGGTGCTTCATTGTTTTGTGAATTAAGGAATTTAATTTTAAATCAGACCTCTCCAATGCAGATTAAATGTGCTAAATTTGGAAATCATGGGCATCGGTCTCTGCGCGCGGCCGTCTGCCTCAACCACAGTCAATGTGCGGCTCTCAGTGGCCTCATCAAACTGGTATCCGTACCTTACTTCTAGGTTGGTGGTGGTTTTGCTTATACCCATTCAATGTTCATACTCCATTAAAGTCTTAACTAGGTGTTGGGCGATGCATAATTGCACAGGTCTGAATTTGGATGGTTTTCAGGTTATAAATGTGCGTGGTATGTGTTGCTTTTTGCAAATGAATTGTCATCCAGTGATGGTGGTTTGTCAATGAACACAGCAATCCAATTCAAGTTGTCAGATCGTACAAATGCTATGCTATCATTTCATTTTCTCTTTCGCTAGGTATGGCTCAGCTTACAAGTGGTAATCTAATGCCATAGTCACATTCTACCTACTCGTGACATTCATTCAGCTTGAGCGCTACATCTGCAATGCAGATGGAAAGTTCCAATTTACAAGCATGGGTGTTGGTCATCTGCAGGTACTTCATAAATGCAGCCCTCAGCCTCAACCATAATACACGTGCAGTTCTCATGATCTCATCAAAGCAGAGTCCTATGTTTATATAAGGTGGGCTTGCTTGCATGCATGCAATGTTTGTAGTCAGACAGGGGTATGAGGTGAAATCTGTAGTTGGGCGGTGCATGCATGATTAATGCCTGAATAGCACGGTTTTCAAATGATAAATGTACATGTAATGTGTTCTTTGCAAATTAAATGTCATGCCAATATGGTGTTGTTGAATGATTGCAATGTTTATTCCTAAGTTGTCAAGTCATTACAAATGCTAATGCATCCTGCCTCGCTGGCAAACATTCACGGATACTGCCTGCGTATCCACCTCACAGCCACTCGCAGTGGCACAGCTCACTAGTGCTTCGCTAGCGTTTCGGTTATGGGTGCACTTTGCCTCGCCAGCAAACATTCACGGATACTGCACGCACATCTACCTCATGGCCACTCGCAGTGGCCAACTTGCTAGCGCTTCAGTTATGGGTGCACTTTGCCTCGCCGGCAAACAATCACGGATACTGCACGCGTATCCAACTCACAGCCACCCGCAGTGGCACAGCTCACTAGTGCTTCGGTTATGGGTGCACTTTGCCTCGCCAGCAAACATTCACGGATACTACGCATATCCACCTCACGGCAGCTCGCATTGGCAAGGTTCACGCTCTCAGCCATGGCTCCAGCAGTAAGTGTCTATGGGTAATTATCCGCAAATACATGCAACTTACCCACTGCACGACCACTAGCTGTGGTCATTTCATGGTGCTAAGCTAGCGCCTTGGTATTTGAGCATGACGCTTAGTGGTGCTATCACAGACACTTTGCTAGTGTCAACCTCTCATCCACTGGCGGTGTCACTACTCATCCGCACTTAGCTTGTGCAAACGTTTCTTTATTTATTCTAATGCATATTTTGTCTTCCAGGGCTATTACCTTGATGACTCCTCAGTCCTGCAGATCCTCTTTTTGGGGATGGCTTCGCCCCTGCCTGCTACCCAGACAGATCAGCGCCCCACATCCCTTGAGGGTCCTCGAGGACGGAGTCATCACCAAATACTGAATTTATTTCATGTCATTGCATTGTTAATAAATCTCCTTTTCTTAAATCCGAAGTCTTTGTGATTGAAATGGGAGTGCAAACAAAAGTTCAATCACGAGGCGTAGGATTCTCAAGCAATTGCACTTACCCAATCGGCGCCTTCGGTCTTCTTTATATATATGCTTCTGACGTGTTCCTGTCTGCTGTTGCACAGATTCCGCATCGCCCATTGCCTCCCCACCACCACCAACTTCTGACTCCGACCTCTTCAGCATCTACTTCATCCGTATGACCCTTCTGTCCAACAGGGATGCTTTGCCCTGCCTGCTACCCAGGCAGATCAGCGCCCCACCTCGCTTGAGGGTCCTTGAGGATGGAGTCATCGCCAAATACTGTATTTATTTAATGTCACTGCATTGTTAACAAATCTCCTTTTCTTAAATCCGAAGTCTTTGTGATTGAAATGGCGTAACACTCTGTGGACTGATGAGAGTAAAAGTGTTCTTTTCGGGTCTAGTGGTCGTCAACAGTATGTCAGACGACCCCCGGGTACTGAATTCAAGCCACAGTACACTGTGAAGACAGTGAAGCATGGTGGTGCAAAAATGATGGTATATGGATGTTTTTTCATACTATGGTTTTGGGCTTATTTATCGAATACCAGGGATTATGGATCAGTTTGAATACATCAAAATACTTGAAGAGATTATGTTGATTATGCTGAAGAGAAAATTCCCTCTGAAATGGGTGTTTCGACGAGACAATGACCCAAAACACATGAGTAAGCGAGCAACATCTTGGTTCCAGACAAACAGGATTGAGGTAATGCAGTGGCCAGCTCAATACCCCAACCTCAACCCCATTAAAAACTTGTGGGGTGACATTAAAAAGCAGTTTCTGAAGCAAAACCCAAAAATTCACAGGAACTGTGGAATGTAGTTTGTTCATCCTAGGCTGAAATTACTGTTTCTAGATGCCAGAAGTTGCTTGATTCGCTGCACCTTAGATGCGCAACAGTAATCAGAAGCAATGGTTATGCAACTTAATTCAAGTTCAGCAATTCAAAGTGAAGTTAAGAGTGCCTTTTTCTAAGATCAGCCCAAGGGTGTCAACTCACCACCACCAAATCTCTTCATACTTCATAATTATTGAGTTTGGGGCTGGGCATTGGGAATTCAGTCATGATCTTGGTAATCAACCCCTCCCCTGCTGAGCAGGCGATGCCCACTTTTCTGTGCTGTATTGAGCGGTAACAAATTTGACTGCTCCAAATTTCAACCTACATGGAGGTCCCAAGTTTTTATCAATTATTCTTGAAACTAGAGTTTGTGGACTGCAACTTGAAGTGAAAAAAATCCTGGGACCTCCATGCAGGTTGACACTAGCGCCACCTGAAGTCATGAATGATGCCATTTCCAACAAATGGAAATTGGGTCCTAGTTCCACCCTACATAAAGGTCCCAAACAAATTACAACTGTTTTCCAATCTTTGCAGGCCAAACATCAATAATCTATATTATAATAGCGGAGTGGCCTCTGTGTGTGTGTGTGTGTGTCCGGCCACTTAGTGCTAGATTCCACCGGGCGCGTATCTGCAGCATAACATGAGCGCCGCTATTTGGCTCCATCTTATAGGCGACTGTGTCCGGCCAATCAGTGCTAGACTCCGCCGGGCACGTATCAGTGCTAGATTCCACCGGGCACGTATCTGTAGCATAGCGGGAGCGACACTGTTTGGCTCCGTCTTGCAGGCAACTGTGTCCGGCAAATCGGTGCTAGACTCTGCCGGGCGCGTATCTGCAGCATAACGTGAGCGACGCTATTATAATATAGACATGCAGGGGGGATTCCCCCTTTGTCCTCTCCTGGGGATTCCCCCTGTATGTCCTCTCCTGGGGATTCCCCCTTTTGAACCAAAGCCAATTCATCCACAGGAGTCCCGAGTCCCAAAAAAACAGATGCCAGACCGCAAGAGAAAGTAGCGCGTAATCTGCAGCATAACGTGAGCAAGCTATTATGCTCCATCTTGCAGGCGACTTCGTGTTCCACTGAGCTGGGAATGTTACTTAGTTACTTGATGGTTACTTAGTTTAAGTTACTATAAAAACATTGGTCGCGTGACAGCCACCTTGGTGTTTATGGAAACACCATAGCAACACCATAGCAACGTGATGACATCATAGAGCTGCATGTGATGACATCATAATGCTGCACGAAGTTACATAAAATAGAACCCATGGATCCCCACGGGCAGAGTGCTAGTTGGCAATGAAGGTTTTGGGACCTTTGTGCAGGAAGGAGAATAAGGGACCAAAAGTGGGGTAGATGGACGTGGTCACCCAACTTCGAGCCGCGCCCACTAAAACATTAATGGCTTCCCAGATGGACCTTCACCAGTATCTGCTTCATTTACATTTGAACTTTCAATTTTGCCAATAAAAATCTTGGGACCTTTTCATTCCATGCAGATATTAACCCTTTTATTTGTCATATTTGAGTATTTAATCAGTATCTGTGTACACAAAAATTGTGTACTTTAATGTACATGCACATGTATCTTTCAAGCCAAGTAATCCTCAAAAGGCCATTTTAGGTCCTATAAATTTTGACATTATCCCTTTCTTTTTATACATTTCGGTTAAAATCTGGGCTTCTGCCTCACAAGGTTTTTCAGCTGTATCTTTTGGCCCACATCCTGTTTCAAACTTCTCTTATCAGGTGTCGAGCCATTTATTAATAGGCAATTCCTAATGTTCTTTTTCTTTTTGTGTTGCCAACAGGAATGACCTACATAGCCTGGCATCCATCAGCAGTGGTCTCTTTTACACATTATCACTTGTTGAGGCTAGCAGGGGCCTGTTGTTCATGGCAGAACACATCATACATGATTTGGATAAAGAAGAAACTACATGGAATTTAACTCTCGTTCCAAGTGCTTTTTGCTGATTTTATGATTACTGTTTAGTTTTGAATGCATGATAAAATGCATGTTTCGATTTCAAGTTTCTCTTTCACCAGACAGAGGCTGCATAAATTCAAAATACCTTGTTGACATGTGTATTGAAATGCCAACCTCCTGAAACTATTGTTCTCATTAGTTTTCAAAAGATGGCTCACAATAATGAATTTTTTTTGGTGCAGCGAAAATTGTTTTGGCATTCATCACCTCTGTCTTGTGCAGATTTAACGTATAGTTCCCGTTGAAATCCTTGTAAAGAAATCTACACAAGGATTTATATCCAAGGCATGACTTAGTGCAGTCGTTCTCAAACTCGGTCCTGGCGCCCCACCGCTGTTTTTTGTTCCAACCACAACAGCAGTCTGAGAAATTTAACAAGCTGTTGATTCGTCTTAATTAGGTACAGTTATCTTTAGAGCAGTTATTTATCCTCTTAAACCACATCTGAAAAACCTATAAATGCCATGAAGAGTAAAAATTTCATATCCACATTGAGCTATAGTAGAGACGTGTATAAATAGCTGCAGAGGAAAACAATTTAACTCAGGTCTGACCAACCCTGTTCCTGGAGCGCTACCATCCTGTAGGTTTCTGCTCCAACCCTAACTCAACACACCTGATTCAGCAGCTCGTCAAGATCTGTAACTGGAAAAGCAGGTGTGGTTTGCTTGGTTGGAGTGATAACCTTCTGGATGGTAGCTCTCCAGGAACAGGGTTGGGCAGCCCTGATTTAACTGAACATTTAATCAACGTAAAATCAATAGGTTCTTCATTGGTGAAACTGTTGACACATAAGGGGCATTTACACCTACGGGAAAAAGTGAGATTTAAAATTGATTTTCCGAGTGCGTTTCAATTTTTGATTTTTTTCTGTGTGCGGACACAAAAATCTCACTAATTAGTGCGATTCTGATCGCGATCGAATTCGCAGTAGCTCATGCGATTTTTCGGGAATCAGCGCGATTATTTGCCCATGCAGTGTGTGTGAACGGAATTGCGAATTGAAAATTGTTTTTTTTTTCTCTCGCGCAGGCCAACAGGTTTGTCTGCTCTCGCTCGTTTGTGTACCCGACAGACTGGCACATGTGTGCGCACGTAAGTAAGCAGTATACAGTACAGGCATTGAATTTGGAATTGACATTGACAAACAGCCTATAGTTCTACGTGATTTAAGGTGTTGCATTGTCGCTTGGTTGTACTTTAAGGAGCTCGGATGCGTGAATCTGTTTGTTGCAATACCGTCTGCAGTGATTTGTAGGTTGTATGTTCGCACATGGGAAATCCCCTTGCAGAGGTTATTCTTCGGTCGAGTTTCAGGCATGCGCAGTTCGGACGTTCTCCGAGCTTCACTGTAGTCATGCGAGTTTACCTCGTATGTGAATGTGTGCAAAAAAATTGATTTTTGGATCGCGATCCAAATAGCACTCTTTTGCCTCGTGTGTGAATGCGCCAAAAAAAAAAGATTTTTGGATCGTGATCCAAAACACACTCTTTCTCCAGAGTGAACGTCCCTATTGTGGCAAAAAGTAACAATTTATTGGGCAAACAACAGAGTCACACCTGTTTTGTTTCATGTTTATTAAGTTCAGGCAAATTATTTTGAAAGAAAGCAAAACACCTGTGGTCAACTCCCAAATTTGTAGCTTACTGATTTTCTCAGAGTCTAACTTGATCTGTTTAGAAATGTTTTTTACCTGAAAATCCTCACAGTATAGAAAAATAAGCACAATATGTTGAAGGGTTTTTATTCTTCATGGCACAATAGATATGTCCATCAAAATATGGCCTAAGATGGTACATATGACTGTTACAAACATGGAATGCAGCTAATTAAGACAAATCAACAGCTTGTTAAAATCCTTAAATTGCAATTGTTGTTGGAAAAAAACCAGCATCACTGTGGGGCGCCAGGACTGAGTTTGAGAACCACTGACTTAGTGATACCCTTTCCTTCACAAGTTGTTGATGATTGGCCAGGCTTGAATGGAACTCCAAGAAATATCAACTAACTCATCTGACAAAAGAATTTTAAATTGTAAATAAAACTTGCATTGAAATAAACAGGAATGTATTTTCTATGTACATAATGTGTACAATTTGTATGTACACAGATACTGATGAAATACTCAAATATGGCAATATCTGCATGGAATGAAAAGGTCCCAAGATTTTTATTGGCAAAATTGTAAGTTAATATGTGGATGTAGCAGATACTGGCGATGGTCCACCTGGGGAGCCATGTAAGTTTTAGTGGGCGCAGCTCGAAGTTGGGTGACCACGCCCATCTACCCCACTTTTGGTCCCTTATTTTCCCTCCTGCACAAAGGTCCCAAAACTTTTATTGCTGATTATTGATGTCTGGCATGCAAAGATAGGAAAACAGTTGTTTGGGACCTTTTTGTAGGTTGGAACTAGGACCCAATTTCCATGTGCCGGAAATGGCATCGCTTATGACTTCAGGTGAAGCTAGCGTCAACCTAAATAGAGGTCCCAGGATTTTTTTCATTTTAAGTTGCAGTCCAACAACTCTAGTTTCAAGAATAGTTGATAAAAACTTGGGACCTCCATGTAGGTTGAAATATGGAGCAGTCAAATTTGTCACCGCTCAAAACAGCACAGAAAAGAAGGCATGGCCTGCCCAGCAGGGGAGGGGTTAATTACCATAATCATGACTGATTTTCCTATTCCCAGCCCCAAACTCATGATGATGAAGTATAAAGAGATTTGGAGATGGTGAGTTGGCCACTTTTACCAGTATTGGGCTGATCTTAGAAAAAAGCACTCTTGAATCCTGAGTTAAATTTAGTGTTTGAGTTGAACAGAAAATTGTCGGAACTATTTTTTGAACAGATCAATATTCCTTTTCTTTGCTTCCTGTAAACTTGATCAAATTTGTTGATGCTTTGATTTGGAATTGAATGTGTAATGTTTCCACCACATTTGAAAAATGGAACTGACAACTTTAAAAAATATATTTGCAGTTTATTGACATTTTTTAACATTCTGCTATTTTTTTAGCACAACTGTACATACCGTTTAGCCAAGGCACATGTCACAGCGAGCAGGAAGAGAGATTCAAAGGCCCGCAGCCAAATCACAATGTAGCAAAAATACATAATGTACCACATCCTAGTGACAAACGAGGTGGAAAAATGAAAAAGCAGACAACATTGACTCACCATGCAGACACGAAAAGCACCCAACAGAGCCCTAGCAGTCAGCTGCACTATGAACAGTGGAAATCAGCATCACTAATACGCACATTTTGCACAAAATAAAAGGAGAACCGACAAAGTCCACGACATGTACATGAAAACAACGTACTCCACAATGCTGCCACTCAAACAAAATGGATCCGCCACGCCGGGCTATGGCCAGCTCCACATGAAGATTACAAGAGTGGGCGGAAAGAATGAGGTGAGGTCGCCCACCTATATATATGGGTCTGCAAAGTGCAGCCAAAGTGCGACCAACTTGGCACAATGCCACACATTGGCAGGGAGGGAGACACCCAGCGGTTACACAAATTACTCCCTTCCGGATTACTCCAAAAAAGAACAAGAGTCGTGCTAACAGCTCCCATCTTACCCATTAGGCATTGCACAGCATGTCAATTCATGAATTGCCGCTAATGAACTCCATCCACACATGCTTGGACACTCCACTGATTGATTCTTGCTCCAGACACAATAACAGACTAAATGAGAAGCTGTGTCAAGTAATGCTGGGCACTCCCACACATTTTGTATTAAATGACTATAATTTGACTATCAAAGTACTTGCCTGGACACAAACGCCTGATGATCATTGTTAATTTGAAGTTCAGCTGTTGTACAGGGGCTTATGCCGAATTACCAGGCACACATTTTTTGTGTGTTTAAATGAAAAATAAAGCCTACTGGAAAAGGCTACCACTTAAGCAAATTACAGCCCCATTAACAGCCCACAAGCAGTTAACCCAGGAAGGTAGCATTTTAAGCAATTAATTTCTGTTGCCACGAGGAAAATCACCTGGACTGCACCATTTCTGCGCCAGCATATGCCTGTGGTGCGCCAAGTAGGCAGAGTCTGCACAACATTTTAAAAGCATCTCAGCCGGTATGTCAAATGCCCGACCCAGTTCAAGCGGCGTATTTGCCTACCACAACCACATGGCTGATCCAAGCACAACAGCGGAGGTCTTGATGCCAAGCAATAATGCAATCCTAAATTGAAGAACAAAATTAAATTTGGCGTATCTGCTTAATACCATGCATGCCAGGCTGTACATTAACAAATATGCAGCAAATATTCTGTTTCCTGCTAAACAATTTGCAAACAATTGAAGATTTAACTTTGTTGTCCCAAGCAAACATAGTATGTCAATCTAATTAAAATGATGTTCTCATTTGGCTAGAGACCTGCAAAGCACGCTTCTGGCATTTGAAAACAGTTGGCAACTGCAAGTGCTAATTGATTGTCACAAACTACAATAGCCTGATATTCGTGAGTGCACAATGATGGCAGTGTAAATTGGTATCTGTGGTAATTTTGTCAAAATAAAAATATAATCTGCACTATATTCAGTTTTAATTGCACTGATACATTATGGCTTACTTGGTTTAATGCTTCGCTGCAGACTCTGCTTCAATGGAGTTCTAGAACCAAACACAAGGTAAGTATCCAATGTGATGAAGAGAATTCTGGCTCGACTAATACAAGTACCTAGACATGATACTTTTTACATTTTCAGAGGAACAATGTTTTCTCACTGTATTATCTAAATATGGTAAGTTGAACAGAATGCGAGCCTGTCCTCCAACAAAATATGCCCAGAAAGGTCGTTTGTCCAGCAGCTTATTACATCCTAAAGTTGCGTTTAGGAGTTAAGTGACCTCTAGCGGTCATTTAAATAACTACAATCTGGTTTCCGTTGTCAGTAAATTCCTAACCTCAACCTAATCCGAAACCTAATCCTAAAACAAACCCTAACCCTAACCCCAACCCTAATTCTTACCCAAACTGTTATTTTAAGCGTAAATATGACTGAAACTGTATCTGGAACTGAAACTGTAACTCTAATAGTACCTTCCTGCTGCCAGTAGGGGCGCGATTTTAGGAAATGCTCCTATGGGTCGTAAATCAGGGAAAATGAGAATAATCGACCTATTTGAGCGTATGGTTGGAGGACAGATTATTTTTCATTACTGAAGACTGTGAACATTGAGTACTTCTTATGATATCATATTTGCACACAAACTGATTTGGACTGACTTTACAACTGCAAATACATTGGTTCCTCAACAGTTTTAGAGTGATACTATACGGTTATAGCTCTTCATCTACAGGGTTGAAAAGGTATGAAATTTTGTGAATTCTTCAACGGTGAAGGTGAACCCCCCCAATTGTAAAAAAAATATTTAACCAACAGCATGACATTTCATGACCCCCATGTTTGTTCCACAAATGCCTTTTTCATGCACTTCACAGCCCAGTGAAGCAGTCAAACCCCAGTCCTTCATGTTGCCCAGCACAGTGTCCCATTTCTCAGCGAGGCAGAGCGATCCGAACCTCCCACACAAGTTAAATAACAGCAGCATGTCTTTAAGTTTTGTCTTTCAAGTTTGAAACTCACTTGGCCAATGCACCGTCTTATTTCAAATGTTGAATGGAATGAAAGGTGGTCAAAGAACTCCTCATACAATGTCAGATTTGCTGTGAAAATAATACATCTTGGGAGAAAACAGGCAAGCAAATGGCAATTTTTCTACCTCTGATAAAGTGTCTCCAGAAAAATGCAGATTGAAAGATATAAGTTAATACCACAGGGAGTAAAAACAGACGTAATTGTTGCAGAGTCTTAAATTCATATTCTAAGCTACCTGTTAGAGACTTTATCATCAGAGTGTGCAGCTAGTGTTACACCGATGAATTCTGCTCATACAACTGATTTTGTCTTCTTTTCACATTTGGTGTTTACACATATTGAGTAAGACAAGAAAACAGCTCTAATGAATCTAAAGTAACAAAGCAGGTGATCTCGAGGTGCAGAATGAAGATGACAGTTCAGAGTAAAAAGTGACCCCAAAGAATAAAGACCCAAAGTGCACTTTAAAGGGGAACCTGGGTCAAACCTGACGTAGATTTGCCCAAAAAGTATTCACTCTGAGTTTCTATCTGCCACGCAAAAAGTGATATCTGTGTTTTAGGAAAACTGCAAAAAAAAAAAAAAACGCAACCAAAAGACAATTCATCGTGGGACTGCACACCACCGTTGAGTGGCCACAAAATATATATTTTTTAATGTCATTGCACTTCCCAGGCTCCATGCAATGGGTAGTGAATCTCCATAGTTTGCAAATCACATAGCAAACACCTTGTGACGATAAACCGACAGCAAGTGCTAGCTTCTGGAGTGCTCGATGATTTTTTAAAAATTTGTATTAAGTGGATGTGGTCCCAATCAAAATTTCTACAAAATGCCATGAAATGATCAAGGATCAGAGCAGCCATTCCAGTTAGCATTACATTTTCAGTGATCAAGCAGGTCATACTCAACCTTGTCAGTAAATTAACTCATATCATATTTGCATTACCTTTCCAAATCAGCATGTTTTCCCAGTAACTTTCGCAGTAATGTTTTTTTGCATAATTGTACGCACACTAGTACCCTAGTTTGGGGAGAATTATGATTGCTGTGTTTTTTGCTTAGCAAGTAAGCTATAGGATGCTTGCCAACATCAAGCTCACGTCCTCAAGCTGTGGATTATCTTGCGCACGCTCAGCAATGCCATGGTGCAGTGGCACTTTGCTGATACTTCAATAATGTTTACCCCATGTCAGCAAACCAGCTCGCGCTTCGTGGTCATCCACTGATTTCATTCAAAATAGATTTGCCTCTGCCTGCTCAGAATGTCCTATAGCCCTTAAATGTGCCAGTTGCTGGGCTAACCCAAAAAAAACATAAATACAAGTCCACATGGTCTCTGGCTCCAAAGGAACACTGTCATTAGCCTCTGGTCTTTGGTTTGAATCATTGGTTTTTGGGGGGATTCTAGCAGTTTTCTCAGCTTTCAGAGTCATGAATGCTCTTTACAGTTTTCAATCATGGTATTTTTTCTTGTTATATTATCTTTTTTGAGTACACACTATTATTATATGGTATACTCCCAGCACTGCTTCCACCTGCTGTTCTCCACTAATTGCCTGGTTTTGTGTTCTCTCCATGTCTGTGGCAGGGCCCTGCCGTGAGCATGCTGCTGCTGATCTTTGCCATCATCGCCATCTGGCCCTCTGGATAAGTGCTGCCCAGTCTCCAGCATGGAAATGGTCTGGTCCATGGCATCTATCCAGCCAACTACAAATCCTGAACTGCTTTTCAATGGACTCTTTCTGAATTATGGCGACCATGAACTCATACCCTAGGCCAGTCAGAGGAGGATGGACTACCCCTCTTAAGCTTGGTTCGTCCCAAGGTTTCTTCCTATATTTGATCCACATAGGAAGCTTTATCTTGCTGCTGTAGCCCCTGGCTTGCTTTTGGGAGGGTTCAGGCCAGGGTTTACTGTGAAGCGCATCGTGGTAATATTTTTAAATGCACAGTTCTGATGAAACAAAAAGGTTTCTCTAGTATTGAGTTAAAGCATAAGATAGTGTGGCTGTTGTCTCGCACGTTGTAGCTCTGCACTCTTCACATTCATCTTTGCACTCGCCTACACTCACTACCAGCTCACACGTCATATAGAATATCTTCCTTACACATAGGCAGGTCATCAAGTGACACTGCATAGCTTATGCCAACTCATCTACCTCTACACAAAACAGGATAAAAGGTTCCAAATTTCTCTTTCAAACATATTGTACCAGCTGTCAAGCTGTCTCTACTCAGTATACTTTTATCGCATATTTCTCTTTAATCGGCTTCCTCTAAAATTCTGACAGTCACCAGGACGTCACTACACATACTACATATCATAACATAACCTAACATGAGTGACGAGACCAGGCCATTCAGCCCAACTAGGCTCACTATTTTCCTGTCTCCAAAGTTAATCTATCACTTCCAATACTTGTTAACTAAATGGTGTCATATATTTCTTCTTTATTGGCATCAAGAGAAATTGTGCCAGCCTCTGGGTTGTCACTACACATAGCACGCTTCATATAGTATATTTCTTTTATATTGGCATGAGGAGAAATTGTGCCAGCTGCCGGGTTGTTGCTACAGATAGTATACTTCATATAGTACAACCCCAATTCCGAAATAGTTGGGACGAAGTGTAAATTGTGAATAAAATCAAAATGCAATGACTTTCAGATCACATGAGCCAATATGTTATTTACAATAGAACATAGATAACATTTCAAATGTTGAAACTGAGACATTTTACATTTTTGTCCACAAAATGAGCTCATTTCAAATTTTCTGGCTGCAACAGGTCTCAAAAAAGTTGGGACATAGGCAAAAAAGGGCTGAAAAAGCAATTAATATATAAGAGAATCAGCTGAAAGAACATTTAGCAAGTAATTAAGTTAACTGGCATCAGGTGTGTAACATGATTGGCTATAAAAGGGGTGTCTTAGAGAGGCTGAGTCTCTCATTAGTTAAGATGGCCAGAGGCTTTCCAACCTGTGAAGCCTTGCATAAAAAATTTGTGGAATACTTTAAAAACAATGTACCTCAATGTCAAATTGCAAAGGCTTTGAAGGTCTCATTATCGACAGTGCATAACATCATCAAAAGATTCAGAGAAACTGGAAAAATCTCTGCACGTAATGGACAAGGCCGAAGACCTTTACTGGATGCCCGTGATCTTCGGGCTGTCAGACGCCACTGCATCACTTACCGGCATGATTCTGTCATTGACATTACTAAGTGGGCCCAGGAATACTTCAAAAAACCACTGTCTATAAACACAGTCTGCCGTGCCATCCAGAGATGCCACCTAAAACTCTATCATGCAAAAAGGAAGCCATTGTTGAGCATGATCCAGAAGCCCCACTGTGTTCTGTGGGCCAAGGCTCATGTAAAATGGACTATAGCAAAGTGGCAAAGTGTCCTGTGGTCAGACCAGTCCAAATTTGACATTCTTGTCGGAAATCATGGGTATCGTGTCCTCCGGGCTAAAGAGGAGAAAGACCACCCCTACTGTTATCAGTGTTCAGTTCAAAAGCCAGCATCTCTGATGGTATGGGGATGCATTAGTGCATATGGTGTGGGACACTTGCATGTTTTAAAAAGCACCATGAATGCTGAAAGGTATATAAAGGTTTGAGAGCAACATATGCTCCCCTCCAGACAACATCTATTCCAGGGAAGGCCTTGTGTATTTCAGCAGGACAATGCAAAACCACATACTGCAGCTATTACAACAGCATAGCTTCGTAGTAAAAGAGTCCGTGTGCTGAACTGGCCTGCCTGCAGTCCTGATTGTTCACCGATTGAGAACATTTGGCACATAATTAAAGGAAAAGTCAGTCAAAGGAGACCCAAAACTCTCCAGCAGCTGTAAACCTGTATTAAACAAGTGTGGGATCAAATTCCAATGGCTAAACTCAAGAAACTTGTCTCCTCAATGCCCAGACGCCTCCACTCTGTGTTAAAAACAAGAGAGGATGCACGATACTATGGTAAACAGGCCCCTGTCCCAACTTTTTTGAGACCTGTAGCAGCCATCTAATTTGAAAAGAGCTCATTTTGTGGATAAAATTGTAAAATTTCTCAGTTTGAACATTTGCTATGTTATCTCTGTTCTATTTTGAATAAAATGCTGGCTGGTGTGATTTGAAAGTCATTGCGTTTAGATTTTATTCACAATTTACACTCTGTCCCAACTATTTCGAAATTGGGGTTGTACATTTCTCTCGTATTGGCATCAAGAAAAATAGTGCCAGCCGCTGGATTCTCATTATACATGGTACACTTCAAATAGTACATTTCTCTTGAATTGGTTTCAAGAAAAATCATGCTTGCCAACAGGCTGTCACTACACATAGTACACTTCATATAGAATATTTCTCTTGTATCGGTATCAAGAGAAATCGTGCCGGCCGCCGAGCTACCACTACACATTGCACACTTCATCATTTTCTGCATTCCAGTTAGCCTATGCCTGGCATGGTTCTGTTTTTGGAGTTAGTAGCAGCTCCCTGCCTTCGGTTCCACGCTTGGACAGACAGGGATTTCTCAGAACAAAGCCATGTCGCCAAATCCAATGTATGCTTGTATGCCTGTATGGTTTCAATACATTTTCTCTTCAAGCTTGCTTAACATAGAGGTGCTACCTGTTGGAGAGTCACCTGAGTGCATTTGACTGTCATCTGACTCTGCTGTTACATGATTGCTTGGCCGGTAATATGTTGACTAACTTAAGCTTGCCACCCTGAGTACCTGCTCCTCAGCATGCTAGCTCAACAACCCTCCTCCACCCCAGCTCCACCTGTTTTTTTATAGCATTCATTGATCATGTTCTCTTATGACTACCGTTCAATAACAATGTCTCCTCCTTTTGAGGTCATTGTTGCTGTACGCTCTGTTCTATGGAGGGGGGTTTGAAGCAGCCCCCTGCCTTCGGTTCCACGCTTGAATGGGCAGGGAGCTCTCAGAACAGAGTCATGTCGCCAAACCCAATGTATGCTTGTATGCCTGTGTGCTTTCATGTATTTTCTCTTTTTGACAAAGTGGTCCTATCAGAACTGATACAAATTGGTGAATAACTAGCTAACTTACAGGTAGTGAACAGCATCACAACACTGTGAAGCATTTTGACATAAAATGTGAATTTCTCTCTCGAGTATTCAGACCCTTACATGATAATGCAACTGCAAAGATTTGTGTAAATTTGTATGCTAGGCTAACTGTGAGTAAATCTATTTTGCACCTAAAATGAAATTCTTATAATATTACACTAAATGTTTGTTTGATATTCCACTTAAATGTATATACTGTATTCTCATACTTGCTGTAGCCATCTTGAAATAAATAATATACGATGGAGGAAAATGCTATCATGGGAGATGAAATTCATACATTGTTAGACTTTTTTCCAAAAATTAATCAGATAATTGCCATCTCTACAATCTCATGTTGTACACTTATAATAGCATGTTGTTGCATTATGATGTCTAAATTGTGTTGACCTCAGTTCAGAAAATAAACAGTTTGATTGGTAATTGGGCAAAGTAAAGGAGAATATGGTTTAGGTAATCCTGAGCTGAAGGTGAAGTTACTGCCTAACCTGCTTTCTTATGTTGTGATTTACATCATGTGCCATTTTGATATGCGGCACTCTAGTGTGAGTTAATACCCTTCAAGATTGTGAGCTAGATTAAGGTGCTCATATGTACCCAGAAACCTTCACTCCCAAGGTACAGATCCCACAGAGATATCCACACAAGCTATTGGGGTATTATTGCTCAATAAAGTGACAGCATGGAAGATTAATGAGAGAACCATGGGTCATTTGCTACATAGCTTGAGAGCTGTATCATATGCCACACCGGCTTCATACCAAGAGTCAATATTTTACCACAAAAGCATATCTTACCACAAAGAGGCATGTTATAGGCAGATATGATTCAGAAAACTGTTCAGTTAATAGCCAGTAACATCTAAATATTTTGGCAAAAAATGACAGAAGACAAAAATAATGACTAATAGTTGTGAGTAATGCAGAATCTAATGAGTGGTTAAGCTGGAAAATTTCAACTAACCCTGTGTTCTTTTCCAGGCTAATTTCTAGAAGACATTCGCTGGAAACTTAGATTAGAGCACAATATCAGAATACTGAATTGTTTGAGCTGCAGCATTATGGTCAACAGTTATGAACGTATTATGTGTTTTTACCACACATTTTACTATATTGCCTCAGTTGATATGTACTGCATACTGAAGATTTTTTTGTCAGTTTTTATTAGGTAACTTGATCCTGAATTTAGTGAATGGACAATGATTAATTTTAAGGTAGTCCGCAAAGATTTTGGTCGATGCCCACGGATCTTTCCCATTTACTACAAAAAACATCTCAGAAAACAGCACTAATGTCGCATTCTTTTGAGATCTCGGAGTAGATGTAGCGCTTGTATGATTTGGTGTCATATTAACAGCTGTATTGGCATGAGGTTATTTTACCACTACTGTAAACAAAGTGGCCTCACAGTAGTGCACCGAGTGACACACAATAATGTTACAACTGTTGTGCGAATTCTTTTTGTGTCTCATTCAATTCAGCACTTCCGCATCTATTTGGTGTATATCTCTTATGATTGGTCTACATTGCATGAGTCTCCCGACCCCGGCTGCACCTCATGACCTGGTTAGCCAGGTGACGGGTATTTAAGCCTTCTTTTCAGTGTTGTAAGTTGCTGGATTGCAATGTGCTTTTGTGTGCAAAGAACCAGTCAGTGTTCTGGTATAATCTCTTCGTCTTCATTAAATGCAACTTTATTGACAGTAGTTCCTGAATTTCATTATTGTAACTTAGTTAATTCGGACAAGCTTCCAATTCTAATCAGGGTCCAGGATTGGGACCGAGTCCAAGTTTACCCAGCTGTAGTCAGTTTGTCAGTTCTAGTTCCCAAGTTCCCAAGCCTAAGCAGGGTCCAGGATTGGGACCGCATTCTTGTTCACTTTTCCAAATGTGTTCCTCTGTCCAGTTTGTTAGGAACAAGTTCCCAATCTTTCAGCAATCATCAGGATTGGAACCAAGTTCCCCTCAAGCTACGCCATCCTCCTGTGGGATAGTTCAGCTTTGGCCAAGTCCACAGAACAACTGGCTGTAATCTCAGGGCGACTGACAGCTGAAGTTTCATCTATTATATGTTTATTGAATGTGCTATTCATGGATCCATGACCGCCCCTTCCTCAAGGGCTCCGTCCTCCATTACCATATAAACTGTCAACAAACTGCCTGTTGGATCGTACACCGACTCCACCCCTGATTCCTGGCCTGGTCTGAAACAAGTCCTCTACATTGCAACTGTTAAACTCCTAGTTAGAAAAGGTAACAGGAAGGATAAAATTAAGGTCAGAGTTCAGAGTTAGGGAAAGGCAATCGTGGTTTTTAACCCTCTGGAGTCAGCGGATGTGGTGGCGTGTTTTTAATGTTTCAATTGGTATCTTTGTAATAATACTGCTGAGAAATATGGTATAATTGTCCCTAGAATCTGTGGAGTCTTTTGATTCCTTCATTCACCAAGATTGCCCATGACTCACAGGGGGCTAAGACAAGAGCGTCACACACTGACTATGTGTGATTTCTGGATTGGTAGGTCTATCAAGTGAAATTATATGGAAATCGAAACTGAAATTAAAATCAACACAGACTTACCAATCATTTTAGAAAAAACTTCTGTCATTGAACATGTTTGCGAAGAGTGGCCAAGAAGTTTTCTGCTGCCGATGTTCTTGCAACCATTTGGGAAAGTAGTAACAAGGATTACGGAACTTCACAGTCTGAGGGATTGGATTTGTGTGATGAAGATCAAAATAATTCTATGAAAATAAAAAATAAAAAATTTTATGAGAATGAAAAGAATAGTATGAGAATAGTAATTTAAAAATAGTAGGTCTGTATGTGCGTGCATATATGTGTGAGCAAAGTGTGTGTGTGTGTGTGTGTGTGTGTGTCTGTGTGTGTGCATGTGAAAAATAGCATAATTACCTGTAATGGCATCACATACCACTTCACATGCTTCCTTGTACACCGTATCAAAGCATGAGTGGAAAATTATTTTTCAAAAAAATAAAATCGTCTGTAACCATTCTGACACAGCATTAGTCACTTCTCCTCCATCTCTCTGCTACAAAAGGAGTCAAAATGAGAATGTGTCTGAGTGATGATAAAGCCCCTCGAGCATTACACTTCAAAGCTCCAGCTCTCAGCTCACTCTCAATGTTTAGATAAAGGGCCCGAGTTGGCATGAGCAACATTCATAATCAGAGCGATATCAACCATAAACAGGACTTTCCTGGCGCTACTCAGGCTCTTTGGCAGTGTTTCTTAAGGCAGCCACCCGCTAGGACTGCAGAGCATTTGGGATGAGAAGGCATGAAAGATGGACCCATGCTAAAAGCTGGCCCACCCGCAAAGATTATACCTGTGACTATGACTGAGATTGACTATAAATGACAATGACAGACTACATAAAAGGGTAGCCTTGACGAGCAATGCGTATTAAGTCACACAGCCCACCATTCAGGGGCGGAGCTAGGCTCTCACCCCAGAGGGGGCAAAGCATTACAAGGGGCCCCTCAGATTGTCATTGCAGTCAACTGTAAAATAACGGATAGGTCTGCATCATACTCTATCCTAACCAACAAAAATCGTCACTTATTGAGCCAAGCAAATTTATGTTTCAGATAAAATACAGTGAAGCCACTTTGTCAATCAAATTGTTCAGAGGGAGAAAAAAAAAGTTGCCATTGCTTTGGCAGCAAAAGCATATAGGGTATGATTGCCAGACGTCTGTTAAACGAGAATAGTCGTTTTCATTTATTCCAAGCCTTTGGCGAGGACAAAAGTAGTCATTTTAATTTATTCCGAGCCCTCGGCCAGGTAAAAGTGAGAATTAATACATGAGTTTCATTAATTGATTTGTCGGCAAAGCTGGATGTTCCCATTTTTTGCCACTAGCTGGTCGAGCTTGTGAGAGAAAAAAGTCACTAGCCCTCAGAAGATTTAACAAGTCCGACTGAAAAAGACTGGAATATCATTAATTGCACAGGTACAAACATGATTAAAACATTTTATACAAATCAAAAAGAAATTTAAATAAATGAAAAAAGCTAACAGTTTAAATGAACCAAATTATTTCATGTCTTGAGTTCGTACACTGCCCGGCCAAAAAAGTCACCTCTTGGATTTAACTAAACAAAAAGGTAAGAGCCTTCCATTGGATAATTACTGCAGTGATTAATGTGTTTCAGCTGGTAACAAGTAATTTAACCCTAACTGATGCAGTAAGTAGCTTCTCATTTTTAAGCAACAATGTCAGATCATATCCTGTGGCCATGGAAATGGTGTTGTTGTACTGTTTCAGAAGGGTCAAATTATTGGCCTGCATGAGGTAAAGAAAAGAACAGAGATTTCTGAAATTAAGCTAAGAACTGCGATTAAGAGCTGTAAATTCACATTTGGTTAAGATATGTAAATATCGAAGCTTACTACCCTGCCAAGACAACGACCACAAGCGTATACGTGAGCAAAAAAAAAGAAACGTTACATTACTGCAAAGAGTGAGATAATGACGTTGATCTTTAGGCATGAGCACTCTGACAAAGCGGCCGTGAACCCATGGATTGGCTTTCGGGGAGCCCCATTTTCTGGTGCGCACCACAACAAAACCATTTCACCTGCACATGCATAAATACAAGTGTGTGGCAGCGCGGTCAGAAACAGGGTCACTGCGAAAAACACTGTACGAATACCACTGTTAGGAGTTAATACCGCCAGTACTGCGAAAAACATTGTAAGAATACCACTGTTAGCAGTTAATACCGCCGGTAATATTTCATAGAGGCACAAGCGAATGACAAATTTATGTGAAGAAAACGAAATTGGCAAGTATGTTGGAAAGAATTCCTGTACAGCGATAATTGGGTCAGTTAAAACGTCCGAAAACTCGCATTTCTGTGCAATTACCTCACGAGTGCAATATCTGACATACAGGTGACATAAAGACAGGACATAAGTGACTTGAAAAAGCACGCGATGAGACGGACGAAAGCTGCAATATTTAACGATATTTAAATATATTTAAAACAATGCCACAATGTCCGCTAAATTGCCCCAACAAACAGCGTCTGCATAAATCCCATAAAATTACCAATTAACTGCACACTAACTGCTTTATTTCTGCCATAGATCTCAAATATACAACAATCGACTCTGGACTAAAAGAAAAGTCACTTGTAGGCCTACTCACCTATTTGAATGGCATTCGTCAAACTTTGCGCTGAGCAAAATCCTCGTCTTGTCTTGAAATTAATACAATAGCCGTGGACATTACTTAGGTCAAAAACTTATCTTGATCTGTTACCTGTTGGCTGCATTGCTGCTTGAGGGAGGGTCGTCCGTGGTGCGGCAACTGCTTGAAGCCAAATAAACTTAGTGCTGGTAGCTTTGCTACCCTCTCCTCCACTTCTTTCTTTTATTTTTTGACTACTGCTTTTATGTTTGAATGGACTGACTGCTCCTAAGTTTGCAAATTTGATGATGTTCAGATTTTGCGCTTGAACTCAGACGTACACATTAACGTGGTCACATGATCAAATCAAATACAGACTTGACATTGGACAGCACATTACCCTGCAATCATCTTGACAATTTGCATATCAGAATGAAGAAAAATACCAAATAAAATAGGAAAATAGTTGATTTCAGTAATAGTCTTTAAAACGTGGGTATATTAAGCACAAAAACTTCATATAATAGTTATGAATAAGTTTTCCCAAAGAAACCCGTAATAGTGACTAGATTACCGACATAGAGGTTTATATAAAGAGCATCATACCTCATCCAGTGTATAGTTAGAGGAGTATCACGGGTAACAATTTAGTCTATGTTTATTGTGGTTCTGTTTTCTGTTTGACGGTAATGAGAATGCAGCTCAGCGAGGGACCCCACTGGCCATGGGCCCCGGGGCAGCCGCCCTCCTGGCCCCCGCGGTAGCTCCGCTTATGTCACCATTAACAACATTTTCTCTGAACTCCCGATGCCAGCTATTTTATCTGATAAAACTGAAAACCACCACACTTTTTGGCATTTCTGAAGACTTGCAAAGCGAATTGAATCTGTTTTCCACACAGTCAATTAGCTCATTTTGCACCATGATGTCCACAGTGATTTGAGTCTGAAGGCTCAAATTGCAAATACTGTTTCAAAGTTACATCGCCTCTGCACAATACTAAGGAAAGCCTAGTAATCACTGTGTTCATTTATATGACCTCTAAGAGGTACATCTTGCTGTCTGTAAGTATCAGTTAAATCAATTTTTGCTTAAACAGTGTACTTGTTGTGTTCTATAGTGCCTTGGGGCAATCGTATGCAGCACAAACAGCCTCTTTCCAGTACACACCTGTTCAGATTAAGCTGCATGCAAATGAGCAATCTGATGTGCTCATGTGTTTAAGTATTCGGTGACTGTTTCTTGGCATTTGTCACTGAATAGTTTTGTCCTAACAATATCAACGGACAAGAAACTAAACAGGCTATCTTTAGATATGCTATACCTCAATGTGGGTATAAAGCCTCGTCGATCAGGTATTTTTCTTTGGTTTCCAAACGTGTATCTTGATGGAGATACCCAGTCTCCATGCAGTTTGAATTTACTTTGCACTGCATTAAGTTTGACAGAATTAAATTCTAATGTAATATCAACTGATTCAAATATGCCGTCCTCAGACAACTCTGTTGTTAATGTAAGAGGGCAACTAGCAGGTATCTGGGTCTTGTCAGGTAGCAGCAGGTTCCAGAGTGAATGGTTAGCAGCTTACAATATTCACTGTCTTTGTTGGTACTGGAGGGGGGCTCTTGGGACACTGTTTCTTGTGGACAGTGGTTAATTGAGGTCATTCTTTTGGAGGGTTGTGGCAGGCTTCAAATATCATCTGCGGAGGTTTGTAGGGGTTGCCCTTATGTCCAGCAGGCAAGCAGTCTCAATCGCGTCTTCTTTCGCATTAGTTTTTGGCCCTATTGCAGACATTTTTGAGAGATTAAGTTGATTGAGGGAGAATTAACTCATTTTGAGCTTGGCTGTAAATACTCAGTGAATATGAACAATGGGGTAAGACAGGACTGTCAGTTGCAATTTTGGGAGGACAGCACCACATTTGAAAAGATACAACTTGGGCTCAGAATTAACTGGACCTATCTCCACTTTTTACAAAATGGAGAAAATGGGATGTGAAATGTTGCTGCATCATCATTTCTCACCCCAAGTATACTTGTATATTCAGGGGAGTTATTGGGGCTGAATATCATGCCCTTCTACCTTTGGTAGAATGATTTTAGATAGGGGATCTAGGAAAATGTAAATGGAGATAGACCTTCAGAATTTTCGTAATGTCATAAATTTTGCAGGTATGTGGTTCTATCTCCTAGATAGCTCCTTGTATTTCCAGAAATGTTTAGCCACAAAGTTCTATGTCCAGCCTTGTGGTTTTTAAAAAAGAATACAACAATATAACTCTACCCAAATCTGCAAATTACATGTTCATGTTAAAAGGTAATACAGAATTTGAAAGAAAAACAGGGCATCTGACAATAATAGTCACAGAAAATGGGCAGCTGCCTCCTGTTGGAGTTCAAAGCTTCTTATGGCTTAGAAGTTAAAACACCTACCATAACACAATGAGTGAACTGGTTCTTAATCAAAATCTTTGAGTGCTGTTGCAGAACATGATAATGCAAACAAACTCTCTATTGAACGACTAGTCTCCCTGAAAACCTTAACACTGATAATATTCAACAAACAACCAATACAACTTTACTGGGAGGTCCAGAAACTGTTTGCAACAGATGCTCCCCTCTTGACTAGATTTGGTATGGATTAGGTTGACTCATTTCCATCAGTAAACCACATACAAGGCCTAATACAGACATAATGCATACTACATAGTATAAAAGCTCTAGCCTTGGGCTTGGTTTCGATGAGTACTATGTCCACCATATTGTACTTGTTCATGTGCATACACATGCATCTTGCGATGCATAAAACATGAGACTAAAAAATAAAGTGGTACTATCTTAAATGGCCCCCTGGAATAAGACAAATGAAGGGTTTTAAGAAAAATAGACACTTCATACAAGTGCTATAGTGCCTACCTATCTAAAATATCCCAGATTTCATTATCTGACAACCTGCTATTTGGTAAATTAGAGGGTTTTTGCTTTGAAATGTTAGAGTTATCTTGTTATCCTTATCATGTGACCCTATCCATCTCCCTGATTTAACAAAGTGGACATCAAACTTATTAAACTGAAATGGGCTGAAAATTTCTACAAAGTACAATGCATTTTCTGGATGTTTCTCCAAGCTGCCCTCTATTATTGAGAAATGACATCAGGATATAGTACCTGTTAATACTGAGATTATTTCTATGCTAGAACATAATTTTTGATGAAAAGTGGAGACAGGCCCAGTTAATCCTCAGCCCACAACAATGTAAGGTTCAATGCATTATTTAGCCAATCAGATTTCCTTTATGTTTTGATAACAGTGTGTACAGCCTAACATCTGCAGGCGCCCATGATTGAATTGCCCACATTTTAGAAACGTTAGGTCCAAAGACCCGTATTGCAATGCACCCAAAAATGCAAATGCGTATAGACGAGAGCTCAGTGTACGAATCTGTGTGGACATACCACTTAACTAAGTGCCATGCTTGATTTCTGTTCTTTAAGACATGCATCACTGCACAGACAAATTTGGCTAAAGTGGCCTACTTAAAGGTAATATTCCTCTCACCCGAGAGCTAACAATCTGATGCCAATTTCTGTGACTCAACCCCTTTAATTCAATTCCACTGGTCACATTTGTGACTGATTTTTTTTTTTTTTTTTTTTTAATTCTAGAAGCTCTAAAAGAGTTGTTGGCTTTGGGCAAAAGAATGCAACTTTGAACTTAACCATCATGAAATTTAAAAAATAGAGTTTGTGTTAGGGAGGTCGAAGGAGTAAAATGCATGTACTTACATTGCAAGGAAAAATTTGGGATTAAACAGGTTAATAGGGACAAGTGATATGTCAAATGAGAAAGGGCAATTGATACCTCAAATGAGTAAGTACAATTGCTGTGTCAAATGAGAAAATAGACTCGTGGTGAAATGCATTGAGATCCTTTTTTTCATTTTCTAAAAATGGGATACCTGTGTAAACACGTTCGGTTTGTTCAAGCATTTTGTCAGGGCTCTCCTTTTACGAAGAATTTAAGAGTAGAAAAATGAGACGACGGGTTCCATTTCGATAAATGATAGTTTAGTTTCCATTATGCTTCTCCGTGCAACGACTGAACTTAGCCGCCCTTTACAACCTCTAAGTTTAGAATTAAGATTTTTTTGGTGTCAAGAAGTGGTCTTGGAGACACCAGATGCAGGAACAAAAGAGTTTATTGAACACCAAAACACTAAATGAGAAAAGCAATCAGGCCAGAAACAAAACACCGTGCACATGCACTGAATGAATGGGAAAAACTAAGGTGCACCGCCCAAGGCAGGGGGAAACAAAGGTACACGGTCAAAGAGCGGCTAAACTAGAAAACAAAAACTTCACTTAACTAGACTGACGGAAACATTGGGAGACTTAGACAAAAGGGAGACAAGACGTGGGCGCAGAAAAAACAGAAGGCTCGGGAATCGCACAAAGGAAATACTCGGGAAGGCACAGAAGCTGAGATTTCACAATGTAGCGCATAGCCGACAAAGTTCCGTCTGAGGATTACTTCACTCCTGCCCACAGATATACACATGGGAGGAGGCGGGAGGAGGCAGGCAATCTCAGAAGGAAGCAGAAACGCATGGGATTAATAAACAAATTCATGAGGACCGGGTTAACAATAATGACTCAAGACAAGATGCTGAGACAATCAATCAAACTAGACGGTTTAGATTAAGGTAATCTAAACGTGACGAGTATAAAACCACCACGAGAGAAGCAAAGGAAAGCACAGCTTTAAATGTAGTTAATCAGGGAAAGCTAAGGAAGAAATTACAAAAGCTAGAAACGCTCGCAGACGCTAATGAGTTAATTAAGGTTAATACTACGTGACAAAATATATACAATCACCCTCAAATAAGTGCTGGTTGGTACGGGTTAGTAATTATCCTATCAGAGAACGCATTCACTCAGAGTTTAGCCAGACCCAGAATTAAGCACAGGTGGAAGTAATGAATGAAATACCACAAGCCGATTCCGAATGAGGAAGCGTGATTGGACAACGAGACGCAGGCATGCTCAAGGCTGTCATTTGACATCACAGGAGTTTGGCCAAGAGTGAAACAATCCTCAGACGGCGAAATGAAAGCTGAAAAATAAATCGAGAGAGTGAGGCACGGAAAAAAAGCAGAAGCACAAATATAAAAGTAATAAGCACAAAGACAAAAACAGCACACAAGAGGCAGAACCATAACATTTGGTGTCTCAGCCTTTTCTAAGATGACTGAGAACAAACTGCTTCCTTCATTAATTGTATCTAAATGCAGACTATTGGATACTAAAGAGTAATAGTTACCAAATTGCTGAAATTAGTTCTACCAAATCGGACAACTGTAATGCAGACACAGAGAATAATTTAGGTCGCTCACTGTAGCTGGTTAGGTGGCATTGTTGTCTATAATTTGCAAGGTCTTGTATCGGTTACATCTTGGAAATGAGGGTTTTAAGTCATCCTGGAGTGTGATAACGACTTTCCTTAAATACTTTCAACTTTTTCAGAGGGTTGAGAGAAGGGAAATTTAATAAATTGAGATGGAAGAACTGGATTGTTTCCACACTTGAAAGGGCATTCTCCTGGTCACAAAAATGAACAGTTTTTTTTTTAATCTAACTCCCAGTTAATGAATACATTTTAGTTGTTCATTGAGATCCTTCCTGGTAGAGCTTTTGAAAGGTGATGGATATAGCCCCAGCAGCTTGCTCTTTCGGTTGATCTGCAGAGAGTGAATGCTTATAAGACCTTTTTAAAAGGTTCGTTTGAAATCTGTTTCATTAATCCAATCATTTTTCAAGTGTCATTTTGAATGAATATCTCAGCCTCAATAGATCAAGATAAGCCACACAAAGAAATGTATTTCCTATATATTTGCTATATATATATCAAGTTAAGCACAATCTCTGATTTGCACTTGGGCCCAGTTATTCTGTATCCGTTACAATTAGGTACGGAAGTATTTGGACAATGACTCCGTACACCCCCACAAAGGATCTGAAATGAAACCATCAAGATGTTGACTTTTAGCTTTAATTCAACACTTTTCACAAAAATCCTGCATGAACAGTTTTGGAATTGCTGCCATTTTTAATCGTTGTCCTCCATTTTCAGAGGTTTGAACATAATTGGACAAACTAACGCAATTTTAAATCTAAGATTAATTTCTAACACTTGGTTGAGAATCCTTTGCAGCAGTCATTTAAATTGAAAACAAAGGACATGATGGCAATTATCGCTTACGGGTTTTTAGGCTCTCTGCACAGGACTGATAATAAATTGCCAGCCACCAGTGGCTGTCTAAGAACATTTCTGGATATTAGGGACATCTCATCAGCTGTAGACCCTAACGTCTGATTCCCTAACATCTTGGGACCTAGCTGGGGTCTTTCCTTCTGATCCACAGCCAGCAGCTGCAGTGTTCAGCAGTCCCTAATGTCTCTTTAACAGTCTGATTCCCAGTTCACTGAGCAACCTGATTGTGGATGTTGCAATGAAACCCCTGCAACCCACTTCCACTGAGCAGACAAATGCTCAGCCTCGCTGTTCTCCCTCAGATGCCATTCCTGCATACCATAGTCTCTTCCCCTCATTTGCTTCCTCAAGAGCATCCTCCCAGGGTACTATCAGTTCCACAAAGTAGACAACGCGTAGTGATGATCTCTGATGGGACTGTGAGTTACTGGCCAACATCAGCTAGCATATTCCAGTCCTGGGCTCCCTCTAGCTGATCAACCCTGGCAGGTGGAGTAGCCTCTCTTTGTACCTTTTCCCTTTTTGGACAAATGGTGCCTTGAAACTGCACTTGAAGGTCATCAGGAACATGCCCAGATATTGTCGTCTGTGCATACAGACACGCGAGGGCCATACATACTACTGAGTCACTTGTTGAGTTGCTGTGGTAAAATAAGTTGGGTAAGCTTGTGATTTCAATTTGTTGCTTTCATTTTCAGGGTAATTTTGAATCCAGCCCTCAATGAGTTGATGATTTTGGTTTCCATTGACCGTTGTTACGTCATTTTGTCCTTCACAAATTATATGATATACACCAGTAAAGATTTTCAACTTGAATAATAATGCTATGTGATTTAAGTGTTCCATTATTATTATTTTTTTTGCAGTTTATAAATAATGAAATTAATAAAATGTTTCATTAATGTTCCCAAAATAATGGCAAATGCCTTAACGAAAATAAGGAAAGTCAATCAAGCTACATGCGTACCACAGCCCCAACATAGGACAGCTGTATAAGTATTAAAGCTGAGCCAGTCCTCTTTGATGGATTGCCGCTGTCCGTATCACACCTACTTTTGGCAAGCATATAGCACGTCCGCATGTTTAAGTATACTCGAAGGAACCACTCCCCATGATGGATTGCAGATGAGTTTGCAGGGTACCTTGAGTATCTCGCATCTGATTGGAAAAATTGGGCCGTATATCTGTCAGCTGTGTTAAGTGAAACATAAAATTAGATAACCTAAATAAAAATACTGGGCTCCATCTTTGTGCACTCACAAATGGAAACGCATGTGGTGGTAAATGTTCCTTAAGATTCTGTCAGTTGCAAACAGCATATTTATCCCCTCCGCCCCATTTGGTATCAGTGAGTGAGCAAATAAAGCTGGTGATGTTAGACACCAAGTTTTGATTTGAATTACCAGTAGCAATAGCATTCCCTGATTATGTTTAGATCGTAAAATTAAGCCCCATTATTGAATGCATTGTTTAATTATAAATAATAATTAAAATAAAACAGCAGTTCAGTTCTGATAGGACCACCTTGTCAAAACAGAAAAGATTTATTGAAGGCATACATGCATACACTGGGTTTGGCAACATGGCTCTGTTCTGAGAGATCCCTGCCTGCCCAAGCGAGGAACTGAAGGCCGGGAGCTGCAGCTAAGGCCCCCCCCAAAGAACAAAGCCAACAGCAAAAATGACATCAAAAGGAAGAGATATTGCTATTGATTAGCAAACTACTCATAACGAAACAGGATCAATAAATGCTATAATTGACGGGTGGAGCTGGGGTGGAGGAGGGTTGTCAAGCAAGCAGGGGGAGGAGCTGCTTCTCAGGACGCAAGCTTGAAAAGGCCTGCATATTACCGGTCAAGGAATCATCTGACAGCAAAGTCAGGTGACAGTCATGTGCATCAGGTTGAAGCAGCTGCTCAGTGTTGATAAGTGAGCTTCACTGTGTGGCCTATCAGAATTTAAGTCAAAGCTCCTTACAATTTTGTTAAAGAAAAATAAGTGTAGTAGGTGTGCAAGCACAATGTTGCATTTACATGCGATATATCTTTTGATATAAGGGACTTGACTGCTTGACAGAGTCGACCTATTTTAGCATTCTTCACCCGTACCCCCTGCCAAGTGTCAGCTTGATTGACCAAGGAATGAAAATGAGTCACAGGCGCCCAGGGAAATGATCTTGGGTGAAATACGGCATGCATGAAAAAAACAAACCAGCCATGGAGAACGAAATAGCAATATGTCCTAATCTTGGGACTGATTCCGAATTTCGAGACATGCGCAATATTAAGATGTGAAGTATCTCAAATGCTGCAGAACTTTATCCCCAGAACTGAGGTACCTTCAGCTTAGGCCCTGGGTGACGCTTACTGCAAAAAGCAGGTTGCTCAAGATGACAAAAGGGGTGAGGCATGGTGGCGCTATCCATAATTTACATCTTTAATTTAGAAAAGCAATATACAACAAATCTCAGATCCTGTCACAAATACTCAAAGTGAGAACTGCTTCATCTTGACCAGAGATAGGTAAAAAGAGATATTTCTATTTCATGCTGACTTTTAAACTTAATTACTAAACCAGCCCAGAACTGTATTTCAACTTATTTTCTGGTTACACTTTTCGACCAGAGTTTAAATGCTCAAGTGACATCTGAAGACCATTCTTGTCTTATCTTTACATGCAGTTTTTATGCAGTTGTCTCCTGTAATTGTGGGTCACCATTAGTCCAGACTGGGGGAAAAAATGCTACTTGTAGCAGACATGTTTGAGATAAAACACAATTTTACAGATCCAATATCTGCATCTAATGCATGGCTGTGTGTAAGTAGTTGGTCAGTTGCAGGCTACACTATAAATCTATGAACAGTCCATGTTTTGCATTGTAAGTGTACGCTACGACAGAATATAAGCCACTTCAACACCTTACCCTCACCAAAGAGAGCCAATCCATGTTGTTGGGGTGGAGGTGCAAACTTTTTAATTTTTATTTTGAGAAGCACAACAGCTTACTAAGCTAATGAGAGAATGATCCAAAATCAAGCCTTATTTCCTCAATAAGGTGTTTTATTGTTAGCATAAGAGCCTGCACCCACACTCCACCAATATTTTTTTAATAAAAATGGGGTTGTTATCGTGTACTTTAATATTCCATGGTGAACCTAATAAGTACTATATTGTCTTTGTATGTTATATTCCCTTAAATAGGGTCCACTGTGCTCTGTTATCAATATGACCACTCATATTCATTGTGAAGTCACCTAATCAGCATTCATATGTACCAGCATGTTACATCAGTATCAATGCGTCAATGTGTTCAAAGCTTCTTCTGCTTTCAAAGAACTAACTAGTCATTGTTGATAGGCCTCAAATTGTGATGATACGTCGTGTACTTCCCGTAATTCTCGGGGGGCACAGGACTGCTTAACTTGCAGAGGGAAAAAAAAATAGGTCACCCTAATTTAGAGCCTCATTCATAGTGCTTACAGCTACAGCTATATTCATGTGTGAACCCAAATACGGAATCAGCAATGTTCGTCTATGCCTCCCAAACTCAAAGCACAAGGGCTGCCAGTCTGCTTCTTCTCACTCCACCAAGAGCAAAGCCATCTCCCATAGAACTGAGTCAGAGGAAGATCTTTCACAGGGACAGGGAGCCTTTGTCAGATCATGAATCTCATGCAAGAGAGGATTGGATTTGTAGTGGGTGGATTGAATTAATTATTTGTCGATAAGAGAAGATCATATATCATGGAAAATATGCCATAAAATTTACAGTATATCATACCATAAATGTCCAGAGCTGTTTGTCTGCTGACTGACCAATTTATATGCTTTGGGCTGCTGAATGTTAAAGAGCTTTCTGTCCCATTTCCAACCAACTTAATGGTGTGCATTAGTTGAGTTGAATTATCAGTCCAACACTTTCTTTCTTCGAATCCATACCGCATAGTTGAGTGGTATAAATAAATGATTTCTCTGTAGATTAGTGTTAAATCAGACTACAGATTAGGAAAGGCTAAGACCATCCATTTCTTTCTCTTAAGTTGCTATGAGGCAAAGACTGCCAGCCTTGTATTCATGAGGTATAAAAATGTTGCCCGCAAGAGGATTGGCAAGCCTTGCAGCCAGACTTTTTACTGAACTTAGAACATGTTCAACATCCAAAATATAAAGCAGAGACTTGTGGTTGGGTAATCAAGTATTCTTCATAATCTAAATATGGCTTAATAGATGACATTATAATTTATAGAGATGTCGAAAAAATATATTTTTTTCCAAATACACCTTGGCAAGCAAGCTCTGGAATACTACCAGAATGAAGTGCGTTTAAATTTTTACATCGTATGTTTCAAATTGGTTTGTTCTTCCTCCAAAAGTAAGAAAATAAGCATAATGTGTCAAGGTAGCCTCACTCTTGAGCTTTTTCTTTATTTATTTAAAAGGAAGATGAATAAGGGAGAATCACTCAAGGAAAACACTCACCAAATGTTTTCCAGCCATCCATTTTACTCCCATACTGCTCTCCATTATTTGCAGGCTTCTCTGTGTTGCATTCTCAATTGAAAAGCATCCATATGTGTGTGTATGTACACAGACAGCAATGTAACAGAAACTGCCTCCGCGTTTCATGCCTGTGACAAATCATACACGCTGTAATCATCTTTCTGAATAATTTAAAAACATTACTTGCCAAATTCATCTATGTAGAATTGCCAAGAATCATAAAAATAACAGGTGTGAAAATTTTAGGGCTTCTAAGACTTCATTGGTATTGACTGATTTTATCCCTTTAGCAGCTGGCATGTCTGTTTCCCCCTCAGCATAAGATGAAGATGATCGCAGAAATGTTGTAAGAAAGCGCTGCTTAATGAAAGTCTTCATCAAGGCCTCCCTTTGTCAGTTCTATTATCTGAGAATATCTCAGAAAGCTAAATCACATAGATTTCTGTTCATTTGCTTCTTTAATTTAATAAAATGGAAGCCTTGTGTTCTTGTTATTCTAGATGCAAAAAAAAAAAAAAATTCAGTTTATAATATTACAAGTTTATATTATTTACTTCCTAAGAGTCCTCAAGGTCCAACAACTGTCCTTTTACCTGAGAGGCTGTTGTCATAACATTCTGGCCAATCAAAAGTGCTAATTGCTCAGTGACTTCCAGGGAGAAAAGAAAACCAGGGAAAAAATTAGACTGAAAGGCCAGATTTGAGGATCCCTGGACTATGTTATTATTCAGAGATACCTGTAAAATTTGAATAATTATGATTACAATTGTTCTTGATGATGATGATGATGATGATGATGATGATGATTTTTCCACTGTATAAAAATCATAAACCTTATTTTCTGATACCTGTCAACATTTTGAACACAACTTTTGAACTTTTTGGGCTCAAGTTGCCCGTCTTCACAAACAAAAATAAATGTGGTGGTAACAACCGTCAAAATTTTGTTAGTCACTGATAGCGTATTTTGTAGTGCGCAATTAAGGTGTCTGAATCCCAATCCCCGGAGTGTCCTTCTGCACCTACACCCTGGCTGACCTCTAGTACGCAGATAATACTACCCTACTCGCTGAAATGCTGGAACAACTCAGAGATGGTCTAACTGTTTTCGATGAGGAAGCAAGAAAGCTTGGATTCAGCATCAACTGATCTAAGACAGAACTGATCCACATTGGCTACGGCCCACTCAGTCCTCCTGTACGGTTCTGAGTCCTGCCCCCTGAATAACACCCTGGCAGCCAGGATTGATGGACTCGACAGCAGATTTCTCAGGAGGATAATCAGCACTCGTTGGTACGACCACATGCCCATTGAAGAGCTCAGAGAGTGTATCCAACAGCTACCTGCCTCCCCTATAGCAGCAATGCGTCGAGTCCGCTGGTACAGCCATGTCATGCGACTTCCCCCTGAACATCCCACCAGAGCCATCCTGGGACTTCAACCCCCAGCTAGCCGGCTGGAGGCGTCCTAGAGGGGCTCCCCGCACCCGCTGGCTGGATGTCGTAGCCCGTGACCTGGACCTTGGCAGTGTTGTACTGTGCCAGGCGCAGCAACTAGCACAAAACCGGCCTGGATGGAGACGTCTGGTCAACATGGTCAGCTCTACGCACAGCGTGCAAGGGGACCAGTCAGTGAGTGAGTGAATCCCAATGGGTTAAACAGCACATTGGGAGTGTGTCAGTAAACACAGTTGGCCCTGAGCAAGCTTTGTGTCAAGGAACTCTTGAACACATTGACCTATCCAGACCACCTTTAATCCAAACACAGGTGCTCTATGAAAGTTTCATTAGAATGAATCCGAACTAGTGGAGCTGTTTGCAAATAAAAATATGTAGGATCCAGCTATCAGCTTAGTGTTCATATACAACAGTGACTATTTCTTTAAGAACATGTGGCACACGTGATGATATCACCTGCATGAACAACGCATGGTCGTCACACACCAAAGGTGTAAAGATTCCCTGCCCCAGGTTGTAAGAAAAGCAAAGCATCCACTCTTCAGTGTTTTTTGCTCCATTGTCTTAATACTTTTGGCCAGAATGCGCCAAGCGTAAGGACGGCACTTGTGACTGGAACTTGCGCACACTGTCAGTTCCATGTGGCCTAACTACTTCTAGAGTGCTCGCAACGCTATGAAAACTTTCCTGGCAGTTGTATTGTTTAGCTCTGTTCCCACTAAGGCTGTATTGTATTTCAGTTTGCCCTTAACTGATGTAATTGTGCAATTGCTGTTGTGTTCATTTTCTTATTTTATTGAGTTAGTTAGCCATTCACAGATTGAGTACAACTGTTCGTATAATCTTTCTGTCTCCCGCTGGCTAACTTTCTAATGCTTCAACTTACATTCTTGCTGTACTATAGATGGTAGAGGATGGATAGCCAGATTAGTGATATGAATTGCTAATGAGCTGAAGCTATCTTCTCCTCTCGGTTCTTGTTTGAGGCTAAATTGAGTTATCCAGCCATGCGTAGGTCTTTGGATACATTTCAAAATACAGTAGCAGCCAGCTTGTTGTCCGCCGTTTCTCTCTTTGTCTTTGGACAAAGTAACGTGCTCACAAGCATCATGCTCACACACACACACACACACACATACACACTCATGGTCGGGCACACACGCATAACCAACTGTGTAACCCTCCCATAGTTTAAAAAAGTCCACTGGTTAGATTAGCCCCTTTAATTTCTGTTTGTTTAATAAATTCATTTATTAATTTCTGTTTGTTTAATAAATTCATTTATTAAACCCAATGTCTGTTTTGGTGCTGTATTACATGGGAATCTGAAACAAAATAGCATATTTAGACCTACAATCATAATCATAATTAAAATCTTGGATTTAATTACATTTTCTATCATTTTTAATATCGGTTTTTTAATTATTAATGAAAATTTCATATTTTGGTCAAAATAGTAATTTTATGAGACTGATTATTAACTTCACAGGTTTCCTGCAACACAAAATTGGTATTCCACAAGAGGATTATTAAGGGGACTTATAGTTACGCACATGGAAGGAATCTATATGAACATATATGCGCATATATGCAACCTATATGCCGCATATATGTGGCATATATGCGCATATATGCCGCATATAGGCCAAATTCAGGTACATATATGTGCTTATAGAGGGCATATAGGTCTCCTATATAGCTCATATACCCAGTGGCTGGTTCTGTTTGTCATACCTATTGTATACCTCATATCTCACTTTTGCAACTGTCATACATGATGCCTAGCTCATATTTTTATTCTCAAGGTAATATCTGCATATTAGTCCAAAGTTCCTTACTGAAATAACAAGAATTTCACGCAATAACTTATTAATCGCATGTGAACACGTGAAATTGGCATCACATTTGATCCTAAATACATGTTGACATGTGACAACAGCATGTTATGTGTAAACCAGTCATTATCAACTATGGCAAGTGAGAGGAAACAAAAAGCTATGATATCAACACAAATATCTAATACTATTTGTTAAATTTTTTTTCTGAAACATTAACAAGGTCACCAATTCTTTCTTGACCATACTTATTTCCATTCTATGAAGATTGAGTTGAGTTTTGTGGAAGAGAAGGAAATGTATAAAAACAAAATGGTTTGATTATGTTTATTTCATCCATTATGCATTTTTTCAAGTTTAAGTCACTGCCAGATTCACCACATTAGATAAAATTGGATTCACATAATTACAGCTCATACACATCCACTGAAAGGTTATACACTACACTGTTACATCTACCAAATGGCAATGTTTTCTATCTTGTCTGTAATGCAGTTTCTAGATGAATATGGCTCCGAGGTCCTCAGTCTAAATGTAGCAAAATAAAACAAAAATAACAAAATAATAGTACACAGATGAACATACATTCAAGTAAACATGCCTTTCAAAAGTCATTTTGCCAAACGGGAAAAAAAAATTTTAGTTTTGATATATGGCCACATATAGGTTTCGCATATATATATATATATATATATATATGTACCTATAATATATGAAAACAGCCAATTTTATGAATGTCGCATATATGCGAAACCTATATTTGGCCCAATATTAAAACCTATATGTTTATAGGTTCTTTCCGTGTGGGTAAGCAAACATTTTTCCAAGATATTCACTTTCTAAACTAAGAATTATTATCAAAATAATTCTATTAGAAATTCCAACTTAAAATACTGAGTTTCTGTACCATCACATCCATGGTTGCCATGGCAAAGGCCGTTTTAATAAATATATAGATACTTAGAGAAACACAGTTATTGAGATAACTAAACAGTGTTTGGTTATAATTTCAGCTGTAATGTGAAGGAAAAAATATTACTAATGTCACAACAGAGTTTTTTCCCCCCAGGTTTCTATATTCTAGTATTGATTTTGACCCCCCTAAATCAATTTCGGTGGGAAACAGCTAATTAAATATGTATATTTTGATTTACTCATATTCAGAGGTACATATTGCAAAAAGAGCTCCGTATAAACATAGATCATCACAAAATGAAGAAAACTGCCTAGTATGAAGTTCATTGGATGTACAGTTGCTGAGAAATCTGTGTTTTCTTGTTGAAAATCTGTTTTTTTAGAAAAACATGATTTTAGTTCGGCAGTAATAATGTGATTGAAGTTTGACAGTAATGCTCTCAGGAGGAATACATTTAGTATTTTGTTTTTAGTGGTTTTTATAGGATTTTTTTTACCTCCTTAAAAGGCACCAGCCTCATAAGTAACTCCCTCTTCTTCAATCCATGTTTCTTCCCTAGTTTTACGTGCTTGTCGAGCGTCTATTCGTTTCTTTTTTCAAGTTCTAGTGCATGTTTTTCACTGTTTCACACGTTTTCTGTCCATTTCGTGATAGCATTTCAGTGAGTGTGCCCCTGCATTTATGCCAAGTTTCATAAGAATGGAGGCAATTCCTCGTTGGCCATCATTGAAAGTCACCACACTCATAGCTGTACCAGCCTTAAAGACAATGTTCGTGACGAATGTTTCTTTTGTAACACGACTCCATATTACGGACTATTTGAAGGACCACTTAATTTTCTTACCTCAAAACTAAAATTTTGAACCAATATTGGCATTTTGCTTAGCTATAGGTCCGCTTAAGACAAATGTCTTATATGAAATGGCAATTTTCACTTTTGTTATGTACCCTATAAGTAATGCCCACAAAATAATGATGGGAAGGGGAGGGTGACAGGGTACTTTTACACTTTTACACATTTTTCTGAATGGGGGAAATGAAAATAATTAACTTCAGTCTCGCCCTTGTTTTAAAGGAGCTGTGTCATGATTATTGCACATGCTCATAACTTTGAACAAATTAAATCCGCATTACTGCAAGTCAAAATCTAGAAGGCAACTTTCTTCTTCAATATTGGCAATGACAACCATCCTAGTTCCTCACTCCAGCCACAGCCCGTGTGTTTGTGTGCGTTTAACCTCCTCTTGATTCAAGTCCTTGCCATCCCTGCTCCCTCTCGGACTGATTTCTTGGTTTTGACCACTGCACAGATCTACAACTTCACATTGCATGTCTGCCTGGATCCCATTGACTGTCAGTTAACCCTTGCTTGTCCTCTGACCAAAAACTGTTTTCCCTGCATTGCTCCGGCTGCTGTTTCTTGACCTTGGACTACAGACTCTCAATAAAGCTGTGGTTTTTCAATAGCCCTGGTTCTACTCTTGACTATATCTACTCCTAACAGTCACTGAACTTCATAAATTGAAAGTTTGAGATGTTATTGGCCTAATTATGATTTGGCATATAATAAAAAACTAAATAACCAACTATTTTCGTAACCAATCTTTAATTTTTTGTAGGGTAAAAAAAAAAACCCTCAGCAGTTGTGGGAGGTTGAAACATCGGCAGCTTTTAGGTTATCACTTTCCCCAGTGGAATCTGCACAGCCTGTCTATTGGGGGGGCTGCTTTGAGTGCGGGTGTAACACCCTCACCAGCTCAACCTCCCTCATCCAGTCAACGACCAGCCTCACCAGAGTACTGATTTAATTATCACCTGCACCTGCCCACACCCACACCTGCTTTCCCCAAGCAAATGCTTAAAAACTTGAACTCTCCTGCATTCAGTGCAAATTCTTGATGACACCACAGCCTTTGTTTGCTCTGCTAGAGTATTTACTAAACCCTGCCTTGGTTTATTCTAACTTGGCCAGTGGGCCTTCTTAGTTGTTGTTTTAAGTTGGAACTCATTAAAAGAAACGCTGCTTTGGGGAAAAGTTTGCACTTGTGTCCTTCTGCCACTACACCTGTTACAGTGGGGCCTATGATCTTTTTTGAGCTGAGCAATACAGACTGCTGAGATTTTACTGTTGTAATCAACACTTCTTACCAAACTAGTAATAATTATTTGTATCGTACTGTGTCCTCTCAACCACTGAAAGCCATTTATTTCGCAATCTTTGAGCGATTAAATTATAAGCTCAATATTTAGAACAAATATTTCAGTTTATGAACAATTTAATTTTAATTGTGGCATTTTGGCATATAAAATACAAGCTGCTGTGGTTAATTATCAAATTACATGCCACTGTTAATTACTCTCGTGTGTCTGGCTTTTTGTGTGGTTTTCAGTTTTGTTTGATTTCAGTCATTCAATTATCAAATTGTTAGAGGTTGAAATATTGGCGGCTCTTAGGTTATCACTTTCCCCAGCAGAACATGCACAGCCTGTCTGAATAAAAAGTCGCATACTGTAATATTTTTTTGGGCCTCCTTTAGCTTTGATCATGGCAGGCATTTGTCCTGGTATAGTTTTGACAATCTTATACAATATAATATTTATTTCTGACCACATTTGCATTCATTTTTGGTCGAGATATTGTATTGAGGATGGGTGAGTCAGACCACGCCATTAAGCTGTCTCCAGCACATCCCAAAAACTTTCAATTGGTTAAGGTCCAGACTCTGAAGTGCCCAATTTATGTGTGAAAATGATTCCTCATGCTTGATGAACCGCTCTTTCACAATTCGAGCCCATTGAATCTTGGCATTGTTTCGGAATATGCCAGTGCTGTCAGGGAATAAAATGTCCATTAATGAGTTACTGGTCATTATGTATATTCCGGCAGTCTGAATTCTTTTATTGCTGTAGAACAGTGCTGTGTCTGGATCTGACCTATTGAAGAAGCACCAGATCATAACACTGCCTCCAGAGACTTGTACTGTAGGCCATATGCAGAGTGGGTGCATCACTACAGGGGCTTCCTTTCTTACCTTGACGTGCTCATCACTCTGGAATAGGGTAAATCTTGACTCATTAGACCAGATGACCTTTTTCCATTGCTCCTCAGTCAAATCTTTAGCTCCCTTGCAAACTGAATTCATTTTTTCTCAGTTAGCCTCACCAACAAGTGGCTGTCTTGTGGCCATGCAGCTGTTTAGTCCCAATCCTCCAAGTTCTTGTTGCATCAGGCATGTGGAAGTGCGCATACCCTCATAATTAAAAATAACCATGAGTTCTATAGATGATTTTTTAAAGATGAGACTTCATGTGACGGTGCGTTCAGGAACCACTTGCGAGAACAGGAATCCCAAAAATCGTAAGCCTTTATTGCAAAATGGGTCAGGACAAGAAGACACAGGAATTGCAAAGCCAAAAACAGTATCCAAAAAGTGAAGTCGACATAACAGGCAGGGGTCAGAACCAGTAAGGCAGATGTGCAACGGTACATAAACAGTAAGCCAAAAATCGTAGTCAGAATCCAGAAGGGTAGGTCATACACAGGGCATCCAAAACAGAAATCGTGGTCGTACAAAAATAGGTCAAAATCCAAATAGGCAAAACAAGAATGATAAGGGCAAGGCAATCTCAAGGTCGGGTGAAACAGTCGTGAAGAAGCAATAGACAAATGGCACACGAGGAGCTCTGCACAAATGAGTATTGATCAACGTTCTGACAGAGAATGAACTGCAGTGAAGACTTTAAGTAGACAAGAGGGAAGTCACATGCTATGCAGGGAACAGGTGAATTGGATAAGAACTAATTACAAAAGGCAGCACACATGGGGAGGTCCTTAACCACAACAATTGGCAAAAGCCAAGACACGGACAGGATCCACGCAGACAACCTATGACAGATAAACAGCTCCGATCAAGGATTTCTAAGTGCACAGACAAAGAGTGCAGGATGGCAATTAAGCACGTGCGAGAGATCTCGCGGAAACGCAGGACGAGGCAGAGAAAGCAAAGCAAGAGGCGGAGACTAGAACAGGGCGAGAACTGAGATTGCATTAGTAGTAATTAGTAGCGGTGCAGTTCTACAAATTAACCCAAGTACTCGCTAGTAAGTTAGTAATATATACATGGATTAGTTAAGTTAGTAGACTATGATACAAAATATAAATGTTAGTATTATTAGTAATCAAGGAAAGCAAGGTGAAGGAAGTAAACGAGAATTGAAGTAATAATATGAAACACCAGAAACCATTGAAATCACCCGAAGCATGTAGGCACACAGACTGGGAAGACGGACTGAACCAAACTGATCACAAGACAGGGGTGACAAGTGCAATGAAACCTGAAATGGCATGAACAGAAAACCAGAATGTATAAAAGCAAAAAGAATAAAGAAAAGACATGGCAATGAATACATGAACATGAAATCAAAACACAAAACCATAACACTTCACCTTGAATTCTAGAGATCTCCGATCAGGATCAGTTACTATTTTTCACCAGTATCCTTCTAGGTTTTAATAAATTGTTGAACAGTTCCTGACCCAATTCCAGTGATTTCAGTCATCTCCCAAGCTGTTTTCTCGATGCTGGCCAATAATTTGCCCCCACTGAAATACAGTAACATCTTTTCAATGACCATGATATATGTCTTCTGACATGTTTTTTAAGAAATGTGAAGTTACGTACTGAATCAGCTAGGATTAAAAGAATTATTGCCACCTGAAAGATATTGATCACTACAATAATGATTCAATCATAGGTTCTTGAGTATTTGCTTTTTTAAATCCAAACTGTGACTTTCTTTGGACAGGCAGTGTACATATTTTTTTTTTTTAAGCGGCCAGTCATAATATGCATTGATTTTCTGATAAGTATTTTTGGCAGGAAATGGGTTAAGTTGCTGCAGTGCAGTTATTGGCAGCTTTTGAAAGGTGGCTCAGTAAGTTCAACTGCATCCCAGCGCCAGTGTGTTCTTGGCATGGCCCCTGAATGATACATAAAACATGAACAACCTGACTTTAGGATTTACGGTGGCATAATATTCTTGTGGCATTGGAAATCATCCTTGGCCCACAGTGCCTCTAATTCAAAAATAATGACGATGTTCTCTGGTCCACAATTCATTCAAATCATCTCTGAGCGAGCCCAGCTTTAATGGCCACGAGACATGCATTGCCTTCCTTAATTTACAAGACTGGTCCAGCATTCCTCTCACTTTATAATCACTCCACTTGAGTCTGGAGAGTGTCTCTTAAATATGAGCTTTGCAAGGACCCGCATTTCTTTTCTGCACCTCTACTCGGAGACAAGCTGTGTTGAAACCTATTTCATCATTTACTATGCACATAAAATTATAGTCACCATCTTAACTACCCCTCCCCTCCCACTTTTTTTTTTCCATCCACTCAATTCTTAAGTTTATTCCTGCCACTTCTTGAATCTGCTGCAAGGAGAACTACTGCTAAGTCCAGAGAAACTATTGGAGTTAAGCTGATTTTATTTCAGCTGAGGTAAGTCATGTAGCTGCAACTAAACCCCTTTGCACAGAATACAAATGATACCAAATTTTTTCCTGTAAGCATGAGCCTGTATAGGCTTTATAACTCAGCATTTGTGTCACAGAGACTGGAAAATTATTCCAGTGAAGCAAAACATTTGGAAATTCAGTTACAGAATTATTTAGGAATTAAATTTCGGAATTTCCGGATGCCAGCGTCTATATCTGCACAAAGGAGTTAATGTGTAAAGTTGGGATGTGACAATATTCAACCACGATTTATTTAAAGCTTAGTAAGACCACCTGTTGCCATGGGGTGAACATCCAAGCTTCCCCTTTTCCTTTATTCAACCCAATAGAGGCTCAAACGAACAGATGCCAAAAGTGCCAAACATCAGAGGGCATGTGAAATGCTTCCAGATAAAACTTGACTGACATCAGTATTTTTTGGCGACGTGCTGAACGGTGCGAGGTATAGGACCACAGAATCATCTCCTTTTAACCAATTCGGCTACTCTAATCCAGTCCCTGTTTACTTTGCTCAATTAACAATCAAACAGTGGATTTACTTATTTACTAAGTTCAATGAGTAGATAGTCCAATTTATTAAGATAGCATGTTTGATTGTCGCATTTGAAAATTTAAAGCGCCATAGAACAGCGCAGATTTGCATGAATGCGATTGCACGTTTTTTTGGTGGGCCTACATTAGGCCATTTTGTGCGATTGCAACAATTTATATCTCACATTCACGTCTCATCCGTTATACAGAATGTAATTTTACATTTGCCTATGCAGTTTTTCTACAGTAGTGAAGCTCTCGTCATTTTTACCACTGAGGGGGTCAGCTTCTCTCTATCTTGTTACTTACCTGTTGCCAATTAACCCAATTATCAGTGAGATTTCTTACCCGGTGTATTTTTCAGCATCATACGACTTTTCCAGTCCTTGCGCCCCATCCCAACTTGCTGTGAAACGTGTTGCCAGCATCAAATTCAAAATGAGCAGACATTTTTCAAAAAACAAAATTTCTCAGTTTGAACATTTGATATTTTGTCTGTGCTATTTTCTATGGAATACAGGATCGAAATGGTTTTCATATCATTTAATTCTGTATTTATGTATATTTTACACAGCGTCCCAACTTTTTGGGAAATGGGGTTTGATATCCAGTATATCAGAATGTGGAAATGTAATTTACATAGTGGGCCCTAAGGATCGATGTTGCAGCTCCTACCTGTCCTTGAACTATACTCCGAAAAAGGTTGTTTACCGTGACTTACAACCCAGAGGCGCATTTCCTTAATTAGCGCCCCTACTGGCAGTAGGAAGTTAGAGTTAGAGTTAGAGTTCGAGTTAGGGTTAGGATTAGGGATTAAGTGACGGCGATGCTGATGATGGAAACCTGATTGTTGTTATTTACATAACCACTAGAGGTCACTTTACTCTTTAACGTAACTATAGGTCGTAATAAGCTGCTTGTACAGATGACTTTTGGGGGCGTATTTTGCTGTAGGACAGGCTCTTGAGAATCACTGGTCTACATTCAGTGTGGGATTGTTAGTGGTACCACTCAGAGTAGTTTGCGTTTCTCTGAGATTTTCTCTTAAAAGGGTCTGTACAGTTTATAGGCAATGATGTGAAAAACAAAAAACAGTGAGTGCGGTATTTCCTTAGGCAAAATTCCTTGTGCATGAGAGAGGTTTGAGGAGAACTGTTGAATTGTCCCCAGCTGACCAGAAGGCAACCCGAATAACCATGAGTTGGAACAATGCTATGCAGAAGTACACCATAAGTGAAAACCAAAAGAGAATGGGATTCAGCATCTGAAGACCATGCCTGGTTTCTCTTCCGTCAGACAAGAAACCGAGGCTACACTGGGCAGAGGCTCACTGAAACCAGGCAATGGAGGAGTTGAATAACGTTGCCTGGCAAGAGAAATTTCAATTTCTGCAGCGACATGCTGATGATAGGGTCAGAATTTGACACAAACGGCATCAGAATTCAGCATAAACCATCATGCCTAATGTCAGTGGTTGAAGCTGGCAGTGGTGGTGTAATGGCATAGGGAATAGTTGCTTAGCACATGTTAGGCCCCTTAATACCAATAAATCATCATATAAATGCCACAGCCGACTAGTATTGTTGCTGATGATGTACATACAATTATAACCAAGGTCCATCTGTTTTCTAATGGCAACTTCCAATAGGATAACACACCTTGTCATTAAGCACACGTCATCTGTAGCTTCTTCCAGTTGTCGTTTAAAGCCCATGGCACGGCCTAGTGACAGTTACTAAGCTACATACGGAAGCACAGCACAGACGGGTCGACAGCATCAAAAATGTGAATTTCACTGTTAGTAACTACAGCAGACAAAGTCAAACTGCTAAACTCTATCTGGGAGGAACTGCTATGCTTGTAGCAGTTGGATGCTAGTAGCACTGGCTGTACAGTGGTTAGAACAGCGCAGTCTCAATTGCTAGACAGCGAGGGAGTGCCTGTTGCTGCTGCCAGCTACTCTGTTCGGATTTCTGAGCCCAATTGTTTCTCTGCCACAAAATAAACTGAAGATTTATCATTTCATTGCAAGCCTGTTAGACTGCAATGTAGGCCACAATGTGCCAACCTTCTTGCTCATGGTTGCATTGCAGCCATTGAAATACTCCACAGCAGATGGATTACATGAATTCTCAGCGCAACTTTGGTGTCAACTCGCCACAATGCCAAGACCTACGGTAAAACTTGAGGATCTCTCATGAGACATAAGTGAGGAACTTTGGAAAACTCTGGAGGGCAGCCATGATCTCCTGAATAAATTAGTCACAAAAATGAAACAGACGAGCTCACTTCGGTCATTTCACACAAAATGGCAGACAGCCTGAAAGAGACTTACGATTTTGAGCTTGCTGAGAGAGACAAGAAAGTCAGTGATTTGAAAAAGAAAGTGAAAGAAATGGAGAATCAGTGAGATGATGCAGAACAATTCTCCGGAACAAACTGCCTTTCTTTTTGTGGCATTGCAGAAAAGCCGGGTGAGAAGACAGATGACCTCATCCAGTCAATCTACAAAGAGAACCTTTCCGTGAAGCTGGAGACGGGGGACATAGACCAATCCCATCATCCTGATGCAAAGAAAATGACAAAGGAGAGAAGAATAATTGTACGGTTTGCCAACTGCAGCATTTGGTATGCTGTGTTCTAGGCCAGGAGGGTGCTTAGAACACAGGAGGTACTCGGGCAAATCTACATCCAAGAAAGCCTGACAACGTTACATTTTAATTCAAAAAGAATAATAGTTTCTACAGGGAAACTGATTGGCTCTAAGCACGAATAACAAATTACAATCCAGCAATTTGCTACTCAAACCAGGGGGTATAAATATACTTCACAGGTTCATAAGGAAGTGACAGTGAAACAAGACACAGCCGGTGATAGGGGCACACACGAGATATAAACCAATCAAAGGGGGCATTACCTGTAATAAACATGCCAAGTTGCTGAATGAGAAGAAACACAGAAGGCATTCACATGAGAGTTGTGACGAACTGGTTGCTAAAAGGCATATAGCAAGTGACAATCCAGCAATTTGCAACTAAAAGTAAAGAGTTATAAATACGCCAACACACGTGAGGGAGGGGAGACATGAATAGAACACAGCTGGTAAGGAAAGCATGCGGGACATAAACCAACTAAAAAGAACAACACATTGGGTAGACAGGAAAGTTGTTGGATGGGAGAAGACATCAGAGGAATTCACAGGAGGGTTGCAACAGTTCATAGCTAAACAATTTTGACTACTGTGCCAAAGAACATTCAGATGCAGTAATTGAACTTGAATGCTAACTGCCTAATAATATAAGTCAAGGTAACACTTTATTTTGATGGTCCTTGGTAGATGCTCAACAGACAAGAAATAGCATGTTAGCGACATAACGGTTGACGCTCAACAAAGGTTGATTTGTAGACAGATCAATAGTGTGAACAAAAACATCATCATACTATCTACTGACTATCTTAGACATAACCTTAATATTTATGTTGACAATCTACATTGAAATGTTAAGAGACGCTCAAGAAACTTTCATTAAAGTATCAGTCAACATGTTATTGATATCAGCGGAGCATCTACAAGCATAACCCTGTGTTTTTACCTGATCATCTATTGACAATTTTTTGATAGTGAGTGTTGCATCATCAAGTACTGACTTCACTGGCAAATACTGATAAATTGCTCACGATGGATGAATGTTGATACAGGCACCACATTTACCTGATTATCTATTCATATTTTGTTGATGGTCAATTGATTATTTCCCTGAATGTTCACCTAATCATCTGCTGGAACGTAATTCATCATCAGTTGCACATCTACAGGCGTCACATCGTATATTAACCTGATCATCAGTTGATGAACTGCTGATAGTCTATTGAGCATCTCCAAGTATTTCCACATGTATTAACCTAGTCATCTGCGGCTACTTTAATGACAGTTTCTAGAGCATCTATAAACATTTCACTGTAGGCTGTCAATATGAATGTTATTGACAGCCTACATCTATGATAGTTTATACATAGTTATACATAGATGTTTTGTTTATGGTATTTAAACTGTAAGCCTGTTTTGAGCCAGTGGCCCATCGGCCCGGTGCTTAAACCCAGTTTCTGTGGCATGAAACGACTAGGAGTATTACTGCTTCCCCTGGATGGGATGCAGGTACTCCCCCCAGCTCTTAGTCAGGTTTCCCTGACTATTTGCTGGTACCCATTTATACACCTGGGTGGAGTGAGGTGTGGAGTGTAGGAGTAAAATGTTTTGCCCAAGAACACACCGCGAAGGCTGTGGCCAGGGCTTGACCTCAGGACCTTATGATCTCAAGTCAAGCCTACTTGAACACTGCGCTACCGCGTGTCCTAGGCTTACACCACCTGGTATTCCCAGGTGGTCACCATCCAAGTACTAACCAGGCCCTACCCAGCTTAGCTGCCGAGATCAAACGAGATTGGGCGGTTTTTGGGCGGTATGGCCATAAGCCAAACTACTTAAACTGTCTACGAATAAAACTTTGTTGAAAGTCAACCTTTATGTTGTTAACATGCTATTCGTTGTCTTTTGAGCACCTACAAAGGACCATCAAAATAAAGGGGTACCAAAGTGAAAACTGAAAGCTTGAAATTAAGGCAGGAAATAAACTAAAACAGTTTAAGCTTTTCATGACCACGCTCTAAATTTGAAAAGAAATCAAATGTAATGCTAAAAAGACCTGTTTTTATTCTAATCTTGTTTAATATGTCAGGCCTAGAGCAGCCATACTGGGGTCACATCAATGTTATCTCTTAAGAAAATCGGGTTGTGTAATAAATTACATCCACTGCGATCAAAGAAAAAATCTTCAGACAAGCTTTTGCAGCAATAGTGAGTCATCAGCCACTGATGTGCTTTTGCTGTTATACAAAATTTTCAATATTTTTTTTACGATTACAGCGTTGCAGATTCAATCTTTGCCAGAAGCTTTCAGTTGATTTTTTTTTTTTACTTTTGCAGTGCATTTTGTTGCACATTTTATCTTTGAATTTTAAAACAGTGCACGTCTTATATATTTCAAATGTTATACAGCTATTGTGACACACCAGAGAGGGCTTCACAGATCCAGTCTTGCAAGATGAACATTGCTGGATAAATGTGCACAGTAAAGTCCATGTTCCAGATATCAGGGCTCGAGTTAGGATTTTTAGACTGGGTGCACCAAATGGGTGCACTCGTGCGTGTTTAGGTGCACAGTCTAAAACTTGCTTAATTTAATAAAAAAAGCTGCTTTGCAGCAGTACAAAATGAATAAATAAATATTCTTAAATTCAGATTCTTTGATATGCCATGGGACTATTGTAAATTTGCAGTGGTGCAACAGGTTAGGATTATTAGTGGGATAAGATTTTATTAAAATCATGAGGTATATAAGGAAAATAATGGAAAACATACTAAAAAAAAAAAGAGAGAGAAATCTGTAAAACTGAGTGTACTATTGTTATATATCACAGTCAGATAATATTCAATCTATAATTTAATTTCACTTTGTTTGACTTGGCTGAGAAACTAAAGTTATTTTTCACAACTCCATCATAGGACCTCTCTGGCCTCAACAGCAGCAACAGTGCTGCTTTTTGCTGTTTTTATATTTTTACATAACTCCATAATTAAGACCCTCTCCTCCTAGATTATATTTAATCTAGAATATATATTTTTTGTAATATTTTATTAATCACCCAGCAGCCACTTACATTACATCCAACGAGTAAGTACATACATCAACCAACGAGAATCGATCTTCAAACATGAATGAATCTCAATTACAATTTCCCAAGTGTCTACCCCAAACACTCATTGGTCTACCCGAGTATGCACATGCATAATTTCAAGTGTCCACCCAATCAGTGTAAAGCGTCATTTATCTCTCCCGTTAGGACGCAGTCCCATTGGTGCGAGTCGTGGTCTGTGCTGGCGGCGCCCCCTAGTGCCGCGGAGGGCAGATGTCCTACAAACTCCCTGATCCTGGATCAGGGAAAGACTTTGATGAGAGATATACATTACGCGATCAGCCAATGTTAACACACACGCAGCCTCAGACTAAACGTGTTCCACAGTCTTGTAGTCCCATCGATTTTGTCATTAATTCTCGTCCCTTACAGATAAAATTTATCATTCCAGGTAAGGATGAGCGCATTTGTAGAAAGAGGATTTATTTCGGGGGCAGATTTTGACTAGGTGCACGCGGTGCATCAGACTTTAAATTTTGGGTGCACCTGCCGAAAACCGGGTGCATACGTGTACCTATGCACCCGCTATTTCGAGCCCTGGATGGAGGAGCAGATATCCAACTACTGTGACTCAAATAATTTTTGTTTGTGGAGCAGCCCCCTGATTGGTGCACCGAGATTCTCGAAATGCCAGTTTTGAGTGTTTACATAACTCCAGAGTTGTTTCTGTCACAACACTCATGTGAATGTATTTAATTTCTCCTCCCATTCAGCAAAGTCCATGTTTATAAGAAGTATGTCTTTTGATTGGTTTACAGATCACGTCTGATCCTCTCCATGGCTGTGTCTTGTTTCATTGTTACTATACCTTATGTGCCTGTGAATTGTACAGCCCAGAATCTGAAATAATTGAGAAGAAGTGTAAATTGTGAATAGAGTCAAACTGCAATGATTTTCAGCTCACATGAGCCAATATGTTACTTACAATAGACCATAGATAACATTTCAAATGTTGAAACTGAGACATTTTACATTTTTATCCAGAAAATGTGCTTAATTCAAATTTTCTGGCTGCAACAGGTCTCAAAAAAGTTGGGAAACAGGCAAAAAAGGGCTAAAAAAGCAATTAATATATAAGATATTCAGCTGAAAGAACATTTAGCAAGTAATTAAGTTAACTGGCATCAGGTGTGTAACATGATTTGCTATAAAAGGGATGTCTTAGAGAGACTGACCCCCAATTTCCACCGGGCGCGGCTGCGCCGCGGCACTCGGAGAAATACGCAGCCATTCTAGTCAATGCTCGTGTTTACGCCAGATGCGCTGCGGCGCGAGTCAGCAGCGTCCCAGAAGCGGCTCTCCGCGCTGCTCCGCCAAAAATACGCGCCGAATCTGTTTCTGCCGCTGGCGAGCCGCAGTCGCGCTGATCTGAATACAGCAGGGATACGTTACCCATAGTTCGACCATATACATTTAGTGGATCCAACTACGTTAGTATATGTGCTCATGGGAATCGCACACCAGATCGTGCCAGGCAGGAAGTAACTATTAAGGAGAATACGCTTTTAACTAAAAGAAACCAGCCACAAATCTTTGATATAAAATTCGTTTATAACTTATTTTTCAAAGTAGTGATTTTGTTTTAACTAAAACACGGGCACAGTTTTTTTTTAATCTATGGCGTTCACGGCTGGACTGTAGTAGGTTCTACAGCACAACAAAGATGGAAATATCAAGATTTAACACAATTAAAACAAACAAATAAGAAACCACATGGTAGAAGCACAAAAATCAAGTAAAAATTACCAAAAATGACGAAGTAAACAAGTCAACAACTGCTCCGCTTCTGAGACGCTCCGCTTCTGAGACGCTGCTGGCGTAAATTGAAGTCGCGAGCATGACGGAACAAAACCGCGGCGCTGCGCACGCGCGCCTGGTGTAAATCCTGGGTGAGTCTCTCAGAAGTAAAGATGACCAGAGGCTCTCCAACCCGTGAAGGCTTGTGTAAAAAAATTGTGGAATACTTTAAAAACAATGTTCCTCAACGTCAAATTGCCACAGCTTTGAAGGTCTCATCATCAACAGTGCATAACATCATCAAAAGATTCAGAGAAACCTGAAAAATCTCTGTGCGTGAGGGACAACGCCGAAGACCTTTACTGGATGCCCATGATCTTCGGGCCCTCAGACACCACTGCATCACACACTGGCATGAGTCTGTCATTGACATTACTGAATGGGCCCAGGAATACTTAAAGGAACCACTGTCTGTAAACACAGTCCGCCGTGCCATCCACAGATGCCACCTAAAACGCTATCATGCAAAAAGGAAACCATTGTTGAGCATGATCCAAAAGCGCTGCCGTGTTCTGTGGGCCAAGCCTCATGTAAAATGGACTGTAGCAAAGTGGCAAAGTGTCCTGTAATCAGATGAGTCCAAATTTGACATTCTTGTTGGAAATCATGGGCGTTGTATCCTCGGGGCTAAAAAGGAGAAAGACCACCCCTCCTGTTATCAGTGTTCAGTTCAAAAGCCAGCATCCCCGATGGTATGGGGATGCATTAGTGCATATGGTGTGGGACACTTGCATTTTTAAAAAGCACCATGAATGCTGAAGGGTATATAAAGGTTTTAGAGCAACATATTCTCCCCTCCAGACGACATTTATTCCAAGGAAGCCTTGTATACTTCAGCAGGACAATGCATTACCACATTCTGCAGCTATTACAACAGCGTGGCTTCGTAGTAGAAGAGTCCATGTGCTGAACTGGCCTGCCTGCAGTCCTGATCTTTCACTGATTGAGAACATTTGGCGCATAATTAATCGAAAAGTCCATCAAAGGAGACCCAAAACTCTCCAGCAGCTGGAAGCCTGTATTAAACAAGAGTGGGATCAAATTCCAATGGCTAAACTCAAGAAACTTGTCTCCTCAATACCCAGACGTCTCCACTCTGTGTTAAAAAGAAGGGATGCTACCCCATGGTAAGCAGGCCCCTGTCCCAACTTTTTAGAGACCTGTAGCAGCCATCAAATTTGAATGAGCTCATTCTGTGGATAAAATTGTAAAATTTCTCAATTTCAACATTTGTTATTTTATCTCTGTTCTATTGTGAATAAAATACTGGCTGGTGTGATTTGAAAGTCATTGCGTTTTGATTTTATTCACAATTTACACTTTGTCCCAACTATTTCAGATGGGGTTGTATTTAAAGCCCCTGCTTTAATTTGCAAGTTGCTGGACTGTAATTTGTTATTCTTTCTTAGAAACAGTCAATATGTCCTAGCTGAAACACTTTGTCTTTTGAAAGTTAAACCTGACCTCGAATGATAGTAATTTGTGGAAGCCTTCCGCTTTACTTAGTAAATTCAAACAAGCTCCCGACCCTGTTGAGGGTCCAGGATCGGGACTGCGTTTAAATCAAACCAGTTCAAACTGCACCTTTGTCTAGTTTAACAGGAACAAGCTCCCAAGCCTAATGCAGGATCCAGGATTGGGCCAGCGTTCTTATTAACTTTGCCAAAGTTTGTTCCTCTGTCCAGTTTGTTAGGAACAAGCTCTCAATCCTTCTACGGTAATCAGGATTAGAACCAAACTCCTCTCAAGCAACTCAATCCTCCTTTATTTGGCTCTAGCGAAGTGGGCCCTACACCTGGTAGTCATGCCAGAAAGCCACTGACTGGAGCTTTGCTTTGCCCTGCTTCACCAACAACATCTGAATTGCACTGTACTATTTTTCTTCTGGGTTCCATCCCACTGTTTCCGTATTACCATTAATAAACCTTGCTCTTGGATCGTACTCTGCCTCCACACTTGATTCCTGGTCTGGATCATAACAGTTCCAGTACAATTTAGCAACTCACTTCTATAATTTATAATTTCCAGGCAGGTAAATGAGTAAAACACAGTACATTTTAACCTTGTTGTTCAAAGGCTCAAAGCGTAACTAATGGCCTAGCCCATCAGATGCCTGAGGTAAAACCAAACAAATAAATTGCATTAAAGGCAGGCATAATGAAATCATTTATCTTGGCCAGATGCATTTCCTCACTGTTATATAAATTTAGATACAAACAGCTCATTGGAAAAACAGCTAATCATTTCAGCTCTCATCATAATTCATATTTCCTCCTGTCTGACACAACTCTAAGCTAGCACAGTGCTGTGTCATTTAGACACAACAATTAATGCCATTATAGCGGGAGTAATTCAACCACAAAATGTCTGCCTAACAAACTTCAGTGATTCACCGCTATAATCAGATAATTATTCTTCAGTCTGACAATTTTGTCAGACGATTTCCAGTCAATATCTAAATTTATTCTCTCCTCTGACCAGCAAAACAATACATTTCATGCCTAGAATTACGAATGATCATATATTGCAGATATGGAATCAGTTTTTGGGAGAAGGGTATTGTTACAATGCAGCTCCTAACTTGTAAGTTGGCATGGAAATGGGTAGAAATAGCATACTAATGGAACTGCCTGGTGTCAGTACAAAGCTCAGGATATACTTAAAAATCATTTAGATTGAACCACTGTCAAACCAGTGCAGAGGTCCTGATGGAGGAGGTTTGACATTAAGATGTCCAGGAAATGAGTATATCAGTCAGATGGCTCTTCTACACTGACTTGGCTTGGATGGAGGGGAACAATGCTATTGGGGTGATATGGGAAACAACCAATACATGTTATCCAGAGGCTTTATTTATAAAACAGACTTCAGGGGCCGTATGCATGACGCCAGGATAAGTGACTTATCCGGAGGATAGAGACTATCCCCCGGATAGCGAGGTAAAAGTGGTATGCATGTAGAGGAGATAGCACGATCCGTGGTCCTTATCTGGGGATAAAGTTATACCCAGTTTCAACCGGAGATAACGGCTTTATTCCATGGATTCCGCTGGTCTCGCTGCCTGTTTAGTACAGCTGCTTTCAGAGACTTCCACTTCTCTTTCAATTCTGAAATAGTGCGTTCTGCGCAGCCGCATGAATTCACCTTTGCGGCAATTCGGGTCCAAATTTCAGTTTTAATTTTGTTCAGTACAGCTCATGTATTAGCTGTAAACAGCACTGTATGTTCCACTGAGATTTCCACCAAAAGAACACGGATTTCGGTGTCAGAAAAGTTACATTTCCGCTGCCGCTTCGGTTGTGAAACAACTGACGCCTGCTGTATTGTACCTTGTAGAAAATAGCTATTTTATTTGTACAACTATAAAACGAGAAATGTGTTGTTATGTAAGTGTGTCACGAGGAATCCCATACCGACATGCACAGAATGCTATAAACCAAGCGAGTCCCCCTTTCTAAAAATAGCGCTTGAGTGTAAACCTGGGATAGCTATTCCCTACCCTATCCTTGACTCATGCAAATGGAGAGCACGCAGCAGTTATTCCTCAGATAGTAATCCGGAGGATAGGCGTTATCTGGGGGTAAAGTTATCCCTCCTCCATGCATACGGCCCCAGATCAATTTTGAGCTTAAAGGGATACTACACCCAAAAATAGGACCAAGGGTCCTGTAGCTTACCGGCAAGCAATCCTGTAGTGATGATACAAGTTATGAAAATTTCATATGAAGTCTGACCTTCGAATTATTGAAGGTCAATGTCATGGTCACTAAATAAAAGTTCACATACATTTATAAGACCCTTGTAATACCCAGTCCTAAGCTCTGAAGCAGTTTTGATGATACAAGTCATTGAAAGTTCAATATGTCAATTGTGAACTTTAAAGGTCACAGAGGGTCAAGTTGCGGTCAGCAAATAGACTTCATATATGACTATCTAAATGTCTCTGTACAAACCTTGGCTCCATCTGTGACCATTTTGGTGAAAAAGTCAGGGTAATTTCACTGCCGAGTTTGACCCTCAAAGGTCATGACAGTTAAGCTGAATGCGACCTAATGAAAGTTCATATGTGACTGCCAAGATGTCTGTAACACCAAACTAGGCTCCAACTGTGACCATTTTAGTGAAGCAAGTCATTGAATTTTTACTTGGTCACATTTGACCTTTGAAGGTCAATACGAAGGTCACCAAATGAAAGTTCATATATGACTTCCTATATGTCTCTAATACAAACCTAGGCTCCATCTGTGACCATTTTGGCAATACTAGTCATTGTAATTGTATTAGGTCAAGTTTGACCTTCAAAGGTCATCAACAGTCAAGTTGAATGTTCACGTGTGACTCTCTTTAAGTCTGTGTTACAAACTGAAGGTCAGGTTCAAGGTCACCAAATGAAACTTCACACAAGACTTCCAATATGCCCACTATACAAACCTAAGCTCAATTTGTAATGGTTTTGGTGATAGAAGTAATTGAAATTTCACTATGTTAAGTTTGACCTTCGAAGGCCACCGAAGGTCAAGTTCAAGGCCACTAAATGAAAGTTCATATATGGACTCCTATAAGAGTTCAATACACGTTTGTTCCCAATCTTCAATATTTTCAAGCCTAGAAGCCTTTGAAAATTGCAACATTTTGCTTGGCCTCAAGTTTGACCTTTCAAGGTCATCTGAGGTCAACTTTAACACATCAAAAATATAGGTCATATGACTTCCTATATGTTGATAAGACAAACTTAATCTCTTTTGCAACCATTTACCTTCCACAGGCGATTCTGCCCATTCTCCATAAGACTCAATGTTAAAGTACAGCGCCCCCGCTAGACCCACTTCCGTCAATTCAATCAAAATGGCACTCGCATTCTACATAAAGCGTATCAAAGTGAGTTGATTGCCAGATTTAGAAAAAAAGTTGCGCGACAGTTTTTGAGAAAAATTTTTTTGAAATTTCAAGTCTTATCTTTTAATATTGTTAATATTTTCCTTGACCTCAAGTTTGACCTTTCAAAGTCATCTGAGGTCAACTTTAACATAGCCAAAATATAGGTCATATATGATTTCCTATATGTTGATAATACAAACGTAATTTCTATCTGCAACCATTTGGCCTCCACAGGTCATCTTGCATATTCATAAAGTACAGTGCCCCCACTAGACCCACTTCCGTCAATTCAATCAAAATGGTGCTCGCACTGTACATTGATGGTACCAAGGGAAGTTGATTGCCTGATTTAGAAAAAAAAATCATCATGCAGTTTTTGAGAAATAGTTTTTTAAAATTTCTCAGTCTTATCTTTAACACTGGGGCCAAAATTTCAAGGGCCCATAAAACGGACATAATCATTCAATCAAAAATCCGAAAAAACTGTCTGGAGATATGGTCTAGTAGTATGTTATGGCAAATTTATACAAAAATTCATTCGGCCAAAAAAAAGATAAAAAATGTTCCGGACAACGTACACCACACCACGACAATAGCTTATCGGCCCATAGGGACCGATAAGCATTTAGCCACTAGTTAAGTGACATTGTCCATTATATCACATCTGGCATCACATGCTGAATAAGGATGTGTTATTCATAAACTCCTAGACCACAAGTACTCTTCATCTGAGCATGAAATACTAAATTATCCACTCTTTAGAAGCCAAATAAGACAGCTAACCAGGTGGCTCCCCAAACTCCCAGAGCCCTCAAAATGGCGCACGGTCAAATCATAAAACAATCATATTTTTAACACAAATCATTTGGACTCATGAAATTTAATATGAATTAATGTTTTTCTGGTTGAATTTAGCTGGTTGAATTTGAATTTATATAGAGTTTATCAATATAGGCGCAGCTGGACATCAATGGTCACCAGTAACCTCTCCAAACCAAAAACATGCCATTTCTACATGATAAAGTTCAGAGTTTTGTTCATTTTTCGACAAAGCCGCCTCAGCAAGCACATTGACTCATTAAAGGAACTGCTTATTTTACGGTCAGAACGGTCACTCAAACGGAAAGCTTGCTGTTTACAATTTCGATCATCCAAGCGAAACGAAAGCTTATTAGTCCGTGAGCTGGAGGGGCTCACCTGGATCCCCCCCCCCAGACCTGATGAAACCTGTTTTAAAATGTAGTTACATGTATAAATTTTCAATTGTTTTCTGTTAACATTGAATCATTAGGGATGAACTATGGTTGCTGCATGCTTGAACAGGGTTGACAGGCAGGGGGCGCTCCTTGGTGTGCGACCCGTGACAGTTCTCCAAGGCCTGTGTGCTGTTTGTTATGTGTTTCAATGCGTTTTGCACCATTGTTATCGCTGCTGAATGAAAGATTGGTTGTCAAGGAGGCATCATGTGGACTTTCGGCTATTCTACACAGCTCTGCACGTTTTTATTCGCTTTAGCGCTCTCACTGGCGTTCTTGTTGCATGAGGTGGACGGTGTGGATGGTGGCCGCAGTCGGGGCTCGCTCAGCCGGGAGCTGCTCCTCTCACTGCGGTTTTCACCTACTGCTGGAAATGTGCCAACTGGATTACCGGCTGAGCTGTTCGTACCACGCAGCTCAAAAAAGACATTTCCTCCTCGAGACTCCGCTCGGAAACGCGGAAGAAGGGGGGGAATACGGAGGAGACTGAGAAATCTCAGCCTCGACAACTGGCGCAGGCTCCCCCCGCTGCCCACAATATTACTTGCCAACGTACAGTCTATTAGAAATAAAGTAGACGAGTTGGAAGCTTGGGCCAAATGTAAGCGGGAAATAGGAGAAACCTGTCTTTTGGCTTTCACTGAAACATGGCTCAGTGACTCGGATCGGGACGAGGATCTCACGATAAGCGGGTTTGGAAGCCCACTTCGGCTGGATCGGTCGCCTGACATTACGGGGAAGAGCCGGGGAGGAGGCGTATGTCTGTACGTCAATCGGAGGTACTGCAACACTGTTGTTGTCCGAGAGACACTCTGTACACCTGACATTGAACTGTTGTCCATATCTCTTCGTCCACACTACCTGCCCCGTGAGTTCCAGCAACTCTTCTTCACTATTGTTTACATTCATCCAAAGGCAAACGCTACTACGGCCACACAGCTGATCGCTGACGTTACTCACAGGCTTGACTCAATCTGTGCAGAAGCGCCAAAATTCATACTGGGGGATTTTAATCACTGCTCCCTGGAAAAGTCCTTCAAGACATATGAACAATATGTAACTTGTGCAACAACTAAGAGGAACTCTATGCTGGACTTGTGTTATGGCTCGGTGGGCGGCGCCTACAAATCTTTTCCAATGCCGTCTTTGGGAGCGTCATACCATAATGGTGTTTACCTAATGCCCACCTACAAGCCTTGCTTCAGGCGCCAAGAGCGCACTGAGAAGATAGTTAAAACTTGGTCCGAGGATGCTGTCTTATCTCTTAAAGCTTGTTTGGACTGTACTGATTGGGACTGCTTCTTCGACACCTGTGATGTTAATAATATTGATGAAGTCTCTGATGTAGTGTCATCCTATATTGCCTTTTGTGTAGACTCAACGATATCCACCAAAAAGGTCATTATATATCCTAATAATAAACCTTGGGTAACAAAAAAGCTTAAATCGCTGCTTAACAAAAAGAAAAGGACATTTTACTCAGGGAATCCTTTGGAGAAGAAAAATGTTGATAGGGAAGTTAGAAGTGAAATTTGCAAAGCCAAAACGGAGTATAAAAAGAAAATAGAAATGCAATTCAGCAGCAATAATATGAGGGCTGCATGGCAGGGTATCAAGGCAATGGCATCTATTGATCACCATACTAGTGCAGCTAAGGACCCCATTAGAATTATTGGGGTGGCTGATGCTGATCTACCCAACTGTTTTAACTCTTTCTTTTCTCGTTTTGAAAGGTCTGATATCGGTCATGATGTCTCTAGAGTTAGGAATTCTCTTGTGCACCACAACTCCTTAGTGATATCACAAGAGCATGTTGCAGCCTTATTTAAGAAAACCAATACTAGGAAAGCTGCAGGCCCGGATGCCATTTGTGGGCGGACTTTACATCACTGTGCCGATCAGCTCAGTGGAATCTTCTCAAGAATCTTCCAGTTATGTGCAGATGGCTGTGTGTTGCCAACACTTTGGAGGACTTCTACATTAATTCCTATCCCCAAATTAAAAAAGGCTAGGGATTTAAATGACTTTAGGCCAGTCGCCTTGACTTCTCTAGTCATGAAGCATTTTGAGCGAATCTTAAAGGATGAGATTGGGTCCTGGGTTGCTGGTAAACTGGACCCTTTGCAATTTGCTTATCAGGCTGGGAGGGGGGTGGATGATGCCAAACTTTTCATCCTCAATAAGATTTATAAGCATCTTGAAAAACCTAACTCTCACCTGAGACTTCTGTTTGCCGACTTCTCATCGGCCTTTAACAAGATGCAACCGCACATTTTAATTGATCACCTTAGTGTGTTCTTTAACCTACCTCACCAGCTTTTACTATTGATTCTTAACTTTTTAACAGAGAGGAAACAGTGTGTTTTAGTAAATGGAGTCATGTCAGATGTAATGACATCTAACACAGGCTCCCCCCAACGGTGTGTTCTTTCTTCCCTCCTTTTTATTTTATACACTGACAGCTGCAGGTCTGTCAAAGAGGACAGCTTTTTAGTCAAATTTTCCAATGACACTGTTCTTCTCTCTCTTCTCCATGGTCCAGCTGCAGGTCACGGCAGTGCTCTCCCTGCCTTCATCAGCTGGTGTGACGATAACTCTCTGGACCTTAATGTGTCAAAAACTAAGGAGCTTATTATCGATTTTGGCAAGAATCGCACTGAGCCTGTTGCTCATTTTATTCATGGTAGGGAGGTGGAGATTGTTGATTCCTATAATTACTTAGGAACAACATTTGACTCAGAGTTAAAATTTGAGGTTAACACAGACACTATTGTAAAAAAGGGTCAACAGAGGATTTATTTACTTAGGAAGTTGAGCTCCTTCAACGTCAGTAAGAAGATTCAGTGTCTATTTTACAAGTCCTTTATTGAAAGCCTGCTGACCTTTTCGTTTATCTGTTGGTTCAACGGCCTGGGTGTAAAAGATAAGAACCGCCTAAATAGTATTGTGAAGACCTGTTCTAAGATCATAGGTGTGAAGCAGGAAGACTTGAATTCCCTTTGGGACAAACGCGTGGTCAAAAAAGCTAAAGCAATTATTGATCAGCATGACCACATGCTGTCTATAGAGTTTTAAACTTATGCCCTCAGGGCGTCGCTTTAGAGCTCCATCTAGGACAACGAACCGCTTTTCCAGGTCTTTTATCCCGTCTGCTATCAGTCTTTTAAATCTTGATCCTAGTTTATGGAATTTGGCTTAACTTGGAATTTATTTTATTCTGATGGAGTTATTGCTGACTTATTCTATTTTAGTTTTTTATTATTTATTTATTTTTTATTGTGTGTGTATGTATTTTGGGTACTTGTGCACACGTCTCCTGTAGTATCATTGACTACATTATCGCTGTGCACTTCCTTTGTCTCCATGAGGCCTCATTGACTACTAACTATGCTGATATGGATGTATGATTGTGTGTGGACATGTGTTGCCTTGGTGAACCGTTGAACCGAATTGCCCCTTGGGGACAAATAAAGTTGTTTTGAATTGAATTGAATTGAATTGAAACTGGATACTGCACGTCAGCCGAGTGACTGTAGATTTGGGGGTAGGGGAAATGTAAACAGCCATAACTCTGGTCAGGATTGTTGCATATTAATGAATTACCCATCAAAATGATTGTCTTGGTCCTCTCTATTATTTAAAATAATTGATATGCAAATCCCTTACATAATTAGGTCGCCAGAGGTGAAAAGGTCACAAATTTTGCACGCCGCTTAAAATCTTTATTTATTTCTTTATTGAGTTGCCAAGAGTCTAGATTTGCACATAACTAACAATAATTACTTGGAATATGCTTCTAAGAGATCCTTTTGAATATTTAAATCACTAACATTCAATTATTTTTCATATGGTTGATTCTGCAGCAAACGAAAGCAGGCCCTTCCTGAAAATCTGGGTAAAATTGCTCGTTTAAAGGGGATAAGTCACAGTATATTTCATATACTCCACTGCATGTTCAATTCTTGAAATAAACACTTCAAACTATTCATGCCAGTCTTAAAGTCAAGTTTAGATTTTGATTTAAGCAAATTAAGCCCAAATATAGGTCAACAGGGGTCAAAAGGTCACTAACTAGGGATACTGAGTAAAGCTTCTCTACGTCACTCAAAATGCTGCAAATATCCTAAATGATATGCATTGCCTGTGCAACTTCACCCCTATTCAGTGCTAAAGCTCCACCTATGATTATCTGAAGCAATTATCAAAGATTCTCCCAGCTGGTAGAGACATCTACTGTTTAATCGGTGAGTCTTATTAAAACAATGGCTGACATTATCTTCCTGATTGAGTATGATTGACCCACATGTTTAATGAATTATATCCCTTTTTAAGTTGATGAATGGGTTCTCAAAGCTAACATCAAAGCAGGTGAGTTAATTAAGATTATAAAAATGGATTATAAATGACAGAATCTATGTGCAATCACTGTGAAAGTGAAAGTAGTGTGTCTGTACGGTTCAGTGTATATATGTAGGCCTACATGTAATGGCAGTTTTCCAGCATTCTGACAGACTGTGGGTCCATGCAGCCATCAAGTCATGCAAACGTGTTAGCCTACTTGATATTCATTGTCCTTCTATCATCCTTTCAGCTCATCCAGTTATCATCAAGAAAATGCCGAAGAGACAATCAAGCACAGAAAGGCCTCCAGATGATACAGACTGTGTGTGTATCATACATTCCAAGGGTGCTAAGCCTACTGATTTTGTACGTTTTTCCAGGCTTCCTAATCCACAGGAACGATTCCAGGGCATTTGTGAAATCAGAGATACACGGCTCTCGCAGCCAGTTGGTTTCAGCCATCGACAGGAGAATGTTTGTGCACAGATCCCAACCGAATATGGGGAGAAACATGGGTACCACAGAGAATGTTGCCAACATTTTACCATAAATATAAAGTGCCTGAAGCCTGCCAGTGACATGGAGGAGGATGTCCGATTAAGGCACTCTGGTCGTAGTTCTTCAGCTGATGATAAAGACAAAGTCATCTTTTCTCTTAACTGCATTTTCTGCAAGGCATACAGACCAAAGAAGCTGCTAGTTCATGGCTCATGGACGACTGAAGGGCTGTCGTACTTTTGCCATGGGGGTGGAGATGTAATCCTACCACTTGCAGAAAAATGAGGTGATGAAGAACTTGCATCTTGCATTCGTGGATTTGATTTATTTGCATGTGAGGCAAGGTATCATAAAGCCATGAGCCATGAACTAGCACCTTCTTTGGTCCATATGCCTTGCAGAAAATCTACAGTCACTCGGCTGACGTGCAGTATCCAATTTCAAGCATGCAGCAACCATAGTTCATCCCTAAAGATTCAATGTTAACATAAAAAAAATTTTAAATTTATACATGTAACTACATTTTAAAACAGTTTTATCAGTTTTAGGAGGGGTATCCAGGCGAGCCCCACCAGCTCACGGTGTGAGGAGGCGTTCAGGAACCAGTCGCGAGAATCCAGCAATGCAGTAGAAGATGTTTTATTAAGCGAGGGGGTAAACCCCCGCAGGGCAGAAGGCAACAGTACAAAGTCCACAATCCAAAAATCACAATCCAAAGGACAGAATCCAAAGTCGAAAAACCAGGGCAGCAAAAACAGTAATCGTAGTCGGGCAGAAAAAGCGTTCGATAACAGATGCAGAAAACAATACCAAATCAGAGCCAAAAATCGAAGGTCGGACGGTCCAGTCAGAAAAGCAACACTAAGAGTACAAGGCGAAAACGAGAGCAGCACAGGTAAACTAGGGAAACGTTCTGACAGGGAACTGCTGTGAAAAGACTGCTTAAATACGCACAAGGGAAATCACATGCTATGATTAGGATCAGGTGAAGAGGATCAGACTAATTACGTGGGAGCAAACACGAGGGAGAACCTAACCACATGAAATTGGCAAAAGCCAAAACGCGGACAGGGATCACAAGACAGCCTATGACAAAACATACAGCTCCGGTCAGGGAGTTCTAGCATGCACAGATCATAGGAAGCAGAACAGAGTTGAGCAGGTGCGGAGGATCCACTGAATTGCAGCAAAGATTAAGTGAGGGCAAGAGGCGGAGACTAGAACAGGGCGAGTGCTGACAGCTTGTTAATCAATTAGTAAGGTGCAGCTATACAATCCCTGGTGCTCGTTAGTAAGTTAGTATTATATACAATGTTAGTCTTGGTTAGTATCTTTAATAAAACAACAAACTGTTAGTACTGGTTAGTAAAATAGAAAAGCAAGGCGAAGGAAGCAAACGAGACTAGAAGGAATGGTTGGAAACCCAGAAACCATGAAATCACCTAAACATGTGACACGCAGTACTTGGGGAGAAGCTGTAGATCAACACAAGACCAGACAGGGGAGACAAAGTGCAATGCAGGGCATGAGTAAAGACATGGACCGGAATCTAACAGAAATATGGATAATGGCAGGGAATTACAAAACATGGCAAAAACAAAAACATGGCAATGAACTAAAACTAAACAGAACATGGCAAGAACAGAACAGAGCATGGTAAAAACAGAACAGGTCATGGCAGAAACAGAACAGACATGGCAGAATCATAACCCCCCCCCTACGAAACGCCTCCTGGCGTTTCAACTAACTGGTCTGGGGTGCGAAGCATGATAGTCCGTGATCAAAGACTTGTCGAGAATGTAGCAGGATGGAACCCAGCTGCGGTGCTCCGGACCGTAGCCCTCCCAGTCGACGAGGTACTGGAATCCACGCCCTCGTCGACGGCAGTCCAGTAAAGCCCGCACAGTGAAGGCCTCGCTTCCGTCGATGATGCGGGTGGGTGGTGGGGGATCAGGACCAGAAGACAGGGGGTGGGTAACAGCAGGCTTTAACTGAGATACATGAAAGGTTGGGTGAATGCGGCGCATGGAAAGGGGCAGACGGAGGCGAACAGCAGTGGGGCTAAACACTTTTTCGATGGTGAAAGGGCCCAGAAACTTAGGAAAGAGTTTTCCCCCATTCCCCCTTAAGGGAATGTCCTTGGAGGACAGCCACACGCGCTGCCCAGGTACGATGGAGCGGCGATGCGTTTCTTGTCTGCGCAGGCCTTCATACGGGCTACCGACCTGAGCAGCGCCTCCCGAGTGGTCCTCCAAGTGCAGCGGCAGCGCCGCACGAACTCGCGGGCAGATGGCACTGCAACCTCCTCCTCCTGGCAGGGAAACAAAGGTGGTTGGTAACCAAGACAGGCTTTGAATGGGGAAAGTCCGGAGGCTGCGGAGGTGTGGCTATTTATGGCGTATTCAGCCCAGGGGAGTTGATGGCTCCAGGAGGAGGGGTTCTTTAGGCAGAGGCAACGTAACACAGTCTCTATGCATTGGTTGGCCCGCTCAGTCTGGCCGTTGGTTTGTGGGTGGAAACTAGATGACAGACTGACAGATGTACCAAGTGATTTGCAGAAGGATTTCCAGAATTTGGCTGTGAATTGTGGACCGCGATCGGAGGTGATGTCAGTGGGGATACCGTGTAATCTAATGACGTGTTGCATAATGAGGGTGGCGGTTTCTTGGGTGGAGGGGAGCTTAGTGAGGGGAACAAAATGAACAGTTTTGGAGAACCTATCGACTATGGTGAGGATGGTAGTGAAGTGATTGGAAGGGGGGAGACCGGTGATGAAATCTAGTGCTATGTGTGACCAAGGGCGGTGCGGAGTGGGTAAGGGTTGTAACAGGCCGTGAGGGGGTTGGTGTGATACCTTTCCTTGGGCACAGACCGAGCAGGCAGAAACATAACCTTGGATGTCTTCGTTGATGCCGGGCCACCAGAAGCGACGAGTTATGAAGTCCAAGGTGCGACAAATCCCTGGATGGCACGAGAGGTTAGAGGCATGCCCCCAGTCGAGGACTCGGGGGCGCAGACTGGCAGGCACAAACAGACAGTGATCGGGACAGGCACTAGGGGCAGCAGAACCGTCTTGAGCATTTCTCGCCTCAGTTTCTATGTCCATGGCCACGGCGTTGACAAAAGCCTCCTTGGGGAGGATGGTGTCCGGACTGGGTTGATCTTTGTCCGTCTCAAAGCAGCATGAGAGAGCGTCAGGTTTTATGTTCTTGCTGCCGGGGCGACATGCAAGGTGAAAATTGAAACGTGAGAAAAACAATGCCCACCTGGCCTGTCGGGGATTCAGCCTCTTGGCAGACTGGAGGTATTCCAGGTTCTTATGGTTTGTCCACACCAGGAACAGAAGTTCGGCCCCCTCCAGCCATTGCCTCCACTCCTCCAAGGCCAACTTGATGGCCAACAGCTCACGGTTGCCAATGTCATAGTTCCTCTCAGCGGCGCTTAGACGGCGGGAAAAGTAAGCACAGGGGTGAATCTTGCCATCCTTGGGAGATCTTTGTGAAAGGACGGCCCCTACTCCCACGTTGGAGGCGTCAACCTCCACCACAAACTGGAGAGTAGGGTCAGGAATGGTTAGAATGGGGGCAGCTGTGAACCGGGTCTTGAGCTCAAGGAAAGCCTGTTCGGCTTCTTTGGACCATTGAAACTGGATCTTGTTAGAAGTTAGAGCAGTGAGGGGAGCAGCCACAGAACTGTAATTACGGATGAACCGTCTGTAAAAATTTGCAAATCCCAGAAAGCGTTGTAGTGACTTACGATCAGGGGGTTTGGGCCAGTTAGTGACGGCCTCAATCTTGATCGGGTCCATCTGGATAGTGTCGGGCGAGATGATGTACCCCAGGAAGGAGGTGGTTTGGACAGAGAATTCACACTTTTCAGCCTTGACGAACAGCCGGTTTTCAAGGAGTCGCTTGAGTACAAGGCGCACATGGTGAACATGGTCTTCCTGTGATTTGGAAAAAATCAAAATATCATCAAGGTAAACAAATACAAACTTATTAATCATGTCCCTGAGAACATCAGTAACTAGGTTTTGGAAGACTGCTGGGGCGTTAGTAAGTCTGAAGGGTAAGACCAAACACTCCCAGTGGCCGGTAGGGGTATTAAAAGCAGTCTTCCACTCGTCCCCTTCACGGATACGAACTAAATGATAAGCATTGCGTAGATCTAGCTTGGTGAAAATTTTCGCCCCCTGGAGATCAAAGGCGGTGTTCATGAGGGGTAAAGGATATCTATTCTTGATGGTAATGTCATTAAGGCCTCGGTAATCGATACAGGGCCATAAGGACCCATCCTTCTTACCCACTAAAAAAAATCCCGCTCCAGCAGGAGAAGAGGGGCGAATGATTCCTGCAGCGAGCGACTCACTGAGATATTTTTCCATAGCCAGGGTTTCAGGGCGTGACAGTGAATACAGACGACCTCTAGGGGGCATGGTGCCAGGCTTGAATTCTATAGCGCAATCATAAGGTCTGTGCTGGGGTAGGCTGGTGGCACGAGCCTTTGAAAACACTTCCTTGAGGTCAAGGTACTCAGGGGGAACCTTCTCCAGGTTCGGGATATCTTCAGGCGGGTGAACGGGAACATGAACCAGGGCGTCATTGAGACAGGTTTGAGCGCAATCAGGACTCCAGCCCCTAATCTCATGTCTTCCCCAGTCAATCTCAGGGAGGTGTTTAGCCATCCAAGGGTGCCCGAGGACGACTGGGGCATGTGGAGACTGAATGAGGTAAAGCTTAATGGTCTCCTGATGATTGCCAGAGATACATAGCTTGATAGGACTGGTGACATGAGTGATATGACCGATACTTTGGCCGTTGATTGAGCTGGCAACACGATCAGGGAAGATCTGTTCGATGGGGATGGCCCACTTCCGGGCTATATCCTGATCAATAAAGTTTTCCTCGGCCCCCGAGTCATCAGGGCGGTGGTCTTCCTTCCTCCCCCAGCCCACTCAAGGGAGACAGGAAAGCAGGTGCGGCTTCTTGAGGAGTGATCCATAGGAGTAACGCCCACTAACGCTCCTCTCCTCGTTAATGGGCGTTTTACTGGGCACCGGGAGATGTAGTGACCTTCCTTGCCACAGTAAAAACAAGCCCGCTCCCTACGCCTGCGTTCTCTCTCCTCGCTGGTGATTTTAGTACGGCCCAGCTGCATGGGTTCCGAGTCGAGGGGAGGCTTGGGTTTGTCAGGCTGAGATAGGGATGGAATAGTCACTGGTGACTTGGAAGTACTGGCTCTGATGGCGGACCGTCCACGCTCTTCCAGGCGGGAGTTGATGCGGATAGCCATTTCAATGATTCGTTCCAGACTCTCAGGCAGGTCACGTGGTAGTAGCTCGTCTTTGATATGCTCAGATAGCCCAAAGATGAAGGCGTCATATAGGGCTCTCTCATGCCACCCGCTGTTAGTGGCTAGGGTCTGGAACTCAATGGAGTAATCTGAGACTGAACGACCCCCATGGCGGATGCGGAGAATCTCCCTCCCAGCCTCGTGCCCGTGTCTGGAGCGGTCGAACACCCGCTTCATCTCCTCTCCCAACAGATCAGATGACTGAACACAGGGTAGACCCGCCTCCCAGGCAGATGTAGCCCACTGCTTAGCCCTCCCATTAAGCTACGTAATGATGTAAGCTACGCGAGCTTGCTCAGTGGGGAAAGTGGAAGGCTGTAGGCTAAAGATTAATTTGCACTGGGTCAGGAAGGCTTGGCAGGATCCCGGGTCACCATCGTACTTCTCGGGGGGAGGCAAACGTGGTTTGTGAAGCGGGACAGGAGATGCAGAGGCGGGAACAGACACGGGAGCTGACATGGTGGTAGCAGGCTGTTGGGGAGTCCAGATGGTTTGTGCATTCTGCAAGGAGCGGGTGAGGTCGGCCATCTGGTGCGCCATGGCTTGCATGTGCTGCATCATCGCCCGTAGCTGACGTTGCTGTATCTCCAGCTGAGCACCCTGTTCTTCTACTGCCGCCCGCAGAGGCTGATTGCTCGCTGGCTCCATGCTGGTCAGAACGTACTGTGAGGAGGCGTTCAGGAACCAGTCGCGAGAATCCAGCAATGCAGTAGAAGATGTTTTATTAAGCGAGGGTGTAAACCCCCGCAGGGCAGAAGGCAACAGTACAAAGTCCACAATCCAAAAATCACAATCCAAGGGACAGAATCCAAAGTCGAAAAACCAGGGCAGCAAAAACAGTAATCGTAGTCGGGCAGAAAAAGGGTTCGATAACAGATGCAGAAAACAATACCAAATCAGAGCCAAAAATCGAAGGTCGGACGGTCCAGTCAGAAAAGCAACACTAAGAGTACAAGGCGAAAACGAGAGCAGCACAGGTAAACTAGGGAAACGTTCTGACAGGGAACTTCTGTGAAAAGACTGCTTAAATACACACAAGGGAAGTCACATGCTATGATTAGGATCAGGTGAAGAGGATCAGACTAATTACGTGGGAGCAAACACGAGGGAGCACCTAACCTCATGAAATTGGCAAAAGCCAAAATGCGGACAGGGATCACAAGACAGCCTATGACAAAACATACAGCTGACCGGACTTCTCACGCTTTTCTTTACTCAGCGGTTGGAAGCAATGGATACGTTTTGCGATTGTTTAAATGAAATGAGATAATTTGAAACGTCTTTATGCAATTCCATTGCTTCCAATGATCTGATTTCATTTAAACAGTTTAAACGATCATGAAACACATGCATTGCTTCCAACCCCTGAGTAAAGAAAAGAGTGATAAGTCCGGAGTCATAACGCAGGTGAAACTGATAAATCTCCATGCACAAGGACTTCAATTCCGTGTGAGAATCTCTTACACATGCGTTGATTGAATAATTGCTGACTACAGCAGGGGAACGTAAATATACCACTAAAACTCACTCGGAATGCGTGAGAGTTGACAGGGGTGTGTTACGAAAGAAAACTGACCACACCTGGCAATGTTGAGAGTTTCTGGAGCTTTTGTAATGGTAATTTAAATGAATGATTGAAAACAGGTCGTGACCAATCATTATTTTCAACGGATGGGTTTGAGCCTCCCCTGTTGCCAGATCACGAGCCGCCACTGAAATATGTATATGACAATACGAATAATTTGCATTCATGAATGTTCAGATAATCTGGGATGCCTGTAAGAAACTTCACAACGTATGCTCCATGTGGCCAGGGTCGAGGTATGACTAATTCGGCGCCACAGCAGTGTAGGCCTGAAACTACAAGTTGGTGAGAGTAGAGATGGGTAAGTTCTTTTTTTCAGTGTATAATAGCCTATTAACCATGCAAAATTGACTAATACACTGATTTTACCCCATTAGGGTGCAATCCACATAAAACTGGCTTCTCACTCCCTTTGCCAATCCCTGAACAGCAAAGGAAATTCACCACAACTTGGCGCACAGCAAAGGAAGATTGGTTATGGAACACGCCATTGGACTGTTGAGAGGCAGGTGGCGCTGCCGTGATGCATCTGGTGGAAAACTCCTCTACAAGCCAATTACGAAATATAAATTTAGTTTTAAAATGAGTCGACTTAAATATAAAAGAAAGGTATACCTTTAATGTTTGAATTTCCATACCCAAACATTCTGGCCGAATAACTGAAACGTTTTAAAATTCAGCATTACCCTGACTAAGATGTCCCCTTGAAGTGTGTTCGTTTTGTAATGATGCGAAGGTAAACTAATGGAAGCTTAAATTTAAATTGTTTCCACTAGATTTGCAAAAAATTGCAAGCTGATTTCACGGGGACACCTTAGTAACCAGTACCCATTAGTAGTGCAAGTTTGACAAGAACAGTGAGGTGTGCAAATTCAAACCTAAAAATAAAATGTTGGCCTATTTTAAGAATGCCTGGTTTCCCTCCCCAATCAAAGGTGATGCACATCATACTGGCATATGGTGTGCTCCCCAACTTTGCCCTGAGGCATGATATTGAAATGGATGCTGAGATTAGAATAGACCCCCTGGAGTCTCGTAACCCACCACCCAATAGAGTACCTGCCCCAGCTGATGCAGTGAGAAGGCTGCACCTCAGACAGTGGTTCCTGGTAAGAAACAAAAAGCCAGAAAATATACAAAGAATATTTTGTTTTTTTTATTCATGTTGTGAAAAATGTTCAACAATTGCATTATGTACGTCAATCAAAGCCCTGCGCATTCTTCAGAGTTCAGTCCCTATCTGCCCAACTAATGTGTTCAACTTCCCCTGGGTTTGCAGGAATGAGGCAATCAACAGTTTTAGACGTGGATGCAGACGTTGAAGGACCCTTGACACCTGTGGCCAAACCTGCCTCACGTATGGCACCTGTGGGTCGGGGCCTCACAGAGCCTCACAGGGCCTGAGTGGAGGGTGCACACTCACTCGGTGCAGGGGTTGCAATGTAACTTCCCCCATTTCTGTGTGAATAGAATAAATAAGTACATGACTAAGTATATTTATTTATTTAACCTTTATTTTACCAGGAATTAGTCCCACTGAGTTACAAAATCTCTTTTTCAAGGGAGTCCTGGCCAAGACAGCAGCTTTAAAGTTTCACACAGAAAACAACAGACTACGACAAGCAGATGCTACTACAATAAGACATTAAGGGGTCTTCAGGGTAAAAATTTAAATTTTTTTTGAAAATTTCAACATTTTTGATTTTCACATAAAATAAATAAAGGAATGCAGTGAGATGCCAGTAAACACCAAGAATTTATGTTTTTCCTCTGCCTCAATTGTTACTTGTGACTTTAAATGCAAATGACCGAAAATCACAATTTTGACTGATTTTCAGCCTTGTGGCATTCATAAAATAATTAAAATTCATCTGATTGACTTGAAATTTGGTCTGAAGTTGTATTTGTTGGAGATCTATGAAATGACATAGGATTTTCTAGAAAGGTGTATCCCTGGGGGGTTAATTTTGAAAATGAAGCAAGTTGATGCAAGCAATTTTTGTTATGGTTACATAACAGAGCTCATTAAACATTCATACAAAAAAAATATTCAAACAAAAAATCCTTTGTCATCTTAAACCTTTCATATGAGACTAATTTGAGTAAAGTCTGACCATGGGTTATTGAAATATCAGTGCCACAAAATATTTTCAGATTTTGTCATTAAAGTGCCATTTCCATGGCAACAATATAAGTTTTTATCAAAATAGTACATTTTATGAGGTTAAAATCATGTTGAGTATGTTTATTTCTTAGTTTTTACATTATTATGGTTATTTCTACACTTTTCCCTGAAGACCCTTTAACAGGGTTTCGCGGTAAAACATGCATACACTAGTTAAATAAGCCTTAAAGGGATAGTTCACTATTTTTGAAGTGGAGTTGTATGAGCTACAAATTGCCACTACGTACATTAGATGCAGTAGAAAGCTCCCTGCTCTCCCCCAGTTAGCTGCACCAGCACACAGTGCTGGGCGGAGATTTAAGCAATACACTGTTGTGAACGGTCCCAAAGTAACAGCGTATTTCCACGGCCTAAAAGAGGTCCTACCCGAAAATAATACACCACTTTAATTGTACACTGCATAACAAAAATTTGCAGCGCTTCAGCTGCTCAGAAAAAACACAAGTAATTTTCAAGCCATTGAACAGTTTTTGAGGAAAACCCTATTTTAGCAAGCTTCTGTAAAAGAATTAAATGGTCAACAGTATAAAAAGCCATTGATAATTCTAAGAAAAGTGCAACACAGTGTCCGTTAGAGTCAATGGCATTTATGATGTCGTTCAAGACCTTCATTGTGTCAGTGACTGTCCTGTGTTTTATCCTAAACCCAGACTGCATATCATTTACAATGCCATTTTGAAATTTAAAAAAAAAAAAAACTTTTAACTGAGAGCTAATAAGCCCTTCCAGTACCTTGGCTAAAATGGAGAGTTTGGAAATAAGCCTTTAATTGTTTGGGGTGGATGGATCCCCACCTGTTAGCATTAGAGTGACATACGCCATCTTCCAGACCTCAGGTATTTGACCACTTCCTACAGTCATGTTAAAAACGTTAAAAGTCTCAGCAATAATCTCAGCAGCAATTTGAAAAAGGGCGAATCTAAAACCATCAGGACCCGCTGATTTCTTTGTATTTATCTTTTTGGAAGCATCACATACTTCACGTACTTGTAAAGGACAGAAATTGAAATCAAGGTCACATTTTAGATGAAGTGTTGCTCATAAAGGCTTTAAACAGCAAGTATAGTGCCTTCATAAATAAGACATAATGTCTTCATAAATCATATATAAGCAAATGTCATGCTTTATAAAGGGTGAAATAACACATCCTTATTCAGCATGTGATGCCAGATGTGACATAACTGACAATGTCACTTAGCTAGTGGCTAAATGCTATAAAGGGTGACATTGTCAGCTAAGTGGCATTGTCATTGTCACATCTGGTATCACACGCTGAATAAGGATATGTTATTTCACCCCTTACAAAGCATGACATTTGCTTATATATGATTTATGAAGACATTATGTGTCATTTATAAAGGCATTATACATGCTGTATAAACCCTTTATAAGCAACACTTAATCTAAAGTGTGAGCGAAATCAAAATCAAAAGGCATCTCTTCTTCAGTATAAGAAGAATTTTGTAGGAGATGTTTTTTATTTTTCAGGCCAGCAGATATGAAATGCTGATTGAGGGCAATTAACATACTTATTTTATCTGTTATTATTTCAGTTCCCAACTTTAGTGATAGTGGCAGGACAATTTTTTTAGAGCCTGAGGACAACCTTCCAGAATGTATCAGGAATATTTAAGCTATGATTTCTGTAACATAGTAGTCTGATTTAGTTTTGCAAATCAGAGAATTACATCTGTTCCGTAGATGGCTAAAACATAGTCATTCTGATTTGGTCTTTCTTGCAGTCACTCATGCCACATTACACTCATGAATTATGTCAGACAGTTTGTCTGAAAACCATGGGTTGTCACATTTTTTAACCTTAAATTTTCCTACAGAAGCATGCTGGATAACCTCTAAGAGTACTGATTTAAAATATGATAAAGTGATTGCAGAGTCTAGAATCAGGTATAACTTTTCTCAGTCACATAAATGAAGATCATATAAAAATGCTCACTAAAGTATTTGCGATGTCTATTAATTTAAATAACGTGGTCATTGTTTTGAGAGCTTAATGTCTCTCACTGCAGCAATGAAATACAAATACAGCAGTGGCTTTGAACTTGTGGGGAGCCTTTGTTAAAATTAAGTTTAGGAGCGTAGACTTGTCGGGCTGTTCAGGGTTTGGTCTCATCAGTGGATCTATAATTTGTATCAAGTGAACTGAGTCACAAAAGCATTTAAAGGGATCAGATGCAGGAGACAACCAGTCCCAGTTTAAGTCCCTCATATAAACAAGCTCATTATAACTCACTGTAGACATGGATTCTGATAGCATGGACAGTGTTTACTTTGGTGCAAAGGGGGTTTTATAACATCCAGCAAACATCAAAACACAGCCTTCAGAAAACTCCACTTAATACAAGAAGCTTTTACTGTTTTGGCTCTGACATGGAAAAGAGCGCTGTTACCTGATACTTGTTTTTTTTTTTTTTACGTATATCACAACTCCTTTACCTTTAACGTGGCAGTCAGTGTGGAAAATGTTGTGTACATCCATATATGATCATTTAAAAGCTGTATTTTGTGCTGTCTTTGCCTTATATTCAAATTAATTGAATGATTTGATGCATTTGAATATGACAAGTACGCCAAATAGGAGAAATCCGGGAGGAGAAAAACACTCTTTTCACAGCTCTGTAACTCAGTATTCAGTCAGTTTTGGTAAAAGTAGTCCTGTTCACCTTGGACTGGTAGATCTGAGTAGGTGCTTCTTCTTCTTCTTGAGCTTTTGAGAAATATTATTAATTTACAAAGCTTAAAACATTTGATTCATTTTCAGACAACATGAAACATAAACTGCACTCATTAACTATGTGTAACACTATAATGTTGAAATTTACATATCATAATGATGAAACTCCAGCAGAGCCAATGCTCTCATGAGGATGTTGATTTACTGTTGAACTTATTAAAGTTGTTTGTCATTGTGAATACCATTTCTCAGCTTGTTCTACATGCAAAATAATATTAATTTGTGTTCTTCAGTGCTTTGCAAAATTGCTTTGTATATTGAAAATGTTTATGGTTAATTCAGAGTGGGTGCGAGCTGTTTAGTTTGGTTTTTCTATTCATCTTTCTGACAAATATTAAAATAGACGAAATTAAAATGTTAATATCCCCCATCTGCACACAATAGAGAGCTCATCTTTGCCTTCTAACAGTCTTACTCTCCGTCTTGAGCCAATGCAGGCACAGCTCCCAACAGCATTGTTGGTTACAGCAGGGCCAAAGACATTTAAACTTCATTATTGATAAATTTATTCAGCAGGACCACTTGTTCTGCAGTGCAGTGATAAGCGGAATGTATGGCCACTGCTCAGAAATGATGGCTGTATCTGTAAACTAACTTCTGCTGCCGGCTTATCAAGCGTATTGCTAATTGCGCTCTCTACATTCTTCGCAGTTGAATCAATACACAACGGCAGAGCTGAGTGAAACGCTGTTGGAAATGACAGGATGTGCTACAATGCACAGTACGCCCTGTGGACAGCTCAATGCATACCTTGAGCAGTGAACGCATGCATTAAAATTTACTGCAGACCTCAGCTTGTATGAGCTGATGCAACACCCCCAGCCTTACATTTCACAAAGAGAAGACGGCTGGCTTAAACACAGAGAAGATATTTGCACTTTCCCAGTTTCACAGTGAGGTAATAGTCACTCAGAAATATTGTGTAAATGAATCCATCGGCATTTCATATTCTCAGTGATATGTGCATAGATATGTTGCATGCTTTACTTTATGTGGAAAGCAATTATAGATTTTTTTATTTCTCTTAAATTTTCTATTTTTATCAACTCAGTAGAGTCAGCATGAAGGCTTTGTCCTTCATTTGAGTAAGCTTGCTGAGACGCATAAGTACGAGAAGGCTAACGCTGCCAAGACATGTCAATACGGGCCCAAGACCATAGAGGGTGGAATTCATGCCACCTCCATTGAATGTAATGGAATAAAATAAGAATGCAGTGCTTTCCTTTATCCTCTAGTCTAGAGAGTGTTGGGGCATTGCTGGAATTGGGTTGGATACATGGTATTGAAAAATGTGGAAGACAAATGCAATAAAATTGTCACCATGGTCTGTTTCAAATATTTTCGATCGACTAGATTATTCATTGGAGTCATTTGAACACGGTTTAATGTTTGTAATACATACAATGCAGTAAAAAAGCATTTGACCAATTTCTTTTGTATTTTTTGTATTTGTCATACTGAAATGGTTTAGAATATAAATCTAATTTTAATACAAAACAAAGACAAAGTGAGTAAATACAAAATGTATATAATTTTTTTATATATAAGAATGGCAATTTTGACAGCTGAGCCTGAATGTTCTTAGTTTTTTTTTGAGGAGTTTAACTTCCATTGCTCTTAAAATGTTTTTATATTATATTTTCACTTTAGCTGTCTGTTTTAAATTCGGATTTTCATTATTAACGGCTTAGACATCATAATTTTTGTGTAATTTCCATTATAGGCGACTGATAAAACACTCTCAAGAACATTACAGTTTAGTGATGAGTCTTTGCATTCCATTATCTCAATATAAGTTCCTCACTTGAATTTTCCTTACGTCAATATTCTTGATTTTTGTGTTTTTTGCAGTCTCAAAAAGGTTCATATAAAAAACATAGTTTAGTGAAGGTTAAGAGTTACTTAAACCTATATCATCCATGTGAAAAAGATCACTGACTCTCCTAAACCTGATAACTGATTGTGCTAGTGATGGAAATTTTGACACTCAAGTTCGAACTGTGGGAAACACTTTCAACACTTCCGGTATCGACATGGATTTATAACAACGTAATATGCAGTCATGTTAGTGAGTTGCGTTCATCGTACTCAAAGGTCCTTGCGCATTGCAAGAAAGTTTGAGTGCTTTGTTGAGAGTTTATGGCAGTGATAGAGAGACCTTATTTTGAGCGATTAATTTTGAGAGGCATATTGCTAAAATAGTCAGTTACAGAAATACTTTGATAAAATGTACAGGTACAAACCCCAATTCCACTGAAGCTGGGATGTTGCGTAAAATGTGAATAAAAACAGAATACAAAGATTTGCAAATCTCATAAACCCACATTTTATTCACAATAGGACATAGACAACATATCAGACACATATCCACGCATATGTTGTAAGTGAGATATTATACCATTTCATGAAAAAATATTAACTCATTTTGAAATTGATGGCAGCAACATATCTAAAAAAAAGACAGGACGGGGCAACAAAAGGCTGAAAAAGTAAGTGGTACTAATAAAAATAACTGGAGAAGCATTTTGCAACTAATTAGGTTAATTGGCAACAAGTCAGTCACTGCCTGCCTGCAGTCCAGACCGGTCACCAATAGAAAACATTTGGGGCATCATAAAACGAAAAATCCGGCAAAGAAGACCCTAGAATCCTTCATCAGACAAGAGTGGCACAACATTGCTCTCCTAAAACTTCAGCAATTGGTCTCCTTACTTCCCAGATGTTTACAGACTGTTATTAAAAGAAGAGGGGATGCTACACAATGGTAAACATGGCCCTGTCCCAATTTTTTTGAGGTGTGTTGCTGCCATCAAATTCAAAATGAGATAATAGTTTTCATGAAATGGTAAAATGTCTCACTTTCAACATCTGATATGTTGTCTATGTTCTTTTGCGAAGAAAATGTGGGTTTATTAGCCTGGAATCCATACATATCAAGTGCTGGTCACTCCCAACAGTCACTGACTGATATCAGTCTGGCCTCAGTCCTATAGCCAGCGTTTAGCCCTTACGTCACTAATGAAGTGAATATATGAATATTCATGTTTTCTGCTCTTGGCTGATTGGGTGACCTTTTGGCGAGAACCACCAATCGCGCGGCGCCATTTGCAGAATGAATGCTGACCGGGTTATCCGTCATCTTGTTGTCAGAAGTGGTAGCTAAGTAGGCGAGCATTTAAACGTTGGGATATACAAGTATCTATCTTATATCTGCATGATGCGTGTATATTTCCTTTTACTTTGCTACATCAGGCATTTTACAACACAACTAACGGCTGTACTCAGCATAACGAATATAAGTTAGCTGGCCAGCTACGGCATTCGTGAATGTTATTTGACATGAGCTTAAAAATTAAATTGTGGCTTGCTTGCATTTACTCTTGGAGTGGTTGTTAGGTTTTGAACAGGATAATGTTTGGCCATATCTGCATTTTGTTTATTTCAATGGGATTCCCCGGTATAATGAAGGCTAAATTAAATAATACTCAAATTACATAATGTATTTCACTGAAATTGGCATTAGCTATGGCTCGAAGGGCATGATTGCATCAGCTAGATTAAAGTGATACTCCAAACTAGAATTTGTATATCAATTACTCACCATTAGATGTCTTGAACGGACAGAGTTTTGAAAAATTATCCAAATTCCCTTTTTTGCTGGAAGCAAATGGGGTCACCCAGTAGCAATGGGAAAACTCCACAAAACGTCCGTTGACAAACTTTCAAACTATCGTCCAACGCATCGTCCAGTATAATCCAAGTCTGCTTTGTCCACTTGTATCCTCAGAACTCTAGAAACGTGGTTATTTTTTTCGCTAAAAATAATAAAATACCACAGTTATGCTTCAAGTAAGCTTGTGCATTCAACGGAAGTCCCGCCTCCCGGCTCGTTCAGTGCCCAGAGACTCTGCTGTCACTCCGATGAATACTCATATAAACACGAGCCTGATCTCCTGATCTGTTGGTCTTAAAAATGCCATTGCAGCACCAGAATATTTGGAAGATATGTGGCCTGTGAAAAATAAGTCCAGTATTTAATTCTGTGACAATAGGGCAAAATAATCGGTGATAATCTGTACTCACGTTCACTTCTTCCCATTGGGATAAATTCATTCAGGACCTGCCGCAAGTCTGTCTAAAGGGGCGGGGCACCCTTGTGACTGTGAGCCAATCACAGATCTCGCATGGATTTTGTGCGAATATTTGAAAGTCAAACGCTGGCCTACCGACTGAGGCCAGACATATCTGCAAGTGACCGTTGGGAGCGACCAAAGCTTGATATGGATGGATTCCAGGTTAGGGTTTATAAGATTTGCAAATCATTGTATTCTGTTTTTATGCATGTTTTACACAGTGTCCCAACTTCATTGGAATTGGGGTTTGCAGATACAGGCATACTGTAAATACAGTATTATGCACGTGCAGGACATGTTAGCTTTATGAAAATAGTCTGCACTCACTGTGTCACCGGTCCAAAAGTTTTCCTTCCTTCCTATGATGTGGCTTGAACAAGGCCTCTCCAAAACCTTTATTTTGCTATTTTTGAGCCATTCAGAGGTGGACTTACTTGTGCGCTTCGGATCATTGTCTGGCTGTATAAGCCATCTGCACTTGGCTTTAGGCCATGAACTCATGGCCAGACATTCTCCCTCAGGATTTTCTGGTGGAGAACACAATTCATGGTTCCATAAATGATGGCAAGTCGGACAGGTCCTGAAGCAGCAAAGCGGCCCTGAACCTTCACACTGCCACAACCATGTTTGATGTTCCTATTGTGGAATATTATGCTAGGTGCAGTGCTTGGCACAATTATTCTCATCCGCTGACCACTAATTAGCAAAGCTAAATTTTTTGTTTGTGGATTAGCCTTTCTACTAAATTTGAAAGCAAGCCAATTAGCTTCCGCTAAATTTAGTTCTACTGACTTTCAGTCCGCAGACAGAGTAAGTGGCTAATATTTATTTTTAGTATATGTGAAATAAAAGTGAAAATATATACATGTACATACATATTTATTCATAAATTGTTTTCATTTCATCATTTTTTATTTGCTATTTGCTTGTTTCACACAGAGAGGTGATTTATTTCTTCATTTATTTGTAGCCTATGTTTACTTTTTGGCTTGTTTGAAAGGATTTTAGAGCCAAAAATCAAAATTAAAGGTAAATTCATGTAATAAAAGTTAACTGTTGTCATTGGCTTCCACTAAATTTTTAGTGGTTTATTGGTTTAGCTTTATGAACATTATCTTTTTGAGTCAGTGGAGAAGCTGTTATCGAAGCTAATTTTTTTGTTTGCTGTGCCCACCAGTGGTCAGGTTTATGCCAGATTAGATGGTCCTCCAAAAAGTTCCGCTTTTGATTCATCAGTCCAAACAGTTTTATCGCAAATTCTTGGGGGTCATCAAGATGTTTTTTGACAAATGCGAGATGAGCCTTTGCATTTGTTTTGGTCAACAGTGGTTTTTGAATTGCAGCTCTCCCATGGGTGCCATTTTGGCCCAGTCTCTTTCTTATTGTCAAATCGTGAACACCGAACTTAACTGAGGAAAGTGAGGCATGCAATTCTTTTGATGTTGGCCAGGGTTCTTTTGTGATTTCTTGCATGAGTTGTTAATGTACTCTTTAAGGAATTTTGGTAGGCCAGCCTCTCCCAGGCAGGTTAACAACTGTTCTCCATCTGTTCTGTTTTCCAGTTTTCACTATTTATAGATAATGGCTCTCACTGTGGTTCGCTCATGTCCCAGAGCCTTAGAAATGGCTTTCTTTCCAGAATGAAAGAGGTCAGTGACTGTGTTCCTCATCTGTTCTTGATTTCTTTCTTTTTTTTATAATCACTGCATCATCTGTTGTTTTTGGCCTACTATGCACTGCCAGACAGGTGATGTTTAGGGCTGATTCATAAGGGCTGGCTGTAATCATGCCTCAGTGGGTCTAGTGAAATTGAACCCAGTCATCAAATATATTTTGTTTAAATGGTTGATTTAGTAACAGAAGCAGCAGTTACTATTTCACTAAGGGCCAGACAGGGTTGGGTAGTTTTTTTTTTCATTCAATTAATGAATTTATCATTTAAAAGGTTGCAATGCTATGTTGTTCACAAAAACTGTCCACAGACACACCCACATACAAATTAAATCCCTCAAAGTGCAACAACTTTGTGAAATCTCGACATCTGTTCTCAAATAACTCTTCAGTAACCTCAGTTGACCATTCCCTATATCGTGATCAAATGGATAGGAGGTAGCACAGGAAACCACTGTGTTGTAAATGGGGATTCCCATAGTAAATATAAGTGGCTTCTCAATCCTCAATCCACAGCAAAAGCATGTAATATTTAATCAGGTCATGGTGCATACCAATCTACATGTGTCAGTCAAATCACAAGTCATTGGGATCAGTTTTGACAGAGATATGAATTTTCGAAAATTCACCATTGTTAAAGGATAGGAATTTTTGATGTGATACCACTGACTGATTCTGCCCAATATCGGATGGGGCCCGTGTTTCAGGGTTCTCAGCACATGTCATCATTAGACCTAAATTGTGGCCCCTATTGCATGAACAGAATAACACACAAATGAAATTTTGGAAAGAGTGACAACTTAGCAAAATCTCAACATTTTTTCTCGAATTAGACAAATGTTATCCGGAGGCTACGTCCCCAAAACAACAGAATTTTCCCTGAAAAGCAAAGTTCATAGTTAGGCGTAATGGATACACAAAGGGGAATGGTATAGGGTCCAGAAAATAAACAGGAGAACTACTCTGGTCTCCAGGAATGTTCAAGGCTAATTTTGGTCATATGATGACTACTATCCATAACTCCCTTTTCTATGCACCAGAAACAATCACAAAAGTGAGAAAGGAATCCAATCAAAACTTTTTGAGTTATTGTATTTGGAAAGGTTACATTTGACCAAATTGTTGTGCTACAGGAAACATTACAGAGTCACCACCATCAAGAACCTGTCCTGTATGCACCAGGAATGAACAAAAGGGGCTCTAAATTCGCAGGCGCGGCGCAGGCGCAGCGAATGGGGGGAGCGCCGCGCCAACAGGGTGTATCCAGGCGTATTTTGCAATTTCGTGCCCGGCGTAGCCCGGCGCAAGTACTCCTCTGTCCCGCCTCTGTCCCTCCTGCCGGCGCAAGTGGCAAAGAGGGAGGAGAGAAGGCGTAAGTGGGTTTAACACAGCCGAGTCAAATCTTCACCGATAAAATGAGCTCCTCTCCTCACCTTTTGAAGTGTTGAAATAAAGAAGCCCTGTATCTGCATGATGCGTTAATGTTGCATTTTACTTTGCTGCTTCAGGCATGTTTTCTGCACCGCTTACGTCTATATTAAGCATTACGAATATGAGTTAGCTGGCTAGCTAGGGCATTCTCGAATTATTACCATTAGCGAACTGGAATGGAATTTCAAAACGAAACTACGTCAGGTTATTCAAACTTATGAAGTTGGAATGAAATACGACGGTTGCTCATTTATTTCTTCTGCCTGCATCATTGGGAAGAGAAACGATGGATAGCATGTTCCTATTATTATACCCTGTTGCTGCTTAAAATTTTGGGATTAACATGCATGGACAACAATGCAAGATACGTTACACATTTATTTTCAATATGTGATCTTAACTCAGTACGAGATCATAGCAATCAGGCTGTATTCCTTTCCCCCACTAAAAACGATAAAACCTAAGTGACAATAATAGTAGTATTAAGCCGCTTGCACACTGGACGCGAAACGAATTTTTTGCACAACAGATTGCGTTGAACGCAGTGTCTACGCATCCGAAAGTCGGACAGGGTTTTAATATATCTCCGTGTCCGGCAGTCGGATGGTTTCAATATAACTCCGTGTCCGACAATCGATTATTGTTTTTAATTTCTTCTAATCTACTGAATCTTTTAGATGTTAAACGTGAATGTTTTGATAAGAGGGCTCAGTTCTTCAAGATGAGTGCTGAGAATTTCAATCAATGTTTCTGTTTAAACTCTGCTCAATAAAGTGAGTCGACATTGAGATATATTAAAACCCTGTCCGACTTTCGGACACGTAGACACTGTGTACATCGCAAGTCAATGCAAAGACGCAAATACACGCGTGTATTCGCATCTTTGCATTGACTTTGACTGTAATCAGTCGTGCGAAAAATTTGTTTCGCATCCAGTGTGCAAGTGGCTTTACTGCGCATAGAACGCAAGCATTATATATATATATGTGTGTGTGAAGTCGTTAGTTTGCATCACAGATTCAGCTGCCTTGATTAAGCCAGGTCGAGTTTCCATTATGCGTGCCAACCGCCTTTAATCTGACATCAGGACAATCGATATAGATACTATAATTTATGACATGATTCAGATAGTTACATTAAATAGTGGTTGCTGTAATTATTTATTGCATTGAAATGTGCCTGACATTCTGGAAACCTGCCTGTGAGGTTTCGGTGACGTGTGCGCACTGTGCGCCGGTCAGCCAAATTACCACTGCACAGAAAGTAAACCAGGTTGGAGCTGGCGAGCTCTCTGCGCAATTTTGGAGGAGCCTTGATCCACGAAATTGTCACTGCATCATGGTGAATATGTGACTCCTCCCCCTACTACGCCGTCACACCCATCTCGGCGCACGTCCATCTACCAAATTGCCAAAGTGGCTGCGCACGGTGTTGCACCGCACAAAATTACCACTGCGCGGGCTGCACCGGACGAAATTACCACTGCGTGGGCTACGCAACACTGCGCCACCATGCGCTGCGCCAAGAAATTAGAGCCCAAGAAGTTTAATGCTAATCCCATGACAACTGTCAAGTTACTGCAATCTTTAAAAATTAAAAGTTTGGCCTATTGGCGGTGCTATAGCAAATGTCATGGGGTGACAAACATCCATGCCTGCTCTCTGCCCCTGAAACAATCACTAGAAATGTGACATGATTCCATTAGATGTAGATTCAGGGTTTTAGTTTCACATTGCTGATTGATATTCTAAGGAAAGATTGGATACAATACTTTTTTCCCTGTATGTGGATTTGTAGAGTACTTGATATCTGATGAGTTAGAGCATTGTGAACAATGAAAACAACGGAAGAAACCTGCAGGGCGATCAGACAACCACGAGACAGTGCTAGGAGGTTTTCTTGTTTCCTCCTCTTAGTCTGATCTGCATGAAACCACATGCATTGGATTGACACACTCTCATGATTATGAGTTATCAAAGGAATTTTGGTACATCAATCTGAATGGAAACAGTACATTTTTAAACCTATGTCATTTACTTCAATTTCACAACCCCATTTCAAAAAAAGTTGGGATGCTGTGGAAAATGTAAATAAAACAATGCAATGATTGGCAAATCAATTATTTAAATATTCAATTGAAAAGAGGACAAAGACAATGTATCAAATGTTGACACTAATACTTTTTATTGTTTTTTGAAAAATATCTGCTTATTTTGAATTTGATGACAGGAACATGTTTTTAAAAAGTTGGGACGGGACAATAAAACAACTAAAAGTTGCATGATGCTAGCAAAAGACAACTGGCAGAACATCTCACAGCCAATTGCATTGTTTCGCAACAAGTCAGTAACATGATTGGGTATAAAAAGTCTTTCATCAGTAAATATGGTGAGGGCTTAACCACTCTATAAAAGACTGCATGGGGAAATTGTTCAACAATTTAAGAATAATGTTTTCAACTAAGAATTTGGAGATTTTATCCTCTATGGTACATAATGGGCCGGTTTCACAGACACAGATTAAGCTTAATCCTAGACTTAATTCAATTTTCAATAGAAAATCTCCATACAAAAGTCTGTTTAGTCCAGGACTACGCTTAAGCCATGTCTGTGAAACTGGCCCAATATCATTAAAAGATCCAGAAAAATACAATTTTGAATGACTGTGGATTTCAGATCCTCAGGTGGCACTCCATGAAAATCAGACAAGATTCTATAGTGGAAATCACTGAATGGACTCAGGAACACTTCTGTAAACCATTTTCAGTAAACACAGTTTGTCACTGCATACACAAATGCAAGTTAAAACTCTGTCATGTAGAGATTAAACCATTTTAACAAGATCCAGAAATACTACCTTCTTCTCTGGGCCCAAGCTCATTTAAAATGCAATGAGGCGAAGTGGAAAACTGTCCTGTGGTCTGTCTTATCAAAATGTGAAATTATTTTGGAAATCATGGATCCCACGTCCTCTGGGCCAAGGAGGAGAGGGGGCCATCCGGCTTGTTATCAGCAAACAATTCAAAAGCCAGCATCAATGATAGTTTGGGGGTGTATTAGTACATATGGCATCAGTAACTTGCACATCCGTGAAGACACCAGTAATGGTGAACGATATATACAGGTTTTGTTGTAACATTTACTGCCATCCAGATGCCTTTTTTTTAAGGGAAGGCCTTGCTCATTTCAGCAACACCATGCCAAACACCATACTCTGCACGTATTACAACAACATGGCTCTGTAGTTGGAGTCTGGGTGCTAAACTTTTCTGCCAACAGTCCATACCTGTCACCCACTGACAATATTTGGTGCATTATGAAATGAAAAATATGACAAAGGAGGCTGCAAAGTATTGAGCAGCTGAAATCCTACATAGAGCAAGAATGGGAAAACATTTTGCTTTCAAAACTACAGCGGTTGGTCTCCTTAATTCCCAAATGCTTACTGAGTGATGATTGAAGAAGACTTGATGCAACACAGTGGTAAACATGCCCTGTGCCAACTTTTTTGAAACAAGTTGCTGGCATCAAATTCAAAATGAGCACATATTTTCCAAAAAGAAAAACAGTTAAATATCTGTTTCAACATCTGATATATTGTCTTTGTACGATTTTCAAATAAACATAAAGTTCAAATGATTTGAAAACATTGTATTCTGTTTATTTACATTTTCCACAGCATCCCAACTTTTTTGGAAATGGGGTTTTACTTATGAACCACACTTGCATAAAGTGATTGGAACCAAATTCCTTGCACATGTTCAGATGATAGTTCGTAGCTTTTCTGTTATCAATTGACCGTAAAATTACTGCTAATTTAACTGACAGTAGCGGTGCAGTGTTTTAGCTGTAAAATAACGGGAGACCGTAAATTTAATATAACTGTGAAATTACAGGTAACCGAAACCAAAATTTTACCTAAATCAAATGCATGCTGGGGGCAAAAAATGCTTGTATGGGTAAATTAACTGTACATTTCAGTGAAATGCACATGGCCGTGCGGAACGTTGCATTTACTGCGAATCTGCACCTTCAATGTACTGTAAAATTACGGCAATCTATTACAGTGTTTGCTGCACAGTATTTGGAGATTCTGCCTCTAAGGGGCACAGTAAATGCAAAAATTTTTTAGAGGTGATTGGCTGCATGGATGTGTACAAAATTTGCTTTGCAAGATCTAGGCTCGGGACTCAATGCATAGTGTTTCATCACAATTGATTAAAGTGGGCTTGACACACAATCTACGTTTCCACATTTGTCATATTCCTCTTCATCACAGGACTCCAAGCCTTCAAGGGTCTGAACCTGTGTCATGCTCTTCACAACCTGAGACTTGAGGCACACCCATGGGCCTGCTGCTTCGACTTAAATCGCCTTAACGGGTCTAAGTATAGACTAAAAAATATACGCCGGCATACTGGCATTCTACATGAAAAATAGTGTTGTGTACGACTGTATGCCATGCTACCGGTATGTATTTTGTGAATATGTTTCTTTCCATTTTAGAATTTCTACAAATGGGGTATCCAACAGTGATAAACCTCACCTGATGTGAGTGAAAACTTATCATTTTGGTGTCCCAAGTTGTAGAACTCCGCCTCAGATATAACAGAAGTCGGAAATATCTGAAAGTTGAAGGAACATGTGTCATTTTACCATGTTACTAGAGTAATTTCAAGCTCATAACAATGATCTGTCTCCACATGAATTTATCCTTAACCTTCCTCTGGACTTACACTAACACTGACACACGGAAGGCTGCCCATGACTGTCGTGTGGTTCTGTATGGACTGCTATCTAACTGCGTAGATACAAACGTGCCGCTGGCTGATATAGCCTGCAATCATACAATTAAATGTATTTGCGATGGTGCTAAGTGTACAGGCAAGTGACCACAGGGTGCAGATACCTTAAGACCTGTGCGGGTGTCAGAAATGAGAGCGCATACCTGTATAGTGGATATCAGTCAGAGATGAATGCCTGGTAAGATTAACATAATTTATTGTACAATGTATGAATCATAAAATATCCAACAGAACATGGTGATAAAATGACTATACGTGAATATCGCGTTGGAGCCCAAGTTAAAGAGTATCCCTGAACCATTCCTCTTTTTCACCTATATTTTCAAAGATCAAAGAAAAAACTAAGTCATCATAATAGAGGCCCACTGAGGAAGAAACAAAGACATCAATAACCATATGTGCTGTATGCCTACATATGTATGTTACCCCTTGCCTGACATCAGTTACACAAACAAGGATTGCCCTCACATAGCATTACAAAACACTGCACAGTGGCTTGAACCATGCTCTCCATTCTGCTTTGTTGGGAATTTGCAGGTGTTGCATAGGCACAAACCAGCAGGGCAACAGGACCACACAAGTATCCTTTATCACCCCTGCTGTCAGTTTTGTCAACGGTCTTGGTTTCTTCTAGGAGGGTTGACAGGGGCACACCTCGGTAAACACCCCATTACATTCCACGTCTCCTTATCTTTTCTACACCATTTGATGAAAAAAGATACAGTATTTGTCAAAATGATTTTGTCTCTGTCTTCATCACATAAAGTCACTTTATCAACCATAACTACCAAATAAATGTAATTTTTAAATGATTCTTAATCAAAAACAATCTATCTAATGAGCATGTCTCATTCATTTGTGGAAAATGTATGCTGATCAATAGTCAAACTAATATATTTGATTCTTGATGTAAAAGCATCAGAGGTCAATTTTATTCATTAATATTTGTAAAGTATCTATCCACGCACTCACTCTCAAATTAATGTATGTAGTGTTTATTGACTGGTATGGTGTGGTCATGGCCACATAGTGTAAATACAGGACTGACCTGTGGACCGATGTCAGCATATAACCTCATAATATTTACACATTTGGAATGGGGACCTAAAATGATCTTCACAGCTTTCCTTCCCATCTAATGGACTCGACTAATCATGCCTTGACTATCACGAGAAATGTCTGCATTATGGTAAAAGGGTGGCTGGAGCAGAGAGGTCATGTTATCATTACTATGAAATGTATGTTCCAGTGGTGCAGACCAGCCACATGACACACCACACACACTTTGTGCAGATAAAGGCGCAGGTGTTTGGTGCTGATACTGAGGACGAAATGGACTGATGAACGAAGCTGGAGATGGGATTTTTCTATCATCCCTTATCCCAAGAACATTTGGACATTCTTTCAAATTCTGATTCTTTCAACATTTGCTGAAAAAAAATGACAAATTAGTCTGTCAGTCATCTGTGTGAATGTTTGCTTGTTTGTCTTACGGCATAATGTGTTCAGTTATTTTATGATGATGTGCTTTTAACTGTATTTATTGATTATTTGCATATCAATACATATCTCATGACATTTTTGGCATAGACATACCATAGGCAGTCTAAGGCTCTGCTACTATACTGTGCATACAACCAACAGTACGCCCCGGCTCTGGCAGAATAAACATGCCAATGAAATAAGCAACCTATAATCAACAGTTATGCAACATGTGGGCCATTTTCCCTCTACTTTGAAAACAAGAAAGACAAAGGAGCAGCCTCTTTATTAATGACTCCCCTGTGGACATGATGATTGCTCCACTTTGAGACCTGTTATTATATAACAAGAAAAAGCTCAAATTATACATCCAACTGAGATTGGAAGCACATTGGAACATCCTCTAAAGTGCCAAGGGCTGAGACATTGCTACTAACATTGCTACATGACCCAGCATATTGATAAAAAAAATCATTTGTCTGTATGTATTATGTTTGTGATGTGTCACCCTTTGTTCTCTCGGCATCCGTACCATTTGAATTATGATGGAACATTCTCATTAACTGATTCAGAATGCATGCTAACTTTCTTTTATAGCATTAGGAAATTAATTGGGCATCATTCCAGACTTTTAAAGCCACAATCTTTATGTGCTTATAGAGGACTGTAAACCAGGAAAGAGATTTTTTACCCCCTGGACAAGTATATACAGTATTATGGGCCTGCTCCAATCTGGTAAATAATGGTGCAGCAGAGCAGTCTCTTTTTAATTGACTTTTTTCCACCCCTTGGAGCGATGGCTTTACTGTGAACAGTAGACAAATAGACACCACCGCTGAATGAATTAATTAACCAATCAATCAGTAATAATAACCTTGCATGGTTGTAGTTTTGTAATAAATGTACTGTCTGCGTGTAAAGAAAAGAATCCTCTAAGTAACTGCAAAATACCAAAAATATTCTTCCAGTGATTAAACTGTCCTAATTCTACAATATCTACTCTGACAGGGAATACTAAAATCACAGAAAGAAAGGCTTTTATGGTGAGGGTTGATTAACCCCGTAAAACCCACAAACTCATTTTTGGGTTCCTCAAATGCAGCTGCTTTATTTAAACCTGTAGTATTTTTAGCCTATTTTAAATTCTGGAGGAGATCTAAAGGTTTGCAAAGATCTCAAACATCTCCTGCTGACCAGGAATTGTCAGAAAATTTTCAATTTCCAAGGGGCATCATCTGTAGGCTGAGACCAAAATTACTCTAGGCACAATTAGGTAGACCTTCAACCAATCAGAGCAACAACAATATTGTAGTAACTTAGCTCAGATGAAATTTAAGCTTGTGAACGCGCTGAATCTTAGTAAATGGAAGGTAGCTGGCTTGCAACTACTAGCATTAATACAGAAAGCAGTGAATCGTGACTGGCAGCATTGTTTGCATTGACGTTCATAATATTGCCAACATCAAATCAATACTTCTATTAACGTTAGTAAGCTAGCAACCGTGACTAGGCTATGAGGCAATGTTGCTAGTTCGAAAATCTGATTCATATCTCTTCTAGTTCAACAAAATGCAGTCACATTTGGCATGACATCATTTAACATCCGAACCCAACACTTAACGTAACCATTTGCACTTCTCTTTTGCTTGCTTCTGGTTACTAGCCAGTTAATTACAACCCTGGCTACTGTTAGTCCAGTCATCTCTCTGATGCCTCACATCCAGATACTTGAAGCACTTTTCTCCTCTAATTGGCTCAGTTTTGCAGTTTTGGAAAATTAAGATTTAAATTTTTGAGCTTGTTTGTGGTGCATCCAGTCACACAATAACATTTGGGAATTTTTCCTATTTCAACTAGCAGATCAAAAATACAAAAAGGCACTGTCAAACAATACAAAATCAATAGTCGGTCATGGCCTGAACTTTGCTCCCACTCACCAAAATTTGGACTGTGCTGCCTTGGCGGAGGTTTGCACTCTAGGAGTGCCTCTAATTTAACAAGTACTATACAGTCCTCTATATTGTGAGTGAGTGTTTTTTTCTGAACACAGCCACATCTAGAAGCCAATGTTAGACACTACCAGGCTAGTTGGCTGTTTGATTGTCTCACAACCCTTGCTCTGCTTCCTCTGGTGTTTGATGGGGGATCTTCATAATCAGCATACTCCAAAGCACCTGATCTACATTATTTCAATACTACAACCAACCATGTCAATAAAGGCTACATTAGTTTAGACAACAAAAATGCAGTTTATTTCAGTTATGTTAGTAATTGTGTTACAGTTTTCATAATGTACATCAGAATTATTCATAGAATAGCATGCTAACTAGCGCCCTCAATGAAGAACACTGTTTCAAGCTACTGTTACTGGCTACTATTCTAAGATAGTAAGCTCAGCTAAGTTATACTAGCTAGATATGATGAAATTATCTCAGAAAATATACAGTTTGTAGTTAGATGGAAAAAATTTAATCCTGTTAGGGTAATTAGCTTCCTGGCTATGCTTCCCCCAGTGTTTGATGGAAGAATTTCATAATCAGAATAAACTACTCCAAACCTCAACAATTTGCATCTTTTTAATATTTGCACGTCTAATGCTAGCTAATTTTACTGACCACATCAAGAAAGGCAACATTAGTTTAAATAAGAAAAATGTCATCTATTTCAGTTAGTCAGTTAGTCAGTTTTACAGTTTTCATCCATTGAAAGTATTTGTTGATTAGTGTGCTTGCTAGCTAGCTCCTTCAATATGAACAATTGTTTGAAATGGCCTGCCACTGTAACTAGCTGCTATTCTAAGATAGTTAACCCAGCTTAATTGCATGAGCTATGGTCAAATTCTCCAGAAAATGTGCAAGTAGTTAGAAGCTGAACTTAAAGACAATCAGAATAGTTGGCTTTCTGGTTGTCCAATCCTTTGGCTGATCATCTTCTGGTGTATGATGGGGGATTTTCCTATCCCTAAACAGAAGAATTTGTGTCATTTTAATATTTGCACAACTAAAACTAGCTAACATTACCAACCATGATTAGAAAGGCCACAGTAGTTCATGCTACAAAAATGTCATTTATTTCAGTTATGGTTTTTGCCATGATACAGTTTTCATACATTGATATTATTAATGAATTAGCATGCTAACTAACTCTGCCAACATAGACTGTTTCAAATGGCCAGCTACTGCAGGTAACTAGCTTCTAATCTTAAGATAGTTTGCCCAGCTAGCTAGGTTTCCAAAGTTAAACCACTTTGACCATTATGTATAATATTGAACTTGGACACCGAGATGGCAGGCAGTAGCCATCTCTCATATCAGATGTTATGTCAGCTGGCCAGCCAATGCAACTAACACAATCTATCCTTAGCAAGTGGTTAACGGTTAGGGAAAAAATGCTAGATATTGCTACACACCTCAAAAACAGTCTATCAAATCAACAGCTTGTCATGGGTATGCTTATTGTAATGTTACCATGTTATTTACATTTCCATCAAGTTCATGAATATATTATATTCATTAGAAGTTACCATAATGCAGTATATGAGTATGTACCCATCATGTCACTTATGTAACAACCAAATTTTATTAAGTAAATATTAAGTTTTATTATTGGCGTTTTAGAAGACATAATTCCTTGAACGCTTTTGTCTATGTACTGGTGAACTCAAATTATCATGGAGGCGTGGACCAGGTGCCAAGTGACTGATGTCATGTAAGTGATACTGTTTGGATCTCTGAAGCACATCTCCAATTACTGCGCATTACCTTTTGTGCCTCTATAAGAGACCAAACCAGAGACCTTCAATATTCTTATGGGGAAATAAAAAGGGAAATCACAGTTTAAGGGATTAAGCTGTCAGTGCTTTTACCACAGTGCTTGTTTTATCTATTTCTGCATACAGTTCCAACAGTCATGATGCAACACCTTTGACTGCCAATATGCTTTCTATGCAGCAAAATGCCAATACCAAAAATGTTCAGTGAATTATATATTTTCTGATTAAGGTATCCAGACTTTTGTTCCATTTTCTCCCAATCTGTATTAAATCAACAGATCAGTTTACAGCCCCAATATTTCTGGTGCATGACAACAGTGCATTTTATGTAAACATACCAGCTGCAGTCCAACTGAATGAGCACTGGCCAAAACAGTCAAAAGACCATTTACTTTTAATGACTAATTGTTACCACATTGCTACCATTTACTTTGAAATATGAGGTCCAGTTGCCGGTCTGGAAAGTACTGAAATAGCTTAATGAAATAGCAAATGACCGTGGCAATTAAAAATTGAATGAGATGAGGAAATACACTCTTAATGTGTCTGTCTTTAAAAGCAATCCCAAACTTCTTAAGGTGTGATGCACATGGGCTAAGAGGAGTAATGTCCCATTAATATGTCTTCTGTTACTCCTAAAGTCATGTCCCAAGAAGTCTCAAACTGGATGGTTCATGAAAGGACTGGAATTTACATTCTTATTTGTTAAAAAAATGACTTGGTTCAAATTTAGAATTTCTTGATGTGCTGTCTCAGTGTGATTCAAGCCAGAGCATTGAAAAGCTAGCCTGTCAAATGTTGTGAATATGCTGCTCTTTTAAGGTTTAAAGAGACTGCTGAGAAACATTACAGCCCGAGCACAAGCTGCGCATGGGAAACCACAACCACTGGCATACAAGATAGAACATTGTTCAGACTCTATTGGCATTCAGCGGACAAGCTAATCCACGCAAATTACAATTTAAATGCTAGTGCAAGTATCGTAGATCAACATTTTGTGATTCTCCATACAAGAAGAGCCTAGTCTCAAGAGAGACCTACCAGACTGAAAATTAAACCAAGTTGCACTTTAAAAGCCTCTCCGCTTGAATAAGAAATGAAGTACATTAAACGAATGGCGGCAAAGGTTACGACTGTGAGCCACATAAACAAAAAGGCTGCACTTGCTCAGATAGCTCAGACATGTTTAGTTTGCTGGAGAGAAACAGGCCTGATAAAATTTAAAGATGTGAGCTTTTGAATTAGAAAATGACCAATATCTCTGCTGTTAGGACAACATTGGAAGCACATAGCGTTACTTATTGCCTCCTAGCAAAGAGCTAGGAGGGAGGAATAGGTACAAAGAGAAGAAAGAGCTAGATGTTCCATGGCTGTGGACTGCTGGTGTAGGCCAGTGTATATAACTTGATAAAGTCCTTAAGATATGAAAGAGGGTCATAATTATAGTAAGGCTGCTGCATGTGTGGGAAACTGAGATGACCATAATGTGTTTTCATTTAAAGAAGAATGTTAAATTCATCCCCAATAAGTTGTGTTCTCAACGTCTGGTGACCCATCATGTACGCTAGTTTTTGTTTCAACTGCAACTGCAATCATTATTTTGCCATTTTAAACAGCTGTAAATTTTTCTGAAATGGGTCCTTTGCATGTTTAAAGGAATAATTTACCCCTTTGGCCACAGGTCTGAAATTACAATAGTCATATACGACTTACAAACATTTGCAGAAAAGACACACTTGGTAAAGATGGTGAATCAATAAGGTCCTAATTCTGTTGGTGGACCTGTGATTGTTTTCCATTTGATGCATGTTTATCCCTTTCAGTGCAGGGATAGCTTGTTATCATATCCCTTTTCTTTCGTCATTAACAACGAAATAGCCATTTTTAAGAAAACTTCACCGGTATAGGCCAATTCATTGTTTAATTTCATCAGAAGCAATTTTACCCTCTTTTTACATACTGAAAAACATTCGCAAAATATATATTTTTAAAAAAAAATTAGTATGGAGTGCTTCAGAGCATGCATAGCTGTTTCTGACATAATGTGGCTTAAAAGGGTAAATTATCCCTACGTACATGAATAGTGCGTAATAAAAATTAATATCTTTTTAAAATCTGGGGGTTTTAATTGTGTTTGGACCATAAACCTGCATACACAGAGGGCCTTCAAGGCCAACATTGAGAACTAGTTTTAGAAGACATCCAGCTTGTTGATATCCAGTATGTAGTGTGTTTTTTCTCCTATCCAGTAAATAATGTTTTTGAATATAGACTGCAAGTAGTCTGTTATTGTAGATATCCATGAAGTAGTGCTTTTTAGGAGATATACAGTACTTTGTGTACTTGATATCCACCTAGAAATTTGTTTGAGAAGAAACTTTCTAAGTACTGTGTTTTAGTGGAAATCCAGTAAGTATTTTGTCATAGTTGAAATCCTTTAATATTTTAATTTATTGCAGGCTAAAATGTTCCATTCTCACTATTGAATACAGCTTACAATGTAATTTAATGACTACATCACAAAGTAATTTAAAACAAAAATTCCCTTAGAGAGCCAAAACACAGAGAATCATTTTGTTTGATGCCAAGGAGCCAGAAGGAAGCATGTAATTGAGCGTGAGATGTAAAACTTCAATGGACCATCAGAAGAGACACTCCTGAGTTTTTTCAGGAAGCTAAACTTCATTACTCATCATGTCCACAACAATTCCTTTCATTTTTCTTAATTAGCTTTTGCTGCGCACAAATAAATAATTAAATGATGATAGAGTTGAGGTATTCCTTGCTTTTTTGGATGACTTGGTCGGATGAACTTCAGTAATTAATATGAAGGAAAAAAACAGAATAAATTGTTGCCTCATCTATTATTTGTTTTGAGAATATAGCAGTGATTTTGTTTTTGAGTACAAAATCCTTTGCTCTTGCAAGCTATGTGTTTACAAGCACATTGCATACACCAACATGCTAATTATCCAAGTTGAACGGCAGTTGGTACAGATAGCACTGACTGTGAGACCCTTGCATGGAATTTCAAGGTCCCTCATTATGTCACCAGGTGCACAGCTAATTAGTTATTACAAGCCATTTCAAAATCTTTTACCTCTTGACATCACATGGGGAAGTAACCAACCAGAGGCAAGAAGAACTGATCACCTTCAGCCAAGCAGTCAATCAGATTTCATTATTCTGGGTGGTCATTCCCCCTCAGGTAGGGGAGACTTTGAACTGGCTCATAATGGCTAATTAGCTGTGCACCTGGTGGCATAATGGGGGACCTTTAAGGAGAGTTGTTGACAAACAATGTTGTTACTTTCACTCAGTGGTGGATTTATCAGTGTGGTTACTTGTGCCTTTTGAGGTCTGTGACCTGAAGATTTGCACGATGTATTTCTTACTTTCCATGTTACCATAGACAAAGCATGATCTTAAGGGGACAACAGCATGGCACAAGTCCAAAAATTCTTGTCTAGTGTACCAGAAGTTAAATTAATCAAAGCAAAAATTAAGGATAATAAAATCAAGTTTTACATGCCACACAAATACTCTATAATGCCCACCCCCAAATTAAACAATATTGCTGCAAGATTACCAGGTCCAACTTTTAAGTCAGAGGCTATGCTAATTGCTCTGTGAGTTCTCCCTCATTAAGATGCACTCTGGCTGCCATATAATTAAGCCTAGCAAGAATTAACCACTTTAAGGTAATTATTTTAATATGTAAGACTTCATTTCATACCAGTTGATTAATTTGTTCTATTTTCATAAGCACCTCATTCAAGTTATTGGGTCACATTGGGGTTCAGATGAATAACACTTCCATATTTCAGATTTTTTTCTGGGTATGATGCCTAAACATCCTGTCAAGAGGTATAAAAAAAATGTTTTGGCTGTGTTGGTGTTGGTGGTAAATAGATGGCCGGTAATTTTGTGACATTTACTACGGACCTGATTTTTGCTATATTAGCTAGGACCATCACAACCTCATCCACAATCCGTCAGTGGGAGTAGTTCTGAGTATATTTAAGCATATGCCAGTGCTATGCGGTAGCCCCTAGTAGGCGTAAGATTAACAGCAGCGATCAGTCAAGGAAGGCTAACTCAGCTTCAGTAATAATACTGCCACCCTGTGTTGGGGCTTGGTTGCTCACCATAGACTGTATAAAATATGGACGTAGCCTCCGTGACGTCACCCATTGGTTTCTGAATATCCACTGTGAAGCTCATTTGGTCGCCATCATGGCACTTTCTTGACTCTGCCTACCTCCCGGCTGATCCAAAAATTGAGAAAAAAACGTGGACCGTTGCTGGAGCAGAGGCGGGCCTGATGGGCGGGCCGAATGGAGCCTGGTTGCAGAAACACGCCCACGTAACTCAAAGCTACCAAGCTAGCTACTGCTTACAAACTATGCTAAGAAGCTAACTCAACTCGATGCTTCACAGATCGCTATGGCCGAGATGCTGGGTCATATCTGTACTAGTAAAGGAATGGAGCCTGCAACCTGATAGGGAAGCCTTGGCGGTTTTCCAACCTCTGACTGACACCTTTTGTTCAAAAGTATTTTTACCTTAAATTCTGACACTTTTCTACGGAGACCCCGAAGTGACATGGTGGGAAAAAAAATTGATGGGTTATAAAAAAAAAGATTAACTTTTGCGAGATCTCACAAAAGTTTTGCGAGATCCCTCAAAGTGGGGTGGGGAAAAAAAGACAAACTTTTGCGAGATCCCGCAAAACTTCTGCGAGATCTCGAGTTTCATTTGCGAGATCTCGCAAATCCAACAATGCGTATAAGAACCGCTAGAGACGTCTACGGAGAGCTTAAAGCCTGATTCATGCTTCTTGCGGTTGGCGCGGTTTCAGCAGTGCGGGCGGCGCGCACGGTCCCCACGAACATCGAGTCGTTTCATGCTTGATGCGGTCAAAGCGGCTCCGACAACGGGCCTGTTCTAACCTTGCGCTACTGAATCTTATTTCTGTAATCAATCTGTTCGGCCCATGTAAGATTTGATGCATCTTCATCACCACTGTCATTTTCAAAAGGTCTTACTTCAGTCCGTAAACGACGAGCGTATTATTTGTCTGAATTGATTTATTTTATTTAATTTTATTTAGTTATGTTTTTTTTTGCAGCCAACAGCACCTATATGGACACTGTTTGTCTCACACAAACTTTAACCTAAAAAGATACATTAAATAATACTGTCATGGTTTTTGGAGGCTGGCGAGCTTTCTTTCTTTCTCTCGTCTGGGACTATATAGTTTTGCCCACAATCGAATTCTTTGGCCAGCTGGCATTAATTGGGGGTGGCGCCCGGACTCTATTTAAGCCCAAGTTCCGCCTCGCCGCCTTTGCTAGAGTGTCAGTGTAACTTTGCACTTTAGTCGGTAAGGTCTCTAGCTAGAGAATTGTTGTTGAGGAATTTGCTGCAAAGAGGAAAGTGCTAGTTAGCTAAGGAATCTTTCTCTCTTCCTTTCCTCTTTCTGGGCACCGTCTGGTGCTAATTCTTTTGATCTCGGTTCCCTTTTATTTCGTTCTGTCTAGCTCGCTTTGCTTCCTTGTTGTTACACAGACTGGAACTGGGTCCTTTGGAGGTGCGAGTCTCCCTCTCTGATTTCTGTCTGTTTGTCTCTTGTTTTGCTGTTCTTCCTTTTGTTCCGGCCACAGTATTTGGCATCTCAAAAGCCAACCATCACAAATACATTAAATAATAGATTATACAGCCAACATGCGCGCAGGTTCCCAGATGTGAGGTCTGAAACAAAAATGGGGGAAAAAAAAACCATTACCGGAATGGGAAAGCAATTAAATCAGTCAAAGAACCACTTCAACGTCAGAAGACCTAAGTCAATTTTATATTCAACCTGGGATAATTCATGCCATCAAATTGGAATATTAAAAAACTGCCCATCACTCTCAACAATGGCGATTAGAATAATTACTGGTTAAGTTAAACAACCAGAATCTTTTAACGAAGTAATGTCGCACCCTTCGGTCTTTCTTATTGTTTAGCGTTAATAGGGGTCTTTGATTTAATTTCCTTCTCACACTGACGACGTTGCCGTTACTTCCATTTTTCTTTCAGACATAATATTCGGAAACCTTGGGTCGCGTGCATGTTGACTGTGTATCATTTAATGCGTTTATTCAGGTTAAATTTCTGATCAGTACAGTGAAGCAGGTTTAAACAGGCTAGGTATGCTGTTGGCTGTAATAATAATAATAATAATAATAAAATAAAAAACAGTAGGGACACCTTTACGGACTGTTGACCTTTTGAAAACGACAGTAGTGATGGCAGCGCATAAAATCTCACATGAGCCAAAGGTGTAAATAAAATCAGTTTTGAGTCAGCTGCTCATTTATATTGCCGTTTCTGTTCACGTTGATAGGCAGAAAATAGACCGACCAACTGTCAGTCTGATTTGGCTTTATGGTGAAGCCACCTGGATTGAAATACGCGTAAAATAGCAATTGCTCCCACGTCCCAAGAATTTAAACGAACAAGTTGGGGGTCGCAAAGCATAGCCATCTGCTAGGTTCCTGCCTATGACAGATAGGGTCTGGCTAATAACGTTACGGCAAAAACAAAACCATATTGCTAACATATGATGATTATTTGCAAAGATTTTCCCTTCCCTTTTGACACAAATCTGATTCCGTAGATATGCATCAAATCTTACATAGGCCAATAATGCACAATGAGTTAACAATAGATATTAGTACAGGCAGACCACATTCATATTGAAATTTCCTTCACGGTAATTGGCAGAATATAAGGTGGCCAGCAGTCAGCCTGTTTCAGCTTGATGGTGAAGCCACCTGGATTGAATTACGCGTAAAATAGCGATTGCTCCCACGTCCCATGAATTTGAACGAACAAGTTGGGGGCAGACAGTGTGGCAAAGTATAGCCATCTGCTAGGTTCCTGCCTATGACTGATAGGGTCTGGCTAATAACGTTACGGCAAAAACAAAACCATATTGCAAACATATGATGATTATTTGCTCAGATTTTCCCTCGCTAAAGTTGGCTAGCTAGCTGGCTACTAATCTAAAAAATGATATGCAATTGCACACATTGCAGAATAACGGGCCATCACTGCATAATCGGTAAGCAAGCCATTAAGTTAGTAAACTAATATTAACAGTTTATTGATAACCTCATTAATCTTCAGCGTCGAACATGTTGCCAAAAGCTTTAAATGGCTACGAAATTATATATCTGGCTTGTTTACATTGAATAACACACTCAAAAAAAATGAAATGTTATGAAATGTTAGATTTACTTAATAATGTTATTTCAACTGGTTCCACGCAATTGCTTTGCGTAACCTTTATTTGACTTCTAACATTTTTTGCCAGTCTAATTAGTTACATTGAGTGGAATGTACTTAACTCAGTTTTTTGGAACCAGTTGACATAACATAATTAAGTAAATCTAACATTTCATAATGTTTCATTTTTTTGAGTGCGGAAGCTGTCATTCTGGGTTGCGGAACTCTCCAGTGTGGAGACATTCCTCATTTTCCAAATAAGGCAGGCCACACTCACTTTTTTGGATATATGCTCAACTAACGTTGGAAAATAAATTACGCAGCCCATTTACTCTAGGGTATGTTTTGCACTTGTTCGCCTCATGCTAGTAAAATAAGGAACTGCAACCTAATTTCAGTGGCTAAGCTCTCCGTAGACGGCTCTAGCAGTTCTCAACTCTCATACGCATTGTTGGATTTGCGAGATCTCACAAATGAAACTCGAGATCTCGCAAAAGTTCGTCTTTTTTTCCATCAATTTTTTTTCCACCATGTCACTGCGGGGGCTCCGTAATTTTCTATTACGCTGTTACTTAACCGCATGCCAGTATAATAATTGTGGCAGGCTTACACTCCCGTTGCCACAGCTGGGTATCTTGGGCAAATGCTAACTGAGGGCTTCTTGTATTTATTCTCTGGCTAGTTGGCTATTTAACGAATGACTACTGACACTTGCTACTCTGCGCTAACATATACTGGACAAATAAAGTTAGGGATCACCCCAAATTTTGAAATTGAAATGTTTGATAGTTTGTATTTTTTTCCATATCATATTGTAATATTGAAAAGTTGGGTGATCCCTAACTTTCTTTGTCCAGTATATAACATTACATGAAATAATATTAAAATTTCATCACCTTAGAAAATAGACCACAGACTCCTAACTACACAGCAAGGCATTATTTACCTGGTATTTTGATAAAAATTCTCCGGTCACAAAGGCAGCCAAAGGGTCAAGTTTCGTGACTCAAGTGAGCCTATCTAGGGTAACGCCCCACAGACGGCTGGGTAAGGCCAGGGATTAGCGGCTGGGCTTGGCGTTCCTACTCTATAGCCCGAAGCCATGCAATCAATCAGCCTATGGTCTTGCCTAGCCACATTACATAACTGGATGTGAGGAGTCCTGTCCACAGACTGTGTAGTTTAAGGTTCTGTCACTCAAAGTGGCCACACCCTTAACTTTAAGCCTTTACATAATGTAAATAGGAGAGTGACATAAAAATTTACCCCCCTTTTAGTTTTTACAGAGCGGAAAATTAGCCACAGAGACCAAAACCGTATTTTGAACCAGGCTGGAAACATTTTTATTTCTGCTGAAAAATTGGGCTTTTTCACATGGGGGTCAATGGGGATTGAATGACTGCTGCTGACAGTCTCAAGTGGCCATTCGAGGAGCCGCAGTTTTTGGCACTTTTGTATTGGCCTGACTTTTCAACCCTGGAGATTGCCGCTTGGTGCTCACGTATCCTACTTTTCATACTTTTGTTGACCTGCTCACCATTAATTTGTTGACGTCAATAAAACATTTTATTAATTGCATTATTTGTTATATTAAAGAAACTTCTGTTTTATTTTTGTCATTTTAAAAAAATATTAGCTGTACGCACATAGGCGTAGGAACCGGGGTGGACGGGGGGGACGTGTCCTCTCCAATATTGCAGACAGGCGCATTTGTCCCACCCAAAAATTATACCGCGGAGGAGAAAAATATTTGATTTAGAAATTTTTAACTTACGTGCTTTTATTTTGAAAGTGCAACACAGCGTCATGTCACTGGCCCGCCCCCTCCCTCACCGGCCCTGAGAGCGTTTGGGAGGCGGGAGACAGCAGCAGTCGACAGCAGGGGGGTCTGATGACAGAAATTCTTTTAATTATTTCCACTGTACTATAAGGGTCAACAAATGTTAATTAAACATGTTCGCTAGTTTCAACTAGCGAACTAAACCTGGTTTCTGTCACACGTTCGTTAGTAATCAGGTTGCTAGCAGTAGTAGCCAAATATAAGCCAGGTGGAACTGTCAAATTATGAGGTGAATTTCAGTGGAGAAATCCTGCGAATGTGCCATTATAAATGAATTATTTTATATCCAGTAACCACAGCAGCAAGCTAGAGAAACAGAGCAAGCTGTTGGGGATACAGGTGTATCAGGGCTTCAGGTGAGGTCATAATTATGACTTGTTCTGTGGAATTATAGGGAAAGCATTAAAGTTAGTCTCATGATGTTCAGCAAATATAACCTTTGAAAGTCAAAATGTCCGAACCAACTTTGGCTCAGTGGGGGAAATGAAAGAAACAAGTAATCGTAAATTTAACATGATCCAGTCCGAATAACGCTCGGTTTGCGGCTTGTCCAATTCATAGTCGGTGGTCCATTTTGAGGTGTTTATCGCGGCTGCAATTGCGTTACCGCATATTAAGATCCTTAATAGGATTGCGAGCTGGCTTGCTAACGTAGTTATATATCCACCCACTTGGCATCAATTGTCCAGGTTACTAGATCTGAGCGGTTTTCATGAGTGTGCTGAGATAATTTGCAGCTGTCAGTTAAGATTGTGGCAAGTTTATGTATGTGGCATCTTTGTATGAAAATTTTGGAGGCACCTTTCGTAGCCTAATTAAAAAAAACGGAGAAACTCATTCGGATATACAGTAAAGGCAGTATCTGCCCTCAGATTTACAAAAATTTTCCAGCTCGCGCGCCCACATCACATACGTGTCCCTACCAATTCTCACCTCAAACCCACACCCTTGGTCCCCCCCCCCAATGTTAAACTCATTCCTACGCCCTTGTGTACGCAGGGTGTTCACTAAGGTTGCAATGGCCGTGTTTGGAATCATATTCTTGTTTACTGCGTAATGCACGAGATGATCCTGGATACCTCATGCAACTCCATAAATTAGTAGCTATACAGTGTATTAGCTCACATATTACAATAACTGTGTCCTGTACTACACAGCCACATGATCACTGAGTCATCATGATCACCTGGGTGTCAGTGGGACGTTACCACTGATATAAATTCCTTCTTTTTATTATTCATTGCCACAGGGGTGACCGATACACATGTCGTTAAGCCTTCTGTAGAAGGACAAAACAAACATCTCTTACTGTCGTCTTGACAATGATGCCTAACAGTTAAACCTGTCTTTCGTCTGTACTGGAAACTCTACCATGGCAAACTTCAGGATGTTTTAAAGATCAAAATAATCTGTAAAATGGTCATAGCACATACCTCCGCCAAGGCCCAGCAGTCCCCCCAGCTGCTTCAGTCACTCATGAAACATTTACTGGTCATTTCACATTTAGCATATTAGGGTTTCTTGGCCCTGAATTCCTCTATAAATGTACAAAATTATTATTAGCAATTATTATAAGAGTACTCAAGTATTCGTATTTGCAAAACCCTAAGAACACATTAGCTAAAACAGCGGCCTTATTAACAAACCAAAAACAGGCAGTCTTGAGATTTTTCCAAACAAGTTCACATCAGTGGTGTCAGCGGAAGTGCAGAGGAAATGAGCAGATATGTTTAGGATCTTGGCATGTCAGGTTCAAGGAACAAAGGATCGAGAATCAGCGTTTCTGTGTGACCTCCTTTTCACAACTCTAATGCGCATATGCCATACTCATACTCACTTACACACACACACACACACACACACACACACACCATACTAACATACATGAGTACAATGCCCACATACCCACAGTGACAACCACACCCACCAGCGAATGCACATGTGCCATAATTGCACACATACATGCATGGACACATACTTACACATATGGCCACACATATATCCTCACACACACAAGCTTGCACAAATGCATGCCTACATTCACATAATTACATGCATGCATGCCCACACGCACACATACAGTCACACACATGCATGCTCATATTCTTGCCTTCATGCTTACACACATTTCCTACACTCGGCACTCTGCTTTTGTCGTTGCGCAGCACTCCTTGACTTTGAACGTGGCACGGTTGTAAATAGTAGCAGCAGTAATTTCTGCAGTCTCCATAGTTTCGGTAGTCAAGTGTCTGGTATGTTCAGCTGGAAGTGAGGAAGGACTCATTTGCCACTGCTTTTATAACAAAACTAGTTGCATGTTTCTATCCCCATTTGTAATGATACAATCACTCCTTTATTATGACCCCTATGAAATCCAGATTTTCACCCGTCAGATCCAGAAGAATCATCAGATCCGGATCTTGTCCTTGTATGTGGCAGCCCTCATGGGGATATATTCTTCTGAATTTTAGTAACAAATAACTCCCTGTATTTTTCAAGTTATTTACTAAAATGTTAAAAAGTGCCCTATCTCGCAATGTTAAACAGTCCTTCAGAAAATTCCTGGATCCAGAATTCCGTCCGAATCTAGCCCAAAATCTAATGGGATCTAAGTTAGACCAATTCCCACCTACTGTGAAAATTTCGTGAAAATCTGTCCATTAGTTTTTCTGTAATGTTGCTAACTAACTAACTAACTAACAAACAGATTCCAATGATTACATAACTTCCTTGGGGGAGGTAACAATAAACACACTTGTCATTAAAAAAAAAACCAAAAAACAAAAAAAAAAGCTTGAGTGAATACACTACCGTGATCCAAAACTGCTTTTCGGGGGAAAACTGTGCAAAAGTAGGAGGTATCTGCCTAATTTTTTGCAGTTCTTGAATGTTTTGCCCAATGTGAAAAAGTAATTGCCCCCATAATTACTAAATCAACCAAATAAACAAATTGAGATATACCCAGGCATGTCGAATCTAAACATCACTTGAACAAATCCTGTCTGGAAGTCAGACAGACAAAAAGCAGCACTTGATGCTGCAAACTAAAGAAATTCACAAACATTTGACAAAGTTGTTGACATCTATTGTCGTGGATTTCATTCAGACATTTCATATTATGAGGTTCTTCCATCCTCAAACAATTGGAGAGAGACAGATTCTTCAGAAAATTAGGCTTTATTGAGGCATATTGATAAATATAAAGCTGAGTTCTTTTTGCACAAGAACTGATATTTTGCTTTTCACACCCAGTTTTTATACCTTCATCACAGGAAATATCTTCCAAATATGGTCTTTCCACTTGCTCATTCTCATGCTACAACAGGTTTTCCCACAGACAGACAACCCAAAACACTGCCAACTTGCCTTGAAAACTGCAACCAGAAGATAAGCATGCATAACACTAATAAGGAGAGGAAAATGACAGTCAAGAGTGGAAAAATACAATCAAAGGAATAGGATACAAGTAAATACATAAATGATTTAACTGACTATGTTTTTCAGTAACAACTAATAATTTTACTGAACAAATATTGATCAAGCCTGCTTACTAATTAAAGCTACAGAAGCCCGCTGCTTATGTGTGTGTGAATTGAATTGCTTGTATGTGTGTGTGATGTATGTGTTTGCAGTGTTTCCCACAGAATTTTTGGAGACTATGGGGGCACATGTGTGGTGACAGACTAGTGTCTGGAGGGGGTCGTTCTCATTCTATTGAGCGGGGTGGGGGGAGAGATGATTCTCATTCTATTCAGTCGGGGGGGGAGTGATGATTCTCGTTTTGTTGAGCGGGGGTATTATTCTCATTTTGATTAGTGGCGAGGGGGGGGGATTGCGCAAATTGCGCGTCTTCCGGTACCTTTCCTATTTTTCCGTTTTTTTTTTTTTTTAAATGTGCACATGTAATCTCAACACGGGGCATTTGCGCATATTGAGACTATGGTGGGGTAAATTAGACTATGGTGGGCCGCCATAGTCTCGTCAATGTATGGGTAACACTGGTTTGTGTGCATGTGTGTGTGTGTGTGTGTGTTGAAATATGATCCTCAACACTATCAGTTATGATAGGTTTACAAACTCACCGAAAATTACGCGCACACAGCGAGCTATCTGCAGAGCAAACAGTCTCAAATAACTTTTTGCTCAGCAGATAGCTCCAGTGTGCGGCAGGCTTAAGTTTCTGGTATTCCAGTAAACCATGGTGAGAGCCATTCTGCCCTGTCAAGCCAGACGGCAGTATCTGCAAAATAGTCAAACTGAGAAAATTGGCCTTTATGTTTTACTCTTGGTACTGGAAGGCAATTACATGGACCACAATGCTATCAATGACATTGATTTTCTATTAGACCCTAACTTTTTGGTGAATCGAAATATTTTTGAGAAGTTGACCCAGATAGGAGATACTGCAGATACTGCCCTTTGGCTTGACCTCCTGCCCTACTTTTGTAGATACTGCTAACTTGCGCATGCAATAATTCTGTACATGTGTATTGATCAGGCTAATCTCTATTAAAAATAGATGGAGCTGGTGCTGTAGAGGGTCAATGGCGGGTTTTCCCAATTTTGTGAAATTTGCAGATACTGCCATCTGGCTTGACAGGGCAGCATTATCTACTTTCCCAGGAGTGGTTGGCCCACCAAAATTCCTCCCAAGAGCGCATCAACAACTCATCCAGGAGATCACAAAAACCCAGACTAAGATCCAAAGAACAGCAGGCCTCACTTGCTTCAGTTTAGGTCTGTGTTCACAATTCCTCAATAAGAAGGAGACTGGGGACAAATTGCATCCTTCGGAGAGCTGCAAGGGAAAACCACTCCTGATGAAAGAGTACAAAGACTCGCCTCACATTTGCCAGAACACAACTTGATGAACCCCAAGACATCTGATTGAAATGCCGTGGTAAGACCTTAAACGGGCAGTTCACACACAGAAACCCTCCAAGGTGGCCAAAGAAAAGTGGGCCAAAATTCCTCCACAGCGATGTAAAAGACTCATTGCTTGTTATCGCAGACATTGCCACCATGTGTGGCACAACCAGTTATTACGTTTAGGGGGACAAGTTTTTTTTCATATGGGTGATAAAAGTTTTGAATAACTCTCTACCTTTAATAAATGAACCATTTGAACCATTTTGTGCGATGCATGTTGTCTTTTTCTTATGTTAAAATTAGTTTGAGGATTTGATACATATAAACATAACAAATAAGCAAAAATAGAAGAAATCAAGAAAGGGCCAAACAGCATTGTATGCCTTGAAACACAGCAGTGTGTATGTTTGTTGATGGGACTCTCCCAGCCAGGCACTTAATTGCTACTAATTACACTGCTATTTTCATGTTAATTAAAAACTGATCCTCATGAAATTCAGTTTGGTCTTTGAAAACAATGCAACTATTTGTGAACTTAAGGTACTTTTCTTGCTGACAAAATACGTCTATCAATAAAAAATGATTGTGATTATATCCCACTGGTTATATACAGTAATTGATCGTAAATAACCCTGCAAAGCAAATTAATTGGCCTAATACTGGGAATTCATCATAAATTAATTAGACAGCCAATTTATCCTGTCTTCTGGAGTAACTTGTTGAAGAAATATCTTTGCTCTGGTACTTTATAAGCAGCAGAGTTCACACCGTTTCTATTCTCCTATGGAAGACTCCTGTCTCTTCTAGTCAAATGCAGGCCAGTATGTAATCAACTACTCATTCATAAACAATCAAACAAATGATAGCCTCCAGGGGTAGACTGATTGACAGTCAGTGTGTGCCTGCCTGTTCTTTGAGGGCATATGGGTGACAGCAGGGGTGTGATTTGTGTACCTGCATGCGGCCAATATTTTTTTGCCTTTATTTAACCAGGGAATTTCACTTGAGAATATGTCTCTTTTTCAAGGATGCACTGTTTCATCTTCCTAGATGACTCAAATTCAGCATATGTGTTACTAATGTGTTACAGAGACACAGAAAAATGATTTTCATTTGTTTCCCTGAAACCACCTTCATTTGTTAAGCAAGGTGTAATGATTTCAGGTTAAAACTGCAGTGAACCTGCTACAATCCCCAAAGTCCAGAAAGTTTTGCATTTTTCAACTTTACCGTGATGTTAACCTACATACATGGTGATGGACAAAACACAATAAAATACACTTTTTTTCTTTGAAAATATATTTTTTTTAATGCAGAAATACTGATTTTACAGCACGGTAACATAACTTTTAACAAAATAATCAAAGAACGATGGAAGAACATTTGAAAAGACACGTAATCTATACCACCCCCGGGGGCTCAGTAGTGGTAGTTTCAAACTAATTTCATGTACATTTCTTGACAGACTAAGATTGATAATTAATAATGTTGTCGGCGATTTTTTAATGAAAAGAACAAACTGAGACTTTTGAAAACATTTTATTAACACTGATATAGACACTCAATACATAGGCATGCAAAGTTTTAAACTGATTTTCATGGCAACCCCAACCACATTTTTGTGACAAACAAACGTTATCCACATAAAGTAATGGATAAAAAAAACTGCACGGTACATTCATTAATAAATTAGCGTTTACGGTCAATTAACAGAGTGAGTTTTGGATGAACAGCAACAATTTGCTATTTTATTTAAGGAAATGTTTGATATTTGGTTCAAAACTAGCCAAATGAGGACATGTAACAAATCCAGGGTAATTTTATCACCCTTTCTTATCAAAAATGATAAAATCTGATAAAGTAATCAAAGTGGGTGATCCAAAGTGTCTGGTTTCTTTCCATCCATCCATCCATCTTCTTCCGCTTATCCAGGGCCGGGTCGCGGGGGCAGCAGCAAAGGATGCCCAGCAAGGATGCCCAGACTTCCCTCTCCCTGGACACTTCCTCAAGTTCTTCCGGGGGTATCCCGAGGCATTCCCAGGCCAGCTTAGCGACATAGTCCCTCCAGCGTGTCCTGGGTCTTCCCCGGGGCCTCCTCTCGGTGGGGCATGCCCGGAACACCTTCCCAGGAAGGCGTCCAGGGGGCATCCGATATAGATGCCTGAGCCACCTCAGCTGGCTTCTCTCAACGTGTCCTCCCAGGTGACAGAGCTCCTCACCCTATCTCTAAGGGATCGCCCCGCAACCCTGCCGAGGAAACCCATTTCAGCCGTGTGTATCCGAGATCTTGTTCTTTCGGTCATGACCCAAAGTTAATGACCATAAGTGAGGGTAGGAACGTAGATTGACTGGTAAATTGAGAGCTTCACCTTTCGGCTCAGCTCGTTCTTCACCACAACAGATCGGTACAATGACCGCATTACTGCTGCCGCTGCACCGATCCGTCTGTCAATCTCACGCTCCATCCTTCCCTCACTCGTGGATAAGACCCCATGATACTTAAACTCCTCCACTTGAGGCAGGAGCTCTCCTCCAACCCGGAGGGGGCTAGCCACCTTTTTCCGGTTGAGAACCATGGCCTCGGACTTGGAGGTGCTGATTCTCATCCCAGCCGCTTCGTACTCGGCTGCAAACCGCCCCAGTACATGCTGAAGGTCCTGGTTCGAAAGAGCCAACAGGACAACATCATTCTCAAAAAGCAGAGATGAGATCCTGTGGTCCTCAAACCGGACTCCTTCCGGCCCCTGGCTGCGCCTAGAAATTCTGTCCATAAAAATAATTCATTATTGTTCATTATTTTTATGGTTTCTTTCTTCATGCACAAATTGTTAGTAAAAACCCTCAAGATCCATAAAAAACAAATGAATTATTTTCCATTGGGTATTAATTGCTGGACCATTATTTTTCACACATTAGATGATTTTGACTCTTGTTAGTCAGAATTCTCAGCCCCAATGGCAGCTTGAACTGGCAACTCAAAGAGTTTTTAGTCAAGCAACCAACCTCTAGCAAACACCCCCAAATCAGTAAAAGTCAGGACAGTATGTTTGATAAAAATTAAAACTGAAAGAAGTAATAATTAAATTATTTTTATTTGAATTGCATCAAAAACTATGCAACGGTACATATGTTATGTTTCATCGCAAATTTTTATTGATTTTTCAAATTGAACACATTTCCAGTTTGATTCTTGATTCCTTACCACCGTGTAATTTTGTCATTACGTTTCACAACACCAAATAAACTTTTACTTTATAGTTTAGCAACATCTATGTGTCCCAAGCATAATTTTGTCCCATTTTTCCCTCAAATAAGTCTGAAGGTGTGCGACAGTTTCAAAATCTGCGACACATTCTCTATTAGGGACAAGTCAGGACAGCAGCCAGACCAGTCCAGCACTCTTACATTCTTCCTGTGCAGTCATGCCGTTGCTGTGCATGCAGAATGCGGTTTTGCGTTGACTTGTAGAAATATACCTGACCAAGCGACAATATTTGAAGAAAAGGAGGCTATTGGCATCTTTCATTGATGTTATGGGTTAGGGTTCAGGTTAAGAGTTATGGATTAAAGGGTAGGGTTTGTTTCAAACTGGTGTCAAATAAGGACGCTAAATGCCTCCTTTTCCATGGTATATCAACGCTTTGTCAGGTAGCATCACTATATGATGTGTCGGGATGAGACTGGGCTCCCGTGGAAAAGATGTGGTCTTGAAGGCAGTGTAGGTTGCTCCAAAATTTCAGTTTATTTTTTAGCATTCATTGTGCCTCCATAGTAGAGTGAGTCAATCTTGACAAGGGCACTGAGACAACTGAAACTCATGATGGTGCATGGCTTTTGCACCTGCTGGTAGCAGTGTGAATGGACCTTTTGTCGTTCGTCCAGAGCACACAGCATCCATGTATTCCACAAATTACCTAAAAAATCGATTCATCTGATGACGGTACTGTCTTTGCAATGTGTGATCGTCCATCACAGATGCTTCTGAGCCTAGAAAAGTCAACTGCGCCTCTGGACACTGTTAAACTATGGCTTCCATTTAGCACAGTAAAGTTTTCACTGGCAATTATAGATGCAGCTACGTATTACAGTACTTGACAGAGGTTTGCCATTGAAATCCTGAGCCCTTGTGGTTATATCACTTGGAATAAACGATTAGTGATGCTGTGCAGTCTGAGTGATCGGAGATCACAGGAATTCAGTTTGCGCTTGCGCCCCTGCCCTCTACGCACAGGAATTCCTGCAGATTCCTTTAATTTTTTGATTATGTAGTGCATCATAGAAAGTGAAATAACAAAATGGAACATTGTTTTTAAGCCTATCAGTAATTTATTCAGGCATTTGTGGGCAAATTGGAAATCTTCAGCCCAGTAGCGTCGGCAGAATATTTTTTTTGGGTGGGCCTGAACAAATGTGGACAGGCCATTTTTTTCCCCCAGAAAATATTGGCTTAGAATACAGATTAAAATGAAAAATATATCATGCTTTCATTAGGCTAACAAAAACGGAGAAATGGGGACCACACAAATAAAAATATTGGCAGGCAAGACATTTTTATGTTAATTATGTCCCAGAAGATAAAACCAACAGTCAAAAACCCTTTATAACACAAGTGTACATATAGCCTATACATCCAGCACACAAGGCCATGGCCATGCAAACAGACAAATGGAAAACTTTGAAAAATGCCTGAGCCCAAACGACCATTTAAAGGCTACAATGTCCTTCACACCTACACTTACACTGTTATTTCAGAACCATCGTTAGCTCATTACCCTGACAGCTAATGGAATCGTCACTTCATTCGCGTCATATTCTCAGCAGTGAAAAAATAAACCAAGCAAATAGAAAGTCTAGTATCCATTGAGTAAATATACGCCCTAATGGCAACACTTACACAGATATAGAGGTAGTATAGTACAGAAGTAACTTGTCATAATAAATTTTATGACTCAAGAAATTCAAGAAAGTTTTGAATGAAGAAATTTTATTTTTACTGGCTAAGTTGAAGTAAAGAAAAGCTGGCTAACCCTTTCATGAGCATCAGTCCCAGGGTGGGCCGCCTATTTGTGTTTTTATAGCCTGCCGACAGATACTGTGCTACATTGGAGAACTAGCTATATTGTGTTCGAAAGTTTGTTGCCTCAGCAATATAACTGTGTTAGCCGCTTTATGATGCAAATACGATAGCGAAAATCATAACGAGCCTCAGCCTGTCAATGGAGTCCCATAAGTTCAGTTGTATAGCATTGTTCAGGTTTGTCAAAATATGTTGAAATTGATGATCTTACCTTGGTAGTCATCCAGAGCTAAAAGCTTGTCAACGTTTTCAATCCGTAGAACAAGCAAGCTTGGACAAACGCCACTTAATCGGCTTTGAAATTGAGGTAGCTGCCGTGAGCCTTTAAGATTTTCCCTTTGATTAGCTTTTTGTCCCCCGCCGCAGCGCGGAACGGGGGACTATGAATTCAGCGGCGTCCGTCCGTCCGTATGTCCCGTTTCTTGTTAACGCGATATCTCATGAACCAGTCTACCCAAGGTCTTCAAATTTGGTGACACCCATATTAGGGGATTGCACAGACACCAGTCGATTTTGGTGACCGTGACCTTATTTTCAAGGTCACCACAACACTTTGACCAGTTTTCAAACTCTTGTTAATGCGATATCTCATGAACCAGTCTTCCCAGGGTCTTCAAATTTGGTGACAACCTATATTAGGGGACTGCGCGGACACCAGTCGATTTTGGTGACCTTGACCTTATTTTCAAGTTCACCACGACACTTTGACCAGTTTTCAAACTCTTGGTAACGCGGTATCTCATGAACCAGTCTACCCAGGGTCTTCAAATTTGGTGACAATCCACTTTAGGGGATTTCGCAGACACCAGTCGCATTTGGTGATCTTGACCTTATTTTCAAGGTCACCATGCAACTTCATATTAATGCAATACCTCATGAACTGTTGTACCTAATGTATTCTGATTTCCTGACAGAAATGTCTTTTTTTGTTTAGAACTTACTGAATAAAATACGTAATTTGTTTTGCATGTTAATGTTTTGTTGGGGGTTTGTTAAAATGTTTCTTTTCAGCCTATTTCTTTTGGTGGCAACATTTTCCAGGCATATAGATGTGGAGCTAAGCACATGTAAGTTATCTTGCCTCTCTCCTTATAATAAAGTTATGTCTACATGTCTGGAAAATTTTGCCACCAAAAGAAATAGGCTGAAAAGAAACATTTTAACAAACCCCCAACCCCCAGTGCCCATGTATTTCACGGACCACTTCCTCATCTATACAGCCTTTTCACACCTCAGCTGAGGCTGCTCTAATGATCACTTTAACCACTTTATTGTACAGTGACAGTGAATTGACCAATATGACCATGGACACATTACTGACGGCCAGAGTAAAGAACACCATCATAATCTTTGACACTAATAGGGGAGTGCATTGAAGAATATCATAATCTTTGACACTAATAGGGGAGAGCATTGAAGAATATCATAATCTTGGACACTGATGGTGACAGTGCATTGAAGAATATCATAATCTTGGACACTGATAGTGACAGTGCACTGAAGAATATCATAATCTTGGACACTGATAGTGACAGTGCATTGAAGAATATCATAATCGTGGACATAAATAGTGACAGCGCTATATTCTTGAAGTGTTGTCAGAAGTTCCTTAGAGACAATCCTGACTCAAGATTACATCACACTACAGGTAAGCCTCTTTGTCATAAAAAAACCGAAAAGTGGTTCATATTAATCATTTCATCCTTTTTTAGCGGCGGGGGACATTGCCATGTTAGTGGCAAACACTTGTTTTACTCATGATGCAGAGCTGTAGATCTGTACCATAACCCTTTCATCACAAAGTAAGTGCACCCACTGGCTATTAAGTGCTGATTAAACAGAACAGTCCTGGCCTATATCAGCCCTTACTCCAGCTTAACAGTTTAACCAGACAGCCAGTGGTCTGTAACTTCTAAAAGACGGGTGTGTATGGTAGGCAAGGGTTATTTTTTACGAGGAGGAATTACTTCAATGGTTTCTGACAAGGGGGAACTTTTTTTATGAAGCAAAAGAGTTTTGTTTAGGAATTACCGAATCTTCCTCTTGCAGTTTTCTGAGCCTCATTAGCAACAATTGTTAAGACTAATTGATAGGGGGGTGTATTTTCGACAGCATTGTTCATTGATCACAACGTTATGACAAGGAGGACTGTGGGGGTCAGACCCGGAAAACCACATAGCCTACGTTAAACGTATTTTCTAAACGTCAGTTATCCAAAACATAAATTACATTACTGCACACGCAAAAATACAGTCCATGTTCATAGCGAATTAACCACTCAAACATCATACAATTAAAAAAAAACAAAAAAACATCAAGACCGGGTGGGAGCCTGGGCGGGCCAGTGAGTGAACTAGGCGGCCAGTGCTTCCCAGGCCCATTACTGGCTACGTAGCTGCTTCAGCCCATCTTTGCTCCTGAAGAACTTGACCGTTCTTGAATGCTGCTTTTGTGAGAAATCATGATTTTAGCCATCTGCTGACATTAGCTTTTTCAGATCAGATCATTGTACAAACTTTTTTTAACCTCATTACTGGTCTTAATTCGTTCCCTGTCTTGAAACGAGCCTAACCTCCAACAAAATACGCCCGGAAAGGTTGTTTGTCAAGCAGCTTATTACGACCTAAAGTTACGTTTAGGAGTTAAATGACCTCTAGCGGTCATTTAAATAACTACAATCTGGTTTCCATCGTCAGCGTCGCCGTCAGTAAATCCCTAACCTAAACCTAATCCTAACCCTAATCCTAATACTAACCCTGACCCCAACCCTAATCCTTACCCAAACCGTTATTTTAAGTGTAAATATGACTGAAACTGTATCTGGAACTGAAACTGTAACTCTAACAGTACCTTTCTGCTGCCAGTAGGGGCGTGATTTTAGGAAACACTCCTATGGGGTGTAAATCAGAGTAAATGAGAATAATTGACCTATTTGAGCGTATGGTTGGAAGAAAGGTTGCTTCATACTGTCTGGAATGAAATAGAAGTCATAGAATAATTTGAAAAAGCAACTGATGAGGAGCAGCAATAGCTAGAGTGCAATAGTTAGCCACACCTATGTGGGTGGGCGGGTAGTGCAAGACGCTTTCCCCTGCACAGCTAGCATAGGAGCATCTGGAGTTTGTGAACTGAGCCCATACGCCAATAGACAGTGACTCACCCAGACATCACAAAGAATTGGCATAATACTGATGATGACTACTGATGATGTTTTTGCAAAATCAGCAGACAGTTCCCATTAATCAAAGCGGGGGAGAATATTCACGGCTTTAATTACCCATTTAGGCTACTGGTGGTAGCTGATTAATCTCGCTGGATTTCCTCAAAAGCAATCGTGTATATACAATGATCAATAGCATTGCGGTTCAAGAGTCCCACAGATGGGATCTTCATGTTTATTTATCCCATTTTGGCTTCCTCTGTAATGCAGTACTTTACAGACTCCTGGGATTGGTCTCAGGAGGATGCAGGGGTTCTGTCCAAAAATCTGACCTCCATCATCTGCTAATGAGAAACTTGGAAATGGTGATGGCAAACACTACATTTGAAATCTGTTGCGTAATAAAATCGTGACCTCACATGAAGGACATCATAAAGTAAATGACAATCACTTCATTGGAGTGAGTGCAAAAGAAAAAATGGTGGCAGATTCAGGCTAATTCAAAGAATGAACGATGCCAAAAACAATATTCTCAATATAATAACATATTGATTTCTTTGTTTTTTGGTAATAAGGGTGAGTTAAATGTTTAGAGGGAGACTTTAGCACATTGACTTTATGAATAATAGGGTTGGGATACAAACTATGCTGGATTTTCTGTGCTGTGTTTGCATTAAAGGGACCGATCCACCGGCAAACTCAACCCCATCTATAAGTACACTCCCAAGCTCACCCATCAGTAAATGAACAAGTCTGGCTTCCCTGTCGCCAGCTTAATAACATCATAATGAAGACAACTGGAATCATGTCGCTTTCAAAAATACATGGATGGATCATTCTCTCAATCCAATCCAATCCACTTTATTTATAGGGCACATTTTAAAAACGCAAAGGTTACCAAAGTGCTGCACAAAGAAAAAAAAAAGAATAAATAAAATAAATAAATAGAACACATAAGATACTCAAAGTAAAAAGCACTATAAAACACATACACATACAAACAAAAAACAAGTGGCTCAGAAACAATAAAACCAGGAGTTAAAACAAAAACAGTGACCACACAACTCTCATGCTGGGTTAAAAGCCAAAGAATGAAAATAAGTTTTAAGTCAGGATTTAAAAATTTCTAAGGTGCTGGCCATTTTGACGTGGAGGGGTAGCTCATTTCACAGCCTAGGGGCTATCACTGAGAAGGTGCGGTCGCCCCTGGTTTTTCGTCTGGTTTTTGGGACGACCAGATAGAGCTGATAAGCGGACCTCAACGACCAGGAGGTCGTTTCCAGTCATGCTATTACCAAATTCTTGTGTGACATTTCTTTAAACAAGAGATCAGAGGAGTTATATAACACAAAATGTGTTCTTTGTGTCCACGCCACCTTTTAAGGGAAAACAAAGGGGAAAGCTGGCCCACAGTAATATGCATTTATCCTGTGTACAATCCAGTGAATCTGGTCATCAATGGCACATGACTGGCATTGTAGCATGGCATGATATACAGTATGTCTCTGCTTCAAAACCAGCTAACCATCGTATGAAAGCCCGCTATATATTAAAGAGCCTTCACCTCTCCCTTCTACTCTGCACAAGGTCAGAAGGTTCTTTTCTCTCACCTGACTGAGTGTATTTTCTGTTCTTATGAAAGCTGTACCTGCTAGTTTCATTAACTACCTTTATGAGGTGTGAAAATACTGTCAAAATGCTGTGCACATGCTTCAATCTGGCTTGAATACCAGATGCAGAAGCAACAGCTGGATAGTTGGCTCCTGAACCCAGGAAAAAAAAAAAAAAAAAAAAACGGTGATACCAGGATATGAAATCTCTAAGCACTAACGGATTATTTTCAATTTACAGCATGGCAGACTTAAAAGAACATACCTCACGAGAAACGATTTTGTGATTAATGATTAATTTATCTTCATACCGTGATTATAGCATGACTTTGGGCAAGAGCTAAAAGATATTTGTTGCCATTATAAAGGCTAAACTAAGCTAACAATGCAAACTAATGGGTTTTTTTTTTTTTTCTCAGTTGAATGTATGGAACAAAATTTGTTCCAACAGAAATGGAATTGAATTTTGGTTTTGAATTGAATTTAATTAGTTTTGAATTTAATTTAACCTGCTTTGGATTGAATTTTATCAGGTTTTGAATTGAATTTTGGATTTGAATTGAATTTATTTGGCTTTGAATTGAATTTTGTCGGTTTTGAAATTGAATGTACAAGTAATCTGAAACTGAATCCAATTATTTGTATTGAATTTAAGATAAAACTTGAAGCATTTTGTTCAGTTCGCACATTCAAATTCAGTTAATAAAATTCAAATTCAGTTCTCTAAATTCAAATTCAAGTTGAGTAACATCACATGAACGTGCATCGCAAGCTGTAGCCCCGCCTCCGTCCCTCCTACTTCCCCATGCATAATTTCTTTTCCTACGTTAGTTGAGCGTACATCCAAAAAAGTGGGCGTGGTCTGCCTTATTTGGAATAAGGTGACCTATATAATGTCCAGGAAGCACACCTCAGAACGAATTCTAAACCCACCCAACTATACACCGAAAAATGTTTACCAAAACTTCGGCTCTTTATCAGTTTATTTGTTTTAGCTCATCATATTAATCTTCAGCAGTTAACCCTGAGTTAGCCCAAGATCATCAATAAATGCACTCGCTAATTTCTAGCGTTTTTTCGGCGTAGTATATAATGCTAACGTTAGTTACAATTGAGTCACTTTTTCCCCCAATGGGTATGTGTGAATGTATTTAGCTGGCGAGCCTACACGTTTAAGCTTGTGGGCTTCAAGTGTAACGTTATATTCAGTCAAAATCAAAATAATTAGATAGAGCCGTTCAGAACTTAAACTTCAACTTCATATGGCTTAATGGTTCAGAATACCTGAAGTCACAAAATGATGACATACCCACTAGGAGAAGAGACTGCAATTAATCCAAGTAGGGGTTGCAGCTGAAACTGGTTCAAGAAATATTCAGTTTTTGGAGCGGTACTTCATGCACATGCAAAGTCACTCATGCACGAAATATGCAGTTAAGAGTACGGGGATATGCTCTCTGCTGAAATACGGTGCCAACACGGATTTACATATTGTGTGCACATGGTTCTGTAGTAGCATATTAAAGGGATAGTTCACTTTTTTTGAAGTGGGGTTGTATGAGCTACAAATTGCCACTACTTACATTAGTTGCTTTAGTTGCAGTAGAAAGCTCTCTGATCTCCTCCAGGTAGCCGCACCAGCACATAGTGCTGGGTGGAGATTTAGGCGATACACTGTTGTGAATGGGACCACAGAAACAGCGTATTTTCGCGGCCTAAAAGAGGTCCTGCCTGAAAATAATACACCATTTCAATTGTACGCTATATTTAAAAAAATTACAGCGCTTCAACTGCTCGGAAGAAAACACAGTTGCTCTTAAACTAACCAACTGACGTATTCCTCCACGCGTGCATCGTTGAAAACTGCGCAGTAGCGATCAGCTGTTTGGACGGGTTTGAGAGAGCAATAAGGGCGAATAAGTTTTGAAGGTGGCAGTGATGCAACTTCTTGGATGCCCTGCCGAAAAAAACCTTGACCAAACAGCTGATCGCTTTTTTTAAATATGGAGAATACGTCAGTTGGTTGTTTTGAAATGGTGTATTATTTTTTTAAATAGGCAAATTGAAATGGTGATTATTTTCAGGCAGGACCTCTTTTGGGCTGAAAATACGCTGTTTCTGTGGTCCCATTCACAACAGTGTATCGCTTAAATCTCCACCCAGCACTATGTGCTGATGCGGCTACCTGGAGGAGATCAGAGAGCTTTCTACTGCAACTAATGTAAGTAGTGGCAATTTGTAGCTCATACAACCCCACTTCAAAAAAAGTGAACTATCCCTTTAAACGCTCCAGGTTCATTTATAGCTGGCTTGCTATATCCGACAAATCATCTACAGCATGCACGGACACATGAAATGCAATGTAAATTCGGTGGCTCCTCGGAATTCAGTACTTTCTTCTGGTCATCAGCAATGTCACTAGTTCGGTCTCTGGCAGCGTCTTTACAGTGAGTGAGCAAGGTCCGAGATCTGCATTTTTAACTTCAGCATATTCCTTCAGGGTTTTGTGAAGGGGGCTAGATCATCTACTAGATTATCTAGCCCCCTTCACAAAACCCTGAAGGAATATGCTGAAGTAAAAAACGCAGATCTCGGACATTGCTCACTCACTGTAAAGACGCTTACCATTGTGGATTCCTCATGCCCCCTCCCGAATCTTTATCATTTCCTTGCGTTATCTTTGTGTATTTTAGGATATTTCTTGCCTATGTTTCTTGGCCAGATTGTCATTGTGCCTCTTTGTCTTAATTCTGACCTCTCACATTTCATTCTCCTTGCTCCTTGTTCCTGGTCCTTGTGTTTTCCTGTGTCATACCCGTTCCTATATTCATCAGCCTAGTCGTCATCATTTTCTTCCTCTCCAGCCCCAACTTACTTCAGATTGCTCTACTAGCTTTTACCGTGGTTCACCTCTGTGATTTCACCCTGCTGCACCTCCAGAACAATAGTTGCAGATCTGAGACTGCCCACCAACTATTATCTGCTTCACCTGCATTGCACTCTGTTGTGTTCTGAACTTGGACTGATGATCATTGATAATATATTCCCCATTGATTTTGGTTGTGATATCGGCTTCTTTTGTTCCGGACAATTTCTGACAGCCAGAAACACTTTTTAAAATAAAAAATACAGTTAAATAAGTAAGGTATTGGGCAAAAGTGAACTCAGACACAGTTTTCCAACAGTAACTGGGCATATTTACTTTGCATCATTACTGAAAATTCTGTATAGTATGCTTTAAAATAAAGCCTGAAGGCACAATGATTGATTATACTCAGGTTTTTAAGCCTATTCTGAGAAGCAAAGCTCCATTCTAAGCCTTTCAATTTTATGCCAAGAAAGTCTACTCAGGGAACAGATGAGTCATGTTCAATCTTCCCTGAGCATTAACGGCAGTCTCTTTACCTCACGTAATACAGATGCACTGAAATGTAGCTGGGTGCAATGCGCTGCTAGCACAGTGTTTCCCAGTTTGGTAACCATTTGTTTTCATAAAAAAAAGTTGTTCTGCTTTAAGCAAGAGCAAAAATGCCAAAAAGTACATTATTCATCAACTATTGCTCTGCTGTAAGTGAAGCACAGATGGAACTGGCTTCATTCATGCTGATTGTTTGGTATTTATAGATAAGTGGGCCTTGTTTAACAGAAATGAACATCATGAATAAATGAAAATCAGTTTTTAACACACGACATGTAAGCTGATGTATGAAGAAAGGAATGTCATCTGCGGCACCATAAAAATGTTTTTCCTTTTAAAGGTTTGTGAGTCTTTGACCAATTCACCCTTCCAAGGAGAACAAAGTCATTTAATGTCAATTCACAAATTCAGATTATACTGTGCTGTTCATCCACATTATTGCTTATAAAAGCATTTGTATTTTCATTAAAATTTTGTTTGGCTTGTTTATGATGCCTTTTTGAGTAATTTTGACTAGGCCTATCACATGCCATCCACTTGCAGCTGAAAATAAAATGAATTAATTTGTTTCTTTAATGAAGGTAATAGAGCACATACAACCTTCTGGGCAATGAAAAGCCTGCAGTGTTGTTTTCCCAAACATAAGCAATCTTTCAGATAATTTTCTTATTGTGATTTCCTCAGTCAACTTTATGACTAAATTTTAAGACCCCCTAGCTCTTATCTCACTCTCTCTCCCTCTCACCATCTCTCATTTTCTTCTCGCTCTCTGTCTTAAAAGCAAAGACAGACACTTAAACAAACACATGTGCACACATTTGTACACATACTCACACTAATATACTACTTTATTGTCACCATAGAGGTTTGATCACATTACTTCCACTGACACATACTACCTCAATTTCGCAAGAATAGTGCAAGAATAGTGCTCAGCCGCTGAACGCTGGAACATCATTCTAAACCGGCGTGAAACCTGGAACTCAGACAAACAATTCATCTTCAATAGAAGTCAATGGGAGACCAACATGTTGAGAGAGGGTTAATAGATTTTCTTCGGCAATCATAGTAATCATCAAACATTGTCATTATGGTACTTGTAGCAGTGATAGTACAAAGATATCGGAAAAGAAATAGGCCTATTGTGAATAAAGATGAAGCGTTTTATTGGCGCATATGTGAGAACACTTAATTACCTTGAGCCTGTTACCTGCAATGAGAGCAAGAGACTCAAAACCTTCCATGAATATAACTTTACTTCAGCTCTTAGCATAAGCTTGAGAATGTATACAGTTAAAAGTGATATATTTTACATGAGAATAAGCTTTTTTTTTTTGCACATACCTGCTCAAGAAGCGCAAACATACCTAAAATGACAAAAAAATCGAATGTCCATGATTATAGGCTTCCTTTTGTACTAATCATATCCAAAAGCATTTAAATGTAGCTACTGTTAGAAGTAGGAAATAGGGTTTTCTTTGCCTATATCTGCTTAAAGTGCTAAAACATACTGAAAACGATAGCCAGAAGCTCAAAACCTTCCACGATTATAGCTTTCCATTTGGACTATCCAAAAGTTGAGAGTGTTGCTAGTCAGAAGGGAAATGCTTTCAACAGGCTACTCATTAGGCATTTCTTTGCTCATATCCGCTTAACAAGCTGCAGTCCTACAATAGCAAGAGACTCATTTCAGTTAAGGTAAATCAGACAGGTTTTTGTTATTACAGCCGGGAAAATTACAAGTCTGCACCATTTCTTCCTGTATTTTCCTGTCTGACAATAAACTTACCTCTCTGTGTGTAGCTGTCTCAGGTCATGGCAGTCGACATCCAAGCGTGTTACCTTTGAAATAGATGATAGCATGTGGGCAATGATACTGAGGGAGAGAAAAATAGTGCCAAATGATTTTGAAGTCTGAGTTGTTCACTGACCATGGTTTTGTGACAGAAATATATTAATCTTTAAAACACATATGGTTTGGGGAAGCAAAACTTTTTTATTTTTGTGACCCCAGCAAACTATCCAGAACTACTTCTCCAGTTAAATCCAGCGTTGGGGCCTTTCGGTATGGCATTTACATGTTACATACCCCGTATTCATGTGGGGTTTCTCTGGGTACTCAGGATTCCTTCCACTGTCTATAGACATGCAGTTTAAACTAACTGGAAATTCTAAATTGCCCGTAGGTATGAGTGTATCAGCGAATGGTGTATGCGTCATGCGATGGATTGACGAGCTGTCCAGGATACGTCCCTGCCTTTCGCCCAAAGTCAGCTGGGATAGGCTCCAGCTCCCCCACAACCCTAGTGAGGAAGAAGTGGTATAGATAATGGATGGATGGATATTGATTGCATATATAGATGCCTGTAATTCAGTTCTTCCTAGTCAAAAAGAAAATATCAGGATACCCCCAATGAAATGCTTTCTGTCCACAATTTTCATTTCCGATATCCAAACTGTTATTCTTCCTTGGGCAAATGATGTCACTTTTATCATTCATTTGAACTGTGCTTTCGGTTTCAGATGTCCATTTGTGCACTTTGAATAGAATAAACATTTTAGGTATCTTACTGGCAATAGAATTCATATTAGGGAAAACAACGGTTTCATGTCTGCTTATCCCACTGTTACAAGTCGTAATTTTAATATCAAATACCCAAAATCATTCCAGATAACTATAATGTTATCTTGGATATCCAAAAATACATTTGACTTGTAAAAATATATCGAACAACCAAAATTGGCATATTGAACAGTAAAAATGTAATTTTAGATATCATTCCTAAGGTTTCTGGCTGGTTTATTGAAAATCAATTTGGGGAAAAATTAGATTTATACTTCATTGCCGTAGCTATTAAGCAGACCTTACTGTGCTGGTGATGTCACTGCAAGCAGAAATTAACATTAGCGGTGCCCTTGTAATATTACAACTAACTAAGCTCCCTGTTTTCTCTCTTCAGAGGTTTTGTATCACTATCTAGCACTGAACCTGAATAACAGTGACAGTCTCTCAGATTCATCAGGTAAAGTTTTTTTTTCGTTTCAGTTTCCCTTTAAGAAAATCAGGACAGATGTGCCTCACTGTTCCACGCTGGAAAAGAGCATTTGGTGTGAATGGCCCTTTAGACTGTGAGGGTATACTGCATTAGGAGGGGAGGAAATTCACTGTGTTCATGAGAGTACCCAGCTTACTTACCATAGTGACCATTTATTTGGAGAGAATACAGCCCAAGAAGAACAGTAAATATAAGAAAATAGTAAAGTATTAAAAGCCAATCAAAGTAGTAATCAAAACAGCTCTGATTTTGCATGCAGCTCCACTGCATGGGTCATCAGCTCGCCCTGACTGTGTGATCTTGGCTTGTTGGGAAAATGCCAATTCTTATTTCTTATGCTTGGAATGGGAGCAGGAAGAGAGACCGATCTATCTATTTTTAGCAAAAACATCACAGCATGCATCAATTCACCATAATACTGCTTCATCTGTATTCCCACACCAACCCTTGCACAGGCCACCTCGGACAAACAATCAATACACAAACGTTCAAGGAGATTCCATTTGTCACAATGACATCACCCCCGTTCTCAAATGGTGATGTTAGAGTTGTGCTGAAAAAAAAAAAACTGATCAAAAGACAGCTATCACCACTTTTACCATGATTACAACAGGAAAACTGTAGCAAGCAAACCAATATGCCTAACTATGATTTTACAAAAGAAAACCACAGTTTTTTTATTATTACCATTTTAAAAATCGTGATTAGTCTGCAGAAGATGCTCACAAAATGATCAGACTATTTGTTTCTGGTGTCAGTTTGTCCTTGTTTTTATATGTCTGTGCTCTTGATTTCCACTGTCAGACATCCTCTATTTACCCAAGTCAATTTTGGTAGTTTCTTTAGTTTGTCGCTGGACACGAGTCCCAAAGAGTACATTAAGATTTCAAAAAGCACAGTCAAAGAGCAAAATAGTAAAGAGCTACACAGAATACATGATGAGATAAAGTCTGCTCGGGCAGTAATCATCTCTGTCTTCACTTCACAGGGGATAAAATGAAAAAAATGCTCTCCTTTTGAGTTATGTACAGGGTGTAAGGAAAGTTCTGCTTGCAAAGTCATAGTAACCTTTCTCCTTGTATATCTCTTCTCTTGTTAATTTAAAACAGGGATCTGAGTGTTCTCCTTTGAAACAAATACCCCCCCTCCCCTATTCATATTTCTTAGTTTTCCATTGATGGAACAATTTGACTGGATGGGTGTATGAACGATAAATAGGAAATAGCTATCCTATCAAATCTACTCCCCTCTGGTTGCTTCATCTTCAAGGCTCTTCAAGGATCCAATGTATAACTGAGAACACTGGCAATGAGGTACTGTATGTTTCGGCAAAGAATTGCTGCTTTGGCCTTTGTGCTTTGTGGATGCCACCTGTCACAATGCCCAAAACAGAAGAAGCCAATCACTGGATCAGACAGCACACAGAGTTCATTAGATTGACAACTATCCAAACCCAAAACACAACAAACGGTGCAATGCAGATGAAGCAGATTGTTCAAAGTAGTTGGGGGTTGGTTCGAGGTCAGAAATATGCAACCATTCTGGTGGAGCAGGAGCAAGGCAAAGTCTAGGAAGCTAGCCGAGGTTGAAATTTGGAAAGCAGTCCATAGGGAATAAAACCTGGCAAGAAAGGGAATGGCAAGGACTGGGCTGACAAACACAAGAGAAGGATGCAAAACAAAACACAAGCCAGTGCTAAAAAGCACAGAAACCAGGAACAGTAAGCAATCACAATGACAATCTGCTAACGAAACACTGAAATTGAGGAACTAAAATACAGAGCTGACGAGGGGAAACAAAGAACAGGTGAGGAAAGGGCATGGTGAAAGCTCAAGAGAATGAGTACAGTTACATGATAATTAATTAATAAACTAAATGGTATTGAGGGTACAAGTGAAACCCAGGACAAAACAAAAAAAGCCAAGGAAATAATTGGCATAGAGATGGGATATGACAGTACTTACCCACTTGCAGCATCACTGGACAGCGTCTTAGCTGTATCTGGATGCCAGTGCAAAGATTCCCAAACTAGGGAGGGGTCAAGAATGTAGCATTAAGGTTCCCAGGGGCAATCTTTGGGTCCATACCCCTCCTAGTCTGCCAAGAATTTTTGCCCTTGTCCTCTGTGCCAGATGTCCACGAGGTTGCAAACGATGTACACAGCATTCGTATGTTGGCGGAGGGGGACTGGTGGGAGCCAGACAGAATGGCTAAGACAAAAAACATAAGGTTTGAGACAGGGCACATGAAACACTGAGTGCGTGCGGCTTTACGGGGTAAGAACTCTGACCAGGTGCAGAATGGGAGGCTTCTTTCACCGCGTTAACAATGCCCAAGAAGGCAGAACCCACCACATGTTTGCGCAGAAGGCTGGAGGGCAGCAGATCACCCTCCTCCGGAACCGCATGGATTGACATTGTTGGACTCAGGGTGATATGTAAGGATGAAACCAAACCTGGAGAAGAACAAGGACCACCAGACTTGCCTATGGTTGAGATGCTTGGCTGAGCTGATGTCCACCAGATTCTCGTAATCAGTTCAGACTAGGAAGGGAACTGCAGCACAGTCCATCTAATCCTGCCACTCTTCAAAGACCAGCTTAATGGTCAACAGTTTTCTGTTGCTGACACTGTTGTTCCTTTGAGTTGCACACAAGCGAAAAGAGAATAGGGCATAGGGGTGGATTTTGCCATCTTCAGCTTGCTGGGAAATGACGGCTCAAATACCAGAGTTTGCCTTGTCCACCACACGATTGACTGTTCCCTAGGTTCAGATAGGTTCTAGACAGGGGCTGAAGAGAAGCACTTGTTAAATAGCTTCCTTAGCCACTCGGGGACTATAGTGAGGGCTGTAAGTGAAGCATTAACTGCTGTAGTTGCAAATTAAAATTTAGCAAACCCTTGGAAACATTGAAGCTATTCAACTCCGACCTACTGGTGATCCATCCACAAGTTTCTTCTGAAAATAATGAAACCAAGAAACTGGACTGAAGACTGGTGGAACTCACATTTAACCCCTTTTACGAAGAGCTGATTTTCAAGGAGCCATCCGATAATCTGATGAACATGGTGAAGGTGTTACATAACATGAATGGCGAGAACAGGCCGTTCAGCCTAACTAGGCTCGCCAGTTTTTTTTATACTATTGTGAATATATCACTTCAGATACTCAATGACTCAATGGTATCTAGTTTTAAGTCAAGCCTGCTCTTGACTTAAAGCTAAATACCATTGAGTCATTGAGTTCCTCCAGGTTGTTTGAGAACATGAGGATGCCAACCAGGTAGACATAAATATGACTGGGTATCATGTTCCTCTAGATGTCCTGAAATACTGCTGGGGTGTTAGTGAGGTTGAGGGGCATCACCAGATACTCCTGGAGAGGTTGTTGAAGGTCATCTTTCATTTGTTTCCTTCCCAAATCCAACCTAGGTGGCAGGTGTTCCGTAGGTTTTACTTAGTAAATAAGCTGCACTCTTGTAACTGTGAAAAAGCTGAATACATGAGCAGAAGGGGTAATTATTCTTCACCATGATGGCATCGAGACCTTGGTAATTAATGCAAGACATTGTGAGCCGTCCCTTATGGCCACAAAGAAGAAGCCAGCTGTCTCAGGACCTGAACGGGGCAAAGTGCAGAAAGTACGTCAATTAGGCAGTTGTAGAATCTGTGGGATGGCAAGGAGCTAGCCTGGGATTGACTGAAGGATGCCCAAGATCATGATTAATTTGGAGAACTCTACTCAAGTCGATTTCTCACTTGGGGTTAAGAGGTTGAGATGCGCCCACTTAATTGACAAACAAAACTCTGGAGGTTTTGCATGCTTTCAGCAAAAGGCTCAGAATTCTTAACATTACCACCCCGCCTCCCCCATCAAGGGGAAGACAGTTACAGCATTATTTTTATATTTATTAATCTGTAACACTCATCATTTAACACTCACCCTCAAACATTATGTTTGTCAGCAACAAAGAAGCAGAAGCGTCACAGATTGTCATCCATTGGCGGTGATTTTCCTCCTCCTGTAGTAACAAAGAGAGTAATATAGTGCTGAATCAGTATGCAATCAACCCTGAAGTTTATAAAATGTTCCACAGCAGTGCTCACAATGTCTGCAGATGATGCTGTCAGTATTATGCAAATTTTGCAGTTTCTTTCAGTCAGCCTGGTCCTGAGTGTAAGAAGTAAACTTGCATTGTTGTCAAATGGAAATACAGTTTGCACTAAGCTTTTATCTGCTCTTTTGGGCCGCTGTAATGGAGAAGGCAAGTAACGCCTTGAGTAAATGCAATATGTTATACAGCATGCTTGAATCATTGCAGAAACTGCAAAAACGTGAAACTCACATATTTAAATTAAAATTTGAAATTAGGAGTATCTCTATGCTACTATGCTTGCATGGTTGAGGGTGAGAACTGTTCAAAATACTTTACTGAAATGCTGTATCTTGTTTCACCCCTTAAATCACACCACTTGTTTTTGACATGTGCTTAAATTATTAAAAGTTAAAATATTAAGTATTTAAATAAGGAAATATTAGAGACAAAGAAAAACCATACATAACAATGGCAGTCTGTGTTAATTATATTCCACTTATTACTTATGGTGCAGTTGTAACTTTCTTCACATTTCTAAACAGTAGGGGCTGTAGCATTTTGTGCACTGTACTGTACTGCTGCCTCAGGCCACTGGCTCGGTACTGGCTTGGATCAGGTAGAATGCAAATTCTAGAGATTTCTGCATTGGCCTTAGTTTTCAGACCTGGGTGCTGCGTCCATCTTTTTATACAATTTGCGGTTAATACCGATTCCTCCATAACTAGCAAACTGGGGAAAAACTTTCGCATCTGGCAGGCCTGGCATGGGGTGATTGCCAGCATTTCCGGTGCCTGCGTGCAGTACAAAATGAAAACAAACATGGCGAAACAGCAAGCAAAGATCAGGAGATTCCTCTGCAAAACGGTAGGTATTGTTTAAAAAAACTGTTGTTTTGGATATGTCAATGTAGTTACTTATTGTGGTAATTTACATGCAGAAGTAAAGCACAAATGAACAATGTTGTTCTTTCGCGTAAATCATGGGTAAGTCAAATCATGTGGCTGTTCTTTTCTTGCCCGGGTTTTCTGGGGAGGTCGGGACAGGAGTAAATTTTTTATTTTAAACATGTTAAAAGAAATGCACAGAAAAACATGATTGTTAGTGTGTTGTTACAATTGTTACAGTTTTGGTAGTGATGAATGCTGTTGCATTGTTCCAAATTAATGAATTTTATTCATGATTGTAGTCCATTTTCAGATCAGTTTTAAAATTCTATTGTTAAAAGAAATGTTTTCTATGAAGTAAGTACATGTACTGATATTGTGTTGTCATCATTACACTTTGGTAGTTATGAAAATAAAAGCTTTACAGAGATACAGTAAATACAGACAAAATGTGTTTGCTTACTCAAGATAACGCTAGTTAAGTGAGCGGGTTTCACTGTTTGTAGGGTGAAATTTGGACCTGGAAAAAATTTGTGCATAGGTCAGATTTTGGTTCTAGATCCAGCCCTGGGAACTGTTAAGAAAGTTACATAAAACTGTGAATAATGGTAAATAAAACATTACCAGTCAGACTTTCATTCTGGAAAAACAAAAAAAATTCTTGTTTGATAGATTTTTTTTACTGTTTCTATAATGAAATGAATCTTAGTAAACACTTTTAACAGTCTGCAAAAGATGTATTACTTTGAAAATGCAAAATGCCGCCATGCCAGTCCCTCATTTTCATTTTTGCCATCATCCCCTTCCTATTTGCCGTGAAGCCCTTTACTAGTAGAACCAACAAACTTTCTGTGAAGCTCACGACGAGCCCTGTTTATGCATGATGTAATGCCACTCATGTCTGCCAGTAAGTTCCACTTTTGACTCATCCGTCCACAAAATGCTGTGTAATCCCCACAATCTTAGGGGTCATCAAGATATTTCCTGGCAAATGTGAGCCTTTGTCTTCTTTTTTGTCAGCCGTTAATCCGCTTTACAGCTCTCCCATGGATCCCATTTTTTCTCAGTCTCTTTCTTCTTGCGGAATCGTGAACGCTGACCTTAACCGAGGCCGGTGATGCCTGCAATTCTTTACATGTAAGGCAGGGTTCTTTGTGACCTCCTGGATGAGACTCTGATTCACTCTTGGAGGAATTTTAGAGTGCTGTCCTCTCCAGAAAAAAGATTAACCACTGTCCCACATTTTCTCCATTTGTAGATAATGGCTCTCACCATGGTTCGCTCAAATAGCAGAGCCTTAGAGATTGCTTTGTAAGCCTTTACAGGATGATAGAAGTCAATAACTTTGTTTCTCATCTGCTCTTGAAATTCTTTCGAATGCAGCATCATGCGCTGCTTTTTTTGACTTCTCATTGCCAGACAGGTTCTATTTACGTAATTCATGTTTAGATTCAACAGGGCAGGGAGTAGTCCTTCCTGAGTTGTCGAGTGAAATTGAATTAAATTATCAGTTAAATTTGTTCAATTAGTTGAATTAATTTTTCACAGAGGGCTAGGTAGGGTTGGATAGCTTTTTTCCTTCAATTAGATGCCAAGTCAGCGTACACTCTTGCTACCCATGACCTAAATAGAGAACTCTAGAACAAAACTCAGTCTCATGATTTCATGTTGTGCGTAGCCCTATTTCATAATGAGATACCCAACCGCTTCTGGGTAATTTCCAATTGTAGACACAGGCAATGGATAGATAGATGAAACGATATACCTAACCTCAAGCTACCTTACCGGTAGCCTGAGTACTAAAACAAATTATCATTTTAAAACAGCATTTGTCTTTACTCAGATTTTCTTTTTCTTATATTAAAATTAGTTTGGTGATCTGAACATTTAAATATGCAAATATTCAAAAATACAAGAAATCAGGAAGGGGACAAATACTTTCTCAGGACATTGTATTTATTAATTTTTAGAAGGTCAGCTCTCACAAATTGAGGTAAGTTACATAAATGTTTTCAAAAATTTATATAATAAATAATATTATACAAGAGCACCTTTAGGATGCTCATAGTGAGATCTCCATTTTAAACCATACTGCTGCTAAGAGAATGGCCTTTGTGGTCATTGTTACTCTTTTTTAATGCTATTTTTAGTCTTTCATCGGAAAGGTTAAAGTAAACAAAGCATGATAATTGTCAGAAAGAACTGATTGGCAGACCAGATTTCTGGGAGGTTTAATTCTTCAGTGACATTTGGTCAGTTCACAGAGAAGAAAGATCACCCAAAATTGACAAAACCATTTGAATATGAATCAAGGTGAATCACATTTTTCTCAGTTTTTGTGGGGAATCTAAGTTTTTGCTTTTTGTTTGTTTGTTTGTTTGTTTTTTACTTATAGTATATTTTTGATATCTTATTGACTCTGTACTTGCTGAAAGCAATGGAATTGAAGAACCCTGCTTTTCTTAAGAACCATTTTTAATGCTACTTTTGAAGAGGCTAATGGATAGTATGAATTGCATCTCATTTATTTGAGCAGCTCTTGTTTTAATGCTTTTTGAAGCGCTGCCTGGGTTTCTTAAAGCAAAAATACATCATTTCTTCAATGAGCAGGTTGTGGATGATGCAGTGGCAGGCCTCAGTTGTTGTCTGACGGGGGGCAGAAGAGAGGCTTTGAACATGTTTTAACCTTTTCCTGAGTCCTGCAGGTGCTGTCATCGCTGTACTGGATCCACAGCTCCACGGCATGCTGGCTGCTGCTGATTACAGCCGGATTACGCCGAATAAATGTGCGCTATGCTTCAGAGTCCCACAGGCTGGGCTCCAAAGTCAGCTCAGGTAAACACACAAAGCCAATATGGCCGCAGCAAGAACTGAGGGTCAGAGGCCAGTCAGCCAATTACGATATCAAAAAAATCAACAATTAAAAAACAGGACCCAAGCAAAGGGCTTTGGGAAACTTGGTTCATGTTCAAACATTTGTCCTGGTTCTGGGTCATCTGTCTTTACTGTGCGTGAAGAGGCTGAAAGTCAATGAGGTATTAAAGCTCCCAGAGAAATGATAAGCCTATCAGATGTCACTGATGAATTGAGCTGATAATTATCATGGTTTTGTTTACTTGGAGCCAGAAATGCCTTTGAGAATGAGTCTGAGAGCCAGGGTTCTTATTGACTCAGGACTGCCAGTGCCTGCATTTAAAATAGATGGAGTTGGTGGTAGTTGGCAAAGACCAAGCAAAAACTCTGCATTTTAATTGGTTAGAATGAAGTCTGCTCAAGGCACTCGTGTCGTCCTCTGACATTCTTTTTATGGTTTGTGTCAAAAATGCTAGCCACCTCATTCATAGCAAACAATGAGCAACTGCACAATCACATCCTGACTGTTCAAGATTAAATGCATCCAATTTATTCAACAATAGGCTAATTATAGCACTATGAGGAGAGGGCTGTTGCAATGAGGGAAAGTGACGCTGAAGGAAATTACTCAGAAAATATGCAATTTCATCAGCCCATGCACAATTAATAATTCAATGGATTAAGCACAGTACACGATCAATACAATGATGCATAGCATTTTCGATATTTCAGGGCAAATAATCATTTAGCTCTCGTAGTTCTGAGCCATAGCCCTCTATTAAACATCAATTCCAGCTTTTTGTGTTACTTTACTGGGCAATTTCATTGTCAATAATAGCATTGTCGCAACAGTAAAAAGTATGTTTTTCTTTTATATGATTATGATGTCCCTGTTTGACTGCAGCTAGAATTGCAGATAGTGATGCTGTTTTATTTGGTTGGCAAAAGTCTAACTTTTGGCCCAAACAGTTGAATCAAGAGGCCTAAGGTTACTGAACAATACCAGTATCATTAATAGCCTTGTTTCATAGGTAAAAATAAGTATGATTTTCCTTATTACGATTACGCTGTTTCTCTCTATTTGGATAACCTTTGCAGCTGCCAAAATTGTTGATGGTGATGCTGGATTTTGCGTGGTAAACTTTCAGCTCAAAAACTAGGTTCAAAAGCCCCAAGGCTATACTTTGATACCATTTTACATAATTGACATTTTGTTGGTATCTGAGAGTGCTCTCTGTCTCTCTGAAGTTAGAGCTAGTGAAAGAACAGAGATCTCTCGGATGGGGCTTTGAGTTTTTAGGTAATGTCTGATTCCCTGTCCCGCTGCTTGCATAGATAGGCGGGAGTGTGAGTCAGTGTACTTTCCACATGCAAGTCAATATCCTCCTTTTTGCATCTGAATAGTGCTGTGAGGTACCATCCCTCCCAAGCTAGCCCAGGTATATTGTGAGGACACTGCCTGCTTGCAGAGCGGGTTCTCTCATGAAAAACCTTATTTAAACTTTTTATACAATTTTTTTGTACTCTAACTCATACTGTAAATAGGGCCGCCTTAATGCACCGGCTTACCTGGGCTGAAGCCCCAGGGCCTACAAGGATCAGGGGCCCATCATGAGCCAATAATTTAAAAAAAAACACATTCTTTTGTAATTTGAAAAATTTTCTGTCCTTCACTTGATATTCGTCTTTGTAGCTGCTGATTGGTCAAATTTAGAGTAACCCTCGGGGGCCCAGTGACACAACAACCTATCAGAATGTAGAGGGATAGTTTTGGCATGTGACATTTTCAAATGTAGGTGTACCGATTATTCGTCATCGCGGAATCGCGGAATCGCGGACCAAGTCATGGAATTGGCATTCATAAACGAAGTCCCAGGTAATGCATGGAAATTCTGCCAATGGAGAAATGATGTTCCAAACAAACTTATTTTTCCTCTGAAGACCATGCCAAACCTCATTTGCTAAAAACTTATAGAAATGTGTCAGAGACAGGAGTCCAAACACCCCGTAGTCGCGAACAGCCTTAATTTAAGATTAAAGACTACCGTCCTATTTGCACAGCTGGCTGAGTACCTTGCTGCCCTCCCCATTCATTACCGGCACAGAAGGAACTTTTTACTTCTGTACAGTAGCGTGCCAAATTAGATAAAATATTTATTGAACATTGACACTAACCTCTACCGAAAGCAACTTTGTTTCCGATGTTTATGGCTGAAATTGATGCGTGGAATATGCCCACCCCTAAAACACAACTCGGTCGTAGCTGCCATCCTGACAGAACCGCATTGCCACCAGTAGTCTCTCACATGATTGAATGATGTTTTATCCCATAAATATCAAGAATTGGTCTAGGACAGCCATATCATAGATGTTTGTTCTTACACACGTGTTATCCATCTTTCTTGCGTTGCGATTGGACAGATTACATTCATAGGCAAACTTCAGCCAATATTTACGCCACGGTAAGGCTACCAGTCTTGCTGGTCACCGTTTCTAATTGGCGGTCTGTTCAAGTCAATGCGATGAATAATTTGCCAGCTAACATGGGACTGCTTTTCTCCATTAGTGTAATAAGTTAAACTTGATACAGTTGTCGTAGAAACTTTAATTTATTAATTCAATGGCGAGAAGCATTAGCATTCTAGCTTGCATATAATTCATCACATTGACTTGAATAGACCGCCAACTAGAGGCATACACTTGTTTCATTCGCTGACATTTAAGGGATAAATTGGAGCCCGAGATAGCACATTTATGAGACTCGAGTTGTGATTTTTATTTCTTTCTCATTTATAGGCTCATTTTACTTTAAAAGGAGAAAAAAAAAAAAACTGAAAAGAAATAGTTAAAAACCCAAATTAAATCATAAGTGGAATTTTATCTTTTTTTAAACGGAAATGGCAATTTTCATAAACTTTGACTTGTTTACATATTACAGAGTGGAATAAAACGTTAATGCATCTTGATTACATAATCAAACAGTTTACTCTTGAACTTATGAGTCGCTGTGTGTGTGGTTGTTATAAAAAATTACTCTGTCTAAGACTGACATGTGAGTTTATTTTGAGTTTATAGTATGGGCCTGAGTAAATTGGTCACCTGTTCATGTGAATATTGTGGTGTTTTCCGGCTCAGAAAGGGAAACTAATACGTTTTGCGCTGTAGATAAACAAAGCTACGGGGGGCCTATAGAGCCTCTCAGCCCCAGGGCCTAGCGGCAGGTTAAGGCAGGACTGACTGTAAAACCAAATATGTAAACTCTAAACACTTTTTTGTAACTCTCTTTCAACATGTCACGGTGTTTAGATTCAGTTTTAAAGTGTATTCAACAAATCTGAAAAACCTCAATCGCAACGTCCAATAAACATCAGTGTTTTGCGTGAGAACACCTATTTACAAAAATAAACACTAGGAATTTCGCTTTCACACACTGGTGTTTAGATTATAAATATGTCACGTTCCACAGTTTTACAGTGCACCTGTCAATCAAAATCTAAAAGTTTTATTTGAATGAAATCTAAGAGATGTGATTGAAAGATAATAATTTGTGGACACGCATGCAAGCACAACTTAGCAACAAGTGACTTGTTTTGCTTGATTGTGGTATGTAGACCAATTAAATATGGAGTACTAAGCATTCATTAATTCTCAAGAATTTCTACAAGCCTGTGAATTCCAGAAATTGTATACAAACAAAACTGAGTTAGTCACAAAAACAGAGTCTATTTTAATTCCGCCACTTCTATACGTGCATAATTAGTGCTCAAATAAAACTGTCCCGACATCATCCTCGTTATTCATCATAAGTGAATTAGTCATAACTAGATATTCTGCTTGTGGAGCTGCTTTCACTAACACTGATTAAGTTTATTTCTGCACTAAAATTAGCTATGTATGATTAACCCTTTGTTGCATGTTGTCAAATATTTTGGACATAAGTTAAATGGGGTTTATTTTCTCTAGGCTCGTGGATACCCTGAAAACACAAAATGTACATTTTACTGGACATTTCCAGATTACAATTTCCTCAATAGGTGCCTCTCTGATCAGTCACATGATTTACCACAGACAATCACAATGGCTGCATCCACAAGTGAGAGGTAAGTTGACGAAAGTCAGAAATAGTCTAATATTGTTCAAGTTTTGATCAGACTTTTTTCTGTTGGGGGATGGAAATACATTATATAGCACAAACTGAAAACACATAACTTATGTAATGCATGTCTATTTGTTGGAATATATCTGAGTCCATGGTCTATCAAAAATATTGGACATTATACATGCCGAGTAAATAGCTCAAATAAGCAATGTCCAGAATACAGATAGATCATCATGCATATCAATGACCAGGTTTCTTCAACTACACATTATTTCTGTCACTCCGCATGCATAATGTCCAAAATACTGGATGGCAGTGTGCATCCCACGAGCATAATATCCAAAATAATGGACAGACAGACCACCCACTTGCCCCCCCCCCCCCACACACACACACACACACACACACACACGCACGCACACTCGCAAAATATTGCACCAAATCCCAACAAATGGTCCAAGGTATTTGTATGCACTCTATGCATCAAAGGGTTAACCTCTTTGAACTGAATTCACTCTTGAACTATCCAAATCAATGTCTATTAAACCAATCCAGGTTAATGCCATTCATGGAACATATATGTTTATTACACATGTTTACAACAGTATTTAGCATGTACAGTTTTTTTTTTTGTCATGAGCTTCTAGCCATGTTTGTGACAAACTAAATTTTGCGTGCTTTGTCTTTGAGAGAGAGTGATAGCACCGAGTCGAACACATTGTTTCCATGAGACGTTGAATAAAAAGATGCCTGTGGCATGTCAGTAATTTGCAGACATGATACTGCCAATTCATTTGTAGTTGTATTTGGAATTAGAGCCTGAAATATCGGAAGCTCTCCCTACGGACGCCAGTTGGGGAACTTCCTCTGCTCTAAAGGTCTGCTTCCCAGTGGTAATTAACCTCTCTCAATTATTAAAAGTGTAGATTGTCATGAGGGACTAGGTTAGGCATGAGGAGTCAACCGGAGACAGTTCCCGCCGAGATTTCAGGGAATGCAAAGGTATAAAGCTATTATTTGGCCAAATGATACTTTAAAGGATAAAAATGTCCCTTATTTGTGCTTTTCATAAATTTTATTGACCTTAGTTTTCACCAGTAAAGTTAAAGCCAGAAATGTACCTTGAAATAAATGTGGTTATCAGTAATGTTCCCTGCAGATCTTATTTGTATATTTGTAGATTTAATATGTTCACGTGTTTGTATATTGGTATATTCTTACAGGAAGTGAGCAGGCCTGTTCAGTAAAAGCTCTCATTTTAGGAAATTTAGCTTAATTTGTCACTTTGATTAGCTGTAACCCTTAGAATTACCTGATTGAGCTTTGTATCAATCACAGAGATATGCCAGGGTTCCCTCCATCTACTTGCTCAATTGCAACCCCCTTGGTCAATCGGTCGGCCGAACTTTCCACTTAACCTGATGTTATCAACCTTGTGCGTAAGTCAACCGTGTGTAAAGTTTGCGCACACTTGTTCTGTACAGGCTTCAGCCTTCAAGAGCAAATTGACTGTTATGCACATAGGGGTGTATTCTCCCATTTGTGCGTAAGTCCTTTTTTACGTGATTCGAGTTACGCGCATTTGAGTTACGCGTATTCTCCCCTACGCGCTTCGATCACGCCCACAGCACTTAACTTCAGTATGCAGGCAGCCTTATGAGAGAGGTGTGACTAATCCAAAAGAGAGACAGACTCTGTACCAAGCTCATTGATTATGGCTATCAGGAAAACATGGAACAAGGATTTTCTGATTAACCATGAAAATGCAGTTGTAGTCCATGGAAAACGCAAACCAGACTTTAAATTTGAATATTGTCGGCCTGCTGATAAAACCTCGTATCTCCAAATTGATATGAAACAAAAACCTGTATGTCCACTATTCTTACATGCAAAATTAAACATTTTTTATTTTATTTATATTTTAAATTATATTTATCAATTTTTTTTAAAATTTATATTTATTTTTTATTTTCCTGTGAAGTTTATCATTTTGAGGATACGAGGTTTTATCAGCAGGCCGACGATATGCCGCTGTCATAATAGGCCTATGTATGTCTGTGCCAATTACAAGAAGTAATGCAGACATCTCTTTTTTATTTCTTTTTCTAGCCACCATGACATTAAAGCTATGCAAACAAACAAATTGCTGCAATAATGAAATAACAAATAAAGAATTTAGCGCTTCTCAACCAGCGCAATCAGAGCATTGAAAAAGTGCCCCTCCTACAGCAGCCTGTTTGTTCCGTGGAAGACAGGGAAGAAGACAAATAAAGAGAACATTCTAGTCACACAAAAATAACAATCAAAGACAGTTCATATGATCTCATTTAGAAATTGCGCACTTGAAATCTCAAACTACTCCGATGTCAGGTTTGCAACTAAAGGACATGGCAATGCTTTAACAAACAAAGGATTCTTATCCTGCACGCAGTCACCCCCCCGCCCCGAAACCGCCTCAACAATCACACAATTCCATATCCGCAGCCTATTATGTCCCATTTGATTTGAGTGACACATTCACTTGAACTTGTGCCTAGTACTTTATTATAATCAATTATCCATTTTCTGATAATGATTCTTACCATGTTGGCTATTCTTTATTGGCTAAAATTGATTAACAAATGGGTAGTGCTTTGGTATTGGCCAGGGTAGGGCTCAATCTAGAGTATTTAATAATATCTTTATTCACACATTAAAACACACAGTATTATTAATGGTTAAAAAAAAAACATATTTACATAGACACGGGTTAGTTAATACAGATATCCTCAATTAGAAAATCAATATCCTCCCTAGTGAGATTATCACAACTTTTTAGATTATCACGAACATATAGGGCAGTCACATTTGTTAATAGAACATGAAGACAACGATGGCGACGTCGAGCTGAAGCCGAAAACCGAATTTCACAGATGAGGAGTTAGAGGTATTGGTGAAATCAGTGAAGAGGCATCACAAGGTGTTGTATGGCAAGGGGGCACTGAAGGCTGATCCGAGGAAGAAAGCTGCAAATCGTTCTGGATGTGGCTTCGGTGGGGATATGTAAGCGCAGTATCCCCGATTTAAAGCATAAATGGAGAGATCTGTGGGGAGCTGTAAAAGCTAGGCTCTCTGCACACCTGAGAAGTGTGCACGCAACAGGTGTGGGCAACCATCATCTCCTGTGCATTTCACTGCACTGGAGGAGGAGGTGGCATCCACTCTCTCTGCAGTGGAAGTGCATAAAGAAGAACTTGGAGTGGATACGGATGAAGGAGGGTTACGTAAAATGGTCATTTTTATTTGCCTATACTCACAGTATCATTGTGATAAATACTGGAAACAAGCTTAATAAGGTTTCAAATATTTATTGTATTTTTTGGCATTTCAAGCAGTTGTACAGTACATAGGCGTCATGGGCCGAGCCAGGGAATTTGGCTCAGATGCTTAAAATGGGCGTATCATGATCGCACACAACCTGAACATTAATGCTGTGCCGATGTCTACGGTCTCTGTACATATTCTCAGTAGTGGAAGGGGTTCTGATTGCAACGTGAGTACAATCAATGGCTCCCACAACACTGAGGAACCCGGCGACCCGGTAGAACCCCCCGTTAACTCTCCGTCTTTTGGGTGTTTCGGGGAACTTTATGAAGTGGCTGATGTGGTGCAGCATAGCGTCAACGAACTGTGTCAGACACCTTGACACAGACGACTGTGATATGTGCATGACATCACCAGCCACTCTCTGGAACGACCCAGATGCCAGGACCGACAGCGCAGTTGTGACCTTGATGACCACGGGTATGTTTTGTGGATGATTGCTGAGGCAGGTTAGCTGTTCATCCAGACATTATCAAAGATAGATGATTGCCTCACGGTCCAGACGATAGTGCTGGATGCACTCGGTGTCTGTAAGTCCCAGGATGTCCAAACGAGGCCGATATATGCGTGGTCGTCTTCGAGCTCGGCTTGCTTCTCTTACTCTTTCCCACTCACGCAAGAGTGCAAGCAAATGCAGGACTGGCATTTTGGTTTTAGATTTTGAGGGCATGGTAGAATGATGGAGAACAGGCTGTTGCGTAATATCATGTGATGATTTTGTTTGATAATTTATTATGGTTATGAGAAATGTAGTTTAGAAATAAGGATGAACAATCGAAGATTGAATGTCTCAACCTTTACCATGTTAAATAAAATAAAATAAATTTTGAAATTCGGCCTATAACTGACATCAAACGCAATATTCTATTTCGCCTTATATTGGCGCTTGACCTTAATACAGCCCTCAAAAGTGCTTAACAGAAAAAGCGTGTAAGTCAGGGGGAGAATACGCGTAAGTGTTATTTGCCTGAGAAACGCCCAGATTTTGGCCTTGCTCTGCCCGAAGTGCGTAACTGCCTTCGGAGCGCGTAATGCACAGACTTAAGTCAAGCGGAGAATACGTGTAGGCTGAAAAACGCATAGGTACGCGCTTTTTTCAACTTACACGCATGGGAGAATAGACCCCATAGTGAACTGCAAGTTGAAAGGGGTGGCAAGCTACAAATTTTGTGACATGGTCATAATAGTTTATACTAGCCAGTTTATGATTGAGGATGTTTAAGTATTGTTTAAACAGAGCAGAAAAATAGAGCAGAAGTGTATTTCAATCTGCAGTAAAATGTTTGTAAAACTTAAAATCAGTCCATAACAGCTGTGTGTCTCTTGAGTGCACACCATCTAGCATGCACAAATTGACCAATTATGGTTGTCGGTCCAATGTAACTTTTCCAGGAGCTTTCACTTTTTCAAAGTTCACAATAATAGTCACAACTCTAGTTAGAATTCCTTTTGTGTCTTTTCCCATCCAGCCACTTGCGAGTCTATTAGAAATGTTTTCTCCTTTGATTCGTTTGCATCTTGCATGCCTCCCTGATCCAGGCTATGTCTCATCTTATAGTTACCCCTCCTTACAGGCGTGTGACATCTTTATACCCCCTCCTTTGAGTTTGAAAGTTGCTGGATTATCACTTGCTCTGTGTACTTTAGCACCAATCAGCATTTGCCAACAGAACTCTTTGTCTTTTGAAAGTAGAACATAGTCTTAAATGATAGTAATATATGGAAGTACTCTTCCTCATTTAGAATATAGGAAAAAGCTCCCAAGCCTTTCGCACAGTCTCCAGGATTGGGACTGCATTCCTGTCAATCCACTCTCAGTCTGTAGCTCTGCCCAGTTTATTAGGAACAAGCTCCAAAGCTTTCTAGGGTCATCAGTATTAGGACCGCGTTCCTGCTGAGCTTCTTCATCCTGCCATCTGACAGCTCGGCATTGGCGAAGTGTGTATTCCATCTGGCAGTCAAATGCTCTTTTTATACCCATTCATGTTACTGACCTGTTATCAATTAACCTAATTAGTTACAAAATGCTCTTCCAGCTGTTTTTTATTCGTACCACTTACTTTTCCAGCCTTTTATTGTCCCTCTCCCAATTTTTTTGAGATGTGTTGCTGCCATCAAATTCAAAATGAGCTAATGTTTTTCATGAAATGGTAGAATGTCAGACTTTCAAGATCTAATATGTTGTCTTTGTTCTACTGTGAATAAAATTAGTGTTTACGAGGTTTGCAAATCATTGCATTGTTTTTATTTCCATTTTACAAAGCATCCCAACATTTTTGGAACTGGGGTTGTACATGGCGAGTACAACTATAGAGGTTATTACAGATTTGTGTCATAAAAAATACGAGACAATTTCATTTTCAACTTCAAAAGAGAAATGATTCACTTTGGAGTCACGGTGGGTCAGCAACCACATCCATCACCTACTTCAAAAACCCCTGCGACCTAATTTACCACAGAGGCTGGAACACAGCATAAGAAATAGATGTTTCACACTGAACTCTGTTGTTATGGATCCAGGTCGTTTGTTAAAAGATCATATAAACATTAAAATGAATTTCCAGTTATCATTTTGAGGCCACACGTTTGTCTGTACTTACTTGAAGAACGTAATTTTGGTGCCCTTGTAGACTGAGTCTTTATCTTTTTATCCTCAAATTACCCTGATGGTATATACAAATATTCTTCTATCCAATTCTGTTCTGTTCTATTCTAAATAATAGATAAACTTAAAAACAACATGCTGAACAAGGCACTTGTTTAGTACTTAGCAGATAAATAACTAGGCATTGCATCCAGAAAGACTTCAGATGTATCCTGCATAGCTTACCTCTGGCTTCAAATGGCTTCAACATTTTTAATGCACAAAGAATTAAATGTAAAATGTTTTTCTTTAATACAGTGGGACAGTTTTTCCAGTCCACAAATCACATTTCAAATCAGTTTTTTGTTGAACATCAATTTTAGAAAACATATTTATTCAAAAGCCCAGAATGTGGAATGTCCTAAAGAGGAATTCAAGTACCGAGGGACTTAAGAATTAGGCCAGCGATCAGGCCATCTGTGGAAGTCATCAGAAAGTGATGACAGGATGATTACCAGTGCTCTGAAATAAATCCTGGATTTTCAGCTTGGGTAATTATAAGTGGTCTCTATATATGGGTGGTGAAAGTATCACAGGGCACTGAGCACAAAACACTGACAGAGAAAAATTACAAAAACTGAAGTTCTCACTAGTGACCTAATGAGAAAGATGAACAAGCAGTTTTCAAAATTCATGAATATGTGTGCTTGATGAGATTTGTAATCAAGTCCTACTGACTGAAGAACTTCTGTAATCTATCCATTTTCTTAGTCACTTATGTCTGGTCAGGTTCACTGGGGGGGACTGGAGTCTATTGCAGTATGTACTGGGTGAGAGGCAGGAATGCACCCTGGACAGTTTCCCGATCCATTGCAGGGATCTTACACCAGTGACAGCCTCATATCAATGAACAATTTAGAGTCTCTATTAAGCCTAAGTGCATGTCTTTTGACTGAGATGAAACCAGCATGCCTGGAGAAAGCCCATCTCAACATGATGAGAACATGCATACTCCACACAGACAGGCCTCAACTCACAAACGTCTAGCTATGAGGTGACAATGCTACCTACTGCTCCATCTTACCCATCACCCAGTACAGAAAAACAAATTGGAATTTGCAAAATGTGGAATTAAATAAAACAGCCTGAAGAGTTTGAGAATCAAGTCCTGCAGACAGATAACCCTAGTTGAACCTTTAACAGACTGAAATTGGGAGTTTGGAGATTGAGAAGAATTGCTCATATTTCTTGACCTGTCAAGCACAGTGGAGGCAGTACAATAACTTGGGCCTGAATTAATGGAGCTGGAACTGGTTCAGTGAACATTATTGATGAGGTAATCAGTTATGGAAACAACTAAATCTAAGCTGAAATATACAGCAATGTTCTGTCCAGCAAAATTCAGAGAACTTTTTCATCAAGCTCACTGGCATGAAGTTTATCATGCAAGGTATGGCCACAAACATCCAGCAAACATAACCAAAGTGGTTCACAGAAAGAAAATGTGGAATTGTTTCATGTGGCCTAGTGTAACGGTTGTGCTTCGCACACAGTTCAGGTGCAGGGAGGACAGGAAGTTGAGGAGTGGACTCAGGTGCAAGGATGGACTTGGTTATTTATTATGCCCACTGCGCAGCAGAAGGCATGAAGCACTACAAAACAAGGAATCAAGAGTCCTTAACAAACACTATTGGTAATACAGACTGTGGGCGTTAGCTACAGTAACAATGTATTACAAATTGAAAGCAAACAGGAATCAAGGTTCCTATGAGTAAAGTGCTGGAATAAACAATAACAGCACTAATTATAAAGAGTTTTAGATTATATCTGTTATGCATGGGGAATAAGTCTGTACATGACGAGAAATACAATACAGGTATGTGGTTACAAAACATCATAAAGACAGAGTGTGAGACTTGGTCTTATATAGCACACTGCTACCATCCAGTGGAAATGACAAACAGATGCAAACAATGATTAGTGGAGTGAGGAATGCAGTCCGGGTCTTAATAGACTGGTGAGCTAGACGGCTGGAGGCGTGGTCTGACAACTAGTCAGTCATTAGACTCAGAAAACACTGATGTCAGTTTTCACCTTTCTTAAAAGAAAATTCAAATGAGATATGAGAGCAAATACACAATAGATCACACCTTGACAGAGATTCCTACACATTGTATGATGAGCCTTGTAAAGTCCACGAGTGAGTCATCAAATTTAAAGGGTTCACATCAAAATGTTGACCTTATAAGTCAATTAAATTTTTTCAAACTTTTTTTTCCTGGATCTTAGCCTGCCTTGAAATTGGCAGTGTAGCAATAATGTGTTGTTGATTATAGACGTGAGCACTATAATTCATCGGACAGTGACACATTTTTTATTTTGTTTCTGTACAACGCCACTTTGAATTTCAAAGGACACAAAGACAATGAGGTTGAAGTGCAAACCAAATCAACTTTTGGGCCAGGTCATGCGGTAACAGAGTTACAAAATTGGTGTATTTTGTATCATAGCTCCAAAACTAAGTAAGATAGTTACAATTTAAATGGCTTTGTGTAGGTCTTCCCTAGTACTTCAAAAAACAAACTAGCCAATTTTGTTCATTTGATTAATTTTGGGTGAAAACGGCAAAAAACTGGTGGGTAACGGAGCCTCAAATTTGCAGGTAATCGCAGAATCAGCACTTTGACAACTGTTATGACACTTTATTGTTTGTTGTCTTTTAAAGCCCCAACCATTTAAAATTTAAGCTGTATAAAACAGTTAACTCTATAATCTTTGTCCAGTGTTTTAAAGTGGTCTTTATGTGCTCTAAAACCGTAAAAATTTGCCTGCTTCTTGCTGCACCAAGGAGGCCCACCTAGGGTAAACTGCGGGCTGCGGGGGGGCCCCACGTGTTTGCATTACGCTGCTGCTATGTGGAACAGACAGAAAGAAACCTCGGGAGGGACCAGTCTTAACAGGGGGAAGCCTGGCCTCCTCTGACCGGCTCAGGGTTTAAGTTAGTGATGAACAACATGGCCAATTAGTCATTTTAAAAGGGGGGCCTTGGATAGTGCGTCAGACTGGGGTGGTGATGTAGACCCAAGGGTATTGAGGGCGTTGACCAGTCAGCACTTGGGCACTGGACTGGGGTTGTGCCATGGATTGGATGTTGCTGATGGTGTAGACCAGGCAGTGCTTGGGATTCAGATGGGGCTGGTTCCACTGACCATTGACCTTGCAGCGCGTGGGCAGAAGGCCAGATTGCAACAATGCCACAGACTGGACTGCTGTATGCTCGAGAACTCAGAGCAAAGCCATGGCACAGACATGGTGAGACCACATAAAATTAAGCTGTCAGTAGAGGACAATGGGTTGCAGCAGTGATGGAGATTAGGTGTTTCACACAGTGGTGACCCTTCCAGGAACTTACAATGGTTGCATAGCTACTGGGACAGAGAGACAGATCAGCAATGTAGTCATGAGAGAGGCAAAAAAAATCTACCCATTCATCAAGAGCCCCATCCAAAGGAAAGGAGTCACAGCTATTGAGAAAATACAGCAAGGAAAGGTTTCCATCCCAGGATACTCTACGACAACAGGCAGTCTCCAACCCTTGAGACTATAACTGAATATGCACCTGATCAAAAAAGTGCATCTCTAGCCCTTTCATGCATGGAGGTCACTTCAGTGTACAGCTGTTTAAAAGTGCTTTTTTCTCTATATATCCCTGCAATTTTGGGCACTGCTGCATATTAGTAAAAAAATCCTGAGTTTATCATAATTTATACATGAGAGGGCTAGTCTAGCTATACATATTGCACCTGTGTCTGACTCCCTCATAAATTTTGGTCAACTGTTCCAAAGAAATTGGGCTTTGTATGAGAAGGCTCTACCTCCAGTTAAATTCTTGGCTATTTTTGAAAATACCAGATCTTGAGAACAAAGTTTTTTGTGGGCTAATAAGGTAGAGGCAGGTTAGTTAAGTGCTCAGAACTGATTACAAGTAATGCTATAAAAGTCAGAGGAAGAGCTTTAAAATCAGCTCTATACTTAATGGGTAGCCATTGGAGTGATGCTAACTCAGGGGTGATGCGTTCAAACTTTTGCTCTAGCTGAGATATGTGCAGCAGAATTCTGAACAGCCTGGAGATTTTTTTAAATTAGGAATTTGCACGACCAGATAATAGGGCATCACAGAAAAGTAGTCCAGAAGCAAGAAAAGCTTGAATCAGTTTCTCTGCACCCCTTGATGATAGGAATTGCCTAATTTTAGCTATGATTCATAAGGAAAGAAGGCTAATCTGGGCATCAAAAGTTAAGTCTGGGTGAAGGAGAATGCCAAGTTCTTTCACAGTCACATTTTATGCAACTAAGCAATCACTAAAATTTAGATGAAGAGAAAGCAATTTCTCCCTTACTTTTTAAGGGCCTAATACAACCCCTGGCAAAAAAAGGAATCACCACACTGAGAGGATGTTTATCCTGCTTTTTTACATCAATGAACAAATTGCACATATGATGCAAAATAGTGTTTGTTGATTAGCTTGATTCAGGCTTCATGAACACGCCTCAAACAAATTAGATAAAATTATTTTCATTATTGGCATTTTTTTTCATAATCAAGCAGAGGAAAAAAATTATGAAATCATTCAATGTTAAGGAAAAAATAATGGAATAATCAACAAAAATATCAGATTTACTATACTGACCAGCATTGAAACCGCATCACTTTAATCTCATGGCCAAGATTCAAATTATGTATGTTCATGATGTGTAAGTGTTATGAAAAAACAAAATCAGATTGCTGTTTCCAATGATCATACTGGACACAGACTAAATTATTTAGGTTTAGATGTCTTGCCACTGGTTTGGAGTAACCCTTGCTTTTAAACAGTGGTGTCATTGGTGAAAATGGGCTCAAGTGGGGGTTTAACACGCTACTATTGCAGCTCTTGGGCGACTTGTGACGGTGGATTCGGACACTCGACCCCTTTGACATCACCTTGGTGAGCCGTTCGAGTCACTGATCGGCTGTAACCATGCACACGTTACCCGGATGGCCTCAATTTGAATGATCTTGATTCTTTAATTTACATGGTGGCTGGCAAACTGTAGATAGTCAGGCACTAGACAGATGCTCCCAAACTTTTGGGCAGTCTTCCCAGTGATGGAATAACAACAATGCTGCTACGTAGCAAGAGCACAGATGCGCATGCGCGCTCGCAAAATTCTAAGGGTGTGTTTCTACTCATTTTCATCAGGTTTTCACTTCATTAGCCATCCAATGCTGATGTTTACCAACTGACTTTGGGTGGCTTCTGCCTTGCCACCTTTTGATGGACCAGATTTCATGAGCAGACCCAGAGATGTTATTGCATTTTGCCCTGGTGACAAAAATCTTGATTTTAGCTTTTTTTTTTGGCCTGAAATGGCATTAAAATGAGCCAAACATGTAATTCTCGTCAGGAGGCATCAGACACTTTGATAACAATTACATATCACATACATGTATAATTTATATTTTGGCCTTGGAATTAGGGTGGTGCGTTTTTAATGCTGGTCAGTATACTTTGTTGCCCGTCCTTGGGCTTTTATGATAGCCTGAATTCTTTGAGGCATGGACCTCACAAATGGAAAACAATATTTTCCATCAAGGTGGTTCCAACTTTCTCAAATAGCAGCTGACAGACCAGCTTGGCAAGATGGGGCCTTGTCATGGAGCTTTTTTTTAAATTTCAACTTGCATTGAGCTTGAGATCCAGACTGTTTGCTGGTGTCGTCATTGAGCTGGTATGCCTTTTGGCAAATAAAAAATTGTCCAAAATTTTTATGTACACCTGCGCATTGACTGTTGAGGTAATGATTGCCATCTTCCCTGGTCCTTTACCTGACATGCAACCCCATGTCATAAATGAATGTGGATTTGCTTGTTTTCTTCAAGCAGTCGTCATTTTGTTTCATTGGAACGACACCAGACGAAAGTTCCAGCATCATTGCCTTGGCCAATGCAGATTTGTGACTCATCACTGAATATTACATTCATCCAATCATCGACATTCCATGATTGCTTCGCTTTAGGTCATTTTAACCTTGCCTTCTTTTGTTTAGGTGTGAGTGCTAGTTTTCATTTGGCTTCTCTGTATGTAAACCCCATTTCATTCAGGCGATTTCTTACAGTACTGTCAAAAACATTTACTCCATCTTCTGACTATTTCTTGTCCAGCCAAAAGGCAAGACTTATTCGCTAGTCGATTTGTTTGTATGTTTGTTTTTGTTTAAGTCCAATTTTTCAAATTTCAAATGGTGCTACAGGCCAAATGCTTTCATAAATTGCTTTCATTTTCAACACTTTCACAATACTAGTCCACTGCTTTGACCCTGTGAAGTTTCATGACCAAAGGTCGAAGGTCACGGTCATAGTCATGCAAATCATTGAAATCACATTAAAAAATTCAGTGATCTCAATTCAGAATAGATTGCCTCCAAACTTCATAGCAACATACTAGTCTTCAGGACACAGAAGCCTATAGTTGGCAAAAGTGATTGACCATGACCTTGACCTGTCTTCAAAACGACCTTGATGTTATCTATGGTGGACCATATCCAGTGATATATCAAATTAATGGCCTTAACAAGTACTTCTCGGGTATGATGTCAATTTATCAAAATTATGTAACATGACGTCACAATGACATCATAAATATTTCTCGTATTTTATATTTTTGTCAAAATGACAGGAAAGATGATGTTTTGCCTGGTATTAAACTTTAGATGCACTCGTGTAATGCACCAAAAAGTCTGACCTTTGCGTCAAAGGTCAAGGTCATGGCAGACGTATTGTCACTTTTACGCAAACAGCTTTCATGGTGGCCATTTGTGAATAAACGCCATGAAATTTGGTGATAATGTACCCTTTGACCAGGCCCACAAGCCATTAGCTGCGATAAGACATCCATTTGATCCTTCACCTAAAACCCAAAGGTCACATTTTCAAAGAAAGGGAAATATTCTTGTCTTTAAATTATAAAATTTCCTCTCGTTTTACGCATATGCCTGTGTCAGTCATTATAGCCGTCGTTCAGCAAGACATCAGTCAGCCTATGGCTGACCTTTCATTTTTCTTTATTTTGTTGCACATTTTCTATTTTCAAGGCATATCACTTTGAGTTTTCTGTCCTGATGCTTTGACGTCTTCCAAGGTCTACCTACATGTTTTCTTTTACAACCTTCCCATTTAGTTTGTTCTTGCACCAAATTTTAGATACAAATTACTGGGAACAACCAACATTGTTTGCCACTTCCATTGTTGCATTTCCTTCTTGGTGCATTTTTAGAATCCTTTCCATTGTTTTGACTGCCAGCTCTCCTTTTGGTGCCATGCTTCCTCTCAGTAAGCCAGGTCTAACACCTCGTGAAGGTCTGCAAGCACTCTTTTTTACCTACTGACTAATTTGCTTATTCAGATTTGTGGTGGTATTTCTTTCAGAAATACCAATTACAACGTACAAGGGGATTCCATAACTATTCCTCAATATTGAGTGATATCATATTTTTTTTTCCTCAACATGATTAAGAAAAAATATGCCATTAATTAAAATAATCTTATCTAATTTGTTTGAGGTGTGTTTCGTGAAGCCTGAAATTTAAGCTAATAAACAAAAATAGTTCTGTGTCATATCTGCGATTTGCTCATTTGCTCTGAAGTAAAAAAGCTGGATGAAAATCCTCTATGTGTAGTGTTTCCATAATTTTTGCCAGGGGTTGTACAACCATTTCACTCTTATCTGAATTTACCAGCTGGAAATTAAAAAGCATCCAGGGCTTTGTATCTGCAATACATGCCTGAAGTTGTACAAGCTGTAATGCTTCACCAGGTTTCACAGAAATATATAGCTCCATATCATCTGCATAACAATTGCATTTTACACAATGTTTTTGGATGATCTTACCATGGGGCAACATGTGGAATTCTATATCTGTTGCGATCCTCCTATTTCATTAATTAGTTCCTCCCCTGTTCTAGCCTTCCTCATAAGTTCTGATGGTTGTCTCTCTTCATTGATTTATGATCTTGTCTCTTCCCCTGCTTTCCAATGTGTTCATTTGTAACCTCGCTCTTTTCGTTGTGTCTCGTCTATATAATTTTCTTGTGGAAACGTTGTCGTCACTTGATTGTGCTTGTTCATACCCCATGTAACCTTCCAGTCACTACTTGTCTATAAGTATTGAGCAAGATGCTCTTCTTCCTCGGTGTGTTTGTCAACAGTGTAAATGCCGTCTAGTATTGTGCTCACAGCTCATCTTCTTCTAGGTGTTTGTTAATTATGTAAATGCCTTCTAGTATTGAGTGAAGTATGTCTTCAGTAATCGAAAATGAAATAACCGTTTGTTCCTTTTCTGAATGTATTTATGTTATAGGAACTGCCTCCCAAGCTGTCGCTGGTCTCCAGGATTGGGACCACATGCTTGTTGAACTCAAGTTCCTGTTTGCAAGCAGTCCTGTACCTGTGAGTCGGATTCTCTGCCTGGCTTCTGCTCCAGGACAGTTTCTGGCCCTGGCGTGCATAATTATACCAGCAATGTTGCTGGACCGCTATTCTCCTGTTCCTTGCTTCGGCCTACCTTTCTCAGTTACTGTATTCCTGATAATAAATACGACCTACTGGCTTTTCATCTGCATTTGGCTCTCTCTCTAGATTCTCAACAGTATTTCACTTTTGCATAGTCTGTTTTTTTTTTTTTTTAATTTTATTGAACAAATTTGTTTCTGTCATGCAAGTATGATCTAAAACAGGAGAATTCTATTGAAAACATCACTGTGCAAAAGGAAACATTATGTTAACAGTGTGCAGAAGCACTGTCAACTTCTCTGGGCTTGAAGGCATCTGCAATAGAACATCACACAATAAAAAGTATACTGTGGTCAGATGAATTAGTATTTTCCAGTCTTTTTTGTAGGAAATGGATGCTGTATTGTGGAAACATTTTAATATTGATTTATTTGCTTTATTATTAATTGTTTATCCTTGCTTGCTCTTGCTCATTTTTCTTAGGCCTCAGTTGTATATTCTTGCCTGTTTCTGATAAACCTAGGCCTTGCGTAGCTGTAGTTTCCATAAATCTGACCAATGCATCATTGCATATAGTTTATCTAGGACCATGCGGTCCTGACGGACCCTAACAAGGTCAAGATGTTCTCTTTCTCTCTAAAGTTTACGTGTTCTCAAAAAAAGTAGTACAAGGAGAGCCTGGGACGCCAAAACAATAAGCCCAGGAAATGATAAGAAGAAACCACCTGTCTTTTCTGAGCTGTATATGCTTTACGTGGGCTGCGAGCATCTGCAAGAACATTCCAGATGATACCATGATGTGTAAATCAGCTCAGGGGGAGTAGGATGTCAAAATGTACTCTTACTCTTACTTATACACCAGCAAGAAAGAATTTTCTTTATCCTTGTTCTTGCCTGTAACGAGAGTTCTCGCATGTAGCAAGGATCCTATTCTGCAGAATAGAAAACTGGATTTATATTATTCTCTCTGCCTCCGTTCTTTTTCTTGAGAAGGTAACACCAAGAATACAATTTAAAAAATTCCCATAACAGTATGCTCCAGACCAAAGAAAATAAGGACCATCCAGATTGCTACCAGCAACAAGCCCAAAAGCCACACTCTGTCACTGTCATGGTATGGGGTTGTGCCCATGCCCTTCGCAAGGGCAACTTACATTTCTCGGATTAATGCTAAAAATTACACTGAGATTTTGGAGCATTATGAGCTGCCTTCAAGATGATTTCTTTTCCAGGGACACCCATGAATATTACAACAAGATAATGCATAACCGCATTCTTCATGTCTTACAAAGGCATGGGTGCGTAAGAAGAGGGTGCGGGTGCTAGACTGGCCTGCTGGCAGTCCTGACTTGTCCCCAATAAAGGATTTATGACACATTTTGAAAGGCAGTATGAAACAACAAAGACCTTGCATTGTTGCAGACCTTAAGACTTGTTTGCAGGAAGCATGGAGCAAATTTAAATCTGAAACACTTAATTACTTGGTGTTTTCAGTCCTTTAAAGTGTTGTGAAAAAGGAATGGCAACATTGTCAAATGATAAATACTTAACTATCCCAAATTTTTTTGAAATATATTAGAAGAAACAAAATCTCCATAGAGATTTCTTGTGAGCGCTCTACAGGTCACAGTTCTTCATGGATTTATTTCATATTTAGCATGCACCTTATGCATAGTAAGGTCACATTTTGGGAGTGATTGCTTTAGGGCATCCGGGGATACACTTCAACCTCTGGGTGACTGACTGTCTAGTTGCTTTTTATAGCCAATGTGTGAATGGACTGTAACATAACTTTAAAAAGACCCTTGCCACCTTTTGCAGTAGCCTACAACTGTTTGAGGACAAATTTAGATGTGAGGGTAATGGGCTGGATTTTCCGCAAAAGTCTAAAGGACATGATATTTTGTGCATGTTGCAGTGCCTTGCCTTTCTCCCAGACTTTTTCCATTCCTTTTGCTGATTTTTGCTTGGAAAAGGAGTCAGCTGACATGAATAAATGACTAGCAGCACCTACTTTAACACAGAGTTGAGCATGAAGTTCAACAAAGCTCAAAAAAATCTTTTAATTAGTCTAATGGTGGGCATTACGATTCCTTTTAGGGATACGGACTGGGCCGGATCTACTATATGGGTAAACTGGGCATGTGCTCAGGGGCCCTTGGGTAGGGAGGGGCCCTCCATGATGGGAGATTTTTGCACCTTTTTTGGTTCATTACGAGAAGAGAGAAAATCATCAGCGCCGAAACGATTATCATTAGCGTGAGGATTTAGTCATTTAAGCGAGAAGTCAATTAAGTTGGAAGCATTTTCATTAAAGCAATTTGCATTACGATGTATATTCATTAACACCATCAAACATTCATTTCAATTACCATGCATTCTTTCACACCACGAAGCAACCATTATCATCAACGGAACAATTGTTTATTTTAAAGGAATTTCAACAACAACAAATTGGCATTTTGCGTTTTTTTGTCACAAGCTACATGCAAGAAACACATCACACCTGTACAGGCTTTTTTTCCAAGTAAAATGGATTAATTGAAAAGGTATTAATTGTGCAACACCGGGAATCTGTCCTTTCAAAAGCCAAGCAGGGCTGCCAAGAGAAAGCAGAAAAAGGAAAAGAAAAAGAAGCGGCAGCAATAAAAAATGTCTCGATTTTTCAAAAAAGCGAGAAATGAACAGGATGTCGAGCTGGCCAATGTTAGCTTGGAAGCATCGCCCTCTATCAGCTATCCTCAGCTAACTTTAGCGAAAAACCGGAAAAAGACGGAGATGACGGCGGTCAGCAAACAAAACAAGGTAACGCCACATCAAGCTCAGTGGCAGTGGCAACTACCATCATCTCTGAAGATCCTGCACTATGGGGATCGATTAAGAGAGCGTCCGGGAGGAAATTCTACTCCAAGGGGTTTCAGCCTTTCAGAATCGGGTGGCAAAGTATCCAGCATCACGGAGGGGGAACGAGGCTGGCGGCAAGACACACTCTCTCACCAACAGCAGACTGACCCGACGCCTTCACAATGGTGAAACTATACCACGGGAATCGATAATATATTAACTGTCCACTGGAGAGATTTATTGCTTTGCTTGTAAAGTTTTATCAACACACAGCATCACATTTGTTGCCGAGTTCAGTGACTGGAAACATCCGGAGAGAATGACGGAACAAGAAATGAGTGGTGAGCACAGAAAATGCATGCTTTCACTTACACGTCGCAGTGAACAGAAAATGCATGCTTTCACTTACACATCGCAGTGAACATCTGGGCACTGTGGATGCTTCTCTTGGGAGACATATTGAAGCAGAATGTCAATACTCAAAGGATCTATTGAGGCGGGTGTTGCTGTCGTAAAATTTTTGAGTGAAAGGGGGCTTCCTTTCCGGCAGATGATGAACTTTTGGGATCTCCACAAGAAGGTAATTACCTGGGAATTCTCAAGCTGCTAGGACAGTTTGATCCATTTTAATGGAACATTTTCAGAAGTATGGTCAGAGGGGTCGTGGTAACGCTTCATATTTGTCATCAACTATCTGTGAGGAATTTATTAGCCTGATGGGTGCCAAAACAAACTAAGCCTTTGCTACAGAAATACAGCCAGCAAAGTATTAATCTGTTATTGCAGACTCTACACCTGACATGTCTCACGTGGACCAGCTAACTTTTGTGTTCCAATTTGTGACTGAGAATGAGAAAGTAGCTGAGCGATTTATCGGATTCAAACCCATTCATAGTCACACTGGCTCAAGTCTGGCTGACTGTGTGATCAAGATGGTCAACGACTTGGGGCTGGATCTCTCCAACTGCCGTGGCCAGGAGTATGACAATACATCAAACATCGAGGAAATATGGTAGGTTGCAAGCTTAACTCAATAAAACAACCCACTAATTACATTAATTCAACCCATCATTACATTCCATGCGCGGCACATCCTTTCAATTTGGGTGGTGTGAACGGTGTCAAAAATAGCTGTCGGGAAGCAAGCCAGTTTTTTGACCTACTTCAAGGACTATATTCTTTTTGCTCTGCTTTCACCCACCGATGGAATAAGGTGTTCACTGCGCTAAAATCCCTTTCCTGTGCAAGATGGAGCTGCCAAGCAAACTCCACAAGAGCTCTTCACGGAAATTTGCTAAAATAAGAGGGGCCTTGCAGATGTTAGCCTCTGATCACAAAGAGTTACAGGACACATTGCATGAGGCCGCTGTGCTGTGTAACAAGCTTGGTAAGGTAGAGACTGCGCTCATGACCATAATTTAGGACACTGTGCTGCAGCGATTCAAGCTTACTAGCAATGGCTTGCAAAAGAGGGATATGGACTTAATGACCACTGTACACCTTTTGGAATCGCTGCATACTTATGTTACATCTCTTACGGGGCAGTTTGCTGACTTTGAGACATCTGCCCAGGCTGTCACGGGTGTTACACAGACCTACCAGTCCGAGACCTAATGCGTGAGTTAAAGAAGAGCTTTTGATGATGAGACAGTGGACAATGTCGTTCTCGCTGGGAGTAAAACGTTCCAAGTTGAGACATTCAATGTGATTATTGACAGTTTGCTGTCAGGACTGAGCAAACGCCTGGATGCATACAGAGACATAAACGGTCGCTTTGGTGTCCCCTTTGACATCGACTGTGATGACACGGAACTCTGCAAATGGGCCAGTGCTCTCTCATCTTCATATCCAACTGACTTGGATACAGCCTTAGCTGATGAGCTGATCCAGTTTAGGTCTTTTGTCACCACTGAGCAAGATAAGACACCAGCAAAACTAGTGCAGGTTGTGCTGAGGAATGGACTCCAGACAATGTTTCCCAACCTTTTTGTTGTGCTCAGGCTTTTTCTCACACTGCCAGTATCCAACTGTGAAGGAGAGAGGACATTTTCACTACTGAAACGAATTCAAAATGAACTCAGGACAACTATAGGTCAGAAGAGGCTTTCTGCACTGTCCTTGATGACCATCGAGTCCGAGCTGGTGAGGGAGCTGGACTTTGAGGACTTGATCTGCAACTTCACAAAGAAAAAGTCTAGAAAGAAGAACTTCTAAAGGTAAGAACTATTATGCTGTCTGTGAATTGAGTAGGCTAGTATAATCTGTTGCGATCGTGTGACAAGATAATGTATATGTGTGCTTTCACAATACTCGAGAGATTTCAGGGACAGTTATTGTTCATTATTTTATTATCAGCATGTAATGATTGATCCATTTAATTCATGTTCATTTGGTTAAAGGAAACGTGAAGGGATTTTGAATGTGGTGATACAATGAAAAAACCATGTCAGAGGAGTGTAAAATATGTGTCAAAATTTTTTTTACAATTTGTTTCAACCGAGTAATAAACAGACAAATATTGCTCCAACTGTTGTTCTCCAAAGCTGCCATATTTGCTGCCTGTCACCCATGCGGTGACGTCTCGTCACTTAAGCACTCTCTTGTAGCAAAGATCTATCACCGCTTACAACAACTTACAATCATGTCTGTCATCAGTAGCGAAGAGTACGTTGATGATCATATGTCTAGCTCAGACAGACTTTGACGTGACCGGGTTGCAGGGATACCAGTTTGAGCCCAAGTGCGACGTAGGGGACAGCAATACAAGTGAAGACAACAAAAGTGAACAGGAGTTGGAATTGGATGAGGGTCGAATGGGAAATGTCAACTGGTGCCGTTGTAACGGGTGCGCTTTATACCTGGTTGGCTCAGGAGAAAGAATGCCTGTACTGCCACGAGAGACAAGCCAGCAGGGAACTTGCAGCACCATCGAATATCGGTAAACATAAAGGAAAGAGTTCAGTAAGCAATCTACACTTTTTTCGGCTTGTCATTTGCTGGAACGATTTTAAATGGGGGCACAAATGTATTTCCGAGGGCTTTATTAGTTTATTAGCTAGCTTGCTAGCAGCATGGTGTGTCATCTATAATATGCCTGCCCCGGTTATCTACCATTACCATGTACAGTGGCAGGAGAAATCAAACTCTAAATTTTCTCAATTGGATATACGCTTGACGTTTAAACAACCGGGTGGGTCACTTGGTAACCAAACATTCAGTGAAGCCGAAAGAAGAACTGATTTCATTCGATATTCGTGGAGGCTGAATATTGTACTCTTTCCAGAGGGAAAAACTTATGACATGAATATGGAGAAAAGTATGTTAATAAACCATGGTATGTCCTGTTTATTTGTTTAAGTAAAAGTTGGCCGGAATCTACTCCGTTGAAATTAAACGCATGCCTCCGTGTATTTTTCGCAATTGTATGTTTTATCAGTGACGATTACAATCAACAGTCTTAATATTGCTGCAGTTGATGGTACAGTCAGCCGCAAAATTCTGACAGCCAACGGCCCCAAAAGTAGGCATGGCTGTTGGATTACTGTAGACACTTCTGTTTAAAAATAAAATCTATGGGTGACACTGCGTTACGACAAATAAAAACAGAACCTATCAAAAGCAACCACCTTCGTTCTAGCTCTATATAAATCTGTATGTCTGCCAAAGCTAAGGTGACTTTACGTCACTTCTTTTAAAGACATGTCGCTGCATTGCAATTTCATTGGTTGAATCTCGCCTGCTTCATTTTAATGGCGGCCTCCTTATCCAGCTTTAGAATGGCATGAAAAGCAAGCTTTCAATAACAATTCTGACCTTAAGAAAAGTTGTAAAAAAATTTTGATGCATATTTTACACTCCTCTGACATAGTTCTTTCATTGTCTCACCACATTCAAAATCCCTTCATGTTTCCTTTAAACTCATGTCAGAGATACAGTGAGGATAAAACTGCCATTTGAACCCAAGTACTTTTTTTTTAATTAAATTAATTTAAATGATTTTTTTTGGCTCAAAGAGGACACCAAAATGTGACCTAAAAATCAGTTTTTAACTGAAAGGATGTGGGAAATTAAAATTAGAAAGTACCATGCAGTTTTGCTTGCATGTTATTCACTCACAGTCCAGTGAGCAAATTCCACTTTGTTACAAAACTTTTATAGTCAGAACAGGATGATATCAGAGTGAAATTATCGGGTAACGGTCATTGCCCGACATGTCCACTGTGCTCATGACTGTTACCACGGCTGGGGGGGGTCTTGAGTGAGTGGCACTGCTCAAATGAACTGCTACGCCACAGAGGAATTGACTTTTCTTCTGCCTGTGAATCAACTTCTCCCCCGCTAATTTCTGTTGATTTTGAAAATAATTACCTTAAACACTAAAAAATCGTTTAATGTCCAGTAAATCACGACCGTTACCAATGAAATATTTTGTTTCGTATTCTACGATTATACGCATCACCTTATTGATTTTTCATGTATCCTGGAATGACTCCATAATCACCTTTGGTCGGCAAAGAATGTTTTCCGCTGTGTTGCTACAAGTTGGCTGATTTCCTTTTCTAAGCGTATGGTGTCCACCGTTTTGTTTGCAGCAAAGACAGTTACTGAAAAGGGAATTATGATATTATCATCTGAATCCATCCTTATTCTTGATCTTTGTTCAGCAACTGGCCGTCCATCTGCTAGACATTACTAACTGCTATTTTTGCAATTTTTCCAAATAATTTGTGTAATTGATCTCATATTTTAGGATTATAATGCGATTTCTTATACTGCAGTGACGGGGTTCATTCATACCCATTTCTTGATGAACGTTATGCTTCAGTCAATTATTTTTGTAAACTGTCCTCTAAAATATCACATGTATTAATTGGACTGTTGGGGATCGCGCATGCGAAGCGCAGAAGCTCTGCGATCTATTTACATTTTGGACCACAAATAGTAGCTCCTTGTAAAACAGTTTGAATACGTTTTGATTGTTTGTTGTTTTATTAAAATTTGAAAGTACATCATCACTACTAATGGGTTTGCAGGATATCTTCAAAAAATAAAGCAGAATGCTTGTGACTAACAGGTCAAAGTTCAATAAATCGTTCAGCAAACAAACTACATATCTTTATAAGATTTCCATAATGGTATGATGTGTTTCCTTATCTTAAAAAAATGGTCCGATTGTTATGGGGAGTTTCTTTGTCTGATTAACAACATTTATGATAACTTATAATTAATAATGGTGATTTGCATCCTCTGAAGTGCTGTAACATCTTCTCCACCACCAAAGGATAGGCTACATCTTCTGACATTACTTTTTTAAAAAATGAGAAGCTACGCACAAAATCTGTTAGGATTAAAATAATTATTGCCAGCTGAAACATAGGCTATTAGTCGGTGCAATGATGATCCGGTCGTAGTATTTGTTCATTTGAATCCAAACGGCCACTACTTTTGGACAGGCAGTGTAGAACACAAATGATCCGTTATACAAGCTGAATTACCGCATGAGAGAATGAAAAAAATCTCGCTGCTTAAGTTACTGCAGAAGCCCAAACCATTGAATGTGATAAAAAAAGACTGATAAATAGTGGTTTTAAAAATGCACGCTTTTAAATGAAAATAAAATAGAGCAACAATGCTTGCTTCACAAAACACACCAACTTCGTTCAGAGAGTTACTAACAGACACACAGACGTAGTATATATATATATATAGTGAGCCTGCGCAGGTTCCACACCAATTGTGTTATGTATAAAACAGTAATATAAACATAATGTAGCCTATAAAACCTATAAAACGAGAGTTATAAAAAGTCGAATTTGGGATTTCAAATGAACGTGTTTTTTTTTAAGCCCATTCTGTAAATATCAAAGAATTTTCCTTTGGAATACTTCAACAGGATCTTGTTGTAATTTATTGTAAAACCTGTCTTCATTCAACCATCTCAGGACTTCTTCCCTGTAACAGTCTAGATCTTGTACCACGATCGCTCCACCTTTGTCAGCAGGATCAATAACCATAATTGTATCATAGGACGATTCGCTCAGAGCTTTACTATGCTGTACTATTTTATATTTTAACTTGAAGATCTGTGAAATATCATATATTCTCTGCCACTGAGCTGAATTAATTATGAATTCAGCTGTAATAATCGTCAAATTGCTCATAACCCTTGTCATTTTATATGTCACACAATTCATATGGAACGTGTGCAGGTTCACTCTATATATAGCATCTTCAGTATGTCTGTTAGTAAATCTGATGAGGATTGTTTGACCCAAAAGTCAGTTCTGATTCTGAATAGTTTGTGCGCTTTTGTAAAGTTAGCAGTGTAGCGCTTCTTTTTATTTTTTAATTTGAAGTTCACTCTTCTTTGGATAGCAGCACCTGCAAAGAACTACACAAGGTGTGCAGATACCCCTTATTTTTAAGAATAAAAACTTTACCTCTAATGGACTAGAAATATCCGCCGCGCTTCTAATGGATGATTAGACCACTAAAGTTCATAGTTCATAGGTATATTCATGAACGTTATGCAAGGTTGTCTGTATTCTACATGTATAACCCATACTGTTCCTTAGTACTGGACCTTGTACGTAAATAAACTCATGAATTTTTATCATCCTAATCCAAAGCATTTTGATTGCATTTTCAATTAAAATTTGTCTTGCCTAATGAGCCTGCTATGCTTGCCAAGCAAAGATGGGGAATGGGACATTTTTTATCCAGGATTAAAAAGTCACATCAGTTTTGGTGTCCACACAATGGCTGCTACTGCATCTGTTTAAATCTGTGCTACTTCTGTAAATGATCAGTACTTTATCAACTTGAAGACAAAATTACGTTTGATGGATGCTGTTGTAAGTAAGCAGATTCATTCATAATAGAAAGGGCTTTTAAAAGTCACATCAGTACTATTTTATGGGGAAGAGTAACGTGCGTTGCGTTGTCCACTCTCTCAAGATGACAGTTACCAGGATTTTTTTGTGCAGCATATGTTTGTGTTTTGTAGGCCATTATGCATCCATGAAAATATATCAGAATCATTGCAAGTTATTAAGATACGGGGCTGCAGTAGATACCAAGGTGATGACTGCTAGCAAGTTGATAGTACACTTGATAAATTCATTTGCAAAAGAAAAAAAAAAAAAAACAATAAAAGCTTAGCGTTAGTCAAAATGTAATAACAGTGTACATTCACTAATGTCATGTCTCATCATGACCATGGGACTGGCACATCAGACTGGCATTGGCTTGAGAAAGGCATCATAAGGGGCAGCACTATCTCAGTCATCTTTTTCGCCCTCTCTAAAAATATGGTTGGTAAGACAGGTAAGGTAGAATGCATGGCCCCTTTGACTAAGTCTGGTGTCCGTCATCCCCAATAACAGCATTTATGGAAGACCTGACTGTGATATGAATGACCTGACTGTCCTGAGCTGCAGGTTGATTCTCTAAGACCTAGATAAGCTCATTACATGGACAGGGATGAGCTTTAAACCAGCAAAAATCAAGGTCTCGATTGCTGAGGAGGGGGAAAGAAGGTGAAAAACTTTGGTTCTCAATGGCTGCAGTCACCATCTGTTCCATTACAGAGCAGCCAGTCAAGAGCTTCAGGAAGATCTTTGAATGCCATTTGAAAGATACTGCCTCCATCCAGTAAACTAGCAAAGAGCATGAGGCCTACCTCACCAACGTAGACAAATCAGATTGGCTGGGGATGTTTATGGCATGGTTGTACCAGCATGCCATACCGCCCCAGATCCTGTGGCCTCTGATGGTTTATGCTGTACCTTTAAGGACAATTGAGCCCTAGAGAGGAAGATCAGCAACTACTTGCAAAGACAGCTAAAGATACCCAGCAGTCTGAGCCGTGTTGCCCTGTATAGCACCAGTAACATCCTGCAGCTTTCGATCAGTGGCCACATTGAAGAGTTCAAGGAGAAACACAAAAAAATCACTGGACTTGGGTGAGTCACAGCTGAAAGCAGAGGGCGCTGATGGGGTCCATTACAATGGGTTGTTCGGACATAGTCTACATCCCGGTGACCAGAGTCAAGAACGTCTAAGGCAAAAAGTGGCAAAATCTTGTTCAGGAGGAAGTAGGAGCAGGTGTGGAGTGGATGCAAGCCAGCAGGATCGTAGGGACTGGACAGCAAGGAGCATAGACTAGATGAAAAAGTGTATTGTAATGAAAGATCACCTGGTCCAAGACCTGGCAAGTAGACTTTCATCATATCAGGCTTTTAGTACAAGCTGTCTATGATGTCCTACTAAGTCCAACAAACCTTCACGTCTGGGGCAACAATGAGACACCTTCCTGCTCTCTTTTTAAAGAGTATCCTTGGAACATTGCCTTTGCAGCAGCTCAAAAGCCCTTGGAGATAAGTGCTATTGCTGGTGCCATGACCGAGTGCATATGTCATTCTCTGAGGGCAAGGGCCACCGTCAGTGAAAGGCCATTGTGTTCCTCTGAGTCAGAGAGAAACCGCACCTACAACTTAGAGCAAAGTTTGGTCTCCTTACAACTGCTCCCAGCTGGCCACTTGGAAAGGGACATGGGCAAACAGTGGACGTTTACAACCCTGGCAACATCAACCCAGCTCCGACCAGACATGACCATCATCTCAGAGTCCACCAAGCAGCCGATTATGCTCAAACTCACACTGCTTTGGGAAGTTCGTATGGATGAGACCAACTAAGAGAAAGCACAACAAGTGCTAGGAGCTTGTGGAAGAGTGCTTGAGAAAGGCAAGGTTGGCAATCTCTCCAGGGCCGGATCAAGGTCCTGTGAGGCCCCGGGGCACATGTCTATTGGAGTTGCCCCCACCCTGGAGACACGACGCATGAAGGGCTGGGGGGAAGGGACAATCTGATAAAAGGACTTGCCTCATACTTTATTTTCCCACTGCCTGCAATGGAAATCAACCCAACTGGAGGGGCCTTAGGGCCCTAACACTATAGGTGCTGAAGCACCAGGGCCCCTAGGGGTCAGCTCAAGTTCTCAGCACCAGGGGTCCGGAGGGCCTCACATTGTAAGCACCAAGGGTCCCAGGGGCCTGACATTACCAAGACTGTAGATTGGAGCACCCAGTGGTTAGCTCATGCTATACGTAGCCATAAGTCAGTTAATGTATTTTATACTGGGGTCATTCCGTGTCAACTCAACCAGAGTCCCCAACATCAAAATTTTGATTTTGATAAAACTTTGCACATTTCAGGAGATATGCATTGGCAGTACTGAGGTCAAATATTTCAGCTCAATTATTGCTAGTTCCTGAAATTTAGCCTATTTTAGGGAAGGGGGGTCAATTTCAACAAAATCACCTTAATTTTGGAGGGAGTTTGAGGGCCTCAGAAATGGACTTTCAGAGCTGACAGACCCACAAGTTTCGTTTTGTCATCAGAAAAGTTGCTGAACTCTTGGCTTAAGCTACTTTTCTTTACTCAGTGTGTTTAGTTCACCTGTACCGTGGACTGGAAAAAGCAAAAAATACCATCATACTAATTTTTTCAAAATTTTATGCATTTATTATTCTGTAACTAATTAAGATAGAGCCCTGAGACTTGGCATACAAACTGTCGGTTATCTTTCTGAAGACCACAAAAAATATCAAAGTCACAATGGATGTATTGAATGTTTTAATAACCTTCGAAGTTGGCTTCAGAATGAAACGTGCGTATTTTGGGTCATTATAGTGGGTATATATCTCAAAAGGGACACAAGAAATCAATGTCATATTTTTAGTGCTTGAAGGCATGGGTCTTAATTATTTCACCATTTCACACCAGATTTATAAATCTTCCACTGTGGGGAATATAATAAAATTTTTTTTTTTTTGGTGGGGAAGTTCCTAAAATTTGGTTGATTTGACATGGAGTGACCCACTGAGCACCATAGCATTCAACTTCCCACAAAAGTCTTTGGCCTCACGTCATGCATGGCCTGAGGCTCGGAGGCCCCTTAGGAGTCCGAGGCCCCGGCGTACTGGCCCGGTCTATAATGCTGCCTCGAATCTCTCTGTGAACCTTTAGAGGTTGACTGGCAAGAATTTGTTGAAATTCATTGTTACATAAACAGTTTTGTTGAATAAGATAGCGAGATGTTTTTCAATGATCAGTGATTCCAAACTTTTGAGCAGTAGTGTATTCAGTCTTGGCCTCAGAGTAATTGTTTTATTTAAAATATGAACACATGATTAGTAAAGCAGAGCAAAAACAGCCCGTTTTCCAACTGTCCCAATTCTTTTTCTTTTCAAGTACATGGCTTTATTATGGAAAAATGTTTTTGTATAGGTCATTGTGCTCATGTATGCATACGTTTGTGAATACCGACATGAATTTTGAAGGATGTAGTCGGTTTTCTGTAATTTTTAGTTGAAATCTTTAAATCTGAAGAAAGACATTTAGTTCTTTTTTTTTCCCCCAAACATTTTCATGGTAAATTTGCGCCATCTTCTGGTGTCCTTGTGAAATTACCATCAAATGCTGACTGAGATGACTGGGGGGGTGAGAGGGAGGCCAGTGAGTCCTATTCACATTTTTCTGTGATCAGAAGTATAAATAGGTTTTAATCCTCTTATAAGCATTCAGTTGAATATAAAAATTGCTTTTTTACATAATGCAGAGCATGATACCAAATTATAGCGACATCTTATGTTCATTTGTTGTCTGAACTAAAAATTCAAGATGTTTTATTTGAATTTAACTTGAGAAGTCACTGCAAATAGTATACACGCGTCAAAAGAAACTACTCACTAAGTAGGAAAGAATATTATAGTTCACAAATAAATAGCATTGTACCACAGGACTGTTGAATGCTCACTTATGACTTGTTAATGGACATTCTAAGGATGTGCATTATTTTCTTACTACTGCAATCCTACAATGCAGTTCAAAACATGTTAACCTTTTGACACTTTGTATCAATTCACCACTCATGAATTTCAGGCTAAATTTAACTGACACTTTCAGTCAAAAAGTTGCAGATATAGGATGTGAAGGCTAAATAAGGCACAGACCACATGTTTAAGTTTTTCTGTTAATAGCTATGGCGAATATGGTGATTATGAGAAATTGGACAAGGCACAATGCAACAACTGTCCAAGTGGAATTATGACTCCACAAAATTATTAACCACAACTCTGAATAACAAAACAAAATAGAGCTAAGGTCTACAGTCTTGTATTCAGCAGTTGACGTTTTGCCTGTTTCAAAGCAACATACCTGAATGTTAACAGTGTTGGAAAGAAATAGTCTGCATATAAATGCAATTTTTGAACAAAAACTATGTCTTTCGCCAAACATATGTGCATAGTGACGATGCTATGAGCACAATAAACAACTTCATCTCAGTAATCATGCAAAAATAAATGTAGCATCGTCAGCTTTGTGGTTAAGTGGTATTACATAAGTGGTGCAGTCGTTTTTGCGTAATGACCGGCTTGTAGTAGTTGAGTGCTTGCATATTTGTAATTCTAGTCTTGTGTTTTGATAAGAAACTATTTTAGGTGTTGTATACGCTCAAAAATCCATAAATGCAACACTTACTGCCAGCATCACCTTTACTTTTACTATAAGCACCTTAAGCTGAGCAATTTATGTGACAGTTATCTGGATATTGGCTCCATATTTGTCACTAAAGATACCAATTGTGATTATTATTATCATTATTGTTATGGTTACTATAATTACTAGTAGTAGTAGTAATATTGGTGGTAGCAGTATTGCTGCTGATGACAAAAAGCGTTGTGAGAGGGAAAGATAATGTTGCTAATGGTGCCACAACTGATTCTGCAGCTCTTCCTGATGCTGATGTGCATGAGGATGCAGACGATGATAAGGCGAGTCATTATGATAATTCCCGATGTAGCATCATCAGCATTCAAATGACTGAAGTACCCAGAAAACCTGTTTACCTTTTGCGAGAATTAATGTTATTTCTTCCCTGACTGAGATGGGAGCTGCAGTGAGTCATGCTGAGGGCGTGAGGGAGGGCTAAGAAGGACAGGGCTCTATTTTTTTTTCCGTCTGAACAGGGTTTGCTGTTACAGCCTCGCTCGCTTTTTACCTTTTGATTGGCAGTTGTCCTATGTTCATCTTTCCAGCCTCACCCCTTATTCACTCAGTGTGCAGTCTAGGGCTTTCCATTCACACCACTGTACAGCGACGGTCCCAATTGCTCTCACACCTGTGGTGAAGTCTTCTGTCTCAAAGCCTGACTCACCATTGCAGGAAGCAGCTCAATTGAAATGTCCAAGCCAGGCTCTGAAGTGATATTATTTTCATTCATGGTACCAAGTCTGCCTCAGATGCAGTGCTATCTTGTTTTATTCTTTATTACCTCTTTTCTGTTTTTTTTTTATTATTATCTATTACCTGGAAGCTAGGCAACCATTTGATTGGGCATTGAGCCTTTGAATAGTCTGGTGGTAGCCTGCATTGACCGCAGTCCATTTCTTCGCTTTAATTATACTGAAGTCATTGAAAGGAGTTTTACTTACTTTTTTCAGCATAATTAGTCGACCATTACCTTGGAAACATTAATTAGTTTTTAATTCACTTTTAGTTTAGCCCTTGTTGCCAGAAAAGTATGTCAAAATGCTTTGACAACTGAGGTGGTTACATCTGAAACATCTGTTTATCTGTTGATGCTGCTGATTCAAGGAGATATGAGAAAACTGGTGCTGTGAGGGATTGATGAAATGAAAGTTGATGTGATTTTTAATGAAAAAGACTTGCAGATTCAACTGCAGTGAAAGATGAACTTCTTACCCTTGTACTTTGTATTATTTGTTCTACAGTACTATTATCGATGTGTTTTTGATCAAATTTCTCTGAGCAAACATTAATCAGTTATTGGCCATGCTCTGTGGGTTTAGTTGCCAAAAGTGTGTGATTTCTTTTGTGTTATTGTGGGCCTAAGTAACTGTGGTTGATTGATAATTGGCACTGACAGGGCTCAACATTGTATCATGTTGAGTTTGAATATGCTGACTCACATATGTTTATTTACTTGCCATGTGGAAATGACCCTAAAATGTTTTTTTGAATATTAATTTCTTCCAACACACCAGAACACATCAACTTCATGATTCATTCTTGAAACTGCAAAGAGCGGAAGGTTTCTTCGAAAATCACTTCAGCTGGACGGGCCTGGGAAGTTGTGCTGCTCGGTTGGGACCTCAAATACTCCGGAAGAGTGGAATAGATCGTATGATTATTTTATACAGTATGTGCAGACAGGTGAAAAATTTACTCAGTCTTAGTAAGGTGCTGAGCTTTCACTTGCTACCAAATTAGCTTTAACAGAACTTGGCATTGAGTCTACATGTATGAAACTTTACTGGAAAAATGGAGTATTTTTTTTCCCAAGAGATTTTCCGTCATTTGCTGTATTGATGATGGTGGCAGAGAATGCTGTCTGACACTTTGTTCCAAAATCTCCCATATGAGTTCTATCTGTTTGAGCAAGCTGGCCGCACATTCTTTGGATCATTTTCATACTCATCAAACCATTCAGTGACCCCTTATGCCAGGGTTGTCCAATCTAATCCACAAAGGGCCAGTGTGGGTGCTGCTTTTTGTTACAGCCCAGCACTTACACACCTGATTCTACTCATCAAGGTCTTGACTGAACCCCCTCATCAGTTAATCAGTGGAATCAGGTGTTGCGGCACTGGGCTAAAACAAAAACCTGCGCCCACACCGGCCCTTTATGGGGAAGATTTGACACCCCTGCCTTATGCTCTGTGGGGCTTGAGCCATTATCATCCCAGAACAGACCAGTCCTGTCATGGTAAGAATACTTCTAAATAGTACATAGAGGTGATCACACAGAACAACTCTTCATTGATTCTCAATGACCCTTTTGCCTTAAGGGGGATGACTGCCCCCAAACCATGGCAGGAAAATGAACAGAAGCATCTGGGTTTGCTATGTTTTAACACATATTAATCCTGGTTTTTTCCCCTTTAATTTGTCACCTGTCTTTAGTTATTTGAAAATTCAGGAGATTCTAAAAAAGTCGGGGGAAAAATAGATTGAAAATAAGTCTGTCCTGGCCATTTTTGCACAGTGTAATGACTAAATAGTAGTTTCAGCTTTTGATTAAGACATGCCAGGCATGATCAGACAAAACACAGATGAGAACACTTCCAAGTTTGAACACTAGATGTCACTCTGCTACCATTTGGTTCCGACAACACAGCACGAACTGAACCATGACTAGCTCATATTCACCTTTTACTAATAGCAGAATGTACATTTATAAAGGAATTTTGTGTATAGTAATTTCAGAAAATTTGGAGAAAATGGAGATATGCTTCATTTTCGGCTGTCAACTTCAACTGAAGTGTACCACACAAATTCATAATTACCTACAGTAAGACTAACACTTTTCTGGTAACCTGGGATGGCAACTACAATGTGCATTGCGTAATATGAGTGTGTTTATCTTCATGACCCAAACTCTTTTTCACAGGCTGAGAACCGCACCATCAAACTCTCGACTGAAAGCAAGCAAGGATGTTTATTGAGCATGTACTTCCAACTGAATGCAGGACACTGTAAGTTCAAGTTCAAGTTCAACTTACTTTATTGTCCCCAATGGGGCGATTTGTTGTGCAGCAGATAGTATGGCACAAACACACACAGCCACACACACAATAAAGACTGCCTACCTTGCAGGCATAGTTTAAAAAAAAACAACAGCAATAAACAACAATTAATAAATGACAAGTCAATAAGAAAGGGCTGAGGCTCAGCATAATATGTCTAAAATGGGGGTGGGGGGCTGTTATCTATGGTTCTTCATAGAATTAAAAAGTAGAATGGCTACGGGGACAAAAGAATGTTTATATCTGTTGATTCTGGATCGTGGAAGTTTAAAGTGTGAACCAGACGGCAACATCTGAACTTCAGCCTGCAAGGGGTGAGAACTATCTGACAGGATAGATTCAACCTTTTTTAACATCTCCTTTTGATACAGTTCCTCCAAGCCTTTCTGCTTAGAACCTGTAATGCAACTGCTCACCTTAATAACCTTGGAAAGGGAGTTATTTTGTTTCACAGTGATAGAACCATACCAGCAAATTAAGGAAAAGGTGACAATTGACTCAACAAAGGATCTATAAAAAAGGGTCAGCAGGGTCTTGTCCACATTAAACTGAGCCAGCTTCCTAAGGCAGTACAGCGCTGCTGGCCTTTCTTGCAAAGTAAGTTAGTATTGGACTCAAAACACAACTTGTCATCAATGATGGATCCTAAATACTTGTACTCTTTTTACAATTTCTATTTCCTGACCCATTATGCTGGATTTGACCGTGTTAGAGACATTAAAATCAATGCACGTGTCCTTAGTCTTTGAAGCATTCAGTTCAAGAAAGGCATCCTGACACCATGTTACGAAGTGGTCAATGACTGGACCGTGGAAGGTTTCCTCGTTCTTCAGTAAGCTGACAATGACCGTATCGTCAGCAAACTTCACAAAGTGCCGGTTTTCAGTCACAGGGCGACAATCATCGGTGTATGAGATAAAGAGGAGGGGGGAGAGAACACACCCCTGCGGTGAGCCAGTTTATGTGAGGGCCAAGTCAGAGAGATGACCATTAACTCTCACTTGCTGGGATCTATCAGTGAGAAAGTCTAATATCCAGCCCACAACGTTGGCCTCCAGTTGGAAACGATGCAAGAGCTTCTCAGCCAGCAGGTGGGGCTGAATGGTGTTAAAGGCTGACGAAAAGTCCACAAACAGCAATCTGGCATGGGTTTTGTTGCTCTCAAGATGTTTGAGGATGAGGTTGAGAACTGTTACAGTTGCATCTTGGACCCCTCTGTTGAGCTTGTATGCAAACTGTAGTGGGTCGAGAAGGTTGTTTGTCCTAAGTGTCAGCTCTCTTTTAATCAACTTTTCAAAGGACTTCATCACAAGCGACGTAAGGGCTATGGGTCTATAGTCATTTAAAGTCTTGAGGTGGCTATTCTTAGCTACAGGGACTATGGTTGACTGTTTCCATAAGTCAGGCACCTTCTGTTGGCGCATTGACTGATTAAAAATATAATTAAAAATGGGGCCTAGCTGTTCTGCGCAACAAGAGAGAACACGGCTGCCAATGTTGTCTGAGCCAGGACTTGTTTTGGCTTTGCAGTGTTTGAAGGTGTTCACAACACTTTGCACAGAGAAACAGACAGCTGATTGGGACAGGGACAGTAAGGACTGTTTTTGGGAAACAGTTTAATTGCTAAAATCATGTATATCGAATCTTGAATAAAACTGATTTAGTTCTTGGGCCAGCATGTCTGATGTAAAGCCTTCAAGTGCCACCTTTTTCTTTGTTTTGTCATTTAGACCCACCATTGTTCTGATACTGTCCCACGCTGAGCCTAGGAGATTATTGCTCAGTTTGTGTTCCACTTTGAGTTTATAGTCCAATTTAGCCCTTTTGATTGCACGTTTAATATCCTTTTGAATGCTGTGTAATTCCTGAAGGTTGCTTTGCCTGAATGCTAGCTTTAAGTCTTTAAGATGTTTACTCACCCATGGCTTATTATTGGGGTATATTTTGACTACCTTTTTAGGAATTACAGTGTCCTCACAGTATTCGACCCATGAGCTGACCACTTCAGTCATTTCATTTATGTCCCGTGAAGACCGGACAAACTCCTCCCACAGGATACAATCTAAGCAGCCTTGCAGCACCAGCGTAGCCTCCTCAGACCAGACCTTCACTTCTCTGGTATCCACTTTCCCCCTCTGTAGGCAAGTGCGATACGCTGGTATAAGGTGCACGCAGTTGTGATCGGCTGAACCAAGGGGAGGGAGAGGGACAGGTTTGTAAGCACCTTTGATGGAGCCATAACACTGATCAAGAATCTTCCCATTCCTGGTTGGGCAAGACACGTATTTATAAAAACATTTGAATATTTTGTCCAATGAGCAGTGATTGAAGTCACCTAAAATTATGTTTGGGGCATCGGGGGACACTGCCTGCAGTTTCTGAATAGTGTTATGGATTAATTCTTGGTCAGTGCTTTTGTTAGCCTTTGGGTGAATGTAAACAACAGTTATGAAAATCTGCAGGAATTCTCTTGGTAGATAAAAGGGGCACATGGAGACGGAGAGCAGTTCAATGTCCTTTGTACACAGCTTTTCTCTCAACTAGTGTAGTTCTGCACCAGCACTCATTTATGTACAGGCACACCCTGCCCCCTTGCGACTTACCAGTGGTCGCTGCGACCCGATCCACACATAAAGACGCACCGAATCCATCCAATGCAATGTCAGAGTCCAAGTCTGACTCTCCCAGCCATGTTTTTGTCAGAGTCGGGATACAGTACAGGCTTATTTGAATTTGTGTTGGTATCGGACATGGGCTTGCAATTCATCGGACTTATTTCGGAGGGACTGCATGTTAGCCAGGATGATAGAGGGCAGAGAAACGCGCAACAGGGGCCGCCTCGCTCGCTTGTGTTATCCAGCTCTCCTACCCCGCCTCCTTGTTCCCCGGCGAGGTGCGCTGGTAGAGCTCCCATTCTTTCCATACTGCCATTTGATGTCGGCAATATTCGGGAAGATTAGATCCGGAGGTAGCCTAGAGTTCGCTGGTTGATTGAACTTTGACAGATAATTAAGGATTTTATACAGCCGAGACTGAGAGGTGCCGCGCCTGGCTTCCGCCAGGTGAAAAGTTCCCGACAACACCACCATCAGCAGTATACATCCAACAATCCATTCCATTTTAACTGATCAGGGAAAACGACTGCTGCAGGGCTAATCAGGCGCAGATGTTGCGGATGTGCGTTTAATCTGAGATCATATATTAAAGAGCACTTGGATAACGTAACGAGTTATACAAACAAACAGACAACCATCACGCTACTATTGCTGCCGGTCGCTGCGTGCGCTTGCGCCCCTCCTCCATCATAGACGCACAAAGAGGTAAGGCTGATGACATAATGAGTCACAATGATGTGGGGAAGGGAGTCTTTATTAACAGGAATTCAGTAATAGAAGCAGGGATAGCTGTGGCCCAGAACTGTTGAAGGGCAGTCTAAGTAATTTGGTAATGACTGGAGAGAGTTGGGGTGTGTCTGCGCCCAGGTCAGTAGTCGTACTGGGGCAGAGGCCAAGTGATGAATCCCATTTGCAGAAGCAGGACTGGCTGACAGTAGAACTGTAGGGTATAACAGGAATGCAGTCCCAATCCTGGAGAGCAATGCAAATACTTGGGAGCTTGTCCCTAATAATAAGACTCCGAAGTGTAATTACATTTTTTTTATCATTAATTTACTGGTAACACATGAAAGAAGAGCTTAGCTCAATGCTAGAAGACACAAACTGACTGCAAGACATAGTAGGGTTTGAACCATGACATTCCAGCAACCTCACAAACACCATAGACAAGGTATTCACAAAAGGGGTGAGGCATACAACTGATCACGCTGGGGAGTAAAGGAAGAGACGAGACAATAAATAAATGAACCATGATGAAGTCTCTATAAAAATGAGCAGTACAGCTCATGACAATGTTCAATTGTGAAAGTAAGAGCCTTTCCTCATGCACAATGTGACAAGAACATGCAAAATTGGGACTTAACAGCTGCGTGGCCACAAGAAAGTTTCAAATGTTGTCCAGTGAATTCAGATTTACCCTATTCCAGTTTGATGGGCATGTCAAGGTAAGAAAGAAAGTCCATGAAGCACTGCACCCGTGATGCATAGTGCTCACTGTACAAGCTTCTTGAGGCAGAGTTATGATTTTGAGTTGCTTAATTTGGTCCGGTCTTGGCTCAGCAATGTTATTTAGCAATTAAATAAATTCAGCAGACTACCTAAATTAGGCTGAATGTACTAATGATCATGTTATCTCTTCAACTGATTTTTTAATCCCTGATAGCATAAGCATATTTCTGGGTGACAATGCCAAGATTCTTCAGGTTCAATTTATTGAGAAAGCATTGTTCAGTAAGCGTGAAGAATAATTTCCACACATGAATTAGCAACCTGACCTTAAGCAATTGAAAGTCTTTGGGATGAGCTGAAGAAGGTTTTCGGAGAGGTTTGACTGTCCCATCGTCAATACTAAATCTCGGCCAGTCTACTAAACAGTTTGGCTGTGTTCAGAGTGGGGAAAAAAGTATAATACAGACAGTCAGGCTATGTACTCTCAAAGCAACAACAAATTTTAGTCAGGAACATCAGCAGTTGGATGGATATAGATATGCAAACATAATTACAGTCTTGCCTTTGGCAAGGGAATTGTCACAAAATGTCGAAAGCAGAATATCAAGCAGAATATAGGCAATAAGAAGTGCTCACAGAAAAATTCCTGACCGGTTGTTCACTTTTTTTCAGTATTAGTAAAGAAAGTTTCTTTTAATTGCTGTATCATATGATTCATTATTACTGTTTTTGTAGTTATGAATTGCGTTCAATGATTTACAATTAAAGAGTGCGATGTCTGGTTCAGTTTTGATAGAACCATGGTTTTCTTATTTTCTCACTTATTTTTACAGTTTTACTAACACAATCTTTTTTCTCCCGTTTTCTAGTGCCCAGACCTTCAGCCAAGTTTTATTTTTCACTCTGAGGTCCAGTGTGTAAAAGCTGCTAACATAGCAATTTAATACATGCATTCTTAGTCCTACACTCTAATGTATATGATGTTAGCCCTTTACATTACTTACCTTCGTGGTTCCCATTTGGCTCTTTTTTTAAACATAGATATCCTGCTGTGTTGCAAAACGCAAACTAAGCATGTAGTTTGAAGTATTCACCATTGTGGTTGAGGAAAATCATAAGTAAATTAAAGTTGCCTACAAGGTAATTAAAAAGAAGGGAGTGGTGATAAATTGCAATTTGAGTAGCATCAAATACAAAGAGCACCATCATTTATTGGACTCAATTTATTTACTAAAGCACTTTGAGTTTGAAAGGACACAATGTCCCTGAGGTTTAAAGACAGATTGTCAGCTTTTATCCTAGGGTGTTTTCATCCATATCACCATTTATGGTGCTTTTCCACTGCATGGTACAGCTCTACTCGACTTGACTCTACTCAGTTTTGTATCCATTTCCATTGTGCGTAGTACCAGGTACTGGGTACCATCTCTAGTACCTCCTCAGCCAAGGTTTCAAGCGAGCCAAGCCGGAACTAGAGCCTGAGGTCAATGCGTCACAGACCACTGATTAGTCAGAGGGATTTGCCATTTGTGTGACACGGGACAAGCTAACACAATACAGAACATAATTGACATTACAATGGAATGGGACAATAATCACAGCAACACAATCTGAAGTGTAAACATTAAGGCATGACTCATGGAGGTAAATATGTTTCAAAATCAACAAGCTAGCTAGCTTTCTTGTCAGCTAATTTAACACAATCATTTCAGGATCACATAACAAGGTAGAAACTTTCAGGCAAGAGGATTATACGTTGTATCATCATTACCTGATGGATAATGGGAGTAGTGAATGCTTAATGCTCTCTATCACACGCCCCTCCTCTTCTCCTGTGGGTGCTGACTGATGGCGGTCTACACCCCTGCATAAATTACAGAGGACTGAACAACATCACCATCAAGAACTGCTTCTGCCATTAATGTTTAAGTTTCTCCAGGGAGCCACCATCTTTGCCAAGCTCGATCCAGGTAACGCTGACCATTTTGCGAGAATTCATGAAGGAGATAATGCAAAACAGCCTTTGACACCCCATCGGGCTACTTTAAGTACCTAGTCATACCATTCGAGCTCTCCAACTCCCCAGGGGTCTTTCCGAACCTTGTGCCTCGTGACTGATGTGCAGCACAATATGCCAGGCTAATTTCTTTACGTTTACCTTGACAACATCCTCACTTTCTCCCACTTCTCTCGGACAGTCACACTCAACATTTACCCCAAGTTCTCCTGTGTCTTTTTGAGAATCACCTTTTTGCCAAAGCAGAGAAATGTGAATTAATGTGCCATCTATGATTTTTCTGGGATTCATAGTATCTGACCAAGGCAAATGCATAGATCTGGGTGAAGTCCCAGCTGTCAACGAGTGGCCAAGACCAGTATTAAAATGCTTCCTTGGGGGCGCCAACTTCTACCATCATTTCATCTGCAACCATAGCCACCCCATTGACTGCAGTCACATCCACTAGCATAACATTTGTCTGGAAAGATGCTGACATTGCTTTTCTAAGATTCAAGATTTGATACATCAGTGCCCTGGTTCTCATCTGTCCCGACCCCAATTGGTAGTTCGTTATTGAGGGGCATGCTTCCGATTTTGCTGTTAGTGCTGTTCTGTCCCAAGAGTGTGTGGTCCAATGCCTGTGCCTACTATTCTCATTGCCTGACCCCTAACGAGCAAAAATATTCTGTGAGAGACTGGGAGCTCTTAGTCATCAAGCTGGCTTTGGATGAGTGTCACCACTGGCTGAATAGCAGGTAAGTAGCCTTGTTGGTTAGGACTGATCACCTTGAGTACCTGAAATCAGGTTTAGTTATCCACCGGTGACCTTCCTCTCGAGGTAGCTTCACCAAAGCTCTCACCCTGTTTCATTAGACCCTTCCCTATTTTTAAAGTTGTTAACCCAGTGGCAGTCCATCTCCAGTTACCCCGCACCCTGAAATGCATCCATCCTACCTTCCATTGTACCTTCTGGTTAAATGTGTCCTACCTTAAGCGAGTGTTCCGCAATGCTTTTACCCCTGCCCGCGTCATACCCTTTCCTGGCTGTTTTGTTGATGAAGCTGTAACTTACAAGGTCAAGCGCATGCTGGACGTGAAGCCTCAGGGGGTTGGGCTCCTGTACCTTGTCGACTAGGATGGGTATGGGCTTATGGAGTGCTGCTGGATTCCAGCCTGAGGCACTCTAGACCTGTGGCTTATAAGAGACTTTAAGCGCACGCATCCTGGTCTTGATTCTGGTTGCCCATTGTGCGTATATTATTGTATATTACTGAGTCTTTATTATTTTCATTGTTCTATATGTATTTATTGTGTTTACATTTGTATTAGTTGATCATTGTATTATTTGTGTTTGCTTTCTTTCCCCTGACACTTGCCTCATGCTTTTTGTTTTCTACCCCGCAATCATGCACTTTCCCTCCCCTTTCTGTTGCTCTATTAGCGCACCTTGTTTCCTTGTTCATACCACACCTCCCTTCACGTTCACTCCCAACGCACTCACCTGTTCCCCTTTCTCAATATCTTCCTTTCCCTTTATGTGCGCCACTCTTTCTTTGTAGCATCCTAAAATTGTTTGCAAGTTCTCTGCCCTACATAGGAGCATTGTGTATTCCTCTCATGACTCTTGGTCACGTTTTTTTTTTTTTTGCCCACGCTTCCAATCCAGCCTAGTCCCTTGTGTTTGATTGATTTCCTTTGTATGATTATTGCTGACCTTTTCTGGAAAAAAATTTTGGATGACCCCGTTCTTGGTGGACCTTAAGTTTGAATTCAGACCTGCGTATCACTTAATTACTATGATTTGGATTTTGCCTTTGTGCTGCATTCTTCCTGAGTGATTTTGACCCAGAACGTCTGACCCAGAGCTCTTACAAAATCATTAAACTGAGTTACTGCCTTCGTGTGACTCGGTTTCCTGTTATCTTCAATTGGACTCAGATCCAATTATTGATTCAGCAAACAGAAACATCCATCCATTATCTACAAACCAAATCTTCATAAGGGTTGCCAGGAGCTGGATTTTATACCAGCCAACTAGTAGCTAAAGACAGGAACCAACCCTGGTCAGCTCATCAATCCCTCACCACACTCATACACCATTCACTCACACATTTTAGAGTCTCCAGTTAATTTTACTTGCATGAAAGGCACCAAGCCAGTTTCAAACCCCCCTCTTTTTGCTGTGAGGCTACAGCATGTGCACAACTCACTGTGCCTCCGTAGTGCCCCAACAAGACAAAAAATGTGTCACTGTCCAATTAATAATGGTACTCACTTAAACTGGATTTCTGAAACATGTTACTAATGGTCAGGACATTTTCAATTGAAGGAATTCACATAAGGTGGGGTCATTGGTTCATTGCTCATATCGTAACTCAAAGCTGCAGAGCAGTGTGAACAGAATGTCATGACTTGCAAGAGGTTTTTTAAATGTGGAATGCGCAGAGCTTTGGGACTGAACTAAAAGTTTTAAGGTTTCCAATTGGAGATTGTTCACTGATTTTGAAAATTTTCCTATTTTTGAGGTTTTGCTACCTTAGGTTTGTAATCAGTTTATTTCTAACGAACTAATCATTCATTTTGCATGGCCTGGCCTTGTAAAGTCTTTTTACAGAAGTCTAACCAATGCCTGAATGGTATGATGGAAGTTAAAGTTGCTCATATGGGTTATTTGGGGAATTCTATCTCACATTGTGGTTTTGTTTTGAGAAGAAAGAACTGTGTTATGTTGCACCATTGGCCTGCATGGATCATGGAGAGGTCCGGTGCTTTTATTGTCCAGTCCGGTGCTCTCATTTATTCATAATCCTTTCCATGATGGATTCGTGAATGCTCTATTCTCTCTCCATTCTGGAGTTGTGTTGCAGCGGTATCGACTCCACCAACATTCACAATTCAGGTACACACTCACATTAACTGCATGCAAACAATGTACACGCACTTCTTGTAAGTCCATACTTTTGTTCATGTCGCACGTCCATAAATTCCATACTTCTCCCAAACTCTTCTTTACTCTCACTGTCATGCACAACCAGCTGTGTTGTCGAGTGAGTCCACATAGTGAAGCTGTGCCGAGACCCTGAAGCTAATGCTGTTTACACACTGTTCATCCCAGCTGTGGCTGTCAATGCCCATTTGATGAAGTGTCGTCTCTGAGAGGAATAACCAAATGGGCTTCCCACAGAATAGAGACTATAAGACTCCTCACTGTTATGGAGCATTTAGCTACCTGGACAAGGTGACTCAATGACTTCAGTTTCAAATGGGCTTCATTTTAGCTTGCCAGGGGTGAGAGGGGGATAATGGAAGGTGAACCCTTTGAGGTGAACCCTGAAGTTCATTATATCAAAGAACCATCTTCACACATTATTGAGAAGAGCAGCTTGACTGAAGTAGAAAAAGGATACTGGAAGTATGCAGCATTAAACATAATAGCAGCTCGTAATATTTCTGCTATGATCCACCAGAACACTGAACACTTGCATGTATGAACCTGATGAATTACACTGTCCTTTTGGGAAAAGTGGGATAGGCTCATATAAATGAATTGGAAAAAGTAATATTCCACACACAGACTGTTGTACTGCTGATTGCTATGAATGCCAAAGTAAAGCCAATATAAAATATGTTCAGTTGGATTTGTTGCTGCATTTCCGCAATGTGTGGTGAATGCATGACATATACTGCAAATCAAATTAATTGTGTGAGCATATACTGTACATATATTTATTTATGGACTATACATATATTTATTTATGGACTATATGCAAGTCCAATTTTAAAGAGGGATATACAAAATATCTTTTTTCTTTAAATGAATTCAATGCGAAAGGATTTTTTCAAGGGAAAACCTTCTTCAAAAATGCTTCAGCATCTTACATAGAACTTGACTACTTGAACTTGGGGAGGGGGAGTGACTCGGAGGAGCATGGCAGCGTACTGAGACCTAAGCAACTTGAGCAACAAGCACAGCACTATCGCCTGATCCTTCAACGCATCTACTGTCAAACACCGGACTATCTACAGTACTACAGCCATAAACCTGGAAAATTTGTTTACTTTCATCGACAATCACTTCTACAACTTGGACATCATGGCATCCGAACCCAGGAAAAAACAACCAAAACGCGACTGGTCCACCAAAACAGAGGAAGAAATCCCAACAATTGAGGTCAGTGTACTCCAATCCATAAACAGCAAACTTTCCATACGGGAACTACTCCATACCGATCTTAAGGACTTGAAAGCTAGTCTTGAATTCTCCCAATCACAAATTGACACTCTTTTACAAGAAAATTATGAACTTAAACGAACTGTCAAAACTCTCTCTTCCGAAGTTACATTCCTTTCCAAAGAAAACAAAGTCATTAAAGAAACAATGCTTGATATTCAGTGCCGCAGCATGCGGGACAATCTAATATTTACAGGAATCCCCGAACAAACACCGGACAACCCAGAAAACGCAATAAAAGAATTCATGCATACTTCTCTTAAATTACCGAAGGACACAGTAAACGAAATAACATTCCACCGAGTTCACCGCCTTACCTCCAAAGGTAAAATCAAACCAGCTCCGATAGTGGCGAAATTTGAGCATTATAAACAAAAAGAACTCATTAAAAGCAAAGGCAGAGAATTAAGAGGAACAAAATACGGGATGAATGCCCAGTACCCAAAAGAAATACAAGAACGAAGAAAAAAACTTGTCCCAATTACGAAGGAGTTTAGAGAAAAAGGTAAACGAGCTGTACTATCCGTAGACAAACTGTATATCGACGAAACGCTCTATCGTGACCGCAACATTATTACTTGGCTGTAATCATTCTCCGCGCCAATATTGATCTAATTTTATTATTACAGGAAGACCCTGCTGTCCTTTTATACTCAATGTTGTACCTACATTCAGTATTTCAGGCTTTGCCTTTCTTCGTCTCTTTGCTTCCCCATTCTCTCTTCCTCTCTCACTGTCACTGACTTCGACTGTCCCTCTATCTCTCCAGTTTTTTCAGAAACTCTCTCTTTGTTTAATATCTGTATGTGTGTCCAGTCTATATATGTTCACTGTACTTATGTTTATCTGTTTAAACCATTCTGGGAAATATGTGCAATAGGGGAAAATATGAGCAACATAATATTGATATTAATTGTGGTGGAGCCACTCTACAATGACTTACATTTATCAAATCTGATTAAGTATCTTTACTGTGAATTTCAAAGACAACTCGCCCATTACAAACACACATTTCACAACACTTACAAATGTTATCTTTGACCCCTCAATTTTTCCTGCCCTCCTGTCTCTTATCCTTTGTTATTTTCCCCTCTCTTTCTTACTCCCTTCATCTCACACGCAGCCATATTTGGGTACAATGCACCTGCATAACAAGCATACCTAATATATAATTATGCATCCACTTAAACTGATATCATGGAATGTACGTGGCTTTCATACTCAATCCAAAAGAATACAGATTATCAATCATCTCATGAAATTAAAAGCTGATATATGTTTTCTACAAGAGACACATTTAACAAATGGAGAACTTCAACACAACATCAATTTGACAAAATATACTCATCTACATTTAACAGCAAACAGAGAGGTGTTTCAATTTTAATAAATAAAAACATCCCATTGACCCTCAATTCATCCATTACTGATCCCAACGAAAGATTTATTATTATCAATGTTTCTATCAACCAGGTAATGTTTACACTAGTCAATATTTATGGCCCCAACACTGCCAGCCCACCTTTCTTCCATAATCTCTTCTCACTATTATGCAACTCAACAAATCTAATTATAGCCGGTGATTTTAATACTGTCCTTAACCTTTCTCTCGACCGTTCAAGCAACCTCACCAACTCAAGATCTTGGCACTCTTCCGAAGTTATAAAACAATACATGACTGACTACAGGGTCATTCCATGTCAAGTCGCACACCCTCCCCAGTGACACCTCTTCAATTTGCCTGATTTTCATTCTATTAGTGCCTTATGATGTCAAATGAAAGAATCCGAAGTTTAAGCTTCCTAGCTCAAACGGTTTTTGAATTATGGCCCTTCAAAGTTTGGGTGCCACGCCCACTTTTGGGGTCCGGGAATTGCACACTTAATTTGCAAGCATTTTTGGAGACCCATATCTTTTGTTCTAAGGTAGCTATAGGCCTGTAAATGGCTATATCTCTGTATTCTGGCCCTGTCTATCAGAATCTGCACTTAAAACTAGCATAGGTTTACTATGTTTAGAGATATTAACCCCTTAAAAGTGGATTTTTTAATGACGCAATACATTTTTGGGCCACTTTGGGGGTCTATATCTTGGAAAGTTTTTGTCCTGATGGGGTTTCAACTAATTTGTCATCATATTTGGGTACACTACTGTGTATTTAGAGAATTTCAGGGCACTCAGAGCCTTGATGGGGGTACAGGAGGGTCCCAAATATGGCCTCGGGACAAAATTACCCTTTGGTACCCCCTATTTCAGGCCCCGAGTTGGCCATGTGGGCACATGATGACTGGAATAAGCTTTTTACCCCATCAACAGGCACCTTTTATCAAAGTTTTGAGCCAATAAAAACTTTGATTATCAAACTCCTTCACTATCAACTAAGCCTTTGCATATGGCACTATTTTTGGATATTTTCGGAAAAATCCTAAGTCCAGAAAGTAGGTCAACTGTTGTTTTTAACTGCCTATTCATGTGTATGGTAGTAAAAACAGACCTATGAATTAAATTGATCTATGGGAAGATTAACATGTGCTATTAGCAGCCAACATCCCCCAGTTATATTGACAAAACAAGGGATTAACCCTTTCCCAGCTGCTAACACAATGCTGTTTTTACAATAATTGACACCTTTCCTTGGGCTTTCCCTGTATCTGACCAAACTCTGACAACTCCAACTACTTGAGTTGGATTATTTTGCTTAAGAGATAAATGCATCTTTCAAATAGGAAAGGCAAAGATTAAAACAAGGCAGTGACGTGCGGTGGAGGTTAGTTTGGTGAGGCAGAAACCTCCCCTTTGCTTGATTAGCAATCAGACGATTAACTAGTTTAGTAAGACTATTCGACAGAATGACGGGCCAGTTTAATTTTCCGTGGCGTTATTACTCAGTATAGGCTGTCATTTCATGAAGCGATCAAACATGACTCTGTCTTGGCCTGCTGAAAACCGCCAAAATCCACCATGCTGGGTACCATTTCAAGATATCATATGTCGTGTAAATGCTCCAGAGATTTAAGGTCGTAGTGCTCAGCATTATAAACTTGTTGCAGTTGATGCTGAAAGAATTCAGAGGCTTCTCCCCAAGTTCATTGCCTGTTAATCAGCAAGCCTGTATCATTGACCTGAATTGTAGAATTGTATCTGCTTATATTGCAACAGTAGTGAATGACATCTTGCCTCCTTGATATGGATCTGATCAGATGATGCAAATACATTATAGCTGTTAAATGTATGCGTCCAGTGTGTGAAGGGTTAATAAATGTAATTTTTCAATTCATACATGCAAATATATGTGTTCATTGTTAGAATCTGTTATTTAATGTATATTTTTATAAAGTTGGTCTGTTTTAACTGCCTTAAACATGAATAGACAGTTAAAAAAACAGTTGACCTACTTTCTGGACTTTTTATTGGCTCAAAACTTTGATAAAGTGTGACTGTTGATGGGGTAAAAAGCTCATTCCAGTCATCATGTGCCCAAATGGCCAACTCGAGGCCTGAAGTAGGGGGTACCAAAGGGTAATTTTGTCCCGAGGCCATATTTGGGACCCTCCTGTACCCCCATCAAGGCTCTGAGTGCCCTGAAATTCTCTAAATACACAGTAGTGTACCCAAATATGATGACAAATTAGTTGAAACCCCATCAGGACAAAAACTTTCCAAGATATAGACCCCAAAGTGCCCCAAAAATTTATTGCGTCATTAAAAAATCCACTTTTAAGGGGTTAATATCTCTAAAAATAGTAAACCTATGCTAGTTTTAAGTGCAGATTCTGATAGACAGGGCCAGAATACATAGATATAGCAATTTACAGGCCTGTAGCTAGCTTAAAACAAAAGATATGGGTCTCCAAAAATGCTTGCAAATTAAGTGTGCAATTCCCGGACCCCAAAAGTGGGCGTGGCACCCAAACTTTGAAGGGCCATAACTCAAAAACCGTTTGAGCTAGGAAGCTCAAACTTCGGATTATTTCATTTGACATCATAAGGCACCAATAGAATAAAAATCAGGCAAATTGAAGAGGTGTCACTGGGGAGGTTTTGGGGATTTGTGTGAATTGACATGGAATGACCCTATAGCCTTAGCAATAGTTGAAGAATGAGAAACCCATCCTTAAGAGAATATTCTTACTTTTCTTCAGTTCACCAATCATCATCAAGAATTGAATTCTTCCTCATTAACAACTCTCTTATCCAACAGATCTCCGGGAATATTATCCATCCAATTGTTATTAGTGACCATGCTCCAGTATCCCTATCACTAGCCATGCAACCACTTACCAAACCCCCCCACATCACTGTTAAAAGATCTTGATTTCACCACTCTGAACAAAAGAGAGTGGGCATCCTTCATGGAGATGAACGACTCTCCAGAAATCTCATCATCAATCTTATGGGAAACTGGCAAGGCAGTCATGAAAGGCGTAATCATATCATATTCATCATATAAGAAGAAATGGCAACAACAATTAGAAAATACCATAGAACAAAGAATTAAATATCTAACAAACCAGCAATGTAATTGCCCCAGAAAAGAAACAGAAATCGAATTAAAACAACTTAAAGCACAATTAGAAAGCATTCTACTGGAAAAAACACAGTTCTTAATCCAACAGCTCAAATATGACAGATTTCATTACAGCAATAAGGCAAACAAATACCTTGCAAACATGTTACAACATAAGAAAGATAAATCAATCATCCCATCCATTCTCGACACCTCAGGCAAAACCATTCAGAATCTGCAGGACATAAAGAAGGTTTTCCAACAATTTTAGAGTAACTTGTACACTCCCGGTAATCAATCCACCCAATCAGAAATGGACACTTTTTTAAACTCTCTTGATCTTCCATCATTAACTGAAGAGCAGAGAAATAGTTTAGAAAAACCACTCAGCCCTGAAGAACTCACCAAAGCACTATATAGCATGCCAAACACTAAATCACCTGGACCAGATGGACTACCAGCAGAATTTTATAAACACTTCTGGGACATTCTTTCGCCACTCTTCAACAAACTAACTGCAGAAATCAAAGCTAACTCCATAATTCCCACCCACATGAACACAGCTCTGATCACTCTCCTGTTGAAACCCAATAAAGATCCAATCCACCCTTCTAGCTACCGCCCCCTATCACTAATTAACACCAACCTAAATTTTATCACCAAAACATTAGCGACCAGGATAGAGACAGTCATTCCTACATTAATTCACCCCGATCAGACAGGCTTTATCAAAAACAGACATGCTTCAGATAACATCCGCAGGCTTTTCAATCTCATTAGCATAACGCAAAGACAACAAAGTAAAACCATAATAGTATCATTAGACCCAGAAAAGGCGTTTGACAAAGTAAATTGGACTTTCTTATTTACCGCCCTCTTCAAATTTGGTTTTGGAGAGTCGTTCATCCATTGGATAAGAATACTTTACACTGAACCTAGGGCCACGGTTGTCACTAATGGGATCACTTCACAAAGCTTCACACTTCACCAGGGAACCAGACAGGGATGCCCACTCTCTCCATCCCTTTTCGCTATTTTGATTGAGCCACTTGCAGCAGCAATACGGCAAAACAATAACATTAAAGGAATACAAAATGCCTACTCACAACATAAAATTAGTTAATATGCAGACAACCTATTACTGTACCAACGGAACCCCTGTGAATCACTCCAAGAAACCAGAGTCATCAACAGTTTTTCTAGTCTCACACTACACAATAAACTGGAACAAATCCATCATATTACCAATGTCTGAGGACAGTTGGAACTCTGCAGTCCAAGATCCCACCCTTCTCCTTAACACTGGCAACATTAAATACTTGGGTATCACAATTTCCCCCAGGCTGTCAGAGTTATTCAACCTTAACCATACCCCCTTGCTAAAAAAATAGAGGATGATTTCAAACGTTGGGACAAACTACCCCTCACTCTCATAGGCCGAATCGCTGCAGTCAAAAAGAAAACCTTACCACAAATCAATTATTTATTTTCTATGATCCTCACCACTCCCACAGACAAATGGTTCAAAGCACTAGACACATTAACAACACAGTTTTACTGGAAAAACAAAAAACCCAGAATCTCACTTTTGACCCTCCAAAACAAAAAATCACAAGGGGGACTTGAGGCACCAAACTTTCTACACTATTTTCTTGCAAATCAAATACAATATCTTTTCAAATGGACACAAAAACAAACGCACAATATCCCGTGGCTAGAATTAGAAAAAACTCTATGTAACCCCACCTCCATTGCTGATCTCCCCTACTTGCCCCAATCAATTTAAAAAATGGATTACTGTCAAAATATCACCATCTCCACAACTCTGACAGCCTGGTGGAAAGCCAGTAGAATCACTAAATCCACCATGATACCATGCAAGTTCACTCCCATTTGGCACAACCCAGACTTTCAACTGCACAACACCCCCATCATCTTTTCTAAATGGCAACAAAAGGGAATCACTCACCTTCATCACCTATTCGAAAAGGATCAGTTCATGTCATTCAGCACAATTATACAGAAATATGGGGTCGAGAGAGACCAGTTTCTCTATTATCAACAATTGAAGTCAATACTTAAATCTAAAATCAATATAACTAACAATACATTGCAAACTAGCAAGATAAGTAAGCAACTCATTTACGCAAATCACAAATAACCCTCATAAAATCATATCTAAACTCTACAAAATAATCTCTGAATCAGACATCATAACAGTCCCTACAAAAAAATGGGAAAATGATCTGGCGCACTCTCCCAACCCCGATTACTGGACAGAACTTTGTAAAACCACCTTTACCTTCCCTTACAAAAAACCACTATTGGAATACCATAAAATTTACCATAAATTTACCATCAAAAACTATAGTATTACGGTAGTAATTGTATGGTTTTTTGGAACGCACTATAGAGATTTTAGTGTTACTATTGAAATATGGTAGAAAAAACTACTGTAATACTACAGCTGGTGAAACGTACTATAGAACACTACAACCACACTTTAGAACACTATTCAATTCTTATAGTATACTATAGTAACTCTTTAGTTCATTTTCGTAAGGGTTGACCACCAATACCAATTTACAACTTATACAATATAAAACCATTCACAGAACCCATATCACCCAAAGTAAAATGTTTAAAATGGGATTCGCAGACACAGACATTTGCTCACAATGCACCTTAGGAGGTTCTGACACCTACTTTCATGCCACTTGGATCTGTCAACCAGTTCATTCACTCTGGACCACGGTAACTGAGTCACTGTCCACCATCTTGGGCTGCAGAGTTCCACTGTCCCCATCACTTTGCCTTCTAGGTGATACTAAAGAAGTACTCCTCCCTCCAAGATACAAAAACCCATTACTCGTCTCTCTAACTATTGCTAAGAAAATAATCTTTCAGAACTGGAAATCAAGAAAACTCTGCCACATCTCCTACTGGATCAATCTCATCTCAGATTACATTTCAATAGAAGAAACAATAGCTCATCAAAAAAAACAACATATCAGCCTTTAGAGAAACCTGGGACCCATTTATAATCTATTTATTGAACTCTACCATAACCTAAGCCACATACATGACCATAATCCCCAACCATGACAGCATCCACTTCACTCCATACCCCTTCCCCCTTCCCCCTCTACCCCATCCCCACTCTCCTCATCTTGTCCGCAACATTCAACTCAACTAACCACACAGTCTCACACACACAGACACGCACACACAGAATTACAACAATCAAGAAAAAAGTTTCTCTCTTTTTTCTCTCCTTTACTTATTTCCTTTTCCTTTCTCTTTAGTATCATTATAAATTTCTCTCTCAATATTCTATTTTTTTTATTTCCGCTTGTTCTTCTACTTATTTAGTTTTTTTAATCTTATTCATTTATTGATTTTTTTTTTTTCTGCTTGGCTTTCCCTATGTACCTCGCTTTATTTGATTTTGTTTACCTATCCTTGTCTTTTGCTTAAATATTTTCTGTAATGTTGTGATTTGCCTTGTCCTGTCCTGTCCTGCCCTGTCCTGTCCAGTTTTGTCTCGTCTTGTCAGCGTCTGCATTAGCCCGGCATGTCCAGTATGTTTGTATATTTGTCCGTCTGTCTGTCGACATACTTGTTACTGTCTCTGTATGTCTGTCTAATTATCTATTTCGTCATGTGTCATGTCACGGTATTAGGGTGGGTAGGTGGTGGTTTTCAGAGTGGCTCCAAGAAATGTACTTGAATTCATTATAAGTTTGAAAGGAAAATAAGTTGTCCACCGAAAAGGTGGTGGTGGGCCAAAAAAAAATATATTTAAAAAAAAAAAGAACTTGACTACTCAGAACCAAATAATCTCCTTACAGCACAATATGTTTGCCTCCTGGAAGCATACCGCTTACAGCGCTTGTAGAATATGTGAGAGACTGCTTATATGTAGTGTAATGCCCATCTCCCTGGCCATTCCACACTTTTTGCTACCTGCCTTCATTAAATTATTCAATTACTTCCTCTGTTCTCCCTCCTAATTGTAACCCCCGACGAAGTCGGGTGACTACTATGGATTCACGCTTGTTGTCTCCGCCGCGTCCGTAGACCCTTCCTTGTGGACACTGTACAGGCTGTAATTTTTGACCGATTACTTTCATATTTGGTAAGGACATGTGTTATACTTAAGTTATGACACCTATCGATTTTAGTTGACATGGCAACAGTATTGGCCAAATAACGCGCAAAAAAGGGGAGAAGCGGGCTTTTGGTCGCGGCGACCGGACTGTCAAGTTAGCATACTTGGTTTTCGTTCGTTGGTTTTCATTCCTTTGTTTATTTAAACCTCACTTTTCCCCCTCACTGGCAGGTAGCCTTAGGTTGTGACACATTTAGTTGAGAGCACTCACCCTTTTTTGCTATCGTCTTATAGTTTTGTGTTCGTATTATAAATACTATATACTTTATTTAATAAAGCCATGTCCCTGCAGGTGGGTCCTTCTTTATTCCACCACTCCCCTGGTGGCCTTTTAACATCTTTGAGCACCAGGGCATACTGGAGTAGGCTTAGCAATGAGTTTAGACTGCCTCTAACTTTTAATTTTGCAAGAAATTCTCACTACAAGAGTGGGGTTTTCCCAGAAACTCCCTTGCCCTAAAATGCTCTTACACGTGAGTGCTGATATCAAGAAAGCAAGCCAGCCTTCATCTTTTTTCCAAAAGGCAAACTGTGTATTTGCTTAATTTTGCCTCCACAGTCCAGAGGCTTTGATCTGAAGTACACTGCTAATATTCCTCAGGAGATTTTATTAGTAGCATCCAGAACAAAACATCACATAACCTCTGACACTGTTTTGACTAATAAAGTAGTCTAATGAAGTCTAATAAAGACCATGACATTCGGGGTTTGATTTAAGTGGATGTATCTTACAATGTGACTAACAGAAGCATTTAGTTTTTACTGTGGTGTTTGGTTTTTCCTAGTAACTATAAATAATTGAGCATCTACAGGACTTCTTAAACTTCAAAATTAAGTCTGATTAAGCATTTAATGGCTTGCAGAGAACAAGACAGAATATATTGAACTAATGTACTTGTGTTCTTGACAGCATGACAGGCGAGGTATTTGCATAATCCGATACAGTAAAGGTACATTTACATATGCAGTAAAGGTATATTGCACTCAGATGAAATTTAATTATCTGACAATGTGAAATGGAGGGGGCATGAAAACCTTCACAACATGGCGGATGGTATGAAATAAAAATCCCATCAGTGGCAGTGCCACACAACCTAGAACTGTTCACGCGGACACAGATAAAACTATGTACTTGAATTATCTTTATTTGGTATCTGCAAATGTTGCAAAACCTGAGATACATTGAAAATGTAATTCTGTTGTAAAACTTAATGTATTGCAGCACACTGTCTGCATAATTGCATAAGTTAACAAATTTGAATTTTTATGGTTATCATATTTCACATCTTCAGCAATGACCCACCTTTAAATCCACTTCAATTAATTGAGCTAAGCTCTTGGTTGATAAATCAGAGTAGCTTATTTCATGATTAACTCTCTTCAGTTGGTTTACTGAATCTAGTCAGTTCATTTTATTTTGAGGGTACAAAAAAAAGAGTGATGACGAAATGTCATATAAATCCATACTGGGTAACTGGCTGAAAATGAGTTAAATAGCTCCCCTCACACTCTAGGTGCGGTCGCTAATAACAACTTACATACTTATCTGTTTTAGGCATGTTGCAACCTCACTGTTGCATCTCCAATGCTTAATTTATGCAATGTGTAAGTCTTTTTATCTTTAGAGATGGCTGTCTGAGTTAGAAAACAGCCCTTTAAGAGCATTGGATCATTGGCCAGTGCCCTCTCTCTTAACCTTGCCATTCTGACTCCGTCATAAAAGCTCTGTCCTGGGATTTGGAGAGTGATGGCCCTATAAATGACACTCCCTGAATGTAGTATATATCAGAGATAAAGGTGTAATTTAACCTCCCCTCTTACCCTGAAGATAGATCTTCCTCATCAGCCTTTTACTAGAGCAGGTCCACAGCCAAGGCTGAGGCGGTTTGTGTCAGGAACTACAAGAATAATTTATTTCTTTCTTATCTCCCAATCAGAATGGATCTTTTGACCATGGATCTATGGGAGACAGGCTGTATCCCTTCGACTTTGACACAACTGATCAAATGGTTGAGGGACAGAAGAAGGAATCAGAGGTAGCTGGTCTAAACAAAATCAAGGTTGAGTGGCCTTGAGGAGAGATCAATCACAATAACCACAACAGACCTACTACGCAGTAAATAGAATAACCTTGCTTCTTTGACAGAACTATTCCTACAAATCCTAAACATCCGCATAATGTTGTTGCGATGTCGTGACTGTGGCATGGCATCAACAGAACATTCCATTAAAGCTGGAAGGACCTTTGAGGTCAGCTAGTCTCAAGAGGTCAGAGGTGCAGATAGCAGGAGCAACTGCTTTTTATGACGACGTGAGCCAGACATTTCACAGTTGGAGGCCACTGTCCTGGCTAGTCTGTGCTGTCGTAATTAGCTGAAAGTTTAGGAGGTTCTAATAATATACAATACTTTGCCATTAGAAGCTTACTAAAGACTATTCAATTGTCATGACAGAATCAAGGATTTGATATTTCAGTGTCAGTGTACGTTAAAAATGGTTAAGTGTTCCCTGGTACAAAGAGGGGCTCTTCTGAGAGGAGGAATCCACCGATCTCAACTGCACTTCCACCAGCCAGTGTCCAAAACAACACCCCCAAGCTAATTTCTATGTGACCTTATCAAAGATGAGTTACTTATTAAACAAAGCATGCTCTTACTCTGCTGTGTTGTGCTCAAGCATGTTGCCTTTTAATGTTTGTTATTGGAAACACATTTTCCATACAGAGCTGTTGAATATTTTAAACGCCACCTCTCGCTGCATCATGCCCTCAAGGTTGTGGGCATCCAGAAAGGAGCAGACTCTGGTGAGAGGCATCAATAATGATTGCACCCATTATCCTTTTACACTGCCTAGCCAAATAAAAAAAGTTGGACACACTACTGTCTTGTGGGACAGCACTTGGCTTTGACCACAGCAGACATTCATCATTGCACTGTTTCAACAATCTTATGCAATGTTACAACATTTATTCCCATCCAAAGGTGAATTAATTTTTGGCAGAAATCTCGTACTGCTGATGAGAGTCAAACCACTCCGTAAAGCCTTCTTCAGCACATTCCGAAGACTTTCAATTGGTTAAGGTCAGGACTCTATGGTGGCCAATTCATGTGTGAAAATGATTCCACATGCTTACTGAATCTCTCTTTCACAATGTTAGCCCAATGAAGCTTGGCAAGGGCGTAGGTTTAATGTAAGAGTTGGTAGGGACACATATGTAATGCGAGCACGCCTAGCACGGGAGCTGGAAAATTTTCGCAATGATCTGAGTGCAGATACAGCCTTTTCTATATAGAGAAATGATCCGAATGAGTGCTTCTTTGATTTTTATGATGCTAAACGAGGTGCCTCCATAATTTTCATTGATAGATGCCAAATTCATAAACAACTTCTTCTATTTTGTATCCATACACTTTTGAATTGATTTTAGAATACAATTTTAAAACTGCTATTTATGTTACGATCATTCATCATGAAGCTTAGCAATATTGACCAATTGAAATACTCTGCCCAATTTATAAGTTACTTAATTGCATAATGGTATGTTGTATTATTAGCAAACGTTACAATTATTATATGGTAATTTATTTGCTAACTATAGCTCGCAAGCTAGCTGGCTAGCTAGCTAGTGATCTAATGTTAGTTACGCTCTGAGGCCAGCCACATCATTAACGGCTGTACAAATCAGAGTCAGAGATGCTTCGCTCGGTTTCTGCGTAGCCAACATCCTATATTGCTGCATATGAGTTAGATAACAGTTTTAACACGAGGAATCTTTTTGAAGAACTCTTATTCAGCGTTCTCAAACCAACCAAACTTAATTTCTAAATGCATAAAACTCAAATTTTTCATTATTAAACCCATTCTTGGAGCCTAGTTCTCAAATCTCCAATTCAGTGTCCAGTTGGACTTCATCAAAACCTGGGTGCTTTCTAGGTACTGCATTCAGTTGCCGACTCTCATGTGTAAGCGAAATGGTCAAGCTGGAAACAATGCACCCGCTGCATGTAAAATAATGTCCCATGCAGAAGGAAAGGAGTAACTTTAGGTTGATTAGCTAGCTAGCCAGATAGCACCGTGGCAAGCTAAGGTATCATTGTTTGATTTTCCTCTGTTCCTCTATTGCTGCACATCGCACAGGGAGACCAACATAGGAATTTTCACCCTCGCAATGCCCTCCTTCCTACTTTCTTTATGTCTCCCATTTTTGTGTTTGTTCTTTAATGGCCACATTTCCAGGAATGTCAGTTTCATTGGTCAGTATATTTCCCATAAATCTACGCAAAAACAAGGCAAATTTAAGAATATTTTCCATAGTATAAACACAAAAAAAAGCAAATTCACCATCAATTTCAATTAAAAAAATTCAATTATCTAATGTAGGCCCCTTAGTATTTACATAATTACTAAACATTAAGGAATTGAAAATTTAAGAATGTAACTTCCAACAACTGAGATTTATTTGTCTTTGTTCTCGTTTATTATTCTAAAACATTGGAGGGAATGAAAAAACATTTCATGTAGCCCTGCTGTTAGTTCACCTGATGGGCACATTCTCCCTTTTGATCGCCACAGCGGTCATATTACCATAGAGTTTGAATGGATCCCCATCATACGTGAGCTCGGGTGCAATTGCATATTCCGGTGTTTCCACAAATGGTCATCACATACTTCAGTATCAACTAATGTTTAAATTTCTTTCACTTTCCACGACCTTCACTAACTGCTACAAATCATCTCAGTGCACTCCCAAAACCTGCTCAAGTCTAGTAAGCTGGACATTGAAACCAATGGCGTGGATACATAGTTACGTTAGCAAGCTAGTCCCACATCCTGTTGTGTGCGGTAACTAGACTGCAGCCGAGACAAACACTTCAAATTGGATCACTGACAATCTATGAATTGGACAAGGCCCCAAACTCAGCATTCCATCGGACTGCTTCATGTTAGAGTTACGATTCCATGTTTCTTCCATTTTCCCGACTGATCCAAAGTTGGGATAGTTTTGCTTTGTCTGTAAGTTGGTCGGGACATATCCAGACTATCCCTGCCAAAATTTACACCTATGAATCTTGGCATAGTCATCCTGGAATCTGCCTGTGCCATCAGGGATTAAAAAGTCCATTGATGGGATAACCTGGTCATTCAGAACATTCCGGTAGTCTGCTGACTTAATCTTACAGCTGCATAAAGCTCTTGAGCCTAGACCTCAATAATTGAAGCAACCCCTGGTCATAACGCTGCCTCTAAAGGCCAACTGCATCGCTTTGTGGGCTTCCTCTCTTAACCTGACTCACCCATTGCTCTGGAATAGAGTAAATCTGGACTCATCAGACCAAATGACCTTTTTTCATTCTTTATGCTGCCTAGAAAGTGAAAGTAATTTTTCCCCCCAAGTAGCCTCACTAGTAATTGGCTTTTTTGTGGCCAAGCAGTTGTTTAGTCCTAAACCCTCAAGTTTTGTTGCACAGTGCATGTATAAATGCTCTTACTTTCACAATTAAACATGGCCATGAGTTCTACTGTTGATTTTTTATGAAAAGACTTTTCCAAGCATTTTAGAGATCTCAAATCATGATTATTCATTATTGTTTCCAACCCATTTCTTCTGCAAAAATGAAGGTTCACCACTATCCTTCCAGGTTTTACTAATGAATCTGACAGTCCTAATCACAGTGATTTCAGCAATCTCCTTAGTCATTTTCTTTGTTTGATGCAGGCCAATAATTTGCCCCTCCTGAAACACAGTAACATATTTTCCACAACCATGTGATGCATCATCTTACATGGAGAGACGGAGGGCTAGATGGACAGAGCGACAGCTATATGGCCAGGCATTATATGCCAGGGAGATGATAAATACACTGCCTGGCCAGATAAAGCTTGCCGTTTGGATTTCAAATAGCATATAATTAAGAGCCTATGATCGAATTATTATTGCACTCATTAACATGCTTCAGCTGGCAACAATTCTTTTAACCCTGACTGATGCCGTGTGTTCATCATCTCCCTGGCATATAATGCCGGGGGATATCGGTATTGCTCTGTCTGTCTGGCCCACTATCTCTCCATCCCTCTGCCATTAAACATTTTTGCCCCATGCATAACTTGAAAACCATTTGATAGTTTTTCATCCATCAGTCACACAATGGAATAATGCCTTTTGCTATTTTGGAATTTTAAAATTGATTTTCAACAAGGTAGCACTATGCAAACCAAACATTTTGTAATATAACTTCTAAACTCTAGGGCTCAAAAAGAAAATTATATTTTGCTTGATTGTGAGGGTCCAGACAAATCGATTCATAAAAGCCACGCTCATTTGTGTTTCTGTACATTTTTAAATTTTAAGGTATATTTTGAATTTTTGTAAAACTTTTAAAATCAGTTAGCCTCTACACAGTGTGACCAATTAAAATTAACTTTTATGCACTACATCTTCAGACCAAGATCTTTCAATGTTACATGAACGAAATTGCTACAATAAAAGTTGTGGCCCCAGTAAGCCCATGAATTTTGCGGGCGTGGCCTCTATCAATATAATTTCTAACTCCTGAATGCAACCATCACCAAACTTTAGATACCTCACCATCAAGCCATTCTACTCAAGCCCACCAAATCTGGTGAAAATCCACTATATTCACAATTATTTTTTTCCAGATGAAGAAAAAAGGCTCTTGGACCAAAGTGATGCAGCATAATGGATTTTCTGACATTATGAATTTTTCGAAAAACCTTTCAAATCGATCTGCTCCTAGATTATCTGATTTGCACAAAATATGGTGCACAGCACAGTATCTTTAAATAATGTTGTTACAACCAACGTCAGGCCAAAGTAACAAAAAAGGGGCGGGGGAGTCGCAATGAAAGTGGTGCCATAAAACATACATTAATTAACACAAAGAGGACTTTAATAACAAACACATATGGAATGGATGACAAAACGAGGCAAGGGTGGGTCGACCAGAGCAGGGTCAGCAAGTCCTTAGCTACAACACCTACTCTTCAGTACGATCCAACCTGACTCCTGAGTCAACAAAAGCAGGTGAGTCTTCCGTGGTTCTTGCTTACCTACTCAGGTCAAGGCTAAACTTAAAGTGCACAAAAGAAAAGTAATCACACCTGGTCTCAACAAAAAAAGTATATCAACAACAAGAGGGAACAAAACAATGCAAAATGTGAGGCTAGGCAGCGCAGTTGGCAGTGTGTTTCAGTCGGAGAATGCAGGAAAGACAGCCAGCAGCCCCCACTATCACATCTGGCCTTTTAAAGGGTAGAGCACAGGCGTCAGGAATCACAACTGGTTCTTCACGGGTGCATCCTGTGACCAATTAAAAAACAATGCACATGCTGACACAGCCATATTTAAAAAAATAAATAAAGTTGCCAAATTAAAAAAATTTTGCCACAGTAAATCAATAAACTTGGGGGCATGGTCCAGAAATAGTAAAATGCTATGGAGGGTAATACCTGAATTAAATGTCCTCAGGTGGGACAAACTCTGTGTCTCTGTGATCAGACTGCTCTGACAAGTGATCCACTTCATCTCCAGAAACATCTGAATCCTCGACCTCAGAATCAGTTTTATCCTCTACAATAATTCTCATTGCTTTTCCCGCTGTGTTCAGTCACCCCTGAAATTATTTGTACACTTACAACCCCAATTCCGAAATAGTTGGGACAAAGTTTAAATTGTGCATAAAATCAAAACGCAATGACTTTCAAGTCACACCAGCCACTATTTTATTCACAATAGAACAGAGATAACATAGCAAATGTTGAAACTGAGAAATTTTACAATTTTATCCACAAAATGAGCTCAGTTCAATTTTGATGGCTGCTACAGGTCTCAAAAAAGTTGGGACAGGGGACTGTTTACCAAGGTGTAGCATCCCCTCTTCTTTTTAACACAGAGTGGAGGCATCTGGGCATTGAGAAGACAAGTTTCTTGAGTTTAGCCATTGGAATTTGATCCCACTCTTAATACAGGCTTCCAGCTGCTGGAGAGTTTTGGTTTCCTTTGACGGACTTTTCATTTAATTATGCGCCAAATGTTCTCAATCGGTGAAAGATCAGGACTGCAGGCAGGCCAGTTCAGCACACGGACTCTTCTACTACGAAGCCATGCTGTTGTAATAGCTGCAGTATGTGGTTTTGCATGGTCCTGCTGAAATACACACGGCCTTCCCTGGAATAAATGTCATCTGGAGGGGAACATATGTTGCTCTAAAACCTTTATATAACTTTCAGCATTCCTGGTGCTTTTAAAAACATGCAAGTGTCCCACACCATATGTACTAATGCATCCCCATACCATCAGAGATGCTGGCTTTTGAACTGAACGCTGATAACAGGAGGGGTGGTCTTTCTCCTCTTTAGCCCGGAGGACACGACGCCAATGATTTCCAACAAGAATGTCAAATTTGGACTTGTCTGACGACAGGACACTTTGCCACTTTGCTACAGTCCATTTTAAATGAGCCTTGGCCCACAGAACATGGCGGCGCTTCTGGATCATGTTCAACAGTGGCTTCCTTTTTGCATGATAGAGTTTTAGGTGGCATCTGTGGATGGCACGGCAGACTGTGTTTACAGACAGTGGTTTCTTGAAGTATTCCTGGGCACATTTAGTAATGTCAATGACAGAATCATGCCGGTGAGTGATGCAGTGGCGTCTGAGGGCCCGAAGATCACGGGCATCCAGTAAAGATCTTCAGCCTTGTCACTTACGCACAGAGATTTTTCCTGTTTCTCTGAATCGTTTGATGATGTTATGCATTGCCGATGATGAGACCTTCAAAGCCTTTGCAATTTGACGTTGAGGAACATTGTTTTTAAAGTATTCCACTTTTTTTTTTTACGCAAGCCTTCACAGGTTGGAGAGCCTCTGACCATCTTTACTTCTGAGAGACTCAGCCTCTCTTAGACATCCCTTTTATAGCCAATCATGTTACACACCTGATGCCAGTTAACTAACTTACTTGCTTAATGTTCTTTCAGCGGATTCTCTTATGTATTAATTGCTTTTTCGGCCCTTTTTTGCCTGTGTCCCAACTTTTTTGAGACCCGTTGCAACCAGAAAATTTGAAATAAGCTCAGTTTGTGGATAAAATTGAAATACACTAATTAACCCTTTAGTTCTGGTACCTCATTAGGTTATTTCACTGACCAAAGAATTATGTGCACGCATTAAGCACTAAGAGTTTGTGGCAATTCTCAGTACTTTGTCGGCCTGCCTTTGTCCACAATCACTACTTGTAGTCTCCTTGGCATACTGCCAACAAGTTTGGTGCAAATATCCTGATCTATTCCATTCCACACTCGCTAGAGTGGATCCTTGAGCTGTTCCTTGTTCGATGTTGTGGCATCCTCATGCTGTCGCTCCATTTCATCCCACAAGTGTTCAGTCGGGTTCAGGCCCGGGACTTGAGGTGGCCAGTCCAGAGGATCAATGAGTGTCTTCTTCGTGAATCCTTGAATACACTTGGCTGTGTGCTTCGAATCACTGTCCTGTTGGAATATATAATGACGCTTTGAAACCTGAACCAGATTGAGCCTGATAGAACACCTTTGTCATTATTAAGATATTTAAGCACTGAAAGGTGAGGTTACCAAACTCCTTTATTTCCGCTGACTGACTGATAATGACCTGCTGCAACGGTTAGCAAGACAAGTTACTGGCTTGACATTCAGACGATTCATAAACATCCTTCAATTCTGAGCAGCTATCATAGCATAATTATCCAGCTTTATTAGTCAGCTTTGGTTTATTTAGATTTAGCAAGGTAGTACAACTACAACTTCTTATAACTTGCCTCTTGACATCTGGCAGCCAGTCCTATCTCTATCTGACTTGAGATGCTCATCAGTCACCCAGTGGCGCCCCTCCATCATGTGGCGCACTAGGCGACCGCCTACATTGCCTATGCCAAGAGCCGGCCCTGTCCAACTGCAGCATTCAGCTCCTTCAGGAACCGGGCAGAAATGATTTTTTTTTTTTTTAAATAAATAAATTTGGCATCTCCAATCCCACCCGAAATTGGAATACCCAATCCAAGAACTATGTACAAGGCTTGCTCGTATACAACCCTCCATACAACGCGGGCGGAGGATACCTGAACATGAGCAAGCTTAGAATCTCACTGACGTGCGCCCGGCTGGCCAACAGGAGGCGCTTGAGCAACAAAGAAAATTTCCCTTCCCAGCAGTCCCTTCCCAATTTGCATTCCCACAGTGCTTTAGCCAATCGTGCGCTGTTCTGAAAAAGCTGCCGACCACTGCTGGTTGGTAAGACCGGGGATCGAACCCACGCTGTAGTAGTCAGTACTGCATCGCAATTGTGGCGCCTTAACTGAGTGAGCTAACCCGGCAGCTGAAAAGGATATTTTGACTAAGTGAGAGAGCATGCGCGAAGGGGGGCTGAACCGTGTTTGCAAGAGAAGTAATTGACACCGAGTTACAGACTCATTCTGGCTCTGGAGTGCTTTTCCCAAAAGCACAGATGCTAACTTACATAAATGGAACCACTGGACGAACTATGTAAGTTGCACAGTTACATAGTTGTCTTCTCTACTATTGTAGAGTGACAATTTCAGCAAAATTGAAAAAAATTATTTTTATAAAAAGTTACTTACAGCACCTTTGATAGAATTCAAAAATTTTGTTTTGAGTGATCAAGTTATCGTGAGATGATATTGGCACAATTATTGAGCAGAACTGTATTTCAATATGAGAATTTAGGAAAGAGATGGGAAAATCGTTGTTTGAGTTGAGTGACTCGTTGGTTAAATAGTCACAAAATTAGAGTGCTTTAGAATGACTGGAGTAGCCTGACTTCAGTTCGGAATCAATGATTTATTATTATTTCTTTAACCAATCATTGAATGTAAAATCAATGAGAACAGGCAGGAAAATGCTCTTTTCAAAAACAGAACCCACAATCCATAGAGAGGCAATCAGCACGTCATTATATTGCGCTCCACACTACTGTCTGCAGCTGATTTCAAACCCAAAGCACCCTTCAGTTGAGTGAGAACAAAGGCAATAATAAACCTGCTAATTGAGAACACAGTTGTTGTTCTAGCTGTAGTGCTTAATGCTGGATGACAACCCCAGCAATGTGGAAGTTCATGTGTGCACTGATGGATGATAAGTCAATCTTTAAAAAGAATAAGATGGACGCATACTCAAATTCCATACAGTTTAATATCACGGGGGATATCAAACTGCAAAAGGCCCATAATATACTGAAAAAAGATATTTTGCACAAAAAAGTATTCTTCTCACCCAAAAATATTTTTTTCGGCCTCCAAAAAAAGGCCCTCGCGCTGGTTTGAACTTCCCGCGGGCTGCCATGTTGATAGGCACATGAAGCAGTCTGGGCTTGTGACGTAAGTTGGTTGCTCGGCACTCTGGATATCAGCCATATCACAGCAAAATGCCTCACTGCATTGCCTTTGAGTGCAATAATCAGGCGAAAAACAAACAAACGAACCCAAAATTCGGTTTCACGTTTTCCCAAGAGATGACAAACTACACCAGGCGTGGATTCATGCCATCCCGAGGACATTTCTACCGGTCGTTACGCATAATAAATACAGCACGTTTCCTTACTGCAACATTGTCATGCGGCATATCCACTTTACGTGAAGAAACTCGGCAAAGAGGTCGTGTTGACCATTTTACCTCAACCGAACACAATTCAAGCACCAAACAAGTAAATAAGCATGTCGCGAAACATAGGCTAAAAACATCAGCCCCGAGTCGCAAGAATTTCTCCTGAATTTGTGCTATGCATACAAACCATACCTCAAATGAAAGAGGAACGTCCACAGAATCCAACAATATATGCCCTGTCATTTTAAACCGACACCACACTCAAAGAACAGCAGACATAGACTTTACAGTCTAAGCCCTAAACCAGCTTAATCACACAAACCTAGCCTGAGAAAGAGCCTTGCGTTCTCAGTGCGTCAAGCCGAGTCCATGGGCCATTCGAATGTACTTAAATAGCGCGACAATATAAACGCTTAACAGGTTTGTTTGTGGTATTTTCGGTATAATTATTCGCTAAATATTCAACAGTCGTTTTCAAAGTCGTTTTCTGACTGAATACTGAGAGCACAACAGTACAAATGGGGTGAGTGACGTGTTTTCATGACTCATTCTTTACATGGGGAATTTTACGATAGCTATACAGTCAGGTGATGTAGCCTAGGTTTGTGCGATTAAGGTGCTTTAAGGCTCATTGGAAATGTCAGAGCGCATAGAATCAAATGGCCACCCGCAAAGTCTTACTGATAGCATCACAAGCCGAGCACAGAGAAGAAAATACATTGCAAGCAAGCTGAATGCTGAGGGGAAAAAAAACATGCTTGGAGACTGGAAGATCTAGTTTCGTTATAACACGGACACATTGAGCTAACAATAGCAAGTGCAGATTTACCCTCAAACAGTTTTTTTATTATCAAGATATCAAAGCTAAGAAAATTTTTTTTGCTCATCTCTGTAGACTATAAAGTATATGCCTGCTGTTCTTTGCGTGTGGTGTTGGTTTAAAATGACAGGGCATATATTGTTGGATTCTGTGGATGTTCCTCTTTCATTTGAGGTATCGTTTGTATGCATAGCACAAATTCAGGAGAAATTCTTGCGACTCGGCGCTGATATGATTTTAGCCTATGTTTTGCGACATGCTTATCTACTTGCTTGGTGCTTGAATTGTGTTCGGTTGAGGTAAAATGGTTAACATGAGCTTTTTGCAGAGTTTCTTAGCATAAAGTGGATATGCCGCATGACAATGTTGCAATTAGGAAACATGCTGTATATATTATGCGTAACGACCGGTAGAGATGCTTTCCCAATAGTATGAATCCACGCCTGGTGAAGTTCACAAGCTCAGACTGCTTTGCGCGCCTATCAAGATGGCAGCCCGCGGGAAGTTCCAACCAGTGTGAGGGCCTTTTTTGGAGGCCGAAAAATATATATATGAGTGAGAAGAATACTTTTTTGTGCAAAATATCTTCTTTTCAGTATATTAAGAGCATTTTAAGCTATATTTACTTTAAGAGTGGAGGTTTTCTTTAAGTGTGTGACCATCTTATTCTTTTTAATTATTTAAGTCCTAGAGTCTGCACCCCCTTCTATTAGGTGTGCGCTTCTTCTGTTTACATGATAAGTCAATCGTAACACTCTTTGCTCATAACTTGGAGCATCCATTTTCAACAGATGCTGAGTTTTGTTGCCATTGGTATTGTAAAACTTCATAGACAAGTGCGAATAAAAGAGAAATTAAAATAACAATAAATTAAATAGTATCAATGGTTAGACTGTGCTGGGGGAGGCTCAACTAGTTTGTTGAGGCAGTCTGGTCTCATCCTGAGTCATTTTTCACATGAATCTTCCTCACCATAAAGATTTCAAGACAAATGTATGTATTATCCCAAACTATCATGAATTATCCATCTTTTATTCTTTAAATAAAAAATGTTCCAATTCAAGTAATAAACCTTTATGCGCATATGTTATTTTTCTTCCATCAGGAACAAAAGGAGACAAAACAAATACGTTGTATATATGACTGCGAGGCCAATTAATATTGCACAAATTCATAGCCCGTCTGTCATCTGTCATGAAGAGATGGAAGAGTCAGTGAGGAAAGAATAGTTGGCATTCAATATCGAGCACAAGAGTTCACAGCAGCATATGGTAAATGGAAAATCCAACTCATAGCAAGCACAGAGCGTGCAAACTAGCAGGTAGCATGGACTCAGGAACTGCCTATATGGCACAAACAAATGGAACAAAACAGGTGGTAGCTTTCCGAGTTATGCTGAGAGCAACACATTTTATTTTATGTTTGACTAGATTTTAGTGCACATTTGTACTTGAGGGTAAAAACATAGTAGGCAAATAATATTAAATCTATGGGTGTCTTTCTGTGCACCCCATCTGGATTTTAAAACACTACTATCATGGTGTTTCAAAAAATTTGTCAGTTTAAACTTATTTCGCTGCACATTGGGAGTTTCTTCTTTGAGGTGGAAGGGTGCCAAAACTTTGGACGTCTGCACTAGTGTAATGCGAATTTAGTAATACCTCAATTCAACAAGAATTAGAACGGTGTGAAAAATGTAAATGAAAACAGATTCAGTGATTTGTTTGAACTCTTCTGCCCACGTTAAGTAAAAAAAGCATATAGCCGCAATCAGCATTTAAGGGGACCAAGCACAATAAGCAGTGGATGAGTCTATTCAATTCATTGTGACCCAAGGTTTAAGGGGAAATTACATTACATTACATTACAGGTATTTGGCAGACGCTCTTACCCAGAGAAACTCACAACACAAAATGCATTCTCGAAGGACCGAAAGTGCTGAAAATCCTTGAAGGTGGTAGCAGTGTAAGTACCAGTGGCAGCCACAAAACTTGGATTGTGATGAAATTCTGCCACAAATAGTTAGAAATTATAAAGAACATACCTGCTGCTAAGGGGTGGGGGAGAGGTATAACTGGAAGAGATGAGTCTTTAGAAGACACTCGAAAGATGCTAGGGTCGCTGCTGTTCTGACCTCCGTGGGGAGGTCGTTCCACCATCTCGGAGTCAGGAGAGACAGCTGACATGTACAGGAAGTTCAGGAGTGCAAAGGGGGGGTTGCCAGACGGCCGGAAATGGAAGAACGAAGGGGTCTGGTCAGTGTGTAGGGTTTGAGATGGTTTTACAAGGAGAAAAGGGAGGGTAACAGAGATTGGAAAGATTTCACTGTCATGGAGGCCCAATCTGAAAGAAGTGTCTTCTGTGAGGAAAGAAGCACACTGGGATAGGGTAATACATGGCAGATGGCAGAGCAGGGGTTAGAGAAAGGTACAGGAGAGAACTGAGTACACACCCTGCTAATTACCAAAATAATAGCAGCTGGTTACTACCGAGAGCTACCAGTTCCAAAAAGCCAGACAAGCTAACAATCAGCCAGGTGCAAAACATCAACATTTAATGAGAAACAGTTAAAGGTCTAGACTGAAAATGACCATGAGGCTTCCATATGAAAGAAAAACAATGGAATTGGCCGATTTGAAAGGAAAATTTTCATTTTCGCGCATGGTACAGTTTTGTTTTCATTTAAAACTCGCGGGTCACGCCCTTCTTCAAGAAACGAAAATATTCGGCGATCTTCGGGTGATGACGTAAACTCAGGAACACAGCTTTGGCTAAAAAAAGAATCAACCATTCAATGCTTTCAATAGAGCTCATAGTGTTGCTCCTTTTGTCCTCGAAAATGGTCGACAGATGTGTCGCTTTTCGGGTGCAGTGCTACTGCAGATCAGGAGAAGGGTGTGTCATTGCACACATTCCCAAAAGATGTCGGAATTTGCCGACAGTGGGTGAGATTTGTCAAGACGACGAGAGTGAACTTCGCAGACTCGGGCACAGTTCATCCGTACTCGGGCACGGTTCATCCGTACTCGTACCGAATGTGAAAGCAACCGTTCTTGAGCACGGAAGATGACACTTTTGTTCTAAAATCTCCATTCAAACAAAGAAATTCAGTGCTTGCTCGAAATGTTGGCAGGCGAAAACATACAATCACAACTGTATACTACAACAAAAACTCAGAGATCTATGGAATAATTTATGAGTAGTTGCTTTTGCGTGGTTACACAGAAAAATAGAACAGTGCTGTGACTAACTAAAGAAAATGTGGCTGTGATATTTCAAAGTGCGGGATGCAGTGCGAAAGTCTGGCAGCTCAAGTTATGAGAAAGATAAATTTTTGTGGTATAAGGCAGTGGACAGCATAATCGGCCAAAAGCGCAAGAGCAAAAGAATTCCGTATTCAACCTCCACCAATATCGAAAGTAATCAGTACTTTCCTTTTCTGGCTTACCTTGATGTTTGGGTGGCCAGAGAAAGATACGAGTGAGTAAAAACATCGAGCATCCAGTCAAGAAAATTTTGAGTTTAATTTTTCGTGCTGCTACGGTAATCCATGTTACCGATAACACTCTGGGTCGCTATTGCACGCGCAGGATATGCATTTGCGATATTAATATACCTCCTTCTCAATAATAAAACCCCCCGAAATATATTGGCGCCTCCTTTTAAAATCGTTCCCCATTTAAAGCCACCTAGGTGCATACTGCAATGCGCTGTATCAGAATTTTGACGTATGCAAGTGTACTTGGATCCGGTTAGATATTATTAGTGTGAAAGCTGACCAGCGAGGGGAGGGGGGACAATCATACTGTGGCACGGTACAGAACAACACATATTCCTCTTCGATTTCTTTCAAAGAAGCTTTAGAATTGCTCTTTTCTCTGTATAAGTCGCCATTGTTTTTCGTGTTCTACAGCCTTTGTTTCCCTGAGTTGACGTCACTTCTGGTTTGGCGCGCTTTTTAATTTTGTTTTCGGAAAACGTTGGAAATTGGACAATTAAACACTTCAAAATCACAGGATATTTTTCGATTTTTTTTTCTTGTATTTAGTCAAGATATATGACCCTACATATAGGAACATGAAAATTGGCACTCATACCTGGTTTCGGTCTAGACCTTTAAGAAACGGTCGAAAACAAGGAGCAGTTTTAATTAGACAAACAAGAAACAGGCTCAGTAACTTCAAGTAGTAGGCAAAACTAGGCACAAACTCCAACTGATATGGCATGCAAACTGACAATAAAGCACCACTTAACCAATTCCGAAGAATCTTCACGCAGATCTTGAATCCAGGCACAAATGCACTTTGTCAGAAAAATTGGTCTACCTCTTCTGACCTCAGTGTTATTGGCCTCTCAAATATGAATCTTTCTGTGGGTGGAAATCAAAAATTCAATATTCAGTTTTCAAAGGCCTTTGGTAACCTCACCTTTCATCGCTTAATTATCAAATCCTCTCGCAGTTTTACTTCGCCTGATTAGTAATAGTTGCTAAGACTAGCTGGTAGAATGGCAGTCAAATTTATTTTTGATAGAATTATTGTGCACTGCATCACAAAGTAGTGAGGCATTTTCTTCTGTTCATAAATGACAAAAATGTCAATATGACTTTCTTAGTTTTGAACTCATGCAACTCATAAAACGGCACAGATTTGCATCAAATAGATTTGTGAGGCTCATATAGAAATATATACTACTCAACATTTTAACATGGATATTGAATGTTTTGACCAACTGGTCAGTAAATTATTACATTTTGGGGGAACAAACTGGAATGTGTGAATAATTTATGGTTCCTTAAAAAAATCTTGATTGTCATGTGCATCATAAATCACATTTTTCACAACACATGACTTGTACATTGCTGTCCATTAGTGAGCTAGTGGGTGTTTGCATTTACAACAATCAGAGCTAACAGCCCATTTTATTGAAATTTTCAGTTTTTTTCTTGATTCAAGACAAGAAAGGATGCCGTTTGAGCAATTAAAACATAGCGAGGGGGGTGGGAATGCAGAAAGAAGGTGCTACGCAGGAACAGGTGGCACAAACTTTAAATGTTTCACATAGCATGGTATACCGCATGTGGGACCGGTATCAAAATACTGGAAGTGTAGCCCGGTAACGTGGGGGAGATCGGCAAAGAGAAACTGGGGCCACTGCTGATCTGTTTTTAGTCATTCAGCCAAGAGGTCATCTGATGCAAACCGCAACACAGCTGCAAAATGATCTGCAGAATGCTATTGGTGTGCATGAACTACACAAACAGTGTGTTGTCATCTTCATGAGGCAGGATTGTGGTCATGTAAACCAGTTCTGCAGGTGCCTTTGACGCAACGTCATGCAGAAGAGCGTTTGCAGTGGGTCACAGATCATGTCAATCGGACCCTGGATGACTGGAGGTCAGTGCTCTTCACTGACGAGTCTCATTTCTGTTTGGACCATTCTGCCGAGGAGAAAGGACATGACGACATGTTGAAGAAGCATTCCAGAGGCAACAGGTTGCTCAGCATGACAGATATGGTGGGGGCTCAGTGATGGTCTTAGGTGGCATATCCATGGCTGGAAGAACCATGTCCTTAGGCATGGAATGCTGACTGCAGCTCGTTACAGGGATGAGATCCTTCATCCCATTGTAAGACCATTTGTTTGTGAAGTTTACTCTGATGGATGACAATGCTTGTCTACATCTGGCGAGGGTAGTGACAGATTACCTGGAGCAGGTGACAAATGAAGCTTAGCGAAAGTTCAGTCAGGAAGACTCTCTCTCTCGAGCGCGTCAACTCCATTTATTTTCTTTCCATTCACTCGCATGCTTGCCCATAAACCTCTGCAGTCAATGTCTGGGGCTGTCAATTGAGCAGTCAGCTGGTGGAGCAGCTGATCTCTTCCATCCAACACCTCAGTTGCATCGCTAGCCAATCGTTATGTTGCTGTCTTTTTAAAAAATGTCATCTTTCTCTGCTCTAGTTCGTTCATGCTGCCGTTCGCTGACTCTCCTCTTGCTCAACGCCACCCTGCTCCATCAGACCTTCCATACTGCCTCTCCAGCTCCACCAGCCTTCAGCCACCACCGCCACCAGTGTCTGGACTCTTTGGGGATTTTCCTGCTGCTGCTCTGAGCCGTGCTCCTGCTCTCACTGAGTCTTCCGAAGAGTCCAAGCGCCAAAGACTTGTCTGATTTTAAGCATGTTAATTCAGACTGCTGTCTTCCTGCTGTCCTGATCCCCTCATCCCTAATTTACCATCAATTTATTATGCAGCCAGCGGAGCATGGGCTTCCCCAGAATAGCCAGGTTCCTCCTGAGATTTCTGCTCAATGAGGAGTTTTTTCTCACCACCGTTCGAGGCTTTTTCTCCCTACAGGGAGTTTTTTGCCTGCTATTCGGGGATTAGGGATTAGTCTGGGCTCTGCCCTTTTCTCCATGTAAAGCGATATATAAATAAAATTGAATTGAATTGAATTCTACTTATGCTCAGCGCATATTAAAATTTTTCTTGATTTCACTCGAGTCTCTCCTGATTGAACTGTGAGAATGGAATGGCCTGCACTCTCACACAACCTCAATCCAATTGAGCATGTGTGGGACATGTTGGGGCCTGCAGTTTCCACATGAGTTGGGCAACCCTGGATGCTGGACAAGCTTGTGATGGCCATAGCGGAAAAGTGGCAGGATTTTTCTCAATGAGAGATTCGTCGGCTCATATTGAGCATGAGTCGTCGTTGTGAGAGCGTCATTAACGCATGGGGATACCATAGCCGTTATTGAGTTTTCATATCTCTGCCACAATTAATTTTAATTGATGTTGAAAATTTGATAAGAGAACTAGATAATTTCATCACAAATGACCAAAAGGCCTTTTTCTTATGGAATCTATTTTTCTTTCACTTTCAATGCCTGTTACAGCATGATGTAATCACGTCTGACACTAAGATAGATACTACACTAGATAGCATTTGTTTCAGTTACACGTGTTACGGCAACTGTGTGATAGAAAATATTAAATATCCCTATCAACTGTTGAGTAGTATACATACCAAGAATGTTTCATGTTGATAAGTCATTGATAGTGCCAGCTACTTAATTGACTAATGGCAGTCATCTTAAAAAGATATCTCTTTCTCACGGTAACAGCTACAGTGCTGATTTGATCCCGATTTCTTCTATTTTTGTATATTTTTCACACTTAAATATTTCAGATCATCTACTATTTTTAATATTAGACCAAGATGACTTGAGTAAACACAAAATGCAGTTTTATATGATGATTATATTTATTAAAGGAAAAAAGCTATCCAACTCTACCTGGCCTTATGAAAAAGGTCCCCCTTTGAAACTTAATCAATGAAGTAAACAAAGTAAATTAATAATTGGATTCAATTTCACCAGACACACTCCAGCATGATTACTGTCAGCCCCACTGATCTGTATAGGACAACTGGATAGCCGACGCAGTAGTATACTGCGCTGGAAGGTTGAAGCAACCGAGCAGCCATATTAGTATGCTCGATGGTGATCAACCATTACATTGAATCCTATGGCAAGCCTGAACCCGAGTGTATCTTTTCAGTGCAGCAAACATTTATCAAATTATTTAGCAAGACAATTCACAGGTGTTAGTTGTGATGAATATATTTTGATTAATATGTTAACGTTAAGTGCCTATTATCATTCTACCTTCACATAACACATTAGCAAGCTATAGCTAATAAACATCAGCTAAGTTGGTCGTCTCTAAGCCTACTTCAAATCAGTAACCCTTTGCATTAGCCTGATTTCTACACAAGGTTTCACGACTGCATCTGACATTATCATTGAGATCCATGCCACACGCCATAACTTTCTAAAGCCAGCATCATTGATCTGCAACACTGTTTTATAACAGACTAGGCTTACAAAGCTCTCATTCAGGCAACTAGCTATAGAGTCACATAGCAAACACCCATAATGACGTGAAGCTACAACTGACCTTGTGCCACCTCACCCATTTCTTATTTATTTGAGGTCAATTAATGCCGCTAACCTACTGAAATATCAGTGCAGCTGAAATGCACATATTAAACTGTCTTGCTCAAAGAAAAAAAGCTACTTCATCCTTTCATTTGGTAGTTTTATTCAACATCGAAGCAATATTAAGATTCTATTGAAATTCTTCTGCCGCGACGAAAAGGATCATACGGCTTCACGGTTTCCAACCTCGTGAAGGTAGTTCATTTTTTCACATATTGAAAACCGAGAATAACTTTTGAAACAAAAGCACATTCTACATTGAAAAAAGATGTGTTTTGAACGACACCATGCCAAAATAATCCTTGCAATGAAGAAAATATGAGAGTGCCAAAGGTACGTTTCAGAATATGAATGAACTGAAAAATTGCCGTATGAGAGGGTAATGACGCGCCATATTATGCCCTATTAGTATGCGTCCCCGCAAAGCACATGAAAATGCTGTAAAATGAAATTTGGGCTGTAGATTGGGTCAAAGGCCATTTATGAAAAGCTAAACTTCCACTGGGGTGAGTGCTGGGGAGAGGCATGCAGCTTCCCTATGAGTGATATGAGTAATGTTTCTGGCTATTTTTCAAGCTCAAAGGAGAAAAAAAACATGCTGAAAAATAGTGACCTTACGCCCTACATGGATTGCATGTTTTCTACATAGCTAGCTACAGGCTAATACCAATACTTTGTCTGTTTTGCATAAGATCGTGAATATATTGATGTTTAGAAAGCACACCAGGTCCACAGGCTGACAGATGCTCGAATGCTAGGCTAACATTAGGCACTCACAGGTCAAATCATCCAGGCTAATTTTAGCGAGCATAAACAAGGCTAACGTTATCATATCACCCAATTGTCTGACTAAGTTAGTTTAATTTTGCAAGGTTACAAGCGGGAATGTATAACTGCTGAAGTGGTGCTAAATGATTGCTATCTATTACAAATACCAAACTAGCTACGTTTTAATGGCGCACTGCTCACCTTTCTTCTCATGTGAACAATGACTTTATTGTGCTAAGCTAAGCTGATGCAACATTATATTTACTTAATCAATTTGCTTCCTACGACTATCACCCTGGGTTATTGTCAGCAATTCAGTGATAGCTAGGACGAAAAAAAAAAAAAACGTGAAAAACATAAACGTCAGCACAAGAAATTCTTTGGGACTTACCTTGTACACGATAGCATGTAACACACTGTGCCTCTAGAATAAGGACGTCAGTTGAAATGTCTCGTTTTATTTTTGATATTTTCCATGTCTGTGAAGGGATTTTTCCACCCAGAATGAGATACCTGTGGTAAGCCATGTCCCTGGAGACTATTGTTGGGCGTACCAATATGGCGGCATAGTTACTTCAAAATTATTACTTCATCAGCAAAGTCAGTTATTCTATGCAGATCAGAGTGAATCGTTCACATTGTTTCCGGAAATGAGGAACATTGTGTTCTCAGAGCCAAAGAGGAGAAAGACCATCACAACTTATCAGTGATATGTTTAAAGGGGACCTATTATGCTGATCCTTCTTTTAATACATATTAGTAATCTTATAATGTTGGTTGTCCATGCTCAACCTCTAAAAAGTTTCTAAACATAAGATACAGGGGTTTTGCCGTAATCCAAGAACGTGATTTTGTGAGCGTGATTTCCTCTCTGAACAGCTCCTCCCGAGATCTTCACAAGATCTGGGCAAAACCTGACGTCAGGTTGTGCCGTCCAATTAGTACAGACCTAGCCAGAGCCAATCACTGCGCTGGACCTTCCCACACCGGAAACTATTCTAGCAGGCACAAACAACCGCGGATCATACTATGCCTTAGTAGCGTCGGCACTTTTGGAAATACAAAGGAAGAACCGCAGATCATTTGAGGCGCAATTTTGTTAGTATCTCTCCCAAAGCTACTTGTCCGTTTACTTTTGGACGCAAAGAAAAACAAATATTTCTCTTGAAAAGACGATGCCACCAGAAATCAGTGGGTAGCTTTTTTGTTTTCTGGCAGCAAACAGCCCACGCCAAAGGGAACGTTAGCTGTTTGTGCTCAGCATTTCACCAAAGACAGCTTTGTCAATAAAGGATAATTCGACACAGGATAAGCGTTTCAGCTGCTTCTCAAACCTGAAGCAGTTGCATCGATCAAGCGCTCGGAGCCACAAGCTGTAAGTAACGATATAACAGCAAATAATGTAAGTGAAGCTAACGTGTTACGGGTGGCTAGCAGGACCGCGAGCGATAGTTAGCACTAACAACTGGCCTCAAGCTCAGGCTTTCTAAAATATCTGAAGATAAAGCCTGTATCGGTCGCGACTGTCCTTGACTCACAGACACAGAAGCTGTAAGTTGCTTTTACTGCATAAGCCAACCTGACGTGATAGCCAGTTGATTGTGGCTGTAGCACAGCGGCTAACGTAGCCAAGTTACTGTTGCTAATGTTTGCGTCCTAAATATGCAAGAGTGATATCAGGGGAAATTCTACAGAAGGTGTGTGAACATAAACCTCATTTGAAGCTAACTTTTAATACTTGTTTGTAATTTGGATGCTTGGTACAACTGTTCACAGTAACAGAACTTGCTGTCTGTAAAACCTGTATTGCAAGGGTTTGTCTCTGTGGTTATGACCGCTCGGTTACCAGCTACTGCATGTTAGTTTGCCTGCTCTGCTAATTAAAAATGCTCCTGGTTAACTTATATGCAGTAATTCTGATCGGTATGCTTGTGTTACTTCGGTAAGCATCAATGTGGCAGTTTCATCATAAAGTTGCCCGATTGTACCCACTACAGTTAGTGATAGCTTCACTTATCCATGACCGGGATCAGCCGGATGCTTCACAAATGTCTGACCAAGCTCTCTGGTGCTACCGTGAAAGCAATGCAAAACGCAGAAGCTCTACTGGTTTACAAATGATTTCTCTGCACTACCGTGACATAATTTCATCCCCCTTTAGAAATTGTTGTGGCTAATAAAAAGCCGAAAAAGGCGGAGATTAAATAGGTAATTCTTTCCTGTAGAAGTGATCAATTCGCTGGCTCCACATAAGCAACTTGTCCGCGCTAACGGAACTTACAGTCTGCAAAACCTGTATTATGTTCATAACATAACCGAGCTCCCTCTAGCTGTCGCGGACTATCCATAAAGCTGCTTTCACATCAGACACCAAATGAATTTTTCGCAGGACAGATTAGCCTACATTCAAAGTCAATGCAAAGACGCGAATACACGTTTTGGGCACGTCAAGCCGCTTTCACACCGGACGCGAAACGAATTTTTCGCGCGACAGATTAGCTACATTCAAAGTCAATGCAAAGACGCGAATACAGGCGTTATGGACGCGTTAAGCAGCTTTCACACCGGACGCGAAACGAATCTTTCGCGCGACAGATTACATTCAAAGTCATGACCGCTTATCAGCTACTGCATGTTAGTTCGCGTGCCCTGCTAATTAAAAATGCTCCTGGTTAACTTATATGCAGCAATTATGATCAGTATGCTTGTGTTACTTCGGTAAGCATCAGTGTGGCAGTTTCATCATAACGTTGCCTGATTGTAGCCACTACAGTTGAAGCTAACCGGAGAGGTGCTGTATGTGTCTGCCGAGTTGGGCTGCAGTTAGACCAGACGTAGATTTTGCAGAGCTTGGGGTGCGTTTTTGGGTGCTTATGAAACGATCGCTTTACTTATCCATGACCGGGATCAGCCTGATACATCTCCAATGTCTGGGCAAGCTCTCTGATACTACCGGTGAAAGCAATATGGAAGCGCACAGCCTATAATGTGTCCGGTATAACAAACGATTTCTCTGCATTCCCATCGATTGAATATTAAATTCTTTCCTGTAAAAGTGATCGATTCGCTAGCTCCACATAAGCAACGGTTCACGCAGACGGAACTTACGGTCTGTAAAACCTGTATTATGTTCATGACATAACCGGAGCTCTGTCTAGCTCTCGCACGCTATACATAATGCGCCCATTTTCCGCGAGGAAAAGCTGGTCATTCCGAAGCAATAAGTAAACCATTACCACAGGCAATTTCCGAAAAGGCCGTTTAGCTTGGAGCTTTCGCCCCTCCGTCATATACCAGCGCGGAAGCTGTTCGTTTCTCCACGCTAACAACACACCACAGCTATGCACACGAACCAGCAGGTCCTAATACACACCGAAGCAGTCCATAAGCTGTTGGTCCACTTTTAGCTGCCCCTCACTGTCCATGTTTCCCTCTAAACTCAGACCCACCGGATTTCTACGGTCTCCGGTCTACACTTGGGCATGTCGACCCGTTCTACAAATGTGTCTATATGGGGTGGATTCTAGCTTCCCCTGCATCCTAGCTAGGAGTAGAAAAACCGCGGTACTCACCAACTGTTGCCGTAGCAAACTGTAGCCGATAGCAAATTCGTGCTTGAGCGGCCAGACTTTCGTACTGTGTCCTCCACTTTCACCGTTGCGAAAGTTAATTTCATGAGATCTATACACATGTACTGCGTTTGATTGCAGAATTTCCCCGCTGATTCCTTAGCTCAGATGGCAGACGCGTCTCACGTTTCACTCTGAGACCCGGAAACTGCGTTCAGCTGCCTCGTCCTGCCTAGATCTGCCCTCCACAGAGCTGGCCAGTCAGAAGAAAGTGGGCACACGGGGAGTGGGGGCCATAGCGGAAGAGCCACCCCAATGAGGCGTTTCAGGCAGAGACTACAATGGACTACAAATGGGGTTTTTTGAGGATGGCAGTATGAGCTAAATAAGGACCTTGTTTGGGCTTTGAACGATCAGGAGTACTCTAGGGGAGTCCAAGATCAAAATATAACCTTGGAAATATAGCATCCGAGGTCCCCTTTAAAAGCCAGAGTTTGGCATGGTTTGGGGCTCCATTTGTTTACTCAACATGGGCAACTTGCACAACTGTGAAGGATATGCAGAAAGATGCATGCGTATTTTGAAACACGTGCCTTCCAAATGTTGTCTTTTTCAGGGACGCAGAGCTCCATTCAAATAGTTTTTCAAAGAATTTAAGAGGCTCCATTGTTCAGTGCAATATATTGAAGCCAATCACAATACTGATCAAATGAAATGGCCATATATTCGAGTAAAAAAATATCTAAATAATGCATTTTCAACTTGCTTTTTTCGTTAAGTTGTGGTCTTCATTATGTTGGCTTTTCCCAGCAAAGAGGAAAACAATTTCAGGTGTGCAATGGTTTATGACCACTGTAAATCCACCATCTGATGCAGGTTTAATGTCACATCAAGCACTAAACCTCATTATCAAGATGTCTTGCATAATGAAAGAGTAGAATATTTGAGTAGAAGGCAATTAGGATCAAGGTAGACATCTGAAAGTAAATGGTGCTTTCATGTGATATTTTCAAAATGTGCACTTAGATTTAGATTAATCTTGTGGGCTACAAGCAGATTACAGAAATACTTTAATTTATATTTTGTTTTTACCATCAGAAATGAGCCAGAGAAAACAGTGGGAGAAGTAAGGATGCCAGCCAGAATCACACCAGATTGTAGTCCTGCAACAAATGAGCAACTGTCAAGGATGTTACACTGGTATCTAAAAAGAACCTAGATTTCTGTAAGCTGTCCGAAAAGAAATGTATGGAAAAATGAAAACAAAGTGGCAGTAATAGTTGCTGAAGTGCATGTAATCTGTTGAAAATCAAGGTCTTTATTAAGGTATTTTTAAGCAATGTACACAGTGTAGACCTTAAATAACAACTGAAAATCCAACAGGCAATCTATTTAGAAACATTAATATGGACTTCAACTGCAGTTACATTTATTTGCTGACAACCTTATATGTTAGCCACCAGAAAGATCCAAGATCCATTTAGCACCTCTATTAAATACTGTATGATTACTGCCTGCATACAGTAGCTGTCACTAACTCAGAGCCTGGGTGTGAGTGTGCCTTGTACCTTACACAAACAAAACATGATAAATCCAGTGATTTGTTGTTGGAGGTATTATGGGGCTGCAGTAACCTCACTGTTCACTCGTTTACTCCCGTTTTGGTTTGTCAGATTCATAGTCAAACAATTTGTTTTCTGCGTAACTTAAACCAATACGAAGACTGCATTGATTAAGAAATGGTGACAAAGTTATTGACTTTTTGCTAAATTTATATAATGGATGTGATACTGCAGGGATATAAAGTGGGCAATAATCCAAGTAAATGCAAAAAATCCAAAACTTTTAAGGCTTTCCTCCTCTTTAACATTTCTTCAGCAACATAATAAATCATAAGATTCTTCTTGATTTTTTTAGAATGTTATACGCGTTCCAAAGACAGCATCAGAAGAGGAACATATCTATAGCATTTCGAACCATGCCAGACTTACGGGAAAAAGATTTTAATTACAATAAGCTCCACAAACTAATTTATGCAAATCTGCGCCATTTCGCAAACTACATCAGTTCAGAGTCTTAACAGGACATTGCAATGTTTTACATCATCATTTTGTGGATAGGAAAACATCTCATAGCATTGTGAAGCAATGTACAATTGTGCTATCAAAAATAAATCAGCCAGTCAGTCCACTAATGAGTCCCAGCGAGTGAGCAAACCAATGTTTGCTTGGTAATCAGACAAATTTAACTGCGGCAGGTTTAGCTAATAAAGCATTGAGAGGAGAGATCACTGCAGACCTTTAATACCAGCAATGACACAACACTAAGAAAACCTGAAAAAAATGCAATTTGTTTGAGCAGCATGTTGCAAACTATCACTTTTCTAATGAGTGGTACTGCTTTGAATAAGGCCACACTTTTCTTCCATGCCATGCAATATGTTCTGGAATAAACATTTTCCCAAGTTAAAGCAAAAAATGAATAATATTCACAATTTTGTTTAGCAACCCCTAACCCCTATGCAGTACTAAGGAAAAGACAATTCTGATATCACCAATTCCATCTCTTAGTTTAAGGATGGATAATGGAAGGCAAAGAAGATTTATGGCTATATTTTAGCGTTTTAAACACAGATCCGAAGCACATGGCATAAGTGCATTTAGGTAGTGTCCAAATCCACTTTTGCTAGTTTAATGGCAAATAATACAGCATATTGACTATGTCAAAAGAAATATTTCAAAGTCAATAGCAATCCTGTGTAAATCTAGAAATATATGAAATCATAAGGCCTTGTATATAATTTGCTGCTGATTATACTATGTTTTATATCTTACTGCATGGAATAGTTGGGGGTGACCTTTGAAACAGCTAGAAAATCAATAGGCTTACTACAAAATCGAGCCATACGTATTATTAATGAGGCTGGTTACTATGATCACACTAATCTCCTGTTTTCAAATTTCAAATGCTGTGAAATTTTGTGATTTGGTATGTTATAAAATAATGGAAATTAATGTTCATAAGTGTTTATAATGTTTTTTTTTTTTTTTTTTAATTTCTGAGGGGTAGCACAAATTTCTAAGAGTATAGGACAGGCATATATAAACATTTAGTGTCTGCCTGTGCCAGTACAGTCACTACTTAATACATACTGTTGACTTTATTATGCTGTTTATACTTTTTGCATTGTGAGTGATGACTGAATAAAAACACAACTACAACTAAGACTACTACTTCACTACTACTACTACTACTACTACTACTATAATCTGAGTGCAAATTAAGATACGTGATTAAAGGGGGTTATACTTACTCTCTTATTTATTTAATCATATGATTGTTTTGGGCATAACATAAAACAAACCAATCAAAGAGTCATCCCCCACCCCCTTTAACAGACCAGTGCGCCTGCGCCTTGTTGGATTGCTGATAACGGATTTTCCAAATATTTGGAAAAAATGCTTCTCTGTAGTGGAAACTGGCCCTTGGATGCATCGGGCGCAATTTGAGATGGCTCACCAGATCAGTAGAGCACCGCGTTCGTGCAACACCACTCTCTCCATCCTGCCAATCTCCTTCTTTCACCCAATTAATTGCAGGCACATTGCCTCCTGCTGGTCCTGGACCCTCCTGTGGTTCTCCCCATTGTGCTACTCCCCGCCTGTGAACCTCAGGAGGAAGAAGACCACCACTTAATTTGATGCAACTTTGTCTTTGTTATTTGTAATGTTTTGTTTTTTTCCCTTAATTGTTGCTTTGGTTCTCTTTGAAATCATTCTGTTCAGTCATGGAGTAACAGGTAAAATCAGTGGGGACTGAATAGCTGAAAGTATGGAAACTTGGTTTCTGGAATCTACAAAAATGTGAACACAGAATATTTTTTCAGTATTTTTCAAATATTGTTCTAATCAGATTCAAATATAAAAAAATTCAATATACACATTGAAACCCCGGAGTCACGTTTAAAAAAACATTTGTGGAATGCAATGTGATTTAGAGCATCCAAACAAATGTAGTATTTCCTGCACAAAATTTTTGACTTATTTCAATCAAACCATTCAGTTTGCTTACCAGACTGCAGATGATGCAGCTCTTCTGGCAGTTGATCTCCGTTCACCTGTACAGCTGCTGCTTCTATTACGGTTCATTGGCATCGGCATATGCAGTCCAGCATCTAAAAGTCCAACCAAAGTCCTGTGATGCGGCTCATTTATATTCAAGGCTCTGACCTTCTTAGAGCTGTACTGTAATATTACACCTGACCAAACATCTGAAGAGCATTTTCTACACTTCAAATATTATTTCTATGTACAACAGTTTGTGTTTTTGTTTGTTTTTTAATTAAACAAAAATTCGAACACTGTTGTAGGTGGTGTACACCTGCCTATATTGGTGCATATAACTATTTATATAATGTGCTCGCAATATAACAGTAAATTACTGTCATTGACTTAAAGTGGAAATGAAGCAATGAAAACTGTGACCATTTTTTGGTTGCTTTTTTATTTTTGGTAATAGATGGCTTTTCATTAAACCTGAAATTCAAGTTGTTTCGCTGGAAAATTACATGTTGATGCAGACTTTTGCCACTAGGACGCAGCCATGTTTTAAAAATGCAGGCGCTACGTCATCAGAATGGTTAGCGTTTATGGATGTTTTAGCTTGCCATTAGCTTGACGTTAGCTTAATGTTAGCTTGGGCGCTAACTATCAAATAAACATGGCAGGTCTTGGATAAAGAACAGGGGGATCATTTTGTATTGCCCCTGGCTGTTCAAATGAATATTATCGGGTAAAAGAGAGCGGCAAATCAGTTCATTTTCATGTTATTCCTATTGTCTGCTCCGAAGATGGTTAGCCGCACTGAGACGCCTCAGCCCCCCTGTGGGACCAGGGTTAAGGCCCAACGCCCACTGGCCGCGAAGCGAAGCGTCAAGTCAAACTGCAAAGGCTTTTAAACGCCCCCTAGAAGCGTCTGTTGCATCAATATTAACGGATGACAACAGGACCGAGAAGCAAGCCATGGGTGTCACTCAAAATACTAAACAAGACAGCGTTTAATTTCGAAAAAACCTACCGACAAAGCTTATATTAAGTGATGGCAAAGTGCGTCGGTCAGGTTACTATGCACTATACGTGATATACAGGCATAATTTTCCTCCTAAATTTAGCCGTCAAGTAAATTAAGATTCATTTTACTTTACCCAGCAACGAATTAGCTAGCTAGCTAACTTAGCAGTGTAAAGTTCTTATCAGTGTACCTTGAGTTTGGCACTGTCTAACTGTAGATCGCTCGATAACTTAAATGCCCGCAAAATAACGGATTTCCTTTGAAAACTGCGACTTGGTTAAAAAGCAGGTTGACAACTGCATGTGAGGTTGCCGCTAAATGTGTGCCACTAACCATGACAAGGCGAAATAGTTAAGTAATCTATAAGACAAATGCGTTTTTATTGTGTTGACATTTCAGAAATTGAATAGTGGTGAAAAGCAAAATCTGACGCGCGCCTCGCGCCTCCAGTGGGCGTTGGGCTTAAATGTTGCATTCACCCAAATGTAAACAACATAGAATGTTGTAAACAACCATTCTCGTGATGTCATGATGTTCTGAAAACAAAGATGGCGGCACCCATGCTGAAAATATTAACATCAATGCTACTTGTTTGTGCTTTATTCTAAATAATGGCTTATATTTCGGATTACATTTTTATTTATGGTATATTTAAATAATTAACTGGTGCTATAAACATCTGTTTTATTTGACTGCTTTATTTACACTTTAAGACTTTTTTGTTGGTCAGAAGTTTTCAGTAGTTTTTGCTGGTCAATTGTGAAATCACTTTCTGGTGCCCCAAGATAACAATTTCCCAACAATTACTGAACACGCCTCATTTTAAAACCAACATGGACGCTCAGATGGGTGCGAGTACATCTGATATTTAAAATATGTGGGCACAGGACAGGAAAATGACAACTGTGCTGGTCTGAAACTAGAATGACCCTTGAGTTCTTTTCGGCGCCACTTTGTCCCCAAAGAGTGCTGTGCAGTACTATACATGTGGAAGCCAAAGAAGCTACATTTACATAATAATGCCGGTCTGGAAGAGTAATCCAGGTATAAAACAGGTTTTCACACATTTTGCCGCAACAGGGACTAACACTACTGCACGAATTTTGTATAGCAATCTAAAAATCTGGGTCACGATGCATATTGGATGCATGAGGTTCATTACGTATTGTTTTCACCAGCATACGGGATTTGTGTAGAATCAGAAATACCATATGAATAAAAGAAGCAAGAAGAGGTAAGCTGTCGCTAGCTTTCAGTCATTGTGGCTGATATATTCACCAATGAACAGACGTAGTTACTGTTAAAAGTGTGACCGAAGAAACATTAAGAGCAATCAGCACAGTATACTGTCAAAGTTAAGTTCTCAACCAATAATTTTCATCTTCCTGGATCAGTCAGAGAGATGGCAGCAGAGGAGTGCGCTGTTAGGAACTGCTGTGTGTTGGAGTGTCCTTTCCACAGCTGAGAGTGCTTGTAGTATAAAATTCTGCCCTCCACACTCCCAGCCCTGCTCCCCCGCAGTCTCCCCAGCTCGAAGGTGCTCCCTCCGGTGCTTGATTGAAGCATAATGGCGTGAGTAGGAGGGAAGAGGCCAGCAGTGTTTGCACAGCCATGCTCACAGATCAGACATCGATCCCTGGGTTCCTCCTTCATGCAACGGCTGCCTGTCCTCACGCAGGGAGGGCCGCTTTCACAGTCTACAGTACAGATGCTCATTCCACTGCCGGGAGGGAGGGGGGTGGGGGGTCTGATGCACAATACTTTGCCTCTAGTACTATAAAACAGCAAAACAGCCGCCCCAGCTGCTTCTGTTGTCCTGTTAATTTAATTTGGAGATAATGGTTAGCCACCCCTGATTTATGTGGATTAAATCTTCCCTTCCCATCCACTGTTATAGTCCACAGCCTTCGAATGATCTTAATGGAGGTGGTGTTTTACTTAGCTGGTTTTACAGAAAATTACTTGCCAGACCTCACTGATTTTGATTTTGGTGGTGGAGGTGAGTCATCGGTCTTGGGTTGCATGGATTTGCCAGAGTAGAATGACTCTCAGTGAGGAGTGGAAGAGAGGTTATTAGATGCTTGACTTGTGGAGGCACTGTACGAGTGTTCTGACATTGGAATCAGCCTGGAAATTATAACTGAGTAATGTTGTTAGTCATGGATTATTTAAAGTTTAGAATGCAACATGATTGAATAAATAAATCTGCCCACAAATATTGAATCCTGAATAAGGAAGTTAGATTATGCTACAATCAACTGATTAAAAAACATATTCATTTGCTTTTCTTGCTGAGTGTAATTTGCAATTTTTTCCTTCAAGGGTGGTTCCTTTGAACCTCAGAATTCAAATTAAGTTTCTGTTTGAAGCCCGAATAACACTATAATGCACAAAGGATGGTTTATATAGCAATATTTTCCGCTTTTTTTTTCTTCCCAACATTCTGAGAAATCAGCCTTCTTTCCATGTAATCAATTTAGTAAGGGATAGACTTCCTCCTTGACCATTTAGTCAAAACAGCCCATAAAGGAGTGGACTATTGTGATGTTACAAAAGAGGTCCCTTAAAACCTCTTAAGATCCAAGCTCTTTTTTGATATGCATTTTTTATTTCTCTTTGATATTTGGGCCTATTGGAACCTAATAAGTAAAAAAACTGGGCGCATTTATGCTAACATATTAACATTTTTAACAAAGCTAAGTCCCTCTGTACACATACATGTACATTGTGTTTAGCAGCATACTTGATCTTTAAATTTACTAATTTTTGTCAAATTTGCATGTCATGGCAAAGTGACAACGCTTTTATGCATATCTAAACAAGAATAAACCATGAAATATGATTTGACTTCTTACGTTGTAGATGTTTGGGTTTGAAGTGGCCACCCGAACTTTCACTTGCGCTCACCGCCATTTTGAATTTTTTCTGTAGTGTGTTGTACTCTTCTGACACCACTAGATGGTAGTGTAAGTGTCCACACATGTGGTCATAAGGCCCCAGTTAAGCAGAATTAACTACTGTGGTAATATAACCCAAAATGTGATGTCCACGCATGTGGACGCTAGTTCTAAAGAGGTTAATGTTACGTGCCCCATCTGCTTGAGTGTTTTTTCTTCTCTTGCTCGCAATGTCAATTGTCAACAAGAGTTTCTTACCAAGGCTCAGGAAATTACATCATAAGAACTTGTGACAAATGACCAGATGTAAGGCATATAGTGTCACCACAAGGATTACCAGGGTTCAATCAATGCACTGAAATACACCTGTGAGCCAAAACATTAAAACCACTTGTAGATTACGCAAATAACATTGCTCATCCAATAAAAACTGTGCATGCAAACAGGCTTTAAACAGTAGGTGAGTGGTCAGTTCTTGCAGCCGATCTGTTTGATTTGAGAGAAAAGGGACCTGACAAGATTCAAGCTTTGAAAAGGGTCAAATAACCAAAATGATATGTCCACACGAGTGGGTCAACAAATCTCCAGAGCAGAAAGACTAATTGCATGCTCCCATTCAGCAGTGGTGAGTAGCTACTGACTGTGGTCCACGGAGGAACGAATCAATGACCGGCAACAGGGCAACGAAGTTCATCCTCTTTGATGCCAACTGACAGAAGGGCAGTGAAAAAATTCACAGAGAATTTTTATGATGCTTATTTGAGGAATTTGTCTCAACAAACAGTGCATCATACCCAGTGGCTTATTCCGCTTTGTAGCTGCAGAGTGGTCGGAGTGCCCATGATCACCGCGGTCCACCAAATGCCTACATTAGACATGTGAGCATCAGATCTTGCCCTTAAAGCAATTGAAGAAGGTCGTCTGGTCCAGAGAGTCCCATTTTCTTTTCACATCATGTGCATCGGCTGGACGTGTCTGTATCATTTACCCCAAGAAGACATGGCACCAGGATGCACAGTGGGATGAACACAAACTGGTGGAGGAAGAGAGATGGTCTGGAAAATGTTCTCCTTGGCAGGGATTAGAAACGGCTCCAAGAACGTAAACCAGAGACAAATGAAATTCCATGATGAATGTAATCAAAAGCAGAAACAAAAGCAATTTTACTGAATCTGGAGTGACAGCTGAAATCTCAATGTTAGATAACCTGTAAATAACATTATTTATCATTCCAATTTTCTTTTGTTGAGATATTATTTCCAATAAATGTTCAAAAGAAATTCTATTCCAGTAGTGATTGCCCGCGCGAGTGTTCTCCAAATCATTTGTAGGCTAATGTCAGATTTTATTAGCCAGCATCGCTATCTCCTTAGCCCTGCATTCTGCATTGAGGTGGTTAAGATACATTATGTTCCCAACATTAGCTGCCCTTACCTTAAACAAATTACATAGCCAAATTAGTGAAACAGTGCGAGAAATAACCTGCTGGAGACACTTAGAAAATGTGTTCAGCATTGTGCAATTGCCTGCAAGGCATAGGTTTAGCTGTTAATGGTGAACCTTCATATCTAATGAGCTTGATTTAAGCTTTCATTTCTAAGCTTTATGTTATACAATAAAAAATATTATCGCCGCATCTGCCATAAATAAATGGACAGCGATAATGTATGGTTCAGCAATTAGGATTTCTCGATTGTCAAATGCCATATGAGGCTAGTAAATCTAGCAACTCAATTCCCTATTTGGGCAAGTAAAAAAAACCATTAATATTGCTAATATTCTGAAATAATGCCATTGATTTTTCCTGAACTGATTATGGAAGTTGCTAATGTGGACTGTGTCTCGAAGGCATCTGACTCCCGTCAAATGCGAAAGTAGGTTGTAAATGAAATCACTGCATTGAGTTTGAGCCAGCTAGGTAACTTAGCTGTCATTTGGTCGTAAAGTATATTGAACATATACCTAACTTTATTGTCATATAACAAGTAATTTTATTTGCATATACTACAGCCAGAGTGTATGGCTCTGGCTCCAGCTAGCTAGTTAACTAGCTATTTATCCTTAGTTATCCACTGACTTTTGTTAGCTAACCAAAATTTTGCCCTACATATGATTTTGAATAAATTAGCTTACATTAGAAATTGAAGCATCTTGACCAGAGGTGATTTTTTTCCCCCTACAAAATACTCCAATAGCGTAACAGTATGCAAAGCATCTGGGCCGATGAGCTGTACTGGGGCTAATAATTGCATGAGGAACAGGGTGTGGTAGAGCGGCAGACAGGAGAAGAGAGCAGACACATATGGATCCTGTGAACAATACAAAGCACAGGATCTCACTCATACCCACAAAATTAAACAGACAGGAGGAAAACAGCCAGAAATGGGGGAGCTGGGCCAGAGGTATTGATACTTACTGAGTACTGCGAGGGCACTCAATGAGCTCTCATAACTGAGAATGAACACAGTGCCAGTAATCAATGAATACTCATTTAGTTGACAATGAGTGAAGATACTAAATGAGAATTCATCTAACTTACAATGTGCACTGTGAAGGAGAATGATTTCAAAGAAGGTACTCAATGAGTACTCATTAAATTGATGATAAGTATATTGAAGGTACTCAGTGAGTGCTCATTTGAGTGATAACGATTTCATTGAAGAAACTCAACAAATACTCATCTAACTGATAATGAGTACATTGAAGGAACTCAAAGAGTACTCATCTTATATAATTAACAATTTGTACAATGAAGATAAGGCAGTGAGCTGCTGAATGCTTGTATGGCTGACGACAGAAATCAGTGTGATGGTGATGGCCCTCTGGCAGCCAAGCTCTACTGACCTGTAGGTATTTTACACGCAGATATGCTCACCTTGCATATACCAAGGGAATAACTTATTAGGAGTGGCTCAGGAAATCCTGATTGTATTTTTTCACTGTGACTTCTCTCAGCATTATCGGCAGCATGGTATGACAACAGCATGCAGTTCATGTATGTCTACCAGTCTGCTGTGCAAAGCTGTTAACAAAACTAAAGGATCAGCCAAGAGGTGCATGTCAAGTTTAAAAGTGGAAGAGAATACAACACAGCCCACACACAGGAGTTGCTCAGAGAATAAAGTGACGAATGGAGCATGTAGCTTTGCTGTCACAGACTAACAGATAATTTATTGTAGGGGTCATGCTGAAGTCTAAACAAAAGTGACGCTGATGCACGTTGAAATCACCAGAGGGACACTTGCCTTCATGCCAGAGTTTGTGTGATTGAGTCTCATTTCAGTGAATTTTGATATTTATTGCTCTGGACTGGACAGGATTCGCAACTGATGATGATCAATCCTATAAAAAAACTAAAGGGCAGTGGTGGCTGGTGAGGGGGAAATAGAGGAGGCACTGAACATGCCTTGAAACTAGGGATGGATCTTGACCTGTTTTAATCGTTCATTTGAATTAATATTCCAAGAACTTTGAAAAAACTCTATCAGGTGTAGGCATTTTTCCTTAATGAAGAAAACTAATGAGCTGCCTAATCGTGACTTGTTTTCAATAAATTTCCTTGATTATCGTGTTTTCCAATGATTAGCATAAGCCATCAGCAGTTAAACACACAGCTTCCCTCACAGTGCAATGTTGCCATGAGTAAATAAAAAATTCATTAGAAACTTTTTATTCTCTTGACAAAACAAACTACAGTTTTAACTTCCGTGTTTGAGTTTAGCATGTCCTGCACTATCTAACCTTTGATTCCTTTTTTTTTCAGGATGTCGGGATGGAGAAACCTTTGTTTTCCTTGCAGAAAAACAAGCATTGAAGTAGCCTGTATGACAATTAGCAAAATTTCTCACTGACTGTGACAAAACCCCGTAGAATAAAAATCAGCAAAATGAAAGATAAAATCCAATGCAAGTTTTCTGACTGTTCAAGGCATTTGATTTTCGTTTAAGTACTTACCTTGTGAAATGAGTAATGTAACACATTGGAGTATGGCAATATCCCCTTTAAGTTGAGATGACTTAACCGTCCACTTGGGTTTGTACATTGAACAAAAAAGTTATGTTACGATTTTGACCCTAGTAACTGAAATGCAAAAACTGAGCATAAATCCCAGGTGTTCTTTATGTCATTGGTGTTCATCCAAGGCACAAATTGCATCAAAACATTTGACCAGATGACTTTATTACAATAAAAACAGGGTTTTCACTGGGAAGACTAGAATTACACCAAGTCCAAACTATTAAATCAAAACTTCAAACAATCGACAGAGTCATTTTAATGTCTTGTGTAACCACCAAGTGCTCTCACCACAGCTTGAAAGTGTCTTGGGAAGCTCTCAACGAGAGAAAATAATGGAGATAAAAAAACTCAGTGATCCTTAACTTTTCTTATTGAGTATATAGTGGTCCAGTGTGCCCTGTTGGCTAAATGAGATTTTTTTTTTAAACCCCAAGAAAATGTACATTTGAGAGATTTCAGACGTCAAACAGCCAGTTAGTCATGAGAGACTGCTGATAGGGTATTCCATTAAACAATGATTGGTCATACTGCTTGTTTATACAAATTTTAAAGCAATGCTATGTAGCTTTGACACCCAAGGATTATCACAAGATGCTTTGGTGATTTATTAAGTTAACAAGTCTTATTTAGTTGGATGTAACCATTTCAATTAAATATTGATATTTCAAAGAAGCAACAGGAACATGGAAACATTCAAAAATTAATTGAAAAATTATGAATGAAAGTGAAAATAAAAATATATGTTCTCTTTAAAGCATTATTAACTGAAAATTAAAGACAGGCTTGTACTACGATTAGTGAATGGTACAGTGACGGAAAGTATTGTCAGCCCTATCAATGTTTTTAACTTTCTTGCTGCTATGTTGGTTGGAAGCATTCCCCACAATTAATAATACCAGGTATTAATGAGAATGAAGTTATATACACTACCTCAAACCTTTGTATAATTTTCCTTAAAAATAAAGGATTTTTTTTTTTTTACTTATGAGTTGAGATGATTTGCCCAGAATCTAGAAATTATTAGAAATTTCAGAGAAGGGACCAAGCACAGCCGTATGGCACCTTTAATAAAGAAGATTGAGCTGCAGATGGCACAAATAGAAACAGACAATCTCGAAAAGGCACTGGCTTAGACAGGTCAGGAATGGTCCGAGTCTGGCGGGGAGCAAACAGGTTCAGAGCGGTCAGGCATGCCATTGTCAGTGGACAATCTAAGGTCAAATACAGGACGGCAATTTGAGACAGCGGGGCACGCAAGACTGTGCCTACTCAAGAACACTTTTGCTTGTGGAAAACAGGAGGATTTGCCACTCAGGGAACTGCATGAATACAGGGAGAGAATCTCCCTAATAAATATTCTCCAGTTGTTGATAGTCAATTAAAATTTACCGAAGATGGGAAAGAGCAAGGCTCATGAATTGAACTGGCTAGAAGCACAATGAATACATTAGACAATCCAGTGAAGGAGAGACCAGATGCAAGAACTTAAATGCAACAATTCAACAATCAGGAGTGGAAGCATGCAAGCATGCAAACTGTGACAAGGAGGGTGGGGGAAGAAAACGGGCAGTAATCAAACAATTACGAAAGATGGCACAAACTGACACAAATGGCTGGATTGCGTGAAAGCAATTAAGGAAAACATTCAGGACGTGACAGGTATAGGTTATTTTTTCATTGGTTGAGCCTCATTACAGGAAAAATGTTGTTTTTTTCCACATCAAGCCTCAAAGCAATTGTTTTTATTCTATAATGAATGTGGAGAGCACTTGACTTTGGCTGAGTTGCAGCAGTAATTACCGTACAATTCATGCACTGACAGTTCCTTTGTGATATGTTGAGGGGTCATCAAAATGCCAGTCAGTCTAAGGCTCCTTTCGTTGATTTGTTTTGGTTTTTGAATGAGCGGTAACTTTGTCGTATTTTTTTTTCCATGACCCCTCTCACACCTGCAAAGGCTCACAGAGAATTTCAAACAAGCTCTGTATTGAACATAAATGGAAATGGACTTTCTCAAAGGTCTCACCTGTCATCCTTCTTTGAAGTAATTTCTCCTGGGATCTTTTCTCGTCACAGTTTTGGGTGCAGAACTGAGAAATATTGTGAGACAGACAAGTTTTTTTCCCCAGTATATCTTGAAGTAGTCACAGTGAGAAAAGCAATAATTTAGTTGTTTATTTTTATTGTAATAAATCTTGGATTAAGCATATATTTAATACTATTTACACTGAAATTCTGTACTTCAACCATTTTGTGGACTGAAGTTACTCAAGATGTACAATATATGGCATGCTCAATGAAAAAGGAAATGCACGTTTTGAAATTATTTCCTATTTCAAGTGACCCTAAAATTTTGTGGCTGGAGTACTGTAGTATTTTTGTTAATGCTCAACCACAAATTTGGTTGTACTTCATCGGAAGGTAACGGACTCAGTACTTTCTGCATGTATTATTTGGCTTGTTTTTGTTTTTTGTTTTTTTCTTTTGCGGTTCTGAAAAATTTTAAAGGAAGGGTTTTATATGGAATACTTGTTATATAAAGAATAGCTCTGCTGCGTGAGCAGATCCATACAGATTTTTTTAAATCAAAAGGTGACCAGAGGTATTGACTTAAATGTAATTGGTATAGTTTCACAACCAAACTTCACATCAATGACAGAGTCAAAGCATATGCTTCCATCCATCAGCACCATCATTACTGTCAACGCCTAATCCTGATAAAAAAAAAAAAAAGGAAAGACCAACTGAGAGAAAATTAGGTTTGCTCAAAATCAGGTAAGAACTGTCAATGTGATAAATTATTCCACTTGCATAAGAGTGGCAGCAATTATGAAACAATACCCTTTGACTTTTGGATAAGAGTATCTGTAAAAGTGTCAGTAGGGTACTGAAGTAACTAACTTGCTGTTGTGACAAAACTATTAGCTTATGTCAGCTTAAGACAAAAAATGACGGTCTTGCATTTAGCATGCACTGAATAGGCACTGTACATTAAAAACCATGCATGCACAGGACCAGGGCATTTAGAGTCATCAGAAATTTACTCAAAGCATTTTACCTGATTATTTTTTTATTTCACTGCAACAATACGTTGTATTTAAAAAACACAACACAAGAGTGCAGCCACCTTCGCCTGCCACCTCCATCTCTCTCTCTCTCTCTCTCTCTCTCACACACACATTCCCTCCTGATCATAGAATGCGTGCCATAAAGAGGCTCTGTAAATACTGCAGGCTTTAATATCTAAAGAGATAAACTCACTCTCCGGCCAAGGGGTGTCAGTAAAGTTTAGATTCTTTTCTCTCAGTAAACTCTTTTGGGCATTACTTCACGTACACTGTGCAAGAGCAAAAGTATTTTCACCGGTATTTACTAAAGGTAAGCGGTCACAAACGTTCTGATGTCCTCTTATGCCTGGCATATAGATTAGGATTTTTAGTCATGATTTTCTAAGATTGTGCTAAAATCCAGAGAAAATGCCCAATCTCCAGTTGTTTAAAATTAGATTTTCAAAGACTCAATCGCAGCTCTCCTGACACAGTCTTAAGCAAGTCAAAGAATCTTAAAATAACATCAAACTGATTTGATATAATCACTGGTCTTTGGGTAAATAGGGCTTTCATTTTGTCTCAAGGTAATTTGGGATACATTTCAGTATACACTTGTATACTGTATTATTGTATTGTATTATTGTTCTTTGGTTTCATTCAAAAGCTGTTTTCACTGTTCATTGATGTCAGCTTTCTGCTCTCACTTCTCTCTCCCTTGTTACTTTCCTGTACATTTCAGGCTGTTTGAATGCAATATGGATCATTGTGTTCTCAGTCTAGATTTACCCTGATGCTTTCAGTGTTAAATTCCCTTGGTATTTACAGTCTGATTTTGAAATTATGCCAAATTATATCATTGCCTGCTCCCTCTGCAGGTTCCCTGACTCAATGATATATTGCTTTACTCTGATACTGTTGCACTTGTTCACAAAACATCTTGTATAGCCCATATATCAGTTTTATTGCATTTCATTTTGGCAACAGACCTGATATTTAACACTTCATAATTTTTGGATAAATACTCATATTTGAATACAATGACAATTATTTGGAAAAATAAAAGAAGAAAGAACAACTTCAGAAACTTACCGCAGCTTAACTTTTGGCAATAAATTTCAGCAGAGGGAATAGTTTTCACAGCCAAACATTTGTCATGAATCGCAACCATAATTCAATGCTCCCATTTACCTGCCATGGACTGTATAATAAAGATGAGGGATAGAGTGTGCAAACTCATCAATTAAAGTCAACAGTCTCCTTTGTGTACTTATTGTTTGCACAAAGCAGTGTGAAGTTTGTTCCTGCTTGAATTTTATTGAGAGAAAAATGCATCAACTTCGAGAGGAAATCCTTCTCTCCCTGTGTGAATTTTTAAACCAATTGTACTCAACCAAGGAGGACACACTTAGGAAATCTAACAGGGAAGAAAGTATTCAGTAAATGATACCTAATTCTTAATTAGCCATTCATAATGATATCTATATCTCTCCTGGCGCTGTGACCTCATCACAATAGAGGATTATGTGCTTGTAAGACACTGCACGACATGAGACACTGCACAATATGCTGGGGAGAGTCTTTAGGTCCTGGCAAGTTTAACCTTACCATGTTGGTCTTAGATGAGGACCCAGATGAAAGCCAACACACTTTCCCTCCACATCTGGGGGTTGGGTATGACGAGGACAATGGCTCCCTATAAAAAAAACAGTAGTGCAATGAACAAAACTACTGGCTCTGGACATCAAGTGCTGATTGACTGATCTGACATTCTCCACTTATGCCATGAAAATACCCACAAAATTTACGTAGATATTATAATTTCAAAGGACAAAGAGAAAGCCCTGTTGTTGTTTAGGGGTAGGCTGAGAAGGGTGTGCCACAATTAAAAGTTTAGCAAACTCACCATTTTACGCATTTTTACGGTCTGTGCCAACTATTGAGGCTGAAGAGCAGGATGAAAAGGAACTAGTATGAACAAATACAAAAGGTGGTTTCTAAGGTAACGCAATGTGATATGATTACCAGTGATATGAATATGAAAGTGGGAACTGACAATTTTGAACAATTAGAGAGCACTGGACACCCACGGATGGAAAGAACAATGGTGAATGCCTTGCTGGTTTCTGCAAAAATAACAACCTAGGGCTGTATTCACAAAGACTCTTAACACTAGGAGTACTCCTAAGTGGTGCCAAAGGTTTCTAATTAACAGTCACTTCTTAAAAGTGATTAGTGATTCACAAAGCTGCTGAGTGCAATTCTTACTTAGGGGAGTTAATCTCGCTGTTAGGGATGAGGTCATGTTTCATGAACGAGCTTATTCACTGTGTCGATATTGAAAGTCGTGGGGCCAATCTGAGTCCATTTCTGACAACCATGTATCCAATCCATTTATTCATTGTAAGCAAATGTCCATAATGGCAGGCACATGTTTGAGGTTTTCCAGAGAAATGGACTTTTCACTAAATGTTTGTATTACTTTAAAGAACGCAAATGCTTTGTGAAGTAAAATTATTGACATTTATATTTTCATTAAAGTCCCTGCAAAGATAAATCATAAATTCTCTTTTAACTAACTTTTTTGAACCTTTCCTTGTGGCTGGATTCAAAGTGGGCCAGAGCCTTTTCATCACAAGGTGACGTCATGCTGTACTCGAGTATTTCATCTAACATCATTGGTTAGGAACACAACCAATCATCAAGTCAATATAAATGTCCCCCTCCCCCTGAAAGGCTTATTATGGCCATGTCCATACAATCTACGAGAAAGCCCTGATGAGTCTATTCAGCTACTTTGTTGCACATACTTCTGTACAAAGACAATTTTGAAATATGAAATCAATTTAAAGTTTGATTCTATGTTCCCGGGGACTTAAAATTAAGTATGACTGCACCTCATTAATCTATTAGAGTAGGTCTAGTTTAAGCTTACAAAAGCCCCCAAATAGATATTTTTGACTGGGCAAATCATAGCCAGTATTGGCGGTGTGCGAAACAAAATGGATGCAGGAACAACATTTGTTAGTGGTGTAACTTGATAGTGAGAGGAAATGAATAAGAGTGAAATTTGGATCAGGCATTTCATGCAGGCAAAGAAAGATGTGGGAATGACATACAGTACAGTCGCAGTTAAAACCAAAGAGACAACGTTAGTTAATGCCAGGTTACCTCGGACATTTCGCCCTTCTAACCACGATCTAACGTGCGATAACGCGGTACTTCACACTGCTGACCAATGAGCCGTATCACAGGACAATTTACCGCCAGGAATAACCACATGTGGCTCCGCGGAACTGAATGTAGTACTGCATGTGAGTTATAGAATAGAGGGTATTTTGACTTTTAGAATTACGTTTGTGTTTGCTGTTATGTATTTTAACATCTTTTTATTTTCTCTTGCAGTGAAAGTGGAAGTGAGAGCTTATGCGCCCTCTGGAAAGCGTGTGGCTGATCATTTCCTCGGTTTAAAAAGCCTAGCATGAACAAGAAAAGAAAATATTATGATAAATTCGACAGTGTAATATAAGCAATTGTATTCTTGAAGGAAATTTTCTTGGTATTTTAAATAGATATCTTTTTATTGCAGAAACTGTGATTCTGAGAGTTTGTGGGTAGACCTTCAGCAAAGTGTGCCGCAATTGATTTTTTGGTTTTGAAAAGCCAATGGCAATATAAATAAACTAATTGTGATTATAGATGACGTGTTTAAATATAACTCTGATATAGTTTAGACAGTGTGAACTGTAATTAATCCAAACTAAATCGCGAACTAAGCTGGAGTCGCACCGCGAGCATTTAGCTCGCTAGCTGGCATTAATATGCACCGAATATAAAGGTTTCCAGCTAACACTGACTAAGAAACCAACAAACTAGCTTGCACGCTAGGCTAGCAAGCTAGTTCGCTTGCTCAGCTACCTATTTGCGGTCCATATAAATCAATAAAAAAACAGTGAATCGCAATTATTTCGCATTAGCAGCGTAGCTAGGTCAGTTATGCATTGACGAGGCTGGGATGCGTTTCCCGAAATCACTGATGCTAACTTACATAGTTGGACCCATTGACTGTGAATGGACCAACTATCTAAGTCGCTAACGTAGTTACCAACTGCGTTTTGGGAAACGCACCCCTGATTTGTTGTTCGCTAGCTACCGAGTTCTCACACTAACGTTGGCCAAACATACTCCATTGATTTCTGTGTTTTAAGTCCAGAAATAATACAACTGCGCATGGGCACCGGAGGTCACGGCCAAATAGCCGAAGAAATGTAAAACCGGTTCACGGCAAAATATCCACTGCCTGATATTTAATAATCCGATTGTGTATTATACCGCACTAAAGTTTTAAATAATAGCACAGGTTGAGCAAACTGTATCGTCTAACATAAAAAGGTTTGCAGAAATGATTACCGGCAACATCACCCCCGCCAAAGCAAATCAATATTTTATGTAGGCTACCGTTACTCTTGCATTCATATATGGAAATAAATCGCCAAAAAGCTGTGCCATTATTTACATGTACGGACTACTGTCAACACGACCGCCCCAACCACCCTCGTGGCTCAGTTATGATTAAACAAACACCCGGCTAACGGGCTATGGCCAGCTACCGCTTGCGCGGTAGTTGGTGGGAGGTCTTCTTTTGTCTTCGTGCGCGTCAAGACGCCTGTCCTACCGCACAGCTAACTACGAGATTTCCGGTCCAACCAACAGCCTAACGCCCCCCTACTGCCGGATTAACAACCTTTTCTTGGTTTTAATGGCGACTGTACTGTAGTTCCACGTAAATGCTTTATATGATGCAGTGATGAGAGTGAGAAATGGTGTCATGCTCAGTAGGAAGGCAGATATTTCAGAATACAGGAAGCAAGCATCAAGCACAGGCTGATTTGATTTCTCAAGGGAAGGCTCAGCTACAAAGCCTCTTTCACCAGTTGCCAGTGCAGTGTATCCTGGGGTACTCTGTTACCAGTGTAAAGGAGCAGAAGGGGAACATTGACCCTGCTATGCTAACTGTCAATAAGCTTGATAAGTAAATGATTGTCATTTTGGTCATGCCATGAAAAATCAATCAGTGCCTCCCACTTGACCCCCTCAGAATCGGCTGATTTTTTTTTGTACAATAACTTTAATATATTTCATGGTGCTGTGCAAAATTTGCCTTCATACTTCGATTATTTTCTGAGACACAGGCCCTCAAAGTACATTGGGGTGGATCAAAATTGTACGCTTTTTAATTTGCATTGTTTTATTCAGCATTTTTGAGTCCTCATAACTTCATAAGTACAAGAGATAGCCATAAGAAATTTTCAGGTACGAAAACCATATTTAAGCCCTGTTAAAAACTGCATCCAAATCAATTATACATCCACTCCAGGCATCACAATCTAAAGCTAAAATCTTGTTTTTGTCCAGTACATTTTTTTTCCTATGGCCAATTTTGAGCATCAATATCATGAAATATATGTGACTAGAGGTTACTGGCAACTCAGCACTCTATCCAGCGATATCTCATCTTTCGCAACTGCTCTACTAATGAAAAGAGAAGTCCATCAGTAGAAAGCTGAAGATCTTGAAGATGATTGTCATTCTAGCAAGGGGGCTGAGGTTTATCCCTGAAATGACCATGCCACTTTTATTTGGTTTTAGAGTTTTTCTCAGGTCAAAAGCTTTGAAAAAGCACCCGAAAACCAGAGAGGACAAAAACCCATCTGTGGTCTTCTGATGTCTGGGCCCGTATTCGCAAGGCATCTTATCTTACCGCTAGGAGTACTCCTAAGTCGCGCTAAAACATTTTATGTAGGAGTAAAATCTTAAAAGTTATTCACAAAGCCGCTGAGAGCAACTTTTAGTTAAGAAAACTGGTAACTCCTAGACTAGGAGTAGCTCTGAAATAGGTGGGAGTAAATCTCCGTTGCTATGCATGACGTGAATTCTCATGCACGAGTCTTGGCACAATGAGCACAGTGATTGGTTGTTTGGTGACAGGGCGGCCCACTGAAAAAAACATCCCACATACAACCAACTCATGGAGGAAAAAATGAGGAAATACTCCAAGTGGCTGGTTTGTCCCATAAAATAATAACGTGTTGAGCACTCCGGAAAATGCTCAATGCGCAGTCCCCACATATCACGCTCTAGGTAAATAAACATACATAGGAAAGAGATAGTTGTAAAAACGCCAATAGCATAAAACGAGTCAAAAATAAAACGCGTCATTTGCCTCAACAATTAGCAACGAATATGTTGCGATCATTTAAATGTCGGCCTGTTCAAGTTTGTTTGCCCTAAACTGTCATGGATGAAAGTTCAAAAAGGACGCGAAAGCACAACTGGAGCCACGACCAGTTACTGCTGCTGGCCCAGTTGGTGCTGGAGCGAAAGCATGTAATCAAAGGGAAATTTGGCTCGGGGGTGAACAGCAAATCCAAGTGGGATGCGTGGGATAACATCAGCCTACAGATCAATGCTGCATTCCCCTCGGTGTCTTGGACGGCAGACGATTGCGAGAAGCGGTGGTATGGGCTGCAATCGCAGGGGAGGTCCGAGATTGCAGCCTACAAACGGGCTATTGTTCAAACAGGAAAGCATACCAAGCTTGGTTTGTAATGTATAGCCTGCAATTTAAATATGCATACAAAATATGATATAGGCTGGTATTATTATGATGATCTATTAAATGTAACCCTCGCTCAATAGCCTAATAAAATAATTCATGCATAGCAGGAGGAGGTACAGCACCAAAGCCACTGTCCCCGAGCAAGTGGCATCCCACAGGCACATAATGCCTGTCAAATAATTGGCATAAGCTGCTTTCCATTAAAATGCGAGAGTCGTGCGTGGATCCTGGCCATTTCGCAACAATGTCCAAAATATTGTATTCGGCACCAAATACTATCTGGGTGTTGATGGAATGAACTTTTTTTCTATTTACAAATACCTCTTCAGCTTGGGTTGGAGAAATAATTTGAATATGGGTCTCGTCAATAGCACTGATGACACCGGGCATACCTGAGATGTGCATGAATTCAAGTTTGATTCTGTTTTGTTGGTGAATGTCCATTGGAAACCGGATAAACTGTCGGATGATATGGGGTTCACAGAGCGCATTAATTGTTTGTTGAATTGAGAGACTGACAGATGATTGTGAAATCCCTGAATTGTCCGCATTGCAAAGTTGAATTTTTCCAGTAGCCAAGTATCGAAGTGTTGTCAAACATTTTATTTTGGGGCTTATTGGGTTGTTTCTCATGGTTGGAGACGTAATTCTCTCCCTCACCAAGTCAACAACAAATAAAATCCCTTCATGGTCGATCTGATATCTTTTCAACAACTGCGCATCATTCAGAATTTCCAAGTCATTCCGTCTTTCAACAGCAGCTGCCATTTTCTGATTCTTTGTGAATAGGTTTTAGCGAGTTAGGAGTCCTCTTGACTACTTTTAAGCTCTCCCAGACTTAGGAGCTACTTTTTGGCCTAAAATGCTTTGTGAATAACACTTAGTAAAAATAATTAGGAGTCCTAAATTTACGACTGACACGCCCATTTTTTTTAGGAGTTTCTCCTAAATCCGGCAGTTAGGACCTATTTTTAGTGCTAAGATGCTTTGTGAATACGGGCCCTGATCTAATCAGCTTGAATATACCTCAGCAATCATCTAAAGACATAAAATCAGTTTTCTGCAAAATGCAAAAATAACAAGGCAGCACTGTCACCAATATCCCCCGCCACGGTAAGAATGGTCAAGGGAGATTCCATATTCATACAAAAAAAAAAGACAGAGCAATGACATTATCCACTGAAACATATGCAAGGAAAGAATAAAATGAAGGAATATTTGCCGAGAAAACTTGTCCCCATTGCAAATCCCATACACCAAGTCGACGAACAGAAACAAGGACCATAACTCCGTAAAAATAAATTTCTCAGAATCAATTGTTGAACTCATTCAATAGGGTCATCTGCACTGGCCACCCACAAAATTTCACCCACGTTGCCGAGAAAACTTGTCCCCATTAAACACCCATACACCAAGTTCAGAGTCAAGAGCCACAACTCCGTAATAATAAATTTCTTGGAATCAATTGTCGAACTCATTCAATAGGGTCATTAGCACTGGCCACACACAAAATTTCACCCATGAAGGTGCTATAGTTGCCGAGAAAACTTGTCCCCATTGCAAATCCCATACACCAAGTTGACGAACAGAAACAAGGACCATAACTTCGTAAAAATAAATTTCTCGGTATCAACAGTCGAATTCATTCAATAGGATCACTAGTACTGGTCACCCACAAAGTTTCATCCACGTAGGTGCAATAGTTGCCGAGAGAACTTGTCCCTATTGCAACACCCATACACTTAAGTCCACGAACAGAGTCAAGGGCCATAACTCTGTAAAAATACATTTCTTGGAATCAATTGTCGAACTCATTCAGTAGGGTCATCAGTACTGGCCACATACAAAATTTCATTCACGTAGGTGCAATAGTTTCCCAGTAAACTTATCCCCATTGAACCCGGACGGACAGACGGAATGACGGACAGAATGACAGACAGACAGACGAACAAGCTCCATTCCAATAGCCCTCGATCCACTTCGTGGCGGGGGAAAATAAGCACCCTATTCGGTAGCCTAACTGCCTTGGCCCTCAGGGCCACATTTGCAGTACCAAGACAGGGTCCTACAAAAATGATTATTCCCGCTTGTCCCTTCAGGCAAGTGAGTCAAAAAAATGGTTGCCCAAATTCAAAAGTCACTTGCTCGGGAAAAAAAATAATAACAATAAGACCTTTTACATTTTTTTCATTTTTTTTTTAGAAATATCAATGTTATGTTTATTATGCTGGCTGGATGCATTACACAATCTGTGTCGACAAATCTATACACCAAATGACATTACACGGCAAACCTATCCTACCGTGGCAGTTAACAAATGACGAACCATGCAACAAGATAAAATGCACCTACATTTCTTGTGATCTTAACAGTGTAACTCCAGCACTTACTTGTGCTGCGGAACTTTCATATGATATACAGTTAAAACAAAAAAAAACAAACACCCACCAACTGAAAATATATGATAAATTCAGCTGCATGTTAAGACGGCACTGCAAGTTTGAACCAATCCCGGCAAACATAATAATCAAGATGATAATTGGATTCTGAAGCACATAAACCAATAAGATGACGCTCATAAAGTGATGGGCCATGCAATCAGATGAAGAGATCAATAGCATAACTACAACACTGGCTTTTGAGTTGAAATCTTTGCAAGTATTTGATTAAGGAAAAATAAAGCAGACAGGTTTCCGCACTTAGGCTAAGATCGGACCCAAATGAATTTTGACACGCGTAATACAATCAGGAGGTGAACGACATATAATCAATATGCAATGTAAACCCTGGCCCCAAGCTCTGCTTACTAACAAGACGCTGTCGTTTTTATTAATTTCGTATTTTATTTACTGTAATAAAAAAAAAATGCTACATGGTGTGATTTGGGTCTTCAGTGTGCTATTTGTCATTTTTTCTGCCAGATTATCCTGACAGAGTATGAATCAAACTCAGAAAATTTCAATTGGATGGCAAAGCAAAACCTTACTAGTATATGGTCTCCGCAGATAACGGCATGTTTTGCAGGAGTCCGGGTAGTTGTACTGCGATTAACGATTAGTTTTCGTCTGCTACCCCAAACCAATATCACCTGCAGATATGCAGTGACAGCCTTTGTTTCTGTTCTGTCACTTCTGTTCTGTTACCTTTTCTGTTTGGCTTGACGTGTTCTAATTAAAGGCACCCTCCATGGCTTTCACCTGCTCCTGTCAATGCCATCATGTCTATCCCACAGCACAACCGACAGTGGTCCAAGGAGGATCAACCACAAACTAGTACCCAAGTGGATGCCCAAGGCTCATCAACACTCAAGGGCACTGAAAGCTATCCTGTCTAATCTAAGTCAACTAAAGGGCTTTCACTTCACAATTTGCAGAAAATTTTAATGATGGTTCTGGAAGGCATGCGTCAGAGCACAGTGCATTGCACTCAGGGCTTTGAGCCGGAGGCTGATCAGGGTGCTCATTCTCACTCCTTTCTACCATTGAAAGCATACTGGAACTGGGTCTCGGGTCAGTGGAAGGTTTCCTGTTCCAGTGGTTGCCATTGTTTTTACATCATGTACATCGGCCAGGTATGTGTGCGCCATTTCCTGGTTAAGAGGTAGCATCAGGATGCACTGTAGGTTGACAATAAGCTGGTGAAGGGAGTATGATACTCTGGGAAATGTTCTGCTGAATTACAAATTTGAATTTGGATGATAACTGGGTGATACTCCGTCTGAACGTTTTAGACTTATTTTTGCTCTTTTCAACCAGCTGAAATGCGGTTAAAACATCAACGTGTCACAATAAAATCAGCAACAGGTACGGACATCATTCCCACACAATGGCCCTCATTTATCAAACGTGCGTACACCAAAAAAAAATGGGTGTACGCCAAATCTCTTGCAAGGATCGGCATTTATCAATCTGAACGTGAGCGAACAGTCCGCAAAAATCTCACGCCAGGTCTGACCAGGTGTACGCAGATTTGAAACCAGCGAACAACATGCAGGAACGAGTGCAGCTGTCAAAATGAGAAATAAACCATATGCAGCGATGTGGACGTCATGCTGTTGTTGCTCTTATTAGTAAAATGAATAAATAGTCTAAATAGATACCGTAAATAGGCTAAATTAATAAATGAATGAATAAATAAATAAATAAAATACCTGTGTTGAGAAATTAATTAAACTTTATTTTGAGACAACCTGCTTGTCAGGCCAGACGGCTGACAGGCTACAATCAATTTGATTAAGCGCAATGCGTGGCTTGGCAGATATGCAGCGTGGAATGTCAGATGCTCATCCAGTCATATATACAGGGGAGAGCTTGTACGAAAGTAACATTTTTCACATGGACGTCATTTTAAAAGATAACGTTACAGACCGAAAAAAATTTTCGGAGCGATTAACTACTTTCGTGTGTGCTCTGTCAATATCAGGTGCTAAATCATCCCAATATATATTGACTTCGACGTCGAACGGAAGTTGCGCAGTGCTGCTTTCGACCCCTCCAGTCGGGACGAAAGTGGCACACAGGCCGGACAAAAGTAACGTGATGAAATTAACTGGAATCTTTTAAATTACTGTCGTTAAAACAGAAACAAAAACAATCAGATATTAGTTTTAAACATTTTAATTTGCTTCAAATGTTTCAAAAGTAGACGTGAACATGTTTAACGTCCCAGATAGCAAGCACCTTCGCTCCAGATCTGCCCCGGCTCTGAGCCGGATCAGCTGGTGTCGGCACAGAGCCGGGGCAGATCCGGAGCGGAGGTGCTTGCTATCTCGGTGGGGTGCAATTGGTCTATTTATAAAAATTATGAAATTACTTTACTCATTATCACAGTTGTGACAGATATAATGAGCTGCACCCTCAGTGCATGCCTCATGTGACCACAGCAGACAAAAGATGCACCGTACCCACACTTCTACAGGCAAAGATGAGGAAAATGTCTCCCCACAAACAAGACATTCCTCATCATTGCCCTGAGAAACTCTGGTTGCAGTGTGTCCACTAAACAACATTTTCTTTGGGCGTTTTGAAGAGGACTGTTTTTTCTGGCCCCTCTGCCGACTCTCCTCCTCCAAAGCAGCTTTTATTGGGGTGTCGGTCAGTATTGCTGTTGACCTGCAACATTCAATGGGATGATAGTCAGAATCAGCTTGTTTTTCTACAAGCAAGAAAATCAAGACAAGTTAAAAACGACACTCTGCTCACCTCTTTCTGCCTCTTCTTTTATTTTCTTTCCTCGAGCCAGCCTTTGGATATGGGCGAACCTTTTCTGGGCTGAACCTCTGTATTGGCGTGCCACTAGATGTTCCTGGAACCACAAGCATACCTGGATAGATAATATTTCCAAAAAAATGCTTGGCAAGGCTCAACATGCACATTTAAAGACATACACAGACACAAACTCTCACCATCTACAGGTATGGCAGACTCATGGGGATGCAGCTCAAATGGGCTCTGGCTAGGTTGGTGGTGTCTTAAGGGAGCGGGCATTGGTGATGGAGCGGACATTGGTGTTGAAGAGGGCGCTGGTGATGAAGCGGACATTGGTGATGAGGGCGCTGGTGATGGAGCTGGGGGGCTGGTGATGGAGCTGATGGGCGCTGATGATGGAGCTGGTGATGGAGCAGGCGCTGGTGATGGAGCTGGCACTGGGGATGGAGCTGGTGCTGGTGCAGGACGGTCGGTCACAAAAGCTGGAGCAAAGTCTGTCTCACTGAAAATATCTGGATTCAAGGGCCAGATACCGGTACACTCGAACCCAGATGAAATGCTGTTTGCTGTCGCAGCTTGAGGCAGAGCCTTAGCCACAAGACTCGGGATGTTGTAGATGGTCAAAGTTCTTCCAGGGTTCATTCGCATCCAATTGTCTGCTGCACTGTTAATGTAGTGCTTCAGAGGACCAAAAACGCTTCGGTCTAGCGGCTGAAGACGGTGGGAGCAGTGGGGTGGAAAAGACAGGAGTACAACGCCATGTGACTTGCAAAAGTCAATAGCTACCACAGAGAGGTGTGATGGATGATTGTCTAAGAGTAGCAGCAACTTTGACTCCGGGGTCACGCGGGTGTGTCTTGCAAAATGCTGTAAAAATGCCAAGAAATCTGTCTCCTGCATCCACCCCGATCCATTGGCAGAACCAGTGCAGCCGAGGGGACCATCCCGGATGAAGTGGTCCTGGAACTTCTTCCTTGGGAAGATAAAGTAAGGGGGAACAAAGTTGCCTTGTGCGTTGGCAGCAAAGGCAACAGTCACCAATGTCCCTCTTTCCCCAGAGGTCACAGCACCGACCTGGCGCTGCCCCTTGGTGGCAATGATTTTGTCTGGCACTTGAACCGTTGTGGTTCCTGAAATGATAAATTAAATGAATTATTGCTGTTGCAAATCACTGTTGCTTTTTAATTTATCTAAATATAAATTTTTACCTGTTTCATCCATGTTCCAGATGTCCTTTGCTTCAAAATTATAGCAGGTGAGGACAGTCTTTAGGTTTTTAAAAACGCTGTCACGTTGGTCTTGTTGAAGCTGGTGGAACGGGACATGCTGATGGCTTGAGGTCGACGGATGGACAGGGTTTTGTTGCGCTCGAGGAAGGAGGTGAGCCAATCCTTCCCTGCCATCTGGCTTTTCTCCCATGAACATGGAGTTTTGAGGCCAATATTTTCAGCCAGCTCATATGCAAACTTTCGCACCTAAAACAGCATGAAAAAAGAGGTTAATTTAGCAAGCACCTCCACTCCGGATCTGCCCCGGCTCTGTGCTGACTCCAGCTGATCCGGCTCAGAGCCGGGGCAGATCCAGAGCGGAGGTGCTTGCTATCTTAGGCAAATGGCAGTAGTGGTGTAGCTCTGTCTGCAGTGTTACTCCAACCTCTTTAGGACTCAGGCCAAAATATATATCAGCTGCTCTCTTTTATATATGACTGCAGTCTCTTCTCCTGTTCTTCTGTGAAGACTTTGTTGTGAGCCCTGTACCCTGGGGCTCTGGTCTGCTGCCCTCCTGCCTCTTCCCTCCTCTTGCAGTACCTGAACAGGGTGACATGACAAACGCTATGCACCTCTGCTGCCCTCCTTATACTCTCACCTCTTCGGACATCAAGAAAGGCCGTTTCGTAAACCTGCTGGTCAACCTTTCCTCTCTAGGTAGTTCTGACCCTAACTCTTGGCATTTTCTGTCGGTAAAATATAACACACACATTTTTAATGAGCTTTAAAACACAAAATGCGGCCGCATTAGCAGAGAGGGACGAACGTAACCGTTGGTACTTCGGTCCCGCACCTCTGCTGCCCTCCTAATACTCTCGCCTCTTTGGACATCAAAAAAGGCCCTTTCGTAAATCTGCTGGTCAACCTTTCCTCTCTGGTTAGTTCTGACCCTAACTCTTGGCATTTTCTGTCGGTAAAATATAACACACACATTTTTTAATGAGCTTTAGAACAGAAAATTCGGCCGCATTAGCGGAGAGGGACGAACGTAACCGCTGCTACTACCGCCCTGACAGTGAGTCCTGACTTTTGAACCAGGATTGCTTCTAAAGTGGAAAAAGTCTGACATTTCAAACTTCAGGATATGTTACAAAACTAAATGACCTATCATTTCATCATAAATATGACACATGGAGCAATAAAGACAATCTTTAAATCAAAAAAGTTTACCATTTGTCTGAATTTACTCACCATTGTGGAAAACGGTCTTCCCGGTGTCGTTTCGCGGGGAAGTGACGAAACCTCAAGATTTTTCCCCGGTCTGGAGAGTGTCGCAAGCTGGACGTGCTGACCTAATTTGACGCATCGAAGTGCGGATGGCTGTGAGTAAATCGCTGTATTACTTTCGTCCCACGTTACTTTCGCACCGGCTCTCCCCTACTGAACAACAAAAGAAACACTAGTTAATTAAAGGCAGACTGGAAAATAAGTTTGCGCGTAATTATTTTAGAAAATCAAATTTATTACTAGCGCGTGCACATTTACACTCGTTTCATCAAACTTTTCTTTATTTTGCGGTCACTTTGACTGAGTAACCATAAGAGTACATTAACTAACTAGCTAACTTGCGTTTCTTTTGTTGCTCAGTATACATAGGCCTACGTACACTTTGACCGTGATCACATTTTGACAATAGCAGATCTTCTATTGTTAGAGGAATAAGCTTCTCTCCGACGTGAGAGGAACTTTCGGTACTGAGAAGATCTCCCCCGAGAAAGTGACGAGTGGCTGCTCGTTTTGTGTGGCACCCAATAAAATGTCATGGAGTAATACTAATAAAAGTACAATGAAGAGCGATCTCTACAGACTATATTTTAACAATTACTCTCATGCAGCTCTGATCGAGGCGGTCGCTGGAGGTTCGAGTCTGGTTGGCCTCCACCGGTCCGTGCGCTGACGCGCCTGAGTGCAGCAACCCGTTTTTTGGAGGCGATCTTAAAATCGGACCACTTCTTTTTAACCAACACGTAAACCATTTGGATTGTCAATTATGTAGGCAAAATAACATGAAATATCATGGATCTATAAATTGAATTTATTAAGGCCGATGTTAGTCGCACTTATACGTGAGGCCAATGCTGATTTTTTTTTCTTGGCAACACTTATAAGTGCGCCAGTTGATGACCATTCCATTGCCGCTTAGAAAATACCGCTTAAAATAAGTTTGGCCAAGAAAATTTTTTTAGCTTTGGACACACTTAAAATAAGTGGGGACAATTGAGAAATGTGCATCTTGGCCACACTTAAAAGTGCGTCTAATGCGAATTTCAATCAATTTGTTGAGCTTGGACGCACTTAAATAAGTGCGAATAGTCACTTTGATTTATTAATTAATTAAACCTCTGCTGCACTCCGGTTTTCCACCCCAACGGTGTTTACCGCAGCAGCAATAGTTTTCCAAACTGCAGCCTCCTGGGCTCCCTTTATGCCACTCTTAAGGCTTCCAAATAAAATTTTGTTTTTCTCCACCTCGGACGTGATAATTTATATTTCCTCCTCAGTGAAGTTCTCTCTACTTTGCCGTCTTTCGAGAGTCCATGTCGTAAAGTGGGCAGAACTATGCCTCCCGGAGCAGGGGTGTGTCATGTAAATTACGATGGTTTCAGCCGCCAGATTTATCAACGCCACGCCAGTTCTACACCGAAATCAGCGACATACACACTTTTAGTAAATCAGACATGACACCTGGCGAACACTGATATTTGCACCAGAATCTACACCAGATCCTACGCAAGTTTGATAAATGAGGGCCTTTGTCTTTCACCTAAAGAACTAAAATCAAATTGATATTGCATGGGCTCATAATGGAGCAATCACGAATAAGTGAACATTACTGAATTATAGTCTGAAACCTCATAAGTGATGCTACAATTGCTAATTTACAGACTCCTCAACATTAAAATCATGGCCACTTAATACGAAGGGGGTGGTCATAAAAACAAGAGTGCCATCAGGGAAACTGCTGTTTGTACTGTGCTGAAAGTTATTTGTTAATATGCAAAATTACCTGTATTTAATTAGAAATAGAACAGAATTGTAATTAAGGCAGAGCCTCTAATTTCATGCAATAAGACAACTGATAATGGTACTCCCCCTTAAAATTATACAGGCTGTCATGAGGTCCAACTCAAGACACAAATTCACAGCACAATGGAAAACCATTTCAAACACTCATCTGGGAGGTCCGGTGGATGTGACTTTGACAAAAGTATGTATTGAAGATGGGAAACATTAATATTAGCACTGTTTTATTTTAATAGTTGTTGTTTTTCTTTTCCGCGCAACTGTTATCTCTTTTTGTAGTTCATCGTAATTGTACTGTAATTGTAGAACATAGTTCATGTTATGTCTTTGCGGTCTATGGAACATGGTGTTCTCTGTCATTCAGAAACTGTTGAGTCAGTATGACTAAGCATGTGGTTTGAAATGTGATGGAGGTTGACTAGTAATCCTGTCATCCAGCTAATTAGCATTCAAATGAATTGGCATTATCTGTGTAGATGCTTTTTTTTTTAACAGGTACATCAATTCAAATTGACAGCCATTTTTCAGGGTTCTTTCCCACAAATTCTCCACTTTCCCAGATACATGCTGTTTACACAGTTAAGCATTTTGGGGACTCTTAAATTCTTTCATATAGGAACAGCCTTTCAGTGTATTGAATAGAGTATCCATCTGTTTTATAGCATTGTGCACATTTTAATCAGAAAAATTATTTATGGGGCTGCTTGGTTTGATTCAGATTAAAACATTGTTTTATAGCAGCATTCTATTTTGCACCAAAGAACATTTTATCAAAGGAAGGCAAACAATGAGAACAAAATTACCATGATATAAGGTAAAAAATAATAATACAATGTGAAGCTGGTTGAAGCTTTGATGAACTTGACATCTGGCGACAGGAAACAAGGCACAGTACCCACTTACCATGGCAGCACAGTGAGAACAACTTAAGATTGACATAGATGAGACCAATTACAAAGATAGCTAAGGATAGCTGGCACACATCAAATATTTGTATAGTTAATGTCTGTTTATCTGCCGACTCTGAGACTTAAAACCCTGTGATCTCAATCAGGTCTTCAATATACATTAGAAAACTGTTAGTAGAGGATGTTGAAAGTATTTTCTCTGGTATTCAAAAATCAGATTTTCTTTAATAGACACAAACCCAAGACATTTAAAACTGACTAAAACTATTGGTTGGTCATTGAATAGAGTAAAATTAATTTTCTTTTTTAATTTTATTTTTGTCCTCCAAGTATATGAAAGTGATGACCAAAGCACGATTGATTGCTGTTTTCCTGCTGTTCAGAGACATCTGACATACTGTGTTTAAGCTGAGTACCATGGAAACAAGCGGACGTTCTCAGTGTGAAAGCCATGTTCTTTCACATTACAATATGGGATATAGGATGAGTTACACTGTCAGGTCCATAAGTATTTGGGCGTTGATACAATTTTAATTATTTTGGCTCAGCACACTGCCACAATGGATTTGAAATTAATCAGTAAAGATGTCCTTGTGGGGTAGTCTTTCATCTATGAGTTAAGTGTCTTTTCCAAACATTGTAGGGACTTAATAGGAACTACTGCCAATCTGAACAGATAACATAGCCCAATGCAATTCAGAATTCATCTTGTGTAATGCCCCTCCCTGTTGGCATTCCAAGTCCTGGCTACCTGCCTTCACTATTTAATCTATTATCCTCATTTTCTGCGCCTTAATTATTGTCACCTCTTTTCTTTTAGTTAATTATGATTCCCTTAGTATTTATAGCTTAGTTTCTCCCCACATGGGCAGGTAACCATAGTCGGTTCCCCTTTCTGTTGTGTGCGCTCCCTTTTGTGGAAACCTGAAGTTTCATATTTGTTTGGTTTTTCCCCACACCGTTTATTTAATAAAATCCATGTCCTTGCACTTGGGTCCTCAGCTCCACTCCTTGCCCTGGCGCCCTTTTTAACATCTCTGGGTGCCAGGGTGTGACAGAAGGCTACCTCACCCTGAGGACCCAGCAGGGACTTTCACCACCACCCTACCCTGGATCACTCCCCTTACTTCTTTTTGTTTCCCTTTTTCACCCTGAGAAGCTGGGTGTTTCTGCGCACTGCAGGTTATATTCCAGCATTTGCGTGCTTTTCAATGCGCTGCTCCAGCACAAAAGGCCAATGCGCCCTGGCACAAGAGTTTAGGCTCTGGAGATGCATGGAGTAACTGGTGGCGGAGAGTCCTAAAGTTAGCCCTAGCTCAAGAGGCCTATTCACCTGGCACAAGAGGCCCATTCCCCTGGGCACAAGAAGGCCAGTTCACCCTAGCACAAGAAGGCCAGTTCGCCCTGGCACAAGAAGGCCAGTTCGCCCTGGCACAAGAAGACCAGTTCACCCTAGCACAAGAAGGCCAGTTCACCCTAGCACAAGAAGGCCAGTTCACCCTAGCACAAGAAGGCCAGTTTGCCCTAGCACAAGAAGGCCAGTTCGCCCTGGCACAAGAAGGCCAGTTCGCCCTGGCACAAGAAGGCCAGTTCGCCCTGGCACAAGAAGGCCAGTTCACCCTAGCACAGGAAAGCCAGTTCACCCTAGCACAAGAAGGCCAGTTCACCCTAGCACAAGAAGGCCAGTTTGCCCTAGCACAAGAAGGCCAGTTCGCCCTGGCACAAGAAGGCCAGTTCGCCCTGGCACAAGAAGGCCAGTTCACCCTAGCACAAGAAGGCCAGTTCACCCTAGCACAAGAAGGCCAGTTCACCCTTGCACAAGAAGGCCAGTTCACCTTAGCACAAGAAGGCCAGTTCGCCCCTAGCACAAGAAGGCCAGTTCGCCCTGGCACAAGAAGGCCAGTTCGCCTCAGCACAAGAAGGCCAGTTCGCCTCAGCACAAGAAGGCCAGTTCGCCCCGGCACAAGAAGGCCAGTGTGCACCTTGATCCAGTCGTCTGTTTCCCCCTCAGCTTCAGCTGCCAGCCTGGTGCTCCCTTGTGTCCGCAGCAGTCACTCTGCAGCTCCAGCAGCCCCAGCAGTCAGCCTGCGGCTTCAGTGGCCTCAGCAGCAAGTCTGTCACACCTAGCAGTGTGTCTGTGGCTCCAGCAATCAGCCTGTCGCCATTTGAGAAACCATTTGGATTTTAATAAGCAAATACTTCAGAGCCCATGATCAAATTAGTACTGTCTCATTTCACAAAGAACCATGTCGGAAGATGGATCTCATGGTTGTTGAAAAGATGTTACTGTGTTTCAGTGGAAAATTATTGGCCAGCATCAAGCAAAGCAAACCAAAGCGCTGTGTAGATTGCTGACATTGGGTCATGAACTATCCAACAATTCATTATGGATAGTCAACTTTGCAGAAGAAATGGGTTGGAGAAAAATCATGACTTGCCCTGCTCTGAGATCACCAAAATGCTCGAAGTCTCACCATAAAAAAAATTAAAAGTAGAACTCAGGACTATGTTTAATTATGAAGGTAAGAGCATCTTCACACGCACAATGCAACAAGAACTTGGAGAATTGGGACGAAACAGCTGCATGGCCACAAGAAAGCCATTTGTCCACGAGGGTAATTGGGAAAAAACAAGTTAAATTTGCAATAGAGCATAAAGATTGGACTGCGGAGCAATGGGAAAAGGTCATGTGGTCTAATAAGTCCAATTTTATCCTACTTCAGTGTGATGGGCACGTCAGGGTGAGAAAGGAAGCCCATGAAGCAATGCACCCGTCATGCATTGGGCACACTGTGCAAGCCTCTAGCGGTAGTGTTATGGTCTGGTGTTGCTTCAATTGGCCAAGTTTAGGCTCAGCACTGTTCTGCAGCAATGAAATGAATTCAGCAGACTATTTGAATATACTGAATGACCACTAACCAATCAATGGACTTTTTAATCCCTGATGGCACTGGCATATTTTAGGATGGCAATGCCAAAATTCATTGAGCTAAAATTTTGAGAGAGTGATTCATCAAGCATGAGAAATCATTTTCCGACATAATTTGCCACCTCAGAGTCTGGACCTTAACCAAGTGAAAGTCTCTGGGATGTGCTGGAGAGGGTTAAGTGGAGTGGATTGACTCATCCGTCATGGATACAATATCTCAGCCACAAATTAATGCAAATCTGGTCGGAAATAAACGTTGTAACATTATATGAGATTATTGAAACAATACCATCACAAATGTGCATTGTGTCCAAAGTTAAAGGTGCCCCAACAAAACATTATAGTGCGAGACTTTTGTTTTGCGACAGGCGGTGTATTATCCAGACAATTAAACAAGCCACAAATTCTGCTTGATCCGGCTGTGTTGAGGATGCTGGAGACAACGTCAGTTGGGGAGAAGGCCCTCTGTCATCACTGCTCCAAAAGTGTTGGTTTATTAGTCATTTTTGGACTGTAAATGACAGACAATCTGGGGTTGGCTTTCACTTGCTGGCAAGCAGTAAAGGAGAAGAAGATCAAGAATAGTGACACGGAGTAGGTCTGTTTTCTGAAGAACAGGTAAGTGCCACTGGTTAGCATAGTTAGTTCCATGGAGTTTCTGTTTTTCGACTACAACAAATGTAATGTTCAAAAAATTGTTGCTAGCCAGCAGTGTTGTTTTACATATAAGCAATGTACATACACACTATGTCCAACCATCCACAAATGCAAATAACTAGGTTCTGAGAAAATAACCCTTGAGGTATGTGCAAGGGTGCAACAGCTCTGACATTTTTACCTCCTTGGCTCAAAAAATTCTGAAGCATTATTCTGTAATTTGCCCCCATTTCTTTTGAAATGCCCCTGGATTTAGAGCCTGTGGGGCAAAAATACTCCTTCTGAGAATTTATATTTTATACCTGGAAGTCCGTGCACAGAAAATGTATGTAAATCCAGTGTTCTCACCTGCTTTTATGAGCAGTGTGTCACAGCGTGTATTTGCACCTTTCCCATTATCCAGACCCTCTTCAAGTGCTGAACGGTGCAGAAACTGTGATGAAGGATGGGGAAAATCCCCATGCACTCACCTGGTTTTCACCATTAAAAACTGCATTGAGGGTCATTTTTCTTTGTAAATGCTCAAGGGCTTTGCTGTCATTTTTACTGATGACTATTCCTCAGCTTCCCATCCAGTGTTTGACTGCTAGCCATCTACTGTGGGGCCTCTTTGTCATCTCACTATGTAGATCCAGAGGATAAATGCAATAGTTATGAATAATTTATGATATAATACAAGAGAGTTGACAGCTACTGAGGGCTATGCATGCTTGTGTCTTCGACTGAGTGCGTGTATGTAGGAGGAGGAGAACTTGACAAGCTGCTGACTGGGAAAGACTGCGTCTTTAATTGGTAACTGGGAGCATGTGTGTAGTTTGTAGACCAAGATAACTGGTTTCTTCCACTTTGCCCAGGTAACAAGCTGGCCAGCTGTGGACAGTTTTCCTCTGAAATAGGAGATAGGGGTCTGTTTGTTACTTATCAGAGGAGGAAGGGTGGCTCAGGTGTGACCCCGCAGCAACAAATGTTTTTCCTTCTCCCTCCTTCAGTGACTGGGGGAAAATGCACACCCCTCCATCTACCAATAATTACAATATGTTATTATTTTCTTTTATCACTCCAAATGCAGGAATATCGGTGCGAATGCAATGAGCAAACAGCACAGAGGGAGTAAGAGTTATCATCAAAACAGACAACTATTGCAAATACTCCTCACAAATCGCATCATCTCGCAAGTTGTGTGTGCACTTCAAGCAGAATATGAGAGCACGACTGCCACCCCTCCCATGACACAAAAATAAAAAAATTAAATGAGCCAACACATCATACAAACACTTACATCACAGCCAATATTAACAAAATATGCATATTCATGAGTTCCAAAAAAAAAAAAGTGCTTCACGGGGGCAAAGGCAACACCCCTCAGCCCCGACACATTGAATCAAAGGTGAAGGTGTTCGAGCCAGAGTGAAAGGTCACTGTGGTACAAAACCTGGATGAGGCACGCCTACCTAACAAGGCAAGTCACACATATGCAAAATCAAGTTCCTAACTCAAGCGGTTTGAGAGAAATGGCCCGGAAGTTTTAACGGTGAGGGTCACTGAGCCAAGGTCAAAGGTCTGTCAGGTACGAAACCTCGAGGAGGCAAACCTGCCTACCAAGGCAAGTCCACATATGCAAAATCAAGTGGTACGAAACCTCGACGAAGGCAAAATGGTTCCAGTCCTGTTCCTCGTCACTCGCAAGCAAAGCAACCCTTCTCCATCCAAAATTATTCCAACTACAGTACAGCGGCTTCGGGTCCTCCTCTCAGCATTGCCCTTATTAGCCATGATGTCATCAAATCCAACAACGTATGACACTGATCCTTCAACAATTGCCCACAGTTAATGGACCAGGTTGCATTCCGCTGCACCTGCACTCTCTGTTTTTGATCTTTTCGGCCTCTTTTGCCCCCCCTTTCGTCCTAGTCTCTGCAGGCTGCTCTAATATCCCGAACACATGTCCTGTCGTCCTCTCATCTGTTCCTCTCTCCTTCCTTCGCCACATCAAAAAATCTGACGCGGCTACCTCAGCTCTTTCAGCCTATAACGTATTCATTACAGTCAGTTCAAATCATAGAGAAGCGAATTTGACAATTTTCTTTCATACTATTCTATCCTTTATCCCCCTCCTAACCTCACCCCAGCCCTCACCCTTGCTGAACCCAGATGTATTTTTGCCACATACAACCCCAGCTCCAAAAAAGTTGGGATAATGTGTAAAATGTAAATAAAAACAGAATGCAATGATTTGCAAATCTCATAAACCGACATTTTATTCTTAATAGACCACAGACAACATATCTGATGTTGAAAGTAAGACATTTTACCATTTCATCAAAAATATTAGCTCATTTTGAATTTGGCAAAATATCTTCCCTCTGATGAAATAATCCCCAATACCCCAGTGCAGTGAAGGGGACACCGCACTGAAGGAGACCCCGTCTTTCAGATGAGACATTAAACTGAAGTCCTGACTCACTGTGGTAGTTAAAGATCCCATGACACCCTTCAACAAGAGTAGGGGACTCCCCAGTGTCATGGCTAAATTCTCAACCTGGCTCTTTCAACCTGCCACCTAATCATCCCCTGATCTAATTGGCTGTGCAACTTTTCCTCTCCCTCTCCATCTCAATCCCCCCAGGGCTCCCTTGAAAAAGAGATTTTTAATCTCAGTGGGATTTCCCTGGTTAAATAAAGGTTAAATTAGTAAAATAAAATAATGTGACTTGCTGACATAGTACAAGAGACTGGTTTATGCAGGGTGTAGTGATGAGTCCAGAGATGAGGAACTGGTGTAACTAATAATTTAATAATTGGACAACTACCGGCACCAAAAAATGGCAGGTTGAAGCAAAGGGGGCAGTGTTGTCTGTATGACAGTTCTACTTTCAGGTAAAAATTTGCAGCCATCAGACAAAGTGGCTGACTGACTTTAAAGTATCAGACCCTGAGTCTGATCGAGTGTTGTGCAGTGAACGGGGTTTAAAATTGTCCAACATGTTGGGGCACGGGGTACTGATTATTTCTAATTGGTACATTGTTTCAAAGCATTTTCTTGGAAATTACACTCCTTAAGTTCTTATTTCACTGCTGATATTAATTTTACAAGTTAGTTCTATCTACGGAATGGTTTTGCTTTATTTAAGCACCGGGAAATTGCATACATTAAACATTAATTGAAGCGGTTTTTAAATTACCCTCTGAGGTACAGTGTGTTATGTTGTTGTAACAAAGCCAGATGTATAGTTGTACTGTATGCAAGCACGTTTACTTAATTAGTTTTGTATTTCATTGATGCTGGCGTAATGTTGCAACTTCAGATTAAATTGCAAGTCCAAGGAGGCAAACTTAGTGTATGATACTTGCCATAATTTACCAGAAAAATATGGATATTTTGTCATTTAAATAATGATATTCAGTTTGAAAATGGGAAAATGGAATTATATGGGTAATTAAGTGCTGCAATTTTCATTGCATGATTTTACCAAACTGCAAGGTTTCTGGAAATATCAGTGCTTTGATACATGATGAAGCGAATATATTATTCTTTGAGGCAGGGAAGGTAAGATGGAGATCTCATGCATGATCATGAATGAGCAGGAGTATCACCACAGCCTCTGAACTGTGACTCTTAATTTCTAAATATGCATAATTAAACAAAGCAGAAAAGTCCATGTTGAACAAGGAAAACTCAGATTTCCCCACCGAACATGGTGGATGACCTTTGACCCCTGACCTGTAGGGTATATATGTGTGACTTGACCCAAGGATCATTTCAACCAAGTTTCATGAAAATCCACTGAGGTATGTGGATACAGTGACCAATGATGTAGATTTTGGATCAATGACCCCAAATGACCCGAACATGGCCTTTGACCCCACAACTGTTGGTGTCACGTGTAATTTGACTCAACAACCATTGTGTCCAAGTACCATGAATTTTCATGGTACTTGGACACAATGGTTGACCTTCAAAAAAATTTGGATCAATGATCAATGACCCCAAATGACCCCTAGATGACCTTTAACCCCCCACCTGTAGGGGGAACATGTGTGACCTGACCCAAGGATCATTGCTTCCAAGTTTCATGAAAATGCAGTGCAGTATGTGGATAGAGCGATCAATTATGTACAGGGTTAACATTTTTGGTGGACTGACGGACATGCGGATGGATACACACGCTGCTCATTTCATAGTCCCCTTCCGAAATTCTTTTGGTGGGGACAAAAAAACTGAAGAGTGAATGGTGAAAATGACTTGCTTGGTCACTGTTCACCCTCAGGTGTACAAACAGTGACAGGTGAGGTCGCTGTCCATGGTGCTGAAAAAAAAATTTGAAAGCTGTCTGAAGGAAAGGCTCTGCCCTGCCTTCTTCTACTTTGCCCCTGCTGGCTTCATATTCATCTAATGTACTGTATATGCACAGTAATTCAGCTGTAATGAGAGAAGATATCCATTGGCTCACGCTACTGCTGTTCCAGTTTTGGAGAGCAAAGCTAAAAGCACTGTAGTGAATAATTCAGAGCATCTGGTGTACTGTAGACATATGTATCAGTTGTTGAAAGAATGTGTGGATTCCAATTAAAGTTAGCCACATACAGTAAAAGACAGTCTCTTTTGCTGGCTGTTATGGTTTGCAGACTAATTTGCTGCCCTCTCAAAGGTTTGCCTTAACTCTTGTTAGCCTGCTTTAGAATTTAAAAGGCAAACATTACTGTTTACTAAACCAACATCCCAGTGGAAAATGCTTGGCGTTCCAGCTGTTTATAGCTAAAGGGAATCTTTGGTCCTGTTACACAGAAAAGTTCTATTGCCCATTTGTATCTTGGTGACTGCCATAACATGAAAATTAACCATTTAAATCCACCAACTTGTCAATCACATATACTTCAGGTACATCACAGCAATGTACAGTATTGCTTCATAAAACCATGTGATAGCCCTCAGAAATCAGAACGGATTATCCTGCAGATTTTTAGATAGTCTCAAATAGGCACTGTAGAGCCTGTCAAAGGAATGCAGGTTCTGACGGGGGTTTATGAGGAGTTGTCTTGCAAAGCCATTCTCTGCAAGTTTGCACCTATGCTCTGCCACTGTTAGGCAGAAGGGCTAATGAGTGTCAGGTTCATTCCTGCGAAGGCATAGCATTGTGGTCTCTAAAAGAAACCATGGAAAACTTAGAACTAAGGGAATTATATTTGAACTTTTGAACATTGATATATATATTCTATTATTCATTTTGTATGTGAACACTGTCAGAAATGAAGAAGGTGAAAAAAATTAATCAAAAGGCAGAATTATATTATTCCATCAATGAAAAGATGTTTTTGTTCCCAAAAGTTTAGGCTTTTCATTTTCTTATATCTGCTTCTGAGAAATAGTTTTGTCTCAGAATTATTCACTAGGTGAAAATTACAAATGAAAGTGAATCTCATCACTATCATGGACCAAAACTGAACTGAAAACTTTACACAAATTAACTGAATTCACAGAACTGATGTAACAAAAAAAAAAAAAAACAAGGAGAGGAATAGAAGAAATGTGAGCTTACTGTTTTTTCTGCGGATGGACCAATTTGATACCATTCAAAGAGGAATGGAGCCCAGAACTGAATAATTGTGTTATACGTCCCTGGATCCTATGTTTTTAGATATTTAAAATCACAATGCATGGGGGATCCTGGGGTTAAATGTCATGGGTAGTGGATGATTTCTAATTTCGTCCAGCTGGTGAAAGTGTCTCGCTGGGATACACAAAGGGGACGGATTTGCCCAATCTAATCTACCTATATAAACCTGTTCCGATTTCACCCCCTTCTTGAGTGTTTTCACTTGAGTTGGTAATGGGGACGGGTTCTTGTCAGGAACTGTTGCTAACTCTGTAGCTTAAAAAAAAAAGTTTTAGTGGTATGTATATCCATGAGAGCATAAAATTGCCGTGGAAAAAGGTCTTTCCTTGTTTCTCGCTCTGTAGTAGGTTCCTTCTTGGGGGCTGAACGTTTAGGGCTCCTGTTCTGTTTTTCTTTTTCCGCGTCTTTCCTTATTATTGAGGGACCAGGAAGTTTTCCTTTCGTTCAGAGTTCCCAGCTCCCTCCTTTTTACGGAGGCTAGTATTTTGAGTTCAATAGGCGGTCGAAATGCTGCTAAGCTTTAGACATCTTTTATGTAGATTTCTCTTTGTTAGAATCCAAAAAGGGGGTTGGGACTCCCCTCTCCCTTACGTCCACCTAAAGCACTACCCACCTTAAAAGTGCCTATGCACCTCAAGCCAAGGTCTAAGCGCCTCAAAGGAGAGGAAATTTTAGAAGAGATTTCAGCGTTCCTTATTGTGATTTCCACTGACTGTCCAGTTGCTCACCCTGTTTTATAAAGGGTTTCTTTTTTTTTTCTTTGCCCAGAACTGAACATTTCAGTGGTTATTTCTCGTGTTTTCTGGGAGTCCTTTCAGACCCCCATTCGATATCCTGGTCACAATGCATACCCCCATCACATTAACATGTTTTACTAGCACTCAGATGATCAGTGGTTCAAGACATCGAAACATCACTGCAACCTTTGGACCCTTGAGCAAAGTCTCCACACCCCCTTTTGCATTGCCTAACATGATTTTTTATCTTCTTGCATTTTTTCCATATCTTTGCATTGACTTTGTACAAATGCCAATCAGCCACCAGATTAAAACCACCTCCCAAATATAGTGATGGTCCCCCTTCCACTGCCAAAACAGCTCCATCAAACTGAGGTTACTTGAATTCCCCAAACTCATGGTTTCCCAGCAGAACATTTCCCTGAGTGTCACACTCCCTCCAGCAGCTTGTCTTCTCCCACTTACATTCTGATGCCATATGTTCCCAGGTAAATGGTGCACACGTACACAGCCAAAGCATATGGTGTAAAAGAAAATGGGACTCACTGTACCAGGTGACCTTCCTCAACTGCTCCAGGGTCCAGTTCTGTAGCTCAGGTGCCCATTGGAGGAGCTTTTAGAAGTAGACTGGGGTTAGAGTGGGCACTTTGACTGGTCTGCAAGCTAAAAAGTTGAATACACAACAGGGTATAATGCATTGTGTGTTGTGACACATTCCTAATGTAAATATTATTGAAATTTTCTGTGACTTGTACCACAGTTGCCCTTCGGTTGATTTGGCCCAGACGGGATAGCCTTCATCACTCTCGTGCATCAATAAGCCTTGGGCGCCCAAAAAGCCTGTCAACAGTGCCTGGTTTTTCTCTCCTTGGATCACTAGCTGTGTTTCCATCCACCAATTTTAATGCGCGTTTTGATTTTGCGCTTAATAAACCTGAGTGGAAACAGCCAAAATGCGCATCAACTTGAAATATCGCATCAATTTTTTTTGCGCAAGGAGGGGGTGGAAAATTTTCCGAATCGATAAAAATGAATGAGCTTTAGTGCAGTGGAAAAGAGTTAGCGAACAAGTTATGCGAATAAATGATGACGTTTAGTATCTACGTCATTTTTGCTCGCCTAAGTTGGCAAGCTAGCTAGCTAGTTTGCTACCTCGTGCTAGCTATAACGTTAGAGTTCGTTATCACTTTAGCTAGCTAGCTAGTGGTTAATACAGTAGAAACGAACTGTAACCTTACACTACTGTGCTGGCTGTAACATTAAAAGACTTTGTAACCATTAGCTTAAGTGATTACTTTAACCCACTCGTCAGGCCTTAACGATTTGGCTTTTGTCAAAGTCGCTCAGTTCCAATTTCTCCATCATCTAATACGTTGCATACAAGAACAAACTGTTCGCTTACCTTTTAAGTTCTGTCTGCAGACCTCCACATGTGCCATTGTTATGCTATAATCAACATAATTCACTGCATCTGTGAGTGGTGTTAATGTTTTGGCTCATTGTTGTAATCTGATAAAGGAAAATTTTGCTTTGGGTTTGTTGGAAACACTCCTTTAGACTACTAGATCACTGCTCATGTGAGGCAGTGATTGCAGTTGCACCTGGTTTATGTAACTGTATATTGAATATTCATGAGGAAGTGGTGTTTGAAAATTGTTCAAAAGATGGAATTCTTAAGTCTGACATGGTGGCGTTGAACTATCTTGAACCAAACCTCTTTATCCAAGCCTTACCTGCAACTAGCCAGGCACATTTGGCTCCTGTGTCTACTTTAGTGAACTTAATATCATATACTGATCTTGAAAAATTTTTGAACCTCATCGCTGCAACAAAAAGACATACAGTTCAAATCTCAAATATATGCTGAATACTGAAAAGCTGCTCAGGGAATATGAACTTGTGTGAAATGCAAAATGAATGCTACTTTGCTTGTGGAGTGATCACAAACAGTGACACCTCTAAAACATTCTCAACAGCCTGATGACTAGCTACCAGTTTACAGTTAAGAATGCATGGAAGGTTTTATGATCCAGACCTGGAACCAAATGTGAAGTCAGAGTGCAATCCAGTTGTAGGGTTTATTGATGGTAATACGGTAATACAGAGGGGTGAAGCCCAAAGCAGAATGACGCAGTTCAGTTGAAATGGTACAGCCTTGGGTGCAAGGGCGTGTCCGTGCCCGGCCAGTGGCTATCCGAGATGGCTACCAGATGGAGTGCAAACTGCCCTAGAGCCAAACTGTGAAATGGCAGGACAGCGCAGTATAGCAGGAAAGCAGTCCCAGTCCTGATGACTGCAGAGGGCTTGGGAGGTTGTTCTTAATAAACAGGGCAGAGGAACAGACTGAGGTTTGATGAATAGGATCGCGGACCTATTCCTGGAGACTGTGAGTAAGGCATGGGAGCTTGATCCTATTAATTTAACAAGGAGGAGAACTTCCATATTTAACTATCATTAAAGATTATAGCTGTGAGACCATGGTTTGCTGCTTTACTTTAAGTGGCAATGCTGTGGTCACCCTGTATTTTTACACCCTGTAGCATGCTGGCAACTCTTTTTTTCTGTTGTGCAAACTCTTTGACCATCATCGTGAACAAAATATTTATACTTGAGTCTTATCAGGTCTCACTTTTTTAGTTAAGATGATAAAAAATACCAGTTTTTGCAAAATGATGTGATGGATCACAGGAACAAATTTTGGAGTGAACTGCAAACAAGAATAAGTTGTAAAGCTGACGATCTATAACATTAGACATGATACCTCATGCAAAAGGATTTTATCACAGGCTCATTTAGCCATCTTAAACTATGGATTACCAGTTTCAGGAGGCAAAATTCTACCATTCATAGTTTAATCATGGATTTCATCCTGTCTACAGTTGGAATATGAAGTAGTTGTATTCCAAAATTATAAAATGTTTTCGATCACAACTAGTGTTAACATCAACTTGAACTCAATTTTTAGATGCATATTTTCTCAGAGACTTTTAGTTATCGGTTGCTTTTTTGGCCCAGCATTCATTTTCAGATGTGATTGACTGAACTTGAAAGCAACCTAGCATTATTCCTTGTAGCACTTATTTGTCAGCTGACAAGCTGAGATGTGTTAGAAAACAAAGGCAAAACTTTGGTTTCCAATTTATCTTACTCAAAGCAACATTTTTCCACAATAAAATATATTGAGACTGGGTGACACATAATTATGTGTAATACAGGATAATTGTTCATATTCAGACAGGACTGGATCAACACCCACATACTGTTAAATGGAAGTCATTTTTCATTCATGATAAAGAGGGGAAAAAAACTTTCTTCAAACAATGAAGGATGAATTACGATTGTCTGGCTGAGATGCAGAAGACACCAAGGCCCTCCTCCAGAACTTATTTATTTTATCTATAAAAGCAGAAGTTTCTTTATTGAACAGTAACACTGCAGTAAAACGCACCAAAAAAAATGTTTAATATGAGAAAGAAAATAATTTCAGCAGAGAACTCATGAACCTTGTTTCAGGACAATTCAGCATATCTCATACATTCAGCATATCTCATTTCCAGAGTGATCTTAGGCATTTCATGCTGCACATCCTGTCACAAATGGTTTCATGCAGTCTGGAACATAAGTGCTCTGAATATAGCTTATCATTACAGAAAAATCCTCATTAAGCTCAACCCAAGATTTGATAAAACCTTGCCAAGAAATGAAATTGGACTAAAGTTACAGTTTGCAGTGATACATCACCAGACCGCAAACAACCATGCAAACAAAGGGTATTCTGCTGAATATGGAAAAAATACATTGCAGGTGTGATTACAGTAATACCATATTGTGAACATTTTACCTTTTGCCCGAGAATTTGTTGTATTTGTAATGCCCCTCCTCCTGTGCATGTCTATTTTCCCTGGCTACCTGACTAATCCTGATTATCTAATTATCTCTCTGTTCTCTGTTTAATGGTTTCACCTGTTTCTAATGAGTTAATTATCATTCCCTTTTCTATTTATACCACAGTTTTTCCCCCCTCACAGGCAGGTAGCCTAACATTGTAAACACCTTTTACAGTAGTTTAGAGTACTCCCCTTCAGTCCCTTTGTTATTTCCCTGTGAAGTTCTACTTTCTGTTTCTTAAGCACTTTGTTTACTTCAATAATAATATCACACTTGGACTTGGGTCCTTCACTTTCATTCACTCTCCTGGTGCCCTTATGACATCCCTGGGCATCAGAAGCATCACAGTATTGGATCAGCACATAATGACAAACTATCCTTTTCCAAGGAATATTAACCCTGATCAACTAACATTTATGTTCATGCAAAATGAAATGAAGGGCTCCAGATTAGAGATGTTTTATTCTCCAGCTGTAGAGACAGTAATGACTTCCTTCTCCAAAAATCCACAAAGAGCTTATTTATTCAAACTAATTAATACATGTTTATTCATGATACATTCATTACGTCTTATTTTGCAATAATGGGTAAGGAAGGACAGGTGTAGAATGTGAAATGCTTTTTTTGAAAACGAGTCCAAGTAATTGCTGTGTCGACTGGCATTCACGGCAATTACTGCATATTTAGTTGATTGCAAAAGTTACCAAACTGTTAACTTGTCACCCGCAGAGTCTGTATTCTGATAAATCCTCCACAAAATTACGTGAACAAGTAAAATGTAGAATTTCTATTAAAAACTACAGCATTACACATTTTTGATTCAAAACGTCACACATGCTAGGGTTGCACAAACTTGGTGATACTGTTAACATTATATTTGTGTATTGTGCAGGAGGCGTGCAGTAGGTCAATGATAAAAGACATCACGATGTGGAAAGGCTTCCGTTGACTTGTGTATTGAATAGACACGACAGGGATATGCATTATTGTCCCGTGATACTCAGTTTTATTTTTTATGAGAAATAAGTTTGAGAAAAAGTTAGAGAATATCTCTGCGCTAGTCAGAGCTTACTCCATTTAATCAAACCCCTGAGTTCTTGATGTGACTCATGTAAATGTAGAGTAGAATCAGAACACAGCACTGTTGTAGCAATGCCAGACATAACATTTGCCCCCCTCCCTCATGAGTTCAAGGGTGATATCCAGTCACAAACTCATGTAGGTGCACAGGCAGGGTAAGTGCACAGAATGGGGCACAAGTGCAGCACTAGCCTCAGGGTTTGGCTCCATGACGCCTAGCCAAACAGAAGGGGCTGCAGAGGGGCTGGGGGTACTGAGATGTCAAGCTATGTGGCTGGTAAGGCTACTGTATGGGCCACATTCAATAATGGCCGAAGAAGAGCCTGTACTTTTCGCGAGCAGCTTGAATGCCATAAATGAGCCTGAATGTAGACTGGGCCAAACTGCTGGTTGTCCTAAACAGGATCTAACCAGGGGTGCATATCCAGAAAGCACAGATGTGGACGAACATTGTTTGTTGCTAACTTAGTTAGCAACTATGCTTCTGGGAAATGCCTCCCAGAATGACTTCAGATTATTGTGACAGTGGAGTCAGTGCATCTTGACCCAGTCATAAATGACAGTGACCAGTGGTCAGACTCCTTGTTTCTGGTTGAAACAGTTCATTTAGCTCTGACGTGTGTTGACATTGACTGGAACTGGGTGAGGTGTAGCACAGGCCACGGTTGGGTGGATTATATCCAGAGGTAGCCGAAGAACCCGTCCTAGCACAAGAGTTGCTGGAGAGACTCCAGTGGTGGCATGTGGGGTAGCGCAGTAGTGTAGCAGTATCTGGGAGGGGGCTGGTATTGAAAGTGCGCACTTGGGTGAGGGGTGCACCCTGATTCCATTCTTTATAGGCTGATTCAACCAATCCACCCCCCTTTGGTAGCAGGGTTTTAGAAAGCTGCTCAACTACGGCTATCTTCCTGGCAGGAAGGCAGTTTGTGTGAGGCCACCTGGGGCCCATTATCGATTATGATTTTCTTGGGCAGACCCCCTCATGAGAACATAGAGTCTAAAATATCAATTAACGCCTTGGCTGTAACGCCCCCTGCAGGTATCTCCTCTGCCCACCTGAAGTGGAGGTCATAGGTCATGACAAGAAACCGCTCATGGTGTGCAGCTTACTGCAGATATCAAGATGTAGATGCTTCCAGGGTTGGGCTAGCCAGCTCTGAGACTGTATGGGGCAGAGCAAGGTTGGAGGTCTTACCACTGAGGAAACAGGTGGTGCAGTCTTTGACCTGAGTCTCCGTCTCTCTGTTGATCCCTGATCACCATATGAGGTCTCGGCATCATTACTTGAGACTGCCTGTGCCCTAGTGGCCCTTGTGTGTCATAGCAAGGGCATGCACATGAAGGACACTCGTAACTACAGTGCAGAGCCCTCTGGCAATGCAAGAGTCATGCCATCATGCCAACGCGACGTGAACCCAAAAGTGGGGAGGCAGTTCATCCGGCACCTTCACTAGCCAGCCTTGTCTGATGTACGTTGAAACTGAAGAGGGTTAGTTGCTGAGGCATCCAGGACCTCTCTTAGTAATACCGTCTATCAAAGGGGTATGTTGATGAGCTACACAAGGTCATGCTCTGTCTGTTTGTGCTCAAAGGCTAAAAGAGGCTAGGTTGGGGATTGAAAGTTATAGCAGGTCAGTGGTCACGTTTCCCCAGCATGGCATTAACTGCTGATTGATAATTGTGCTGTACTAGCTGAAATGTTTTACAATGTATGCACCTTTTGATTAAAAAAAGTAGTAAATAGATAAAAATAATAATTACAATAATTATTGGTGCAGTGTCCAATGCGTCTGGCATTGCTGCTTGCACAGTATTGCTGCTTGCAGCTTTCAGGAGATCTTGGAAACCACTCAGCCAAATAACTTCTCTGTTAACACTGCACTTTCATGGGTCCAAAGCGATACATCCACCAAGTTTAAAGTCAATCAGATGAACAGTTGTTGGCAAATCGACGAACATACAGACAGAGACATCTCCGGTTATAGTATGGTTATTATTAGTGATCCAAGCACTGCTTAGTATTATTATGAATAATAATAATAATAATGATAATAATAATAAAAAGATGAATGAAAAATATATTGTCATCTTCTTGTGCCAGTTTTTGGAGTTCTGCCACTTCCCTTGCATCACTTTTTATGCAACTTGCCTGGCAGATAGAGGCCAAGCCCAAACATGCACAAATATTTGTGGACGTCAACCTGAGCCTGTTGCCTCACATACTGGCAAAACTCATGCTCTACAGCTAGCATGTCTCCATTTCCATTGAATTTGATTTTCAAACATTTAAAAAAAAAAAAAACTTACTCTAGTCCTGAAACAGTTCTAGGCCATAGAGCCTATTGGTACTAAACTTGGAAAGTCTCATCACCAAACCCTGATCTTGTCAAAAAAATGTTGAAAATATCCCAAAATATAGAAGTTATAATAGAACTGCTTCCTCTGGCTCTCGTACGAACAAGAAGTGATCTTGATATCGGTGAGTCTGATTGACATCAAACTCAGGCACCGAGCGTTCATGAAGAGACCTGAATTGAATCTAGAGCCAAAAAAGCTTTGCCATAGGTTTAGATTTGAAATAATGTTTTTTAACGGAAAAATAAAACACTTAACAAGAACAACTTGGATTTTAGCATGTATTTTGGCCATGCGTAGTAAAGTTATTGACATATTCTTTCCACACAAAAACGTAATTGACCTGGTACTGTTGTCAGTGCTTTGTTCCAAGTCAGTGAGTAAACACCAGCTTGTGCACATACCAGTTTTGAGCATGAATTTGAGAACCTTTACTCAAACTTTAGACCTTCAGATTTCAGTGGATGATATCTTTTTCCCCTTCATTTGTAAGTTTCATCATTGATGTGTGCAGTGTTGCTGTAAGGAAATTAGTTCAGCAAGTGAAACTTAATCTAACCTTTTTTATTGACTTTAGTATGACCCATTGAAAACAGCAGTACCTACTGGTAATGCATCAAATTTTATTTGGGCCTGTTTTGCAAGCATAACCAGTTATTAAAATGTTTACTGGGAGCCCATATTCAAATGGACATTTCCTCTCACATTGACAGCCAGAATATAGACCGACCAGCTGACAGTCTATGACTATTTAATGATGAAAGCAACTGACTTCAAATACATATAAAACAGTGCTTGCTCATGAGCTATGTCCCAAAATTCTGAAATCACCACTGGGATGAATGAAAGCGCTGCAAGACATATCAGAAAATGTCTATTACAACTAGCCAATATGCCTAAAACTAGATCATATCACTTAAATATGGCAAGACAGAATTCTGAATAATATATCGCGCTGTGAAAAACTATTTGCCGCCTTCTTCATTTCTCCATATTTGACAGACTTCAATGTTTCATATCATCAAACTAATTTTAAAATCAGACAGTGTTAACCCGAGAAAACACAAAATAAAGTTTTTAAATGAGGATTTCCTTTATTGGAGGAAAAAATGTATCCAACCTTACCTGGCCCTATGTGAAAAAGCAATTGCCCCTTTAGTAACTAAATCACCGGATTAAGCAAGTTAATTGATAATTGGGTCCAACTTCAGTAGACATTCCCAGGCATGATTACTGCCAGCCCTGGTTAATTTAAATATCACTTAAACAGATCCTGTCTGGCCATGTGAAGTAGGCAAAGAGCGGCACATGATAACACAATCTAAATAAATTGAAGAACAGATGAGAAACATGAAGTAGTTGGGATATATCAGCCTGGAAATGGTTACAAACCCATTTCTAAGGCTCTGGGTCTCCAGTGAACCACAATGAGTGCCATTATCTACAAATAGAAAAACCTAGAACAGTGATGAACCGTCACAGGACTGATCAGCTTACCAAGTATCCTCCAAGAGTGCATCAACAACTCATCCAGCAGGTCACAAAAGAACCCAGACTAACAGCTAAAGAACTGCAGGCCTGAATTATCTCAGTTAAGGTCGGTGTTCCTGACTCGATAATAAGAAAGACACAGGGGAAAAATAATATCCATGTGAGAGCTGCAAAGCAAAAACCACTGCAGACCAGAAAGAATAAAGAGGCTTGCCTCACATTTGCCAAAAAACATCTTGATGACCCCCAATACTTTTGGGATAATATGCTGTGGAATGGTGAGTCAAAAGTGACACTTTTTTGGGAGACATGGGTCCCACTACATCTGGTGTGAAGCTAACTCAGCATTCCACAATAAGAACATCATATTGAGAGAAAAACATAACGGTGTGATGATCTGGAGCTGTTTTGCTGCTTCAGGACCCGGGCAATTTGCCATAATTGATAGAACCATGAATTCTGCTCATTTGCAGAAAATCCCGAAGGAGAATGTCCAGCCATCAGTTTACGATCAAAAGCACAAGCACAACTGAGTTATGCAACAGGACAATGATCCAAAGCACACAAGCAAGTCCACTTATGAATGGCTCAAAAGAAACATAATGATGGTGTTGGAGTGCCTGGTCAAAGTTCTGACCTGAATCTGATTGAGATTCTGTGGCATGACCTCTAACATCAGATCATGCTCAAAAGCCCCTCAATTTGGCTGAATTAGAAAAATACTCGTAAGAGGACAGGGCCAGTATTGTTCCACAGCAATGAAAAAGACTCAGTGCCAGTTATCACAAATGTTTGACTGCAGTGGTTGCCTCCAAGGCTGGAACAACCAATTGCTAGGTTTAGGGTGGCAATAATTCTTTTTACATGGGTGATATAGGTTTTGAAAAACTCTTTGCCTTCATTAAATGAAAAGATCCCTAAAAAGCTACATTTTGTGTTTACTCACATTGTCTTTGTCTTTATTAAAATTGTTTGGATGGTGTGAAACATTTAAATAGGACAAATAAGCAAAAATAGAAGAAGACGGACAAATATTTTTTACAGCACTTTATGTATTTGTATACAAAGCTGTAATACTCCGCCTAGCAACCATAACATAATTGGAATGCAAGCCATGAAGTTAGTGCACCTTTATCAACAGTAAATATAACAATTCATCTTTCTTGAAGTTTGTGTGTTCCTATCATATAAACAGCTTAGGGAACAAACTAAAAGGGACGTATAATGACTTGTCTAGAGAAATCCCAGACCCGCAAATGGTAATACCAGCTGCTGAGGGGGTAAGTTGTGCTTTCCTGTATCAAAATCAAGGAGGCTAAGAATTACAGATTTTAATTGGTTGTGAAAATGTTTGAAATTCCTAAAGATGGTGCCATCTTAACCAATTAAATTCTGCTCTTTGCTCATGGTGTTACAACAGGACGGTCTTTTTTTTTAATGTTAGCTGGTGTCGAATTTCAACAGTATACACTTTGAGAACTTTGTCTGCCATATTGAATTTGTTACTCAGAGATAAGCAACCCCAACACCTGTCCGGTGTCCTCATACAAAAACAAGAAAAGTACTGACTTAAACCCAAAGTTCATCACTATTTTTGTGGGTAGCGGAGAGGAGATATGCATACTTCTAACGTAACAATGATATAGCAGACACTTCCAGAATGAATATTTATGTTCTATCCAAAGCAAATGAGGCTGGATGTCATTAGGGGAATTCACATCACGAGGCAATATATACAGTATGCAACTCCAGCCCATAAACCCACACAGCACAGACCTCTCCTTCTAGGTTCAACAACAAATGTTCAAGATATTTTTAAAAATTACATCAAGATATCATTTTGGTTATATAAAATCATATACAAATGCTTTTACATTGCGTTCTGTTTAAGTAATGGTATATTTGTAGAGAGTAATTTCATCCGTCATGCCTCAATGCGTTTCCCAAAAGCGTAGCTGTTAGCTAATTAGCAACTTGCATAGTTTGTTCATTCAAAGTCAGTGGTTCCTACTATGCGAGTTAGTATGTGTGAGATGAACGCACCCCAGGTTGGCTCAGCTGTCATTAATTAGTTCCGATGAAGAGTTTGTTTCCAAAATGCAGTAAATGCCAAAATTACTAAAATTGAGGTAATACCACGGAGTGCTAGCCTTGTGCTTCCTACACACAGTGCGAAAAAACAGATTTTAGAAATTCATACTATAAGAAGTATCTTTTCATGGTCAAAGTTTGTGTTTTTCTATAAAATGCAAGAGGCAGCAACATAGAAAAAACTGATTCAGTCAAAATGAATGAAATGGATATATTGCGTTTTGGAAACAAATTCTTCATAAAATGATATGCAATATAGGCCTACCTACTCAGATCTTGACAATCAGTATGACTTGACAGCATGGAAACATTATATGTTTCCTGTTCTACAAGTTTTGTAAATTCAAAATCAGCTCTTAATTCATTCTTGCGTGTTATCGTCTTACTCACACTGACAGAGTTTGCCATATTTGGGTATGCGTCATATGGGCAGAGCATTCTGGAATGGTGGGAGGTAAACAAACTCACATAGCCTTGGGCTTCATAGCCAAGATAGCTCACTCACCCCTGGAAATATGACTTAATAACTCTTTTTGAATGCACAAAACTCAGAGAAGATTAACTATATAATGTCCCCATATTGTCAATTCAAATTGATTGTAAAGATTTGTGTAGGTAGGTCCCCAGTGATAGATTGGTGGACGTGACATTAGCTAATGCACTAATGTGACAGTCACTTTCTCTCTAATTATTTGAAAAGGCCTATTTAATTGTATAGTAAATTGAATCCATATCAGTCCAAGTGTTTAATCTCTTGGGGAGCAAATGAACAACCATAATTATAAACTGCCTAGTTCCATCTGAGCCTCCATGGAATGACTACAGTCTATGGAGGTGTGGACACTCAATTATGGTTCAAAAATGGACTGGCCAACAAAATGGAATAATTGAGGCACAGACGTTTTTGACAAAAATATTTGCTCCATGATTGAAATAGATATTTTCTTTCAACCACTGATTTCCTGGCAAAAGTGATGTTTTCGTTCATATTTTGAATCAAATATCATGAGGATAATCAATAATAACTAAATTAATAACTTTTGATTACATTTAGCTACCAAGGGTGGTGGTAAATTACATTTGCCAATAGTGGTGGAGGGCACAGTCTATTATTACTATTATTATAATTATTATTATTATTGTTGTTATGTAATTCAAAGAGCTTTTTATTGACAAAGCCTATAACTGATTTTAACGAGCTGTATTAGCTGATCATAATGCATAAATACAACTTATTTTGCATGGAGATAACATCTTGAATTACGTATTGCAACAAAGTACATTTATCTTCTTTATACAACACTTTTACTTTTCGGCATTATACGACATTGTCCCTAACCTAACGGTTTACGCTTCCTAATCATGAGGTAGAGTGAAAACAGAAATGCTCTTGTTGAGTAATCGCGTGATCTCATTTCTTGAATTAAAGAAGCAGTATTTGACCGCAAAACGCACCAAATAATCCCTCTTTCAGCATGGTCACAGGTTTGATTCTTTCATTCAAACCCATATACCGTGCATGCGATATACCATTGAATCGTTAGATTTGACAAAGCTGTACGCGCAGAGCTGAATAACTGTATGGCAGTACCACGGTACTCACAATTTTGCAAGGAGCCTTTTCCCGAAGCTGCTCGTATTGCGCGCATACTCAGCACCTGTCCTCTCTGTGGTCAGGATTCTGTGGGAGGGGTCATAATTTGGCAGGGAGCGGCAGACAGCGGAGCAGTTCTGAGATACTGACAGCAGTGTGTGTGGAGTCATTCAGATTCACCACATAAAGAGCTGGTGGACTTGACAGTTTGAGAAAAAGGGAAAGACAGAGAAGGCAGTATCCCTGGAAATAAGCACAGGAACAATAAATTCTAAGCTGTTTGCTTTGTGGGAATAAAAGAGCTGTCATCGGGCAAGGTAAGTTGTTGGCGACAACTAACGTTGTGATGACTGTCTAGCCTAGCAACTAGCAATCTGGTCTATCCTGGAATTGCATGGTGATGGCAAATATTATTGCTTGATTATGAGAATACGCGAAAGATCGATGTTTAGCAAGCTGTGCATCCGCAATTATTATTTTTTCATGTTCATTGTCATAACCTAGGGAATAATTTACTAGCTCTGGCTATTTGAATAACTAGGTGGCTAGCTTAGCCAGCTAAAACAGCAAGACAAGCTGGATAGCTTGCCAGCTAGGAGTAGCAAGCAATGCGACTCATTGGTGTGTCAGCATAGGCTGTGCATGCTACCATTACTGTTTTCGCAGATGCATCTCTGGCATTATGTGTGCAGCGGTGATATTAGCATGACTAAGAACAATTCTAGATATTGCAAATCAAACAGCGCGCGATTACCCTGAAATGTGATATGGATGGGATTCTTGCATCACACATCGTGTGCATGATACGATGCAATTTTCAGTTATATTCGAATTGCTATGTTTATTCTAACGTTATAATAGCCGTAGCCTGTGGGGTTAATAAGCATGCTACGACTAGTGTCATGATTTTTTGTTTGCTCACTGAGATAAGCAGCCAGTAAAATAATCCAGGATGGGGTTCCATTGATGGTGCCATTTGGTGCGCTTTGCAACGTTGATCTCGTACTGGTGATGTCCAATTATTCTTTGTCTGGAGGTAGCGACTATCTTTAATCTCCTGGTGGCTATGGGTTAGCTAACGCCGACCGATATTCTCTATTGTCACCATACACATGTAACGTTAAACCTGCTGTGTCGCGTTTAAGCTCGTAATAGCTAATGGATAACGGGAATAGTCGCCTTGTAGAATAGAACTTGGGCCATTATTTAGAGTTCTTACGGGACAGTGGCTGCGAACGTGCAAACTTGACATTTTTATTATGTATTATTTTCATATTTGAAGGATATCATGGTAATTATATATTTTTTAAGAGCTGGCTGGTTACACTGTCCAATTGGAATAATAGCAGAGCTGTGCCTGTCGCACAACACATTGCTCAGTATTACTTTTTGTGGCAGCATGTAGTAACTACCGTAGAAGACCGCTGACAAGGTAGCTCGGTAGTTGCTCAGAGGTAGTTCGCTGTTGTCTAAGTTATTCTCCAGACGATTTTATTCGCGTTTGTGTGGCTTTTACTGTACTCCATTGATTGGGTTTATTCCTGAAATGTATGATTTAGAGTTTCCGCGATTGCCGCTAAAATGAACGATACAATGGAGAGCAATAAAGAAAAAACTTGCTAAATTGCCATGTAAGGCGCATACAGTGTGTGCGTGATCGATGCGCGTTGCGTTTTTGGGGATTCATAACGTTGATTTCTGCCATTGAGAATTTGGTCGTTAAACCGCCTTTGGTTCAGTCTTGCGCTCGGTGAGAGGAGGGGGTCCAGCACGTGCCGCGCCTGTAGCATGATCAACACAGAGACAAAGCACATGGGAGCTGGCAACACCCATGGAAAAAAAGGAAGTGGCTATTCGCCCCGCAGTGGGGTGAATTGGGGGAAAAACATCGGCTATCTGCCCCGCAACGGGACCGACAAGAGAAGCAGTTTTGCTATTTGCGTCAGGGTGGGACAATAAGAGAAGCACTTCTGCTATTTGCCCCGCAGTTGGGCCAATAAGAGATTTCATTTTATAATCCGCCCTGCTCTTTGATCTTTAGCGCGGAACCGCCGCGGGGCGAATAGCCTCTTCCGGAAAAAAAAAATGCAACACTCCGCTCGATATAATGAACTCAATATTCATATGTAGGCTATATAAATGTCTATGCTGGTGTGCGCTGTTCTCAGGAACGAGGCGCGAACTTTTAGCCTTCGGTTGATATCTTACGCAAATTGTCACAAGGATGCATTAATATTAATTGAGATTATTCACATAGGCTCCTGCATTGTGTGTTTTTTTTTTTTTACTCTGTTGAATGATTACTACATTTACTATTGTGTGTGCGCACACATGGAAACCCCTTATTTTAGCCGCTTGGCCGACCAATTTATGGTGTTGGCTTGCAGCCCGACACTGTATTACCATGTAAAATATCTGCTGTTTTCTTCTTTCATGTACATGAGGATCAATTTTAGATATTTTCACCAAATATCTCTGATGCTTTTGGACTGGAGAACCATTGAAACTAATTCTTTTGTAAACTGCTCAGCTTAGAGTTGTAATTTAGTGCTTTAATTACCTGTGGAAGAGATAAACAAAAAAACTAATGTGTGTATTTACAATATATTTTCCAACAGATAAACTGAATTGTAGTTCTTTGTTTGGTGACCATAAGACTTTTTCTTTCTACGTTAACACTAGTGTGCCATTGAGCTCCTTTCATTCTGATACAAAGACAAATAGATATGCCTATATATCGAGGGCTGACTGCAATAAACAGTTATGTCCAGATGTTTTACATTGGACATAACTGTTTATTACAGTCAGCCCTCGATATATAGATGCCTTGATATATTGAAGTCATATTTTGGTCATATTTTTGTGTGTTGAAGGTATAGGCCAAAGCTGATTTGTGCTGCCTGGTTGCACATTGATGTTTGCAGCTAAATACAGCACATGAAATTTGCCCTGCTGGCTGGCCAGTCTAGCACCTGCACTCTACATATGCAGCCGCGCACTTGTAATCCATGCAGGATGCTGTTTAGCGTTGTCTTGCTGGAAAATGCCGGGACATCCCTGGAAAGTACAATGTCTATGGAAACAGTTTCTCCAAAATTTTTCTCTTTCTGCATTAATGGTCCAATCAAAAATTTGCATGTCATCGATGCAATGTGCACTTAAACTCCTTCCACGATAAACGTTGGCTTTTGGACCTGACACTGAAAACAGCTTTAGGTTTCCATTGTTTTCTTTGGCTTAAAGAACACAAAAGCAGTTTTTTTTTACGCGGAGCACTTGAAATGTTGACTTGTCAGACCACGAAACTTGCGATAAAGTGTTGATGTATGGCTTTGGCAATACACAGTAAAGATTTAACTGGCATTGGTGGATGCAGTAGCGAATGGTGTTGATTTATCGGAGTATTTCCTAGCTTTGTCGTGATGTCGATCGCAGGTGCATGATGATTCTTGAGACAAGGACGTCTGAGGGATCAGAGATTGTGTTCATTTAGTAGTGGTTTTTGGCCTTGCCCTTCATGATTTGATGGGATTCTTTCCATTTTTAATGATATTGAGCATTGTAGGTGGTGATATTTTCCTAATCCAACTAATTTTTTTTTTGGGAAACGTTTTTCTCGAAATTGATGGATTATAAGCTTATGCATCTGGTAACATGATGGTGAGCATCAACCCATCTTTGCTCTTGAGAGACTAGGCCTTTTTTGGAGGCTCCATTCATGTTAGAACAGGATTAGCCCTCCTGTTTAATGTAATTTGTTTCACATCATCTTATTATTGCAACTTGTCACATCAATGTTAGTAATAAATTGCCTTTGGGGCAATTTTTTGCAGTTATTAGATCTGATACTGGCCTGTCTTCAGTAAACAATTGAATTCACTAGTGAAAACATGAGATCATTTGATGTTGCAGTGTTTTCAATATAGTCGACGGTGTGACATGCCTTTATATTCCTCTTTGTTGGCAATAGTTTTCGCATTGGTTTTCATGGAATTATATGGGCTGACCTTATCTGAAATGAGCAAGGCGAGAAAAAAAAGGTCTTGCAGTCCTTAATGACTCTCTTGAGCTCTTTAAGGAACTCATGCTGGCTGTTCATTCCTGGGAAGATTCACCTCCATTCCAAGCTTTGTTTATTAGGAGATAATGAAATGGTATCATTATGATATATTCCAGAATTTCTTTAATGATGGCATAGTGTGCAACTTATTAAGACATTTTAGCCTATTTCTTATTACTAGAATTAAGTGAAATTTTTATTCAGTGGGACTAATGGCAGTCAAACCTTGGCGTGTGTAGTCTACAACGTAATTTAATCTAATTAAATGTGGTTAATTGGCTGACTGTGCTATTAAGGAGGCAGTTATTTTTTCTATCCGGCCTATTTGGTGTTGGGCAACTTTTCTCCTCCAATAAATGAAACAAATAATTCAGAAATGACTTTTCTTGCAAGTTGTTTTGGTCTTATATCACATTTTGTTTGAAGATCTGAAACAATTAAGTGTGATGAATATGCAAAATCCAGAAGAAATAATGAAGAAATCAGGAAGCATGTGAATATATATATATATATATATATATATATATATATATATATATATATATAATTTTTTTTTTGATGTACTCAACATTTATAAATGTTATATTATGAACATTATATGAAGCTGGTAAGTTTTGTTGCTGTCCTTGATGTATGAGTTTTGAAAATAAAATGGTTCTAAACTGTCATTTTTGTTTGTTGGATTCTGGGTTGTTTCTTGAGTTGATGATGGTTGATTGATTGATCCTGTTTGGAAATTTTAGTAAACAAATTAATAACAAATAACAAAATCGTTTTTGTATTCAGGATGAATACAAATTTGGATTTTCCGATCATCACTTGTCATATTTATCAGTTACATAACTGGCACTTTCAGCCGATTTTTGTTCCGTAGATATTCAGATGTTTTTACATATTGCAGTCTGTATTACCTTGCAGCAGAAATATGGAAAGTAAGCCCATGTATTGAATCACATGTTATTTAAACGTGTTCTAGTCAGTCTCTGTGCACTGTGTGTGTTGAAGCCAAAGGACCGTTTCTTCTTTATTATGTTGACAAAGTTATTCTGCTGGGTTCTATGATAGTTCATGAATTGTCCGTTTTGCCACCAGCCTACTTGTGTCATATAATTTTCAGCTTTGCTTGTTTATAGGAATATGTGGACAGTGTTTGTCTTTACATTGTCCACTTGGACATGAGACCGAAGTCCTCCTTTGTTGAACTTAGTTTTTCAGACATACATCTGGCGAAGGAGCAGCTGGTGCCCCGGGGCTGATGAAGCCCCCATCACTCACTGCAACATGGTCTGAGACAACCCTCAAAATTTTATTCATTTTATTCACAGTTCCAAAAACCAGGAGCAGGGAGGTTGCAGGCAGGAAATGATCAAGGTGACATCAAATAGCGGCTTGGCACACAGCCTAAGATTGACAAATGTCAATTGTGGGGAGGATTTGGGGCATGACCCATCGATTACTCAGCTGAGGTGATGGGGGGCAGTGGACAGTTAATGGTATCACCTTATATATTTCCTGTCTTCAATATCTCATGAATTTTAAAAATGGCAAAAAGGTGAGGTTTTGTGGAAGTAATGGGTCAATAACACCGCAGATACCCTGATTTTTAGATTCTTGGGAATTTATTGCCCTCTTTACTAAGGCCTGCTTTTGATTTTGTGGACTTTATGTTAGAGCAGGTAAGTATGTGCGGTGCTTAAATTAATCTTTGTCCATTTTTCTATGGGCAGGGCTTGGGGAGTTGACCAAAGGATGGGCATTAAAATACGTCTCCTACTTTCAGTGGCACAAAGTATCGATTGATGCATAGGCATAACTAATTGGAGCAATGGACTGCCCTTGTCAACAAGGATCCACATGGATGAGTCTGTGGTACATGGTTCTGCATTACTAAGTCTGTGTTTACAGTGGAGTCATATACTGGGCCTGGTCACCCATCACACTAAGAGTATTTTGCCCGTCAGTATAGGCAGTTAATTTATAATGTAACACAATATTGGTCCAGAATAGTTGCTGGAATCACTTGGCATTTCTTTACGTCGATGAGGATTGAGTAGCCTGTCAGTAAGACCATTTGAGTATGCGATAATTAGACCTGTAATGCTGGCAGTCAAGTTGGACCCACTGACGCAATATGAACAGGGGACATTGTGCACAGTGGTCATAGTATTGTAGGATTATTAGCCTCTTAGCATGTTAGCAGGTGCCCCCTCTCTATTTCCAAGCAGGGAGTTGTGGTAAGAATCTGAAGGGGTGCTGGGGTTGGCTGGGCTGTATTTAGACCTGAACTTTGACTGGCATTCAGGAGTGTGAGGGGTGGGTGGGAGGACACTGTGGAGGGGGAAAGATGACTCTGTCATGCCACCGAGTGCGCCGTCGGTGGTCCGTTCTGCTACTGTGACTGTTCCCCCTCCTTTTTTTTTTCAAAAGGTCACAAAGGAGGAACAAGCTGTTGCTGCCTTCTGTCGCAAAAAAACAAATGATGTCTGATTGGGTAAACATAAGCAAGCTTAAATCTGCTATTTCATGTAGCTAAAGTTCTTAACTCAATTGTTATATGCTTATTCCTCCCTCCTTTTGAGAAATGGGTCAAGAAATTGAGCCTGATGTTTGCGCAGCTTCGTTGCCGCTAAGATCAACGGATGATCTTAGGGCTGGCTGTGGTTCTGTCATCGGCGTTTTTAGGGGAGTTTGGGAGATAGCCTCTGGATGGGGGAGGGGTGTATTATTATGCAGCACTGGGACCCAGTATAAAGGTTGCCCCTGGAGACAAGGTGGACCACATGGACAGTGGCCTCTGTTCAGAATTCTGCTGGGATGGAGGGACGCTGGGACATCGCTGACAGCTCTGTCGGTGGGGCCCTCCCACTAGTGAGGTTGTGTGTATAGCTGGTGAATCTGGCAGGGCATTTGGCTGCACTGGTTATATTCACTTGCTCTGCTGCCTATCCTCATTGGATGAATCTAGAACAATTTTGAGGTGAGCCTTAGGTATTACATCCAGGACTTGAGAAGAAGCTTTATGAAATCGATCAATATGGCTTGGCTTCAGCTTTATTGATCTCCGCTCTCTGGCTTGCTTGGTGAACTCTCCAGTCAACTACTTTGTGTTTCAGACCCCGTTAGGCACTCCCAGAATTCTTTTCAGTATATTTTCCACTTTAATTTGAATGCTGACAGCACAACATAATCAGGTTTCCTGGAATTTTTGAATGTTGACTTTTTGGATTGAAGCAAAAGCGGGCCAGCTATTTGCTTACTGGTTGTTTCAGGCCTTAGTTCATAATTTTCATGTCTCCAAAGAAAAAAGAAAAATTGCATTTAGAGTTGTATATCCATGTCTTTACGGGTGATGTGTTGTTTCCTGATTGACATGTGTGGACGTGTTTTATGTGACTTGGTGCGGAGGCCCCCCACCCACCCCCAAAAAATCTATCATTTGCACACTGCTACTGGTGATAAGTATTGTGTGCTGTGCAGCAGTGTCAGAGACATGCAGTAGACCTACTGAAACTAGACAGTCCAGTTGGTCGCGGCTGCATGGGTGTAGCCCCCGAAAGCCCGCTTCTCCCCTTTGTAGTGCATTATTTGGCCAATACTTTTGCCTTGGCAACCAAAATTGATAGGTGTCATAAGTGAAGTATAACACATTTCCATACCAAATATGAAAGTAATCAGTCAAAAATTACAGCCTGTACAGCATCTACAAGGAAGTGTCTACGGACACGGACGCGGCGGCAGAGACGACAAGCATGAATTCATAGTAGCCGCCCAACTTCATCCGGGGGCTACAATTACTGTTGTTTACTCTGACATACTGAGCAAGTGATGCCATTTCATAAGGTATACTCAGTGTATTTTGTGTCTTAATACTTAGTGTAAAGCAAAGGCTACAGAACACTTTCTGACCTCTTATTGTGTTCAAACATGGCTTATACTTTTCATTGTTCATTTTGCTACCGGTGAAATTACCCCAAGTATAGAAAAAGATTCTGTATTTTGTTGTAAGCACTATTATTTATTGCACAGCTAATGTTGTGCCAGTAAATCAGTTATACTGCGCATTGCATGCACTATAAGCATTTTTTATTTCAGCATTGCAAGTAAATTGGCCTTTGCATATCATCTAAATTAGTGAAACTGACAGGAAGTATTTGTTGCAAGGTTTTGTGCCAAATGAACCAATAAAGAATTGGAATTAGCTTTAATGATGCTCTGATCTCCTCATGGAGAAAGTTTGAAGATCTTGGCTGTCATTTAGAGTTATGCTTTAATGAAAATTGAACGGGACGAGAAAAGTTTCCGCTATGTCACCTGCACAACTGAAAGCTGCCAGACTATATTCCTCCATTTTAGGAAAAAAGACTTGAGTTCATCATCTGAATGGTCCACTGCACTGTTAAATTTGCTGACAATGGGAAAACTATTGGACAGTTCACTGCACTTCTTACACTGCTCAGGGTAATGAGAAGCAGTTCCCCCTCTTCAAAATTAGTGTTTACTGTAAACACATTTTGTACGGGGAGCAATAAAATTGCTTGTGATTTTTGAGGTATAGTCTGCCCTTGCCTTAAGCAAGTCACTCCACTCCTCTTGCTTCCAGACTGCAATTTTACAGTTTTACCATGGAGGCTTAACAAACTGCAAAAGTATGTTGGTTAAAAGTGGAGCATGCCATCATGTCTTCTCATTTCTGTGCAAAATTTCTTTGGCGTGTTTCTTGCTAGAAAATTACTGTCTGCTCCTGGGGCAGTGCTTTTGCATTTAACTATAATTAAGCCCATCCTCTTAAAGTGGTGGAACTGGAACACTGAGACTAACACTATTACTTGGTTGGGAAACACCTTGGTTTGTTCACCTTATTTTTTTTTATCCTTAAATATTATCCCTGTTATTGCAATGATATCAGTTCCGGAGGGCAGGAGTGAGCAATTCTCTCTTTCAAAACACGATAATGCTCTGAAACTCCTGCCCCAGAAGTAGAGGCCTTTTATTTTTTGCTCCTTTCAATTATAGAGTTTGTGCACCAGTACAGAACTCAGGCTACAGCAACTTTTTGAGAGAGAATTTTTTTTCTTTCCAAAGAAATGTCTTGACATCATGCCAGCTCAACGGTTAAATCTACTTACCTGTTTTCTTTGTATAGGCCACATACAAGTATTTTTAAAATACCGTACAAATGTATTTAGAAGAGAAATGAAAAAGACTAATTTAGCAGGATGGGAGCAGTGCATCAGCAGTTTTGTTATCAGATCCCAGCTGCCTCTGTGATGGCAATCTCAGTGTGCTTGCCGTATTACTGAGCACCATTGGATGGGAATGTGGGGTGCATCTCATTCTAATCACGTAGCTCGCTGATGGACTGCGGTGTCCTCAAATTGCCACAGGCGCGCGATACTTCCACACGTGCCATTGCAGCCGAGGGGGTGGTAGACTCGGCATAAACAAGTAAGAGTGGGAGGTGCGATTGACTGGTGTGCAGCGTCTTGGCGAGCTTGCCGCAGAGGACTTGCTTTAGTGGATAATATTAGTTCGGTGGGATTCCAACTTTCAAAAACGTAATGCCTTTAGCTTCCGATTGGTTATTAAAAGCATAAAATGTTTATCTGGGGAAACAAGCTCACAAAGTTAAAGAAGATACCATGCAAATATTAGGGAGTATTGCAGTCAGAAAAATGAACTGTTGGATGTATGTACTTGAGAATGTTATGTAACTGGTGCCACACCATTGTTAAAGTAACTTTTAACTGGGATTCTAAGCTTTTAGGCCAGGCTAATGAATGAAAACGATTGGAAGTTACTAATCTCAGTTGTGTGGGACCACTTGACATAATATTTTTACGTAAATTTAACGTTCATTTTTTTGAATGGTCTGTGCATTTTGCAGAAATGCCCATGGTTGTCTACCTTTTATAATCTCGTCTGTTCTCTTTCAAAGACGAACACTTACTAAATTGGCGGACTACATTCTGTCTGTAATGTAAACGTCCTTCAGAATATATGTCCGGAGATGCAGTGAATGATACAAAGCAGCTGAGAGAGGATTTGTTTCACGGTTACGCCGTGTAATTGGTTGTACCGCCGTCAGTTTGCTCATCCACAGCACACAGTCCTCTCCATTTCTCATTATGGTGAGATTGTCGTTGAAAATGCACTTCAATCAATTCCATGGTAGTTGATCTCAGCTATCCAAACCAGGACACCACAGGGAAAGCTTCAGAGAGGAAAGCTATTGCTGCCTTTTATTGCTTGGGGATTCTTCTGTTGCTGCTGGGCTTATTCCACATATTACAGTAATTAAACACTGAATATGACCCCAAGTATTATCTTACACTTGTGACTTTGATCTCTCATAATAATGATCATACATAATGATGTCACAATGCAGTTGGTTGGATGACATGGACAGAAAAACAGCTGGTAAAATTTTTGCCTCCTAATTTTACGGTTTAATAATCTGGCCGAAAATTTGGCCCCGGACTCAATTTTACATGGTAAACAAACATCACTGGCAGAAATAATGCAAAGGTTGTTATTCAAGTGCAACTGTCGCAATCTGCAAGATAAAGGTAGGGAGGAGTTTGCTTTTTATGATTGTGTAGGAACAGAAATGAATAGAATAGAAGGAAGAGTTTTTGGCTTGCGAGCGAATCAGCCCTACTGATTGATTGATTGGGTAAGGTCACTGTGCAATCAGAGGATGGAGTCATAGATGAGTCAGAGCCACGAGATGCGGCTGCCAGGGGTTTGGAGAGACTGTGACAACTAGCGGGCAAAAGGAGCTGGAGGTTTGGGTGTATAGAATGATGCTCAGTCTGTTCTTCAGACTTGGAAGGCAGAGCACCAGCTCTTTTACAGTATGGTTTGGATTGAATGTGAGCAGTCCCTGGAGTACAGTGAGGGGAGATGAACAATGACATGGTGCATGAATTTATGAGGGCTAAAATCTGGAGGGCTGTCATATTCTGGACTGGTAGCCATAGTATGATGGCATTATCTGGTCACCGCATCTAATTATGATGACTTCTTTTTGCTCCTGCAAACACTCTGTCCAAGTACACTGGTCGTGTCTTCGATCTTTCATGGTAACAACAGTAGAAGAGGTTTGAAAAGAGTAGTCATTAGCTCTAGTCAGATGGGATTAGTTTTACAGGGGCAAGTGGGGTCATGTAGTAATTACCAGAACATCTCCTCTATTTTAGTTGAGCCAAATTTGCCATCTCAGTAACTTTTACACCCCCTGTGTCAGTAAAAATTCTGGCGCCATTTACCTACTGTGCTCAGGTGCAATAACCCCACGTTGCCTAATACTAATTCCATGCAAATTCAAATCCTCATAAAATATTGAGCCACCTCCTTCAGGATATGACTTTTCCCGGTCTTATACTTCGTTTGGCTTTTTTTGATAATGGAGGATTCACTCCTAGAAGATTTTTTCGGCCCAAATTTCAACTGTAATTATTATCCCTCGACTTTTTTGTACAAGACAAAAATCAAGCCATAAAAAGACACTCAAATGTCGAACAAATTGTCCTCATGGAAACTAGGCAAGATGCATGGAACATTTTTAATAAGACGACCCGTCATAGATGGAGCCGATATGCTCATCTCTGTGTTTCCAGAGACCTATTATTGCTTTATCCTGAATAGGCCAAGTGCATCACTGATGCCCTGTAGCATTTATTACTTCGTTGGCACTGTCATGAAAACTAATTCTGTGCTAATGGGGCTTTAGTTATACATTAAACTTGCCTTTGGAAACAGGTATTCAATACAGAAGTAGAGTTGGATTTACTCGCATCTGAGACACATTCAAAGGGCATTTCTCCCTCTTACAGGAGGCCTTACTCATCATATGAATGATAACCATTCATTCCCTCCCACTAGTTCTCTACCTCGCCTCACCAAGAATGGTGATGTGAACAGTATAATTTAAATCATTCTCACTTGAAATCACTGCTATTTATGAAATTAGTACATTCATTAGGATCTATAAGTTTTAGATGAGTAATCCTGGCTTGAAATCACTGCCATGTTGCCTATAAAATGAGTTAATTCATTTATGATCTGTAAGTTTTGGTTGACTTATCTAATTAAATACCGCATACTGTATTTTAAGCTTATGCTCAGTACTATTGTCCAAAAGTCAATTACATGTTTGCCTCAGTAATTTTAGTAATTTTATTCAAACTGTTGCAATAATTCTGCCATTTCTTGTGTTTCCCTAGTGGTTGCTGGTCAGGTTTAGGTCATTTACAAAGGTCATGCAGATATCTTGTTTGCTGTGGGTATTATAGTGCTTCAAGCAGACTTTTTTATCCAATACTTTAACATGTTCAGCTTAAAGTCTGCATACAAGTCAACTCAGTTGGCTATTTTCTGAGTTAATTCATGTTAAGTTTGTGCTTTTGGATAAAACAGCACCGTGCGGGACAATCAAACCAACAATACCAGAATTGCAAGCCAAGTTCTGGGCCATTCCTCCACCTTTTTTGATGCTTCTAGACACAACACCACCACTATTTTCTTATTCCTGATGCTTCTTCTGTAGTTTAAAATGTAGTTTAGGGAATAAGTGAGCTCCGGCAATGATCAAGTGCAGTATTAACATTTTACATTTAAGGTCTTACTCTTCCTCCTTGCTTATCGTATACCTCCAAGGAACTGGGTTGGATTTGTACCAAAAACTACTGATTGCAGAAATCTGTGCTCATGTTGCAGGAACTGCTGTCTCAGTATTTGGTAAATATTCCCCGCGTGCTGTAAAGCAATTTGATACTCTCTTGAAAAATTTGCTATGGATGGGTGCTGTGCTTGATGGGGCAATAGGACCTCACTTTAATAGCCTCCAGCCTTCTCTTTTATCCCATGTACATCAACAATTATATTTAACTTGCCAAATGTTTTTTGTAGTTGTGGTGTCAGCCAATTCAAGAAATGCAGCTAAATCTCAGAGGTCCGTTTCTACGCAGTGCCCTGAGTTGGAACTGTTTTCCTTTGCTTACTGTTTCTCTTTAAATGGACAGGTTTTCAGCATTGATGGTACGCGTGTCCATCAGTGGTTTTTGTCAAGACTCAGGGTCCTCAATGGGGACCCGCCTGATATCTAAAAATAGCCTGAATGTAAGGTGAAAGTCATTCTCCAAACCCGGAAGTCGGGCAAGCGAACAACAGGAGACAATGTGCCAAGTAACAAAAAGTAGGTTTTTAGGCGATTTTCTCAACTTTTATTTTAGATCTAACTTGTGTTGACAATGGGGACCTGCGGTGCGTTTCCCAAAAGCATAGTTTTTTTTTTCTTCTTTAAACTACGCTACCAACTTGCGTAGTTCGTCCATTCACTGTCAATGGCTCCTACTATGTAAGTTCGCACCTGTTCTTTCGAGAAACGCATTCCTGGCTCGGCAGAGCAGACCGAGCAATAGCAACAATGGTTCTGAAAAAATTCACTTCACCATCGACAGCTAACGGGGAAACACAGATAAGGGGCAGTCCAGATAACACAAACTGTGACAATAACAACCCTTTCTTCGTTAGCGCTTAGCCAGCTACAGAAATGCAAAAGCAACGTGTTCAATGCTCGAATCACGGCAGGATAAGGGGAGAGACTTCGTATTCATACTTTAATTTGTGACCCCTGTGACAGGTTTGTAAAGGCAAGCTAGCTTGGTAACAGTTCGTGAACCTACTTGATAATACACTAGTTGTATGATTCTATGCTAGAATTTGAAGTTATTCCACCTATGTTGTTAGGATTTTCTCTCGCAGCGGCTGCAATTCATTTGTCCGGTATTGTTCATTTTGGTTTGAAAGTAGGCATTTTTAGATCGCAAATGTGATGCCATACCGCTTATTTCAAACCTCGCAGTGTATGTAAAATATGTCAATGTTCAAGAATAATGCGAGGTAAGGGAACAAAGCTTGTGAAGACTTCTAAAGGAGTTTTGTACACCTGTCGCTGCTGGTGGGTCTACATAAGTATCAGAAGGCAGCAGGTTAACCAGGCTACCTGGATGTAAGTCGCGGGATGGGGGAGAAAGGGAGAAGTGAGACTAAATTTACCGCTTGTCATTCGCCCATTCATTTAGTGTAATTAGTTAATATTCATCGATATATGCCTCAGGAGGAATAATTCTATTTTTAAACTACCTTTGAGCACACATTTCCACTTTATTCCATGGAGAAAAAAAAAAAAATTACAAGCAGTTTAGTGCATCTCATTTTCAGTGGTTCTCTATGGCAGATGCCAGACGTTTGCCCGACATCCGAAACACGTGACGATTATTCACGTTTTTCGTGTTGTCATCCGGGCGGGTCCCCATTTGCAGCCCTTGGCTAAACAGAGGAACAACACTGCGTCAACAACACGGACTTGTCAATTGATCTGCTGACCCTCAATGTTCATTCACTTGCGCTCTGTTGTTGAATCACATAGTGCCATCATACTGAGCAACAAGATTCTCACCTCCTAATGTTGCGTTTTAGATGCGCTTCCACTTGTGTTGCGGGTTGGTGCAGTTAACAAAACTGTTTCTTTCCGGGGATAGTTTCCCACACTTCATTTAAAGGTGCTTAAGTGTTGTCTGGCAGTGGTGTAGCAAACTTGCCTATTTGGCAGTAGTCTTTATCTTTTTTTTCCTTTTGCTGTCATGTGCCATTGCAAGTCATTGCCAAATCAGCTCATGGATGAAACTACTGATTTCAAGAAATGAAATAAAAAGTATCCCACTCCCCGATTTACTTTCAGAGGGTCATAAACTTTGAGTAGCAGCGCTGTCTCTGTGTATTTGCACTCTGGCACTGTATAAGAGATGACATATTTCACCAGCCTCCACTTCTCAGTCAAATTAACCTCAGTCAAAAATGTTTCCAGAAAAACAGGAAAAAAACAAAATGTAAGAAAATCCAAAATAGTTTAAGGGATACTCCAGCATATGGTTGGTATGTGCCAAAATTCTATGAAAAAATATCAAACGGTTTTCATGCTATGCTCCAGACAAACCATGCTTGATTACAGATGGACTGAGGAGATGACAGACAGGCAGTTGGACGGACAGATCTACCCTCCTCATTATGAGTGAGGGGGATCAAAATTGGCACAAATTCCTCCACACAGGAATTTTAGTCACTTATTCATTGTTTTCAAATCAGAATACAGGGCCTCCGAGAAAAAAAAAAAAAAAAAAATTCTTTAAATATACTTTGGGCCTGCACTGTAAATAATAGACCGGATGTTTGTTTCCCTTCATGTTAATAATGCATGGTTGCAGAGTCTTTGCTACATGTCAAATGCTCTGTTGTGAGTGGCAGGGCTACTTGAACTGGACCAGCACTAGTTAGACATGCTCTGCTTTGGCTTTCTTTGACCTTGGTGAGAATCCTTGCAAGAATCCGGCAAGGGTCCTTGGAAGATCCTGTGAGGGATTCTGACATGATCCTTGCAAAGATCCTTAAGGATCCTGAAGGATCCAGTGATGGGATCCATCAGGACCCTAGCAAAATATTTGAGGATCATCACAGACCCTGAGAAAACCTTTGGGATCCTCAAGGATCCTGGGAAAATCCTTGGTCATCCTTAAGTGTTCCTGGGAAAATCCATGGGGATCCTAGCAAAATCATTAGGGATCCTTAAGGATACAGGCTAAATCCTCAGTGATCCTTAACGGTGTTCGAAATAAGCCGTCATCCGGTTGTCTAGACAACCTGAAATAGATCCGGACAACCCAAACTGCTCAGGAAGTTGTCCATTGGACAACCAAATATCCTGGCAGTTTTATTAATTTAAATTTGTCAGAATTTTATTTACTTCCCAATGCAATGGACACTACCATTTTGGTCATAATTAAAGGCCTACTGCGCGTAACTATATTACTATAATGGTAAAATATCATAATAATACCATCACTATATTACGTATAATGGTAAATACATGTATCATTTCATTTCATGATTATTGCAAGTCATACTTCGTCAACCAATATCCTTTCTCTTTCAATATAGTTCCTGAATTTAAATTTTAGCCTATCTGGGTGATTTACAGCAAACCAAAATAGCCCCAAAATTTGTGAAACTTTAGAACCTTCAGAACTGCTACGCTGGCCTTTGTTTAGTTTAATTTTTTTTTTAACAAAGACAAAGAGCATATTATTGATAAATCACTTTTACGGTACGATTACGAGAGAAATCGATGATCAGGTCGGGAAAACAAATACAAGATACTTAAGTTAAAAGTTCTTCGTATCAAGGACTTCTGGTAATTCTGAAGACGTTCACATGACACGTCCTCTCATGTATCTTGAAAATACTTCTTCAAATTTCACTGAATGTCGGGTCAGTTTGCCAAGTTTGGTCAAAACTCAAAAATCTAAATTATCATTGATTTATTATTGTACCGACATTTTCTAGAAGTTTTAAGCTGTGAAAACCCGGGAACGACCGAAGTGATGTGATATCATCATCCACATCCGGACATCGGCATTTCGAAGTTGCTTTTTATTTCGTGCACTCAGTCACCTTTCGCCTCCTTCAAGCTTTTAGAGCGAGCATAAAATTGACTTGAAACTTTCCGGGTCGCTTGATTATTTGTCAACTAACCCGGACCGGTTTGAACCCGGCAAAAATGGCAAAACCCGGCGTTTTGAGCTTGATTGAACGGCTTGAATAACAGCAGTACAAGTAGCCTACTTGAAAACAACATAGGCAAACGCAATCAAAAGATTCCCGCTTCCTAGGGGTGTTAGATTACCAATTATAAATGAATACTTATAAAATTTTATATAAGGCTGTACAATTTCAGATAACTTTCTCAGTGTCAAAGAGCTGCGAAGTTTCATGCTAGAAGAGAGCCTACCGCTACACTCACAGCAGTAATTTTGATTGAACTCTGAATATGCAATACGTTAACGCTTATAATACGTGCACATGAAATTAACCTCAAAAGAAGATGCTTATTGTCACATTTTAGAATGTAGATTCCCTAAGGTTGTTTACGGTTACATCCGACTCGTCCGTGCCACGAGTTTTCGTTGCCTGAATTGAAGCCTGAATTGAAGTGCGCCGAATTTCCAAGTCTGAATTGAAGTGCGCTGCGGTCTATCTCTACGTCATTGTTTGCCACGATACTTTATTTAAAAAAAAAAAAAAAAAAAAAAGGACTCACATTCTCACCTGTAGGAGATGCGTGAAAGTTACGCGCAGTAGGCCTTTAATTATGACCAAAATGGTCGTGTCCATTGCAGTGGGAAGTAAATAAAATTCTGACAAATTTAAATTAATAAAACTGCCGGGATATTTGGTTGTCCAATGGACAACCTCGTGAGCAGTTTGGGTTGTTCCGGATCTATTTCAGGTTGTCTAGACAACCGGATGACCGCTTATTTCGAACACTGTTAAGGATCACCAAGGATTTAGCCTGTAACCTTAAGGATCCCTAATGATTTTGCTAGGATCCCCATGGATTTTCCCAGGAAGCTTAAGGATGACCAAGGATTTTCCCAGGATCCTTGAGGATCCGCAAGATTTTTCCCAGGGTCCGTGATGATCCTCAAATATTTTGCTAAGGTCCTGATGGGTCCCATCACTGACGTGCATGGGATATTTAATTCACAATGTCAATGGTCGTGGAGTTGATTTGCTCACTGACTACAAGCTATTTTATCTCTGGTGTCGAAAGAAAGCGTGAATCTGTTTGATCCATCTGACTAATTTTCAAAAGAGAGACAGAATTAAGACTGTTGTCTATCTTCAACGGAAGAGTTAAACAAATCGACCAAGAAAAGTCGATAGCTATCAATTTGCATTTTATAAAGGTCGAACACAAACATGGTGAAGTTTGTACGTCTAATAGCTGGAATACTCAAAAAATTAGGACTTTTATGACTGTCAGACACGGAGCATTTTAGGATCTCTGTCCGACAGTCGCTAAACTTGTCATAAATGCACTAAGTCCCGCTCCGATGTCGAATTATCTATATTGAGCAGAGCTTAAACAGAAACATTGGTTGAAATTCTCGGTCCTCATCTTGAAGAGCTGAGCCGTCTTATCAAAACATTCACGTTTAATATTTAAAAAATTCAGTAGATTTGAAGAAATTAAAAACAATAATCGACTGTCAGACACGGAGTTATATATTGAAACCATCCGACTGTCGAACACGGAGTTATATTAAAACCTTGTCCGACTTTCGGACACGTAGACACTGCGTTAAAACAAATCAATCCTACGCAGAAAATGTCACCATAAAGTAGTGAGAAAAGGAGTACCGCTGAATCTGTTCTTTCTTATCTGTTGCTGGGGAGAAAAGAAAATTCACACGAAATTAAGCAAGCTGAATAGTAAACAAATTGCCCTATTAAACTATCATCCCCCAACTAAACAGCTACTGATAATGTGGAATGGAATGATAAGATCTGGTCATTTCAGGACTTCAGTGATTGCCCTGGGGAGTAGATTTTTTTTCTCTCGTAAGGCTGTAAACTCAATGAGATTTCAATCTATTTTCTCTCTCCTGATTGGAACTGTCTCGTGTTCTAGTGGCCTTAGAGTGTGTAGATACCACAGTAATTGAAGACTGTTTACAAATTACAGTAATCTACAAGGGTTTTGCCCCCAGATAATTCAAGATTGTGCGCACTTGTCGCGTGCCAGTAATGAATGTCTAACCTTGAATGTGAAACTGACGTGGGGGATTTTCTACAGCTTGGTCTTGAAGGGAGTTGATTTATTTCATTGTTGTTTTGTCAATGTTTACATTTTCTCCGGATTTCCGTTCAAGTTGGCGGCCCGGAGAAAAATATGAGATTTTCCGGGTTCAATCAAACAGGATTTTTTTCTTCCGGGTCACAGCACTAGCTACTTGCAGCCTGTATATTTCTCACTCGTCCCAAGCAATGTCAAATTGGTCGGCTCTGTTCTTGCTAGTCATATAGCGAACTAATGCTGAGTCTGATAAGAAAGGCAAATGCATTGTCATGAAGACCTGTCTTTGCCTAAGGTTGCGATGGAAGACGGGCTCAGAAATATCAAAGAATCGGCGCGCAAATGAACTGAGCTATTGAGTTGCCGGAGAGCGGTTTAGGTTAACAGTTGTTTAGCTTGGCAGGAGAATTTATTGTTTTATATTTTATTGCATTGTTCTGGATATCACCTACAGTGGCGTCTCTGGAAGTGATAATTGGTGGGGCCCGGACCATGTCTTTGCGTCAGTGATTGTTCCTGGCTTGTACTCAGTTATTTTTCGTTATTAACACGTTTTCCAATTATAAAATTAATCCTCCGGCAATCGAAGTTACGGTTTCTCTCTCCATGCGATCTATTTACGACTAAATAATGGGATAAATTCAGATCAGAAAATTATTTAGGCCACTCAAAAATTGTTCAACGCTTTGTGAAAGACAAACTGCTCTCAAACGTCTGCGCTACCTTTTCCACACATCAAGTGATTTAGCTGGTGCTTCATGATCGTTTTGTTTAAATAAAATGAAAGAACATTTGAAACGTCTGTGTGCAATTCTGAATAACGCTGATTCAAATGCACGAGATTATGCGTCCAGATTAATGATTGTCGCCGTACCGAAATGTACCGTACCGTACCAGAGTGTTCTCGGAATGAATCTATTGCTAGTCCCTCAAGGAAGTTGCATGTTGCGATTGCAACTATTAAAGCAAATTCAACCAATCCACGCAAATTCCTCGCGGACAAAAAAATAAATCGCCAAGACATTGCAACTTTCATTGCCACTTTTTGAAAAAGTTACTGCAAAAAATCAATAAAACAATAAAAAAGCTAGGAAAATCCTGTAAGGATTGTTTGTCAATTATGCGAATGATTGCGTGCAAGTCAGGGTTAGTAATTGTTTTAAAGGGGAGGAGCTCTGGGCCCCACCAATCGTCAGTCCTAGAGACGCCCCTGATCACCTATACGACAAATTGAAGCACCATTTAGCGTTATTCAACTTAATATGCGTGTATGAGTGTAATTTTTTTTAAATGCTAATGATAGACAACTAAAAATTCTTGCGGACAACCTGATTTGTTTCCTAGATTGTCCAGTGGACAACCTAATTTTTTTCCTTATTTCGAACACTGCTTAACGATCCTGGGAAAATGCTTCATCTTTGTTTTCCCAATCCATGAAGGTGTCTTGAAGGAGCCTTGAATGATCCTGAATGGATTCTGTCCTTGTAGGATTCCTGCAGGATCCTGCGAGGATTCCGTCCAGGGAGAGCCTCTGGCTTCTTTCCTCATCACAATATTCTGGCAAATGATTGCTCAAAGAAACGCTCCGATGTTGAATTATTTATATTGAAATAATTGAGTGGTTGAAATTCTCGGTCCTCATCTTGAAGAGCTGAGCCATCTTATCAAAACATTCACGTTTAATATTTAAAAAATTCAGTAGATTTGAAGAAATTAAAAACAATAATTGACTGTCGGACACTGAGTTATATATTGAAACCATCTGACTGTCGAACAGACATCCTGGCATGCACTTCACCACAATCTAATTTTCCCTTTGCATTTATTGATACTGTTTAGTTAAAGTACTGTAAATTACCAACTTAAGTCAGCCAAGATGAGTTTTGAAGTAGCAGCCTCTTGTCGCCTGTGCTGTTGTGGGCTGCTCAGCATCACTTCATCCGTTTTTGGCCTTCCTCTACATTTCTGTTCCCTTCACAGTCCTTCTGCTGCATGGTTTTGCTTTGGTCCTGTACATGGCTTGTCTGAATGCCAAATCCACTTGCAGGAAAATTTTCAGACATTCTGTTGATCATATTGACTGCATTCCTTACAAGTGTAAATGAGACGCCTTGCAGCAAAAATGACAGGCAAATCATTTTGTCTTTCTGTGCGGCGATAGCAGGAATTTGTACACATCTGCATATTTAGCCCCAAGATGCAGTAGCCTCCTGCCCAGGCAATAAAAAACACATCATAACAATTCAGTCTTCCTGTCTCTTAAAGGGACTGCGGAGTGGTTTGATTTCTAGCAAGAGAATATAATAGTATATCTAACCTCTCCCTGCCCGTTGAAGACCCTTTACATAGTGTCAACATCAATTTTAATGCTAAACTGGAAAAATCTGTGAAAAGAAAGTGAGAAAAATATATGTTCAGTGTAGGTGCGAGAAATGTATGTGGAAAGATATGAATTTGGCTATACTGTTCACTCCGGCGGAGAAAAATGTACATATGTCTACTTTAGGGCCTCAATGCAAATAGTTTTGCCTTTAAAGCAAGGTTTAACATAAAGGAAGGCCCACTGGCTTGTGGCTGTCATGGAACTGGCTTTGGACAGTTGATTTATTCGTCACTTGCCCAGTCAAGCTGGTACCCTAGTTCTAATTGGCTGCTTATTTAATTTAACCTTTATTTAACCAGGGGAGTCCCACTGAGATTGAAATCTCTTTTTCAAGGGAGCCCTGGTGGGGTTGAGGTGGAGAGGGAGAGGACAAGTTGCATAGCCATTTAGATCGGGGGTTGATTAGGAGTCAGGTCGAAAGAGCCAGGTTGGGAATTTGGCCATGACAACGGGGAACCCCCTACTCTTGTTGAAGAGTGTCATAGGATCTTTAATGACCACTGTGAGTCAGGACCTTGATCTAACATCTCATTCGAAAGACAGTATCTACTTCAGTTCTGTGTCCCCATCACTGCACTGGGGCATTGGGGATTATTCCACCAGAGGGAAGATAACAATCTCCTTTCCCACCAACACCTCTTCCAGCAGCAAGTTAGTTTTCCCAGGTGGTCTCCCATCCAAGTACTAACCAAGCCCACACCTGCTTAGCTTCAGCCTCGCAGCTGGAGCAGATTGAGTAGAGGTATGGCTGCTGATACTTGTTCTTATTTTAAAGCATGCTCTGTTTTGGGAGAGAAGGGATGTCCTGTGATATATGGTAAATTTCATAATTAATAATTTCAAATACGTATATCTTGATGTAGCCTACATTTTAGGCCGTATCACCCAGTTCCAATTAGTGTTGTCCCGATGCCAAAAATTTTGTTTTGATACCGGTACCAAAATGAATTTCGGTACTTTTCGATACTCTTCAAAATAAAGGTGAAATACAAAAAATGTCGTTATTTTTCTTTATTTTAACACAAACTCTTATAAAACCATAGTAAACAGAATAAATTCAAGTTTAAAACTAACTTTTCTCAGTCAGTGTAAACACACACTTTTAGAATCATGAGAATAAATAAAGCAATGGCATTCAAAATGCTGGACAACTAAATGTACTAAAATGTGACGTGACAACACCGCAGCCCACTTATTGGTCAGAGAGTCGTCACTGCGAAAGACGACTCTGTAGTCGACTTCGGGACACCTCATTTGAGTTAGATTGACGAGTCTCAAGATTACCGTAGTTATTATGATCATCGGCTTATATTGTTGTTGGCAATTTGTTCGATATAATGTGCGTTGTCTTACCTTTCAGACAAGGTTTCGCTTGTTCCCCAAAGCTGCTACATTCATGAAATGCGTTTCTCTTTGTCTGTGACTCCGTTCGTGGCGAAATTAAGTGACGATGTTGTGTCCAGTTCTGTTCCTCTAAATAATTCCCATGAGAAAGTTGTGTGATGCTACCCCTGTTTTAAGAAAATTGCACAGAAAAAAATAACTTTATGGGTGTTGACGAATCATTTTTTTCTTAAATTTATCACAGATGAGATGATGCATCATAAAGCAATGAAGTCTGATTCTCTGCCATCTCCTGCGATTTGTCCATTTGCAACATGGAACTCTGCTCTGCAATGATCACTTAATTATCCCCTGCTTTAAGAATTTGCTTGTTTGCTGTCAAATTCAGGAATGAAATGTACATTCGCTCTCCATGCCTTTTACGAATATCATTGCTTTGTGTTTTTTGGTGGTACATTAATGTGCAACTGAATTGGACACCACAATGTCAAACAGAAAATACAGTTCAACACTTGCCGGACTTTAGTGCCATGACGTGGTGACGGAAGTGCGCGTCCCCTGATCTGAACACATAAATCTTTAACAAAATTGATGGAATAAATTTAAACTTGATATAACTGCAGCTACACTGTGTGTCGTGTTAAGGATGACGTCGCAGAAGTTTGGTGCTGCACCGCTATGATGACCAGCTACAATGAGGCAGTACTATCCTCTAATGGAAAACCACCCGCAGGAAAGTACCCGCTACCAAGGCGAGTAGAGTAGAGCCCGTACCACGTAGTGGAAAAGTGCCATAATACCAGTAGCCTACTCTCAGCGCTGTCTCCCTCTTCCGTGTGCCTCGGCTCATATCACAACGTGTCAATTGCGGCAACGTCACATAGCAGCAGAGATGAGTCAAGCAGGCATTCTCATTAAAGAATAAGTACGAGTACCGTTTTTTTCCGAACGCAGTATGGTGTCTTTTTGAATGCTTTGGTACCGCGGTACTTATTAAGTACCGGTACACCGTACAACACTAGTTCCAATGCAACTCCAACTTGGGAATGTATGGAAAATGTACTGAAAAAGGAAGCAGGAATTCTAAATGAATTTGACTTGTATTTCATTGCAGACAGTATCAAGACAAGATATGTAATGTTTTGTCTGGTCAACTTTATTTTCTGTCAAAATATACATCCATTCCTGCCATTCAGGCCTTCAAAACATTCCACAAAGGCGGGACAGGTGCGATTTCGGACTCGTAATAGGGTAAAAAATGGTGTTAAATATTGATGTGATTTGAAATGATGGCTGTCGATCGGTGATTGTAATCATGTTTTGGAACAAAAGCAGCGTCCAGGCCTGGTCCTTCAGGAGCAAAGATTAGCTAAGGATCACTAATTTCCCCAAACAGACATGAAAAAAAATGTTGAAATGTTTAAAAACAATGTTCATCAAAGAATGATGGCAAAGCATTTGGAAATTTCACCCTCTATTATGCATAACATTACTAAAAGATTTGAGGAATCTGGAGGAATTTCTGTGCGTAAAGGGCAACTATGCAAGCTTAAGCTGAATACCTGGGATCTCGATTCTCTCAGCAGGCACAGCATCAAGTACCATCATTTATTTAAGTGCTATAAAAATAAATTGAATGATTATTTTAAAGCTGTATATTGTGTTTACTTATGCGTTTTTCGTGTAACAATCCAATTAGTATGATGAGCTGAAACATTTGAATATGACAAATGAGCAGAAATAGAAGAAACTGGGAAGGGGGCAAATACTTTTTCGCAGAACTGTATGCCTGCAGGGAGGGGGACAGAGGTTATTATAACAACATCCTGGCCTTTAAGTGAGAAGTTATTCTAAAGACATGAAATGTATTTTTACTTTGACTCTGTGCTATGGACAAGTTTAAAATTTTTGTCAGAGTGCAATATGGGAATTTGATAACTTGCAGCATGAATCAGTTCCTTTATGAGTTAAGCAGAAGTAGCACTTTTTAGTTAGGCTGCAGTTGCTGAAATGATTGAATCGCTACGTTGAATCGCTTTAATTGTTCTTGATGCTTTGAATATTTCATGGCTCAGTCTATACTGAATCACTCTTCTGGCCCAGCAATAACATCTGTTGTGACTCACATCTTTCATCCTCAAGGGAGCAATTGCTCTCCTTTGCGCCTGGTCCACGCTGTCTAGCATCTGTAAGGCGGGAGCTTATAGCACATTTGAACAGATTTTATTAGCCTAGCAGGGGGAGCTTCTGTTTGGATGTATACCCACCGACTCTTTGGGAATGCTGAGGCCCTCAAGCAGCTTTTTTAAATCCACTCTACGGTCCATTGACGTTGCTCTTATCACCTAAAACCCAAGTGCTATTACGAAAAGTAATGTGGAATAAAAATCGATGCAGACTGTTGGGTACGCCATTGAGGAAAGAGGTGATGTCAGCACTGCTGGGCACATCGCTAAGGCTAGAGGAGTTTTAAAAGAGCACTTTTCAAGTCCCCGGGGAAATGCAAGCCGGAGGCCAGCGATGGCTGTCACCCCGTAAACAAAGCTATAAAATCCCTCATATGTGTCGACGCTGAAATTGCTGTCGAGAAGGCGAGCAGACGGGCCCGATATGAAAGGTGACATTGAGGCGGTACAGAAAGAGACATAACAGATGACAGCAGACTGGGTTAAACAGCATCGGTGAGAATTTCCTGCCACCTCAGGTAGACAGACATGTGAGGGTCATCTCTAATTGGACAGGAACATGGTAGACGTGCTCATGGAACATCTTGCGGAAGACGTTAGGCAGAACTCTCCTTCCCCAGAGATCTCACCCCCCGTTCCCTGTTGTCACCTTTCTGTTCGCCTCCTCCATTGATTCTTGGTCAAAGTCAACATTGACACAATGAGCTGTTTTGATACCTCCTATGGTCTATTGAGCCTATTTCACCCACTTTTGCTGATAGTCATGCCAAGAAGCAGTCAAAAGTGTGTATTCTCCCTGATTTTCATTATTGAGCTCAGCCAATAGGGGTGTTTTAATGGCAAATGCTGGTACTTGGCTTGGCAATGGATGGCCAATAGAACGCCAAAGTAATAATTTTCTTCCCTTGTAAAGTCGCGTTTCGCCTTTGCTGGTATTGGCCCTGAAAATAACTGAGATGTCAAGATGTCAAGATTTCCGACAAAGTGTCCTTTTCAGTGAAATAAATCAATTCAATTGAAGTCTGTGTATGACTTTTAGAAGGGGCAATTAAATGCATAAAATAGAAGTCTGATTCGACTATTTTCTCTCTAGCAATCCCAGCTGTCGCAGCAACTGTTTGCAGATGGTGGAATTGATACTCGGGGGAGTGAGAACATTTTTGATAATCTGCCATGTCAGTGCAGACATTAGCCAATGTTGATAATCTCAGTATAAGATATTGGGGCAAGTATTGCCCTGGAATTGTATACCACTAACACTGTTTCAGTGTTTCCGTAAATGTCCTTGTTCAGGTTGTTGGCTTGGCTCACTTGGTGGAAAAGCACAGCCGTGAAGGTCAGTGACCACCACAGTCTGGGGTCAAATTTGGTTCGGAGCTTGTACTTGATAAAACTGCTAGTTATGGCATTTACATTCTGGTTTAAAGCCCTCAAACTCAAATTTTTTGCTTAAGTAGACTCAAAGGCAGAGAAACAATTTTTTTAGTTTGAAGACATCACATACATATTTTGTATCTGATGGTTGCAGCGTTTCACTGAAGCTACATCTCACACAAAGAGAAATATGCCTACCCAGGACACCATTTTTTTATGGCCACAGCATTACATTAAATGGAAAATACCCATCATTTTAGACACATTCCCCTGAAATTCAGCAGGATGTATTTGGGATTTTTGAAACTTTTAAATCTCCGCTATAATTTAAGCCTGAAGGTCCACAGGTTTGAATGCAGCAGCTACATTTTTATGGGATTAAAGGCAATGACAGCAGCTAATCTGATTGGTCATAATGGAACCAAACCCCCACCACACCAGTCATCTAAGGCCAACCCTTTTCACTGCAGTGCCACTGCTACATTATTGCCTTCTCTCATGAAATTACCGGAATGGAGTTAGACAAGTCCAGTTTTGATCAGCGATATCGTAAGCGGTTGCGTTTGCCAAATGCATTTAGGTCCTCAAACTAGGGTATTGTAGTTACATGGATAATGCAGTGTTAAACAGTTAAACAGCATGTTTAACTTTAGTTTGGCTTCTTTCTTTTGCTTTGGCTTTGAAGAGAAGTCTCTCTGATTCAAAAAAGGTCAACATATACGTGTAGTGTGGCCACCCTTTGCTTTGATTACAGCATTTAACCTTTCAGGCATAGTTTTCACATATTTTTAATTCCTCACTCGGTAAACCATTCCATGTGGTGTGAAGTTCATTCCGAAGAGATTAATTTGGTGTTACAATGGATTTTCTCAATTGGATTAAGGTCTGGACTTTGAGCAGGCCAAGTCATAACTTTTATGTCACCAGATGTTTCTTTCTGAATGAGATAATTCTTGCACAACTTAGAAATGTGTTTAGGGTTGTTACCTAGTTGAGAATAAAATTTCGACCAGTCTGTTTCTAGATGGTAATGCATGCTTCACAAGGATGCTGTGATACTGCTTCTGATCCATGATTCCATCGATTGTTTTTATGAGATCCCTGATTCCTTTCCAGCAGACTGAACCTCAAACCATAATATTACCACCTCCATGTTTTACTAAAGGGGTTAAATTATCATTTTTGAAATGTTCTCCAACTCGACGGCACACATAAGTTCTGCGTTTTGGTGAGAAAATTTATTTGATTCATTGGTCCAAAGGACTTGTTCCCAGTCCATTGGTGTCCAGTACCTGAGTTTCTTGGCAAACTCAAGTCTTTTTTGATGTTTCCAGCTTTTGCCGGCAACACGACCAATCAAATTGTTTTCACACAGGCGTCTGGAAATAGGAGATCTTGATACTTTCTTCTCTTCACTTCTTGTATATTAATAACATCATAGAGTTGTTGCGCTGTCAACTGCGGACTTTTTTTAAACTTTTCATACACAGATAACAAACATCAGAGGCACGTAACTTCCCTTTTGCACCCCTATTGCCACTAGTTTTCAGCAAGCCGGTGTCTTTGAAACATCTTATGGTGTTTCTTACAATGCCAGGGCAGCAGTTAACGTCTTCAGCATCAACTAAGGCTGCAATACAAAGGCCACAAAACAATCTCAGAGAGCTCCTTCCCTCGTACCATCATGCTTAAACACTGTGACACTGCTTAAAGTTCACGTTACTTTATATACTGGAACAACTGATCATCAGAGGTAATTTTGCAGAATGATGTTGCCTCAAACCAGTTTAAACAAATTTTTTGGCATCAATAATCATGGACTGAGCCTTCAAACATGCATCTGAGCTATGCAACTGTCAAAAACGTAAAATTTGCAACACCTTTCAGTTGTTATAAAAAATTAATGTTTTCTGTGTTTTTGTTTATTACCCATATTTTTACCTCAGTATACTTGTGGGACAGATTTTTTTTGTTCTCATTGCCTACAGTAGTATTTTTCAATACATTTCTACAAAAAAATTATTTTGAAGTAACGTATTAGGACCCCCTTTGGATGAAAGTGGTGGTGTATAATCATCACGGCACACTACTGTATCTCAAGCTGTTGTGGTACTTGTTCAATGATGCTCAGCAAAAGCCTAATTTTCTTGTCCTTGAAAAGATGCTGCAGATTGACAGGCGGAGATGTGCAGGCATGATGCTTTAAAAGCCCTGAAGTTAATTTACTGTGGAATTTATGCCCCTTTGGATGTTCCTTGAAGTCTTCTAGCTGCCTGCTAGAAAACTGCCATAAAATAAACAAATGTGTTAAAGTTTGTGAGGTGAACAGGATTTAAACAGTGTTTGGAGACCAGTATGAGGTTGGAAAAGTATAACTATGGAATTTTTCATGTTCTGCAGATTTTTGTCACGTACTGAGTGTTTTCTTAGTTGCTTTCCCCCACAATCTAGCCAGTTTCTTTTCGGTTTCCCTAATTAGTTCTCATTATTTAATTATAGTCTCCTGCTTGCTCCCCCCCTTGTGTTCCACTCTCACCTGTTCCCTATTATTGATTGTCATCTTGCCAGCCCGCTTGGCCTTTAGCCCAATGGGTTTATGCTGTGGTTATATGCCTTTGTGCATCCATGCATCTGTAAACTTTTTGCCTTGTCGGTACTCTAGCGCTTTCAGTTTTTGACAGATCCTTTTCATATTTTATATGCGTGTATATGGGATGAAAGTCTAGGCCAAGTTTGATTTTGGCCATATTACGATTGGCCTGGCGGGCGCAGTGGCTTTGCCACTGCCTTGTTTTTAAGTTCCTGGAATACGTCTTCCCTTTGCTGGATTGTTCTCTTCTGTCCTCATTGTTAACTACTAATAATAAAAAGTGATTACTAAATAGGAATCTTCCCAGTATTTGCAGTCCTGACGAGTGGATTCGCCCAGTCTTTCCTACACCAAAGTTTATAGGCGTGCACCTGCCTGTGTGCCCTGGTTTATTCTGTTTGCCATCCCAGTTACTGACCCGGGGCCAGTCCCTTGCCTGACCCCCCATTAATCCTGTCTGCCCCCGACGACTTTGGACTGTCTCCTGACAAAATTTCCTCTATTGTGCTTTTTTGAGTGAAATCTTAATAAAGTTAATAAAGAAGCCAATTTGACTTTATGTGTGATCTGCATATGGCTTTTGTTCTGGAATTTGTGACAGATTTTTGTATAAGTTTCTTGCAGAATACAGGGCTGTATTATATTTCTGCATTTGCCATGGGAAAAAGTATTTCTCCTCTGGTTTCTCCCCTGTTTGCATATTAGATACTTTGTATGTTTTAAGGTCTTTGAACACAATGCAGTATGAGACAATGCCAACCTGAGGAAACAACAGATGCAGTTTTGTAAATGATTGTTGCATTTGTTGAAGGAAAGAAGTTGTACAATATCAACTGGCCCTGTGTGAAAAAGCAAGTGTCATTTTGTGGGGTCTGGGTCATCTTCGCAGAGGAACATTTATTTAGCGACACCTTCACCACATTACATTATGGCAATATCGTGCCATCCGTCGTACTCTTCGAAGCACGTGTAGGAATCAATTCTCTGACTATTCAATTACACTACAGGCGAAAAGTTTGTGGCCACCCTCAGATTTTAAAAAAAATCACACATCAACTGTTCTTTCCTTATTTTTTGCACATGAAATGACTTCAGTGCATAAAATATAGGAAGCCAATAGGTTTTGGGTGAATTCCAGACCTCAGACCACATATTAAAGCTGTCTTGACTAATTGATCACTGACCACAATGTTTTATAATTGAGTTCCAATTCCTTTGTGTTTCATGATTTTATGTCACTAGGACGTGAACAATTTTATGTGACAAGAAGGCATGCTGTATAAATGCCTTCCCCAAAACCAAGGGGTCACATTGCACTTGGTGCACCACTAAAAATCTGAGGGTGGCCCCAAACTTTTGGCCTGTTGTGTATATTCACATGGCAATTTAGATTGGCCAATTAATCTAGCATGCGTGTTTTTTGGCTGTGGGAGGAAACCAGAATACTCTCTGTGGAAACCTACACAAACACAAGGATTACTTCCAAACTCCTCACAGAAAGGCCCCAGGCCAGATTCGAGTCCACGACCTTCTTGCTGTGAGGGGAAACTGTTACCCAATGTTACCGTGCCACCCCTTGCACAATTATAGAACCAGCTGTAAGCATACCACTGAATTACCATTTCCTGCTGTCCCAAAGCTGTTCACTGCTGTGATGCTGCAGCATCGCTGGAGTTTAATCTGTGAATGTTTCATAACTATGCGGCTGCTTTAAGGACAGTAGTCCCTTCTCACCCTATCTGCCTCCTGACTTTCCATGCTCTGGGTTCTTTCCTGTGCCCCTGTGGTCTCATTCACGCAGTCTGAAAGGCAAACTTCACTCTCGCCTTGCCTCTCCAGAACCAAATGGAACGCCATAGAAAAAAATCAGAACTATGTTGCAGTGACATCACCCGCTGAATTTCCTCAAGGCTGCTGCAAGTCATTTTTGGGCACAGTTATGTGCATTTCAGGGCTTTGTTGTCTTTGTCCTGCCCTTAGCATGTTAGGTGCAGCGATGCAAACTGATTTGTCCTGTTACGACTCGGCTCAAAAGCCGTAACAAAGAGGGAGATGCACACTAATGCATTTAAGAAGCAATACTCAATTTATTTCACACTATCAAACTTCACAAAAAATAACTATGCAAATAATGGGGTTTGAAAGTCAGTATCATCAGTTATGTAGTGAGTGGATGGGTGCAAAGAGTAGTGAAGTATTGTTGTATGCAATCCAACCAAAAAGCAGCAAAAGTCAAAAGGGAGAGAGAGCTCCCCAACATGGGATATGGGCTTATTTATTTGCTTAGCGAACAAGTTACAGATGCTCTTCATTGTGCCAATGAGCCCTGGCTCCACCCACCAGGCACCTGCGAATCAGCCTCACATGCAAGCGGAGCAGGGGGCCGTAACAGTCCACAAAATGCTTCTTTATTGTCCAAATTGTGCCCTAGCGAGAGATATTGGATGATCAAAAAAACCCCACACTGAGTGTACATTTTATCTGGTCTTGTTGTGCTGCTGCAGTTTGCTTTGGTGTTCAGCATTCACTCCCCAATCTACAGGGCCAGAAATTCTACAGCACAAATTCTGGCTGCTTGGACTGAACAGAAGGAGGGGAGTCTGCTCAGCTGCTGAACATGGCCTCAGTGCTCGGGGACCTGCGCTCGGTTAATGTCCTGCACGCGCTCATTACGTGTCGCTGTAAATAGCTTGCGTGGCCTAGAATGGATTATACACCCACACCTTTTCACCAGTAACACAGATGGTGTGAAAGGCTGTCCCCATCTCCCTCTCTGTAAGCCTTACCAGGTTTAAGCCTGAGTTAGTGCACTCCTGGAGAAGAGCTCCAAGGTTTCTACTCAGCAGAGAATTGCAGTGCAAGTCAGTCCAAAGGCTCATTTTAGAATGTGCAAAGCAAGTTTTACCCTGCCATTACAATCACCATTTTGTGAAAAAGATATACTGTTTTTTGTCAGGGTGCCTTTTCTGAGCTATCAAGACTCTCTAAGTACCAATGGTCAGCTGACAGTTCCTACATAAGTGACTATCTCTTTAAGAACATGCAGCGCATGTGATTACATCACCTTTGTAAAGAGTGCTTCATTGTGAGATAGCAAAGGTGTGAAGATTACCTACCCCCAACGAGGTTACAAAAGGAGAACATCCACTCTTTTCTCTTTGCTTACTCTTTGCAACCACAGCTAGGAAAGCAGGGAAATTCTGACTCTCCAAATTGATTACTGGAATGCGCACAAACAGAAACAAGAAAAAAAATCTGTATAATATTCATTTCTGGTTACAGAATCATAATATTTGAGCCTGCAGTTTTTCAGGCGTCTGCCTGCGCCTGTAGTATTTTTCTAGGCTGATGAGGCTTGGTTACAGTGCCACAAGGGCAGAAGAAAGCATAAAATCTTTTTCTGTCAGACAAAAACGTTTATTTCCAGTGTTGTTACTTATTTTGGGTAAAGTTCTCAGCATTTCTGACTGTTTGAGACCAATCTACTGAGAGTCACCTTTCAAACGAAACCTTGATTATGCCTGTAGTCAAAGTGGTTCAAGAGCAGAAAGCATTTTAGTTTGGGAGGAAATTAGCTCAAAAAAGGACTGCACTTTAAAGGCTTATCCTGTATTCTATGATGCAGAATAGTAAAACATCAGTAGACTAGAAAAGCAATGATTATGGGCATATGTATTAAATTAGTGTTAGTTCCAACATGGTACATTTGACCTTCCAGGTACATATAAATTCTCTTAGTTGAATTATTAAAACATAATTCTTGGTAAATAGAAATCCTATGTTGGGCGATTTTGAAAAATAAATAAATCAGTTAAGAAAACTCTTGACTACCAAAAAGCAAAAACATAACAAAACATATGAAGGTAATTATGTTTGTATGACACGTTCAAATGACATAGAAGAAGGTTCAAATTCATTATTAGATTTTGAGATTGAAATTCTGTTTTGGATGTTTGCTGAAAAGCACACACTATAAATGGCTGTATATTTTACTTTTCAGGCTTTTTTAGCTTACAGGCCAGTAGGCTGTGAGCTGTTGTGATCAGGCGACGTCCGGCGTTGTAGTCATGATCGTGATCATCATTCATTGGCAAAATCTTTAAAAATCTTCTTCTTCGATACTGCCAGCCTGATTCTCTTCAAATTTGGCATGGATCTTCCTTGGGACAATGTCTCCCAAGATTGACAAGTTTCTTTCTTATTAAATTTTCCTCATTTACTTATAATGGGAAAATTTTTGACAATCATTTCTAATAAAACTGCAGGCCAGATTCACATCATGTATTTTAGCACGCTGTATTCATACAACATTTAATCTCTGAAAAACTTTTAACAGAAATGCTGAACAATTGGCTTGAGCCAGTGAGCCACAGGGCCATTGGTCCTATTTTTTTCTGCTTGCAGATTGCATGGTGCAAGTGTATTCATAAACATTTGAGTGACTCATCATTTTGCCTCTTCACTGTGTGGCCAAAATGGTTGAAAAATTTTTTTTTTTTTTTTAAATATAGAATTTATATTTCAACAGCTTTTTTTAAAATCTGGTTTCACACTTTGCATTCACAAGCAAAAGATGAGCTAATTTTCTAGGCCTTATTTTTGTCGGTAGGATTTGATCATTAATGGGAACTTTATTTTAACTCAAAATCTTTGCGATAAGTACTGATTTCTTTCCAGCTGATATAAACATTTTGTGATCCTACGCTTTCTTGTGATCACTTCTACATGAGGTAGAGATGAAAGACAAGCCCTGAGCAGCTTTTTCAGCGTATTGACATTTTGATATCTGCTCATCTGTGAGCATTTTGCAAATTTTATACTGCAAATATTTCCTGCCCCCATTTAAAGCATTTTTTCCAAGCCGAGTAAACTGCATGCCAGTTGGTCTTTTCATGTTTCTGTATCATCTTCTTCTGCAAACCGTGTTCCATGGAGATGACTGGGCTGCCTTATAATGAGCAGGAAAAACACCATTTCGCGGCGAGACAATCTGCTCTCCGTGCACTTACTTTCGTACCCAAGCAGTGGACTGTCTGAGAGTTATGGTTTGGCTCTGTAACTGCTAGCAAGTTGAGTTTGGTCCAGTATTGTATTTCCATTTGTATTTCAATTATGTATCATAAAAACCAAGTCCCCCAAAGCAAGTAGCAGGTAAGCCTATAGTTAAACATTATAAATCATATAGGCTTTTGTGGTCTTAATCCTTTGTTGAAACAAACTTTCACAGGGTCTGGCTGTCTCTTTAGTGGGCACACTATCATTGGTAGGTGTCGTTTTTACACACCGTGTAATGTAGCTGGAATTTTATTCGCTGCTTGTTGACGAATGACTATACTTCGAAGCATGAATAAAAATCCAGAGTGAAGTAGGGACCGCTGCCTGAGAGTCTGTTGGATGTGGTGCGAGTCAGCTCTTGAAACATTGTGTAGTCTTAAGTGTAGATTTGGCCTCTAGCTGACTCCCTCATGAAGTTGCAGGTTGATAATATGGCCTTCCAGCCACCCACGTATTCATACCAGGCCTTTCCTGCAGTCCACTAGCTTACGGCTCTTTTCTATAATTAAGCCTCGAAACCATCTTTCACACTGGCTAAATGTGGTTGTCTTTCCATGTCGGCTTTAAATAATTCTGTTGGTTTAAACACAATAAATGTGATAAGAAATGTTGCAGCTGCAGAATATAATTATGTTCTACAGCCTGTGGTAGTCTGTTGTTTTAATGAGACGCTGAAAAAATATCTGCGTGACGGATCATTTGTCAGCAGGTAGGAGATAAGAGGAGTTGCACTTGAAAACATTTCCTGTGACCAGCTTGAATAATATCCATATTATTTAGAAATTATCCAAGCAACCCCACAAATTATTCCATTTTAATGGCTTGATGCGCGTTGGGAGTCAATGCTTTTGTCTTACAAAGGGATATTTTATGCTCTCAGTGTGTTTATAAGGAAAAATCACAAAATCAAATATGGTTGTCAAATGCCCCCCCCATACCACTGCAGAATAGATGTAAGCTATTATAATTCAGATACGCTAACAATTCCAATCCAATTTTCTTTTGACGTACTTTGTTGTCATCATGTGAAAACTGTCTTTTCCTATCTAGCACTATATTCTGCACATAATTCAGAAATGTTGGCCTGCTGACAAAAAATAAAAAAAGCCTCACAGCAGAGTC